>CM077635.1:15527540-18027540 GCA_039660915.1 Euphorbia tirucalli | reverse complement strand
AACTAGTTAATTGAGTTGATTTCTAGATTCTGAATTTGATTTTAGGATTGAAATTAGAAGGGAAAATTTCTGGGAAATCTTGATTTGGTAATAGTTCTACTATTAATTAAATAGAAGATGGTATGAAGATGTTTGTAATAGTTTGAAATCTTTGGCTTCACAGTTTTTCAGTTTTCAATTTTGACCAGCAGTTACAGGCAATTAAATTTGAGGCAGTGAATTTAGGAATAAGAGAGAGTTAAATTAAAGAGAGTTATGGAATTCCTTTTTACTGTTAAAAGATAACCTTTTTACATGTATAAACATTCCAATACTGAATTATGGCTTTTCAACATTAAATTTGGGAAGTTAATACCCAATCTTATAAATTGAAAGAGATAAATTTTTTAGTTATGAAATTACTAAAACACCAAACAATCCATGAATTTAGATGTTTGTATTTTGATCAAATTTGCAAAGCTATACAAACGATGAAAATAATGAAAAACCAATGCAAATGATGACAAGAACGAGTTAAACTTGCATTAGTTAGTTCAATTGTACTTTATTGTTAATTATTAATACATGGCTATTTTCAGTAGCAAAATGGAGATGTTTAGCTATCAGAATTTGACTAAGAATAATCCTCAACAACCTAAATTAACCTTGAATCATTAGATAATTTAATGTTGTTGGTGTGCTTAAAACATGTTGTTGGTAAAAAAATGGCCACTAGCTAGCTATGTGAAAAGGAGGACAGAAACTTCTTCTGCATAATCATTATATCACAAACACTAAACATTAAAAAATATTCCCAACATAAATAAGGCCTTCCAATTGTCCAAAACATGTGAAGGCATACAACTAAGAAATAATTACAAAGCCTAAATAATAGTTTTTAGACAACAAAATACTTATAATTAAGTTCATAACAAACTGAGTTAATAATTGAACAAAATATGGAAATAAAGCGTTCCATAAAAACTCCATTGCACAACATGTGCTGTATTGATTAAGTTCATGATAGCCTTAATAATTCAACAAAAAAAACATAATAAACAAGTTTTTAGATGCTCTAAAACCTCCATTGCTCAACATGAGCTTGATCTTTTTGCCCTTATTGATCAAATTAGATCTTGAGGATTTTGGAGCTGCAGTTGGACGCCTAGGATTTACTGGTTATACGTATCTTGTTAATGGCTGAGTAGTTGTATTTTTGCCCTTGTTATTGAATTAGCTCTTGAGAATTGTGGAATTGCAGTTAGAGGCCTAAGATTTACCGGTGGTACAAACCTTGTTAATGGTTAATCAGATGACTGAGAAACAAACCCTGAGTCGGTGGTAGATGAGAGCTTACTTGACTAATTTGTTAAGAAATAAACAGCCTATTCTGTTGTTGAGAAAAACTAGCTTTACCAGTTAGTTGAGAATAAAAGTTGATGGCACTACATTGGATTGAGATGCACTTGAACTCCACTTTCTATTTCTTTCTTTAACTGCAATATGCTCTAATAACTTCTTTGATGTGATTGCGTCCTTTCCCTTCCATTTCAACCCTTGAGGATTAAAACTAAGATCTCCATTTACATTTGTAGAGCTTTTAACATTATTTGCACCAGTTGATAGAACCCTTTATGATTCTTTTCCTAACTATATTAGTAACAAACAAAAAAAAATCACTATTTCACCAATAAAGGGGTTAAAAATTAAGGAAAGTTCTAAGACAAGAGTCTAAAGAGTATGTGCTCGAAAAGCCTGTACCGGCTATGCCAACGGGAAGTAATCCACCGGCTGCCCAGCTGGAGGAATACTTGGCACATGTAAAAGATAACCGGGATGTGACATGCCTGATGTTGGCGTGTATGGTTCCTGAATTGCAAAAGCAGTTCATGGATCATCAGGCCTTTGCTATGATGACAACTCTTAACGAGATGTTTTGTGAGCAAGCTTATCAGGAAAGGTACCTGATCAACAAGGCATTCCGCAGCTGTAAGATGGGAGCTGGGACATCTGTGAGTGCACATGTGCTCAAGATGAAGGGCTATCTAGATAATTTTGCCCATCTCGGAACGCCTATCTCACGAGGGCTAGCGGTTAACACAATCCTGGCTTCTTTACCGGATTCTTATGATCAATTCATCCTAAACTTTTACATGCAAGGGATGGACCGTACTGTTAGTGAGCTGCATTAGATGCTTCAGCTTGCTGAACTGTCGATCAGGAAGACTCCACCGGCACTTGAGGGTAACAAGGGGAAACCTCCTCTTACTAAGGGCAAGGCCAAGGCTAAGGAAGCCAAGGCTAAAAAGGTAAAAGCCCAGCACAAGCCCCGTTCCAAGGATGTCTACCTCGGTTGTAAGCAGACTGGACATTGGAAAAGATCGTGTCCCAAGCTTTTGGGAGAGAAAAGGAAGACGCAGGGCGTGTCTTCATCAGCTATATATGTCATAGACATTAACCTCTATTTCAACATCTTATGTATTGGATACTAGATGTGGTTCTCACATTTGTTGTAATGTGCAGGGACTTAAGAATAGGAGATCACTGGGATCGGGACAAGTGGACTTGTGGGTAAGAAATGGAGCAAGGGTTGCTGCCATAGAGATCAGCAGGACCAGCTTATGATGCCTAGTATATTAGTTTTGTTACTGAAACTATGTTATTTTGTACCTGTTATGTACATGAATATTATTTCTGTTTCAGTTTTGGATATTTTTGGATGTACATTTACTATTGGTAATAGTAAAAAGGGTTTATCTAGAAAAGAATTATTTTATGGAGTAGCTCTGTTAAATAATGTCTTTTATATCCTGGATCTAAATGAAACTAATCATGTCTATAATATACATACTTAAAGGGTTAAGCCTAACGAACTTAATCTGGTTTACCTTTGGCATTGTCATTTAGGCCACATAAATGAGAAGTGCATAGCTAGGCCTCGCAAGGTTTGAATCCTAGGATCATTTGACATGGAGTCACTTGATATATGTGAATCTCATTTACGAGGTAAAATGACTAATGCACCTTTTAGCAAGTAGGTTGAAAGGGCTGCTAGCTTACTGGACCTAATACATTCAGATGTATGTGGACCTATAAGCAAAGCAACCAGGGGTGAACATCTATACTTCGTCTCCTTCACAGACAATTTCATCAGATATGGCTATGCCTATTTAATGAGATATTAGTCTGAGACCCTTGATAGGTTCGAGGGATTTAGGAACGAAGCACAGAACCCACTAGGCAGAAATATCAAAGCCATTCGGTTGGATCGAGGTGGTGAGCATATAAACCTAATGTATGACTCATTTTGAGTGGGCATGGAATAGTTCCATTGCTCACTCCTCCAGGGACACCACAATGGAATGGGGTGTCTGAACGGAGGAATAGGACCCTGTTGGACATGGTCCACTCAAACGATGAGTTATGCCTTTCTCCCAATAAGTTGTAAAGGATACGCTCTTGAGTCAATGGCTCTCATTTTCAATTATACTCCGACTAAGGCTTTGGAAAAGACCCCATTTGGAATATGGACGGGCAGGGTGCCCAATGCATCTTTCTTACGGATTTGGGGTTGTTATGCACAAGTCAAGAAATTGACTGTGAGCAAAACTAGAACCCAAAACTGACTAATGCATGTTTGTGAGCTACCCTAGGGAAACCAAAGGGTATTACTTCTACAACCCTGCTGAGAACAAGGTGTTCATGGCACGAAAGGGGGTCTTTCTTGAAAAAGGATTTATTTCCAAGAAAGACAGTGGGAGCGATGTTGAACTCAGGGAAGTTCAAAGCTCAGAAACTCCACAAAAGGATAACTCGGAGACCAGGGTGAAGCTTCCAAAGATGGAAGCACCAGCCCAGGTCACACAAGGACCTAAAAGGTCTGGTAGGGATCATCAGGAACATGAGAAACATGGGTTTCTCGTTTCTGATGATTACGCTCTTTTTGTCTTTGACGAAAAGGAGCTTAAAACCTACCAGTAGGCCATAGCTAGCCCACTGTCTGCCATGATGGCAGATATGCAATCTATGTACGATAATCAGGTTTGGAACCTGGTTGATTCACCTCCGGATGCTAAGGTAATAGGTTGCAAGTGGTGCTATAAGCTATAGGCCGACAATACCTTTAAGGGTATGTATAAGAGGTTTAGTGGGAGCATAGTAACTTTACTGGTATTATTTATGGGTGGCATCCTTCTGATTGGAAGCGACATACCAACACTGCAAGGGTAAAGCAATGGTTGTGTAACTGCTTTGCAATGAAGGACTTAGGGGAAGCTGAGACGATCCTAGGGATCAGGATCTACAGGGATAGATCTAATCGGCTTCCAGGCCTAAGTCAGGCTAAGTACATAGACATAGTTCTGAAAAGATTCAGCATGGATCAGGCTAAGAAAGGTTTCTTGCCAATGGGTCATAAGCTAAAACTTAGCAAGAAGAACTGTCCTAAGACAAGGCAGGACAGGGAGAACATGAAATAGTTCTATATGCTTCGGCTATAGGATCAATCATGTACTCTATGCTATGTATGAGACCTGATGTCGCCTTTGCACTAAGTATGATGAGCCAGATCCCGAGTGGATCACTGGTAGGCTGTCAAAGCAATCCTGAAGTACCTTAACGGGACTAAGGATAGCTTCTTAGTGCATCAAGGTCAGGAAGAGCTGTCAGTTACTAGGTACACTAATGCAAGCTTCCAGACCGACCAGGATGAATATAATTCGCAGTATAGGTATGTGTTCATGCTAAATGGTGGTGCAGGTGGAGAGCTTCCAAGTAACCGACCATCGCGGTTTCTATCACAGGAACTGAGTACATTGCAACGTGTGCCGCAGCTAGGGAAGCTGTGTGGATAAAGAAGTTTATCACGGAACTAGGGATAGTATCTACTATCCGGGAACCAGTTGATATCTTTTGTGACAATGAGGGGCTATTGCACAAGCTATGTGCCTCGGTCACACATATACACGAAGCACGAACTCAAGAAGTTTCACCTAATGTGAAAAATCACCGAGGGGGTGACATCTCATTACAAAGAGTGGACACCAAGGACAATGTCGCTAATCTTTTGACCAACACGCTTGGCTCTGCCTATGCATGAAGATTATACTAGATCTATAGGGATTAGACCTATGCCTAGTAGGTACTAGTGCAAGTGGGAGATTGTTGGATATGCCCTAGTCTCGAGGCATTGGTCCTTGTGTTTGTATAATACATTTGTACATTTTGGTGAACTTTATGTATTATACAATTTGTGTCAAGTGATAAAGGTATTAATCTATTTATTATATGTCTTGTGCTATATTTTAAATAGAGTATCCAATGGACATATCCATATCCATGTTGTCAAGTGTCATGCACTTGGCAGTAAGACTATGGATAGGGAAAACGATATGGCCATAAAGTCATCCGTAGTCTGTTCCAATCATGGGAATGAATGGAACTAAAGACTATCATTAACTTGGTTGTATGGTAGTGTCTTACTGGTCATAGAACATGGAATGTCAACCAGGTTAATGGGTACATGCAAAAAGGGTATGGTACTGGATCGATCCACTTAACGGGAATCTACATGGTATAGTATCACAAATGATTCTCGTGTAGTACTTGTATAAGTCCTTTGACCGGACCATATGATGGTGCTGCATGTGAAGTGGCACACTTTGGTGTATGCCCAACGGGCCTGTAAAAGGATGCCAAGTACGAGTATGTTCGGGTGTGTCAGTGAGCATGGCAGTACTATGGATATGCAGAAAGGAATGTCACTCAGTAGTTTACTGAGATGATATCACTGGCCTCCTGAAGAATGCGACTGATAAGTGTGCGGCCGCACCCAAACAAGATTGGATCTTGTTTGTGAGCATCAGTTCATTCGGTATCAAGTAAAGGTCCAGACACAAAGAGGGTGATACTTCCATTCCTCTGTGTTGGGCACTGATATCAGCGACATGGGATTTACAAGTTCAAACTAAAGGGTTACGTTTTCAGTTTGACTGCTTACTCCGTCTTAATAGGGGGCTGCAGTAGCTGCTAGAGCCCACCTGCAGCCTGTGGGCCTTGGCCCACTGCCAACATAAAGACGAGCCCATTGGATCATACACATTGAACGTCTGGACTTTAACTAGTCGGATTAAGTGTGTTCTTGGAGTATACACGTTTGAAGAGAGAGAGACTTATTAATTATATTATATAAGTCAATTGGATTGATCAATATATATTATAATTAATATTTATTTTGGCCTTCTCTTAATTAATTCAATGAATTAATTTATAAGATTATTTCCTAGGTGGAAATATGATTACATGTATAGGTTTACGTGTATTTCATTTTATGTATGTCTAATTTAATCCATTGATTAAATTAATAGGTCAAATAAATTTTAATTTAAATGTATGTAATAAATTATGGTATAATATATAAGCATACATGGTTTATTAAAGTTGCATTTGAAATTAATTCAATCAAAGGATGTAAAATTTGGCTTAGTCTTAAAATGAAAAATGCCCACATTAAGTGGGATGTGTTGGCCGAAATTTTGGGCAAGGAAGGGAAAGAATTGTGAGTCATCTTAGGACAAAAGAAGATGATGAAAAAGGATGAGTCATGGATGACTTTATGTGGCAAAGTTGGACTTTGCATCATGAGATATTTTTGGTCATTATTATGGTATGATTAATGAGAAAAATATCCATCCATTTTCTTTCCTCTCTTGGCCGAATTCATGGGAGTGAAGATGAGTCATCTTCTTGACTTTTTGGTATTATGGAAAAGAAGAAGAAAAGTTGATGTTGAGTGGTGGTGGTGAGTCACCATGGTGAGTCATTGGTTGACTCATTTGTAGCAAAGTTGGACTTTGCTCTTCCATACTCATCTCCTTTCTTTGATGAGAAATAATAACAATTAAGTTGACTCCACTTTTGGCCATGGAAAAGTTTTTTCTTTGGAAGAAAGACTTTGCCCACTTTTGCACTTTGTTTTTCTTTGGAAGAAACAATTGTGAGTGAAACAGAGAAATTGAATTATTTCTTTTGGAAAGAAATATTTTGGACAGCCATAAGGACTTAGCTTGGCCGCCCCTTTTCTTCTCTCTTTCTCCCTCTCTTCTTGTTATCCGAGTCGCTAGCACGGGTTTCGGTCCGAGAGCCGTTCATGTACGCATCGGTGGAGGAAATCTACACTTGATTTCTGTAGTCTGCATCCGTCTCTTAGAGAGACTTTGTGGTAAGTTTTCGAACTTTTATGCTTTAAGTTTTTTATTTCCACATCTTAAGCTCCTGGGACCGGATTCGAGGAAATCGATGTGTATTTCCGCTTTTATCGGTCGATTTCCCGTGATGAAACCAGTCCCAAAAGTTAGGGCCAGAAAGCTTGTCCCATTCCAAGAAAGATTGCAATGATAAAGTATCATTCGTAGCCATTGGTTTCTACATAGAAAAATATATGAGTATTAATAAAGGACTTAACTTGTTCTTCCCATATTATAATTAATAATGAATCATGTTCTTAATTAAACTGAGTTGTTGGGCTCATGGGCCGAGATCCATATTATATCAAGATATAGCCAGACGAGGGCCTGGAACAACTATACCCCAATTTTTAGGTAGGAACACCGTCCAATCCCAACCTAGAGACTCTCGGTTTGATGGGTCTGTTGGCACTTACCCATCTGTGCTTAGGGCCAGGAACATCCTACTGCCCACGCTAAGTCCAAACCTCCATCCAAGTGTCAGAGTAACCAATACTCCAACCCAATACAAAATGACGATGCTCCGGTGCATCCAGCGAGAGCTGGTCTATAACTGGCCCATCCCCACTTCGAGAAGGTTTTGAATGAGGGAAGCACTTTTAAGAGACTTAGTAATTACCTTTTGGTTATTAGATTAAAATAATAAAGGCTTAGATGCAAAAGCGGGTGAAAAAGGGTCGGATCATACATTCTCACATGTAAATAAATAAAGCATAATTAAATAAAATGAAACGCTGTAGGCCAAAATTTACATCCTAATATCATTCTAGTAAACCTATACTAAAACAGCATCAGGTGGGCCGCCTCCTCATCCTTCTAGGCTCGTCAATCCAATCGGCTCCTTGCTTACATAATTTCATAATAAACATATATAATAAAATTACATAAAAGGAAAACGACACGCATGCCGTAAAAACCAAAAAGGAATATTACAACCCAACATAAATTAGGCCCTATAACATCCATTCATGCATTTAATCATACACACATGTAAACCAATACATACAATTTATAAACATGTTCAATGCATGAATTAATCCCATTTCATTTGTCCATAGCCATTATCTTGAAATCGCCAAATTTTGGTCGATCATGGTTCTAAACCCGTGTGGGCTTTGGGCCTCCAACCCAGGCAAAATTGCTCCCAATCCAATTGGGAAACCATGTATTCCAAATCAACCATCTAGGTAATCGTGCCAAGAAAACCCGAACCAATTTCAATTAACCGTAATTAATATCACATGAACGAAAAATAAATTTCATTCATAAAACATGCGCATAAAATTTCCAAAATTTAAACATGCACAAGTATAGAATTAAATAAAATTTTAAAACCCCACGCGCATAAAAATTACCAAAATTTAAACACGCATAAGTTTAAAATTAATTATAATTTTAAAACCCGACCCGGCCCTGCCCAGAAAAAATCCCGCCAAATCCAAATTTGGGCCTGGCCCGCCGCGCAGCGACTGCTGCCCAGCAATGGCATGCTGCTAGCGTGCAGCAGCTGCTGCCTGTGGCGCCCAACGCCGCAGGCAGTGGCTGCTGCCCCCGTTCCGACCCGAAACGGTCCGTGATTTTTCCGAAAAATAAAAACAACATGAAATTAAATCACCAAGAAAGAAAATCAAGCAAAGGAAATTAAATCTAGCATAAAACCTATACACAAAATAAAATTTCCATAAACAAAAATCACAAATAGAAAATTAAACCAAGCATAAACCTAATGCAACAAAATTTTCCATTTGTAAAATTCAACGCTCAAAATCACAAACCCGAAACCAAAAGAATCTCGTCCACAAAAATCTCCAATTTTAAAACACGGGATCCACCAAGTTAAAGATTTCCACGGATCAAAAGCCCGCTTTGATACCACTGTAGGGATTCGTCACAGGAAACCGACCGATCAAAGCGGAAATACACGTCGATTTCCTCGAATCTGGTCCCAAGAACTTAAGATGTGGAAATCAAAAACTTAAAGCATAAAGAGAAAGTTCGAAAACTTACCACAAAGTCTCTCTAAGAGACGGATGCAGACTGCAGAAATCAAGTGTAGATTTCCTCCACCGATGCGTACACGAACGGCTCTCGGACCGAAACCCGTGCTAACGACTCGGATAACAAGAAGAGAGGGAGAAAGGGCGGCCAAGTTAAGTCCTTATGGCTGTCCAAAATATTTCTTTCCAAAAGAAATAATTCAATTTCTCTCTTTCACTCATAATTGTTTCTTCCAAAGAAAAACAAAGTGCAAAAGTGGGCAAAGTCTTTCTTCCAAAGAAAAAACTTTTCTACGGCCAAAAGTGGAGTCAACTTAATTGTTATTATTTCTCATCAAAGAAAGGAGATGAGTATGGAAGAGCAAAGTCCAACTTTGCTACAAATGAGTCAACCAATGACTCACCATGGTGACTCACCACCACCACTCAACATCACCTTTTCTTCTTCTTTTCCATAATACCAAAAAGTCAAGAAGATGACTCATCTTCACTCCCATGAATTCGGCCAAGAGAGGAAAGAAAATGGATGGATATTTTTCTCATTAATCATACCATAATAATGACCAAAAATATCTCATGATGCAAAGTCCAACTTTGCCACATAAAGTCATCCATGACTCATCCTTTTTCATCATCTTCTTTTGTCCTAAGATGACTCACAATTCTTTCCCTTCCTTGCCCAAAATTTCGGCCAACACATCCCACTTAATGTGGGCATTTTTCATTTTAAGACTAAGCCAAATTTTACATCCTTTGATTGAATTAATTTCAAATGCAACTTTAATAAACCATGTATGCTTATATATTATACCATAATTTATTACATACATTTAAATTAAAATTCATTTGACCTATTAATTTAATCAATGGATTAAATTAGACATACATAAAATGAAATACACGTAAACCTATACATGAAATCATATTTCCACCTAGGAAATAATCCCATAAATTAATTCATTGAATTAATTAAGAGAAGGCCAAAATAAATATTAATTATAATATATATTGATCAATCCAATTGACTTATATAATATAATTAATAAGTCTCTCTCTTTTCAAACGTGTATACTACAAGCACACACTTAATCCGACTAGTTAAAGTCCAGACGTTCAATGTGTACAATCCAATGGGCCCATCTTTATGTTGGCAGTGGGCCAAGGCCCACAGACTGCAGGCGGGCTCTAGCAAACCACTGCAGCCCCCAATTAAGACGGAGTAAGCAGTCAAACTGAAAACGTAACCCTGTAGTTTGAACTTGTAAATCCCATGTCGCTGATATCAGTGTCCAACACAGAGGCATGGAAGTATCACCCTCTTTGTGTCTGGACCTTTACTTGATACCGAATGAACTGATGCTCACAAACAAGATCCAATCTTGTTTGGGTGCGGCCGCACACTTATCAGTCGCATTCTTCAAGAGGCCAATGATATCGTCTCAGTAAACTACTGAGTGGCATTCCTTTCTGCATATCCATAGTACTGCCATGCTCACTGACACACCCGAACGTCCCCGTACTTAGCACCCTTTTATAGGCCCGTTGGGCGTACACCAAAGTGTACCACTTCACATGCAGTACCATCATATGGTCCGGTCAAAGGACTTATACAAGTACTACACGAGAATCATTTGTGATACTATACCATGTAGATTCCCGTTATGTGGATCGATCCAGTACCATGCCCTTTTTGCATGTACCCGTTAACCTGGTTACATTCCATGTTCTATGACCGGTAAGACACCGCCATACAACCAGGCTAATGATAGTCTTTAGTTCCATTCATTCCCATGATTGGAACAGACTACAGATGACTTTATGGCCATATCGTTTTCCCTATCCATAGTCTTACTGCTAAGTGCATGACACTTGACAACATGGATATGGATATGTCCATTGGATACTCTATTTAAAATATAGTACAAGACATATAATAAATAGATTAATGCCTTTATCTCTTGACACAAATTGTATAATACATAAAGTTCACCAAAATGTACAAATGTATTATACAAACACAAGGACCAAATGCCTCGGGACTAGGGCATATCCAACAAAATTAGTGGAATTCCAACATGAGTCCTATGTGGCTTTTATTTCAGTCGCGTGTGATGGTCCCAAACAGGCTAGCTACAGTACTAGATGGGGGTGAATAGTACTATAGATCGAATAAAAAATTTCGTAAACTCTCTTAAAAATTCTTTTTGGTGAAAAACAATTTTCTTTTAACAAACACAAGTTTTTACGAAAAATGTGGAATTGATAATATAGTAAAACTTGTGAGTATAAATGTGCTTGACTAAAATTAAAAGTGCCTTCGAAAATAATGCTATTAATTTAAATTACAGAAATTTTAATAGCAGTAAAAATTAGAGTATAGGGACAAAGAAATGAAGACACGAGATTTATACTGGTTTGACCCAACCGGTCTACGTCCAGTCCCCAAGCCAACCACATGAGATTTTCCACTATCGTTTCCTTTACGGGCAGGAAACAAGCTTGTGTTACATTTTGCGAGTTCAAGTAACAAACTCAATACTTTTGCAGGCTAAGTATCAAAACTCTACCGTTACTTTTTCAGAGTTCAAGTAACAAAACTCTTCCGATGCTTTTTTAAAGTTCAAGCACCAAACTTATCAGGTATTTTTACAAGCTCAAATACCAAACTTTTTTCGATGCTTTTTCAAAGCTTAAGCACCAAACTTATCCGATATTTTTTACAAGCTCAAATACTAAACTTATACAAACTTTGTTGATCACACTATCAACAAAGTAAACCCCCTCACACAAATCCCTTGTGTGAAAATACAATTCCCTTGAAATAGAATAACTGAATATATGAACAAGATGAAGCTCTTCTCTCTTAATTTTGCTCTTGTAGGAATTATGGAAGACTTGAACATGGCCTTAAGTCTCCCATCTTGCTAACTTGATTTTCATTCCTTTATATAGGTGTTGAAGAGGCTCCTTATGAAGAGAAGTGGTTGTTTCATGTAGCCTATGAGAAGATTATAGCAATTGAAGTCACCTCCTGAAGAAATTACAGTTGTTGTAGCTCCTGAAGGTAAACTAGCCGTTGGTTTCAATCTCACAAGAAGGATATGGCAGTTGTGTCAAGCTCATAAAGGTGGATATAGTTACTGCTTTAGCTCATCAACAAAGTATAGTGGTTGATTTCATCTTGTAAGCAAAAGTAGTTGTTGGTTGTAGCTTGTAAGAAGATTTGTAGCTCTTGAAAGGACTTGAATTCTCAAAGTCATAAGACTTATATCTCTTGTGATGATATGTAGATGATGAGCATAAAAAGTAATTACTTTGTCATATAGTACACCTTTTTGGTCTTCATAAGACTTTATGTGATATATGACTTTTATTTGTCCATTTTTTGTTGATTACAACATAATTGTAATTAATCAAATAAGAATAATTCTAGTTTCCTTTATGTCACTTTTTTGTGATCATCAAAATATAAGTTAACAGTGTGTAATGCACGTACCCGGTTGTGTCTAGTTATGTTCACTCAAGATGTTTAAAATTACTACTTTAAAATTAATGAGAGGTTAGATAGATCACTAAAATAGTTGAGGGGGCCAACGGGCACAAAAATAAAAGTTCACGGGACAACGGATACATTTGGCCTAAATGAGATATCTTCCTAAAATGCATCAACACATTAATTAACGCAACAATTCAATTCATACTTTCAACTGATATCATCAATATTGCTAAGGCCGCAAAATTAGGAATGATAATTTGCTAATGGCACAGGGAAAAAAAAAACTATACAATTATAGATACGATAATAAAATTGTTAGCTTTTTATTAATTAAGCTAGTTTAGTGACTATCCAACTATAGTTTAATGGTAAAGACATCTCTTCTTAATTGTTTTTAGTGAGATCATATACTATATCTTTAAACTTTTTAGGATACCACCGGTTTCCGGACACCACGTTAGATACCGATTAATCCGGTTTCGGAGTAACAGTTAGATAGATTATGATATCAAGACCCCTCATAATGTTAATACTAGGACTCAAACACTTGTTATGTTCTTAGCTCAGCAACAATTAAAAAAAATTTAAGCTAATTTTAGTCTAAAAATTTAAGTATGGTAGAAAAATAATTTTTTGAAAATTAAATTTTTGAGTACATCTTTTCGAGTGATTTTATTTGGAATGCAATGAATAAGAAGATCTCCAAAATATATCTAGATCCACTATTTATAAATATCCTAATTTAGTAATGGCTACCACAGAGAATCTCGTAATCACTTGATATATTTTTGAGTTTTTCTCCAAATATAAATTATATTTTGAATGATATCCAAAGTAATAAGCGACGTAAAGACAATTACAATATAATTTTCTATCATTGGTATCCATCCAAATAATTGTTGCTATTAATTATTAACATCAAAATTTAGTTTCAACTTTATTAATAAAGATAAAATATTTAATTGATTAATGAAAGACGCTTTGTAAAACAAAGCAGATGCAGCAAAGAATTCGGGAGACCTACTTTTGACTTCAGAGAGGAAATTAAAGTGTCAACAAGTTTCTTTATTTAATTTTTTTAAGACTAATAAAGTAATAATATTGACTAATTGATCAAATTTCTTCTTTTTTTTATATTAAATGAATCGTAGATTCGTAATGATAGTGGACCACCGAAGCTTATTATTCGTGAATTTGTTTAAAAAAACACAAAGATTTTTAGTCAAATTAAACTTCAAAGCTTCTGAAGAGCATTCGCGTATATGATCTTTTTGATTTGATAAAATTAGTCGCACACGCTTATGTCTAATGAATTACATTATTTGTTAACAAAAGACACAATTCTTGTATACTCCTGAACTTACTGGAAGACTTTGAATACGAACATACCTCAGTTTACACCCACATCAAAAAAATAAAAAAATTGTTTCACACCACTTAATGGATACTACAACCAACACATGAAAAATGCATCAAGTTTAGAACAGATATTATCAAAACAGAAAAATTATCACTTAATATATTGAAAAACTTGATCGGAGTCAACTACAAAATCAATGAAGGTTCAGGGTACTTAGATGTGTTGCCAATAAATATTTTACCTGCAGATTCTTGGGCTGTTTTCAAGCAGATTCCAGTTTCAAGCCAACTGGCTTTAAGTAAGCAAATAAATTAAACTGAGAAAAGATTGAACCAAAATCTGTAACCAACAGCCCCAACCTTACATTTTGTTTGTGTATTTAACCATCTACAGAAGCTCATCAAGTACATCCTCTCCCTCCAAAAACAAAAATAAGTTGGTATGCAGCTGAATTATTTTTTTAGAAGTAAAATGGGGGGGCAGGGAACAGATACAAACTTCCCCAATATAACACAAGTCACTAATGCTACTGCAAAACGTAATATGATGATGTGCACAGAACAAGCGGTGAAGGCAAGCATTGTCAGATGCTCAACCGTCTCTTAAGTTCAGCCACAAAATCACTTCTAGGGACCTCTTCTTCAACAGTAGTCTCAAGGTTCTTTACTTTTACAATCCCTCTCTCTAGCTCCTTATCACCTACAAGTACCATCCATGGAATTCTCGATTCTTTCGCACGATCTATGTGCTTGCTAAATCTTGTACTTACACTGTATTCTGCTTTGATCTTTGCATTCCATAGCTCACCGGCAAGCTCTGCAGCTAAAGACAGCTTACTTTTATCCCCAAGTATGCTAAGTAGAACCTGAGTTTCAGTAGGTCGAGTTGTCTGCCAAAACACTAAGAAGTTCAGCAACAATTACATTGAACCTTGGAATATTAAGATGTCTAAAGAGATGTCTATGCATATATTTTCAATCAAACTTTTTATATCTTTTGCACAAGAATGAACAGATCCTGTATTTCTTATGGAGTTTCTTATGAAAACCAATAATTTGCACATGAACAGAGATAAAGTTCATCAAAGATGAAGAAATATTCATACTGCATAAGAGATTAGCAAGCATTAGCGAGGGTGATTAACAGAATAAGTAATAGCCTATCAACAACCTTAAGTCTGTTCAGAAGATTTATTTTCTTTCCTTTTTTTTTTTAATAAAAAAAAAAAAAAAAAAGAAGTCCACCGTGTTTAGGATGTTAATGATTCTATAAGATAAAAAATTTTCAGGAGTAAGGACTTTTTCAATCTGCTAAAACATTATATTGAGGGATTTATGTGAACACACTTCTAATTTTAAGAATAAACTGAATTAGAATTCATCATTAAATGCAATATATCAAAGAAGCTGTATAGAGAGAATTCCATTCTTTAATAGGATTGTGTAAATAAGATGAGCAAATCAGTAGTTCAATTTTACTTCCACTTCTCATGTTTTCTTCATATATTTAACTAGGTTTCAGCTTTTGGCTCACCAAAATCTTCGTTTACCAATAAATAATTATGCCATGGAAAAATTCAGATCTTAAATAGTAGTTATACTTGGTTACAACTAATGGATAATGTGAACAATAGTCATACCAGATTCTCAATGCTCCTTTTGTCTCGAGGAAAAGAATGAAACATCTTAGTTGTCTTGTATGGCAATGGCATTGGGAAGCCCCATCAATTAAGCCCTTAAACCATTCAATTTTGCTTTATTCAACTCTCAAACTTCTAGTATGTTCCATTAAGCTCTCAAACTTTTAATTTAAACTTTTGTTTGTCATACAATTTTTCTAACCATGGGTGTTCTCTGCTATAAAATTTTCAATGTAGAAATAGAAATTTGAGGATTCAATGTGCTGAAATAAAAGTTCAAGGGCTCCACAGAATACAATAAAAATTCATGGGTTCAAGAGCTTAATAATGATTTTTGTCTAAGGTGTTTTTACAATAGTTTCTGACATTCGGGATCATATGAGTATTACCAAATTGAAAGTTACCTTTTGGACTTCAGAAAAATCCATTAGTAATAGAAAAGCAGATTATGATGCTAGATTTGGTTATTGTATCCAGGATGCTACAGTATGGTCTCATTTTCCTTCATATTTACTTAATGTTGCATCATATAGTATTATCAGTAGTGCCACTTATAGTTATTATAAAAACACATGATTGCTTTCCTATTTATTAAGAGTTAAGCAGTATATATTCAGTTTCATGAATAAGTTCTCAAAAATTTTGCATAGCAAATGAGGTCTGGAAGCACTTGTTAGTTAACAGCAGTAACCACCATCAACACACAAATGTTGACAGTAGGTATAGGAAATATTTGCATCACCTGATTTCGGTCCTTTTGGAGCTGCTCCATTATAACAAATACACGCTCAATTCCAAGACTAAGTCCAACTGCTGGAACTTGCTTCGTACCAAACATTCCTATAAGGTTATCATATCGACCACCAGCACCAATTGTACCAACCTGAAAATCAGCAAGTCAACCACTCTTAAATTATAAAAGCAAAGACCTTACATATTGACTAGGGAAAAGAAGGAATAACTGAAGCTGGAAAGTGAGAATAATCAGATACATTAGCAACAGTTCGGACTTAACAAAGATGGTTGCCTCAATTTCGTATATCCTCCATGAAAACAGAAAGTGATACAGGAAACTAGCATTAGACAAGGCTGAAAATTAAAGTCTACCCTTTGAATTTCATGCCAAAACAAATTCTTAATGGATCTGTGAGGTACGTCTGAGTTCAACAAAACTAAGAACTTTTCAAACCATCACCTCAATGTCACATATCGCGATTGCAGCAACTCGACATGATAGTAAATGTTTCAGACACAGTTGCTATATCTTGCTACAATCAGCTAAATCCTGTATTACGGTCAGGCACATACTTTGTGAAGAATAATCTATGTAGCATGTAGAAGAAGGCAGTCTCCAAAACCATTTTCAAAATTTTTATATGCAAAAAAAAGGGGATGTAAGGATCCCGAAGTTTGAATAGAATGCGTACTTCAAACATTGAACAACTGTCTCAGTTGCCCGAATCAAAATTACACAACGTTTTTAAGGCAAATCATGCCTTTTGTCAGAGCACCAAAATAATGACAGACAATCAGGCTCGAAGGCTGCGACAATTCCACATCCTAACATATATCTAATGGGTTAGTCAAATAATGCAAATAATATTTTAGGAGACACTTAAATTATCATGGAACATGCAAACTTGAGAAAAAAATTTTCTCACACAAAAGTTCAAAAATTAGTTGGGACTGGAAAGGGAATGTTACATAGTGGGAAATTTTTAAAGACGCTACCACATTAAACTATGAGAAAAAAAAAATAAAAGAAACAAAGAAAAAATCTTTTTCAAATAACTGGAAATCTATGTACAACAAACTAGAAAGGAACATCTTAAGACAATAAAAAGGACTAAATACCTTTTTGGCCCTGTGCTATCATCAGTTTGTCCTTTTGGCCTCTTTCCTATTCACATTTCCTTTTTGCCCCCTATGCTATTAAAAAACCTCCAAACTTGCTCTTAATAAGCACATTCCGTCAGATTTCGCTAATAAAATCACTAACGAAATCAAATAGAATATGCTATAGAGGAGCTATTTTGGAATGTTTTTGCATACCACAAGGGGTAAAAGGGAAATATCAATAGGACAGGGGCCAAATGGGAAAACTAGTGATAGCACAAAGGTCTTTATGCCCAATAAAAATGAAAACATGAACTGCCAAATGCCACAATCTTCAAGATTCCATATTGCTAGACATAATTGCCAATCAAATAGACCAGATAGAGCATCTAGGACATGTTCTACACTACTTTTGCAGATCCATCCCCACATTTTTACACACACACACGGAAAAAAAAAAAAAAAAAAAAAAAAAGAGAGAGAGAAAGAGAGAGAAAAGTTCTCAAATTCCATCGTTTATTACAGTAAACAACTGGCCAGGTAGGATACTCAAGTTTAAATTGAGAAGTTTCTGAATGCAAAAGGGAAAAATATTGGCCTATCAGAAACCATTCTCTAATAGACTGCTTTTAAAAAAAGCACGTTCAGGTTTATCGACAGTGCTCTTATTTAGGCAATTTTATGAAAAAACTTCAGCTTAAAAAAATCCAAATTTTGTTGTAATTATCACACTGACATCCCTCTTCCAATCCACTTAAAAATTTAATATGAATATATTTCTATCCCAATGATACCGTAGCAGAGCACTATAATGATAATATACATCTTCATATCTTAAACGGAGAATGGTCAATATAAATATGACAAACCATATTACCAGAAACATACAGATGCATAAATAAAAACTTTTACCTGCGTAGTCCCTTTAAAAACAGCTTCAAATATGACTCCAGTATAATAATCAAGCCCTCTAGCAAGACTCAAATCAAAAAGCACTCTGCCAATGCACTTTGACTTGTCAAGAGCATCAAATAAAATCTCTAACTCATCCAACGCTCGCTTTGAAGATGCATTTTCCAAAAACTTGCTGCCTTCCAGTTTAAGCTTTGACAGTAATTCCTTAGGTTCTCCCCTTTCCTTAATAAATGAGCCAATTCTGTCCGCTGTCTCTACACTTAAACCCTTCTCTTCAACCTACAAAAATTTAGAAGAAGTCCATGATTGGAGGAAATTTTAGTAAAATCAGCACTGCTAACTATATTCCTTTTTCTGGTTAGCATCAATATCTTCAAAGTTGAAACTCGCAATATTAATAGATAAACACAACAAACATTAAAATGGTTTACCCGTCGAGTATATTAAAACAGCACCATGTATGGTAACAAGTTTATGTTTAAGTAATATTTTTAAATTTTCTTAATAACTTTTGGACAAGATGTAGATACCCAGAAGAACATGAGCCAATCAATAGAATATACTGAAAAAGATTCAACATCCAACCATGGAATTTGGAAGTTCTAGTGGCACAATTGCCAGGAATTGGTAAAATGGAGGTATATCATGTCATGTACACATTTCGACCCCACATAGATTGGCATGCTTGGCACATGATTCATCCCTAAGAACATTCAAGCTACGTACCTCAATTCTATAACAATTAATTTTGATTACTCATTCGGTTATGACCAAGACCAACCACTCTTGATTTAAATATAGATGTCCCAACAAATTATAAAACATAGGATAAGGTAAACAACAGATCAATATGGTCTAATCATGCAAGTAAAATGCAGAATTTTCAAGATTAAATCTTCAAAATATAAAGTCATGCTAAAAGATAAAAATGAAGTTCGAAAGAATTCAGCGGTAGTAATACAAGATAGGAGTCCAAAACTCTATGCCAAAGATTCATAAACAAAACAAATAAATATAAGATTCAGCTGAAATGAACCAGGTACCAGGATAACACAAAATTGAAATTATGTATGATTTTGAACTACACAAATTGCAAAATCAAGCATGGTTATAGCGAATATATTAACTTAAGAAAATCCTTAAAATGGAAACAGGGCTGGCTGCAGATTGACAATACTCTTACCATTTCTTTTTTAACTTGCTCAAAAGATTGCTTGTCTAGTTTATCAATACTTGAACAAATAGTACGGAACTTCTCAGGTGGCACTCCACAAATCTCTAGCATACCATCCAATAGTTTCCGATGATTCAATTTGACCTGTCAAATACAAATACAAAATAAATAAATGAGCATCTTAGATTCTTTGCTGGTTCATTTTTATTCCCCAAAAGCATTACAAATTGAAACTAAACACTTCGCCTAGACTTCATGCAAGTTCAAAACCATAATAAGCGAACAAAGGAATAAAATCAATTTTATATGCAGCCTTGTTATACCAATAATATGCTAGAATTTTAATGCTATTGGCATACGCCCAAAGAAGATTCTGAAGAAACGAAAATAATAATAATAATAATAACAATAATAAATCAATATGTTAGTATCTAAGCAATAACATGACATTTCCAGAACACTGATTTCAACTTTGCAATTCTTTCAGGGATTCCATGAAATTTGACTTTTTTTGGGGGTTACCATATCATCTCATCTCTACAGCAGAAATCATATGCAATACCCCTTAGAATAGACATTTGAAAGAAATGGCATTGTCAAATACATAATAAAATGCAAACAAAGATTATGGAAAAAACACTTTATGTAGGCAAAGATTACCTCATAATCTCCAATGTCTAACTCATCAAGCAATTCTGTCAAAATCTTAATAATCTCAAAGTCAGGCCCCATTTCTTCATATGTACCAGCAATATCAAAGTCACATTGATAAAATTCACGGTATCTTCCCTTGGCTGGGTTATCTCTTCGATACACTTTAGCTATTTGATATCTTTTGAAGGATGTGATGCCATTCATGGCCACAAACCTAGCAAATGGAACAGTCAAGTCATATCGCAAGGAACAAAGCTCTCCACCCTGCAACATGTGGAAAACAATTGTTAATGAGCTAGCCCAATCATCTGTAGATCATAGAAAAGCACCCAAAAGCAGCCGATAAGAAAATGAACCAGACGCTAATAACAAGCCCATCATCCAAATGAGTACTAAGAAACAACGCTAACTGAAATTTAGCAAACATATAAAATCGATAAATTTTCAATTTGATTCGATGGACACATATCTGACAAATATGATCATTAAATAATTGAGTCATTTTTCAACCACTAGCCTGCAAACACAAAGCATAAATAAACCTTCCAGCCACAAAAATGCCCAGTTTAAAGGCAAACATGCTGATCTTCATATCCAACAAAACCTCACAAATGCCTTTCGATTGTCTTGTGTTGACAATTTTTTTGTAGAGGTCATAACATAAATACAAAACATTGTATACAGCTCAAACATTTGATCTTAAGTAATAAGTAATAGCAAATGTAGCAGTAACAGTGTTAAGTTCTTAATCTTAACTATACATGATCTCGCTTAGTTCAAAGCAATAATTTACATACCTGGTCAGCAAGATCATAAATCAACTTTGAATCCTCCCCATATTTCCCCATAAGAGTCTCTCTCAATTCAAATGCAGGAGTGTCTAGCGCTGTTGCACCATGCCTCTTGAAAACTTCTGTTATTATTAAAAATGCTCTCTCCCTTATCGTCATTTGTTCTTTCGCAAAATCACGAGTGCCCTGGCATTTAGAAAGCAATTCACAGAATAAGACTGCCATACTACATTGAAAAACAGAAAAGATGATTCTATGGTAACATAACAAAGAATAAAAGATCCTACTAACTGTTAGTGCCTTGACACAACCCAAAACTAAATACAACAAAGTTTTCCATAAAAATTAAAAGGTAAACATAAAGCAGAATAAATCAAATACACGATTGCAACTTGGAATTCGTTACCTTTGGAAGTTTGGGGAGTCTTCTACTTTCATTGCTTTCCACAATCTCTTTCACTTTCCGTACCATTTCATCAAACTCTGGTTGTTTAGGATCAAAAAACAACAGTAGATATCCAACCAATTTTTCTAATACCCGCAAAACATCACTGGAATCCCCTCCCTTGTTCTGCAACCTATCCTTAATTAACTGCACAACCACACTAGTCCCTTTCCCCAAGACCGCCTTTTTCTTCTTTTTCTCACTCTTCTTCACCACCTTCTCATCAATTTCATTTACTTCACTTCCTTCAACACCCTTTCTTGCGCTGATCAATTCCTCACCTTCAAGTGCAACATATGCTGTTATCCCTTCCCAGGCAACAATCCTCCAGACAATCCCCAATAAAGCACTCACTTCATGTACAAATTTTGCAATATCTTCCTCATAATGTGAGTCCAAAACCAGCTTATATGCATTCATTAGTGCCTCCTCAGTAGGGCATTTATTCTCAAACAAACTCAACAAGCTGGATTTCAAACTTTCAGTTCCCAAAGCATCTAAATTCATTTTCGCTCTGGTAAAACTACTCTTACCAAACTTCAGGATTGCTGCAGCCAATGCTAACACTGCCGGTACAGCGTCCCCCTCATTGACTTCCTCACGGGAATTCAATGCCACACGTATCATTGAATGCAAAGACTTCACTGTTTCTCTCAATCTCCCATTAATTTTAGGTATCTTAGACAATGCTTCACTCTTTACCTTACCCACCAGCTTGGACCCATTAAGCAATACCTTCATATCCCCGGCAACGGCAATCCCCTCTTTATCAACGAAGCCATCTCCAGTGTCCATGGAACTAAACGCCGCCACGTCCCCCTTGGCCGCCTCACAAGAGAGAGCAGCCACTGCATCCACAACTGAAGCCAAATTAGTGGATTCATAGTCCAAAATGCCACAAATGCCGTACACATGAGCTGATGCCTTCTGAATTACAAGATTTTCCTCTTCAGTAACATCAATTGAGTCCAGACTCAAAGTCTCAGGGTTAGAATTTAGGATACTGGAAATTAGATTGGGAAGAAATGCACGGATATTGGTGGAACTGGAGAAGAGAAGAAGCTTGTAGAGGAGAAAAGTGAGAGAAGCACGGACTTCGAGACCGGTGAAGGTTGTAGGAAATACAATTTGAGATGACTTGGAAGACTTGGGAAGGTTTTGATCGGAGATTAGCCTATCTATTGCAGATGAGTCGAGACGTAACTGAGCTTGGCCTGTGGCGACGGCGTAAAGGGAAGAGGAACTGAGAGAGAAGCCCTTGCCTCCTAGGGTTAACAGTTTCTCTTCGCCTTTCCCCGCCATTGGAATATTTTGTTCAGCAGTATCGGAAGCAGGGCCAAGCTCAAGCGATGTATGGTAGGGTTTTTGTGACTTTAGTTTGCAGAAGTTAACTGCCTTCATTTGACAGCGGCAAAAAGACCTTTCCAGCCCATGTTCTATCAGTCATTTACCCTTTCAGCCTCTATCGTTTGAGAGTTAATCTTTTAGCCCCTATCGTATATAAAATTGTACCCAATCAACCAAAACTAACGGGCTACTCTCACACTATGAAACGTGAATCAATTCGTCTGTTTTTTTGCTAGTGGATAAGTCACGTTAATAGGTGAATAGTTGATACGGAAATAAAAATCTAATTTATCTGAATAAATTTGTGAAAGTCCCTTTCTGTCTCCTTCTTCGATTTTCTTTCTCAGAGCAATTTTCCTCGGCACAATTTGTACCGTGAAAAACTTTGATTTTGTTTGTGCGATTACTTCGACATGTCAACCTTGTTTGCTTCTACTCGATACAAGATAGTTGTGACCTTACATGAAGAAATTACGGAGGATCTGCAATTGGATAGCAAGTTTCGTTGAAATTGTGGTGCTAAACCGAAGATTCTTGGAATGTGATCTCCCGGTACATTGAAGAATTAAATCACCCCAATTTAATTTTTTCTTTGATTTATGGTTTACAGAGTTTTCGAATGTTGTTTTTGGTAAATGTTGAATTTTCATGTGAAGTATCCACGATTAAAAAGTAAATGTTAGCTTAAATTTTGCTTAATTCTTAATCATTAAAGAAAATTCTTTTAATTATCGACCAAAAAATACTTTTACCTCAGGAGGTAATTCTGCTATATATTTTGGTTGTGGATAAATTTAGATAATACAACTTGTGCTGTAAAATTACATGTTTTACCAACTATCCCCATGTCTTATATGCCAATTATCTTGTAGTGGTATTAGCGAGTTGGATGAGTTAAAGCTGAAGGTGAATGAATTGAACTTTGCAGTTGAGAGATTGACTGATAATTGCAACACTGATATTGGTGATCTAGGGATTGACTAATAACTGCAATTTGATAGAGGGCAATTAGGATTTTGTATTAGTTAATGTGTATTCCTCTTATATTTTCCCTCTTTTAAGTATGCATGCCTCATAAATTTGGATTATGTTATGTATTAAACAATTAGAATGGCTGGAGCTCAATCCTCTTATGTTATCTCATGTAAGGTTATATTTAAACAATTAGAGCTTAATTCTTTAGATCCCTTGTAAATGTCGGCTTAAATAACATTAGCATCCCTAAATGTTAGTTGACATCTCACTTCCTAGCATCAACAAGTCCTTAAATTAACAAAAACAAAAGTTTGACTTAAATGATATAGAGCATTCACAAAACGTAACTTATGATAAAATATTCTATGATTAAGTGCAAACACAAAACAACTTAGGAAAAAATAACAACTTAAGGTTTGCTACTTGATGCTCCATCCTTGCTCTTCTTGGCCATCTCTTTTATCTGTGCTATTGTGAGGAATCTCTTACTTTTCTTCGTTTCAAATCTTTGTACTGACATCTCTTGTGCAAATTTCAAACCCTCACTGATTGATCCTTGCAAATTAGCTTCATTAGTTGTGAGAAATCTTGCTCTACTAGCTGTATTTGGATTTGGTTCTTTGTATTATCGATATTGAGGTATGCCTTATTGCCTAATCTCTGCAAACTAGCTTCATTAGATGTGTGAAATCTTGCTTTACTAGCTGCATTTGGATATGGTCCTTGTATTATCAGTACTAAGGTACCCCTCATTGGCTGACTTGTAGATACACCAAGAGAATTCCCAATTGGTTCACTTGATGATACACTAACAGAGCTTGAAGCATTATTAGCTTTCTTGAGAGCTCTTCTTCTTGAAGGAGGAATATATTAAAAAAAAAAACTCTATCAATTATCCCAAATTACTATATCTTCATAGAAATAAAAGAAGTTCAATTCTTCAGACAAACATATAGCATTTAATATCAACACTACGCAAAACCAACAAAATCAGCAATAATAAACAACAGTTATAACCAATAGGAAATTAACAAACACAAAGAATTGTGCATTAAAAAATTACCTGAGGGTTATCTTTCTTCTTAGGACACTTTCTTACATTATATATCCTTCCTCTATGCATAAACTACATCTCATTATCTATCCAAGCTTTGTTAACTTTCCAGTTCTTTTTTTCTTCTCTTTAGTTGGATCCCTCCTTCTGTTCCTCTTTGGTCTTCCTGGCTGTATTTTTTTATTGGTGGTGGCAAGCAATCTCCAAGTCCAATATCTTTCAGCATATCTATCCCTTTAATAGGCTTAATGCTATGTTCATATACTTTAAGATAAGTGGTTTTGCTGTAGTAGGAACTAACATATTTTGTCACATCTCTCTTGGCTCCATGAATGCAGGAGATTATATGTGGACAAAGTATTCCAGTTAAATCCCACTTTCTACATGAACAACTCCATTCCCTAAGATCAACTGTGTGTCTCTTGTCAACATCGTATATATATGACACCTCATATCCTTCATCCCCATTGGTTTCTATAACCCACTCATGACTAAGTGTCTCATTTTTCTCCAGTTTCTATATTGCCTTTGGTGAGATATCTTCCCTCCAATTATTTGCAAACTTCTTCTTAGATGCAAACCTTTTCATGTTTTGTTGCCTAATATCATCCTACATACTAATGATAGGCTTTATCCTTGCTAGAAGTCTCACTCATGTTATTGTCAACAACATCACATTTACTTTCTGGAAAGAAGAAAGCCTTGCACTAAGTGTGCAATGGAAACTCAGCTGTAGCTTCAAATATTCCTTCTCCTAACAGCTTTAAATTTTCAATAGTCTACCTCAATTGGTTCATATAAGTGCTCTTTGTGACACCCCAAAAAGCTATTTTATGTTCTATACCTTTAAATGTTTTAGCCCATGCTGCATAAATGTGCGTAGCACACATTCTGTGATAAGCTTGAGGAATGACATCTTTAATAGCCACTATCAAACCCTAAAAAGATTATAACATATAAAAAATACTTAACATTAGATGAAATATAATAAGTCCACATCCTGCTTTCCACCCCTCTTTCAAATCACTAAAATAGAATAAAATCGGAAGAAAGTTTTTTAGGCACCATCACTCAGTCTTTTAGCACATACAAAACAATTATTCCTAGGATTAGACTCTCTAATTTTATTTCAATAATCAAATGGTTTAGCATATTGTTTATTCACATCTCCAATCAATTCTTTAATGATATTTTTCTTTCAATTCCTACATACTTTATGAGACAAATCTGAATTTAGTTGAAGTAATGCCAATTTTTTATTATCAGGAATCTTTATACCTGGGTGTATCATTATGTAAGTTCCATAATGGTTAGTAATTTGCTTTTGCATCTCTTAATTTTTCTCAATCTCCTACATTGATGTTGAGGAATGTAAGTTTTTAACACTAAATCCCCCCAGTGCCTTTGTTACTAACATGTAATACCCATGGACACTCATTTTCCCCTTTATATATTGCCTTTAACCTACATGGTTCATTTCTCACAAGTTTTATGTTTAATCCCTTAATTACTCCATAAGTAGTGACAGCATTTCGAACTTGTTCAATACTTTCAAAACAAAACACTAGTAATAATGCCTTACTATCAAATCTAACCTTATGACTCTTCCTCCTCAATGTGTCACCCTTATACTCCTCATTAGTGTCACTATAATAGCTACCATAATCGCTACTATTATAGTAAATAGACCCATCAGATTCTTCACTACTAATAACTAACCCACCTATTTCATCAATGTCATTGTATAGGATTGACTCATTTACCACAGTTTCACCAGCAACCCCATTCACTCTAACATTTTCACTTTCATTCACATGTATTGTAGTGGTAGTTTGCAGTGGAGCAACCGGAATAGAACTAACATCCTTATCTATAGTAATTCCCCTCACTCGTTTCTTATACCCTCTCACTTTCTCCCTAGCTTACACCAACTCTTTATCCTCATCATCTGTTAACATCCCAATTGGAACTAAAAACTCATCAAATATTTGGTGGAGTCCAAAAGCATTCTAGGTAAAGTAGGTTGGGTAATCAAACTGCTCAGTTTCAGGGACAAGGATAGAGTTGTAATTAGAAGACTGAGGTTCTGTTAATTTTGGATCAGTTTCTGGCTGACTAAATGGTACTTCAAGAGTAAATACATGTTCAAGCTCCTCTTTTTCTAGAGAGTACCCATCAAAATTAGGATGTTCCCCTCTGATAACATTGACATTCTTAGTTGGGTTCAAAAAGTCATCATGCTTAACAAAAACTTCCAATAAATCACCTATGATTAATTTTTGAGTACCAACCATACTAATGACCTCAACATCATTACGGACAAAAAACTAATTACCACTAAATTTTCATTTTATAAACACTTGTGCAACACTGCTACACCCTATTTTTGTTATACATGAACAAATGTTTGGGTATGACAAACACTTAAGATTAAACTTAGAGTCAACTGTTTGTGTTATTCCCCTGACATACTTATTAACCCTATCCTCAAATCTAAATTCACCATTATGGTGAATTACAAGTTTCACAATTATGTCATCGGCCATAGTATAAAAGAAATTAGATATTTTAAATTATTTAAAAAATGGATGGAAAGGGATAAAAGCAAAAAGTGCAACTGTTAGATCTTGAAAGTATAATAAAGTAATGAAATTGCTATTAAATATACCAAATAAACTCACTAACATTAAAAAAACTTAAACAAATTGAATAATGAAACATTGTATCAACTAGTCTGAACAAAAACAATTGAATTGACATAATGGTGAAACTATAATTAATTAAATAAGTATAGTAGTCACAATAGCTAGTGCAAATAACTAATTATTGATTAACAAGCATAATAATAATAACAATTAAAATATAACATAAACGATTGTAAAAAAACAATCTGACAGGAACAATCCTTAATATCAAGGACCACTTCTGATTAAATAACTAATTAATTGCATAAACAAACAAATTGTTTCCCCACCCATGGACCCATGTACAATGGACTTTTATGGATTTTTATTTTTGATGGGAACAATACTTCACCTTTATTTGAAGACTTAATCCTCAGTGTCTGGACTATTTTTAACTTTATTTATCTCTTCTCACAAGCCTCACCATCTTTAAACTGCATTGTGTTTAATTTGTTCAAGAAAAATATTTGGGAGTTTAGGGATTTCAAACAAACAAAGACCGAAAAAAAAGAAAAAGAGGGAAAAAAGAAAGTTAAAGGGTGATACTAGTGAGCGAGTAAAAACTAAAAAGAAACGAGAGTTTTACCTCTTTTTTCTTATTGTTTAATAATTTTAATTTTTAAGTTAAACATTTCCTGTCGTCATTATTTATGGTCCACGAAGTCAACAACACGTGTATGCCATGTAATTGAGTTTGAATTCTGATGAACTTTTTAACGTTGTTTGCAGTTCACTCTCTTATTCCATTAGTTTTGGTTGATTGGGTACAGTTTTATAAATGACAGGGGCCAAAAGGGAAAATGACTGATAGGACAGTGGTTGGAAAGGTCTTTTTGCCATTTGACAGCTAATGTCAACTTGAATACCCATTTGTAAAATTAGAAATTAAGTAACTAAGGCGGTGGTATTCAATTGATACTTTTATAGATTTTATCTAGGTGAATGACTTTTAGTGACTTTTAATGAATTTTAGAGAGTTTTTAAAAGTATTGATGACTTTTACAAGGTTTATTTTTTAAAAGTTTATTCTATATTATAAACTTTTAAAGACACATATAGACTTATTAAAATGCCAAAATGTAATAATCTCTATATGTGCAATGATAGTACACCAAAAAATACATAACCACAAAAATTCCCCACCATATAATATGAAATAATAATGAAAAATTGAATAGCAATACTAATTAAAAATATATCAATTTAGCTTTAAAATTTCTAATGACAATTCTATAACTTGTAACAAAATTCAGTAATCAATGCCTAGTATAATTAACCAAAAATAATCGCTATAAGGGCCACCGCTAGTTGCAGAGACCATCACCATAATAAAAAAAAAGCTCCATTCTTGTCTTTCTCTCTCTAGAAAAAAAGATTGAAACTTTGTACTATTTTTGTATTTACCCATTTGCTTTCTTCTACAAATCCTTGCAAAGTTTTATTAATCTTTCAGCTACCCAATTTGAAAGAAACAAAAAATATCAGAACCCAACTTAGATAAAAACAAAAGAAAGTAGAAGAAAAACAAAAATAGATGATAAATAATGAAGCTTGTTTCACTCATTCTTTAACTTTTTTCCCTGCTTTAGTTTTGCTCCTCTTCATAAAAATTTTAAATTTTTTTCTTTTTGAAACTAAAATATATGCATTTTTGTTTCTCATATTGTGTGTTAGGATTTTCAATTTCAATGGCTGGAAAAGAGAAGTAGAGGATTATGGGGAAATTGGTGAAGGAAGAATTGGCTGAGATAGGGGTTTCAAAAGATGAAGTTGATAGTTACAAGAAGAAGAAAGTGGTCACCGGTGACAGTGGTGGAGGAATGAAGTGTTGCCAAGCTGAAATAAAAAGTCTTGCATAAACATCAAAGACTTTTTCCATTGTATTTTACGTGAATAAATTAAGAGAGAGTCTATAAAAGTCATTGTCATTGATTGTTAAAGACTCCTAAAAAATCTTAACTGAATACAACTGGATTTTAAAAGTCTATAAAAGTATATAAAAGTCTTAATCCAATACACCCTTATAAAACATAAATTTTAAATATTAAAATTATAAAAATAAAATGTATCTTAATTTTTGAAATTTTTATGAATTATGCAAATGGTTTCTCGATCAATTTTTTCAACATATTAAGTACATTTGATAATATTCACTTCAAACGCAACATTCTCGTCTCGTGTGAGCTATGATTTTTGTTAATTGGTTTAGGACTTGGTTTTTGAAGAACGTAGAAGACTTTAGAGTTCACTAGAGGGGGCATAAATCATATTTTCTATGCAGGCGTGCCATATATGAATTTGAATCATACTTCTAATTCAATCACATGCGTCCTTAAAATCGTATGACGCATTAGTTAGTGGATACTATAACCTACGCGAGATATAGGTGTTACATCTCTGAAAAAAGCTATCAAAATAAAAAGATTATAAACATAATCTGTTGAAAAAATTGATTAGGGGTAATTGTAAAATCCACAAAAGTTCAGGGTTCATATGCATTTTGCTTGTTATAAATATGTAAAATTATTAAATGATATAGCTGTTTAATAAAATGAAAGATGAAGTATAAAAAAAATTAAGAAAATTATGAATAGTATTCAAATCAAATTTTAGATTAAGTAATTTTTTTATTAACACAATTTTTTAGGTAATATTATAAAATAAGTTGAAAATTAATGATTACATTAAAACCTTGATAAATAAATATTCGATAAATTAATAAAATTAACTAAATAATAATTTTTTTTTAATTTGGTTAATGTGATAAACATAATAACCTTATTAAATGCATAAGGTAATAACTTTTAAAAAATTTGTTAAGACTCGATGAAAATATAAAGATAATAATTCATTAGTTACATACATAAATTTTGTATACGGTTCATAAATTTAAAGTAGTTGTTAGACAATTTCTACTTTTTAAAATTTATACTTTGTTAAATTATAAAATATGATAACAAATTCAATTATTTATTTTTTAAATGTAAACTAAATTCAATTTCATCTTTAATTTTTTTGCAAGGCTTGAGCAATATTCGGTATATTATTCTCATATTTAACAAGTATAATGTATCTATAGCTAGAAAAATCACTTTTGGCAAAAAATTATATGTGGTATTGGTAGCTGCACAACATTATTCCTTGAATACACTTTTCATCCATAGGTAAATTCATCAAAGTTTCATCTTCATTAGGTCATTTTTAAATAATAATTTACTATATTAAATTATCTTGATTATGATGATATATATATATATATATATATATATATATATATAAAATTATAAAATGTTCTATAAAGTAATAAATATTAATTTATTGATAAATTAATATATTATTCATTTATCGATAAATCTTTTTTCAATGAAACATAAAATTCAATTGTTTAAATAAAAAAGATTACAAACCCTAGCAAAGAAGGTGATGTCAAAAAATAGGTAGTTGTACGAAAAAGCTTCCTTATTAAACCTCGCATTAAATAGATCTAACTGAAATCCTATGGATGAAGAATTAACTGAACTAAATGTCAACCCGCTCATTAAGCGGGATGAATATTATATTTAAATATTATATGAATTACATATTTAAATGGTAATGATAATTTCAAAAAAAAAAGGTTGAAAAAAAAAGAAAGCTTTCAAAGCTAACATTTGATATAAGAAATTAACTCTTTCATATGAGAAGATAAAAATAAATTTAAAAATGATAACATCAAAGTGTATTATTAATGTTATACACTTATTGCAAATTAAACTTGCATTAATTACAAATTGAATATTATAGCATGTCAAATTACTAATGCAAATGAAATGATAATGAATTGTACAAAAATTAACCCATCTAGGGATTGTTCATTTGTTTTCTTTTTATATATAAGTGTCAATTTGTTCTTAAATACAATTTCATGGCAATTATTTGCAACAGAATGTTTTTAAGATATGCTCTTTCTCTATCGCAAAAGTGAAATTAAAATACTTAGGCTAATATTTTATCCATCAGAAAAGAGAAGTAGAATATCAAGGTAAGTGGTTAAATTTATATCCCCTTGTATTGAAGCTTTGCTTCAAAGAGAATAAAATTTTCATGTAAGTTAGTGGTAGTTCATAAATAATCATTTAAAATATTATCTTAATGAAATATAATTTAGTTCCAACAAAACTTAACACCTTCCAATTTTAAAATAAAAGGATATGCTCTTATTGTTGTTAAAGTGCTTCAAGAATTAAATACAAAAGATTCCTCAGTTTTTGGAGAGATTATGGGTGAATTACAATTGTTAGCTGCTAAATTTCAATGTAATTTTTTTTGCTCATGTTCAATTTGGCTGCATATAGTTTGGTCAAATGAGGATTATCATCTACCTCTATTTTGAGCCAATTCCCACTTTGTCACAAGACATTTCTCATTAATGAATTTCAATTATTCAGTGAAAAAGAAGATATAAATGGATGTCAATTTCCAATATTTAATTCTCAGATTCATCTTTTATTAAAAAAAAAAATCTCTTTGATGTATCTAAACAACAAGAAAATCTTCTATTGTAAATGAAAATGAAAATCAAATACACATTTGATAAGCGCATTTGATATACTTAATTTGTCTAAATTTATGGGCGTTAATTGGATTATTTTGCCTTAATTTAGGTGGATTTTACTTCATTTGTTCTATTTCTCGTTTTAGAGGGACATTCAATGTTTTTGGAGCCTAAATTGCCTATTTCGGGAGCTAAATCGCGTTATCTAGAGGAGTAATGAAGTCTTAAAGCATGAGCATGCCTTAAGAGGAGCAGAATTAGAGAAATTAGAGTGTAGAAGCAAACCAGTCTTATCCCGTGCCCATGGCTTAGTTCCAGCAGGAATCCAAGATTGTTGGGTTTGGAAGACTTAAATTTTCAGCACTATTTTGTTATTTATCCTTTCCTATTCCACTTAGGAGAGTGATTAGCATTTATTATTTTGTAACTATCCCTCTTTAATTAGGATTTATTTTTAGGCATATTTATTCAGGAGTTTTTGTTTGAATAGGTTTTGAAAAGAAAAGAGTTAGTTTCTCTCTCTTCTTCCTTAAAAAGAAACGTGCTCTTTAGGTTAGAGAGGAGTTTTTACGTTTTTCATTCCTTTATTAGGTAGCAATTTTATTTTTTCTCGACACCTAGAACATGATTTTTGGGAAGATTCAAGAAAGATAGGGTTTTGAAGGTTCAATCTTCCATTCTTCCTCTCCGATTTCCATCCGCAAGCCACCATTGGAATCTTAATTTTTCTAGTTTATTCTTAACTCTCTCTTTATCATGCCCCTTGTATTCTTTTCATTTATTTATAATTTGCTTATGAACTAATTCCACCATAGCTAAGGCTATGGTGGAGCTTAGTAGGATTTCTATGTAATTTCTTTAGTTTAATGCAATTAAGTTGTATTATTTTCCATGATTGTGTTATGAGTGCTTAATGCTTTGAATGCGTGACCATCAATTTCATTGCTTTTAGTTAATTAATAATTGACTAAGGGACTGAATTAACGGAATTTCATAACATGACAAATGCATGACCATTGCTTTATGGCTCACTAGTATGTGCTAGGTTTTTGAATGTTTAATGCTTTCCAATCTAATTGCTTGAGACCGAACTAGTTTAAGTATTTAGGTTGAAAAATTAGAGTTAGCAGCCTTAACTGGTGTTAATTATTTTTGGAAATCTTGAGAATTTAATAAGTTTAATTGCATAACTTGAGGAAATTGCTAGAATGAGTGTGTGAGCGGACGACCTTTAAACGGAACGCAGCAAAGCGAACCGGGAAAAAAGAGGGATGGTTCGATTTGATTTTGGAAAACAGGTTTTGTTTATCTTAAGTTAGAAAATTGTGGATTTAATTTGAAAATTCTTTTTTAGAAACATTTTCCCGTTTTTAACTTAAAGACCTCGAAACTTAAATCTCGAGATCAGTGACAAAGTCGCCACCCGGATCAGCTCATCCGGGGAATTTCTGGTATAGCTCCCTACCGAGGACAGACTGCTGTACCTAATCCAGAGATTTAGGGTCCGGGCAAATAACTTACTTAACCTCTAGCTTGCTTTCACTTTACAATTTATATTACCATATTTAATTCACTTTATTATCTTTTCTTAACCCCAATTTGTTTATTTTAATCAATCTATGCTAAAGCAAAATGTAGGAAATTAATTGCAGAAAAATAAAACATACATTCAAAATATACAAAAAAAATAATAGAGGCCGATTATACAACCCAATTGAATAAAAAAGGAAAAAACTCTTGTCCTCACTTTACAACCGCCTAAAATACACGATTTATCTAAAAAAATACAATCGCCTAGGATACACGGATAAATCTATTAAATACATCAAAAAATAAAAATAAAAAGCTGCAAAACAGAGAGTTAGCATAATATATGGTACGCCACAAATCGGACTCAAGTAAGACAGAATGGGATTTTAAGAATTCGGGAACATGCAATTAGAGGGATAACCGGGTCGGCTCGGCTAGCCGGCCCAATTAGACCTGGAAAACATTTTGAAACATCCCTGTATTTTGGTTTTGTAGAAAAATCATTTTTGAAAACGATTTATCTTCCGGTTTAATTTAATTTAGCATATCAGGTGGGTCGGTTTTCAGGAGAATTGGGTCTCCGTCGTTGTATTGTTCTAAATGCAATAATACTGAAAATTAAATCTACACACAACAAAATTCATTTTGATGATTTTCTGGTTTTCTAAATTTTTATGGATTTTTAGAAATTTTTGGGGTTATTCTAGAAATTTTGACCTTGTATGAGCATTACAGTAGTGCAACTGTAATTACAGTCATACAACTGTAATTACAGTCTTGCGGCTGTAAATCCTCCAATTTCAGGATTTCGCCAAAATTATTCAAAATAAAACTGAGAAATTAATGGAAATCAAGAACACTCGCACGACTGTATTTACAGTTGTATGACTGTTCATCAACTCAAGAACAGTTGCACGACTGTTCTTGATTTCCAGAAACAGAAATCGCAAAAATTAAAATAAAATGCACGAAAACACACCAAATTCACCCAGAAAGCACGAGGAAATGAGGGGTTAAAGTGTGTTTACCTTTTTGGCACTAATCCATCGTAGGAATGGCCCCTGGCGACGCACCAATCCACTTAAAATTGCTCTTTTCCTCGTTGAGTTGAGGTTAAGAAGTTAAGTCCAAAACCTCCAAAATGTTAGGGATTCTTAGAGTTTCTAGTCCGAAATTGATTTAATTTAGAGAGTCAGATTATTAACCTATTGATTTCTAATAGATTTTTAATCTAAACACTTGAGAATTATAAAGAAAAAGAAGAGAAAAAGAAGCTTGTATTTTGTGTGGTTTTCTTTCTTTTTCTTTCCTTTTTCCTAATTCTCTCTCTAAATTCTCTCTATCTGATTTCTTAAGCCAAAAAGTCCCTCAATCTCCCCTCTTTTTCCTTCTTATTCTGGTTGCCTTGCTGCCCATCCCCCAGCATTAATTGCTCCTATCCTTTCTCTCATTTTCTGCTGCAGAGGTATGGGCTTCTGCACCTGCTCCGACGTTAAAGTCGCACGACTGTATATTACAGTCGTGTGACACACACATATTTTTTTTTAGGGATGGAAAATTTCGACGCTTACAGAGTGCTAAGAAAAGGCATATGCCTTGGCTAATCTCACCATCGATTCTTTCTGTTTAAATTTTAATCTTAGTTTTAATTATTTTGTTTAATTATTTCTTAGTAATAGGTTTAAGATTACGCATAAAAAAGCACATATATAATACTCTTCACCTAGATTAATAGATGTAAGCGCCGGAATTTCACTTTCAAAAAAAAAAAAAAATATAGTCGTACGACTATTGCTACAGTCGTACGACTGTAGTCAAACTACAGTCGTACGACTGTAGATCTACCCATAAAAGCAGAAAAAGAAAGACCGAAAAGAGGGGGGAAGGACGAAAAAAAAGAGAGAAAAACGGACAGACAGAGAGAAAGAGAAAAAAAAAGAAGAGAAAGAAGAGAAAACCAAAGAAAAAGGAAGAACTCCTCACCAAAATCCTCAGCCTTTGGAAATCTTTGGACTCAAATCTCAAACCCTAACTCAAGGAGAAAAGTCCAGATTTTAGTGGATTGGAGCGACGCCAGGGGTTAATCCTACGGTGGACGCACGCCACGGAGGTAAATACCCCTTTTCCCCTCTCTTTTACAAGCTTTCTAGGTATTTGGTGTGCTTTTTCTGCATTTCTGTCCATTTTTCTGCGTTTCTGTTCTGGAAATCAAGAACAGTCGTACGACTGTTCTTGAGTTGATGACCAGTCGTACGACTGTAGTTACAGTCGTACGACTGTAGTTACAGTCGTACGACTGTAGTTGATTTCCAGGTGATTTCATTTCCAGCTTGTTTTTAATAAGATTTTGGTGAAATCTTGAATTTTCAGCATCTACAGTCGTACGACTGTAGTTGAGTTTCCATGACTGTAATTTACAGTCGTACCACTGTAGTTTTCAGAATCAGAATTTTACCTTTAAAACCCAAAAATTTCATAAAAAATCCATAAAAATCCCCAAAAATTCCCAAAAAATCCCAAAAAATTAGAAAACCCCAAAAATCATCAAAATGAATTTTGTTGTGTGCATCACGACCATAGATTCAATTTTTAGTAAAAATTGCATTTAGAACAATTCAACGACGGAGACCCATTTCTCCTGAAAACCGACCCACTTAAATATATAAAAATGCATGTAAACCGGAAAAATTGTTTTCAAAATGATTTTTTTCCACAAAAACCAAAAATACAGGGACGTTTCAAAGTGTTTTCCAGGTCTAACCGGGCCGGCTAGCCGAGCCAACCCGGGTATCCCCTAAATGCATGCCCCCAACTCCTGATTTCCCATTCTGTCTATTTGAGTCCAACTCGTGGCGTGCTGTATATATTGTGCTAACCCTCTGTTTTGCAGGTTTTAATTTCTTTTTATTTTTATTTTGGATGTAATTTAATAGATTAAATCGTGTATCCTAGGCGGTTGTATTTTTCTAGATCCTCGTGTATATAGGCGATTGTATAAGTGAGGCGAGAGTTTTTATTTTTCCATTCGATTTGGTTGTAAGCCAATTAATATTTATTCCTTTTCCTTATTTTTGTATTAAATATTTTGTATGCGCGCTGCATGTCTATTTACTTCAATAAAATTGACTTTAGATTTTGAAATACCATCTTTGAACATTGACCAATTTTTATTTTAATTAGACACGAAATAAGGGACTTGTCCGGACCCGAATCTCTGGATAGTGTAGCGACCGTTCGTCCGGTTTAGCTACATAAGAATTTCCCGGTTGAGTTGAGCCGGGTGGTGACTCTACAATATTCATCGAGACTTAGGTCTCGGTTCTTTTATTTATTAATTCTATTTATTTTCCAAAACGCGGATTTCCATTTTTAAAAACCCCACGCGATGGAGGGGCCCTCCCGAGATCTTGGCGCCCCATTCCGAAAGGGAGTCCCGTGTCCCGTCTAAAACGCGTCGTCCGCTCACAGTGGCGACTCCGCTGGGGACATTCTTCAAAAAGTTTTCTTAAAAACTTAAAAGAATTTGACAAGCCCCGAAAAGTGTCTAATTAAAATAAGGTGGATGATTCTCGATTGGTATTTCATTTTGCATCTTTAGCTAGACATGCTTGCATTAGATTTAGTATCCATTTTTAGCCCGGTGGATTGTTGAAGTGTCGCCTTTGTTCCTCATGGTCTTAGGGGCACGGATACGAAACACCACTCATAGCCTCGTACGAACCCCTTCGCTAGGACCCTTGAGTGGGGAGAAGTGAGGAGTATATTTTGCTATGGGAACCTTCATTTTTAACCCGACTTGGACCGAACCCATATAGGCAGCCCTAGTTGGATTCCCTTAGGATACTAAAATAATTGTGTGAATAATAATAAAATCGCGCCTTTATCATCCCCGGTTGGTGATCGAAGTGAACCCCACCTAGGACTCGATTAGAATTTTTGAGACCGACCACGCTTGGAGAAATAAGGTTGGAAGAATTCGCTTCGTGTGCTACGTGTTACACGCTTCTTGACATTTCACTCCATATCATAATCCATATTTATCATACATATGACATTTTCCATACATCGAACATCTTGTGTGATACTAACCCACATTTTTATGCAGCCACGTGCATTTTATTTTCGTGTGCAATCATTAAGTCATCCGTTTGCCATTCATACTAACCATTTCTTTTTCAGCCATAACATTGTATCTGCGTGATTAGCATTTTTTCACATAGCATACATAACACCATTTTGTGTGTCATGCATCCTAACCACGTTTTTGTGCAGCCATTTGCATTTTGTATGTCATAGCATTCACAACATATCACCTAAATTTAATTAGGGGCATTCCAAGGACGCCCACCACGATCATATCATTCCATCATATATCGGGTATCCCAAAATACTCATGTTTGCCAATGCACCGGATTGCATTCGGCCATTCCACCAAATCATTTCCTTCAATAGAGACCATAATGGCCCTAGGTATATTTCCGTGTGACAATCCACACGTTGCTTTCATGACATCATATCCATTCATCACAAGCATCATACAACACTGTGATCCACATCGGGTTATTTCATGACGTTACTATATCATTCAAGGCGCTCCCCGAGTGCCGGATTAGTACGCATGTAGGGGCATTTCATAACATCCTAAATCGTGAAAGGTGTTCCCCGAACGCCAAGTTTTTGCCTATGTATCCTATGGCACATGACTTTCTTACAACATCATTTCATTTCATACGCTCAAAAGCATCAGAACTCTGTCCTTGGGCCGGTCCCATGTGACCATTTCATATTATTTCATAGACCTACAAAGCGTCGAACTTCGTCCGTATGTCCGTACACACGCGACCATTTCACGAAATTCATTAGGTGCCCAAAAGCACCGAACCTTCATCCGTGTGGTGGTCCACACGTGGCATTTTTGCATAGCATTGGGTGTTCTTGAGATGTCCAAAAATAAAAATAAAAATAAAAATAAACACAAAGGGATCATCCTCATTATCTCACGATGTACATCTCATTCATCCATCAAACATTCAAACACTCTACAACGTTCAAGCATTCCATAAGCACCAAGGACTTCACAGCATACACTACTGTCATTTAAGTGTTCCAAAAATGCTAGAAACTCCATCAAGCCCTTTAGGTCCTTCATAATCATTAGAAACCCTGTCCTTGTGTCCCGCACACCCAAATACCGAAATATCCTCCCCGTGTAAGACTAAGCTCTACACGTATCGTTCCCTATATCTTTCTGTGCAAGACAAGCTCTGCACATTTCCTCTCCGTGTAAGACTAAGTTCTACGTGTGTCGTTCCAATCTCCCTGTGCAAGACCAGCTCTGCACGTACCGCATCAAACGCTACCCTTCCGTCCCGTGTAAGACTCGCTCTACACGTGTCGCTCTAAACATTAGACCTTTTCCCGTGTAAGACACGCTCTACACGTACCGCTTTAACTCTATCCTTCCTTCTCGTGTAAGACACGCTCTACACATATCGCCCTAAACATTCAATCTCTCCCCGTGTAAGACACGCTCTACACGTATCGCTCTAAACACTACACCTCCTCCCCGTGTAAGACACGCTCTACACGTACCGCTTTAACTCTATCCTTCCTTCCCGTGTAAGACTCGCTCTACACGTATCACTCTAAACATTAAACCTCTACCCGTGTAAGATCCGCTCTACACGTACCGCTTTAATCACTACACCTCTTCCCGTGTAAGACACGCTTTACACGTACCGTATCAAACTCTACCTTTCCTCCCCGTGTAAGACTAAGTTCTACACGTATCACTCCAAATCTCCCCGTGCAAGACCAGCTCTGCACGTACTGCATCAAACTCTACCCATCCTCCCTGTGTAAGACTAAGTTCTACACGTATCACTCCAAACTATCTTTCTGTGTAAGACAAGCTCTGCACACTTCCTCCCCGTGTAAGACTAAGTTCTACACGTACCGCTCCAAATCTCCCCGTGCAAGACCAGCTCTACACGTACCGCATCAAACTCTACCCATCCTCCCCGTGTAAGACTAAGTTCTACACGTACCGTTCCAAATATATTTCTGTGCAAGACAAGCTCTGCACACTTCCTCCCCATGTAAGACACACTCTACACATATCGCTCTAAACACTAATCCTTCTCCCGTGTAAGACACGCTCTACACGTACTGCTTTAAACACTACATCTCTTCCCCGTGTAAGATTCGCTCTACACGTACCGTTTCAAATGTCAACTCTCCTCCCGTGTATGATACGCTCTACACATGAACCCTTCACAAGTATCACCTTGCTTCGATCCGTGGACAACCTATGTGTCATTTTATCCATGTGGTGTATATTTATATGCCATGCTATACTTTAGCATGTAGCTTCATCAACATTCATTGCATTTTGCATGTTTCCATTCCTGGCTTTGTGTGCACATGACTAGCTTAAGATTGCATAACATGACATGACATCGCATTATATCATCATTCATGCATGCATGCATGCATCGCATCTCGCATTCATACCTACATCATCCCTTGACTTGGTATCCTCTGTGCGCATGCCCTAATCAGTGCTAACAAATGTTCTTATCAGGGGAAAAAGGAAGGAGTCTCGAGAATGGCTGACCCAGTGAACTTCAACACCGTAACAGATGTCCTCGATGATTATGTTGCCTCATCGCGATTCCGAAAGGCGGTCAGGGAAGAGGCAGCGGCAATGTTGAAGGAAATGTTAGGAGGTGACCTGGACAAGGCGGAAAAGCTGACAACAAGGTGCTCTGAATTGGAGGCCCGTGTGATTGAGCTTGAGGGAGTAATAAGAGGGTTGAATGGTGAAGCAGAATCAATGGCTCCCCTCAAAGCCAACACTGACCTTGTTCCGCGACCAACCAGGAGCTCACTCCCCAAGGGTGATGGAAAGGGCATATCCCCGTGGCCTTTCTCGCTGAGCCAATTATTTGCCAAATGCAGAAAAGAGGGGCTACTGCAGAGCGTCAAGCCGTATGTGGAGCTGGCACCGGATCAAAAGAACAACTTCTGTACCTATCATGTAGCGACAGGTCATCGAACCAATGTTTGCTATATTTTAAGGAAGGAGATTCGGAAGTTAGTTGATGAGGGAAGATTAAAGGTGCCATCCACTACTAATGAGCGACTAGGGGCAAGCAGGGAGACTGGCAAGGAAATTCCTCAAACCTCTCAGGGAGAGGAATATGATGAAGAGCGACAAAGCCTGATCTGACGAGAGTGGGGCAGTGACCGGATAAGCAATAGTTGGGCGCTGTGAGATCAATACCTTTAGAGGCTCCTTCCCATAGGGAACTCATTTTGTTTGTTTGTAAAGTGTATTGAACTCATTTTGAATGCAATGCATCTTGTTATTTTCTTACTTATGTGGTGATTACATGTATATGGCATTAAGCATGCATTTGATCATCTGAAACGACATTGTCCATCACGCATAATATTAAGATGCATGATATCAATCTGAGTCTTACAGGGAATTTACAAGTGAACCTGACTTCGATAAAGCCCTTCTCTTCAAAAAAAAAAAAAAAAGAGAGAAAGAGAAAAGTCTGCTTAGCAAGCAATGGGATGGTACCATTTCCTTCGAATCAATTGCCAGCCTAGATCCGTGATCCCTATAAACCACGATCCAAAAATGCTATTGGTCTTGCCCTAAAAGTTTCAATTGGACAGCCCACGATACATCCAAATCATTCCAAACCAGGGACCATTACCAAGTTTCAGAGCCGAGCCCCAAAATAAAGCTTTGAGCTTGATTCACGCTTGAAAAGCATCTCACATCAAAAAAAAAAAAAAAAAAAACCAAATCCATCCAAAAAGCACCAAGCCCTAAGAAATCTAGATGACCTTCGCCACCCACCATGCTGTAAAACTCTGAAGCAGACATTAGTTTTAGTGCATGTATAGTCTTGTTTATGTGGCATTCATGTGCATATGACATTACGCATGCATTGTCCATCCAAAAAGACATATCAAACACGCATGACATACATGGATCTGAATGCAGCAGGAAAATCAATAAGTGGCCGTGGTTTGGATTTAGCTTCTTCAAAAAAAAAAAAAAAAAAAAAGAAAAAAAAGGGAGGGCAAGCACCGGTGGAAGATATCAGCTCTCTCTTACAGTCAAATTTCTACTCCTGGCCTGAAGTTATGCTCTCTTCAATCATAGAGTCAAACTCTGTTGAGTGCTTAATGAATCTGGGGGCGGCCCACCTGTTGCATGAAATGCCGGGGTCAATGAGTTAAGACAATAGAGATAGATACGTTGTTGCCTGTTTTGAAAAGTTAACTTCGTGCGGTGACAGAGAAGATCGGTGTCTTTACCCAAAGCAGTTCCCTTTTTCACTCTCCTCTCTGTCTTCTCCATTTGCCTTCAACACCTTTGTCTTCCCTTTATTGTCTTTCCTTCACTTTCATCTTTTATCTTTCATCTTCTCTCTAGAACTTGAACCGATTCTGTGATTCCATATTTTCTACCTTCAATGGCTTCTAACAAGAAGTTGAACCCCAATGCTGTTCCATATCATTTTTGTTCCGCACCATCTCATCAGCGGAAGGGCATTGGAGCAAGTGGTTATGGCGCCGTTTCAATCCGTCTTCGTTTATCATCAACCTGTACCAAATTGGGGATACCTTTTTTATCCCATGCCATTTCTCTTCAATCTAAACTCCTAGACTAATTATTTAGTACCCTCAAATAGTGGGAAGGGATTTGATTTGATGATAGATAGAGGATTGGATATGAATCTACTTCAAATGAGTTCAACAATGCTGAGAAAGGGGGAAAATGAAATACATAGCTCCGAGATTCCAGAGTAAGAAGGAAATAGCTTCTGTAGGTGAAATGGAACAATAGTGGTTGCCCAAGAGATTGACTGTTGAAGAGACCAAACTGAATGAAAAGAGATTGAAGCTAATCTTGGTGGAAAAACAAGCCTGATGATCAGAAATCCACCAAGTCAGTTTCAAAGACATAATCTGCTACAAACTCTGGGCAAACATTATCTGGAGGAAAACAAGAATAAGTCCAAAGGGAAGCCTGCTTATGATTTCCTCTATTTGTCTATGGATTTCAAGACTGGAGGAAATTTTGGTTATGCATTTGTGAACTTCACCAACTGTGTTGGGACAACTTTGCTTCACAAAGCTTTCAGCAATCATGAAAGGGACAATACCATCAACAGGAAAGCTTATAAAGTCTGTTGTGCTCATATTCAAAGGGAAAGTTGCAGTTGCCAACCATTTCAAGCATGCAGTCTTCGGGAGCCGTGTCTGAACTGAAATCTGGGGTGAATTGGAAACATGAATACAGCATTAGACTGCAGGAAAATCCAGTGGTTAATTGAATTCATCTCAGGTTGTCCATCCACAATAGCATCTCTATCCGGTAATCGAGCAAAAAAAAAAAAAAAAAATCCAATGTGTAACACTGAAAGGGCATATTGGTAATTTGAAGAGGCATCAATTAAAACCAGAGCCATATTTTAGATTTTCCTAATGCATCTGCATTCATTATGTCATGAATGTCTTGTATTCAATTTTGGTGTTCAATATGCATTTGTCATGTCATTGCACGTCAATGTTCACTTACGGGCTACACCACACAGCGGACCTTGTCTGTGGAAGTGTTTTACTCCATAAACACAAACCCATAATACTTCCTGAACACAAACCTATAATATTAGGGGCAAGTAAAAAACCGAACCACTGGGCATCATCGACATCATTATCTTCGCGAGTCACAATGAACATATCAAGATATATATTTCCCATCCTAAGACAAACCATCGCGAAAGGGATCAACGCAGACAAAATGCCCATCGCATAATCTTTCTCAAAAAGAAAAAAAAAAGAACTTGTTGACACGGAAAACCGAAAGGACGTGTCGGCAACAGGAGAGGGATGATATACAAAGTCAGAGCCACCGTCATACTCCCTGTTATACTCATTCTGATGTCACCATTGCAATATTGTGCATGTTTAGACTTCCGAACAGATGTTCATCTTGCATGCACCATGCCATTACATATAAACATCCATCAGTAGGACATTGTATCCAAACCCGTGATAATATCGCAGGAGCTCCTATTATGCGGTACGGAATTGCAAAGTCTCACTCTCATCTTCTTGCTCAATCAAACGGACCATCCATCGGTACGGCCTACTATCCTGATCCGCTCAGCACTGACAATGCTTCAGAATATGCAGAGGGTAAAGTGGAAGGTCACTCAAGACGGCCAACTCCTCTAATACCTAGATCAGCATAATAGTCAGTCGGTCAGGAGACATGTCGGGACAATCGGGCTAGGTCACCTGGGTTACCATCGGGGCCAGCCACAAGCCATGAATTCCGTCTCCGGGCTCGCACGGATACCAAGAACAAAGCATAAGTCACATGTTGCATGCATCCATTTAGAACTATACATGCATCCGTACATACATGCATACGTTTAAAGTAAACACATACAATTCATATGCATATGCATCGCAACTCATCCAAGTGCAGGTATCCACTGCCATCACCAGGTCTCCCCTAACCAGGATTGCTCTCAAAGCAGAGATGGCACAATGTCGGGGCAGGACAATCAAGTCTCCAAGGGGCAAGGCAATCAAGCCGTATTTATCCTTGATCGAAGGGGCAAAAATTTTTGTTTCCAAAATCATCGATCAAGGGATAAATACTTATTCCCTAGCCAACACCAAAATTACCATCCCTAAACCTATCTCCCCTCCATTCATTCAAGCAAGATTTCGAACCTTTGAACTCCATTACGTTCAAGTGTGGTTACAAATCCTTGAACCACTTCCTTCATTCAAGTCAGATCTTAAACCCTTGAACTCCATTATGTTCAAGCATGGTTTCAGATCCTTGAACTTCTTATCATTTCAAGCTTATCCAATTCCAGTAAGATTTCAAATCGTCAAAATCCCATTTTCCTTTACCTCGGGTAACATAAACCCGATATCGGCTAATCCATATTCCATTTTCCTTTGCCTCGGGTAACATAAACCCGATATTGGCTAATCCATAATCCATCTTCCTTTGCCTCGGGTAACATAAACCCGATATTGGCCAATCCATAATCCACCTTCCTTTGCCTCGGGTAACATAAACCCGATATCGGCTTAACCGCAATTCCATTTTCCTTTGCCTCGGGTAACATAAACCCGATATCGGCTAATCCATAATCCATCTTCCTTTGCCTCGGGTAACATAAACCCGATATCGGCCAATCCATAATCCATCTTCCTTTGCCTCGGGTAACATAAACCCGATATCGGCCAATCCATAATCCACCTTCCTTTGCCTCGGGTAACATAAAACCGATATCGGCTTAACCGCAATTCCATTTTCCTTTGCCTCGGGTAACATAAACCCGATATCGGCTTAACCGCAATTCCACCTTCCTTTGCCTCGGGTAACATAAACCCGATATCGGCTTAACCGTAATTCCATTTTCCTTTGCCTCGGGTAACATAAACCCGATATCGGCTTAACCGCAATTCCATTTTTCTTTGCCTCGGGTAACATAAACCCGATATCGGCCAATCCATAATCCACCTTCCTTTGCCTCGGGTAACATAAACTCGATATCGGCCAATCCATAATCCACCTTCCTTTGCCTCGGGTAACATAAACCCGATATCGGCTTAACCGCAATTCCACCTTCCTTTGCCTCGGGTAACATAAACCCGATATCGGCTTAACCGTAATTCCATTTTCCTTTGCCTCGGGTAACATAAACCCGATATCGGCTTAACCACAATTCCACCTTCCTTTGCCTCGGGTAACATAAACCCGATATCGGCTTAACCGCAATTCCATTTTCCTTTGCCTCGGGTAACATAAACCCGATACCGGCTTAACCGCAATTTCATTTTCCTTCGCCTCGGGTAACATAAACCCGTTATCGGCCAATCCATATTCCATTTTCCTTGGCCTCGGGTAACATAAACCCGATATCGGCTAATCCATATTTCTTTTTCCTTTGCCTCGGGTAACATAAACCCGATATCGGCCAATCCATAATCCACCTTCCTTTGCCTCGGGTAACATAAACCCGATATCGGTTTAACCGTAATTCCATTTTCCTTTGCCTCGGGTAACATAAACCCGATATCGGCTAATCCACAATCCACCTTCCTTTGCCTCGGGTAACATAAACCCGATATCGGCTTAACCACAATTTCATTTTCCTTCGCCTCGGGTCACCTAGACCCGGTATCGGCTTAGTTCTACATCAAACCCTTTTTTTCATTCAAGCTAGATTTCGAATCCTTGAACTTCTTCAAGCATGATTCCCAATCCTTGAAAAAACCGCCCAAGCCACATTTCGGATTCTTGGAGATCGATTCAAGCAAGATCCTAGAAACCAATTCGAATCCCACACTTCAAACTCAGCTTTGCCTCGGGTAACCTAAACCTGATATCGGCTTATTTCCTCACCAGCTTTGCCTCGGGTAACCTAGACCCGTTATCGGCTTACTTCTTCCTCAGCTTTGCCTCGGGTAGCCTAAACCTGATATCGGCTTATTTCTTCATCAGCTTTGCCTCGGGTAACCTAGACCCGATATCGGCTTACTTCTTCCTCAGCTTTGCCTCGGGTAGCCTAAACCTGATATCGGCTTATTTCCTCCCCAGTATCGCCTCAGGTGACCTAGACCTGATATCGGCTTATTTCAATGGAGGATTCTTTCCTGTGTCTCCGGCGCTTTGAATCGCGTTTCTCAAATTCACATCATCTACCCCAGACTAAGTTCAGGTGGTGAATTTGATCACGCGAGGGGCAGCTGTAAGCGCCGGAATTTCACTTTCAAAAAAAAAAAAAAAGTATAGTCGTACGACTATTGCTACAGTCGTACGACTGTAGTCAAATTACAGTCGTACGACTGTAGATCTACCCATAAAAGCAGAAAAAGAAAGACAGAAAAGAGGGGGGGGGGAGGACGAAAAAAAAAGAGAGAAAAACGGACAGACAGAGAGAAAGAGAAAAAAAAAAGAAGAGAAAGAAGAGAAAACCAAAGAAAAAGGAAGAACTCCTCACCAAAATCCTCAGCATTTGGAAATCTTTGGACTCAAATCTCAAACCCTAACTCAAGGAGAAAAGTCCAGATTTTAGTGGATTGGAGCGACGCCAGGGGTCAATCCTACGGTGGACGCACGCCACGGAGGTAAATACCCCTTTTCCCCTCTCTTTTACAAGCTTTCTAGGTATTTGGTGTGCTTTTTCTGCATTTCTGTTTATTTTTCTGCGTTTCTGTTCTGGAAATCAAGAACAGTCGTACGACTGTTCTTGAGTTGATGAACAGTCGTACGACTGTAGTTACAGTCTTACGACTGTAGTTGATTTCCAGGTGATTTCATTTCCAGCTTGTTTTTAATAAGATTTTGGTGAAAGCTTGAATTTTCAGCATCTACAGTCGTACGACTGTAGTTACAGTCATACGACTGTAGTTGAGTTTCCACGACTGTAATTTACAGTCGTACCACTGTAGTTTTCAGAATCAGAATTTTACCTTTAAAACCCAAAAATTTCATAAAAAATCCATAAAAATCCCCAAAAATTCCCAAAAAATTAGAAAACCCCAAAAATCATCAAAATGAATTTTGTTGTGTGCATCACGACCATAGATTCAATTTTTAGTAAAAATTGCATTTAGAACAATTCGACGACAGAGACCCATTTCTCCTGAAAACCGACCCACTTAAATATATAAAAATGCATGTAAACCGGAAAAATTGTTTTCAAAATGATTTTTTTCCACAAAAACCAAAAATACAGGGACGTTTCAAAGTGGTTTCCAGGTCTAACCGGGTCGGCTAGCCGAGCCAACCCGGTTATCCTATAAATGCATGCCCCTAACTCCTGATTTCCCATTCTGTCTATTTGAGTCCAACTTGTGGCGTGCTGTATATATTGTGCTAACCCTCTGTTTTGCAGGTTTTAATTTCTTTTTATTTTTATTTTTATTTTGGATGTAATTTAATAGATTAAATCGTGTATCCTAGGCGGTTGTATTTTTCTAGATCCTCGTGTATATAGGCGATTGTATAAGTGAGGCGAGAGTTTTTATTTTTCCATTCGATTTGGTTGTAAGCCAATTAATATTTATTCCTTTTCCTTATTTTTGTATTAAATATTTTGTATGCACGCTGCATGTCTATTTACTTCAATAAAATTGACTTTAGATTTTGAAATACCATCTTTGAACATTGACCAATTTTTATTTTAATTAGACACGAAATAAGGGACTTGTCCGGACTTGAATCTCTGGATAGTGTAGCGACCGTTCGTTCGGTTCAGCTACATAAGAATTTCCCGGTTAAGCTAAGCCGGGTGGTGACTCTACAATATTCATCGAGACTTAGGTCTCGGTTCTTTTATTTATTAATTCTATTTATTTTCCAAAACGCGGATTTCCATTTATAAAAACCCCACGTGAGGGAGGGGCCCTCCCGAGATCGTGGCGCCCCATTCCGAAAGGGAGTCCCGCGTCCCGTCGAAAACGCATCGTCCGCTCACAACAGATAACCCAATTGTGTTTAGGATTTACATAATTAGTCTTCGAGGGATTGATACTTTACTTACTATATTTTACTTGAGTGACAGAGTGCACTTGCTCTATAGTGTGTGTATTTTTTTACGCATCAATTTTTTGGCGCCATTGCCAGGGACTAGTTTATGTAATTCTATATTAAAAGGTTTTTGATGATCTAGGTTTTTCTCTCTTATTTATTCTTTTTACTAGTTGTGCATGCTTAGAAGAAGTAGTGGTGATTTTCCTTTGCCTATTAACCTTAAAATTGAGAAAACTTGTCATAGGAATCGAAAGTAGAGACGTAAGGAAAAAAGACAAGCTATAGAGACAGAAGAGCAAAGACAGGCTCGATTAGCTGAGGAAAGGAGGCAGCAAAATGATCGCTCGATCATGGAACTCTTAGCTCCACACAGACATCAGAACAATTTCAACATCGTTGCTCCATCGATAAATGTGACGAGTTTTAAGATTGAGACTGGGATGCTGCAATTGATCAAGCATTATGGTCAATTTGAGGGAGAACCTGATGAAATTCCAAATGATCACCCGGACAAATTCTTGATGCATGCCGACAAGTTTAGACAGGAAGAAGTTTCAGTTGATTTTATTCGAATGAAGCTTTTCCCATTCTCCTTGATGGTTAGAGCTTTGGACTGGTTAAAATCCTTGGAGCCAGGCTCAATTAGAACTTGGGATGAACTGGAGAAGGAGTTTCTATCATATTACTTTTCACCATCCAAGACGGCTATATTAAGGAATGAGATCACCTCCTTTAGACAATTTGACGTTAAAACCTTATTCCCAGCCTGGGAGAGGTTTTGAAAACTACTATGGAATTGCCCTCATCATGACCTTCCTAAGTGGCAGCAAGTGAGCACCTTTTACTATGGTTTAACCCTTACCAATTGTGCCACCATTAATTCTGCTGCAGGTGGTAACATCTTTAAGAAGACTTAAGGGAAGGCTTATAAGCTAGTAAATGAGTTAGCCAAGAAGAGTGCTCAATGGCAAGTTGAGAGGGAGGAGGCAAAATGCTTTCACTGTAGAAACAAGGTCAAGTAATCTAGTTGTAGCTGAGCTAAGTCACAAGATGGACTTGATGATGGCCCATTTTAGTTTAAGAAATCTACACAGGTCCAGGTGTGTGGGAATTATGGAGGGGATCATCAAAGGCATGAGTGCCAACTGGGTAACCCTTTTGAGGAATACACCGTTAATGTGTGATCTATACAGGGAGCAGTCAGAACAGATTTCAAAATAATCCCTATAGCAACACATATAATCTGAGATGGAGGAATCATCCAAACTTCTCCTATGGAAATCAGCATAATATGATAAAAGCTCCACCTAGGTTTAACAGGAATGAGCAAAGAGGTCAACAACAGCAACCACAATAGATCCCAAGATAGAATCCTCCACCTGTTGATCCAGTTTTGTCCATTCTGAAGGACATTCAAACTCACCTTGTAAATAATGAGGCGTATTATAGAGATTTGGGTACCCAAGTAGCCCAACTAAATAGGGGTAGAGCAGAAAGAGCTCTTGGTACACTCCTGAGTAATACTAAGCCGAACCCTAGTGTGAGCGAACGACCTAAAAAGCGGAATGGAACGCGGCAAAGCAAACTGGGAAAAAGGAAATTTGGAAAATGTGTGTTGGGGTTTTTGGAAAACGGGGTTTTGATTATCTTGTTTTAGAAAACTATTGATTTTATTTTGGAAATCTATTTTATAGAAAACCCTTTCCCATTTAATTGGCTTAAAGACCCCGAAACCTAAATTTCAAGATCAGCGACAGAGTCGCCACCCGGATAAGCTCATCCGGGAAATTCCGGTACAGCTCCCTACCGAGGGTAGACTACTGTACCTAATCCAGAGATTTAGGGTCCGGGCAACTTACCTATTCAACCTCTAGTTTGCATTCACTTCATAGTTTATATTACCATATTTTGTTCGCTTTATTATCTTTTCCTATCTGATTTGTTTTGTATTTACTTAACCCATGCTCATACGAAAAAAAAACTGGAATAAATTGCGGAATAAATAAATTATACATCCAGACAGTTCAAAAGAATAAAAATAAAGGCTGCTTATACAGCCAGATCGAATAAAAAGAAAAACCCTCGTTCTCATATTACAAGCGCCTAAAATACACGAGGATCTAGAAATTACAACCGCCTAAAATACAACGAAAATCTATTAATTACATAAAAAATGGAGATGAAAAGAAACTAAAAGCTGTAAAATAGACGGTTAGCATGATTTATATCACAACACAAATAGGACTCAAGTTGGACAGAATTAGGATTTTTAGGGACGGGGAGCATGCATCTAGGGGCTAACCGGGTCGACTCAGCCAGCTAGTCCGGTTAAACCTGGAAAACGGTTTTGAAATGCCCTGTAGATTTTTGTGAGAAATACATTTTTGAAAATATTTTCTTTTTCCTGTTTAATTTCATTTAGCATGCAACAGTGAGTCAGTTTTCGGGAGATTTGGATCTTCGTTGTTGTTCTGTTCTAAAATAACTTCAAAGATTAAATCTAAGGTCGTGAATGCATGGGATAAATTCATTTTTGATGATTTTCTGATTTTTATGATTTTTTCTGAATTTCTGATGTTGACCAGAAACTATAGCCATGTGGCTGTAATTACAGTCGTGCGACTGTAATTACAATTGTGCGATTGTAATGCGAATCTGATAAAAAAAGGGAAATTATTTCAATGGGCAGGATTCAAAGCCAAGGAGCAAGAACAGTCGTGCGATTGTAATTACAGTCGTACGGCTGTTCATCCTGCCCAGAACCAGAATACTTTTATTTTTAGATTTTATGCTGAGGTGACACAAGATGGAAGGATTTACAGCCGTGGGAACCAACTACAGTCGTACGACCACACTTACAGTTGCACGACTATAATTATGGCCGTACGGCTGTTCATCCTACCCAAAAACAATAAGTTTACATTTTCAAAATTTATGCACGAAAGCAAACCAAAACACACAGAAGATGAAGCAAAGCACAAGTTTTAAGTGTAGTTACCCTTGTAGCGCTGATCCATCGTTAATTTGGCTGGGAAAACACTTTGGATTGGCCTCAAATTGCTTCTCCTCCTTTGTATGTCAAGGTTCCAAAATAAGTCCAAAAATCTCCAAAGAGTTACGGATTTGAGTGTGTTTAGAGGTTTATGTGTATTTGTCAAGTCTAATTTTATGATTTCTAACAATTTTTACTTCATAAGATCGAGAATTAAAGGAAGAAAGAAGAAGAAGAAGGTTGTGTTTTTTGTGTTTCTTTTTCTCCCTTTTCTCTCAATCTTAAGAGCTCCCTTTGATCCAAATTTATGTCCCCTCTCTGTCTTTTGCTTCCCCTTTTTCTTTTCTAACCACCCCCCTTTGTTTTCTGGCTGTCGGAGGGATTAAATGCCCCTCAAATCACGTTCCTTTTTTTTCTTTCGCGGTATGGGCTGCTGCACCTGCTACGATCCTACAGTCGTGTGGCTCAAGTCTTTTTTTTTCTCTTTTTTTTTGGTTGGAAAATTCAGGCGCTTACACCTAGGGAGCAAGCTCAGGCAATTATTTTACAGAGTAGAAAGGAAGTGGAAACTCGACTTGAGGAGAAATCAACCCCACCTCTGCAAAATGGTAAAGAAGTGGAAGAGGTAAGTGTTCCTAGCACGAATTTTGATGCTTCTACTCTTACTAAATTATTTGTTGATCCAATTGTTAAGCCTTATGTTCCAAAAGTACCTTTTCGTTAAAGGTTAAGAAAAGGAGAAACAAGATCAACAATTTTCTAAATTCCTTGAGATTTTTAAGAAATTGCATATTAACATCCCTTTTGCAGAAGCTTTAGAATAAATTCCTATTTATGCAAAATTCTTAAAGGATATTTTATCTAAGAAAAGGAAGATAGAAGATAATGAGACAGTTGCCATGATTGAAGAATTTTCAACCTTAATCCTCAATAAGCTTCCACTAAAGCTTAAGGACTTAAGGGAATTTTTCTATCCCTTGTACTATTGGTAATTGTAAATTTAATACAGTATTAATTTAATGCCTTCATCTATTTTCAGAAAACTATGGGCGATCCAAAACTGTTGGTTTATGCCCTAGTCCCTATATGATGTACTCTTTTTATTTTTGTGTATAAAAACACATTTGCTCTATATTAATAAAAGGCATAATCATATTTATTGAATTACTTGGGCAATTAATAAATATTGAGAATCCATAAACTGGTGTTCACTCATGTTTATTAGTAGCATGTACTAAACGAGTAAGACCATGAGTTTAAAGAACACAGTTTTAAAGCTATCCCTAGTTTGTTATATTCATGGGAATGAATATAACTAAAGACTAGTATATTCTTTGAGGGATGGGTGGTGTATTACCCATCATAGGACTTGGAAAGTCTATCAAGGACATAGGTACATGTTAGTGAATAGTGCACTGGATCAATTCGCTTGTGATAACACTACATGGTCAAGTGTTATAAGTGTTTCACACATATTGCTTATACCGGATCCTTAGACTCGATATTACTACACTCCTAGATGTGACCTTGTATATTTTGATGTGTGCCTAACGAGCCCGTAAGTGGGTGCCAAGTATGGGTACGTTGGGTATATCCAGAAGCTTATTAGGACTAGGAGTAATATGAAGGGATTGCTTATCTCTTCACTGAAGAGATGATATCACTAGCCTCTTGGCGAGTGAGACTGAGTAGTTTACGGTCATACCTAAATAGAATGATTATTGGATAATCATTTATTTGATCTTATCAGTCTACTTAGATGTCAAGTAAATGCCCTGGCACTTAGAAGGATGACAGTGCCATGCCTTGGGTAGGACACCGATATCAGATGTGAAAAGGATCATATAAGAATACTGCAGGTGTATGTCGTTATGATTTTGACATCTCCATCCCACTTAGGGGTTGTAATGGCTTGCTAGAGCCCACTTTCAACTTATAGGTCGAATGTCATTTCGGGCCCATGGCCAACATACAGATGGGCCTACAGGATCGCATGCTTAGGAGTTTAGATGAGCTTTATGATGGACCAATTAATATGTATTAGATACATATTAATTATTGGATTATTTTATATTATGGATTAATTGTTAAGTCCAAATAAAATAACCCATGATGAGAAATTAGTTTTATGATTTTTCAAAGTTACCATATGGTAAGTTTGGTTAAATCATAATATATATGTAAATTATGTTGGGTATTTACATAAGGGGTAGTTTGGGTATTTTATCATGATGTTACATATGTAAAGATAACATGAGAAACCCTAATACCTAATGTTGTAAGACTAGCCTCGTTCTCATCTTCCTCCTTTTGGCAAAAAGGTTTTGGCACAAAGGGAGAACCATTGGTCTAAGAGCTAGCACTCGATCTTAGTTGACAATACTCCGCGTGCGAGATTTTAGAGGGGCGACAAGTGAAGCCGTTAGTTAAATAAATCTTGTGCAGGGACGACCTAGGTGAGAAACCTATCTTCTCCCCCTTTTTCCTTTGGATCCATAACCTAGCTTTGGGATTTTGGGCACGAACCTTAGCTTGATAACAATGATTCCGTAAATTTGTTTTGTTTTCAAGATGGTGTAAGCATGGGTTTTTTCTCGACCTCTGTGATGAAAACCTGTTGTTACCTATTAAATAGATGAACGTGAGCCAGATTTGAGAATGAGCGGAATAATGCCCGGAATGTTCTCAAACGACCTGAAATTCAGAAGAGTCCTTGATTTGAAACCCCGCGAAGAGTCCATCGGGAGATTAGAAAGCTTAGGTGCCCGTGCGAACTCTGTCTACAATCGCACGACTGTAACAATTACACTCACATGACTGTAACTCTACAGTCGCACGACTGTAGTTAGAGTCGTACGACTCTAGTTTTTGAGACAGCAAATTCCTAAATAGGAAAGAATTCTATTTTGGCTCGGAATCTGGGGCGTGATTTCAGGGAATTAGGGCGATCGAATAGATAGAAAAAGAGGAAGAAAAACATAAAAAAAGGGAGGAATCAATTTTGAAAAATCAGAGAACATTCTAGTGATAGAAAGAGAGTTTTAGAGAGAGAAAGTAGGGAAAATTAAGAAAAAATCAACAAAAAAAACTAATATCATTCATTCAAAGCCATTCTCGGGTTCGTTCGGGTCAATTCGGGACACACACTCGAGAATTTTAGGTCGTTTGGAGATTCTAGGCGGATTCCGACGTCCACATCCGACTCCGGCCATCAAAGCATACTGGAACGCAAAATAAGTAAACTCTGAGAGGCCTTAAAACTCGTTTCATGTTGATTTGTGATTGATTTTGTGTTTAAAAATATTTATCCGGAAAACTGTCTGCATAACTACAGCTGCACGACTGCAGTTGCCTGGAACACAGCCATGCAATTGTATATTACAGTCGCACGACTGTATTCTTCTGGGCAGAAGCCCAGAAAGCCTAAATTCGCCCGAATACAGCTAGTTTTCCTGTTTTAAATGATTATTCATGATTCAATTCGGTCAAATCACATCTGTACACTATAAAATTGTGGTTTTCAGATTTGCAATGACACAGATGTGCGATTTAGGGTTTTATTGGTTTCTATTCTTGGAATTCATGGTTGTAGATCCTTAACCAAATTCTTGGTCCAGTGATAACGGACTTTCAGATTTCCAGAATCCTTAGAAATCATCAAAATTGATCAAAACAAGTGATTTTAGAAAATCAAGAAAACCACTGTCGGGCACTATTCATTACATTCGTACGACTATAACCATTACAGTTGCATGACTATAGTGACTGGCAGAAGGCAGAATCATGGGATGACCTGCATGGACATTGTCGCGTGATGATGTCTTCAGAATCAAATATGTTTTTGGCATGTTTACTGTTTTCAGACCCTAGATGGATGTTTGGAATTAGGAACCCCCATGAACAAAACCTAGAGTTCCAGAATAACCAACCCACTAAACCGGAGAAATTTACATGTAATTGAGCCAAACCATTTTCCAAAACCGTTTTCAAGCATAAAAAATATACAGGGTGTTTCTAAAACAGTTTTCCAGGTCTAACCGAGTAAGTCGCTCAGACTTCTCGGTTATCCCCTAAATACATGTCCCCACTTCCCAAAATCCCCATTCTGTCTTGTATGAGTCCTACATGTGTTTGGGATATATCTGTGCTAACCATTTGTTTTGCAGCTTTTATTTTTCTTTATCTTTATTTTGGATGCATTCCATAGATTAATCGTGTATTTTAGGCGATCGTACTTTGTAGATCCTCGTGTATTTAGGCGATTGTAATGGTGAGGATGAGAGCTTTTTTCCTTTTTTTGGGTTGTAATAAGGCCTTTATTTCTTTTTGGTTTATTTTTGGATGTATGGTTTATGTTTCTGCACTTTAATTTTATGCACTTTATTCCTGTCATTTGAATGAGCATGGGTTTGTAGTAAAGGATTAAATTGGGTAGAGAAAGATAATAAGTGAGTAAAATATTGTCATATGCACTTATGAATGAATACAAGCTTGAGGTTGAATAGGTAAGTTGCCCGAACCCTAAATCTCTGGATTAGGTACAATAGTCTACGCTCGGTAGGGAGCTGTACCGGAATTTCCCGGATGAGCTGATCCGGGTGGTGACTCTATCACTGATCTTGAAATTTAAGTTTTGAGGTTTTTAAGTAATAAAATGGGAAAAGGTTTTCTACAAAAGGATTTCCAAAAATAATCAACGGTTTTCCTAAATAAGATCATCAAACCCCGTTTTCAAAACCCAAACATTTTTCAAATTATCTTTTTCCCTAGTTCGCTTCGCCACGTTCCGCCATTAAAAAGGTCATCCGCTCACAGCTGGGATATGTTCTTATAGTGGTATCAGAGCTTCCTCAGCTTTGGTTATGGATTTTGTTGAGTTAAGGTTTCATGTTTGATTCGAATTGGTTTTGAATCTTTTGGTTTTTGGGAACCCTAGCTTGGATTGAATGGATTTTTGGGTTTTGGGTTCATTTTCTCCTATTATGCATTTTTTGGTGTGTTTTGTTGGAGAAACGGACTGTTCTTATTGGAAGTTTTTTCTGCAGAATCGTGCCAAAAAACTAAAGCCGCACCGTTATAACGACACCTGCATGGCTATTGCGTAGTGAGCCGTACGGCTATGGTTTCTGTGGCAATTTTGATTTTTCTACTTTTCTACAGACTACAACTGTATGGGCCTTGATACAACTGCATGGCTGTTGTGCTATGGGCCTCAGGGCTTTAGGCTACAGTCGCATGGCTGTATATCTTCTGTTTTGTACAGCCGTGCAACTATTGCTTTGGAACCAGATTTCCAGCATTTTCTCAGGCCTTTTTTCATTTTATGGGTTTTGTATGGCCCGGGGATGGTGAATTTTAAAGTTAGTTTGGTTTCTTGATTCAGATTTTATCATATTGGATATGTTAAAATTGAAATTGGCAAAGGAAATTGATTCGAGAGTTTCTGGCATGAATCTCTGAATGGCTGACTCGAGTTTCTTGGTTGCCCCATTCTAGTGGGAGACAATAGGATTGGTCAATGGGCCTCGGGCCCAAGCCTGTCCCAAGGCTTAGACCAAGAATCCCAAAATTGGCAATTTCCACAACGGCTATGACAAATAAAATTAGTTAACATAATCATGCATACTTTATTCCAATAAATATGATTTGATTGGATGGTGTGATGTATGTTGTAATTTGATTAGATGTGCATTTCATGGGCTCTTCTGAAGATGGATTGTAAATTGGTTATTGTGGCCTGCGAGCCATTATATTTGTTGTAATTTTTCTTTTATTTAGAATAGTTAGAAAAATTGTATTACGCTAAGTTCTTTTGTAATTTGCAAGTCCAAGCCCAGAAGATGATGGAGCCTGGAGATGGTGTCCGTGCCCGAACTGTTGGAGGTTGCAGCTAGTATAAGATGCTAGTTGTTCTAATAGGTTGTATTATCGGCCTATGATATGTCACATTGACATATATAATTTATGCATGTTATATATGTTCTTCAGATCACCCGTGTTTGTACGTAAGCCTGTTTAAACTGAATTGATTCCATCAAATATTAAGTCGCATAAAAGTGCCTTCCACAATTAAACCTTGTCAAAGTGTCGATCGTCTGAATATAGGCCATGCCAAAGCTGGGTGTATTTAGGCCATCTTCATGAGACTAATGTTAAGGGCAAAAGTTGCACTTTAACACTCAATTGGTGGTTTGACTTAACATAGGAAAAGAATGTTTGAACCCTAGGCACAGGTGGGAAAGTGCCAATAATCCCACCAAACCAAGAGTCACATAAGATGTGGATTCGATGTTATTCTACCTAATAACCAAGGCTTAGGTGTACAAGCTCAGCTTGACTAAGTCATGGCAAAATATGGATCTTGGTCCACTTAAAGAGTATAACCAACATGAATAAGTGAAATTGGAATATTATTCATTAAGTGGAAAAATCAAAAGTCGTTTTATTAATCAAAACCTTAAATTTTTTGTGTGTAGATTAATAGTCGACCATAGCAACACATTTTCACTGTGATCTGTCCTTGAGAAGGACAAGTTATCTGGACCTAACTTCTTGGACTGGTCGAGGAATCTTCAGATTATCTTATGACAGGAAGTCAAGGAGTATGCCTTGGATAGGGCCTTACCTAAAGCATTACCAAGGAACGCATCTGATGATGCTGTGGCTCAGTTTAAGGACCACAAGAAGGACTCTCGAGACATCACCTATTTGATGCTAGCCACCATAACTTCTAAGCTACAATTACAGTTCATGGATATGGAGGCGTATGCTATTATAGATAATCTTAAGGAGATGTTCCAGGTTTAAGCCCGTTAAGAAAGGTTCTTGATAGCTAAGGTTTTGTACGCCTACAAGATTGCACTGGGCTCAAATGTTAGTGCTTATGTGCTAAAGATGAAGGGGTATATTGATACACTCTCTAGGCTCGGGACTCCCATCCCATATGACTTGGCTATTGACATTGTTTTGTCGTCTCTACCGGAGTCTTATGACCAATTCATCCTTCACTACAGTATGGAAGGGATGTGTAAGACTGTCTCAAAGTTGCATGGGATGCTTAAGACTGCTGAACAGTCGATCAAGAAGACTAACCCAGTGCTCTTAATGAACAAAGGGTATGTCCCTATTGGTAAGGGCAAGCAAAAGGCCAAGCTTGGTCCTAAAGGTAAGAAGGGTTCTGTGCCTAAAGGAAAGCAACCTAAGCCTGCTGCAAAGCCCAAGGCCAAGGCCTGAAGAGCCCTGATTTCATTGGCAACAACAAGGGCATTGAAAGAGGCAATGTCCTCTGTACCTGGAAGAGCTAAGGAAGAGCATAGGTGCTGCTTCCAACATTGGTATCTATGTTATTGAAGTGAACCTTTCTATTTCAACATCTTGGGTATTGGATACCATATGTGGTACTCACATTTATTCAAATGTGTAGGGACTTAGAAGTAGAAGGGCACAGGCAACCGGAGAGGTGGACCTCAGAGTCGAAATCGGTGCAAAAGTTCCGGCTGTGGAAGTTGGAGAGTTCCACTTGGAGATGCCTACTAGATTGGTGTTAGTTTTGAGAAACTGTTATTATGTACCTGCCATGAGCAGGTATATTATATCTATTTTTACTTTGGATTGTGAATGATTTCATTTTGTTATTTCTAATAGTGTTATGAAAGTCTTTCACAGAGACATTTTTTATTGTCATGCACAGTTAAATAATGGTCTCTATATCCTGGAACTAAATGCATCTAATCCTGTTAATAACATAAATACTAAAAGGGTTAAACCAAATGAATTGAACCTATCATACTTTTGGCACTATTGTTTAGGCCACATAAATGAGAAATGCATAACTAGGCTTTACAAGGCTGGAGCGCTAGGTTCATTTGACTTGGAGTCATATGAAATGTGTGAATCTTATCTATGTGGCAAAATCACCAAAATCCATTCAATAAGAAAGGTGAAAGGGCTTTGGGTTTATTGGACCTAATACACTTGTACGTATGTGGGCCCATGAGTATTAGTGCTAGATGTGGTTTTCAGTAATTTGTGACTTTCACAAATGAATTCAGTAGGTATGGCTATGTCTTCCTGATGAAGCACAAATCTGAAACTCTTAAAAAGTTCAGAGAGTTTAAGAACAAAGTACAAAACCAGTTAGGCAAAATTATTAAGACCATTCGATCAGATTGAGTGGCGAATACCTTAGCCTGGAGTTTGACTCATTCCTTAGAGAGTGTGGGATAGTCTCACAGCTCACTCCACCCGGGACACCCCAATGGAATGGAGTGTCCTAGAGGAGGAACCGGTGTTAGACATGGTCTTCTCCATAATGAGTCATACAGCTCTTCTAGTATTATTCTAGGCCTATGCCCTAGAGATAGCTGTGTTCCTGCTGAACCATACTCCAACTAAAGTAGTTGAGAAGACACCATATGAGACATGGACAGGCAAGGTGCCCAATATGTCTTTCTTAATGATTTGGGGATGTCAGTGCCACATTAAGAAGTTGAGCGTGGACAAGTTATCTTCCAAAACCGACAAGTGCTTCTTTGTGGGGTAACCTAAGGAAACAAAAGGGTACTATTTCTACAATCGTGATGAGAACAAAGTGTTTGTGTCTCGAAAAGCTGTTTTTCTTGAGAAGGAGTTTATCTCCAAGAAAGACAGTGGGAGTAGAATTGAACTCAGTGAAGTTCAACAACCACAAGCTCCTGGTAAGATAGTTTGGAGATTGAGCAAGATTCTCAAAGGGTTGAGGAATCAGTGCCAATCACGCAAGACCTAAGAAGGTTGGGTACGGTTCATCACCAGCCAGAGAGATATGAATTTCTTGTGACTGATGACAACACTATTCTGAGATATGATCAGGAAGAGCCGACCACCTACCAGGAGGCCATGGCAAGCCCTAACTCAACAAAATGGCTTGGAGCCATACAAGTTGAGATGCAATCAATGTACAATAACTAAGTTTGGAATTTGGTTGATCCATCTTTAGGTGCTAAAGTCATTGGTCACAAGTGGTGCTTCAAGTTGAAGGCTGACAACACCTTCAAGGGACGATTAGTAGCGAAGGGTTTTAGACAAGTCCACGGGATAGACTATGATGAAACCTTCTTTCCAATTGTAATGCTCAAGTCCATTAGGATACTACTCACCATTACTGCATGGAATGTCTATGAGATATGGAAAATGGATGTCAAGACCGCTTTCCTTAATGGAAACCTCCTTGAGGATGTTTACATGGCTTAAACGAAGGGGTTTGTCAATCCTAAGTATCCTGAAGTTGTAAAGATCCATTTATGGTCTTAAGCAAGCATCCTGAAGTTTGAATCTTTGTTTTGATGAAGCAATAAAAGAGTATGGCTTCACTAAGAATGAAGATGAGCCTTGTGTGTACAAGAAGGCTAGTGGGAGCATAGTTATATTTCTAATCTTATATGTGGACAACATCCTACTAATTAGAAACGATGTTCCAACACTATTAAGTGTTAAGGAGTGCTTGGGGAAATGTTTTGCAATGAAGGACTTAGGCGAAGCGTAGACTATAATAGATATAAAGATCTATAAGGATAGATCTCTTTGGCTTCTAGGCTTGAGTTGGGAGAGGTACATAGATAAAGTCCTTGAAAGGTTCAACATGACAAAGGCAAAGAAAGGTTTCTTGCCATTTCGTCATGGTCTTACTTTAAGTAAGAATGACTATCCCTCCACAAGGGAACATAGTACATGAATGCGATTCCATAAGCTTCGGCAATTTGATCCATTATGTATGCTATGTCATGTACTCGACCTGATGTCATGCATGCACTGAGTTTGACCATTCGGTACCAACAGGACCCAGGTGAGGCTCATTAAACTACGGTCAAAGCCATCCTAAAGTACCTTAAAAGGACTAAGGATAGCTTCTTGGTGTTTGGTGGTCAGGAAGAGCTCACTGTAAATGGTTACACTGATGTTAGCTTCTAGACAGACGCCGATGACTTTAGATCATAGTCTAGTTATGTGTTTATTCTGAATGGGGGTGCTGTAAGCTGGAAAAGCTCAAAGCAGCTGATTTTACCACAAAAGTTGAGTATATTTCTGCATCAAATGCTGCAAAGGAAGCTGTTTGGATTAGGAAGTTTATCACTGAGTTAGGAGTTGTTTCCTCCACCCTAGACCCAATTGACCTCTTATGTGACAACAATGGGGCCATAGAACAAGCAAAGGAGCCATGGTCACACCAAAGATCCAAACACATACTCATAAGATTCCATCTCATTCGGGAGATAGTCGACTGAGGGGATGTGAAGATTTGTAGGGTTGCTTCAGAGGATAACATCGTTAATCATTTGACCAAGGTGTCGGGGAAGTCCAAACATGATGGTCATCTTAGATCTATGGGGATTAGGCCCTTGCTTAGTAGTGACTAGTGCAAGTAGGAGATTGTTGGGTTATGCCCTAGTCCCTATATGATGTACTTTGTTTATTTTTATGTATGAGAACACATTTGCTCTATATTAATAAAAGATATAATCGTATTTATTGAATTACTTATGCAATTAATAAATATTGAGAATCCATATACTGGTTTTCACTTATGTTTGTTGGTAGTGTGTACTGAACGAGTGAGACCATGAGTTTAAAGAACACAGTTTTAAAGCTATCCCTAGTCTGTTAAAATCATAGGAATGAATATAACTAAAGACTAGTATGTTCCTTGTAGGAAGGGTGGTGTCTTACCGACCATAGAACTTGGAAAGTCTATCAAGGACATAGGTTCATGTTAGTGAACAGTGTACTTGATCGATCCACTTGTGAGAACACTACATGGTCAAGTGTCATAAGTGTTTCACACGTATTGCTTATACTAGATCCTTTGACCCGATGTTATTAAGCTCCTAGATGTGACCTTGTATACTTTGATGTGCACCTAACGGGCCTGTAATTTGGTGCCAAGTATGGGTACGTTGGATATATCGGGAAGCTTGTTAGGACTAGGAGTAATGTGAAGGAATTGTTTATCTCTTCATTGAAGAGATGATATCATCGGCCTCTTGGCGAGTGAGACTAAGTAATGTACGACCGTACCTAATAGAATGATTATTGGATAATCATTTATTTGATCTTATTAGTATACTTGGATGTCTAGTAAATGTCCTGGCACTTAGATGGATGATAGTGCCATGCTTTTGTTAGTGATATATGCATTAGTGCCATATATTGTATATATATATTTATTGGCAATAAATAAAATGTTTGCTTTCATATTGTCATATTTATAAGTCATATTTAGTAAATATTTATCCTAAAGTTATTATTGAAGAAAAATCTATTCTCAAGAAGTTGAGAATATGAGATGGATTTTTCTTGGTAATAATATACTTTTAATGTTCATGGTCGTAAGAATTATTAAGTGGACATTATTAATTCATAGACCATTATCTCTATTCATTTTCTTAGAGAAGTCGTGAATCTCATACTACTTGATATGAGATATCAGGATGAATATGTAGGTACTCATAAAGATGAGTTGACGAACTATGGCGTTAAATGACAATGACATGGGGTTTATTGACTTGTTAATCATTTGTCATTTAGATCATAATAGTACATATAGTCCTCTGACTTGAAGCAATTTGATTGTTCTTACATGACAGATTAAGGTTTATTATTGTTTTTCACCATATTAGCCATATTTGGTGATACGACATGTTATGGCCTTATTCTATAATATAGTGTGACAAAAGGTCAGCGAAGATAGAATTTTGTTACCCTACAAGAATAGGGAAAAGATCAAATGACTTTTACTAATTATTCTTTGATAAATAAATTCCTGGCCAGGTGTGTAAGATTTATCAGAAAATAATTATTGGTGATGAAAATCATAATATCTTGACAATTACGGTTTTGACAAACCATGAACCTAGTCAAGATTGGAATCTTGTAATGAAGAAGGACTCATGTGTATAATAATTATGATCATGGTTCATTTAATAAATATTGAATTTATTTATTTCTGATTGATTGTCAGGGCATGCTATGCTAAGCGTTAATCCTGATATTTAAGGATCTAAAAGTAATATTAGATATGAGATTAGAATATTATTTTTAGGAAAAGTGTTTTTATTCCTTATTGTCAATTAGATATGAACCTATAAAGTCACACACACAAGAGGTATAATGCTCTAAATAATAAATTATTTATTAATTAATTGAATTGTGAATTTAATTAAATAATAAATTATGAGATTAAATTTGTTATGAATAAAGACTCTAGCATGTCTTGAAATTTAACCAAATTATTCTTGCTCAAGTTAAATTAAGACGCGTTTAGGATATAATTGTAATTAATTAAGTCGATAATTAATTATCACTGTGTATATTAAGTTATATTATTATTATTATATTATAATTTAATTAAAAATCAAACAATAAGTAGGACACATTGTGTCCTACTTTCATGCATGATTTTGTAGCACATTGACATGTCCTACTTGAATCAATTTCGATGGATTATAATTATCCATTATTTATCAATTCAAGGAGCATATTACCTGGTACATGTATTTGGGTTATATACTTATGAATATATTATGCATGTACAACATGAAGAGGCGTGATTTGTATATATCCACTTTTATATGCATATATATATATATATATATATATATATATATATATATATATATATATATATATATATGCTTGGTAATATAGAAATGCATCTTCTCAATTGTACAACAAAGTAAAAGTTGCTTCGTATGTACTGAAACAGTGGAAAATAGTTTTTTAGTTTTACTTAAGAGCAAGAACAAAAAGTTTGAGCGAAAGTCGTCGTGTGGACGGACTAGAGGTGTAACATTTGGTGCATTGTATAATATTCTGCATATAGCCTACTAAAGGTACGTTATTAATTCCAATCCCTGGAATTATATTTGATGATTGTAAATTAGAATAGATGATCCTATAGAGGTTTAATTCATGTAATGAATTATATTCGGCAAAGAGTTTGCTAAAGAATTAAAATTTTGAATTTTATGCTCAATGCCTCGTTGACTCCTCCTGTTCTTTCAGCTGTGTAGGACACCGATATCAGATGCGCAAAGGATCATATAAGAATACTATAGGTGTATGTCGTTATGATTTTGACATCTCCATCCCAATTGAGGGTTGTAATGTCTTGCTAGAGTCCACTTACAACTTATAGGCCGAATGTCATTTTGGCCCCATAGCCAACATACGGATGGGCCTCCAGATCGCATGCTTAGGAGTTTAGACAGGCTTTATGATGGACCAATTAATATGTATTGGATACATCTTAATTATTGGATTATTTTATTTTATAGATTAATTGTTAAGTCGAAATAAAATAAAATAATCCATGATGGGAAATTGGTTTTATGATTTTTCAAAGTTACCATATGGTAAGTTTGGTTAACCATAATATAAATTGAAATTATGTTGGGTATTTACATAAGGGGTAGTTTGGGTATTTTATCATGATGTTACATACATAAAGATAAAATAAGAAACCCTAATACCTAATGGTCTAAGACTAGCCTCCTTCTCATCTTCCTCCTTTGGGCAGAAAGGTTTTGGCACAAAGGGAGAACCATTGGTCCAAGAGCTAGCACTCGATCCCTGTTGATGAGACTTCACGTGTGAGATTATAAAGGGGCGACACATGAAGCCCTTAGTCAAATAAATCTTATGTCGGGATGGCCTAGGTGAGAAACCCATCTTCTCCCCCTTTTTCCTTTAGATCCATAACCTAGCTTTGGGATTTTAGGCACGAACCTTAGCTTGATAATAATGATTCCTCAAATTTGTTTTGTTTTCAAGCCGGGATAGGTTCCTACAAAAACCAACTAACATTACTTTGAAATTAGCTGATAGATCAATTGCCCGACCTAAGGGGGTAGTGGAAGACATGTTAGTGAAGGTGGATAAGTTCATCTTCCTAGCCAATTTTGTGTTTATTATTATGGCAAAAGATGACATGGTCCCCATCCTCTTGGGTAGGCCTTTTCTTGCAACTAGGAGAACATTGATTGATGTTCAGCAAGAGAAGTTAATTCTTTGGTTTGGAAGATGAAGGAGTGGTTTTCAATGTTTATAATTTTCTTAAATACCCTTCTAGTGATCATGGGAGTGTAAATTTTCTTGAATCTATTGATGATTGTGTTATAGGTGTTTTTCAAGCGATGCATTTATCCGACCCACTGAGGAAGGCTATGATAAGCCTCTACTATGCTAGGTCAGATGATGAGGAAGGGCTGGTTATCCAAGAAGCACAAGCAATTCTGGATTCCTTCAACAACAACATGGAGGATTGCTTATAGGCAAAGGACCATTATGAGGGTCTAAATCATGGAGACAAGCTAAAACCAAAACCCTTGATTAAAGAAGCTCCTATCCTAGAACTAAAACCCTTACCTCCTCATCTTAAATATGTGTTTCTTAATCCTCCATCATCTTTGCCTGTAGTAACTTCTTCTTCTCTGACAGGTGAAATGGAGGAAATAATGGTAGAAGTGCTAAGGAATCATAAAGGACCATTTGGGTGGTCCATATCTGACATCAAAGGAACTAGCCCTTCCTTATGCACACACCGAATTTTCATGGAGGAACAGGAGAAGCCCATGGTGCAACCTTAAAGACAGTTGAACCCGAATATGAAAGAGGTGGTAAAAGCTAAGGTAACAAGCTATTGAATGCAGGTATTATCTATCCCATCTTTGATAGCCCATGGGTGAGCACAGTACAAGTGGTACATAAAAAAGGTGGTACCACTGTGATGGAAAATGACAAACATGAACTGATTCCTGTGAGAAAAGTCACTGGTTGGCATATGTGCATTGATTATAGGAAATTGAATTATGCCACTAGGAAAGATCATTTTCCATTATCATTTATTAATCAAATGATTGAACGGATGGCTGGGCATGAGTTTTATTGTTATTTAGATGGCCTTTCCGGCTATATGCAAATACCTGTGGACCCCATGGATCAAGAGAAAACCACTTTCACTTGTCCATATGGTACTTTTGCATATAGACGCATGTCATTCGAATTGTGTAACGCATCTACTACATTTCAAAGATGCATGACTGTAATTTTTTCTGATATGATTGAGGATTTCATGGAAATTTTCACGAATGATTTCTCTGTTTTTGGGTCTTCATTTGATAATTGTCTGCATAACCTTGATCTTATACTTAAAAAGTGTGAAGATACTAATCTGGCACTTAGCTGGGAGAAGTGCCAGCTCATGGTGAGGGAATCTTTAGTTCCTGGACATAAGGTGTCTAAGAAGGGTATCGAGGTCGATTCAGCCAAGGTGGAGATGATCTATAAATTGCCACCACCCACTACTGTTAAATTGGTGCATAGCTTTTTGGGTCATGCGGGTTTTTATAGGCACTTTATTAAAGATTTTTCCAAAATTGCCAAACCTTTATTCTAGTTGCTATTGAAAGATGCTAATCTTGAATTTTCTGATGCTTGTTTACATGTATTTAATGAATTGAAGGAGAGGTTAATGAAAGCACTAATTATGATAAGCCTAGATTGGACATTACCCTTTGAACTAATGTGTGATGCTAGCGATGTAGCCGTAGGAACATGCTTAGGTTAGAGATTAGACAAATTTTTCATCCCATTTATTATGCGAGTAGGACTTTGAATGAGGCACAACAAAATTATGTTGTAACTGAAAAGGAATTATTGGCTGTTGTATTTGCATTTGATAAATTCTGTTCCTATTTTGTACTATCTAAGGTTGTTGTTTACACTAACGATGCTGCTATTAAGTATTTGCTAGTAAAATAGGATGTGAAGCCAAGGTTAATTCGATGGATACTCCTTCAAGAGTTTGACATTGAAATATGAGACACGAAGGGGGGTGAAAATGTGGTGGCTAATCACCTATCTCAGTTGGACTTTGAAGCTAAAGAGTCTTTGCCTAGAGACGAGATTAAGGAGGTCTTTCCTGATTAAAGACTAATGGCGGTTTCCTCATCCTATGGTATGCAGATTTTGCTAACTTCCTAACAGGTAACATCATTCCTTTAGTATTTTTAATCAACAAAAACATAAGTTTTTCTCGGATGCTAGACATTACTTGTGGGAAGACCTATATCTGTTTAAAATTTGTGGCGATGATTTGATCCGTCGATGTGTACCAGACAAAGAGGTAACTTCTCTCTTAACTCTTTGTCATACAAAGGAACTTGGTGGTCATTTAGGTCCTACAAGGACCGCGGCAAAAGTCATGCAATGTGGCTTTTATTAGTCAACTCTATTTAAAGATGCTTTTAATTTTGTTAAATCTTATGATGCATGTCAACGAACTAGTAGTATTTCTCATGGACATAAGATGCCTCCAAATGGAATTTTAATTTGTGAACTTTTTGATGTCTGAGGTATCGACTTCATCGGACCCGTTCCCTAAGCCATATAACAATGAATACGTACTTGTAGCTGTAGACTATGTGTCTATGTGGGTAGAAGCTATAGCCTTGCCAACAAATGATGCTAGGGTAGTGATTAAAGTCCTTAAAAAGAATATTTTCACTCACTCTGGAACACCTAGGGCAATTATAAGTGATGGAGGAACCCATTTTTGCAATAAACAATTTGACCAATTATTCAGCAAATATGGTGTCACCCATAAAGTAGCTACACCATATCACCCACAGACAAGCTGGCAGGTAGAAGTTTCAAATAGGGAACTTAAAAGCATTTTGGAAAAAAGGGTAAATTCATCTAAGAAAGACTGGGCTCTTAAGTTGATGATGCATTATGGGCATATCGCAGTGCATTTAAAACTTAAATTAGTATGTCCCCTTACCGTTTAGTTTTCAGGAAAGCATGTCATTTGCCTTTTGAATTGGAGCATAAAGCATATTGGGCGCTAAAATATTTAAATTTTGATATGCAGGTTGCAGGTGAGAAGCGCCTTTTACAACTCAATGAATTAGATGAATTTCGTCTCAATTCATATGAGAATGAAAAAATTTATAAGGAAAAGACTAAACAATGGCATGACAAGCAGTTGCTTAGGCGTGTGTTTAATGTGGGTGGCAAAGTGTTGCTATTTAATTCCTGCATTCGTCTTTTTCCGAGAAAGCTACTGAGTAGGTGGTCTGGTCCATTTGAAATAACCGACATTTTTCCATCCGGGGCTGTGGAAATTAAGTGGGGTGACGAACCTCCATTTAAAGTAAATGGCCAACGACTTAAGCTCTATGATGGTGGTGACTATGAAGCCAATGCAGTCACCATTTTCCTTTCGGATTCGATTTGAGCTGGGAGAAGTCAAGCTAATCGACTATAAATTAACGCATTTGGGAGGCAACTCACCACTGCTGTCATGGGGTGGAAGAAGCTAGCCAGCTGTCAACTGTCGTAACCAGTCTAAGAGCACACACTTTCGTTGGCATCAATCGTCGCCATTTCGCCCTCTGTTGCTTCCTCCGCTGAAGAGAACCCTTATCTGTTGTCGCCTGCCCCCAGCAATCTGGTTCTCTTTCGTCCTCAAACGCTGTTTTGCCCAATGAACCAATTGCTTCTCCATTCATTCCCACTGCCTTTCACTCATCGACAGCCCCTACTTCTTAAAAAATCCAAAGTGAACAGTCGCTCCTGACCATTCCTCACCCCCTGTGCCTGCCAAACAAACTCGAAAATCTGTTCCAATCGATGAAGCTATTGTCTCGCATCCTTCTTCATTAGACCATCATACTGAGCCGGAACAACCAATCAATCACACTTCTTCAGTACAACAAGTTGCGACTAAGATATCTCGAGGGCATTCCTGAGTACCGAAAGGTACCTTTATTATTATTCCTAAACGACATTTGCATGGTAATCTAAAATTTACTTCTCAATTATTGACAAAATGATATGAATTGGTTAGAACTCGAAAATGTATTGATGATGTTGTGTCAGCAGAGTTTGGTTTTATTGATGAATTCAATTCCCTAGTTGCCAATATTGGGTGGACATCATTTTTTTATTAATTGTTGTCGTTTTATTGAATTGATTCAAGAATTTTATGCTACATTTGAATTCAAGAAACTCGGTGCATTTAGTGTTGATACACTGAAAATGATTGCATATAGATTAATAGGAAGGGAATTTAAGCAATCCATTACTGAATTTAACTTCGCCTGTGGTTTTATTGATGCGGACCTTGCTAAGAGCGATGAATATCGCCAATCTGCCATTGACTATCCTAAGGAATTTAATACTACTGATGTATGGAGAGAGCTGTCTAAGGATGGTGCCTCTTTTGATAGTATTCATTATATGTCCCGTGATTTAGTTAAACCTGTGCATACATTCATTGGTTTTTGGCTTATTCTTTTTGTTGGGAATTAATCACACAAAAACAATACGCAGCGGAAATAAAAGGATTAATCCCCACCAAGGACCCATGTACATTGCATTGAATTGGAAGGAGGGTTAAAGAATTACCTTAATTCTTTGTAGGTTTTGAATCAATTAGGAACCAAAGTAGCTTCCCTCTACGGTTGATCCACACGGAGCAATTCATTCACCGCGTGCTAGCGCCGGGATTGAAGAACGATTTCTTCGAATGGAAAAGCCAAAGTTTCGAAAACCTTGGGTGAAGGAGAAGGGTGAAGTCGGCTGGCTCCATGGAGGCTGCAGAAAAACTGCATCTTATGTGTAGGCTAGGGTTAGAGATTTTAGGTTATAAAACTTCCTTTTATATCCATTAAACTTAATTATAATTATAACTTAATACCCTTATTAGTTATAATTATAAATTAACCCACACAACTTAATATTAATTCTCAATTAATATTAAATCAATTCCATTCTCCATCATACACATATGTATATTGATATTATAATTAATTATATCTCTATATAATTAAATTATAATATGTAGCATACTTTATGCAATATTAATCATATTAATATTTATATATACATATATATATATAAATATATATATCATTATATATATATTTATTCTCTTTCTCATTCATAAATTATTATCCAATAATAATTTATACCCGAAAAGATGAACTTCATTTTGCTCTTTGTGTGTGACCCCATAGGTTCATATTAATTGGCAATAAGGAAATTACCATAATGTCCTTATAGGTCACAAGCGGACTCTAGCAAGCCATTACGACTACCCAATTAACATGATTGGAATGATCCAATACCTATTTATAGAATGTCATATTCCCTTTTGTCTCTTTGATATCATGATTAATCATAAGACATGGTACACTTGTCAATCTTATATAATTAATCATATGCTTTCTCGATCTCAAAGTAAACTGTTTAGACAAATCAATTGATACTCTATCAATTATTTGAGCACGGCCATGCATTTAACAGTCTTACTTATCGAGGGGCCCAGTGATATCGCTCTCTTGTTAGAGAGGGACAAAATCCCATATCTGTCACTCACATCCCAAGGCATGAGTCATATCGTACCCAATCACAGCCTTTATAACTACTCTGTTACGAGCAGCGTTTGACTGCGTCAAAGCACAACATGAGTTCATCCCGGAATCAATGGTGACCTCAGGTCAAAGGAATCAGCTAATGACACTACTATAATCAAGATCAGTTGTGACACATGACCATGAACTTGATCTCATAGTGGGTCTCCAGTAACATGTTCTCTAACATATTACCCGTGAGTATAATCTGTATCTGTATACACTATATTCATCTTATGAATATCCATTATCACTCACACTAGTCTTAGTTTGTTATTATTCCTATAATAACAATCGACTAGGGATATTTAGAATAACACGATTTATTCATGGATACTTATCATAAATGCTAACATACAAACATAAATGATAATATTAATCTACACTAGATTAATCTTAGAAGTCAAATTACATAATCCAATATTGGCCTTAGGGCACAATCTCCAACAATCTCCCACTTGCACTATGGCCAATCATACATGTATCTCATACCCATTGACCTACATGACTTTCATGTATTCACTCGTGCAGGAGTCTTTGTTAGTGAATTATTAATTTTACCTTCCGTTGTTACTTTACACATTTTCACTCTCTCTTTAGAGACAGCCTCTCTAAATTAGTGAAAAACGCCTAAGTATATGCTTGTGTCATACAAGGTTCTTACGCATTGAACTATTGTCCCTACAATAGTCTCACAGGATAAGCAATGCTTAGAACAAAACACAAAAATTTTGATGAACTTCTTCATCCAAAATTTCTTTTACATCATATGTAACAATATACTTTGACTACTATTATAGATATTTAGCTATATTGTTTTATTTTGAACCTTTCAAAATCATAACATCTCTTTTTAAGAGAATACTAGATCTCGACTGATATATTGCAACTAATTGCAATCAGTTGTATATGTGCAGTTAACATAAGCAAGCTTCTATTAAGTCTTTTTACATTGAACGCTTTCAATGCTTTGACTTAAGCCAAAACATTCTTTTAGATCTATCTCTATAGATTCCAATTTCAAGAACACAGGCAGTCATGCTTATAACATTAACCGAAATTACTTTCTTAGCCAAGATTTTACTTCTTGCAAGGTAAGAATGTTATTTCCAACAAGCCATATGTCATCCACATATAGCGTTAGGAATACCGATATGCTCCCACTGATCCTTTTGAAACACAAGATTCATCATCCTTTTGATAAAATCAAACCATTTGATTTCTTTATCAAAACTATGATTCCAACTATTTGATGCATGTTTCGATCCTTATAAGAATCTTTGAAACTTGCATACGCTATTTGAATTCTTTGGATGCTCAAAAACTTTGGGTTGTGTCACGTACACATCCTCAATCATGTTTTCACGTAGAAAACAGATTTTGATATCCATTTGCCATATTTTATAATCATATTATGCGGATGTGGCAACAAGAACTCAATTTGACTTGATCATGATTAATGACGAAAAAGGATTTTATCATAGTCCTACTATGAATTTGTTCGTATCCTCATAGTCACTACTATGAACTTGTTTATTACCCCTTTTTGTCACTAGTCGTGCTTTATAAGTTTGAAGATCACCATTCATGTCGGTTTTCAATTTGAAAACTCACTTGCAACCATTGCATATGCATCTTCTAAAAGATTTATCAAAGTCTATACTTTGATTGTCAGACATGGACTTATCTTCAACCTTTGTAGCATCAAGTCACTTATTAGATTCAAAATCTAACATTGCTTCTTCATAAAAGAAGACTTATTCCAATCTAGTAAAACTACATCATGATTTTGAGAAATCCATATCTCTCCTATTCATGTCGTATTCTACTAGACTTTCATTGAACTTGTGTAATTTCAACAATGATCATGAAACCATTTCCATGTTCCTCTTCAACGTTAATGTCACTTTGTGAATTACGAGTTTTGTAGGTGTACTTTACTCCCACTAACTCTTCTAGAAATTAACTCCCTCTTCAAGGGGAAACCATTTCTAGCTACAACTATTTTGTATCCCAAAGAAACACAGGAGTAACAACTCCTATTTTCTTTTTGAGTAATCCAAAATACGACATTTAAATTTAGGTGCCAACTTATTCGAAATAAGCTTTACAGCCCTAAACTTATTCAATGAAACAACTTGGGTCTCTTACCCAACCATATATGTTGATTCATGAATTGTTTTAGACGGAACAATATACACAGCTGCTTTAATGGCATATTTTCGAGAAAACAATGATCAACTTGACTTCATCATAGATTGAACTATATCTGTATAGAGTTCGATTACTCCCTTTTCGACACAACATCCTTTGTGGCGTACTTGGAGGAGTCAATTGTGAGACAGTCCCACAATCTCTAAGACGATTGTCAAAATCTTGACTCAAATGTTCACCACTTGGATCATATCTAAGTGACTTTACTATCTTGTCAAGATGCTTCATACTCCTTTTACAAGCTTTTGAACACTTCAAAAGTTCCAAACTCGTGTTTCATTAGATACTCTTATCTAGTGAAAAGTTCCATAAAAGTAATGAAGTATTAAAACCTCCTTTAGCAGTTGATTTATAATTCATATACATCCACATGTATAATGCTTAATAAATCGATTATTCTTTAACTACTTTTAGCAAAGAACCACTTTTGTCATCTTTTACAATAAACAACATTTGCATGATTCAAGATGATTCATAATCTCATGAATTCAAAAGTCCATTCTCATGGAGTTTCGTAATGCGACTTTGCTTATGTCTCCAAGACGACATTGCCAAAATAGGTTTAATCAAACTATTTGATTCGATCCTTACAGTATTTATGTTACAGATGGGCTCCACATATAAAGACAATTATGTAAATCTACATTTCATAATCATGTCTTTATAAAGTTTATAATTCACAATTATAAAATAAACAACATTTGTTTACTTAAGCCAACAAGCTCAATAGGCAACAAGAGTTCGTAACTCACATGTAAAAGTTCATAACCTTTGAGTAACAACCTTTGCTTCTCTTGCCTATTCGCATTCTACCTTTCACCTTCATAAGGTTTCTATTCAAGTTGCGATTCATCATATTCTACTAATATGAGATCCACAACTGGTATCTAATACCTTTGATATAGAAACAAAAGTAGAATAGTTAATAAATACTTAAGGTAGCAGTCTTACTGCCTTTCATCTTCTTATAGTTCTCCAAACAAAGTTTGCTATTTCCATTCTAATGAACGATTCATTCTAGAAATGGCAACACCCTTCTTTTGGAGATCTCTCTATGCCAACAGCTTTGGCCTTTAAAGCACTTTCACCCGAACCTTTCGGTCTTTATGCTTTTCGACCTTTCTTTTATCCTTTTCCTTTTGAACCATAAGCACACAATTCGAGGCGGGCTTATCCTTTATGGATAACTTAACATTCTTTTGCATCCTATGCAACTAATTCACAATTTTCCCCATGTCATTCAAATGATAGTTCATCACCAATGACTATCAAATAATGAATTCAAGATCACATCTTAATGCCTTTTGGAGGCCAATGAGAAAATGTTGCCTCAAACACTTATCTTTTCTTGCTTACTAACTGATGGAACATTTCCATTTGTGATGTATCATATACCTCAAGTAAAACTTCCACGTGCGGAAGAATTGGTGGCAAGTGTAAGATAATAAATTTTAAACAGAGTCCCTTCGATGCTTCAAGTAAGCATCTTTTATACTCGTGTTACAATTGCTAGTGGTTCATTGGGCAAAAGGATTATTGAGAACATATGATTCCTTTTGATTTGAGAACAATTCTCAAAGTTCAATAACAATCGAGACCATGATAATAGCAATCATAACTATAATAAAGCGTGTAAAGATTTTTATTTAAATGCTCCCACTTAAATTATAAAACCCTTTAAAATATTCAAGTGGGTGAAGATCCAAAATCCATACTTAACCATAGCACTGCTTTGGCATGTCCCTATGATTAAATATAATTTCGGTAGGCAAAGACTCAAAATCATGCTTTAAACCATTTAAACATATTTTGGATGTGCACTTCTTTGCCAATTGCATCATTATGCAACTCTTCTAATTTATGAGATGCATGATATCATATATCATGTTTAATTGTATGTTACTCATCTCATCTTTGCCTCGGGCTCAAACACCTTTTTGATTAACCCTTTAGTTAAACCAATTACAACACAATGAGAATCACCTTTTCTCATATTATTGCTTCGCTAAGGTCACAACATACGTACCCGCCCTGGCGGTATACCATGATGCGAACATAGTACTTGACAAGTGTTATACGTAATTGGGTGGCAAAAATATAAACTTCATAAGTTTATTTAGGGTTTATAAATCCCGTGATTAGAATTTTATCATATACAAAACATGGCATTAATATTAAACTTTCCAAGTTAACATTAATCCTAGCATGGCATCCAATGTCATACATTCATCTAGCATGCATATTTCATACTAGGCATGGCATCACATGGCATCAAAATATAAAACATGCAATAGACTCGAAAAACCGTGTTATGGTATGGTTTTATCTACATTGATTTTCATAGGCCAATATGAAAATCAACAGGTCATTTCCTAGGTGGTTGTAACCATCGCATGGTCACAGCTCTCCCGCACCCCTTGGATCCGTCCTCACGTCTTTGTTCCTTGGCATCATCTCATGGATTTACATATTTAACAAAATTGTATCCTATACAATTTTCTAGTAAAATAAGATTTACAAACAATAAATTGCATCCTATACAATTTATCTAGAAAATAAGATTACATAAATACAAACGACTCGCAGGCCGTATTTATAAAAAACTTACATCCACCAAAACCAAAGGAAAACAAAAAAAACATCCACGGGGTTCAAAAACCATACCACAACACCATGCATAAAATTATCACAATAATTTTACATCTACAAGATTTAGGGTTCAAAAACTAAACACAATCTTATTGTATTTAAAAGAAATTGATTTGAGAAGAAAAGGTATAGAAGACAATTTCTACATTGCAGCACTAAGGGAACACGGCGTGCAAAACCGGTTTGCACGGCGTGCAACACTTGTACGCGGCCGTGTTCCTCGCTGTTACTCAGCGCACATGAGAAATTTCCGGTTGCACGCCGTGCAAAACCAGTACACGGCGTGCAACACACATATGCACGGCGTGCAACACTTGCACGCCGGCGAGTTATGCACTGATTCTCAGCTTACGAAAACGATTTCCGACTACACGCCGTGCAAAACCAGTACACGGCGTGCAACACACGTTTGCACGGCGTGCAGTGCCTGCACGCCGGCGTGTTCTGCACTGAAAAACAATTCTGCGTCAATTTGTTCAAAACAACAATTCCCAAATCAATTCCAAACGTTATTCACAATAACAAAGAACCCTAAATCAAAAACATATAACCCTAACATGCAATTTTGATCTAATCAAAATAACAAATCCAATTCAATCAATGCACAAGTGGCTCTGATACCACTGTTGGGGAATTAATCACACAAAAACAATACGCAGCGGAAATAAAAGGATTAATCCCCACCAAGGACCCATGTACATTGCATTGAATTGGAAGGAGGGTTAAAGAATTACCTTAATTCTTTGTAGGTTTTGAATCAATTAGGAACCAAAGTAGCTTCCCTCTACGGTTGATCCACACGGAGCAATTCATTCACCGCGTGCTAGCGCCGGGATTGAAGAACGATTTCTTCGAATGGAAAAGCCAAAGTTTCGAAAACCTTGGGTGAAGGAGAAGGGTGAAGTCGGCTGGCTCCATGGAGGCTGCAGAAAAACTGCATCTTATGTGTAGGCTAGGGTTAGAGATTTTAGGTTATAAAACTTCCTTTTATATCCATTAAACTTAATTATAATTATAACTTAATACCCTTATTAGTTATAATTATAAATTAACCCACACAACTTAATATTAATTCTCAATTAATATTAAATCAATTCCATTCTCCATCATACACATATGTATATTGATATTATAATTAATTATATCTCTATATAATTAAATTATAATATGTAGCATACTTTATGCAATATTAATCATATTAATATTTATATATACATATATATATATAAATATATATATCATTATATATATATTTATTCTCTTTCTCATTCATAAATTATTATCCAATAATAATTTATACCCGAAAAGATGAACTTCATTTTGCTCTTTGTGTGTGACCCCATAGGTTCATATTAATTGGCAATAAGGAAATTACCATAATGTCCTTATAGGTCACAAGCGGACTCTAGCAAGCCATTACGACTACCCAATTAACATGATTGGAATGATCCAATACCTATTTATAGAATGTCATATTCCCTTTTGTCTCTTTGATATCATGATTAATCATAAGACATGGTACACTTGTCAATCTTATATAATTAATCATATGCTTTCTCGATCTCAAAGTAAACTGTTTAGACAAATCAATTGATACTCTATCAATTATTTGAGCACGGCCATGCATTTAACAGTCTTACTTATCGAGGGGCCCAGTGATATCGCTCTCTTGTTAGAGAGGGACAAAATCCCATATCTGTCACTCACATCCCAAGGCATGAGTCATATCGTACCCAATCACAGCCTTTATAACTACTCTGTTACGAGCAGCGTTTGACTGCGTCAAAGCACAACATGAGTTCATCCCGGAATCAATGGTGACCTCAGGTCAAAGGAATCAGCTAATGACACTACTATAATCAAGATCAGTTGTGACACATGACCATGAACTTGATCTCATAGTGGGTCTCCAGTAACATGTTCTCTAACATATTACCCGTGAGTATAATCTGTATCTGTATACACTATATTCATCTTATGAATATCCATTATCACTCACACTAGTCTTAGTTTGTTATTATTCCCATAATAACAATCGACTAGGGATATTTAGAATAACACGATTTATTCATGGATACTTATCATAAATGCTAACATACAAACATAAATGATAATATTAATCTACACTAGATTAATCTTAGAAGTCAAATTACATAATCCAATATTGGCCTTAGGGCACAATCTCCAACACTTTTCGTAGTAAGGAAAGATGGTTTTAACATTTGTAACAAGACTAAGTTGTTTTTCTTATGGTGTATGTACATAAGGTGAAAGTGCATTTAGGATATTGGATTATGGGTCAGTTTCAGTCAGCCATTAACTCTGATAGGAATTTGATTTTGGGTTCTATCATTACTCGCATTACTAAATGGGCACATTTAATTGATTTGGCCAATACTAATTTGCACATATTGCTTATCCAATGGAACCTCTGAACTTCACTTATTTGAAAAACATGCACCTTATTTTTGTTCATAATGATGGCTATTAGAGGTGGGTAGTGACGCATGCTTCGCAGGAACCTAAGGGATAGACTCAAGTGCGTGCACCTATAGCACCTTCTAGTGCGGCTTCCCCCGCGATGCCCATCGATGCTAATAGGTTAATTTACAGGCTATTTACTTTTTGTTGTAGTAATTAGTTTGCCAAGATGCCCGCAATGAGAAGAATATTGCTGAGCTATTTTGCCTTCAAGGACCCAAACCTCCTTGTCCACCTTCTCCTAAGTGACACTTCATCATCCACCTTCACAACTCAGGGAGTTTCCTTTTTCCTTTCTTTTACTTATAGTTGTGTTAGTTAATTTTACATTGAGAACAACATTTGTCTTTAAGTGTGGGGAAAGGGATTATTTGGCTTAATATTATGGTTTAATTTATGTTTTTTGGCATGGTTTTTGTTCATTTGCTGCTTTGTTTGTTCTCCTACGTGCTTTTAACATCCAACTCAAAAATCAAAGAAAATTTGAAAAAAAGAATTAAAATAGAAATTGTTTTTATTGTGATTTTTAGATTCATTCTTTTATGTCTAGTATTCTTGTTGAGGGAGTTGATCACACAATTTACAACATAAGACCGTAGTTGATTGAAAAAATTATGATGACATGGACTCTTGGGTTGAGATGTATCACTTTAAGACCTAGATTTTCTAAGGAACTCTTTCTTGATTGATCATAACTAAGGAGATGATATAGATAAATTATGTGCTTTATTTTGTTGCATTCCTGGGATATATATATATATATATATATATATATATATATATATATATATAATATTCCAAAAAAATGGAAGAACAAAAAAAATGAACACAATTCTATTCTGCTGGCTTTACTAAGTTAAAGTTATGAATAATGCTAATAGCCACTTGAAGTATATGCTTAGTTGAGTAAGTTCGGTTCATTGTTGTTTGCGCCATCATTGTTACTCATTCGGAAAGGCTATGTAACATTTCAAGCACGGTTAAGTGTTGTGACAAATAAAATAAAAACTTAAATTGTTTAATGAATTGTTTTGTACCCTAAAGGAATATGTGTGTGAATAAAGGTCTTGTTGATCCTTTTTGTGAAATTGATTGATGAGCAACTTAGAAGTTTATTATTTTAGTGATACAAATCAGATTCTTGTAGTTAAGTAAGTCACTTTGAATGCTTGAAGTTTGGGTTAAGTGTCAAATTGTTATAATCTCTTCCTTGGTGAGTGTGTTGGATTTACTAGATGAATTTGGAATCATGGTTTCTAAAAGTTCAATGTTAAGCTAGATTCAAAATTTTTCAAGTTTCTTTCCCTTTGTTTTTAAAGTTGGAAATATTTTGTTTGCTTGAGGACAAGCAAAGTGTAAGTGTGGCGAAGTTTATAAGCGCGTTTGATATGCTTAATTTGTCTAAATTTATAAGCGTTAATTGGATTATTTTGTCTCAATTTAGGTGGATTTTACTTCATTTGTTTAATTTCGCATTTTAGGGCATTTAAGTTGGCATTTAATGTTTTTGGAGGCTAAATTGCCTATTTCGGGAGCTAAATCGCGCTATCTAGAGGATCAATGAAGTCTTAAGGCGTGGGCATGCCTTAGGAGGAGCAGAATTTGGAGAAATTGGAGTGCAAAAGCAAACCAATTGTCAGCGGATGACATTTTTAACACCCATAATGCTGCGAAGCGAACCGTAATCCCGAAGAAAATATAGGAGTCACCACCGGATCAGCTCAACCGGGAAATTTAGGTGTCGCTGAAACCGGGTGAAGGCCACTATACCTTCCAGAGATCTAGGTCCGGACAATTCACTTACTTGTTAACTAATTAAAATAAATGTTTCAACAACCAAATTGTAGCATTTTATGAATTAAGTAGATTTTATTAAGAGCATATCGCGTTCATGCAAGGTGTGGGAAACAGTAAATAAATAAATTATTACAACAATATCGAATCACATAAATTACCCTAAGGGATACATATAGATCAAATTGGGGATAGGGATACAACCGCCTAGAATACATGGATTTATCTAACAGAATAATAAAATCCTAACCTATATCTAATCCTGTAAAACAAAGGTTAGTACATGAATAATTGCATGTAGGACTCAATTAAGATAGAATGGGATAATGACTGAATTGTGGCCATGCATTTAGAGAGGATAGCTGGGAAGACTCGGCAAATCGCATCGACTGGACTTGGAAAACATTTTGAAACGTCCCTGTGTTGATTTTTGAGAAAACGGTTTTGAAAACGGTACTTTTCGATTAATTATTTAACATGGCAAGTCAGTTGGATGTCAGGAAATTAGGTTTCCATCGTTGTTTGGTTCTAGTACATGCTTCTGGAATGCAAGTCTAAGGCTCAGATATTGTGAAAGGCATGAAAATCGACTTTCGGTGATTTTTTCCCTAACTAACACCCGCGCAGGTTTTCCCTAACTAACACCCGCGCGGGTATTGACACAACAGTCGTGCAACTATTCATTTACACCCGTGCATATGTCACTTCAACATCTGTGAAGATTTTTCAACCACAAACTTTAACGGTTATGTTCTGAGGACCAATAGCCGTGCGACTATTGCGATTGCTGCTCGGCTCTATTTCTCAACCCAGAAACAAAAAATAGAGTATTTTGAAAAAAGATACAAATGATGCCCAAATACAGCACAAACAAGTTAAATGCTTAGGTTTCTCAGATATTTACCCTTGTAGCGCGATCCACGGCATTAAGAGATGAAAATCTTCGAGAAGAAACTTTGATTCAAACCCAAACTTCAAGCTCCAAAAATGGCCCCAAACTCCAAAAGTCAAGGTTTTGGTGTCCAAATTAGTCTTTATACCTATTAGAAATCTTAGCGAGATGTTTTCCTATGATTTCTAATCGATTTTCAGCCTAGAAACAGAGATTGAAGATGGGAAATTAGAGGAAAAACTTAATTTTTCTTTTTCTTTTTCTCCCTTTTTCTTCCTCTTTCTCTCTTTAAAAGTTGCCAACCCTTAAAACCAGAGATTAAGGGCCTTTATATAGGCAAAATCTGGTCTCTCTTTGTAAAATCCGCCCAGAAAAGCCAAAAATCATTTCCAAGAAGAAAAGTCACGGTTTCTACCAGAGATCAACAGCCAGGCGGTAGATGATGCATCAGCCGCGTGGTTGTTGTTAAAGCCGTGCGGCTATTGTTCCTAGGCATTGTCCTCTTCGTTGGGAAATGTTCCGAAGATTGTAGTTCGGTCAACCAGAATCTTGATCTTGAATTGACTTTAACTCCTGCAACCGTGGAAAGCTCTAGAAGCAAAAGAATAACTCCATCATCATTGAAAACAGGAATGAAAATCCCAGGCTCACACCAGTCTTATTCTGTGCCCATGGCTTAATTCTAGTACGAATCCTACAAGATTGTTGGGTTTGGAAGACTTAAATTTTCAGTACTATTTTTTTATTTATCTTTTCCTATCCCATTTAGGAGAGTAATTAAGCATTTATTATTTTGTAACTATCCCTCTTTAATTAGGATTTATTTTTAGGCATATTTATTTAGGAGTTTTTGTTAGAATAGGTTTTGAAATGAAAAGAGTTACTTTCTCTCTCTTCTTCCTTAGAAAGAAACATGCTCTTTAGGTTAGAGAGGAGTTCTTACCTTTTTCATTCCTTTATTAGGCAACAATTTTATTTTCTCTCGACACCAAGAACGTAATTTTTGGAAAGATTCAAGAAAGCTAGGGTTTTGAAGGTTCAATCCACCATTCTTCCTCCCTGATTTCTCTCTGAATCTTCATTTTTCTAGATTATTCTTAACTCTCTCTTTATCATGCCTCTTGTATTCTTTTCATTTATTTATAATTTGATTATGAACTAATTCCACCATGGCTAAGGCTATGCTGGAGCTTAGTAGGATTTCTATGTAATTTCTTCAGTTTAATTCAATTAAGTTGTATTATTTTCCATGATTGTGTTATGAGTGCTTAATACTTTGAATGCGTGATCATCAATTTCATTGCTTTTAGTTAATTCATAATTGACTAAAGGACTGAATTAACGAAATTTCGTAACATAACAAATGCATGACCATTGCTTTATGGCTCACTAGTATGTGCTAGGTTTTCAATGCTTAATGCTTTCCAATCTAATTGCTTAAGACCGAACCAGTTTAAGTATTTAGGTTGAGATTTAGAGTTAGCAGACTTAACTAGTGTTAATTGTTTTTGGAATTTGCCATCTTGAGAATTTAATAAGTTTAATTGCATAACTTAAGGAAATTGCTAAAATGAGTGCTAAGTAAAGCCATATGCCCTAGCTAGTCTCACCATCGATTCTTCCTATTTAAATTTTAATCTTAGTTTTAATTATTTTGTTTAATTGTTTCTTAGTAATAGGTTTAAGATTTTGCATAAAAAATCACAAATATAATACTCTTCACCTAGATTAATAGATAACCCGATTGCGTTTAGGATTTGCAAAATTAGTCTTCGAAGGATCGATACTCTACTTACTATATATTACTTGAGCGACAGAGTGCACTTACTCCATAATGTGTGTATTTTATTATGCATCAACATTAAAATAGTTAAGATAGATTTTTGCTACTGCTTATTTCTCATGCCATCTTCCTCTCACTAGTGAGAGCCGTACCCATTTGAACCTTAGTTCATTCCTGCAACCTCTGCCCATCTAGTTGATAGTGTAAGACCCTAACCCAGTTGTGAGCAGGCGATCCTCAAAACAAGCCGCAAGGCCTGGCTGGAGGCTTTTTAAAATAAGTTTTGGATTTTAATTTTAAGAAAAATAGTTTTGTGGTTTGGAAAAAAGGCGAAAAAAAAGGAATGAACGAAACCAATTTCTAGCGCTATAAAGGTTAATAGGAGTCGCTATCCAACTCAGCCCTTACCTGGAAATTGTGGTATAGCCAAGCCCGATAGGAATTCCTATACCTTTAAGACAGAGATTCTAGTTTCGGACAAACTACCTATTTCAGCTTCAATTCAAAATAACTTTAACCATGCTAATTATATTTAATTCATATTCTGTATTCAATCCTAATTATTTTTTCTATATGCTAATACAAAAAGGCATAAATAAATATCGAAAGGGTTAAATAAATTCAGGAAATAAAATTATTACAATCAGATCGAAAAGACTAATCTAGGGGGTACAACTGATAAAAAGGGATATGGGTTACATATTGCCTAGATACACGAAATCAACTAAAAATAGAAAGCTAACATGCATTTATCCTAACATACATCTACCTGAAAAACAGTGGTTAATAGTGTTGGTGTATGCCCTAGTCCCTATATAATGCAATCAAATATTTTGTTACAAGTAAAAAGGCATAATCTATTTTGTTAATTTCTTGTGTAATTAATAATAATAGAGAATCCACTAACTGGTGTTTTACTCAAATATGCCGGTAATGTTCTCCGGGCAGTAAGACCTTGAGTAGGAAAAGAACATGAGTTATAAAGCTATACCCAATCTGTTAAAGTCATGGGAATGATTTTAATTAAAGGCTTGCATGTGTCTTGATTGTATGGTGGTGTCTTACTAATCATTGGTTATGGAATGTCAATTAAGAACATGGGTACATGTTAGGTTACATTGTATTGGATCGATCCGCTATAAGAACACCACATGGTTTCTATGTCATTGGTGGTTCTTTAGTAGTACTGATATCATATCCTTCGACTTGATATTGCTACAGACCTAGGTGCTAGCTCACATACTTTGACGTATGCCTAACGGGCCTTTAATAAGGTGCCAAGTATGGGTACGGTTGGGTAATACTAGTGATGTTGCTAGGGATATGAGTGATGTGATATGACTTACCTCTCTCTTGATTGAGAGTAGATATCATTGGCCACTTGATGAGTGAGATTGAAAAGAGCATGGCCATGTCCAAGTAAGGTAATCACTATGTGATGGCCACACGTCTCATTGGCCAAGATACAGATAAGATAGATCTTTTTTTTAATATGTTGGATGACTACAACGTAATCTTTGCACAACAGGAAATTCATGATTCACAGTAGATGGTATTCAAACTTGGTATTTTTTTGTATCAATGTGATGTACTTGTTGGCTATATTTTTGTTGGAAATTATGATCCATGTAAATGCACTAGTTATTGTAGACTTTTATTTTGCTATATAAATTATATAATATTAATGATCTTTATATTAATAATAATAAGTTTTTTAAATAATTAATTTGGTTCATAGTAGTAATAATCAATTTATAGTTAATTTAATGATTTTATTATTAGATATGGCACAAATAAAACACCTTTTATGAATTTTATCCACAAATAAAACAGTTTTTATTATGTTTAGTTTTAACATAGTTAAGGGTAATATAGTAAATTGCTTTGTTTTATCCATATCCTTATCCAACATACCAAACATGTCATATATTATCCCTATGTCAATTCTAATCTTTATCCCCATCCATATCTCAATATTTCTATCCTTATCCCTATTCATATCCCCATCACATGCCAAACGCCCCGATAGTCTGCAGCATGATTCATAGTATACCCAACCATACCCATGCTTGGCACCCAATTATGGGTCCGTTAGGCGTATTAAAAAGTATACAAGGTATCATCTAGGAGTATAATAATACCATGTCTAAAGATCCAAATATAAGCATTACATAAGAATTTCTACTCTTCAACTCTCTACGATTTCTTTTTCTTTTTCATTTCTCCTTTTTATTATTTTCAGTTTTGTCTCACGATTTTTTTCTTCAATTGTTCGAGGTCCCAAAATCCAACTAACTACTCAATCATGTACCAACTTTGTATGTAATAATTTCTTCTACATCTCAACCTTTGAGATGACTTCCCAATACTCTCATAATTTTCACTTGTTCTCTTTCACTCTCGACTTAACCTGATAAGGTTGAATTGCACAGCTTCTGGAGTGTGATATTCTAATTGATTCGATTTCAAATGGCATCTACGGAGAATAAGAAGAATAAGGTTTGTGGAGGTGTATGAATCCGAGGAAGCTATGGTAGTTTTTCTTGCAAAGTACATAGCTGATCTATCTACAAAATTTGCTAAAGAAAAAGGCTCTTTCACTATTGTTTTATCTAATGGTACTCTCATGGTATCCCTCAAGTTTGTTTCGTTTTGTTTGATTTCTTTTCCTCTAATGATGAAATCAAATTAGGTCAACGGGGATTCAAATTACATTGATTAGTAATATATTAGGAGTTTCAGGAAACTATGTGAACTAAATCGTTTATGCATTACCGTGGGGATATTTTTTTGCTCCATATTTGAGTTCTATTTCTTCATTTGCACTTGTTTTATGTCTGATGTAGTTGAATTTCATTATTTTGTCTGTAAAACATGATATTCATCTTCATAAATGTCTATCTCGTTCTTAACCTCTACATGCGTTTTGATGGCTGGACATATTCTTATTACCTGTAATCAAATTGTTTGTATGCAGTATAAACTAAACTTCCATGGATGCAATTGTTTGCTTGACAAAAAATGAAACATGGCAACAAAGTTCCTTTTATTTGTATTTAATAGTCATAATTATTTTAATACTAAGGGAATTTTGAATCAACGGAAAAGAAAATTCTACACAGTATAATTGACTTGATTAGTTGGGACTAAGGCTTGGATGTTGCTGTGGTCTGGGAATTAGAATCCATCCAACTTTCTATTACAAGATTGTTTATTAACGTTGTGCAGACACTTTATTTTTCATTACTTCATTGTTCTTTTACATTGCAGTAGAGCTATATAATTTACTTTCATCGTTTTGTTGCCATATTTAACTACGTTCTAGTCAATTTGTTTGGTAATTTTCTTTGTTGTCGGTCCTCTTACCATCGAGGACTTGCTTGTTTGATGCTTACTAGTCAGTCTTTTATTAGGAACATTTATAGTTTATAATATAAAGCGCTATGATGTAGGAATTCATAAAGTTATCTGTTTTTCTTTTCAATAGTAAGTGCATGGAAATTTACTTCATTTTCTCTGGCATTGTAAACATGCTTAGTTAAATTTCTTACCATTTTAGAATTTGTGAAAATGGAAACAATGTTATGTCACTCTATTTCTGAAATCCAATAAACCTCACTATACTTTCATTTTTGTGCCATTAGATATTAAATGAATGTCAAATCTGAATTGTATTTGTAGCCTACATTTTTTTTATTAGATTTTTCTTTTAATTAGTGTATCAGAAGGTATGACTAAAGTATAATCAGTGTATTAGTATATCAGTAATTACAACTAAGGTATAATAAGAGTATCTAAAGGTATAACTAAAATATAACTAAGGTAGAATAGTTGTACAAGAATATAAGGTATAATTGTTGGGAATTATCATCGAAAATCGAACCGAATAGACAGCGGAAGCCAGGTTCAATTCTCTAAATTCCAGTCCCAGGAGAATATGTAGATGGAAGAATAAATAAATTTAATAGAAAAATTAATTCGAAAAACTTACATAGAATCCCCACTAGGGATGGCAGAAAATCAATTGAGATTCCTCCTTTATCACGTGCACGAACACCTCGAACAATCTACACCCGGTGCTAGCCTTTTTAACCGGAATGAATGAACAAAAGAGATGGAAGAACACAAAAAAAATTTAGCCCCTCACCCCCTCTTTTCTTGAAAGTGACGGCTGCACCTCCTACTTTTGCTCCCAAACCCTTTCTTTTCTTTTTAAAGGTATTTTACCCACACTCTAATTCCTATTAGGGTAAGGATTACAATTAAAAATCAATTAATTGTAAATTGACCTCTCAATTAATTTAATTAAATCAATTAAAATATAAATATATTTAATTGATTCAATTAACATCAATTAGGTTCAAATGTAAATATTTACTACCCATAATACAATTAGAATTAATTAATCGTTTAATAAATTAACCCGATTAATTTATCTCTCCTGTATACTAACTTGATTAACTTGTTTAATAACAAATAATCAAATAGTATTAATTATTAATTATCAATTAATAATTATTACATCTTGTTCATCATTCCAATTTATACATTATTATGTATAAATTAATAAGTGTTGATCTCAGTGTTCATTGTGCACGATCCTTAGGGTCCGAATCAATTAGGGTTAAGTATACAACTTAAACTGAAATTGGGTTCTAGCAAACCATTACAGTCCCAAATTGATTACAGATAAATGCCATCATCTAGTAGATGCACCACCCTGTAGATATTCTATTTATCTCTCACCATCGCATATCGATATCTCAAACCAGAGGCACGGTGATGTCATCCTTTATAGTTTGATCTATTTCTTGATATTGTGTTAAACTGTTGAACAGATAAGTATCCTGCTTATCTGAGTGTGGCCACACATTTCACAGTTATAACTCATCAAGTGGCCCATGATATCTTCTCACTTAATAGTGAGTGGTAATCCCATCACTTCAACTACCCGCAGTAATGAGTTCATTGATTAAACCAATATACCCGTATTTGGCATCCAATTACGGACCTGTTAGGCGTATATTAAATTTAATCTGATTCCTCATTATCTACTGTATTGAAATCAGGTCTGGAGATAAAAGAGATCTACATTTATAGAAAGGTTAATGACACTTCCACCATGTACTTTCTAAAGCGGATCGACCAAGTCCCGTGCTCCCCACACGTACCTATATTCATATCCATACATGTCATGCAACCTACATGATCCTGTATTTATCCTGAATATAAAAGCTTACACCCAAGTCATTCCCATGACTTGGATTAGCTTCTGGTATAATTTTTATGATTAACAATCAATGGATACTTCATACAGTTACTGTAGTACAAGATACATAACTTGAATGAATTAATGCTTTTATTCAATAACACAAGGAACAAAGTATAACAGTACAATAAACTAAAGTACGATACAATGTCCTAAACAGTGCCTTGGATCTAGGGCACACCAACAATCTCCCACTTGACCTAGGTCCAAGCAGGCATCTCCCTAATCCCAATAGATCGTGCATGACCATCGTTCACTACTTGAGAAAGAGCTTTGGTCATCGGATCAGCGACATTGTTTACTGTGTCAACTCTCTCTATCTGTACATCACCTCTCTGGATGATCTCTCTAATCAGATGAAATTTCCTGAGCACATGTTGGTTCCTCTTTGTTGACTGAGGCTCTTTAGCTTGTACAATAGCCCCATTGTTGTCACACAGTAGAGTAATAGGATTCTGGATAGAAGGAACTACTCCAAGATCCATGATGAACTTCCTCATCCAGACTGCCTCTTTTGCAGCCTCACAAGCAGCAATGTACTCAGATTCTGTAGTGGAATCGGCGATGGTAGGTTGCTTAGTTGACTTCCAACTGATGGCACCGCCATTGAGGAGGAAAACGAAACCCGACTGGGATTGCTTTTGATCCTGATCAGTTTGATAACCAGCATCAGTGTATGCTGTGACTACCAATTCCTCATCACCGCCATAAACCAAGAAATGATCCTTAGTACGTCTTAAGTACTTCAGAATTGCCTTGACTGCCTTCCAATGCTCCATTCCTGGATCAGATTGGAAGCGGCTAGTCATACTCAAGGCAAATGCAACATCAGGCCTGGTACATAGCATCGCATACATAATAGATCCTATAGCTGATGCATAAGGAATCCTCATCATGTCATTTCTGTCCTTTGATGTCTTTGGACAGTCCTTTTTAGACAGTTTCAACCCATGACGCATCGGGGTAAAACCCTTCTTTGAGTTCGCCATGTTGAACCTCTTAAGGACTTTATCTATGTAACCAGCTTGACTTAACCCTAGCAGCCGATTGCATCTATCTCTATAGATCTTGATCCCTAAGATCGTTTCGGCTTCTCCAAGGTCCTTCATTGAGAAACATTTATTCAGCCACTGCTTGGTTGCTTGCAACTCTGAAATGTTTCCACCAATGATAAGTATGTCATCTACATACAACACTAGAAAAGTGTTAGAGCTACCATTAACTTTTCTATACACACAGGGCTCATCAGAGTTCTGAATGAAACCAAACTCTTTTATGGATTCATTGAATCTTTTGTTCCACGACCGTGATGCTTGCTTCAATCCATAAATGGATTTTTGAAGTTTGCAAACCCGGTTAGGATATTTCGAATCGACAAAACCCTCAGGTTGAGCCATATAGACTTCTTCCTCGAGCTTTCCATTCAGAAAAGCAGTTTTGACATCCATTTGCCATATCTCATAGTCGTGCCATGCCGCTATGGCAAGTAATATCCTTATGGATTTGAGCATAGCCACTGGTGAAAACGTTTCATCATAATCAATGCCATGAATTTGCCTGAAACCTTTTGCAACCAGTCGCCCCTTGAAGGTGTTATCAGCTTTCAATTTGAAAAGCCACTTACATTCCACTACTTTGACTCCAGGGGGTGGATCCACCAACCTCCAGACCTCATTGTCGTACATGGATTGTATCTCAGATTCCATGGCTTGTCGCCATTTATCCGCATGTGGACTTTCCAGTGCTTCTCGGTAAGACTGAGGATCTTCATGCTCAATGATCATAAGTTCCTCATCATGCGTGACCAGGTAACCATACCTCTCAGGCTCATGACGTGTCCTGCCTGACCTTCTAGGTTCCTGTACAACTGGTTCAGCCTGTTCATTTGATTGAACATCCAAAACAGTTGTCTCAGCATCCACAGCCTCAGCCGTAGAAGTTTGTGGTTCTTGAACTTCTCTAAGTTCAATACTGCTCCCACTGTCTTTCATGGAAAGGAATTCCTTCTCCATGAATACCCCATTTCGAGCCACAAACACCTTATTCTCTTCTGGGTTATAGAAGCAGTAACCCTTAGTTTCCTTAGGGTAACCGACAAACTGGCATTTTATAGATTTGGACTCTAGTTTGCCACTAGTCAGTTTTTTGACATAGGCATCACAGCCCCAAATCCTCATGAAAGACACACAGGGTTTCCTGCCCTTCCATAGTTCATATGGTGTTCTTTCAACTGCCTTGCTGGGTGTATTATTCAAAATAATAGCAGCGGTTTCCAAAGCATATCCCCAAAAGGATATAGGGAGATTAGCTTGACTCATCATTGAGCGGACCATGTCAAGCAAAGTCCGATTTCTCCTCTCTGAAACCCCATTCCACTGGGGTGTACCAGGGGGAGTGAGTTGAGGTACAATCCCATGCTCTATCAAGAATTCGTCAAACTCTTGACTCAGATATTCACCCCCTCTATCAGACCGGAGTATCTTTATCCTTTTGTCAAGTTGGTTCTCTACTTCGTTCTTGTATTCCTTGAACTTTTGTAAAGTCTCAGATTTGTGTTTCATCAAATACACATAGCCGAACCGACTATAGTCATCTGTGAACGTGACGAAGTATAAGTAACCAGACCTGGCACATGTACTCATTGGCCCACATACATCAGTGTGTATTAGCCCCAACAGTTCAGTAGCCCTTTCAGCTGTTTTAGTGAAAGGAGCTTTTGCCATCTTGCCACGTAAACAAGATTCACAAGTATCCAAAGCTTGCAGGTCAAATGACCCTAACAAACCACTTGAGTGGAGCTTTGCGATACGTTTCTCGTTTATGTGCCCAAGACGACAGTGCCAGACATACGTAGGATCAATATCATTTTGTTTAATCCTTTTATTTATGTTATAGATGTGTGAATGATTTGTTGTATCTAAAACATACAACCCGTTCTGAAGAACGCCTGTACAATAATTTATATTGCCACATTTAATAGAAAAAGTTCCATGCTCAATATAAAATGAAAATCCCAAATCATCCAAACATGAAATAGAAATAATATTCCTGCGCATAGCAGGTACAAAATAACAGTCTTTCAAAACTAGTTCTAGCCCTGTGGGCAAATCAAAGTAATAATCGCCGACTTCCATGGCCTCGACTCGAGCACCATTGCCAACTCGGAGATCCACATCACCTGGAACCAGTTTCCTTCTATTTCTCAGCCCCTGCACATTGCAACAAATGTGAGACCCGCATCCAGTGTCTAAGACCCAAGATGTTGAAATAGTAAGGTTTATTTCTATAACATAAATACCTGAAGATTCAGTAGCCTGCTGTTTCTTCTTTGTATTTCCCCTTAGCTTTGGACAAGCACTCTTCCAGTGCCCCTTTTCACCACACTCGTGGCATAAGTCCAATGGGTGTGGCTTAAAAGGCTTTTTGCCCTTTGCTTGGGCCTTTTTGCCCTTGGTCTTGAACCTAGACTGGTTCTTACCACTCCCACTGGGCTTCTTGCCCTTGTTTACCATCAGCACTTCAGACTTCTTACCCTTGGTCATAGTCTGCTCGGCTTGTTTTAGCATGCCGTGCAACTCCATAACCGTTTTATCCTGACCCTGCATATTGTAGTTCAGGATGAAGGTGTTGTAAGAATCTGGAAGTGACCCCAGAATGATGTCTACAGCAGTTGTCTCAAGCATTGGTGCATTGAGACTAGCCAGTCTATCAACATAGCCCTTCATTTTCAGCACATGTGCACTGACAGAAGAACCCGGCTGCATGACCGTGCTACATAATGCCTTGGTAGTCAAGTACCTCTCTTGACGAGCCTGATCTTCAAACATAGTTTTCAGATTGCTCATCATTTCACGGGCACCTTGATTCATGAACTGCTTCTGTAAATCAGCAGACATGGTACCAAGCATAATGCAAGACACCTCTCTGTCATCCTTTACATGCTTTTCATACTCCTCAATAGCTTGTGGAGTAGCATTTCTACCCGTAGGACGAGGGGGTATGGCAGTTGTCAGTACATACTCTCTTGCCTCGTGCCTTAAGACGATTTGCACTGCCCTAGCCCAATCAAGAAAGTTGGTCCCCGTCAACTTTTCTTTCTCAAGTAGTGGTTTAAGAGGGTTGTTTGTTGCCATTTCTTAAGGTTTACGTTCAAGTAGTTTCTACAGAAAATAGAGAGAAAGAGAGAATAAGAAAGAAAGACTTTATATGTCAAAATAAAACAAATTAATAATCTGTCATAATTAATTTATGTTGGTGAATTAATTTTGACACGGTTATACCAAGATCCACAGTTCTACTAATAATTGACCAAGCTAGGGCTTGTCAACCAATTATTGGCATACTTGGTAGAGCTTCCAACTCAATTCTCCCACCTAGAGAACTCTTGGTTCGATGGGCCTATTGGCACTTTACCCATCCGTGCTTAGGGGCCCGCAGTTAGCCATGATACCCCACCTTCGGGTCAAACCTACATCCTCTTATTTACCATACTTTAAAAAGTATCCAAAACCTCAACGGCCCACCAGTTACCACAATGTACTCAGCTAGGGCATGACGTACATTGCAGCACCACCTGGGAGGAAGAGGTGAGAATTAGGTAAAGCACTTATAAAATACCCGATATTTTTATTTTAACAGATTAATTAGGTTGATTAGCTTAAACATGTTAATAGGAAAAATCAAGTGATCACAAAGCAATTTATTTTAATATATATTCCAACAAGAGAGAGCAATATATAAAATAAATAATAATAATAGACATCCTATGGGCTTTAAAATTACAACCTATAATTTTTAACTATGAATTAAAAATAGGTCTTCAGGGCCACCATCACGCCACATGCATATGGATCTCCAGCTCCGGCTTTTGTTACATAAAATGAAATAAAGCCTATACATATGATCTAATTTCAATTTAAATAATTAAATAAAAATTACAACCAATCTTGAAAAATAAAGCCCATAGGATTCTAAACATATTGCTGCATTAGAGTTAGAACAACAATATAAAATAATGCATGATCATGGCAATCCTAATAATAACAATTATTAAGCCAATCCTGTACATGAGACCATTATTAATTTCACAACCAGTAATAAAGCCCATAAAGGCCCAATGAATTAAATCATTGCTCCCACTTGAATTTGGAAATTACTCAAGTGAAATTAAAATGTCCAATTAATACCATTGGTGCCCCAATCTATTAATTCAATCTCATAAAAATAACAATTTCATTTATATATAACAGAAAATTAAATCTATTAACATATAAATGCATGGAACAACAAAAAAAAAAATTAATTAAATTAAAACGATCCGGTCCATAAAAAAAAACAGACCCGTTTAAAAAAAAATTGTCCCGACTACAGGGACGGGCTGCACCTACAGCCCGCCCAACTGCCTGCGCAAGGCAGCAAACTGCAGTTGCTGCCTTCGCAGGCAGCACAAGCTGCTGCGCAAGCAGCAACAAAATATTGCTGCTTGCGCAGCAGCCATGAGAATTGCGATTGCAATTCTCATGAAACATAAAAATAATTATTTTTTTTTTTTTTTTTTTTTTTTTTATTAAAAAATAACAAAAACACAAATCATATAACCAATCAAGCCCATGAATAATCATACATCCATGCATTAAGCAACATCAACCCAACAATTAATTAACAAATTAATTTTAGGTTAACAAAAAATTTCAATTGGGGAAAAAAAATGCAAGTTAAAGGGTTCCATTAAAATCAAAGATTAACAACGAAACCAAAAAAAAAAAATCTTCCAACGGAACATAATCCCGCTCTGATACCACTGTTGGGAATTATCATCGAAAATCGAACCGAATAGACAGCGGAAGCCAGGTTCAATTCTCTAAATTCCAGTCCCAGGAGAATATGTAGATGGAAGAATAAATAAATTTAATAGAAAAATTAATTCGAAAAACTTACATAGAATCCCCACTAGGGATGGCAGAAAATCAATTGAGATTCCTCCTTTATCACGTGCACGAACACCTCGAACAATCTACACCCGGTGCTAGCCTTTTTAACCGGAATGAATGAACAAAAGAGATGGAAGAACACAAAAAAAATTTAGCCCCTCACCCCCTCTTTTCTTGAAAGTGACGGCTGCACCTCCTACTTTTGCTCCCAAACCCTTTCTTTTCTTTTTAAAGGTATTTTACCCACACTCTAATTCCTATTAGGGTAAGGATTACAATTAAAAATCAATTAATTGTAAATTGACCTCTCAATTAATTTAATTAAATCAATTAAAATATAAATATATTTAATTGATTCAATTAACATCAATTAGGTTCAAATGTAAATATTTACTACCCATAATACAATTAGAATTAATTAATCGTTTAATAAATTAACCCGATTAATTTATCTCTCCTGTATACTAACTTGATTAACTTGTTTAATAACAAATAATCAAATAGTATTAATTATTAATTATCAATTAATAATTATTACATCTTGTTCATCATTCCAATTTATACATTATTATGTATAAATTAATAAGTGTTGATCTCAGTGTTCATTGTGCACGATCCTTAGGGTCCGAATCAATTAGGGTTAAGTATACAACTTAAACTGAAATTGGGTTCTAGCAAACCATTACAGTCCCAAATTGATTACAGATAAATGCCATCATCTAGTAGATGCACCACCCTGTAGATATTCTATTTATCTCTCACCATCGCATATCGATATCTCAAACCAGAGGCACGGTGATGTCATCCTTTATAGTTTGATCTATTTCTTGATATTGTGTTAAACTGTTGAACAGATAAGTATCCTGCTTATCTGAGTGTGGCCACACATTTCACAGTTATAACTCATCAAGTGGCCCATGATATCTTCTCACTTAATAGTGAGTGGTAATCCCATCACTTCAACTACCCGCAGTAATGAGTTCATTGATTAAACCAATATACCCGTATTTGGCATCCAATTACGGACCTGTTAGGCGTATATTAAATTTAATCTGATTCCTCATTATCTACTGTATTGAAATCAGGTCTGGAGATAAAAGAGATCTACATTTATAGAAAGGTTAATGACACTTCCACCATGTACTTTCTAAAGCGGATCGACCAAGTCCCGTGCTCCCCACACGTACCTATATTCATATCCATACATGTCATGCAACCTACATGATCCTGTATTTATCCTGAATATAAAAGCTTACACCCAAGTCATTCCCATGACTTGGATTAGCTTCTGGTATAATTTTTATGATTAACAATCAATGGATACTTCATACAGTTACTGTAGTACAAGATACATAACTTGAATGAATTAATGCTTTTATTCAATAACACAAGGAACAAAGTATAACAGTACAATAAACTAAAGTACGATACAATGTCCTAAACAGTGCCTTGGATCTAGGGCACACCAACAATAATAAGAGTATTAAAGGTATAACTAAGGTATAATAACACTATTACAGTGATTATACCTTAGTTATACCTTAAGATACACTATTACAGTGATTATATCTTAGTTACACCTTAAGATACACTATTACGGTGATTATACTTTAATTATACTTTAGTTATATCTTAAGATACACTATTAGCAATACCGTAGTTATACTTTTAAATACATTATTACAATGATTATACATTCATTATACCTTAAGATATTTGTATAATTAGTTATACTTTAGAGAGAGAAAAAAGTCAGAAAACATATGCATCTTGTTTCGAATGGAAAAAAAACTTTCTAAAGTCGCGTGACAAAAAAATTAAACGGATTGAGAGATAAATGCAAAATTAGATTAAAATTATAAAAAGAGGAGAAAGAATTATGGAGAAAGTAGAATTACGTATTTAAGTAAATTTTAAAAGTTTGAAATAAATTTTTGCAAGAGAAAATGTATAAAAGATATGAATTAAGAAAAAAGTCAATTCAACAATTCTGAAACCAAAAAAAGGTAGAAAAGTAATTTTGAAAAGAAAGAGTCCGAAAACAATACCTAAAACAGAGGTATTTTTGATAATTTCCCAATAAAAATGGGTTACCTTCGTTAAGGATTGACCAAAACCACCTCCACAGAAAATTACTTTCACTCTCCTTGTCATTAACTCATCTGCCTATATTGCTCTTACGGTTTTTAGTGCAGCTAAAGCTAATGCAGTGCAAAAAGCATTGGGAGAGAATCAAAATTCCAACCTTCTTCTGCCTATTCAAATGGTTTCAGCTGAAAAGGAGTTCAAGCGGTTTTTGGACAAAGATGCAGCTTCTAAGCTGTCTTGTGAGCTGTAGGAATTAAAGTTTTATGTATGCCTTTTTAATTTGCCAAATAATGAATATTGATATCAATCAATTAATCGTCTGTTGTAATAAATAAAAAAGTATTTTGTGATGAATTGATCTCCTTCCGTCTTATTTTGATAGACCACTTTGTAATTTTATACCGCCTCAAATCATATACAACTTTTCATTTATAACAATTAGTTAAGTTTTATTTTTCTTTCTATACTCTCATTTATTATGTGTAGAATTCAACAATTACATCAAATTGACTTAAAATTATAAATATGTTTTCAATCTCACTACAAATTTATTGAAAAATGTCACTGATTAATATTCATTTATTTCTTTTGGTTAATTAAATAAGTGTAAGAGGTAGAAATATTATACGTAAAAATTACCTTTCAATTATCTTAACAAAAATCTTTTCAAATCACATGAATGGTGGTTTATCAAAATGAAACAAAAAGAATAATAAAAAAGGGGTTTGATGAAAAGATTCTTTTACATCAAATCCTTTGTGATGACATCCGGTCCGGTGCCATCCGGTTCAGTTCGGTAGTCCGGACCCGTATCCCCTCACCCGGTTACAGAAGCCGGATTCCACATCCGGATCCCGACCTCCCCTGAACAGATTCGGATTAAGCTTCCTTCATCCGCGGAGAGATCCTAAGAGAAGAGGTGGTGTCCGATTAGGAATCCACCCCCGTGTTTTACTAGGGCAGGAACACCACCCACGTGGAGCTCTTTCAATATCAATCCAACTCTACCATCCCTCCTATAAAAGGAGGATGTTCTGTATGAGGTAAAGATATTCAATTCTAGTCTCAATTCTCCTAAAAAGTACTTTTAACACACAGGAGCGTACTAACTTAGGCATTGGAGTATACCTCAGAGGTTACCGGTGTCTCACTATCTCTGTTTTGCAGGAGCAATATTGGATCCGGTCAAAGTAGCAACCCGGACCCAGATCATCTAAAGGATTTTACTGAATCCATCATTTGGTGCGGTGAGCGTGGACGGATAATCATGAATTCAAGTTCCGCTAACATGACTTCAAACACTTTGGGAGATTCTCTCGCGACCATAACTCCGCCGATGACGTTGAACTCATCCATATCTCCCCAGGCAGCAATAATCAACCGTATAGCCAGCAACCTGAGCCCCGCCAATGCCAGAGACCTGAGGCAGGCGTTTCTTCAGATCCAAAATCATGGCATGGTTGGACCAACCATCGGCAGCAGCACATCCCCTTTGATCACAGGAGTTGACAGCCTGGGAATGGGAGTGGCTAGGAACCTTTTCCCACTACCAGAGTACACCATGGCCCCGCCAACCACAAACCCAGCCCACGCTTTCTCATGAGACGCTAGGCAGATGAATCAGCCTAACACGATCTTCCCTGGATTTGGGGCTCCCACAGCCCAACATACGAAATTTGGGGCGCCGCTGGCTCCAACAATATCACAGGCCAGGCTACCTATCTTCCAGACCCTGGTCCAGACACCTCCGCCTAGCTATCATCCTACCCACGGGTACATGTTGGGCCCACCCCCAGCACAAGCAGCAACACCTACGCCGGAAGGAGCGGACGACCCAAAGATGATGGCGTTATTCAAACACTACTTTTCCCGATTCTCAGTGCCCATACAAGAGCCTCTACTAGAAAGCGGAGGATCCTGCTTCACCAATCGGATCCTGAGCATACCATGCGACCCCAAATTCAAATAATTGAACTTTGAGAACCATAATGGGAAAACAGACCCCTACGTCCACTCTAGAAACTACAAGAACAGGATGGAGATAGCTGGGGCCAATGAAGGACTGATGTGCAGGTTATTCTCATCAACGCTGGTGGGTCCGGCTTCTTATTGGTTTGAGACACTAGAACCGGCCTCAATTAACAGTTGGGAACAGCTCTGGGAGCAATTCTGCACCAAGTTCTATGGTTCAGTCCCTACCGGAACAGCTAGTAGAACCCTACACGACATAAAACAGAGGCAAGGAGAGTCCCTCCGAGAGTTCGTGGACAGATTCAACCTAGCAATAGTAGAGATTCGGAGATTGGATTTCCACACGGCACTAGAGGCACTGATCGCCAACACAACTAACGAGAGGCTAAGGGCCGACCTTGTCTTGAGGAAGCCCCAAAATGTAACACAGATGATCTCAATGGTAAAAACATTCATAGAACTAGATGAAGTGGGTGCGCCAGCCCGGCACCATAAAGATGGCGAGAGGAGATCAGAGGACAGGCGGCCCAGGAGGGACAGAAGGGACCACAGACAACCAAGAGAATTCACACCCCTTAACCTGCCGCTAGGTGAGGTGCTAGTAGCGGTCGAGAAGAGCAGAGACTAGAAGAGCCTATCCTACCCGGAAGCTAGAAGAGGACAGATCATGGGAGACGACGAGAAAGCATTCTGTAGGGGAGGGTTACTGCTGGTTACGCCATATATTCGTGCTTGGACGCAGCATCTGGATATCACCAGATACCCATGGACCCGGCAGACCAGGAGAAAACCTCTTTCATTACGCACAAAGGGACATATTGTTACCAGGTCATGCCCTTCGGATTAAAAAACGCAGGAGCTACTTACCAGAGTTTGGTGAATTGTATGTTCAAAGATTTGATTGGGAGAACGGTCGAAGTGTACGTGGATGACATGATTGTCAAGAGCCGGACCCTGAATGACCACCCCAGAGATCTAAGGGAGGCATTCTCCATCCTCCAGAAGTACAGACTCAAGCTTAATCCGGAAAAATGCATATTCGGATTATGGGGCGGTAAATTCCTGGGATTCATGATCTCACAGAGAGGGATTGAAGCAAACCCGGAGAAGATAAAGGCCATACTAGAGATGGCTCCACCCAAGACCCTCAAAGATATCCAGAAACTAAATGGAAGAGTCACCGCCCTAAGAAGGTTCATCTCGTTCTCTGCAAAAAGATGCATGCCATTTTATAAAGCACTTAAGAAAGGGCAGGCCTTCAAGTGGGACAAGGAATGCCATGAGGCGTTTGACCAATTGAAGAAGTTCCTCACATCACTCCCGCTGTTGAGTAGACCGGTACCGGGAGAAAAATTGTATGTATACTTAGCAGCTGTCGAAGAAGCCGTCGGATCGGTTCTAGTAAGAGAAGAGGACGGACAACAATATCCGGTGTATTACACCAGCAAGGTACTACGAGGGGCGGAGACAAGATACCCCAACATTGAGAAAATGGCACTGGCCCTGCTCTACGCATCCAACAGACTAAGGCCTTACTCCAGGCACATACCATCATCGTTAGAACCGGGTTCCCACTCAGAAAGGTGCTGCAACGGCCCGAAACATCTAGGAGATTGGCGGAATGGGCCATACGCCTGGGGGAATTTGACATCAGATTCGAACCCAGGCAAGCTTTGAAAGCTCAAATTCTAGCAGACTTCGTAACAGAGTTCAAAGATCTCGAGCACAACTCAACACCTCCATCTGAAGAATGGGACATCTTTGTGGACGGAGCGTCGTTGAAAGGAGGGGCCGGAGCAGGCGTATACATCAAAGGACCAAACCGGATTCGACTCCACTATGCAGTAAAGTTGGACTTCCCAATAATGAATAATGCAACAGAATATGAGGCGATGATCAAAGGACTGGAGCTGATCAAAGAGATAGGGCCAGACAGGGTCCGGATACTCAGTGACTCAAGGTTGGTGTCCAACTAGATAAACAAGCACTTTGAAGTCCGAGACCCAGCCATGAAAGGGTACTTGGACACTGTCTAGAGATTGCTGAAACAGATTGAGGCGCAGGGAACAGTATGAAGATTGAAAACATACCCCGGGAAGCCAACAGCTTGGCGGATGACCTCGCTAAAGCTGCCTCTAACAAAGAAGAGTGGCAGCATCTGCACTGTCCGTACGAGGTACAATCTCATCCCAGCATGGAGCAAAACGAAGCCTTGACGGTAAACCACCATGGCACATGCTGGATGACGCCCATCATGGACCTCCTAAAGGAGGGAAAATTACCGGAAGATGAACCAACGGCTCGCCGAATCTCGAGGAAATCTTCTAGGTATGCTATCATAGACAGACAGCTTTACCGCAAGTCTTTCAGTCGCCCTTGGATGAAATGCATCTCGCCGGAAGAAGGCAACTATGTTTTAAGGGAACTCCATGAAGGGATTTATGGGTCACATCAAGCCGCCCTAACCACAGTCCGCAGAGCAATGCTCATGGGATACTTCTGGCAAACAATGAAAGAAGACGCAGAAGCCTACATCTATGCTTGTCACCAGTGCCAGGTACACGCCAAGAAAACCAGCCAACCGCCAGCGGAACAACAGCCAATCCTAACGGCTTGGCCTTTTTCGACATGGGGGATTGATCTTGTGGGTCCGATGCCGGAAGGAAGCAGACAGAGGAAGTGGATAATTGTAGCGGTTGATCACTTCACCAAATGGGTGGAAGCAGAAGCCCTCTCTACCATCACCCCTGAGAAAGTGATGTCCTTTGTGAAGGAATACATCCTGGGAAGATTCGGCATACCGAATACCATCATCACGGACAATGGGACTCAATTCACCTCCAGAAAATTCAAAGAATTCTGTGAAAGCTTCCACATCACACATAGGTGTAGCTCGGTTGCCCACCTACAAAGTAATGGCATGATAAAGGTTACCAACCGCACCATATGCGACGGCATCAAAAAAAGGTTGGAGGGGCACAAAGGAGCATGGGCAGACGAACTTAACAGCGTACTATGGGCATACAGAACCACCCCAAGACGGGCCACAGGGGAAAACCCCTTCGCCCTAACGTACGGTACCGAAGCAGTGATCCCGGTGGAAATAGGCTCCCTTAGTGACAGGGTGACTTACTACAGCGAAGCCCAGAATGACATTAACCTGTGCTTTCACTTGGACTCACTGGAGGAAAGAAGGGAGAGGGCCTTTGTCCTCATGGCGGCATACAAAAATAAAGTTTCTCGGTACCATGACAAGAAAGTAAAGGCGGTAGCCTTCCAGCCGGGAGATCTTGTACTGCGAGACACGGAGGCCTCACAAGCTAGAAAAGGTAGAGGAAAATTAGCTGTGAAATGGGAAGGACCGTACCGGATCAATAAGGCCCTAGGACCAGCCACGTATAAACTGTGCCACATGGACGGAAGAGATATTCCACGCACATGGAACTCAAGAGCGCTTAGGAAATACTACCAATAGAGCACGTTGCACTCTTTTTCCCTCGTCAGCGGTTTTTTCCCACAGGGTTTTCCCTGCTGAGGTTTTTAACGAGGCAACTATAGCTATAGTGCTGTAACTTCATACTTAATGGAGATTCGCTTTTGAATACATCTCTTTTATGCCTAACCATTCCTTTTATTATTCGCTTTCGAATATTTCTTTGATGTGCTTGGCCATTTTTTATTCGCTTTCGAATAATTGTATGCTCGACCTTTTTATTCGCTTTCGATAAAATTGAAGTCCTGGCTAAACATTCGATTCCGAATTTAAACCCGGCTTTAAAGGGCAGCCATAAGCAGATACGTTAAGTTTGCATTCAAACACCGAAAAAGAAAGAACGAAAGAAAAACAAAACCGCATCACAAAATTTTCTTTCGTTTCATTAAATTCCTGTAACGGGAAATGTGTACATTTACAAGAATCTCAAGCCCTATTCTGATCGCCGGACCCCTCAGCTGATCCCTCTTCAGGCACTGAGGCGGCAGGAGGGACATCCTCTTCCTCGTCAGGGAGATCGGCTTCATCAGGAAAGTCCATTTCTATGTCCCCGAAAGGGACATCAGGGTAGACTTCAGAGCACCTCTGAAGGATGCGGTCCCCGTACAGCAGGGCAAGGCGACCGTAGGTAAGGGTCCTTCCCTTCAATTTCTCCTCCACCGCCAATCGGTCACTCTCGAGGGACTTCCTCTCCTGCTCAAGGGCCGCTTTGGCTAGTTCAAGAGAGCGCTTAAGGGCCGCGTTCTCAGCAGCTACAGCATCCAGAGTCTTCTTGTGCTGCTCAGCCTCTGCTTTTACTTTAGCCAGGCCCTCTTCCAGCTTTTTTCTCTCTAGAGCACCGGCAATGCTCTGATCGTAGATACGATCCGCTTCTTCAACCCTCTTCAACTCCTCGTAGAGGAAGGGGATGGCCTACAGAAAGGAACAATTAGATACAACCAGAAGGTGAGGGAAAAAGTTTAGGGCTTACCGTGTATAACTTGCTCAGGACTCGAGTCCCGATGGTCCGGTTCGACAAATTCCTCATCCGGGAGGAGTCAGCAGGGAGGTACATCCCGTTGCTCAGCTCCAGCTGTACCAGGGGGTCAGCTAGACTAGCATCCTTGCCAAACTTAGAGATTAAGACATCCCATATTGGGCTATCGGTGTCCACCGGACCCGAAAAGTCAGGCGCTACCTCCTGCGGAGCAATAAGTGAGAACAATCCAGTGTCATCCAAAAAAAAAAATAAAAAAAAATAAAAAATATATATATGTAAAAGAACATACCACTCGGACCTTCTTCCCTTTGTCTGATCCGGATGTAGGAGCGCCAGGCCTCTTCTTATTTCCAGGAGCAGGCTCCGCACTCACGATAGGAATAGCGGCAGGATCTGGACCGGCTGAAGAAATGGCAGGGACCGGTGCGGGTGCGGCAGTAGACGCCTTAGATCCGCTCCTTCGGGCACGTAAGGCTGCAACAGTATCAGCAAGTAACATCCCTGCCACAGAGGGAAAATACAAAAATAAGTAAATAAATACCTCGGCCCTCTAAGGGATCATTAAAGAACACAAGGAGACCGGTCCGGTCATCAAGCGCTGCTAGTGGCAACCCTTGACGGCAAGCGCTTGTGGCATACTGCAGCTTCCAGTACTGAGTCGGAACCGCCGTCAGTAGATCCAGGTGGGCCTGTTCCTGGGGCGAGAGCTTATCTTTCTCCCCCCTTATCTCGCTTGCAGACCGGAAAGACCAGGCGGTGGGGAAAGTTGGAACATATTCCTTCAACCTTATGAAGAAAAATAAACCCTTGAACCCCTTAATCGAAGAGGTGCGGCTAGAAAAAAACCGGAAGAGAGGCCCTTTAGCCATGGTGAGATGGTCGCTGTTGGTGTTTCGGAGAACTGGAGTGGCGATGTGCCGGAAGAGGGCACCGGTCAGTTGGATACTGAGGTTACAACATAACCAATACGTGGCGCACACATCTTCCATCACATTCGGGTACAGCTGGGCCGGACATACCCCGTACCGGTTCAAGATAGAATAGATACCCTCCGGGAGCGGGTAGGTGAACCCGCCCACTACATGGTGAAGATAGATGGAGAAATAGCCGGGCGGGGGAAGATGAACCCTTTGGCTGGAAGCAGGGATGAGGCACTCACAGGCTTCTAACTAGGGGTAGTCAGAAGCCAACTGATTTATCTTACGGAAAGCAATGGAAGAGGCCATTTCTGATATCCTAGGGGTAAGGGTTCTCCCTAAGACACTCCTGGCCACCTGAGACGACTCAGGGAGGTAGACTGGTGCACTGGTCTCTCCGGCGGAGCGAGTTCTCTCAGAAGACTCCGACGTAGAAAGCCTGGCGGCGTCAGAATCCACCTCCACAGAAGGGGATACTGTTGGGATTTGTCACCGGAAATCACCCGATAAAAGCGGAAGAACACGGTGATTTCCTTAAATCCAGTCCCAGGAGCAATTGAAGTGGAAATTGAAAAACTTAAAATCAAATAGAAAGGGATTAATTTTCTTACCAGAAAATCTCTTTCTAGAGATGGATGACGACTGCAGAATTCAAAGTAGAATCCCTCCTCGTTCACGTACACGAGCGCGTAACGAACACCGCACGTGCTAGCGTAAAAATCACGAAGATTAGAGAGTAAGGGAGGAAGGAGAATTCGGCCAAAGGGGGGCTACACACATGTGTATCTTGGCCGAATTCCCCTAAGGGTTTTTAACCCCAGGGCTTCCAATTCCCTTGTTAGAATTTAGGCCCAGTCTGGCTTCTGTGTATGTGTGGGCTTCCTCCTTTTAATTCAGGCCCAAACTTATTTTAATTAGTCTGGTTTAAATCAATATCAAGCCCAATTTTAATTAACCCATGTATTTAATATATTACTCCAAGTAACATATTATTTACATTTAAATTAAAATTAGTTTGACTAATTAATTTAATCCATCAAATTAAAATCAAGTCTTCACAAAAACAAATTCATATGTAAACCTATACATATGAATATTTCCACCTAGGAAATAGTTTCATAATTAATCCAATTAATTATGTGAAGCCAAATATTAATTTTATTATAATGATCAATCCAATTGATCCTTATAATATAATTAATATATATAATTCTCTCTCTCTAGTGTGTACACTCCAAGTGTACCTGTGATTCTTTAAGTCGGTGTCCAGTCGCTCAATGTGTACGATCCCGTAGGCCCATCTTTATGTTGGCAACGGGCCTTTTGGCCCGCAGACTGCAGTTGGGCTCTAGCAAGCCACTGCAGCCCCTAATTAAGATGGAGATGGCAGTCTAACTGTTATCATAACCCTGTAGTTTAAACTTGTACATCCCATGTCATTGATATCGGTGTCCAACACAGAGGCATGGATTGATCACCCTCTTTTGTGTCCGGACATTAACTTGATCCCGAATGCACTGAAGCTCACAAACAAGTTCCAACTTGTTTGGGTGTGGCCACACTCTTATCAGTCACATTCATCAAGAGGCCGGTGATATCTTCTCAGTGGGTTACTGAGTGACAAATCCCTTCTGCATATCCATAGTATTACCATGTTCAGTGACATACCCGGAAGCACCCATACTTGGCACCCTATTACAGGCCCTTTAGGCGTACCCCTAAGTATGCGATTTCACATGTAACACCATCATATGGTCAGGTCAAAGGATCCATACAAGTACTACACGAGAATCCGTTGTGATACCATACCATGTGGATTACTCGTTTAGTGGATCTATCCAGTACCATGCTCCCAGGCATGTACCCATTAACTTGGTTGACATTCCATGTCCAATGACCGGTAAGACACCGCCATACAACTAGGTTAATGATAGTCTTTAGTTCCATTCATTCCCATGACTGGAACAGACTACGGATCCATTTATGGTCATATCGTTTACCCTATCCATGGTCTTACTGCTAAGTGCATGACACTTGTCGTCATGGATATAGATATGTCCATTGGATACTTCATTTAATATATTGCACAAGATAGATATAATAAATGAATTGATGCCTTTATTAATAACACAAATGAGTACAACACATAAATCCAATAAATGCATAGTACAAATACAAGGACCAATGCCTCGGGACTAGGGCATTTCCAACAGATACAGGGCGGGGAGCAGTGGTAGAAGTCCACGAATAACTCGAAGAACCCATAACTCAACAAACAAGCAGTTCACCCTAGAACTAAGAGCAGAAGAAAAACAGGAAAGTAGCAGAAGAAGGAAGAGAGCACTTACTGGTTTAAAGAAATAAGAATGCTAGGAACTCAGAATGACGCCCAGAGCTGAAATCAGCGAATTAAATACCCTGCTGGTAGGAAATCGAACGGTTGCAGCATTTGAAGATTAAGTCAAATCAAAGGTCGCGTCTCTGCAGCTACACAGTACGTGGTAGACAGTGGGTGAGCATGCGTTCCTATGCAGGGTTTTAGGTGTTAAACCCTAAAGGGTTTACTTCAAACTTGGGGGGGACTTCTGATGACATCCTGTCCGGTGCCATCCGGTTCAGTCCGGTAGTCCCGACCCGTATCCCCTCACCCGGTTAAAGAAGCCGGATTCCACATCCGGATCCCGACCTCCCCTGAACAGATTCGGATTAAGCTTCCTTGAACCGCGGAGAGATCCTAGGAGAAGAGGTGGTGTCCGATTAGGAATCCATCCCCGTGTTTTACTAGGGCAGGAACACCACCCACGTGGAGCTCTTTCAATATCAATACAACTCTACCATCCCTCCTATAAAAGGAGGATGTTCTGTATGAGGTAAAGATATTCAATTCTAGTCTCAATTATTCTCCTAAAAAGTACTTTTAACACACAGGAGCGTACTAACTTAGGCATCGGAGTATACCCCAGAGGTTACCGGTGTCTCACCATCTCTGTTTTGCAGGAGCAATATTGGATCCGGTCAGAGTAGCAACCCGGACCCGGATCATCTAGAGGATTTTACTGAATCCATCACTTTGTTTAGATGTTTCTTAGTTTCCTGTATCTTTCCTTTCTTTTCTAGGATATTAGCTTAAATATTAATAACTAATCGTAGGCCCAAGAGATGTGCAGATATAATATACAAACCTAAATTCTTTTTTTGAATATATTTTAAAATTATGCTAAGAAATTAAATTCAAAAAATACATGTGATTGTCTCAAATATGCTAGAAAATACACTACATGAGAGTGAATAGTGAATATTGCTGAATAAAAAATTCTTTTAGAAATTCTTTTCAATAAAAACGAATTTGCTCAATAAAACAAATTTTATTGAAAATGAAAAATTAAATAAGTTTGCAAAACTTGTGAATATTATCACTTTTGATAGAATTAGGTAATATCTCTAATCAACACTAATGCAATTAATTTAAATGCTCTAAAATGTAAATAACAATTAGTAAAGAGATTAGGGATAGAGACATTGAAAACACAACGATTTATATAAGTTCGGCTCAATCGGCATACTCATGTCCCTAAGTATACAACTTGAAATTTTCCACTACAATTTCTTTACGGGAAGATTTCTTTATGAATAAAAATCAAGCCTAATATTACTTTTTATAAGTTCTAATGACAAACTCAATAAGTTTATGGCCAAAGTATCAAAGCCGATACTTTTACAATCAAAAGTATCAAACCACAGTACTTTTATGAATGAAAAGCTGAGCAAGAACCTTACACTTTTGCAGATGAAAGTATCAAAACCGCATCAAACTAATAGTTGTGTGTAATAACAAACTATTCTGGTGCTTTTTACAAGTCAAAACACCAAACTTTTACAATTGTTATTTTCAAGATCAACAACCAAGCCATCACTACAATTTTAAGCATAGGTGTGATACTTTACAAACTTTGTTAAAATCACTTATAACAAACATCCCCTCACACAAATGAAATTCAATTTCATGTTTAAATTTGTATCGGGCATAGACCACAGTAGGTATATTCTTTTCATGTTAAAACAATTAAGTTTTCTAGGTGTCTACGATAAGAAAAGTCTCCTTTGGAGGAATATGTGGTAAAACTAGGATCTTGATGGTCATCAGCTAGCACATCCACCACTCATTGAATAGTTTTTCCATCTATAAGCAATTTTATTAAAGTTTTATTGAATAGTTTTTCTAATCTATGGTATAGATTAGAAATAACTTCTTCTAATCCATGAATGCTTTCAGCGTCATTAATTTCTTTTTCGAGACCCACACATTCATCGGATTGAATTTTGTAATATTGAAAACAATTTGGAATATATATAAATTAATATCTAAATCAATAAATATTTATTTATCGATGATAAATTGATAACCTCTATAAGATTTTACTATACTTCTACAGTAGTTTTGTTTTTCTTTTTCTATTAACTTAGCAAGCGATAGTACTTATTCTGCATGCCCATTTAGCAAGTTTAGAATAGTTTGCTTTCTGTGTTTTTATTCTTTTCTCTTGTCTAATTGATAGGCTTATGGTCAAAATTAAGGCCATGCCTTATATGGGCTGTAAAATCTTGTAATTTCATTGCAACCTTAATGGCGGCTGCTGCTGCTTCTTATTACACTTCAGATGCAGCAGCAGCCGCCATTAGAGTTGCAATGAAGAGAAGAGTTGCTTCCACTGAAGAAACCTACCATCGGATATGTAAAAATCATCTTAACATGTTAACTTGTCTGGTCAGTGGTCTACTAAACTATATAGTGACTAGCATCTTAACATTATCTACTAGTAGTCTGTCTGGTTTTATATGGTAGAAATTAGTTATTTTTGTTTGTGAGATTGAAGAAATCTGAAACAGAAGGATTTGCACCCAATTTGTGAGTTGAAACTGTCTTGAATGTTTTAGTGGTAGCTTAGATTAATAAAAATTGAGAAACATGAAGTTCAAATCAAAATTGGATTAATACTTGTGAGATGGATAAGGTATAAACAGGGCCTGCCCTATGACCATGGACAAATATCCTATACTTCTATTGCGTGTGTGAAGTTGATAAAGAAATTTAATCTGTCGTAATCTAATTCCACAAAAGAAGACAAAATTTTGTGGTTGACCATGAATAGGGCTGCAGAGTCTTCATTGTAATTTGTTCTCTGTACTATTCTTAAGTTTGGACAATATTAGTATTTTGGTCAATTTTGCGTATGCCTGTTCTTGTTTTGTAGTTGCATCATTCATAAGTTAAATCAATGAGATGCCCAGCTACAACAAAAGTTTTTATTTTTTAGTTTCTTTACTAGAGGAGGTATTTTGAGAGAATCAGTCACCTGGGGATGTAGTTACATTGATTGGGTTTAGAGGGGAAGGTGAGTTGTTGTGTTTAGTCTTTTCAAAGAGACAAAAGGGAATGGAATGTGCAGGTGAAGGTGGGTTTGGGATGGTGTGTTATTGGGTAATACCACCACTGCTTATGGTTGAGCTCTTGGATACATTATAATTATTACTATGGCAAGTGTATTCAATCACTCTTGTCTTTATATCATACCATCTACATCTAAACTTGATTTTATACTATTGAATCTCTTTGCATCAGTGAATACTTAGGTGAATAATTCTAGGGCCAATTCTAAGCCAATTCAGAAAAAAAATATGCTGCTATCAGTCAATTGTGTTTATCTCTGAATATTTCTGTAACTTGAGTGGCTTTCAATGTCTTTTATTATCTCTAAGAAACTATCTTTATTTTATTGTCTCCAAAATTGATTTCATAGTCAAACTGTTTGTGAGAATTGCTAATATTTTCTTGCAGGTGCACGGCTTGGTAAAATTGTCAATGGTGGTAATATTTAGATAGCTATGAATAGATGTTACTTGATCTCATTAATGAGATTGTTCTTTATTTTATTATTAAAATATCATATTTTAGTATATTTTATGCTATTTGGGAAAAGTAGCATATTTTAATTTGAATTTTATAAGAGTTAGTTGGATTCATGTGTCCGTTATTGGTAATTTTGCAGATTTAGTTGATTGATTTTTTTGCTGTAAAGCTTAAAGTAGCCTTGGCGGAGAAGTGGAAATGTCGGGCAATTTTAGAAACATGTCAAATATGTTTGTGAAAGGGGGGAATTGAATTGAATTCAATCAACCAAATTCGATTCTTTTCTTCCGAGAAATTGGTTCCAAACAGAGTGTAAATCCGGCAACCATACTTCTTGTCCGCTGGTCTCTTTTCCTTCCCATTTTAGGTATACTTCGGCGACCTTTTCCCAGTCATCCCGCCTCCCGTGAGCCAGACAGACAACAATATGTTCATCAGATCACCAGTTTTTTTCCCTTGGCTGTCAATTTGAACTAAATTGAAGGAAATTCTACACTTGGGAATTTTCCATAAATTTTGAGCGTTTCGATTCCCATTTCAGGGTATTCGACAGAAGCAAGGAAAAGCAGTTTCAGGTTAGTTACTCAGTTCTATTCCAATTCTAACTTTGGGTTTTTTCTGAAATAGTGAATTTATGAAATTTATGCCTCAATATATGAAATTGGGGAGGAATTTTGGTTCATCATGCATCTTTATAACTCAAAACTCACTAACTCCGCCGTCCCTATCCTTCGATACTGGAACCCTTGACCTGCAAACTTCCTTAAAAGATCCAATGGTCATAAATTAACCCACATTTCACTTCCTTTATAAACCCTCTACTCTTACTACCTCCACTTCTCCACATAATCCTTCATTTTCTGTACGAACATTGCAAAGAATCTACTCTTCACTTACCCCAATCCAGTTTCAGTTTAACCCAAAAGTATGAGCTTATAGGTAAGGTTTTAACTTAGAATATTTTTTTAGTGGAAGTTTGTTTAACAGGTTCTCTTTGTTTCCATTTTCTTCCGTAGCTAATCAACCATGGAACGTCAAAAGCTTCAAGAGCACGCCAGATCCACCATCACACGCCAGTTGTTTTGGTTCTTTGGCATAGCAGCATGCATAAAGGTCCTACTGATTCCTTCATATCACAGCACGGACTTTGAAGTTCATCGGCACTGGCTTGCTTTAACTCACTCACTCCCTCTCTCTCAATGGTACTTAGATGAGACTAGCCCCTGGACTCTAGATTACCCTCCTTTCTTTGCCTATTATGAATGTGTTCTCTCATTCTTTGCCCAATTAATCGACCCTAAAATTGTTGATATACATGGAGGCCTCAATTATAAATCAAACACAGTAATCTATTTCCAAAGACTTACTGTTGTCATCTCAGATTTGTGTCTTTTATATGGGATTTATAGATTGACTAAAAAGCTGGAGCCAAGAAAGAGATTTTTGATGTGGGTATTGGTGCTTTGGTCACCAGGCCTTATAATGGTGGACCATATGCATTTTCAGTATAATGGTTTGCTGCTTGGGATGTTGATGCTGTCCATCTCTTACTTGCAAGAAGGGAGGGATTTGATGGGTGGCTTCACTTTTGCAGCTTTATTATGCTTCAAACACTTGTTTGCAGTTGCGGCGCCCATTTACTTTGTATACTTATTGAGGCACTATTGCTGGCAAGGTTTCTTGAGGGGTTTTGGCCGGCTTTCGATGATGGGGGCTGTTGTTATGGTGGTTTTTGCAGCTGCATATGGTCCATTCTTCTATCATGGACAGGTAAGCCATATTTCCTCTGACAAGTAAAAATAAAGTAAAGAAACACTCGTTGACTTTTGTTACCTTGCTGTAATTTTTTAAGCTTCTCTTCAAATCTAAGTTGAGCATCGGATGTTACCATCATAAAGTACAAATGCCGCTATCATGATTTCCATGATTTTTATTGGCTAGTTTTGTTAGCTGAATATAATAATCTCTTGGAGACGTGTGTATGTAATTGCATCATTTTTCGACATGTGGACAATTTTTGAGTTATTTGGTATCAAATTTGTGGACATGGGAACTGCTACTTAACATTTTGACAATATTGAGTTGTCTCTTTTAGCTTTAGCTACCCAACATGTAAATTGTAAGCAACAACAGAGTTTGAAATGCATCCGTGCCAATATCAGCAACTGCTTGGGGTAATATAAAGCAGCCAATTTTTTGAGCAGGGCCTTTATTCTTTCTCTTGTTGAAAATGAAGTGTGCAGATACGCTATATGTGCACATTTTTCCCCTAGTGTGCACAACTACAAATGAATCTATGTGTTGTATGGCATGTGTAAGCCTTTTACCTTGATATCTTACGGACAATGAGATTTTCCGGACAATGCATCTGGCGTTTTTGTGAAAACAATTATGTGGTGAACCATTATTAAGACAATTCTCCCATAATAATCATATGCTTTACAACTTTCTGTTTAAGGGTTATATGTTATTCATACCATGGAAATAAACAGCTAATGCTATTGGAGTAACTGATATAGTTCAATTGGTTATTTACAGATACAAGAAGTTATGCACCGGATGTTTCCTTTTGGCAGGGGACTTTGCCATGCATACTGGGCCCCAAACTTCTGGGTATTTTATATTATATTAGATAAAGGTCTTGCAATCATTCTAAGAAAACTTGGATTGAACATCCAAGCACCAGCAGCTTCATTTACTAGTGGGCTGGTGGGGGATTCACCAACTTTCGCTGTGCTGCCTCAGGTAAATTTTCTGAATAAATTTGACTAAAGCCATTGATACTATGGACCCTAGTGGCCTGATATCAGAATAGTTGCCAACCTATGTCCTGTGTATGATGTTGAACAAGTTGGCTTTTCTCTGTCCAATTCTACACAATTTTCTTATTTGATTTTGGGCAGTATGACTCCGGTGGTTACTTTTTATCAGACATGGTTCTGCTGTATTAACAGTCTGCAATTGTTCAGTTAGGACTGATTTTATCTCATAATAGTATGTCTTTTTCTTATATGACCTTGGATACAATAGAAATAGAGAAGTTTGGTGTCTAAATTAATCAAATTGCAGATCACTCCCTTGACAACCTTCGTCCTGGTCTTGCTTGCCTTAACACCTTGCCTCTTCAAGGTATGGAAGAATCCCCAACCAGGGATGGTTGCTAGATGGATTTCTTATGCATACACTTGCGGCTTTTTTTTCGGGTGGCATGTTCATGAGAAAGCATCACTCCACTTCGTTATCCCCTTGGCTATTGTTGCAGTACACAATTTGGATGATGCTAGGCATTACTTCTTGCTTTCAATAGGTATGTTCAATAAGTTTTATGCTTGCTTTCTATTTTGTGTGGCCAATAAACTGATATCTAATATAAATGGTGTGCAGCATGTTGCTACTCATTGTTTCCACTTATATATGAGGCTCAGGAATATCCAATCAAAGTCTTGTTGTTGTTATTGTACTCCATTTTAACATGGTTCAGCTTCTCTGCACATTTCACCAAAAAACTATCTGTGTCATCATCAAAGAAAGAAAACTCAAATCTTGGAAATGGAAATCGAGCAATTCTTATTGGATGGGTTGGTAAGTGTTACCTTTTGGGGCTGTTGGGCATTGAAATATGGGGTCAGTTCTTGCACCCTTACCTATTACATGACGAGCTTCCTTTTTTACCCCTTATGTTGATTTCTATTTATTGTGCATTGGAAATTATGTACTCCTGGATATGGCAGCTAAGATGGATCATGTTCTGCTCTTGATTTGATTCCCTCATGTTCTGTTTTGAAAATTGTGGGCAATTTTGTAGTAGTTGTATTCAATATTATACTCTTTTCAGCAATTTTCTTTATTGAATTTAATGTGGCTGCTTCAATAGTTATTTTATGCTAATGGTTACAGCCATTGGTTGAGTGGAACTTAGAACCTGGCCAAGGCGTTGGGTGTAATTTACAATTATGGTCCAATTGGGTATGGTTCCGTACAAAACAGGAGTTAAAAAAGCAATTTTGAAACAATAGGGATTAAAAGGGTAATTGATCAATAGAACATGGGCCGAAAAGGTTATTTATCTTAATAATTTTTTTATATAGTAACATCACATGTAAGATAAAGTTTATGATTTATGTTATTATTGAAATCCTATTTAAGATATAAATAGTTTGAAATATTTATGATAATAGAAATTTGAATGATTGCTCAAATCGAAACTAAGCAGTAAGCTTTATGATAATAGAGAAAAGAATATTGGTTACTTTGATAAAAAGTTACGAGTTTATGGCAACAGCTAAAATTTTCTTAATGGATGAAAGGAGTAACCGTTGTTATTGGATATTTTCAATAAATTATTTTAGATTCATAAAAATGTACTGGAGGTTTTTTATTTGAAAACACAATAACCACTAGAGCTTTGTCTCCTTTACATGGAAAATTATTTTTTCAAAATGACTTTATCAAATAAAACAATTGTGGTACAAATGGACAAAAGGAAATAACATAAAATCGACTATCTTACCTCAAGTTGTATTCTATTTTACCTCAAACCAGAAGTAATGATTCCTAAATCGTTGTCGAGCTTAAAAACAAAAAAAAAAAATGCAACAAAAAATTAATTTTATCATCGATTTAACTTGAAGGATCAATTTTATCATTAATTTGACTTGAAGAGTTTATTTCACGAGTCTAGTTTTAAGGCTATTAATTAGCACTTATTCTGAAAACATGTATTCCGAAAACTTTAATGTCAACTTTATACGTAACCATTACCCAAAAAAAAAAACAAAAATCTCGAATCGGACTGAATCGATTGACACCAAAATAATAATAATAATAATAACAATTTAATATCTAATTTTTTTATTTTATAAAATAAAAATGGAAAGTATAACTAGGAAACCAAATATGAATTGTAAAACCAATAAAAAGTCCAAACAAACTAAAATCTGACTGGGACTTGACATGACATTAAGAAAATACTTGCTGCAATGTAAACAGCTATCATTTCTTACAACTTCCTATCAAATGGATCATTTAACGTTTACAGTACTAAAACCAGGGAGAAAAATAAAATAACAATTTATTATATATTTGCTACATGACAGCACCTTCTGATTCAGTGCAATTGATAGGACAATTCACTCTTTATTCTTGTATTATTGTAAGATTTTGTTAACATATCTCTCAATTATGTGTATAATACCAATATGATTAATCCCTATTTCAAGGGGAAAGAAATTGATTGATGTAAGAATAACTAAATTATACTTTTGACCGAGAGATAACCTGACCTTGCTTGTTCAACCACTGCATATGAGATTAGATGCCGTCTTTTTCATGGCCAAAATCAACAACTGATGTTCGTTGCTTAATCGCACGAAGCTCCCAGCTGCCTTCACCATCAATGACACGTAATTCCATTGAATGGAATGGTATTAAAGCAGGTCGCTGCAACATATACAGATAGCGGACAAGTCAGTGACCGACAATTGGCTTTGCAACGACCATGTCAAATATTCAAATTGCTCCTTTCAATGTTTCTTTTTGGAAATAAATGTTCTGACGGTGAGTAGGTGCAGTTGATAAACTAACAAAAGGGGCTTAATATCATTGCATATCAAATGCGGAAATTATCTCGTTCCCCATTGGAATATGTCAAATAAACATTTTACTTAACAGTTCTAGCTGTTAAGTGAGGCTCAAAAATGGACTTTATTAGCCTGAAGGGTGTACAAAATAAAGGCTCATACTAGAACTCTAGACCTCTTGGTCTAGGAGGCTTTAATACTATGCCAATTTAACTAAAAAATTTAGCATCACACTTAACTTTCCAAGAATAGTTTTTATTTATCCCAAACACAATTAAAGCACCAATGACCTACCAAAGAAGCATCGGTCAGTTGGTACCCCTCCACTTTGTGACGTGGGAGGAGGTTGTTGGTTCAATACCATCCTCTTCCGAAAAATCCACATTTATCAGAAAAAAAAAGGACCAATTACCTGTGAGGATGTAACAAATGTGATGCCCATGTCCTTGGCAAGCTTATAAAGCTGCTCCTCAACATCAACACTAATGGCACTGAAAACAACAGTATAAAATTAATAAGATACCATTATGTAATTCCTAAAACAACAAGACACTTGCGATATAAAAAGAGCAGGGTCTAATTACTTGGTGCATTGATCGAGGATGCCAAATTTCGGCTTGTGAAAGAATAGGCGGGCCTTGCACATATGAAAAACATCGTATCAAGCAGTCGGCAATATAACGTCAAAATATCAAGAATCATGCAGTTTGAAATTCAATGTGGTAAAGAAAAGCTTTACCCACCATGCCTAATCTCTGTTGTTCTCCAAGAGAGAGGATGTCTTCCCAATTGAGATTAGCATCCCAACCCCAATCCTCTCTTTCCAAAAGATAATTTAGTCGAACATTCTCAAGAATAGTTTTCAAACGTTCATCCAGTAGTTTTGTGGTGTCAGCAGATATGCTATCTGAAAGTCGATGCAAATGCTATACGTAAAACACACAATATAAAGAAAATCCACAAGACTTGCCGCTTTATAAGAGGGTTGTCAAACATATACAGTTCCCTTATCAGTTTCCACAACTCAAAATATATGCTCTGTTTATAAGCCCACCTTATCATTGTGCCAAGGATCACCTCAGATAAACCATTCGAAAGAAAGTAAAAGCCACACAAGAAAAATCTATATTCAAATTTAAAAAACATTTCGACATGAAAAAAGAAAGAGAAAATTTTTCTCTACAATTGCCCTCTAAAGAAAACTATCAAGAAGGTAACTATAATCGATATTATCATTACCACAGAGTAGGCATCTTTAAAGAAAAGGGCAATTTGGAAATACTAATTTTCGAATTTAAGCAAAAAATTAAATATTACCATCTCCAGACAGCTTTAATGTCATACGAACTGCTTCTTCACATGAGAGGGGATATATAATTTGATCTCTCAAGGTTCCTAAGCATGCATAGGGTTGTTGAGGAACGAAGAAGATACCGCAACCATATTCAGTCTCTTCACTGAAATATTGGGATGGCTTAACAATTCTCCCACTCGCAGTGGGCCAAAGACCTTTAAGGACTCTGAATATAGAACTTTTCCCACTTCCATTTGGACCTTGATCATTAATGAATGCACTTCAGTTCAAGCTTGCTAAAGGAATAGACTCGGAGGGTAATTGGCGTTATCTTTGCACTGCAAAAATGATAGAGTTTTTAGTGCACTAACCTGTGACTAGCAGGCTGTTTCCTTGCACTATCTCACAAGTCAACTTCCTTGCCAACAATTTCTGTGCAGGAGTTATGATATCAACCTCGAAGGAAATGGCATCTTTCCTATCAAAGCAGAATTCCTCCAATAGGAATGATGTCTCAGTTCCCCAATCCCCTATTAGCCCATAATTTTAATTAGTACATGAGCACATATTTTGGAGAAAATTAGAAAATGAACCAAGCATAGGTAATGTATCCCACTCAATCTGGATTAAAATAACATAAAGTAAAGAAAGTAGTGATTCTTGTTTGACGCTTTGACCAATACGTTTCTTAATCAACATACGGTAACAAAAACAAGAAAAACAATCTACACCTAAATATCAATTAACATTAGTTTCACCTCTCTAAGGCAACACATGGAAAGGCATCAGAGAATTAGGATGTTTGCACTCATGAAAGAAGAAGTTTGCTAATAGGTTTTCATCGTCACTTTCCAATTCATTTCTGAATAACAAGTACTATTACATGCTTCAAGTAGAAATGAAATCTATTCACAAATTACTTTAAAAGGAGGAAGATAACTTCACAAAAGGTAAATTTACGAGTTACAATGGACCTAGCTCACTAGGAAAGGCATTGATTTGTAGTATTAGTCCCAATTATAACATGCCCTATGTGAACAGCGTATTCCCTTTTCTATACTCTTCACTGCTCTCTTTTAAACACTTAAATGAGCTGTGATCTTAATCTAACTCAGTTCAGCTATCTGGATGCATTAGTTTCATTCTATGAGCTTAAGATATGAAACTCTAGAGTAACATTACTGAAGGATCTTATTAGCAAACGATGAATGCATTTTATACAAAAAAAAGAACATAAGGAAGCAGTAGATAACATGCAGCACTTCTCTCGTGAATAAGTATGCAGTGTGCTATATAACCAGAATCATACGCACTAAATTGTTTTCTTTTGACAGTTTCCAAGGCTGTTCTGACAGAACCAAGAACTTATTTTCAACTGAAGATGATAAGACTCCTCATCAGCTTAGTCTTAACCATATTATGGCTATTTGGATTTTGTTGAAGATGTCAAGGCAAGTTGGATCAAATTAACTTTGTTGACAAGATCTTAAGTGTTCATGAAAAATGCCTAAAAACTTCATTGACAAGAAATCGAAGGGGTCAGGGTATTCTAATTGGACAAATAATTTTTAGAAGTAAGCTGAATGATGGTTCAATCATAAATTACTATAATTTAATAATAAAAACTATACGCAATAGTATTTCTGTGTTCAAAAACAATTTTAAGACTTAGTCCAGGTATAAGTTTACCAGTTTCTTACAAATGCATCAGCATTTTGAAGAAGAAAAACGAATCTCTAAAAGAATTGCAATCTGCAATCTCATATTTGGTGTTATGTGTATTAAAGCTATAAGTTTTGAAAGATCATGGAACTCTCTCTATATATATATACATAGTGCAATCTCCTCCATGATATTAGTACCCATAGTGCAATCTTCTCCGTGATATTAGTACCCCCTAATTTGTGCCATGTCTGCATATACTATCGGTAATGAGTTGAGCATTATTTTCGTCTTCTAACAATAGCATATACTACAAGTACGGATTTGTCACGGAAGAAAATGTTCCCTCCATCCAAAAAGATAGTCAATACTTCTACTTTTTCCATCCCAAATTATAGTCCAGGTTCTCTTCTTTTTCTTAAAAAAAAAAATTTATAGTTAATATTTTAGTTTCTCAATACACCCCTATTTAGTTTATATTGTTATTAACACATATGAAAGAGATTTATTAAATTCTACTTTAAACTATAAATTAACCAATAATTATTAAACTTAAGTAGGGATGCACAAAAATTTGTCCTTAAACTGTTATTGTATTCTTTTAAACCACTAAAGGCTAAAATTGGACCATCATTTCGGGACGGAGGGAGCAGAATGCTATGCTTGCAAAAGTGAGATTACAGAATTATTCTTTTATGTACTTTCCTCGAACAAAAAACAATAATATTTATTGCAACCAAATTGATTTACTAAAAAAGAGCAGATAAGTGTTGGATTAAATTGTATTTAAGTTGGGATTTAATTGCGCAGATATTGGGTACTTGCTGTGAATTTGCAAAATTGACCATGGAGGGACCTACCTTAAAGATAAGGTAAAGTATGGCTGATAAATGTTGAAATAGTTAAGAGATAATCCTATCTCTGATTCCCAAATCAATTTATGATGAAAGAGAGGAGCACATAGGTAACTGACAACAATGTGAGCGTGAGTACATAAACCAAAACGGAAGCTTGACCTTATTTTTGTTCAGCCTTCTATATAGGATGCCTCAAGATCAAAATTCTTAATTTTCATGCTCCTGTGGGATATGATTAACGGTAGTTCTACTTTGAATTAGTTTGGTTCCAATTCCCAAAACAACCTAACAAAAAGAGAAAAATAATAATAATTATTTATTTGCTATGCCTTTGTGCTGATTAATCCATACTCCCAATGGAGGAGATTATAAGTTTGGGAACCATAAGAATTGAATTATTCGCTGTGGATTTTCTCTTATGTTTCATGATTTCTACAATGAGAGCAATTGATAAATTTTACACACTGGGAATAAAAAACTATCATTCTCCTTTAAAACAGCCAGAAATTTGCTGTGTTAATTATTCTAAAAGCTTAATTTCTTTTTCTTTTCTTTTCTTTCTTCCCCCCCACCCCCCTCTTTTTTGTGTGAGGTATCCAGTCAAGAGAATGAAGAAAGGATGTACCAGATTGTGCTGCATTCAGAAACTCTTCAAGCTCAAAGACCCTATTTATACTGCCAGAGAGCTCAAGGAACTTCTTATGCAAGTCAAGGATGTCTCCAAAGGCTAAAAAACTCTGAGAAACAACGGATGCTAAGAACCGCAATCCATGTGCCAGATCGCCTGAAATATTCCCAACATATATGAGAGAGAGCAAGGAGGTAAAAAGAAAGATGCAAATTAAGCATCAAACTAATCACCTTGAGTTGCTACCGGATCGTCATCTCCCTTGTACTTCATAGCATATAACAAGCTCAAAATCCAAGTAACATTATGTGGGAGTTGAGTTGTTACAAAATCATCCAGGATACCATATAACCATTTCTTCTTTAAAAGTGATAGAGAATGATCAAGAAGTTCGCTGAATCTTGACTCTATCATCTGTGGGGAATGCAAGAATTGTAAATTAAGAATGCCAAACATATCATTTGTAGTTAGTAAGAAAGTAAAATATATTTTTCGAACCACATTGCAAAACAACAAATTGCCGTAATTCAGAAATGCTAGTGGAAAAATAAACAGTAATGGAATTGAAATGAAATTGATCAAATTGAACTGAAAATTTCTACTTCGCATTTTTAATAACAACCATCAGAGAATAAACTAAATTGCAATTCAAAATTTTAAAAAGTGACGGAACAGTTTTATTTTAGAAAATACCAACTTTATTAATATTTCAAATCCATGTAATATATTAAGCAAAAATAGCCACAAAGAAATTTCTTTAAAAAAAAAAAAAAAAAAAAACAATGTCTAATGTCCAGTTAAATTTAGAGTTCAATGTTTAGAGAATGCTAAAAGTTGTGTATGGAATTCTAGGAGGACATGATTTAGGAAATAATACCAGGTTTTTTGTAGTGTATGCTGGAACACAGAAAATTGTAAAGAAAGAAACAAAGAATTTGGATTTGTTCCAAGAACTAATGACTGCTTAAACATGTCCTGTGTCTCAGCCAGAAAAAAAAAATTGTCAAAAGCAGTACAGTAACTGTTGTAGAGTTAATCAGAAACACTGAATATAGCAAATACATTTAAGTATAGACTGTTATTCCGCTACTCAGGCTGGATTATGCAACCTGCATTAACGAAACTTCTTTTTTGATATAAAAGGGTGCCCAACTATTGTTGAGTTTTTGGGTCCAACTGTAACCCCAAAACAACGAAAAGGTTCATTCAAAAGGTCAAGATAACGCACAAATTGGTGGTGGCAGTTACTGATGTGAGAAAGAAAATTTTTTTTTTTTTTTTCATTTAAAAAAAAAATAATAATAATCAGCATCCTTTAAGTGGTTGTAAATATAGAAAATAGGTATATATTTCATATCAAAATTATTTCAAATATAGATAATCTATCCTGCTTAAAGGAGGCAACCAATTTGCACAGCAACATTTACCAAAGAAAAACAGTTTACTTCCATTTGAGTAGTGGATTTGGAATAACTGTTGATATGATTGTAATGGAATCATGTACATTTTAGTGAATTTCCAAGTTGAAGTGTTGTATTTAAGTTGTAATGGATGATTCATGTCTAAGATCAACACCCACCAAGACATTCTTGTATAAAATCAAGTTCAATGGTGTGATATTAGTAGCTTACTGCTTTTTCTCGTGAGCCACCTCCAAAGAAAGCAATTGACTCAGCATGTGCGCGCAGTCTTTCGTGCATCAATCTAAACTTAAGCACGAGCAGAAGGGAACAATTTGATAAGGAAAAAAAAAAAAAAAAAAGAGAACAATTTCAAAAAATAATAAACCACAGGGAGTTTTAATGTGTTATGAACAACAAATACACAAGGCAGAAGTTGATTACCTGAAAGTGGCATTAAGTTGTTGCTCTCGACTTACAAGATAACCAAAGTCAGGAGTAACTGCTCTCAGAAAACCCAAACCAAGCAACATATAAGCATACAGTATGGCAACACCCCTTTGACCTGTTAACAGCTTCATTCTCCAGGTGAACCTATCAAATTAAGCAGTAGGGAAGAGAAGGAAATAAAACTTCTTAGAAAGTTAAACCAGATATAGAAATAGGAAACTACTACCAAGTTGACATGTGTACCCACCACACAACATCAGCTGATGGCTTTATCATTCCAGTAACTAATTTCGACAAATATGTTGTCAACTTATCAAGGTCATGACTGATTCTTTTATCTGCATCATCATTTCCAATTGACATATGGAAGACCTGCAAGAAAATATATTTAACCTAAGATTAATGCTACTCAAGGCTGATTAAGGAAATAATCAAAAGATTATGCATATATACCAACATTCACAACCACTTTACAAATAAAATTCAGTAAACTTGGGCATAATAAGGAATTGTTATATCCAGTAGCGAATGCCAAACAAAACTAGCAGTCTTAATCCATTATACAATGTTTTTTCATAATGTCAATATTGCACTCAACAAGGAAACAAATTACCAAGAATTGTCAATACTTCAAAGCTATTCACCTTGTAAAACGCATTGTTTCTTAAGTATTTTTTAAGCAGATGCTGAGTCAAATGAATCCTCCAACCAAGAGCCAACCCTACTTTCAAGTGCCTGTGGAAGAAGAAAGAATTTAACTACGAGAAGATATAGATAACAAAGTTCACCAGAACTCAAAGACAGCCAATGAGAAGACAATTTCTTGCTCTCAAAACATGACATTTAGAGAAAATAAAGGATCAGTTTGCCTCATAAAATTGGCGTGCAAGGTCATTTGCTCCAGAATTGATTTAAGAGCCCAACTCAGTCCACAACTAGTATTAATTGCCAAATCCACTACTCAGTCCTCATGAATGTGTTACAAGTCGGCAGCCAGTTTGAATTTTGAATAAATAGCATCAGATTAAATAAGTTTAAATTTGAATTCAAATCTCAGTTTTATATTTAGTTAGATTTACTTGTTTTCAAATAAGAATTTATTTCTTAGCATTAGGCTCCTATCCTATTTTAGCTTCTGCCTACTAAACGAAAAGGAGGATCAAAGTTGACTTTTGTCTTTTAAAGATTGACAGGGTTCTCTACAATGAGCCCTAGTCTTATAACAAAATAGGTCATAAGGGTAAAAAAAAACCAACAAACTAGCTTCCCCTATGAAACCAGATTTTGTTCTTCAAAGCCCCATAACAAGAAAAAGATCCAGGGTCCATAACATATTGGTGTCAGAGTCAATGGTTATGAAAGAACAAAGTTCAATTCAGCAGCAGCTGGAAGCCTTCATAGCTATGTACCGGAAATATAGAGATCAAGACCAGCGGAAAGATTAGCAATAACAGCTTGTTTGGAAGAATTTGAGCACAATTTCGCTGCACAACATGGAGAAAAGGGCAACCCACACAACCAACAAGGTTCTAGGCACAAACAGGGACACCAAGGAGGTAATATGGTTCCTAATTTTTCTAAATTGGGTTTTCCTTGTTTTGATGGGTCTGCTGGTCCTTCAGGTTGGTCGAGCTGTTGTGATCTTTTTTTTTCATCAACACACCCCATGAAGAAGAAAAGACTGGACTGGCTTCTTTTCACCTTGAAGCCAATGCGCAACTTTGGTTCCTCAAACTTGAAAGGGTTCGGCCCAACTTGACACATAGAGATTTCAAAAGTTACTGCCATCTAAAGTTTGGCCCTCCCATCCACAAATTAGGGGAATTAGCTAAGCTAAAGCAAACAGGCCAGTAGAGGATGACCAAAGACATTTGAACAACTGGCAGCCCGATCAAAGTAATTAGAAGGTTGATAATTGCACACTATAGTAAAAGTATATTTATGTAAAACATTACCCCGGAAAGGAGTATTATGTTTCTATAGAAATACTCTTAACAACATAGTAACCTCAATGAAGATGCAATGACGGAAGATACTGCACTTTGAAGAATACTAACACCAATTAATCGAGTAAAGGATGCTTTATCCTGCTCCAAAACAAACTTCACAGTGGCACCTATAAGAAATCCGTGCTTTAAATGAGAAGAAAAAAAAATTCCTGAACTGGCAAAATGAATACATTGACTCACTACTACCATTCAACGATGCAATCTGATCCGAGACCCACGTTCTAGAGACAACAAGAAAAGCAACCGCAATTACTTGTACCCCTTGCTCACCAAGCAAAGTAGGCACCTGAAAATCCAAGCATTAGAAAAACAACAAAATAATTAGTAAGGTACCAAAGAGCAAGATAAGGATATGTAGAAATTGCAAATGACAAAAATCAGAAGCATTATTCATGGATGATGTGCCATTTTGTAGGTTGTAATGTGCATACGCGCAGAAGCCATAAACATGTAATGAAGTCAATAGCATAGTCCAACACATATGGAGTATGATAAGAAGTAAAATCATAGCAAACATAGGCGGAACGTCCTGGATTCAACATCAGTCCCAAATAAATGATATATGAACTTCATGATGTTTATGTCTTTTAGTTTTAGTGAATTTAGCATCCACGAGAATTAAGTAACATGCAATGAATTTGAGAGCTAGGAAATTGAAAATTCATGAAGGTCATACCAATCACGATTTTACTGGAAATGCTTATGTCACCACTCATTTGGATTTGTGGCTAGTTTACCCATAGAACCAATCAGTTCAACTATTATCACACAAGAACTGAAGAAAAACAATTTAAAAATTCGCCGTAAACTGGACCTTTCCAATTCAACAGTAATAAGCAAAAACTTGATGGAAGAGGAAAAAGAAAAAAAAAAGGGAAAATGTCATGGGTTTGTACACAACTAAACCTACTCAACTAGCTATAATCAAATCCAGTATGGGAGACATCTAGAATATAAAACAGGATATCTTATACTCTCTCTTTTTGTAATGATGTTTAAGATGCGGGTCAAGCACAACAAATTGATATATCAAAAAAAGCAAGTCCTTATGAAATGAATGTTTAAGTAATAGCCACAATGAACTAAATGTCAATATTAACTTCATAGCAGAAGTCCACAATGGCAACACACAACAAACCTCATGCTAATATAGCATAATTCTGAGTGAAAGGAGAAAAGGAGTACCAGTATTCTAAATAAGGAAGCTACTCTCAATGCCAATGCCATAGGAGGGCTTTTAAGTTCAGGAATAACTGGCAATGGGGATTCACAATCTTTATGTGGAGATGTTGCTATGACCTCAGAAATGTGAAACTGTGCCTTTGAATTTGAGAATATCGAATCCTAGATAAAAGTAACATTGATTTATTCTGAAAGAATCATATTCTTGAAACACAGCAAATCAATCTTGGCAAAAACAATGTGTTCATAGGTGCTCGTAGAGGTCACCGTATCAATTGCAGAAAATGCATGTTGAACCACCATGGCATCACTTTGGCGATCAGTCTCTGATGCCCTTATGACATTGGAACCATCTGGATGTAGGGAAGGATACTCCCTCCTGATTTCTCAAGGATTTTAACAAACAAATAGCTAATTTTTAGTTAAAATTTGGAAATAGAAAATATAAGAAACAGAAAGAAAGATTCCCAACTCAAATTGAACCTTCTATAAAAAACTTGCCAGCCCCCTTCTCCATCCAAGGACAAAACGACATCATGAAATGCTATCAGAGCTGGACGATGTGATATAGTTATGCATGAAGTTCCCATGTCTCGAACTTGAGCACAAAAGCGTTCTTCCATGTCAGTAGTAACAGAACTAGTACACTCATCAAGGATTGCAAACTTAGGCTTGTGGTAGAACAGTCTTGCCATCCCTAGCCTTTGTTGCTCTCCCAGAGACAATTCCTCACCCCAATTAACCTCTTGTTCAGGTGGATAACGATCTAATAGATGCTCTAGGTCAACCTATAAAAAAGTGGATAAATAAATTTCCAACGGGATAAGATTTCAATTAATTGTGCAGTTCTGGAAAACAACAGAAAAAGGAACATGACAAATCATTACATTTTTCAATAGCTCCACCATTTCACTGTGTCTTAATGGTTCAACCTCTTGCTCCATAGTAAGAGGATAAATTAACTGATCATACAGTGTACCTACAATTGTATATGGCCTTTGCGGCACATAGAAAATCTCCTTATTAAGAGTAGAACCAATACCAGGTTTGGCAATTTGGCCAGAAACCAATGGCCAGAGGCCACCTAGTACCCGGAAAAGTGAGCTCTTTCCACTTCCATTTGGACCTTCAGCCAAAAAAATGACATAAATTTCAGAAATATTAACAACAATAACATACAACAAAACAAGTTTTTGACACCTTTGCAGCATAAAAACAAAAAAAAAAAAAAAAAAAAAAGGGATTGTCAAAGGACAAAAAAAATTTAATAATAAAAGTAACAGTCGAAAACTTGATAAGGAATATGTGCTGCTTATGGAGGCAAACAAGATACCACGGGACATTAAAAGAATTACAATAAACAATTGAATCTTTCACACATACATGTGTGACTACAAGATTGCCTCACAACAGACAAGTGCAGGGGAAAAATATTTGAAGGTTATCGAGCAGCTAGGATCCGACCAAAAATGGATCTCAACACTTAAACATGTATCATTGTAGTTGCAAGCTATGATATTTGAAAACTTCCAAACAGAAACTATTTCTAGGCTACCTTAAAAATACATCCAATAATATATATCATTAACAAATCAAACTCATGACAATACTGTCAAGCATGCCAATCAAATTCCATTTCTGCCCTTGCGACGGAGATGAAGCCAGAGAGGAAAAAATTAAACAAATTCAGGAATAAGTCCAGCTGAGCTAATACAGGGAAAGTAATTGAACATTATACATTTATTCTTACCATATAATGCTGTAAGATGAAAATGCAAGACGGTTTAACTTTTGAAGATAATAACAGGTTTTAACACCACCAGCTAGTTCATTCAGTTAATTATGACTAAATTTGACACAAGATTTCTAGTTCCTATACAGCACTGACAATATTATTGTAGCAACCTAATGCAGGGAACCAACTGGAAGTGTCTTCTCCCCTAGGGTCATTATATGCTCCAACTTTAGAGCACTTGCAAGCAACAAGAGTTTTATTTCATCATTCTCGTGTAATTGTTTCCTTTCTGCAACTGTGGAAGATATATATTTTAGCAGACCTAAATATGAGTGCAAAGCACAATATTTATGCAATAAAAGAGTCAGGCTACTTCAATGCTATTCTGAGCGTTCATGGATATCAGCTAAAATTCTCCTCTTAAATGAATCCTCATTTCTTCTCCTGATCAGCTTATCTGGAAATGGTAATCATTGAATTCCTAATCGCAATTTGAATGAATAGCCACCATCCTTTATAGCTAAATGCAACAAAAGTAAAACACGGACATCAGACTAAGCAAAGTGGAATTCTGGCATATGTCAACACCAAATATGTAATGGACCTAAACATTAAATGCTTGTCCTGGTCCGGTACATGAGGGTATTTTAAAGATAAAATCTCCTCTACACCTGCCATTACATTGCAGCTACACGAATCATGAATGCTGATTTCATATGTTCTGGAAAGAATAAATGAAATCAAGTAGTTGCACAAAAACAAAACCATGATGAAAGGAAAAGAAGTGATATAGCCAAGATAAGTATGTTAAAGAAGGAAAGAGAACAAATCTAAGGTCAAATAGATACCAATGATCAGAAGATTAGATCCTGCTTCAACCTTCAAAGATAGATCTTCAACCAAAATGTTACCAGTTGGAGTGACAACCTACCAGACAATATTTCTGTAAGAACATGGAATGAGTATTGATACAATAAAACACTGAGACAAAATCCACTAAGTTTCAAGTACCTTAACACCAGAAAACTGAATATAATCAGCTTCTGTGAAGTGGTTTCCACTTCTACTGCTGTGCAGAGAAGATGCATAATCACTGTTTAGCTCCTTTGATATAGCTATTAACTCATGAATTCGCTCAGCATAACCACTAATTGAAACAAAACCTCGTCAGAGAAATGATAAGTTCTTGAAAGCAGGTGCAAACCATGCTCAACATCACTCAACCAAGTTTCTTGCTATTGATCTTTTACAGTCCTCTATTTATTCTCTCGCATACAATTTTGGAGTTGGTGTTCCATAAGAAATATCCAGCAGATGAAATGGAACTCAGCTGGAAAGCAGTTCCATAGATTTTTTTTTTTTTTTTTAAAAAAAAAAAAAAAGAAAAAACACAGAAAGATAGAGCGAGATCCCACTTATACTGAGACGCAAAAATCCTTATCTTAGGGCTTAAATGAGATAGATAAATGAATTCAAAATACCTGACACGATTAAGTCGCCTTGAACTTATAGAAAGAGTACCCAATGACTGAAAAAGTGATTTGATGACACTGGTGTGATATCTTAAATTGCTTAACATAGTAGCCCTTCCCATAGTTGAACCATCAGATTTAAGATGACCAGAGAAAAAGGGCTCAATAATCAATATAACAGCAACTGTAGCACCAAGATACTTCATGAGAAAGTCTTGAACCATGCCAAACCACCAATTATCATGAAGCACAATGCCTATGTGCCTAACAAGATCCTTAAACTTCTGCTGAATGTGAAATTCCTCTTTGTTTTCTCCACCATAAAATGCTATACTTTCTGCATGGGTCCTTAAACGTGAATGAAGCCACTGATATTCACCTTCAAGTTGTTGTTCTTTGGACATCAGTTTCCCAAAAGCAGGTGAAAACCTTCTAATCATGGTACCTGCTCCCAATACATATGCCTGGGAACATTGATATCATGTGTCAAGTTGAAAACTCTGAAGGCTGCAACAATCTTCATATAAAGCTGTCGGCAGCCAGTCAAAAGAATAATTTACCAAATCAAAAACTCTGATACAGATAATAGATTGACAAATAATTACCAGAATCCAGAAAAAGTATTTTGGGTTAGCATAAGAACATAGGCGCCAAGTATAGAGAAGACCATCAGTGACTGCAATCAAATCATCTTGCACTAGGTCACTCAATTCTGAACAGAACCTTGGTATGTCACTTGCAATTCGTTGCTCAGGATTACTTATGCGACCATCAACATGTGATATTTTATAATACACCATGTCCTGGAACCAAAATAAAAGGATCAATGCATCACCAAAAAGAAACCATGCCAAACTTGATAAAGGAAGCGTACGTAAAGCAATATCTTGACCTCTAGTGTTTTAACCAATAGCGAAAACATAGACATAACATATCTAAAATGGAAGAAATAAGATATTTCAGGTTCTTTTCACCAAAAATTCTATGTCCGTTTCTGTTAACCAGAAATGTATTTTGGAAGTTTAGTATCACAAAAGTTTTATAACTCCACTGAAGTGCATGTATGTAGATGCATGCATTTACAAAGCCCTTCAAATGTGTAAAGTTAATAAAGGAAGACCAAGTAGCTCCTAAATGCAAACGTCGCTCAACCAAATAAGAGTGAATCACATAGTTGATCCAAAAATATAAGTGAGTGATACAATATAATAAAAATATTATCATCCAGTACACATAAAAGATCCAGTTATTACCTCAAAATAATGTGCATGGATATGTTTCGTCAATATTTTTCTGAAACAAATACTTAGCGTCCCAGTAACATATTTCGAAGTGGAATTCATACTTGACACAAGAAGACATAATAATACATTTTCAGGTATCAGTCGGATAAATAAAGGTATACGTCGAAGAAAAGCAGCTCGAAACAGAAATCCCTGAACTTTTGCTAATCTGTTGCTCAAAGCAGTTCTCAACACCTGCAAAGAAGTGTAGATCCAGAGTAACCATCGTATTCAGGAATTAATAAAACCAAAAGTAGAATGATGAAGCATACCAAGCTAAACAGAAATTGCAAGGATATTTTTGTTCTCTCTCTATTTCTCCCCACAAAAAAAAAAGTATATTGACAAAAATATGCAATGAATTGCATAAGATATATAGGTTAGCTAACAAATAAACTGTAAAAGGTGAAAAACAAATTAGAAATATGAAGTCATAGATGACTCTACTATTTATTTCCGAATGGTCATGGTTCTCCATTTTTTATTTTAATTCAAGGTAACAATTGCAATTATATAGACCTTTGATCTGCACTTAGGCATAGGATTAATGGTTAGATACTCGAGATTAGCATCAAGAAAGCAATACTAATTGTACCAACTACGACATACTTTTTCACCGAACAAAAGGGGTCTTAGAAAAATTTATGATGAGAAAGGAAATCCAAATAATCATGAGATTTTGTTACAACAGTCTGAGCTAGTTACATTGGTGAAGTCACAAGAAAGAACTCCATTTGCAACAGCGTTTACCTCTGTGAAAGGAATTACTCGGTACACCTAGAACCTACTCCTGTTCAGTTATATCTTATGTATCATTTCCCAGATCCCCATCTTTTACCCTCCATAGAAACTTAAAAAAGGAGAATAAGGAGACAAATTAAAGAAAAATAAAATAATAAACGTTGTTATCTCAACATAGAATTCTGTTCCGACCATGGTGAGATCTGTTGCTGTCTTTCTAAGAAAATGAGAAAAAACTGTAGACACAACTGAGATGAAGTTTTTTATTTAATTTCAAACATATCTCTCATGTTGTGTATGCCAAAACATTAAACAGTGAAAGTAACTACAAGAGAAGCTTAGAGGATGAAATTATAAGAAAACAAAACACATTTGGGAAAAAATACAATTAAGACTTACTGCTATTGCTACCATAGCAAAAAGGTCCCTTGCACCCATTTTGCCCATCTCCGACAAAAGAACTGTTGCTAGAACATGAAGTGATTTCAATCTTCCTTTCTTCTCTGTAATATTCTTCCCCCTATCTTCATCCGTAACCAGCTTGTCTGACTTCCCAACATCATCTTTCTGCTCATTGTAATGCCCCCAAAAACTAAATCTTGAACAACTAAGCCGAGACTGCAAAAAAGCAGCAGTTCCACCAGCAACTAAGGCACCAGAGGCAAGCAGCAAATATCTCCTGTTTGGACATGTATTAACATGTTGAGTCTTTGAAAAAGAATAAATGGTCAATTGGCTCTTCAACTTAGCTGGAAGCCCCAATTGAACTTAGGGTATCAATTCAACTTGGCATTTTAGTGAAATTAGTCCAAAATCGAAAAAACCACGAATCATAGACACATGTTCCTTTTGGACTAATTCAACCAAAAGCATCAAACTGTAGACCAAATTCATATATCCAAATTCCATTTTCGTACAGATTGATCATGTGAGCCAGGTCGAAATCCAATATTAATTGTTTTATTCCTTTTTTTTTCCTCGTTCTTGCTCTTATCCGTTTCTTTCCATCTTCGTGTTTTCCTGAATTCAGTACACATTTTAAGTTCGAATGGACGCGACATACAGTGACAGGAAAATTACAACACGAACAGACTCACAAGATCAAAAATGGAAAAGAAAAAAAAAATTAATATATAATAAACATAGAAGACAAGCTAACACCTTTTCGAAGCAAGGAGAGTTCGACCATGCTCAGTTAGTTGCAACAACTGAAGAGAAGGCATGACTGCAAATGAGCCTTCCCCTACCAAAAGAGCTGCAAAATCTTCATTAGAAAATTTATCAGATGATAGGCAATTTCAGTTTCCAGTCTCAAGTGCGGTGCCTTCTTGTTAAATCCTAAGTTCAAAATTGTGCGATATATTTGTTAGTTTTCTATCTTCATTTAATGAGCGGTGGCTGTTTATTTTTGTAGGGGTAAGTACACCATTTTCCCCAATAACGTGCGCGTTTGGAGTAAATTCTCCTAGAGAAAACAAAAGCTTCAAAAAAAAAAAAAACTCCCTGCTCAAAATCTATTTTATAGAGTTAAAGAGATATTTTTAAGCGTTTCACTTCTTAGAGGGGATTTGTTCTAGGTACAGAAATTAAAAGACGAAAATAGTACTCACCCATTTTTGAAATATAAAAAATGGGATTGTAGATACTTGATGGGATAATAAATATTCAACCAATAACTCGTAATGGAGAAACGGAGGATTTTTTAAAATAAAGTGAATGTGATAATTATCTAAATATCTTTTAATTATAAAAGAACTCTTATGAATAATAAAAAGAATTATAAGGACAAAATTGTATATGTATATTTATTAACTCCACAACTCTGTAAATATAGGGAAACGGATGGATTATATGTACCACTAAATTTTTGTATTTTGCATCGTTAATCCAAAACACACACATCTCATACCTGGAATTCCTCAAACGTATTTTAACATGCTAACTATTGATTCCTAAGTAATAAACCACTCTGAATTTGTCTTTGCTCCCTCTTCCTCCACATCTCGCATCTCTTTGCTTTGCTGCAGTTTTCAACAAGCTCTTCTGCAATCAAACTTTGGCTCCATAAAATTATTTTCATCCATGTAGTTTTATCGTTCGGTGGTTTGAGTCTAGGTATTCCGTCTTCCCTTTTGTGTTTCTCTAATTTTAAAATCACAGATTCGACCTAATACTTCTGTTATCTCATACGTCAACCAGAACACAATGGGATGTCAAGAGTTCCATTGATGTCATTGTTAGAGAGCTCCTTAGATAGATAGTTGCTTTGGAGATTATCTAGGTATTGTTTTTGTTAACTTGTTTTTCAATTAGCTCTTTGGTTCTAATTTTTAAGCTAGTATCATTACTAAAATTCCTCTTTCACTGAAGATCATAATGCGACTTTTTCACTTATCTTGTGAGTTTTCTCAACTTGATTTTAATTTCAATTCCTAAAGTAGTCAACTTTCCAATTCTTTGAAAATTCATTTGTTTCTACTTTTCATACTAATTGAAAAATATACTCTTTAGATTTCAAATAAATTGCTAAAATTAGTTTATAATGGTTGATAGGTTCTTAGATTTCTTCTTTGATGATACACGTTGTTAAGATTTGAATTCAGTTACTTGTTGAATTGGCGGAGCTATACTTGGTTGGGAAAACTTACTTGGCCTCTCTTGCAAGATTATATAATTATTTTTGAGCTCTTTTCCAAGCCTTATGTTGTGGTACACAATCCTAAGTGTTGCCTCTATCCATGTAGAGTTGTTAATAAAGTAATCTTTGGAGCAATTAGAGGTTTTAGAGTTTTTAATTCTCTGACTTATCTGTCTACATTGTGCTTTTATTTTCTAAAAAATCCAAATGTTTTCTAATTTAAGTTAACCAATCATGTGGTTTGTAATTACAAGCTAGTACTGGTTCTTTTAGTGGCATTTACAAAATTGTGGATGATTTAATACTAATGTATTTTAAGTTCAAAGGCATTGACATCTTTATCCATGTAAAGTTATTCATGTTGACTCAACAACCAAAACAAAAAGATAAATACATGAAATCAAGTTGTCTAATGTCTACCACAATAAGGATTTTTTTGCTTTAGCTTTCTTTGCTGAAGTTATATAATAATTGATCTTAAACTTTCTTCATTTTAGATTCTCCATTTTAAAGTGATCTATTTAGTTTTGATTGTTTTGTAGGATATAATTGTTCATAATTAATTGTATTGTTTGATTGTGATTTTATAAGTTTTTGGGTTATTATTTATGCCTTTGCTCATTCTCTTATCTCGAATGGCTCCTTTGCAAATGCTAAGTACATGGCTCGCATGAGCCCTGCCTCCATCATTTCATATTCCTATCAAATCTATCCATGAATTATCATTGTAACTTCCTCTTTCACACACAATAAATAAATTCATCGACAAGGCTATTTTGTTGTGATTGGTAATTAGTAGGAATTTTTAGTTTAGTACAGTTAGAAAAATAAATGATGTGCTAAGTTAAACATTATAAGCTAGCTCTTAGGCTCCTTTTGCGATTTGAGATCCCATTGCCTTAAAAGAAGCTTAAAACTTTTACTAGTACTTCTTGTTCACATTTTGTGGCCTTCCATATTGACTTATATCTCGCTTCTTTTAACTAGGAGGTCTTACTTGACAAGGAAGAACAAGAGAAAAAATGAAAAGAAAAGTATATGGTGGTCGACTTTCTTGTATTGATCTTGTAAGTATTTGATTCTCATGTCGTGTTTCGTACTCTATATATATATATATATATATATATATATATATATATATATATATATATATATATATATATATATATATATATATATATATATATATATATTGTTATTTGGTTTGTTGAGCAATAATTACATATATGTTAGTTTATATTATCATCAATTGATATAAATCAATGAATCCATGATGAATATTTTTGTCCATTTTCTTCAAAGCCATAATTACCATTTAGCTAATTGGTCTTTTCTTAAGTAAATCAACAACTAACTAGTTAATAAAATTATGAGAGGAAATGAGAAAGTAGATGTAAGGTTGTATAGATAAGCTAAAAACAGTGATAATAAAATTTGCACTGTTATATTAATAGCTCTTACATCTTGCACCACTAATTGAGTTATTGATTTGTATATATAACTAAGCATTTCATAATGTTTAGCCGCAGTATAATCATGTAATTGTATATATGATCATGTAATGTCAATTAAGGTTAGCTTGAATGGTTAAAGCTCTAAGTTGCTTAAACTAGAGATCTCTCTCAAGTCTTAGTGTACATAGTAAACTTTAATTAGGAGAGAATACATGTAGAAGGATTCTGGCGAGCCTTGAACCAAGTTGTTGCAGAAGATGTGTCTTGTATAGTGATTGTTCCATTTGACACGCTAGTGCAAGCCCATTTCTTGGCAAAATTGATGGTATGGTTGTAAGAAATTGCATTTGTAGAGATGATATTCCATGAGGTTGATCCATCTCTACAAGTATCGGCTCACTATTATTTTATAATTTCACTACAACAAAATTTACCGATTTTAGAGAGCCTCTTGTAATTTAATGATTCAAATCCTGCTATCCGAAATGCATGTGATCTCTACCACCTTAGGCTATTATGAGCAAATATAAATATTGTTGATACGATTCATTTTCAAGGACATGAGCAAATATAGGACATTATATATATATATATATATATCTTAAGTAGATGGAATGAACTGAATTTATAATTTCAATCTAGTTCTTTTTAATCTAAATTATTGGCTTAATATGGATAGTGAAATGAGTGATGATGACGATAGAATTGTCAAAGAGCACAACAAAGATAAATATATTGATGCTAAAAAGAAAATGTCAAATGTGCTTGCATCTACACAAGGTTAGTTTCAGTTTATTTAATAAAGGATAAATAATTTATTAGTCCCTCAATTTTTACTTATTATACTACATCGTCCTCGTATTAAAGACATATTGTAATATTCCTATATTATGGATGTAATATAATTTCTGAATTATAATCTTGTTTGCTCTAATATGTTTAGAAGCTATGGTAGTTCCAAAAATGCAAACAAAATTAAAGTACAAAGAGATATATGAAAGGGCTAAACTCTAGATGGGATAGGAACATAGGAATCTCAAATTGTATTTTAATAATACAATGACTAAGTAGTGTAATAGATAAAAAGTGAGGGACTAATAAATTATTTATCCTTTAATAAATCAACTTGTATATACAAATGATGTGTATAACAAACTAAATTGTTGATTCTGTTTTTAATAAAAGAATTAAAAATAATATGAATGAAAGATTCATGGTACAATGCAGGACCAATTAGCTAAGCAACATGTTGAAAGTCTAATAGATGCTCAGTGGCAATCAAAAATCCATAAAGAGGATATTTAATCTTCTAAGGTATGCATAATATTAATATTATTTCAACAACATGATTTTATTGTACAAAATATAATAATGTCTTTGTTAATATGATATTTATAATTTATATATAATATAAACCTTTAAAATATATATTTATGAAAATTTCCAAATATACCTAGAAAATCAATGCAACATCTGCAAGTTTATAACCCATACATTGACACTTGATAGAGAAAAGATTAATTTGTGAAACAACTTGGAGTAAATGGTCTTCTTAAAATTCCAAGTCAAAACTTAAAAAACGAACTGATTACAGATCTTACATATAGATTTCATATGCAACAATGCGAACTCTATATTCATAGTAGGAGATTAAAGTTACTCTTAAGGATGTTGAAAAAAATTTAGATTCGCCTTTAGAATGTAAAGATGTGAAACAATTCTTAGGTGACTGTAATGTTGATATCTTGAAAAGAGTCAAAATTTCTCAAAACATGGTTAATGTCTCCAACTTGTATGCTGAACTACAAAGTTTACGTAGTGGTAAGAAATTTCAAGCTAGGTTTCTCTTGTACGCACTTAGTACAAATGTTGTTCCATTTTCAAGTACATACATTAGCAAAAATAATTTGTTCTTCTAAATGACATTTTCAAATTCGAACCATGAATTGGGCAAAGTACACTTTGCAATACCTTTAAGAGAGAATTTCAAACTTTGATAAAAAAAGATTTTACTAGTAGTGCATGAAAAATAATAAATATTTGTATTCTCATGTTACAGGTATCAATTTAACTTTTCACATGTTTAGTTTCTTCATTTCCTATGTAATTAATTAATAATTCAATTTATGTTTTGATTTTTTTTATAGATTTTCTACTTAGAGCATATTTTTGTTAGTTATCCAACTTTATTTATTGATACAATATTGAGATTCTGCCACTGTTTGAAAAGTTTACACTGAGGTGTTGAGTTTAGGAGGTCTTGGGAGTGAAAATATATGAAGAGTATTAAATGTTTTATTCATGTGGAATATATCTATAATTAAAAGAAAATTTCTTTTTTTTTTTAATGATATTTTGTAGGTTAAACTTTTATCTGAAAATGATATGGAACCATTCGAAATCGATGTAAGTAGACTCTTTATATATTATAATTATTGATATTTTAAGTTTTAACTCTAGAATTCAATATGAATATAGGATTGATTAAATATTGATTTTAATTATGTAGGATACTCTCATTGAGATTTAAGATTTTAAAGAGGAAATCTTAGATGCAAAAAAAGATAAACCAAGTATGGTTATTGTTTTAACCATAGAATTTACCTTTTCTTTTAATTTTTATTGGCCTAAAAAATTATTTGCCTTTATTTTATAAAAAAAAAGTTTATGTTTGTTAATTTATATTTATGTATCTAAAGATATAAAAAGAGAGTGGGTTTTAGTGTTTTCAATTTCAATTGGAACATTGTTTGTAATTCTTCCAATTATATCCTTCAATGATCAACTGTTCATCAAATTCATAAATTTTTTAGCCTTCTAACATATGCCAACAAAACGCTGCCATATACAAAATACACTGTTTAACTTAGAACTTGCTGATAATTCTTCAACAAAGCCAATTTTGACATATATATTGGCAACTCTTATTTCATCCCTTAGCTTCACTTTTTGTCTCTTATGTTCATCTTTCTTATTCTCTCTAATCTATGTGTCCCTTTGGTCTTCGTTTTTCTTGTGTTGGAGATTGATATCAATGGTGCAGATTTCTTTTCCATTTCTTCTTCTCTTTCCATCTCATTTTTCAATTTTATTTTTTCAATTTCAAAATTGGTTCTTAATTTTTCCATATTTTTAGTTAAGATGGATGAAAATTTGAATTGATGGTTATCGATTTTTGTCCTACATACATCAAACATGTGAATTATTCACAAATGAAACTCAATTCTCACCTATTACCTTCATGTTCATTGAAAATTCCAATTATTTCTTTTAATTTTCTCTCTGAAGAAATGGTGAATTTGCACGATTGCTAATTTGAAGAGCACTCAGAGGATCGCCAACTTGGGAAAGCAAGTTATTAGCAAGATCTAGACTCCCATTCCGCTTCCTGCTCTGTTCCTGCTGCTTTCACTACCAGGTCTTACATTCGTTTCATTTTCACTGCTTAATTTGATTAGGTACCAATTGTTTATGTGTTGTGCATATGAATAGGATCATCAATAAAAACTTTTTCTTTTTTAAGATATCATAAGAGTGATTACCTTAATAGACTTCATTAGACTTGATAATGTGACAAGTAAAAGAGAACAATATGCTAATTCTCAAGTCCTAGAACCCTTTTTTATTTTCTTAAATAACGCTATTATTTTGTTAATAATAAATAATAATTCATATGTTGTTCACTTTTTGATTCTATATTTTTAACGCTATTATGTTGTTCACTTCTCGGCTTAATTATGGTAGGTTTAGAGAAATCAAAATTCTACAAGTGATTGCTTTTTTCTTTTGGGTTTTAATTTATGGATTCTTCATTTCCTTTGCTTTTTTTTTCATTCTTCAATTTAATCTTATGCTTTAATGTTTTTCTTTGAAACTAATTGTTTTTTTCCTTTCCCCAATCGAGAAAAATGTTAGGAGAAAGCCACAATGGTCTAATGCTTTCTGTATACAACATAATGGTTCCAGCCTCATTTTCAATTTTTTTCTTTTAAGATTTTTATTTTTATTGCAAAATAAATTCCAATATAATTACATATTGCAGAAGATTGTGTGGTGCTATGGGTTATGGCAAGTAACACTTAGGGTTGTCAATTAGGTGGTGGGGACCCGTCCCGGGTGGGGCTCGTTCGGACGGGGACGAGGAATCCCCAATTAAGATCCCACGAGGCGGGGACGGGGATGAATTTGTCCCTGGTTCTTAATCATGGACAAAGATGGTAATAGCTCTACCCTCCCTGCGGACCCCTGCCCCATCCCCGTTTAAAACTCGTGGGGATCCTTGGTAAATTCTCCAGTTAAATACCCAAATCCTCGACAATTCCCCTTTTATATTTCTTTATTATTAATATTATTACATTACATTATTATTATTATTTATAATTTATAATTCTATAAACTAAAGTAAAGAAGAAAACTAATCTTTCTCATGAATTATTATTAATTATATGTTAGTGTATTTGAGAATTGAGTTTTGAGAATTTTATGTCTATAGTTTAATGCACATTTGGATAAGTTAGAGAGTGAAAATTGAAATTTTACAGGGTTTTTTTTATAAAATTGAAAATTAGTTTAACCCGGATGGGTATCCCCGCGGGGAACCGATTCCCCGCCGGGATCGGGGATGGAACAGTAATTTATTCTCGATTAATAAACGATGCTGTGACGGAGATCCCTGAATAGTCTAGGGATGGGGATGGGAAGTGCAATCCCCACCTCATCCTGCCCCATTTACAACCCTAGTAACACTAGAGTTTGTCGTGGTCTTCAAACCAACTAGTATTAAGGAAATACATAACTTGTTTTTGAACCAGTAGCTTTGCAATATGTAATATCAAATTTGAATCTAGCATATTGGTTTGAGATAATTTCAGAGAATTGCCTTAAAAGATTCAACAAACACAACGTCAAATTGGATTCAAAACTTCTTCATCGTTGGAATGGACAATAAGATTTCAGGTACGTAATAATTCAAGATTAATGCCAAAGCAAAATTTTTAAATTATTATCTTCTCATACCATTAGAAAGTTAGTTTTCATTAACAATGTGAATAATTGCATGAATTTCATATACTTAATTTCAAGATGCTAGAGAAGCACACTTGAAAATCACCTCTCCTATCTTTCAATTGTTAATCTTATTTGTATATTCCAGTCAATGTGTATCACAAAAGGAAGACTACAAATTGTATTCTATATGACTCATAAATTAATGATATGGATAAGTCAATAAGATGTCTTGGTTAAAGCAAAACCAATGGAGCCATAATGAAAGTGAGTCTTCATAAAGCAATTGTGATTCGACTAAAACCTTGGTGGGGTCTTTTATGACTTGAATGAAGCATATGCAATTGCTAACCAAGAACACTACTAAAGCGTTTCAGATTAGACTAACCTTGATGTAGGTATGCTTTTTGGCTTAAATGATTAAATTGAAAAGAATCTCTATGCTCTTTGTTTCTTCAAATTTCTTAGAGTTTCGACACTTAATCTTAACAAACATTTCTGGTCTAATTTCAATTTTGGTTAACAACAAAATTTCTAAATTCTCATGTTTTGTGGTATGATTCATGCTATGGAAGTGATAAATGCATTCTTTAATCTGTGTTTGGAAAATGGATTTCTTTTCTCTTTCAGTCATTAGCCTTTCTGCTCAATATATGTTAGGAAATAATTCAAATGTTGCTTTTTGCCTGTTGAAATAATATTTTCGATTTTATTGGGAGTGAAGAAAGCTACACTACTAACGCATTGCATATTTAATAATTAACTAAATGTCAATTTGTTAAGATTTTTAGAGGCTTATTATACTAAATAGAAGCAAATCCATCTTTCTCACATGAAAATAACTACCTCTAGTTAATATTTCTCACGCTAAGTTTATCATTATCTTTGAGTCTTCAAATGCTTTTCTGGATTGTTAGATTTGGTTTTTTTTTTTCCTTAATTTTTTTAATAGTTAACTCTACGGATAATATCTACTTTTAGCCATCATCAAAGATTTGATAATGCTACAGCATTGAAGGTCTTTTTCTGCATGAAAATAAAAGTAGTTTGGAGTTTTTTGAATTAGGCAATAAATCTACTATCATGACATGACTTTTTCTAGGGGTAGAAAAGACTCCACGTCTAACAAATCGTGCTTCAAATATGACAACATTTGTGCACCTTCTTCATGCCTAAAGAATTAATTTTCACTATGCTTTTGCGCTTCCATAATTTTGTCATTTTTCTTCTTCTCGGTCATTCTTCTCTCGTTTAACTCTTCTTTATTTTCTTTCCCCTTTCCTTGTTTTTTTCTTCTCTGTTGTTCTATGATTTCTCATCAACATCTATAACTTGTGTGTCTCATAATTATATTCATAACTTACATTATCTTGGGGAATAAAGAAGTTTAAGCTTATTTCAATTTCAAGGTAAAATCACAAACCATCTAAAATTTTTCCTTCATCACATACCATGACTTCATGCCTCACAAATTAATTATTCTTTCCTTTTGTTAAAGAATTTTCCATAGAATCAAATTTCCATGACGGTAACATAATTTTGCAATTTTATTATTTCATAATAGTTTTACAAATTTTAGAGATGGTTAGTATAATATTGCCTTTGCATAAGTTACTTTGTAATTGTTTAAAAGAAATGAAAATACCATCTTACATTGATGCAGTAGCTCACCCTAGGAACAACGGTGTAATCGGTTGTTGTACTTATGTACTAAGTCGTATACATAATGACACTATTTTACCTAGAGTTGATATTTTTGGATACAATTGTATCATTATCAAGATGCTTGAAATGTGGCAGTCATCAAAATGTATGAATACCTAAAACCTCTACATGAGTATAAAATTGTGGACTTCAACTATAAAGAAATTATTGATTTCAAATAGAAAATGGATCTTGTTACTACTCATAAAATAGATCTGGAAAAATATATGGATTTATTCAAAAAATTCCATGAACTAAATAGCAAACTTCATTCTATTACTGGTATGTTGACCACTATAAAATCATTGTTCAATAAATTTGATTTTCCTAATTTCAGAAAAGGCTCTTAGAGTTTACACATATTATTTGACTATTTTTATGTATTTTATTACTTTATGAATATGATTATAATATATGGAATTTAAATCCTCAAATTTTATTTAGCTTTCTTCTACATAATGTATATTTCAATTTCTATTTACTAATAATTCTCGTTCCGTCAGAAATAATTTTATGTTATGTTTTATCATTTTTAAATCTTGCTCCTCCAATTATTGATATTATCTCTTCCTAACAAGATACTTATAATTGCCAGATAACTTATGTTTATAAAGACCATGAAGCGCATGAATATCCTTATAAGACCTATTATGAACGGGCGACGTTTTTTGTATATACAGATGCGGCGAAGCAGACCGGGGAATTTTTCATTTATGGTTTTGTTTTATAATTATAATACAAAATTCGTTTTGGAAAATCATATCCATAAAAGATTCGAGATCGAAATCCCAAAGAAAATATTGGAGTCGCCACTTGGCTCAGCTCAACCGGGAAATTTAGGTATAATTGAAACCGAGTGAGGGCCACTATACCTTCCGGAGATCTTAGCCCGAACGAGTTAGTTAATTGTTATCTAATTAAAGCACACGCTTCAATGATCAAAACATAGAATTTTATGAACGAAGTTGATTTTATTTAAAGTATATGACGTTCATGCAAGGTACTGAAAGTGGTAAATAAATTAATTATACAGACCGAATCACATAAGCTATCCTAGGAGATACATATGAATCAAATGGGAATCGAGATACAATCGCCTAAAATACACGAATTTATCTAACAAAATAATAAAACACAAACATACATCTAATCCTGCAAAAACAGATGTTAGCTCACGAATAATTGCATGTAGGACTTAATCAAGACATAATAGGGATAGCCAGGGGACTTGAGAAATCTCACCAACTAGACCTCGAAAACATTTTGAAATGTCTCTACATTGATTTTTTAAGAAAAAGGTTTTGAAAACGGTTTTACCGATTAATTATTAAGCATGGCAAGCGAGTTGGTTTTCAAGAAACTAGGTTTCTATCCTTGTTTTGGTCTAATACATACTTCAGGAATGTAAATCTAAGGTCTAAATTTCATAAAATGTTTGAAAATCAGTTTCCAGTGATTCTATCTCAAGGCAACACCCCGTGCGGGTATAGAGTCAACAGTCGTGCGTCTATAGTTACATCCATACAGATGTCACTTGTGGATCAGTAGCCAAAATTTGAATTTTTAAGGTTTCACGCTATTTCTCAAGGACCCGGAGCCATGCGGCTGTTGCGACAGCCCAACGGATCTAGTTCTTAGACAAAAAAAACCAAAATAGAGCAGTTTCGAAAATAAGCAAATGATGCTCAAAATAAAACACAAACAATTCAAATGCTTTGGTCTCAGATATTTACCCTTCTAGCATGAATCCACAGCTTTAGGAGGCGTAAATCCTTAAAGAAAGGCTCCGATTTGACACCGAAACTCCAAATGTTATGATTTTTATGGTTAGATTAGTCTCTAAAACCTATTAAAAGCCTTAGTGAAGTGTTTACTTAATATTTGTAGCCGATTTGAATCCTAAAAGCAGAGATTGAAGATGAAAATTGAAAAAAAATGTTTGTTTTTTTTTCTTCTTTTCTTCCTTTTTCTTCCTCTCTTTCTAGATTCAAATTGCCAACCCCTAATTTAGAATCAAATAGGGTTTACATAAGCTAAAAAAAGGCCTTTCATTGTAGAATCCCTCCCTAAAATCCAAAAAAATTATTTCCAGGAATGAAGATCATGGTTCTATTAGAAAACGAGACCTGCGCGGGTCTCAACTCGACAGCCGTGTGGCTATTGTCCTGGGATAGCCCACTCCTTTGTTTGGGAAATGATACGGGGCTTGGAGTTCGGTTGACTGGAGCTTTAATATTGAATTGACTTCGACCCTTGTAGCTATGGAAAGCTATAGAAGCAAACGAACAATTTATTCATCATTGAAACAGAGGGATGAAAATCTCGCTCTCATAGGCGATTAGTGGCAAAGGGTTTCAAATAAGTCTATAGTATCGACTATGATGAAACCTTCTCACTTATCGCAATGCTCAAGTCCATAAGGATATTTCTTGTCATAGCTGCATGGCACGGCTATGAGCTATAGTAAATGAATGGAAAAACGGCTTTCCTAAATGGAAACCTTTGAGAGGATGTTTACATGGCTCAACCGGAGGGTTTTGTGGATCCAAAATATCTTGATCGGGTATATAAGCTATAAAAGTCCATTTATAGGCTTAAGTAGGCATCCCGAAGTTGGAATCATCATTTTTTATGAAACTATAAAAGAATTTGGCTTCACCAAGAACAAAGATGAGCTTGTGTGTACGAAAGGTTAGTGGGAGCACTACTGTGAGCACGGGTTTTTTCCCGACCTCGGTGATGAAAGCTACTATTACCTTTTTCACGGATAAACGTGAAGTGGATTCGGACGGACCAGGATAATGTCGGAAATGTCCCGGATAGCCCGAAGGTGTGTGACAAGTCCTAATACGGAACCCCGAAGAATTCGAGTGAGTATTTAAGAGAACCGAGGAAAAAAATGAAAAATAAGTGAAAATGGCCTTATTTGAACATTACAGCCGCGTGGCTGTAGTCTACAGGGGCGCGGCTGTAATCATCATATTTCCTTTTTTTTTGTCTAAATCAGCATTTAGTTCGGTTTTTAAGCAAAATAGGCATTTTTGTCACTATAACCGCGCGGCTATACTACAGGGGCGAGGCTGTAAGCTACAGCCGCACGGCTATAAGTGTCAGTTTTTCTTTTTTGCCGAAATCAGCAATTAATTCCGATTTAATGCTAAAAAGGAGGTATTTAAACATCATAATCTGGGATTAGGGTTAAGGGAAGCAGAAAAACAAAAAATAGAAAAAAGAAAAAGAGGATTTTGAAAGAAAAAAGGACACCATCACTTAGATTTTTCTCTAGGGTTCTTAAGATAATTGGGAAAAAAAAGAGAGTTTGACCTAAAAAAAGAAAACAAAAATAATCTCAATAGAACACATAATAATCAACCCTTCAATCTTCTTCGGGATTCCGTTCGGGCTTCGGAAACCGTGCTTTGTTCGGGTTGTTCGTGACTGCAAGACGTTTCTGGCATCCGAATCCATTTTTCATGGTCCAAGCACTGGAACACAGACAAGGTAATCTTCTGAGAGGCCTTAGAAATCTGTTTTGTTCATTCTGGTTGTGATTTGATTACATGTTTTGATTTTTTTTTTATGATTTTTGGGAGTTTTTCCGGTTACAGCCGCCCCACTCATGATCACAGCCGCTCGGCTATAACCTACAGCCGTGCAGCTGTGACCTACAGGGGCGCGGCTGTAACCTATAAGGGCAGAAGCTCCAATCACCCCAAATCGATCGATAACACTCCCATATTTCAATTAAATGTGTTTTTCATACTTGTTATCGGTCCAATTACATCCCTGCATACTTAGATTCCATGTTCTTTGATTTTTCATGGATGGATGTGGTAAAATTTGGTGATTTTGGATGATTAGGGATTTTCGGATTTGATTCAACCATTTTTTGGGTCTTTTCTGTTGATTTTGATGTTTTTCCAGAAATCCCAGATCGCCCAAAATCATCAAACTTTGCAAAACGATTTTCGAAAACGCAAGAAGTACACTGGAATCGATTCTGGAGCATTAGAGCCGCGCTGTTGTAAGCTACAGGGGCGCGACTGTAATCTATAGCCACGCGGCTATAGCCTACAGGGGTGCGGCTGTAGTTGAGGCAGAATTACAGTTTTGCCCTTTTGGGCCCTAAACTTGTAATTGTGCATCCTTTTACTCATTCAAAAATGAATTTTGGCATGTTTGCATACTTTTGGACCCTAGATGGATGTTTGATTTAGGCCCACACACGAATGGGACCCCCGGGTCCCAGGATATCCAGCCCGCTAAAGTTGGAAAAATGCATGTAAATGAGCCAAACCACTTTTAAAATTGGTTTTTCATCCATAAAACCTATAGGGCGTTTAAAAAACCGTTTTCCAGGTCTAACCGGGCCGATCAATCGGGTCGACCTGGTTACCCTCAAATGCATGTCCCCCACTCCTAGAAATGCCTATTCTGTCCTATTTAAATCTTTGTATACCTTGATTATTTATGCTAACCCTATTTGGATGCAGCTTTTATTTTTAGTTTTCTTTTTACTTTTGATGTATTTAATAGATTGAATTGTGTATCTAGGCAATTGTAATTTTTTAGATCATCGTGTATTATAGGCGGTTGTAAAAGGTGAGGATGAGAGTTTTCTTTTTCTTGGGTTGTATAATTTGGCCTCTGGTTTACTTTTCCGCACTTTTATTTTTCTGCATTTTATTTTAGTATTTATACTTATGTCATTTGCATGAGCATTGGTTAATGATTAAAGGAAGATGAAATGGATAGATTTAAGTGAATGAAATGTCATATTACGAAATAATAATTAAAAATAAGTGAGGATTAGTAGATATGTTGCCCGAACCTCGGATCTCTGGATTAGGTACTGCGTCTACACTTGGTAGGGAGCTGTACCGGAATTTCCCGGAGGAGCTGATCTGGGTGGCGACTCTATATCTAATTTCAAAATTTAGGTTTTGAGATCTTTAAGTTCAAATTGGGATTTTCTAAAAAAACCTATTTTTCCAAAATTCACACTTACAATTAAGTTTTCTACAAAAGGGTTTTTCCAATAAAATGAAATATTTTCTTAAGAAAGATTAAAGACCCATTTTCAAACCACATCACGACTTCTTAAAAAGAAAATCCCCGGTTCCCGCTTCACCGTGCGCTCCGTAAAAACGTCTTCCGCTCACAACTACCACCTTTTTAGTCTTAAATGTTGATGATATACTACTCATTGGGAATGACATCACAACACTGCTTAGGGTTAAGCATATGGTTATGTAAGTGTTTCGCAATGAAGGACTTAGGCAAAGTCGATATGATACTGGGTATCAAGATCTACAGGGATAGATCCCTTCGAATTTTAGGCCTAAGTCAAGAAAGGTACATAGATAAAGTCCTTGATAGGTTGCTAATGTGTCATGGGCTGACGCTGAGCAAAAAGGATTTTCCCTTCAAGAGGGAAGGGAATACATGAGTAAGATCCCATATGCTTCAACTATAGGGTCTATCATGTATGTTATGTTATGTACTAGACCCGATGTCGCACATGCATTGAGTTTGACTAGTCAGCACCAATAGGATTCAGGTAAATCCCATCGAACCATAGTCAAGGCCATCCTAAAGTACCTCAAAAGGACTAAGGATAGCTTCTTAGTGTATGGTTGTCAGGAAAAGCTCAGTATAAATAGTTACACTGATGCTAGTTCCTAGACCAACACCGATGACTACCAATCACAGTCTGGCAATGTATTTATATTGATTGGAGGTGATGTCAGCTGGAAAATCTCAAAGCAAGACGCGGTTGCTGATTCTACCATAGAGGTTAAGTACATTGCTGCATCGGATGCTGCAAAGCAAGCTATTTGGATTAGGAAGTTCATCACTAAGTTAGGAGTAGTTCCTTATATCCTAGACCTAGTTGACGTCTTCTATGACAACAACGGGGCCATAGAACAAGCCAAGGAGCCTCGGTCACATCAGAAGTCCAAGCACATACTTAGAAGATTCCATCTTATTCAAGAGATAGTAGACCAGAGGATGTGAAAATATGTAGGGTTGCATCCAAGGACAACATTGCAGATCCCTTGACCAAGCCGTTGGCGCAGTCGAATCATAAGGGTCATGTGAGATCTATGAGGATTAGGCCACTACCTAGCAGGGAATAATGCAAGTGGGAGATTGTTAGTGTATGCCCTAGTCCTTATAATGTAATCGAATGTTATGTTATAATAAAAGGCATAATCTAATTTACTATGTTTCTTGTGCAATTTAATAAATAAAGAGAATCCATTTACTGTTGTTTTACTTTTGTATGTTACTAACGTTCTCCAAGCACTAAGGCCATGATTAGGGAAAGAACACAGTTATAAAGCCATTCCTGGTATGTTAGAATCATAGGCATAATTTTAACCAAAGACCAGTATGTGCCTTGATTGTATAGTGGTGTTTTATCGACCATTGGACATGGAATTCCATAAAAGGCATGGGTACATGTTTTGTTACATAGTACTAGATCGATCTGCTATGAGAACACCACATGGTTCTATGTTATAGTCGGTTTTCTAGTAGTGCTTATACCGGATCCTTTGACCTTATATCACTATAGACCTTGGTGTTAGCTCACACACTTAAACATGAGCCTAATGCCCGTAACTAGGTGCTAAGTATAGGTATGATATGCTAGTGAACATGTTGGGAATGTGATTGTTGTGATGGGATTTGCCACTCTCTTAATCGAGAGAATATATCACCGGCCACTTGATGAGTGAGACTGAGAACAGCATGGCCATACTTAAGTAAGGTAATAAACATGTGATTAGTTACTTGTGTTTTTTAGTCTACTCGGAATCAAGGAATGTCCTTGCAGTTACAGAGGGTGACATTGTCTTGCCTCTTACAGGACACCGATATCACTTATATAAGATGTAACCAGTATACAGGACTCATAGGATCGTACACATAGGATGTCTGAATGAAATTATCAGAGACCTAATAATATGTATTGGTTACATATTTATTTTGGAGCATTTGGATTTATGGGCTTTATGGTTGAGGCCTAGTTATATAAATCCTTAGAGAGATATATTTTATTTGTCTTATTAATTTATTACATTGTAGTAAATTAATTAATAAAATAAAATGGTTATCAAAAATTAAATTAGGTTATTTAATATTTGTTATGGTAAAGAGATTAAAATATATGTGAGATTATTTTAGTTTTAATTTGGACTGGAATTAATAGGTTTTCTAACTAGAAAATCTATTAATAATTTCGAATTAAAGTAAAAGGAATCCTAATGCTATTTTCTCTTTACACCACACACTCCTCTCCTTAATTTCTCTTTGAAATTTTCTTCCCCCCTTGTGCTTTTTGCATAGTGAATTTTTTGCCAACACATAGAAAGACAAAGCTCCATTCTCGGTTCGACGCTAGCACGCCAATTCACTCCGTAAGAATCCGTTCGCGCAAAGGCAAAAACTAATATTCAATTTCAATCGGGGATGACATAAGTATGAGATTTAAAATGCTTTTTGGTTGAGTCTTTCTTTGGTTATCTTTTTAAATCTGAATAACTATTCTTGGCTGCGAATTCGAGTGCAAAAATTTTTTATTTCCACTGCAATTGATTTTGTTTTTGCATCGTGGGAATCCCTACATGTTTGGCATGTGGATCATATAAGTTTATTACCTCACATAGGATCATATATGTTTCATTATTTATCATAGTTTCCCGTATACATTTGTGATTACATATTTCCCTCTTATTCATTGTAATAAACATGTCAGACATCACTGTGTCAAGTAACTTGTGACATTTTCTCATATAACATGACCATGTAGGTCTATATAAATTTTAGGCCTAATACATCAGTTGCCCCCTAAAGTTGGCCTTAATTGTCTACTGTAAATGTAGACTTTGTCCACTTAGCGCCCTGATGTTGGCAGAACCAACCAATATAACCCCTTCAAAAGATTTAATATATAGTGAGTAGTTGTTGGTGAATAAGAGGAATAGAGAGAGAGAAAGAGACGGAAGTGGGTAGTTGCTAAAAAAAAGGTGATAGGCAGATGAATGGTGAAGGAAGATGGTTGAAGATATTAATATCTTTTGCTATTCTTTTTTACATTTTTTAAAATTTTTTTGAAGTTATCACGTGCTTATATCACCTGAAACACACTTTCCATTCCACGTCAAATTTAAAGGGGTTACATAGGTCGGTTAAGGCAACATGAGGGTACAAACTGGACAGTCTCTAAATTCAGGGTGACAAGAGATGATTAAGGCCAACTTTAGGGAACAATTGATGTATTAGGCCTAATTTTTATAATTGACCTTGTAGGTCCGTTTACTTGTGTAATCATGGATGTCTGGACATGTTAATTACATCATCCGATTATGAGTTTTATTTACTTAATACCAGTACTATTCGTATACAATTACCACTCATAAAAATATTATTCATCTATACAAATATTACTCACATGGACATTATACACTATTCGCATATACTGTAATCCTCTCATTTGTATGATTACTATTCACATACGATACTATTCAATTATACAGTTACCATTCACATATACATAATTTCTCCAAAACAATGCAAATCTATCCAATTTCATGTCTCATTAGTTCATATTCTTACATACAAATATTCTCAAATTAATTGATGTATCCATATAATCAAATTCATCAACATATATAATTAATTTATCTATAAATCTTCAAAACTTTATAGATTCTTATCTAGAATTTTCTCTAACCGGGGGTTTTCGAAAACGTGGTTCTCGGTGATGTTTTGGAAAACAAGTTTTCGTTTATCTTACTTTAGGGAAAATCATTTATTTGTTTCAAAATTCTTTTTCGTAGAAAACGTTTTCCCATTTTTATTACTTAAAGACCTTGAAACCTAAATTTCAAGATCAGTGACAGAGTGGCCACCCGAATTAGCTCATCTGGAAAATTCCAGTACAGCTCCCTACCGAGCGTAGACTACTGTACCTTATTCAGAGATTCAGGGTTCGGGCAACTTACCTATTTAACCTCGAGCTTGTATTCAATTTATAATTTATATTACCATATTTATTCAAGTTATTATCTTTTCCCTACCCAATTTCGTTTATTTTATTAGCCCGTGCTCAAACAAATGACAGAATTAAATTGCGGAAAAATAAATCATACACACAAATTATACAAAAGAATAACAGAGGCCACTTATACAACCAAATTGAATAAAAATAAAAACTTTCGTTCTTATATTTACAAGCGCCTAGAATACACGTGATCTAAAAATTACAAACGCCTGAATACACGAATTAATCTATTAATTACAGCAAAAATAATAAAAATAAAAATAAATGCTGCAAAACAGACGGTTAGCACAGTTTACGGCACAACACAGATAGGACTCAAATTAGGACAGAATTGGGATTTTTAGGATAGGGGGGCATGCATTTAGGAGGTAACCGGGTCGACCTAACCGGTCAGACCGGTTAGACCTGGAAAATGGTTTTGAAACGCCCTATAGATTTTTGTGCTGAAAAACGATTTTAGAAAATTATTTGGCTCAATTTCGTGCAAATTTCCATATTTCAACGGGTCTGTTATCCTGGAACTCGGGGTTCCATTCATACGGGTTTCCTAATTTTTACAAACATCTAGGGTCCAAAAAGCAGTAAACACGCCAAAAACAGTCTGAATCCGAAAACAGCATCGCTCAACGACGTCCGTACGGGTCATTTCACGATTCTGTCTTTTCAAGGAACTACAGCCGCGTGGCTGTAACTAGAGCCGGACGGGTCTAAACCCAACCGGGCGGCTGTAATACCAGGATCCGAAATCATTTTTTTCTCATTTTTTGAAAAATCATTATTTTACTCGTTTTCGGTGTTTCCCGAAGATTTTATAGGGTTCGGCGGTCCACTGATGCTGGACTATGGGTCCGAATCAGATCGAACGACCCCGAAATCAGAAAATAAAATCCCAAAAACACAGAAAATCTAATATCCATAGGTACAGAAATCCGAAAACCGAAGCTTAATAATTGTACGAATATTTTTGGGCCTAAAAATATCATAACATAATGCATAAAAATGGAAAACAGGCTATTTTCGGCCGATCGGGCAATTTCGGGTTTTTGCTCGGGAGGAACAGAGCTGCGCGACTCTAGGGTTAGAGCTGCGCGGCTTTGTTCCAGAAAGACAGAGCTGTACAGCTATATTCGGCTAGCCGGTTTTCCAAAAATTGAGAAAACAGAGAAAAATCACACCAAAAATGCAATGAGCACAAGTTTAAGGCCTTTCATAGTTTACCTTGATGCTGTTCTAGTGTATTGGATATGCAGAAAGGGATTAAAAATCAAGAATGTGACTTGAATCCTTGAATATTCTGAAATCTTAAAAACGAATCCGAAACGAAACCGAAAATGTATACGAAGCAATGAGTAGTGATCAGGACGAGTTATAAAACAATTAAGCAATGAGTTCTAGGGTTTTGAGAATCAAAGTTTTCTTTTCTTTTCTTTTCTTCTTCTTCTCCCTCGCTCTCCCTATCTCCCTGTAACTTCTTTTCTTTTTCTTCTTTTTTTTTGCTTTTTTTTTGCCGAACCAAATCCCTCTCTCTTATTGATTTTACTTTTCCTTTTATATCTCACATCAACGAAATGATTTCATGAATTAATTGCACTGTCTTCGATTTTTTTAATTTCACCGAATTCACTCGATTCAGGGCAAGTTGCTCTGCTTTGCAGACCAACTTGTCCAACCCACTAGAGCCACCCGGCTGTAGTTTGAAAACTGTAGCCACCCAGCCCTAGGTAGAGCCGGGGCCAAAAAAGAAAAAAATCCAGACGAGCACCCTAAAGCCCTAAAACTACCCGGGGAACCTTTCTCAGGGTTTCGGATCAAGGATTGTCCAGTTTTCGAAAAATTCAAGACGTTCCTGGCAACATTCCGTTCTTTTCTAGGTCCGACTGCTTAATAGAGGTAAAAAGAGTTCTCATCACAAAGGTCGGGAAAACCCATGCTCACAGGCTGCCCCTCGCGGGACCAAAGTCAACTCATGGTCGGCTATGAAGCCTAGATCGAGTTTGGTCTCGTGATTAGGAGCGCGGTGAGAAAGGATAAGAAGCCGCACCTGATGCCCTTCGTTGGGGGTGATGGTTTGGTCTCAAAACGACTCGCTGTGGTGGAGTGTGCCTGTGCTATTGAATCACTGTGGTGGAGTATTACTCCTGGTGTTGACTCACTGTGGTGGAGTGTTACCCCTGGAACTCGGTTCTCCGAGTGGTGGAGTACACGAACAAAATTTTTCTTTTTCCTCCGTGTGATGAAGTACCCGATAAAAGTGATTCTTCGTGTGGTGGAGTACCCAAAAGGCTGATTCTCCATGTGGTGGAGTGGACCAACGAGGTTAAACATAGCTGTTGCAATTGGCTCTCTGTGGTGGAGCATAACTGTTGAAGTTGATTCTCCGTGTGGTGGAGTGGACCATTGAAGTTGAGTCGAAAGTGCGTATTTATTCCTTGATCGATAATTTTGGAAACAAAAATTTTTGCCCCTTCGATCAAGAATAAATATGGCTTGGTTATTTTTACCCCCCAGATACTTGCAAAAGCGAGAAATACCCTTCTCGGGATTAAATTGGAATAAATGGAAATTATGAAAAATCGAGAAAAATACATACCTGGAGAATCAGAGCCGGGCGGCTCTGTTTTGGCAAGGGTGGGGAGTGAAAGATATAACAGGGGGCCGGCGCCCCTTTCTTCTTCACCCACACATTTTTCTCTTCTTTGTTTCTTTCTCTGAAAAAATCTCTCCAGAATCTTTCCGTTAAAATGAGGAAAATGCGAAAGGCTATTCTCCCAAACACTCTTGTACAACCCTCTCATCATGTGAGATATGATTTACCTGAAGGGGAGTTTTTTCTACCCACTGAGTCTACAGTGGATGTGTACAGATTACGGGAGACGATTCCTTACTGCGGGGTTAGGAGAAATGATCCTATACCCGTGACTCTGAAGCCGTCAACGCATATCATTCAGGATTTGGTTAGTTTTTCCCAACTTCCTTTTTTTTTCTCCATTTTTGAATTTCTACAAAATAGATAAAATTAGGCGAAATGACATGAAATTAATACATGTTTAGAGTAGGTTTTGCCCCTAGAAACCTTAATTGATGATTTAAAGTTGATTAGAATCGATTTTAGGGTGAAAAATTGCAAAACCTAGGTTTAGGAACCAAAACAGCCGGTTTCCCGAACAGGGCCGCACGGCTCAACGTTAGAGCCGGGCAGCTTTGTTCTTCGCCCAACGGCTCTAGTGAAGAACAGAGCCGGGCGGTTGTGGTTAGGGCCGGGTGGCTCTGACCACAGCCAGACGTCTCTGGTTCGACCAAAAGGAGATTTTTGTGTTTTAAATTTATTCTAAATGTTTTTAGTCAATTTATTCGAGTAACGCACAACATAAATAACTCATAAAACTCCTTGTTTATTGTTTTTAAGGGTCATACCCACAACCGGGGGGCCGGATCCATATCTGATGCACTGGTTTGGTACCGGAGGCTCCCTGACAAGGTGAGGGAGATTGGTGACTCGACCAGTCTGGACCAGTTTGTCTGCTCTATGTGCGAGGTCCCGCCCCGGATGAGCAGGGGATTATTGATGGCGCTTCTGGAGCGGTGGATGGATTCCACCCACACTTTCCACTTCCCGATCGGGGAGTTTACTATCACGCCAGACGACTTCGTGGCCATCACGGGGCTGTCTTTTGGCGGGCGCACCATAGAGTTTAATTAGACCTTGGAGCGAGGAGGCTTCAGTCCAGATCTCGTCGTCATGTTGATCGACCGAACTCCTTTGGGCAAGCAGGTCCAGGGGAGCACACTGCAAGATCATTGGTTGATTAGGCAGAACAGCCTTCCCGAGGGTTCCACGTTCTCTCCTTTGGAGGCGAGGTGTTATGTCCGAGCATTTCTGTTGTACACTCTGAGTACTTTGCTGTTCCCTACGGGTTAGAGTGAACTGAACCTGGCAGTGCTCCCTTCACTGATTCAGCTGGAGGACGTGGGGAGCTTAAACTGGGGATGAGCCGGGTTGGCACAGCTATACTACGGCATCGGCATCTGTGCTCGCTGGAGGCACTGAGAGGTGAAGGGCGCGTGGATAGTCCTTCATGTGAGTTTTTTTTAATCGATTTTCTCATTGTGCAGATTTGGGCGTATTAGTACGCCTTTGTTCCTCAGCCGAAATTGGCCATACCGGCTAATGCCGAGCTTCCTAACTTCCCCTGGCTGTAGCGGTGGCTAGGCTTCGGTTGGAGTGAGATGGACACCGATCCCTGGATCTGCTGCCAACTCTTGGCGGGTATGAGCTTTGAGCAGGTACACTTTTTTTTTAATAACATTTTGGTTCCAGGTCATAAAAGAGCCATAGGGGAATGCTGTGTGGTCCCCGGAGCTGATGAATTCTCGGAGGCTCATGCCTAGACGGTTCGTGATGGAAAGCCCGGTCAGCTTCGAGTGGTACCTTAGAGAGATGGTCACCGACTGGCGTGTCGGCCCTAGGGAGCATAGGATCCCGCCTGTACCTCCAGTCGGACTATTCTAGCCGCACCTGCTGTCAAAGGTGGACCACCCGAATCTGTTCGGGTCCAGGTACGTAGTTATGGGGGATGATGGCGACTACCCCCAGTTTATCAGCACACAGCTTCTTCCTCCCACTGGGACTGCACCGACAGAGGATACGCCAGCTAGGGTACATCTTTGTTCCGCTTTTATCTTTTGCTTGTTTGGACCATCCTGCTACTTGCTGACCCTTTTTTTTATAGCCGTCTGAGAAGGGTAAGCTCCCTCACACATCATTGGGTAGGCGTTCTAATGGCCGTGGATCTAGGACAGCTGGTAGTCGGGGAGATGAAGGTTCTTCAGCTCATACGGGTGTGCCTGGCACCGACATCGAGGTATGGTACACTGAGCCTGTTCCCTCGGTAGTGCCTCCGGTTGTTCCTCCTGCTGGCTTCATTCCCAGCCATCTGGAGTATCTGGTGGAGCCATGGATCATGCTGCATAATGAGACTGGGCAACTTTATCGGGCTGACCTGTACATCGAGGCACACCCCCCTTCTGCTGCTATTCCTCCTGATGTGACACATGTGAGTATCCTTGCCTCTGCTTATTTTTTACCATTACTATTGCCACTAGTCTGACCTGTGAGTTTTTCTTTGTGCAGATTTCAATGACACAAGGGATGGCTCTGTGCCACGGGAATTCTGCCCTCAGGTCCCTTTCGCTTTGGGATAACAAGGCAATTGCGGTAAGTACCTGCATCAACATGTACATATGCGTGTATGTATGTTTTAGATGTATGTATATGTATGACATGACGTCTATGTTGTTTAATTCTAATGCAGGCTACAGTCGACGTCCATCGGCGTAAGGAGGTCCGTATGAGGGCAGAGATAGAGGAGCTGCAAAGGACCGTTGCGGACCTTAAATTCATAAATGGGACTCTCTGCACTCATTTAGACGACTGGGAGACCAGCCAGCACGTCTTTGGCGATGATGGCGGGGCTGAGGGTGAGGAGGAGGATGATGACTCGACTGACAGGGGACAGGCGTAGCCCTTCCCTTGTAGCTTTTTGTAGCTTATATTGATGCAGCCCGTTTGTGGGCTTAGGCTTCATGTTGCTGGACATGTTGCCCGTTCGTGGGCTTTTTCTTGTTACGTGACTGTTGATTGTTGGAACTGGTGTACTGTTTGTGTTGATATTTCATAGACCTCTTTACCCACTTTGTTGTTCTATTACTTTCCCTTGCTAGATTTGCTTTTCTTAGTGCATTTTATCTGTTTTCACTAATTTTTATCACCGTCTGACATGACTTATGCTTTCCCAAAGCTTTATTCTGTGATTCTGGAGCCGATTTCGATCGGATACCGATTCCGGGTAGTAGAGCAGCATGGCTCTAGATTCAAAATTATATATAAAAGTATATAGTGTGTGCTGTTGCCAAACCAGAGCCGCCCGACCCAAACCAGAGCCGTTCGATTCAAACCAGAGCCGTTCGGTTTAAACCAGAGCCGTCTGACTCAGACCAGAGCCGTCTGACCCAAACTAGAACCATTCGGTTCAAACCAGAGCTGCCCAGTCCTAAACCAGAGCCACCCGGTTCTTATTGCATTTCAGCCATTTCTTCTCCTTTCTGTGCCCTTTTTGAATGGATCAACTGCGTGACCGCCTTAGAGATTATTGGGGAACATCCTGCTCTTCCAACTGGACTTTATTGGTGCCTTACAGTCTATATTCCATGCGGTTCTATATGAATCTGACTCTGAACCGGACCTTTCTGGTAGCTACAGCCAGCTTTTGGGATCTGATGGATCATGTCTTTCTATTTTTTAGGCAAGAGCTATGCCCTATGGTTGAGGAATTTAGGGCCATCTTCTACCTTCCTTGCCCAAGTGGAGTCAAGTTAGCTATCCCTGAACCCGATTCAGACAACCTACAGACACTGCAAAGGCTAATTGCGCTGGACACGGCACATTTAGACCGCTTGCTTCCTGGCGGGGCTGCCACTAGGAGTCTCAACCTGTCTGCTGTTATGGACCTGTGTTCTACCTTGGACACCTCTGCCCCTAGTTGGGCTTTTCTAATAAGTCTGCTGCTGATGTCCCTCTATCTGTGCGAGTCAAGAGATGGGACCTGTGACTTCCGGTTAGTCCCGATGGTAGCCCAAATAGCCAATGGTGCTTCACCCATGGGGGTCATTTTGGCTGAGACCCTGATTTATCTGGATTCTGTCCACACTGGTCACCCGGTCGAGACCAACGTGTCTCCCTTTCTACTTCAAGTTTGTCCCTAACCCATGTTTGACATTCTGATTAATTCTGCAATCCCACTGATTGGCTGTCTTTCTTGCAGATTTGTCTATTGGAGGAACTGAACCTCCTAAGTGTTCCTCCACCTCAACTGAGGTATGTCCCAAAACATTTTTGGGCCCGGCGTGTCGAAACTACAGACTTTTCCACCCGGACACAGAGGAGTGGCTCAGTTGGCTGAGAGCGAGGACAGATGCATCCATCCGCTGGATTTGCCCCTGGTGGGACATTTCGCAAGTGACTATAGAGACTTGGGCAGGAGGTGTGCAGCTCCTCAGACTGTCCAAAGTGCCATTTTACTCCCCTGTGTGGTTATGCAGACAATACAGGCAAGTGCAGGGGGTGCCTTGCTCCTTGTGCACGATCGAGTGTGGGGAATTCACACAAAGGTGGCCCCGACATGTGCAACAGCAGCGGATGAACCCCATCCGTTTAGAGGTTTTGAGATATGGCAATGTAGCTTTGGCGGAGACAGATGATCGTTATAGGGCCTGGCTAGCCGACTTAGTGACCTGTTTTACAAGACGCGAGCATGAGATCCTGACCCTGAGATATCTCGGCTTGTAGGTTTCTTTCATGTTGTATAGAGTTATTGCTGGATATTTTTATTTTGCTGTTTTATTTTATGTCCTTACTTTTGCATAGACTGCCCTTGTGGGTTTTCAGTCTATCGGACTGTCTTAACTTTTGCCTAGACCGCCCTTTCGGGTTTTCAACCCAGTAGACTTTTTTATTTGTACCCTAAATTTTACATAGATCTCCTTTCGGTTTTCAGTCCATAGGACTTTTTTTTTTTTTAGAATGCGATGCATGCAAAACATGGAATGTGCACAATCATATATACATGTATAACCAAAATCCAATTTCGGGTAAACTCAAGACATTTAAGTGAACAGAAAAAGCATTCATTCATTTATTCATTAATAATGTTTTAGTAAAATGTGTATCAAGAATGAAATGAAGCTAAGAACAAAGTCAACAATGGTATCCATCTCGACAGAACGTACGGCTGCCACCAGCCGATCTTTGCAGATTTTCCAGCTATTGGTGCTCACCTCTCTATCTTAACTTTGCATGGACCACTTTTTCAGTTTTCGATCCATCAGGCCTAACTTTTGCGTGGATCGTCTTTTCGGTTTTCGATCCATCAGACTTTTTTTTTCACACGTAATACCATTTAAGTTTGTCTTGATTGACGGGGTTGACGAACTCGTTCCCATCCATATACATAATCTTTACAGTGCCTTTTGAAAGTACATTCTTTACCACATAGGGACCTTCCCAATTAGGCCTAAATTTTTCCCTCACGTCAATGTTGACCCGTTTCATCTACTTTAGAACCAAGTCCCTGGCCTTGAGTGGGTGTTTCTGATGGTGGACCTTGTTGTTGTAAGCCCTAGCCATGCTCTGCTGATATATCTGTAAGTGATCCAATGCCCGAAGACGCCTCTCGTCAATCAGTGCCAATTGTTCATATCTTGATTGGACCCATTCTGATTCTGGTAACTATACCTCCACAACCACTCTCAGTGACTTAAACTTGGTTTCCACTGGCAGTACAGCGTTCATTCCGTAGACTAGGGAGTATGGTGTTTCTCCGGTGGGGGTTTTGAAACTGGTTCTGTAACCCCATAAAGCAAACGACATCATATCAGCCCAATCCCTATATGTAACCACCATCTTTGATAGGATCTTCTTAATGGATTTGTTGGCCACTTCTACCGCACCATTGGCTTGTGGGCGGTATGGAGATGACTTGTGGTGCTCAATCCCCTTATCCTGAAACAACTGTTCCATGACCCCTTGAAAATGTACCCATTATCTGTGACAACATGATACGGGATCCCATACCATGTGAAAATACTATTTTCAATGAACTTGGCCATTTTCTTGGCTGTAACATGTGCAAATGATTCCGCTTCCACCCACTTCGAGAAATAATCAATAGCCACAACTATAAACCGGTGCTCGTTTGATGCAGGTAGCCTTATTTCTCCAATGAGATCTATCCCCCAAGCAGTGAATGGCCATGGAGTAGATGATATCTGAAGTTCAAGCGGTGGGAGATGATTGAGGTCTTCGTACACTTGACATTTGTGACATCTTTTCACCTCTTTGATATAATCTGCTTGCAGTGTAAGCCAGAAATAGCCCTGCCTTAACATTTTCTTAGCCAGGGCTAACCCATTTGTATATGGCCCACAAGTCCCTGCGTGGATCTGCCTCATGACTTCCTTGGCTTCCTTTTCTGTTAAGAACTTCAAGAGCAGGCCGTTGGCGGTTCTCTTAAAGATTTGACCCTCAAATAATCTAAACTGTGCCTCTAACCTCCTGAGAGAGATCTTATCTAACTCGCTAGCATCTTCAGGGTACTGACCATTCTGAATAAACTGTAGATTATGATGATACCAAGGATGTTCTTCCGCCGTCGCTATAACACTGACCGATAAGTAGCAAGGATTCTATACGATCTCCACTACTACTGGCTGCATAGGGTGTTTCCGGGGTTCCTCCCATATTGACGAGAGTGTGGCTAAAGAGTCTACCATCTGATTCTCATCCCTCGACACGTGTCTAAACTCACATAGTCCATATGCTTCCACCTTGTTCCAAACCAACTGGAGGTATGGCCGGAGCGACCCTTCTTTTACCTCCCATTCGCCGGTGATCTGATGGATTATTAGTGCTGAATCTCCAATTATCAATACTTCATGTGCCGCTAGTGTGATCAGAGCATCAATCCCGAATAGGCAAGCTTCATACTCCACCATAAACACGCCATAAACATGTCAAAAACAATTTGAATTCGAAAACAGCACTGTGCGATGACGTCCGTACGGTTCGTTTCGCTGCTCTACTTTATTCCGGAAACTACAGTCGTATGGCTGTAGTTACAGCTGTGCAGCTGTAATTTCTAGAACCCGAAAAATTGGTTTTCTTATTTTTGTGGAAATACCATTTTGCACGTTTTCAATATTTACCGGGAATTTTATGGGATTCGTGGGTCCGCTAATGCTAAACTACGGATTCGATTCGGATCGAACAACCCCGAAACTTAGAAAATAAAACCCTGGGAAAACCGAAAACCTTAATATCCGTACGTACAGAAATCTGAAAACCAATATTTTACCAAATGCAGACGAATTTGGGCCGAAATTGATCACAACAGAATGCACAAAATGGAAAACGGACTGTTTTCGGCCGATTGGGACGATTCGGGAATTTGTCCCTATAGAACAGAGCCGGGCAGCTCTGCCAGAGCTTCCCGACTCTGTTCATCATGAACACAACCGTGCGGCTCTATTCGGGTAAGTCTGGTTCTAAAAATTGCAAAAATAAAGAAAACGCACAGAAAAGACAATGCCAATGGGTTTAAGGCCTCTCATAGTTTACCTTGATGCTGTTTTGATGCTTTAAACGTCAAGAAACGGATTGAAAGCTTGGAATTTGTCCTGGAAGCTCAACCGGCCGAAAACTGAAACGATCCAAACAATCAGAAACCAATCCGAAACGATCCCGAATCAATGAACAAAGGTTAAAGAACTTGTCACTGATGTTTTAAGATTAGTTTTAGGTCTTAGCTTGAGTGTTTTTGATCACCCTCCTTAGCTTTGGTGCCTTGGTTCTCTCTTCTCCTTTCCCTCTATTTCTCTTTTTCTCTGTTTTCGGTTTTTCCCAGTTTTTCTTTCTGCCCAAGATTGAAAAGTCCTCCTGATTTCATTTTTTTTTGCTTTTATATTCTTTACTTATGTCATTTCAAACATTTAATAAGCCGCTTGCAACTTTGAGACGTTTCACCCCAAATCTTTTCTATCGAGCCAAGTTACTCTGCTTTGCAGAGCAACTTAACTCACTCACTCGAGCCGCCCCGCTCTAGTTTGTACTAGTGCTGTACGGCTCTAGTTTAGAGCTGCCCGGCTCTAGTTTAGAGCTGCCCGGCTCTAGCTTTTAAGCTAAAGCCACACGGCTCTAGCAAGAGTCGGGGCAAAATTCTTGAAAATTCGACACTCACCCTAAACCCTAAAAAATCACTCTAGAGACCTTCTCGTGGGTTTTAGATCATAGATAGCTTGGTTTTTAGGACATTTGAGCTACTCTGGGCGACATTCTGGTCGTTTTCAAGTCCGATTCAAGTCCGTCTGCTCCACAGGTAATCAGGAATTCTCATCATAGAGGTTGGGAACCCAGCGCTTACAACTGCCCCTCGCGTGATCAAATTTAATACCCGATACTAGGTTTAGGTTACCTGGGGGGAATTTGAGAACACAAATGGAAGCGCCGTAAGTGAAAGGAAATAAAGACAAACCTAAGTTGCAGCTGATCTGGGCTTGACATCGGGTCTATGTTACCCACGATGGATCTACTGAAGTTTGGGGTGGAAGCAAATCTGAGCCTAACACAGGGTTTAGGTTACCCGCGGCAGATCTGCTGGAGTTGAGATGGAAGTAAATCTGGGCCTGACACCGGGTTTAGGTTACCCGTGAAGGATCTGCTGAAGTTCAGGGTGGAAGCAAATCTGAGCCTGACACAGGGTTTAGGTTACCTGCGACGGATCTGCTGAATTTGAGATAGAAGTAAATCTGGGCCTAACACCGGGTTTAGGTTACCTGCGGTGGATCTGCTAGAGTTGAGATGGAAGCAAATCTGGGCCTGACACCGGGTTTCGGTTACCCGTGACGGATCTGTTGAAGTTCAGGGTGGAAGCAAATCTGAGCCTGACACCGGGTTTAGGTTACCCACGGTGGATCTCCTGGATTTGAGATGGAGGCAAATCTGGGCCTGGCACCGGGTTTAGGTTACCCACAGTCCTAAGGCATTGGTCTTTGCATTTGTATCATACATTGATTGGATTCATGTATTATACTTATTTGTGTTATTAATAAAGGCATCAATTCGTTTAATATATTTATCTTGTGCAATATATTAAATGAAGTATCCAATGGACATATCTATATCCATGATGACAAGTGTCATGCACTTGGCAGTAAGACCATGGATAGGGTAAATGATATGACCATAAATAGATCCGTAGTCTGTTCTAGTCATGGGAATGAATGGAACTATAGACTATCATTAACCTAGTTGTATGGCGGTGTCTTACCGGTCATTGGACATGGAATGTCAACTAAGTTAATGGGTACATGCCTGGAAGCATGGTACTGGATAGATCCACTAAACGAGAAATCCGCATGGTATAGTATCACAAGTGATTCTCGTGTAGTACTTGTATGGATCCTTTGACCTGACCATATGATGGTGTTACATGTGAAGTCGCATACTTAGGGGTACGCCTAAAGGGCCTGTAATAGGGTGCCAAGTATGGGTGCTTTCGGGTATGTCACTGAACATGGTAATACTATGGATATGCAGAAGGGATTTGTCACTCAGTAACCAACTGAGAAGATATCACCGGCCACTTGATGATTGTGACTGATAAGAGTGTGGCCACACCCAAACGAGTTGGAACTTGTTTGTGAGCATCAGTACATTCGGGATCAAGTTAATGTCCGGACACAAAAGAGGGTGATCAATCCATGCCTCTGTGTTGGACACCGATATCAATGACATGGGATGTACAAGTTTAAACTACAGGGTTATGACATCAGTTAGACTGCCATCTCCATCTTAATTGGGGGCTGCAGTGGCTTGCTAGAGCCCAACTGCAGTCTGCGGGCCAAAGGCCCGCTGCCAACATAAAGATGGGCCCACGGGATCGTACACATTGAGCGACTGGACACCGATTTAAAGAATCACTAGTACACTTGGAGTGTACACTCTAGAGAGAGAGAACTATATATATTAATTATATTATAAGGATCAATTGGATTGATCATTATAATAAAATTAATATTTGGCTTCACATAATTAATTGGATTAATTATGAGATTATTTCCTAGGTGGAAATATTCATATGTATAGGTTTACATATGAATTTGTTTTATGAAGACTTAATTTTAATTTGATGGATTAAATTAATTAGTCAAACTAATTTTAATTTAAATGTAAATAATATATTACTTGGAGTAATATATTAAATACATGGGTTAATTAAAATTGGGTTTGATATTGATGTAGACCAGACTAATTAAAATAAGTTTGGGCCTGAATTAAAAGGAGGAAGCTCACACAGACACAGAAGCCAGACTGGGCCCAAATTCCAGCAAGGGAATTTGGAAGCCCTAGGGTTAAAAACCCTAAGGGGAATTCGGCCAACATACAAGAGCATCTAGCCCCCCTTTGGCCGAATTCTTCTTCCCTCCCTCACTCTCTAATCTTCGTGATTTTTGACGCTAGCACGTGCGGTGTTCGTTAGGCGCTCGTGTACGGGAACGAGGAGGAATTCTATTTTGAATTCTGCAGTCATCATCCATCTCTAGAAAGAGATATTTCTGGTAAGAAATTTAATCCCTTTCTATTTAATTTTAAGTTTTTCAATTTCCACTTCAATTGCTCCTGGGACTGGATTTGAGGAAATCACCGCGTTCTTCCGCTTTTATCGGGTGATTTCCTGTGAAAAATCCCAACATCTGCTAGATTTGTGAGGTTGCGTTGGTGATGCGTATTTATTCCTTGATCGATAATTTTGGAGCAAAAATTTTTGCCCCTTCCATCAAGAATAAATACGGCTCGATTGCCCTGCCCCTGGATACCTGCACTTGGGTTGGTCGTGATGCATGTATGCATGTGTACGTACTTGTTTTGAATGCTTATGTGTGCATGTTGCAATGTATGCATATGCGAATGGACTCTGGGAGACGCGTTTCCTGCTATTTGTCCAGCCTTGGAACGCTACACCCGTGCTGGGGAGAGCGGGCCGTGCCTCCGGTTAGGGAAAGTGCATCATGCCTATGACTGCCCCTAGCTGGGGAGAATATTCTTTATGTGATGCGACTCTCACACCTCTGCTGGGGATATGCGGGGATACACAATGACTGTTAGGGAAGTCTGATGACTGCTAGGGAGAAAGTGGTCACGTTCTTTGTGATGGTTTCGCTAGGGAATAGTGCAGAGGATCCAGCTAGAGAATGACAAAAGTGTCTCCACTAGGGAATGTCGAAAGTGTCTCGTCTTTCTGTCCCTAGGAATGGTGAGTTCGAAAATGCTCTAAATTTTGCCTGAGCTGCCCGGCATGGGTTTTCAGCCCAACGAGCTGCTTTAACTTTTGCCTAAGGCACCTTTTCGGTTTTCACCTTAGCTAGCTCCCTTTTTTTTGGTCCTGTGAAATTTGGAGGATAAGAAAAGATTACAGATTACATGTATTCAGCACATTTTCCTTGTTAAAGTAGTGCGAGCCTTTTAACCAATTAAATGCAAAGTGCTTTTTTTAAATGGATGTTTAGGTGAGATAACTTTGTTTATGCATTCTGATATAACCATACGAACATATAAAAACAAAACATCACACTTTATCGATGAAAGTAGCATGAATACATTTGAAAAGGTTGGTTCCCGAAATGGTATACACTCTACACAGAACTAGAATCCGTCACTAGCCGTCCCTTGCGGATTTTCCGACTAATCATTTTCTCTCGTGTCCTGATTTTTTCCTAGGCTGCCCTTTTCGAGTTTTTAACCTAGCATACCCATTTTTTTTTAAAACATAGTAAGGCTTCAGGCGGTCTTGGTTGACAGGATTTGCAAATTCATTCCCGTCCATGTCCATGATGCTTACACCACCCTTTGATAGCACTTTCTTCACAACATAAGGGCCTTCCCAATTCGATCTGAATTTCCCACAGGTATCCACATTTGTAGGCCTTAACTGCTTCTGAACCAGATCCCTGGCTTCCAGCTGCTGTCTAGGATACTTCACATTTCGATTATAGGCCCTAGCCATTCTGCACTGATACATCTGCAGGTGATCCAGTGCTTTCAACTATTTTTCATCTAATGCAGCCAACTGCTCGTATCTAGCTTGAACCCATCCTGTTTCTGGTAGCTGGGCTTCCAAAGCTACTCTGAGTGACTTGAGTTCCATTTCCACTGGCAAAACTGCTTCCATTCTATACACTAAGGCGTAAGGAGTCTCGTCAGTTGGTGTTCTAACACTGGTTCTGTAACCCCAAAGAGCATATGGTAGTTTATCATCCTAATCTCTATAGGTGGTTACCATATTTGACAAAATCTTCTTAATCGACTTGTTAGCCACTTCCACTGCGCCATTGGCCTGCGGTCTGTATGGAGAAGACCTATGATGTTCGATGCCATGTTCTGAGAATAGCTTAGCTGTTGCCCCTTGGAATTGCACCCGTTATCATTCACTACATGGTGAGGGATTCCGTATCGAGAGATTATGTTCTTCTAAATGAACTTGACCATCTACTTAGCTGTCACATTGGAGAAAGATTCTGCTTCTACCCACTTCAAAAAATAATCAATTGCAACCACTATGAATCTGTGCTCATCAGATGCTGCGGGATGAATTTCGCCAATCATATCGATCCCCCACACTGAGAACGGCCAAGGAGATGCAAGATTTTGTAATTCGAGTGGTGGCAGATGACTGATATCTGTATAGATCTGGCATTCGTGACACCTTTTTACCTCCTTCATATAATCAAACTGCATTGTCATCCAGAAGTATCCCTGTCTCATTATCTTTCTAGCCATGGTGATCCCATTCATATATGGCCCACAGGATCCGGCATGCACTTGCTTCATTACTATTTTAGCCTCTTGTTTTGTTAAACATCTTAGAAGAACCCCATTTACAGTTCTCTTGTACAACTTATCTCCGAAGATTCTGAATTGGCTGGTTAATCTTCTTAATGACATCTTATCAGCAATGCTAGCTTCTTCTGAATGCTTTCCCTCTTTCACATACTGATAAATGTCAAAGAACCAGGGCTTTTCCTCGGCTGTTAACTCCATCACTTCATGCATATCAAAGCAGGGTTGCCTGGAGATTGCTATGACCAGAGACTATACTTGTGTCTTTTTCAGATCTTCCCATATGGAGGACAGTGTCGCTAGTGCATCCGCCAGCAATTCTAAGTATTGCCGTAAGGCTTCTTCTCTCAAATCCCATTCACCTTGTGCCTGCCTAATCACCAAGAGTGAGTCCCCAATAATCAAGACATCGCCTGCCCTAGTGTCAGGAGGGCTTCTATCCTGAATAAGCACGCTTCATACTCTGCCCCATTGTTGGTTATGGAGAAATCCAATCTCTTTGATAGTGGAATAATCTCGCCATCTAGCATTGCTATGATCACTCCAATTCCAGCACCCTTTCTATTTATGGCACCATCAAAGCACATAACCCATCTCCTTACTTCCACTATAGCCAACTGTTCATCAGGGAACTCTAGACTTTCCATGCGATCTGATTCTAATGGCTGGTTTGCTAAGAATTCTGCCATAGCTCGCCCTTTGATGGTTTTTCTAGTGATGTACTCGATGTCGAATTCTGATAGAAGTAGTAGCCACCTGGATAATTTCCCAACCAATACCGGTGCTTCATACAGATATTTCATCGGATCCACTTTAGCCACAGCTTGTACTGTAGATGACCGAAAGTAGTGGCGTAGCTTCTTAGTCAGCCAAATCATCGCTACACATGTCTTTTCTACCAGTGTATACTTGGTTTCGTATTCCAGCAGCTTTTTACTGAGATAATAAATAGGGTCTCCTCCCATCTTGCTCTTATGCTAGCATTGCCCCTATAGAGGAGTCTTCGACGGCTAAATACAGAATCAAAGGCTTTCCTAGAGTTGGAGGGCTGAGAACTGGTGGATTTACTAAGTAAGCTTTGATCTTTTCAAAAGCCAACTGACATCTGTCATCCCATACAATCGGCTGGTCTTTCCTTAATAGTTTGAAAATCGGTTCACACACCAAAGTTAACCGCTCTATGAAACGGCTGGCATATTGCAAAGAGCTAGAAATGATCGGACCTCCTTCTCTGTTTTAGGGGCTAGCATATCCTGAATTGCTTTAATTTTGTTTGGATCCATCTCTATCCCCCTTTGGATGACCACATGACCCAGCAACTTACCTAATGTAACCCTAAATATGCACTTCTTAGGGTTGAGACATAGGTTGTATTCCCCGATGCATGTAAGAAATCTATCCAGGATAGTAGGGTGCTCTTCCTGGGTCATTGATTTAACAAGCATGTCATTTACATACACGTCCACTTCTTTATGAATCATGTCATGTAGCAATGTTGTGACAGCCCTCTGGTAAGTGGCTCCAACATTTTTCAACCTGAAGGGCTTTACCTTGTAACAGAAGGTGCCCCATTCTGTGATGAAGAACGTTTTCACCTTATCAACAACATCCATTAAGATCTGGTTATATCCTAAAAATCCATCCATAAAAGAGTACATTGCTGCGTTGGCTGCACTGTCGATTAAAACATCAATGTGAGGCAAGGGGAAATTATCTTTTGGGCATGCCTTGTTCAAGTCCTTATAATCAACACACACCTTGACCCTTCCATCTTTCTTAGGTACTAGCATAATGTTGGCTTACCATTCGGTGTATTCTACCACTTCAAGGAACTTAGCTCCAATCTGTTTGGCCACCTCCTCCTTTACTAATGCAACCCATTCTGGTTTTAGCCGTCTCAACTTCTGCTTTACTGGTCTGAATCTAGGATCTGTTGGAATCTTATGAGCTGCTATTTCTGTGTCGACTCCTGGCATGTCTTCGTATGACCAGGAAAAAGCCTTAACATGTTTATGTAGTATTCTTGTCAATTCTCTCTCTTCTTCAGATTTTAGTTCGTGTGAAATGAATACCATTTTGGGGTTTTCATCTATACTTATGTTAATTTCATGCAATGCAGTGTCATGAATGCTAAATATGCTTGATGGTGATTCAAATGCATGCACAGAATTATCAGGATAAACATCACATAAGTAAGCAAACTGGGATTTCATTGCATTAAACTTGTTAAAAAGTACATTGTTCACATAAAAAAGAGCAGAAACAGATACAAGAAAATGATTTTCATCCTCCACAGGTGGAGGGCCTTGAACTTCCTCAACATCCTTGTTCAGCTCCAGGATGTTGTCCAGGTCAGTAGCAATCTCAGATTCTTGTTCAGAAAGAAGAGCAGTCTTCTCAATCTCAGCCACCTGTGCCTTGGCTTCCATCATGATACCTGCTATCTCAGCAATCACAGTATCCAAACTCGCCTTGATCATCAACTCCTTAGTGGATCCCCCCTTAGACTTTTCAAATGCCTTGCCCAGGGCGGCAGTCAGTCCTCTGAAATTGCTTTCACAAATTCATCACAAAATTTCTCTTCAGCTTTCTCCATGGCCACTTCTACCGCTTCTGTTATTACTTCAAATGGTTTCTCTTGGGGGGTGACAGGCTCAACAATTGCCTTTTCCACTATTACTGGTGCAACTGGCTCCTTCTGGCTCTTTTCAAAGTCCATAACATCAGAAAATATCTCGAAGCCTGGGAGTTCAATACTCCTGACCTTCACTGGTTCGACTTGTCCCTTGTATAGTTGTTCGCTAGCCTTAATGAACGGATTCATCATGGGCTTGCCATTCTTTCCTTTTCTCAGATTTTTCTGCTTAGACGCCTCAGCCGTGTAGCTTAAGCCAAACTATCTCGGCTTCCCAAAATCAATGCTAAATTCAGGCACACCTTGTAGATTGGCCCCGAGTCCCATACCCGGAACAAAATCACACCTGTGAAGATACTTAGACAACTATTCTGGCATATAGTTCTCATAAATGACCATTGGAGTATCCGTGGTCTCCTCCTCACTGACCATTGGCGACTTGGAAACCGCCGAATGGTATGGTCTCCTCACTAACTGCAGCAATCAGGGACTGGGAGTCCGCCTCGACTGTCACAACTTCACCCCCTATTAAAAACTTAACCTTCTAATGCAGAGTTGAAGGGATATCTCCCAACGGATGAAACCAGGGCCTCCCTAATAGCAAGGAGAATGTAACTGGAATGTCAATCATAGTAAAAACGACCATCGACTTGACCGGTCCCACTTCTACTTCAGTCTCAAAAGTCCTAATCACGGTCCTCTTCGAATCATCATAAGCCCTAATCATAGTGGAGGACTTTTTTAGGCTGTCCTCGCTCAGACCCAGAAATGGCAACATCTTTAGTGGGCATATGTTCAGGGCAGATCCATCGTCCACCATCACACATGGCATAACTCGGTCCCAGAGGTTAACCTTGACATACAGAGCTTTGTTGTGAGCCCTTCCTCCGTGTGGCAGGTCTTTTTCAGAAAATACAATGTCAGGGGACCCGACATGGATCTTGTCCAGTAAGCAACACATGGCCTCTGGAGATGCCAGAGGAGAAACTTCTATCTCAGATAGCTTTTTAACCAGTGCTGCTCTGTGTTCTTTGGAAGTCAGCAACAGATGCCACAGACTGGCCTGTGCTAGAGTCTTTTTCAATTACGAGATAACCGGGTCTTTTTTTTCCACATCCTTCAGTGCTGACATGTTACCCGACCCGGTCACTGGAACCTTGTCACTCTGTTGAACCACCGGTTGGTAAACCCTACCACTCCTCGTTACATTCTGTACCTCGGAAACCTTTGGTTCCCCAACAATTGGCAGCTTGACTATTTCATTATAGCCATATTCTTCGTATTCATCTTCCAAATCCAGATCATCCATACTTACAGGTTTCAGTTCCTTCTACTCTGTCAACTTCTCACAATCAGACTTTGCCCCAATTTCACTAGCCACTACAGACTGTACGGTGGGATTTGCTTGTAGGAATTATGCAAAAATGAAGTTGTCTGGCAGGCCCGACTGCACCATATTGACCTGCCTTTTGAATACTGGCAAAGGGTTAGTCTTAGTACTGGGCTTGGCAGGCTCCTGTAATTTCCCTTCGTCAATCAACTTCTGTATGGCATCCTTCAGCCTGTGACAGTTGTTGGTTCTATGTCTCACCATGACATGGTAGGTACAGAAATCATCTTTGTCTTCCTCCGCAGGCTTCTTGAAAGGCCTGAGAGAGCTTAACAGATTGCCATTCCTGCACTTAGCAAAAATCTTAGCCAAGGAGGAAGCCCACGGAGATATACCTTGGCCTTCTGAATTTCTGCCTTGGTTTCCCTGCTGCTGAGACACAATGGCAACCCTTGCTTGCTTGGTTTCTGAAAACTATCCACTTTTACTAGCAGAACCAGACCCAGACCCACTTCTTGACCAAGTCACAGTAGTTGACCGATACCCTGAACTGTACCTAGAGCCTCTATTGCCCCTTTGGCTTACTGCCCTTTCTTCTTCATCTCTCTCAATTTTCATTGCCATGCTATATACTTCACTGAGCTCACTGAAAGAGTGGAATTTCATGTTGTTTCAGAAGATGTCCCTACTCTTGTCAATCAACCTTTGAATCAGTTTGTCCTCATCGGGGCGGTTCTTCAGCAGGATCATTTTATTCATCCATATCTGATAATAAGCATCAAAGGATTCATTGGGCTTCTGGTTAACCCTCTCCAGATCATACAACTTCACCTGGATTTTAGTATTGAAGCTTTAGTATTTGATGAAAGCTACCGATAAGGCTTCCTAGTCAGATTGCACATCCTCTGCCAAAGAGTTGTACCAATTCAGGGCTCCCCTTTCCAGTGTGGTCGGGAACTCAATAGGAAGGGTTTCAATGCCCTTATTAATCATAACATCGTCATTTACACCTCTCTTGGAGTCCAGACTGATGTTAGCCCCTTTCTTCAGCTTTGCGACTACTTTGTCAAGTTCAGAGTACTTGGCCTTCATTTTCTTTTCCATGGCTGCTTCCATCTCTTGTAGCTTCTCCATACTGGCTAAGACATCAGCCCCAAGTTGAGAGGACTCATCTACCTTTTCCTTTCCGGGCCTGCTGGTGCCGGTTTCCCCAGTTTCCCTTACAACAGCTCGCATCTCTTCTTTCAGCATGTCACGGAAATCCTGAGATCTCAGGAAGTCCTTCAGAGCATCAACAAGACTTAGTGCTTGATTAGCCATTTCCACTTCCTCCCTGGAATCAGAATCACTGTCAGTTTTTACTGTTCTCTGTTCCCCAACAGCCCTCAAAGACTGAGACCTTATCCTTGGTCAATCCAGCTTACTCTGTGAACTGTCTGTATGGAGCTTTAGCCTTTTCTAGCCTAGTGTGTGTATGGTCCTACATCATAAGTGGAGAGTTAGGGATGGTAGATGAATGACGTGATGTTGTGGAGAATGATGCTTGGATAATGCTTCGTGAATGGAGATGGACATGAGAATGAACTTTGTGTGTTTTATTCCCTTTATTTGAGATGTCCCAAGAGTGCCCAGTACTATGCAAAATAATGCAAAAATGTTCCGTGGGAGCCACCGCACGGACGGAGGTTTGGCACCTTTGGGGCACCTAATGAATTGTCGTGAGATGGCCGCGTGTGTACCGACACACGACAAGAGTTTCGACACTTTGTAGGTCAATGGTATGAAATGAAATGGTTGCATGGGGATCGTCCCATAGATAGAATATTGATGCTTTTGAGGCACGTGATATGAGATGGTGTTACAGTCGCGTGTAACCGGGGACACGAACAGAGGTTCGGCATTCGTGGAACACCTTGCATGATTTTGATAATATTATGGAATGCCCCTATATGTGTACTAATCTGGCACCTCAGGGAGCACCTTGAATGATTTCACGATGTTATGAAATTGTCCAATGTGAACCATAATGCACAAACAGGATTTCGGCATCACCGAGACACCTATGATGAATGAATGTGATCTCATGTGATGACATCCTGTGAATTGTCACACGGAAATAAATCTAGGACAATTGTGGTCTTTTATTGAATGATATGATATTTGTGAAATGGCCGAGTGCGATCCAATGCACGGGCGGAACACCTGTAGTTTTGGGGTACCCGATATGTTATGGAATGAAATGATCATGAAGGGCACACTTGGAATCATCCTTTATTAGGTGAGATGAAATGATATGGATGTGCATGTCACACGAAAATGCAAGTGGCTGCACGAAAACGTGGTTAAAATGCATGACATACGGAATGATGTCGTGTATGCTTCGTGGGAAATGTCGCACGCGGGATGTAAATGGCATACAAATAAAATGTCGTGGCTACACAAAAATGTGATTAGTGTCACATATATGTCGATGTTTGAAAATGGCTACGTAAAGATGTGGTTAGAATGGCACACGAAAGCTATGCATGTTTGATGCTTCGTGAAAAGTCAAATAGAAAACACCACGGAACAAACATTAGCACAGGCAAAAATATGCACTCTTTTCCCACCGTATTTCTCCTTTCGATTGGTCTTGCATTCTTCCTAGGTGTTGGGTCTCTTTGGCATCAATAGGGGATACCAAAGGCGCACGTTCAATGTTCAATTTGAATTTAAGTTTTGGTAATCCTAGCGGAAGTTGATAAGCCATTACTTGTGGGTCATAGTCAAAACCAAGGGTCGTACAGGTTCCCATAGTGAATATACACTCCTCACCGTAGAACACGATGTAAGGTCATAGGGTGCTATGAGTGGTTTACCCTGTCGGGTGTCTCCAATCCTGGTGGAAGAGGTAGTCCACCTTATTGGGTAAACCAGGGCTAATCAGTGTGTTGGAGGGATTGAGAAGAAGAAAATGTCATGATATGCAAGGTGCAAATAAATATGGTAATATGAACTAGTGAAGTGACTGCAAGCGAGGTTTTATTTCGGTAGCTGCCTAAGTTCCTTAAGTTTTTGAAAATTTTTTTTAAGAAACCATAATCCCCAACGGAGTCGCCACTGTGAGCGGACGACCTTTTTCGAAAAGCGGGAAAGGAACGCGGCGAAGTGAACCGGGGAAAGCGTTTTCGTTTGTTTTTGGTTTTGGAAAACGGGCTTTGTTTATCTTTAGTTAGGAAAACCATTGATTTGATTTGGAAATTCCTTTGTAGAAAACATTTTCTTGTTTTAACTTAAAGACCTTAAAACTTAAATTTCAAGATCAATGACAGAGTCGCCACCCGGATCAGCTCATCCGGGAAATTCCGGTACAGCTCCCTACCAAGAGTAGACTACTGTACCTAATCCAGAGATTTAAGGTTCGGGCAAGTGACTTATTTTAACCTCTAGCTTGCTTTCACTTCATAATTTATATTACCATATTTAATTCACTTTATTATCTTTTTTTAATCCCAATTTGTTTATTTTAATCAACCGATGCTAAGGCAAAATGCAGAAAATAAATTGCAGAAAAATAAAGCATACATCCAAAATATACAAGGAAAGTAGTAGAGGCCGATTATACAACCCAATCGAATAAAAGATAAAAACTCTCATCCTCACATTACAATCGCCTAAGTACACGAGGATCTAAAAAATTACAACCGCCAAAAAATACACGAAATCTATCAATTACATAAAAATGAAAATAAAATAAAATAAAAATAAATGCTGCAAAATAGATGGTTGGCATAGTTTATATTGCACACACATATAGGACTCAAATAGGATAGAATTGGGAATTTAGGAAACGAGGGCATGCACTTAGGGGGTAACTGGGTCGACCCGACCGGTCGGACCGATTAGACTTGGAAAACGGTTTTGAAATGCCCTGTAATTTTTGTGCTGAAAAATCATTTTTTGGAAAATAATTGGTTCAGTTACATGCAAATTTCCATTTTTTGTGGGTCTATTATCCCGGAATCTAGGATTCCGTTCGTGCGGGTTTCCTAATTACAACATCCATCTAGGGTCCAAAAAGCAATAAACACGCCAAAAACAATTTGAATTCGAAAACAGTACCGCGTGACGATATCCGTATGGGTCGTTTACGGCTCTGCTTTATTCCGTAAACTACAGTCGTACGGCTGTAGTTACAGCTGTGCGGCTGTAATTCTGGAACCCAGAAAATTAGTTTTCTTATTTTTGTGGAAATACCGTTTTGCACGTTTTCAATATTTTCCCGGAATTTTATAGGGTTCGGGGGTCCTCTAATACTGAACTACAAATTTGATTCGGATCGAACAACCCCGAAACTCAAAAAATAAAACCCCGAGAAAACCGAAAACCCTAATAGCCGTATGTACAGAAATCCAAAAAACAAAATTTTACCACATACGGATGAATTTGGGCCGAAATTGATCACAACAGAATGCACAAAATGGAAAACGGACTGTTTTCAGCCGATCGGGACGATTCGGGAATCTGTCCCTACAGAATAGAGCCGGACAGCTCTAGGCACCAGAGCCGCCCGGCTTTATTCGGGTAAGTCCGATTTCAAAAATTGCAAAAATGAAGAAAACGCACAGAAAAGACAATGCAAATAGGTTTAAGGCCTCTCATAGTTTACCTTGATGTTGTTTTGATGCTTTAAACGTCAAGAAATGGATTGAAAGCTTGGAATTTGTCCTGGAAGCTCAACTGGCCGAAAATTGAAACGATCCGAACAATCCAAAGCCAATCCGAAATGATCCCGAATCAATGAGAAAAGGTTAAAGAACTTGTCATTGATGTTTTAAGATTAGTTTTAGGTCTTAGCTTAAGTGTTTTTTATCACCCTCCTTACCTTTGGTGCCTCGGTTCTCTCTTCTCCTTTCCTTCTATTTCTCTTTTTCTTTGTTTTCGGTTTTTCTCAGTTTTTCTTTCTGCCCAAGATTGAAAAGTCCTCCTGATTTCTTTTTTTTTTTTTTTGCTTTTGTATTCTTTACTTATATCATTTCAAACATTTAATGAGCCGCCTGCAACTTTGAGACTTTTTACCCCAAATCTTTCCTGTCGAGCCAAGTTGCTCTGCTTTGCATAGCAACTTAGCTCACCCACTAGATCCGCCCAGCTCTAGTTTGTACAAGAGCCTAGGCAAAATTCTCGAAAACCCGACGCTCACCCTAAACCCTAAAAAATCACTCGGGAGACCTTCTAGGGGGTTTCGGATCGTGGATAGCTTGGTTTTTAGGACGTTTAAGATACTCCGGGTGACATTCTGGTCATTTTCAAGTCTGATTCAAATCCGTCTGCTCCACAGGTAATACAAGAATTCTTATCATAGAGGTCGGGAAAACCCGGTGCTTACATAGGAGCAGTAATTGTCTTTATCTGCCTCAGAAGGAGAAACATACGGCTTCACACTCTGTGACAAACCAGCCTTTCTGCATTTGCCAAAAATACGACCTAAGGTGTTGACCCATGGGTTTGTGAGTCTTTGAAGGGCCCTTGACTGTCCACCCTGGGCTACTGCTGCTACGTCTACCTCTCGTACCCGATCTGTCACTGCAGTTTGGGCCGGTTTTGGACTAGACCTTGACAGGGTGGTTGTGGAACTATTGGCCTTGTACCCCTGAGTATATCCCCGGCTGCCCCTAAGTACCTGAACCCTATCTATTCATCTGATCTTCCTCCGCATATCTCTTAATGCGTTTAGCAAAATCCACAACATCATTGAAGGAGTGGAACCTCTTCAGCTTCATTTTCTCCTTGTAAGGCGGCAAGCTACCATCAACAAGCTTCACAATGAGAGATTCCAGTTTAGGAGCCCCGTCCACCAATACTTGCACATCCATTCATCTCTTGTAATATGCTGAGAAGGATTCATTAAGCCTCTGATGGATTCTTTCCAGGTCTTCCAATGTAGTTTCAACCTGAGTATTGTAGGCATATTGTTTCACAAACGCCTCAGACAAATCCTCCCAGGTGGAACGGGTATAGATTGGTGTCTTCAGATACCACTTGGCTGTTGCACCTCGCAAGGTGGTTGGAAACAGATTCAACAAATGGACCTTTCCGATCCCCAAGCTAGACATAATTCTCACATAGCTATCTAGGTAAGCTTCTGGCTAACCTTCCCCAGTGTACGGGGGTAAATACGGCATCTGAAACCTAACTGGGAGTGGCTCTCCCCCCTTTGCCAGTAAAGTAAATGGATCCGCACACTTAATAGGTTGATAATGCACCATCTCCTTCAGCTTCGGCAACAGTGCTTCAAAGTCAGAGAATTTCTCCTTAAGGCGCCTTTCTACGGCTGTCTCAATTGAGGCCTCTCTAGCTCTTTCAAAGGCCTCATCCTCCTTAGAATGGTGATCAGTCTCCTGAGGTGGGATGACCACCCTGCTACTGCCAGGGATGTTCCTTCCTAAATTAGGACCCCCCTGAATGACATTCCCTTCGTTCTTAACTGGGGATTGGGCCTGCTGACTAGTCTAGCCCTCAGCGGCAGTTACCGCGATCTGCACTTGCTCCATGATGGTAGCTTTGAACTGATCCAAATTAAATGGCAAATTTCCACCATTCCCGCCTTGAGCCATTTCTGTTCTGCTTGTTTCTTCCAACACAAACTGATTATCAACTGGCATGGAAGGCAACTGTCCCCCAAACTCTTGCTCTGAATCTGAATCTGAATCTGAAAGAACCCTAACCTCCTCCACAGTGTCTGACTCTTTCTGAACTGATTGAACTGATTGACCAGACCCTGAACTGGCCCGTACTAGTCACTTCGAAATTCTACTCCAAATTGCACATTCAGCATAAGGTTAGCATCGCGGATGAATGTTATCCCCTAGACACGACATACTAAATGGCATGTATGGTATGGTCGTGGGATGATCGTGGTTGGATGATGTTTTGTGAATAAAGATAATAATGAATGTGGTTTCCTTTGTTCTTATTTCGAACATTTAGAGAATGCCAAAAACTATGCAAAAGACAATGCAAGAATCGTCACGTGCGGACCGTCACACGGACAGAGGTTCGGTGCCTTTGGGGCATCTAATGGATGTTATGAAATGGTCACGCATGTACCGACACACGGATAGAGGTTCGATGCTTTGTAGGTTAAAATGAAATGGCGTGAAATGGTCACGTGGAAGTCGTTCCACAGACAGAGTTCCGATGCTTTTGGGGCATCAAATATGGAATGATGTTGCAAATAAGTCACATGTAAGCAGGGACACGGACGGAGGTTCAGCGTTTGTGGAGCACCTTGCATGGATTATTAATGTTATGAAATGTTCCTATGTGCGTAAAAATTCAGTACCCATGGCGTACCTCAAATGATTTATTAATGTCATGGAACAAATCCGATGTGGATTGTGACACACAAGCAAGATTTCGGCATCATTGAGACACCAATGATAAGTGGACATGAAATGGGGATGATGTAATGTTATGTCATTGGGTGACTTGCCACACAACGAGGCCTAAGATCTTTGTGATCTTTCAGTGATTGATATGATATAGTGGAATGGCCGAGTGCAAACCGGCACACAGGCGGACTATGGGTAGTTTTGGGGTACCCGATATGGTATGAAATGAAACGGTCATGATAGGAATTCTCAGAACGTCCCTTATTAGATGAAATGGAATGAAATAACATGAATGTGTATGTCATGCAAAATGCAAGTGGTTGCAGAAAACGTGGTTAGGAATGTCACACAAAATGATGTCGTATATGTTCTACGAAAATGTTGCACATAAGATGTATATGGCATGCGAACAAAATGTCGTGGCTGCACGAAGACGTGGTTAGCACAAATGCCATACATATGTATGCGTTGATGCTTCATGAAAAGGTAAAAAGAAAAATCACCATGGAACAAACGTTAGCATATGCAAAAATATGCTCTCCCTTCCAACCTTATTTCTCCTTTCGATTGGTCTTGCATTCTTCCTAGGTATTGGGTCTCTTTGGCATCAACGGGGGATACAAAAGGCGCACACTCATTTGTTCAATTTTAATTTTATGTTTTGGTAATCCTAGGGGAAGTTACTAAGCCATTATATGCGGGTCAAAGTCCAAACCAAGGGTCGTACAGGTTCCCATAGCGAATATACACTCTTCACTGTAGAACACGATGTAAGGTCATGTGGTGCTATGAGTGGTTTACCCCATCAGGTGTCTCCAATCTTGGCGTAGAGGTAGTCCACCTTCTTAGGTAAACCGAGGCTGATCAGTGTATTTGAGGGGTTGAGAAGAAGAAAATGCATGATATGCAATGTACGAATAGATATGGCATTTATAAATCGACAAATGAATACAAGCGAGGTTATATTTCAGTAGTTGCCTAACTTTTTTAAGTTTTTATGAAAAATTAAAAAAAAAAACACTTTAAGATGATCCCTAGCAGAGTTGCCATTGTGAGCGGACGACCTAAAAGGCGAGATGCGGCGAAACGAACCGGGGGTTTTCGAAAACGTGGTTCTAGGTGATGTTTTGGAAAACGAGTTTTCGTTTATCTTGCTTTAGGGAAAATCATTTATTTGTTTCGAAATTCTTTTTCGTAGAAAACATTTTCCCATTTTTATTGCTTAAAGACCTCGAAACCTAAATTTCAAGATCAGTGACAGAGTCGCCACCCGGATCAGCTCATCCGGGGAAATTCCGGTACAGCTCCCTACCGAGCGCAGACTGCTATACCTAATCAAGAGATTTAGGGTTTGGGTAACTTACCTATTCAACCTCGAGCTTGTATTCAATTTATAATTTACCATATTTATTCAAGTTATTATCTTTTCTCTACCCAATTTCATTTATTTTATTATCCCGTGCTCAAACAAATTACAGAATTAAATTGCGGAAAAATAAATCATATACACAAAATATACAAAAGAATAACAGAGACCGCTTATACAACCAAATTGAATAAAAATAAAAACTCTCATCCTCACATTTACAAGTACCTAGAATACACGAGGATCTAAAAATTACAAACGCCTGAATACACGAATTAATCTATTAATTACAGCAAAAATAATAAAAATAAAAATAAATGCTGCAAAACAGACGATTAGCACTGTTTATGGCACAACACAGATAGAACTCAAATTAGGACAGAATTGGGATTTTTAGGATAGGGGGCATGCATTTAAGGGGTAACCGGGTCAACCCGACCTGTCGGACCGGTTAGACCTGGAAAATGGTTTTGAAACACCCTGTAGATTTTTGTGCTGAAAAACAATTTTAGAAAATTATTTGGCTCAATTTCATGTAAATTTTCATATTTCAGCGGGTGTGTTATCCCAGAACTCGGGGTTCTGTTCGGGTGGGTTTTCTAATTTTTACAAACATCTAGGGTCCAAAATGTAGTAAACATGCCAAAAACAGTCTGAATCCAAAAACAGCATCGCGCAACGACGTCCGTATAGGTCGTTCCGCGATTCTGTCTTTTTCGGGAACTACAGCCGCGCGATTGTAACTAGAGCCGGACGGCTCTGGTTAGAGCCAGGCGGCTCTAAACACAACCGGGCAGCTGTAATACCCGGACCAGAAACTAGTTTTCTCGTTTTTTGAAAAGTCATTATTTTGCTCGTTTTCGGTGTTTCCCGAAGATTTTATAGGGTTCGGGGGTCCGCTGATGCTGGACTACGGGTCCGAATCGGATCGAACGACCCGGAAATCAGAAAATAAAATCCGGGAAAAACCGAAAATCTAATATCCGTACGTACAGAAATCTGAAAACCGAAGCTTAATAATCGTACGAATATTTTTGGGCCGAAAAATGTCACAACAGAATGCAAAAAAAATGGAAAACGAACTATTTTCGGCCGATCGGGCAATTTCGGGTTTTCGCTCGGGAGAGCCGTACGGCTATATCCGGGTAGCCGGTTTTCCAAAAATTGAGAAAACAAAGAAATATCACACAGAAAATGCAATGAACACAAGTTTAAGGCCTCTCAGAGTTTACCTTGATACTGTTCCAATGTATTGGATATGCAAAAACGGATTGAAAATCAAGAATGTGACTTGAATCTTCGAATATTTTGAAATCCCAAAATTGAATCCGAAATGAAACCGAAAATGTATACGAAGCAATGAGTAGTGATCGGGATGAGTTAAAGAATGATTAAGCAATGAGTTATGGGGTTTTGAGAATCAAAGTTTTCTTTTCTTTCCTTTTCTTCTTCTTCTCCCTCGCTCTCCCTATCTCCCTATAACTTCTTTTCTTTTTCTTCTTTTTTTTTTCACCGAACCAAATCCCTCTCTCTAATTGATTTTACTTTTCCTTTTATATCTCACATTAACGAAATGATTTCACGAATTAATTACGCCGTCTTTGATTTTTTCAATTTCGCCGAATTCGCTCGTTTCAGGGCAAGTTGCTCTGCTTTGCAGAGCAACTTGTCCAACCCAATAGAGCCGGGCGGCTTTAGACCTACAGTCGGGTGGCTGTAGTTTGAAAACTATAACCACCGGGCCCTAGGTAGAGCCGGGGGCAAAAAAGCAAAAAATCTAGACGAGCACCCTAAAACCCTAAAACTACCCGGGGAACCTTTCTCAGGGTTTTGGATCGAGGATTGTTCGGTTTTCAGAAAATTCGAGACGTTCCAGGTGACATTCCGTTCTTTTCTAGATCCGATTGCTTAACAGAGGTAACAAAGAGTTCTCATCACAGAGGTCAGGAAAACCCGTGCTCACACTAGTCTTTAGTTATTATTGTTCCCATGATTTTAACAAACTAGGGATAAATTTATAACTGTTTTGATTCCTTACTTAAAGACTTATTTCCTGGAGAACGTTACTGACAATCATGAGTATAAACACAATTAATGGATACTTTAATACTATTAATTGCGTAAGAAATGAATAAAACAAATTATGCCTTTATTAATAAACACTAATGTATAATACATAAACCATAATGTATAATACAAATGAAATAGAATGCTTGGGACTAAGGCACACACCAACATTAATATTACTCAGAATAGTTTATAGATTAATATAAATATAACTTTCAATTGAAATACTGTAACATTTTCCCTTACTCGAATAGTAATACAAAATAATTGAAATTGGCGTTATTCGTTAGAATCAATGATACTTACAGACTCGTGACGTCGCTGGGAGTTTATTAACATTGATTTATCTTCAAAAACTTTGCCTTTTGTTTAAGAAACTACAAAAATCTCTTAAAGTTTTCCCTTCAAGTATTTCAAATATTAGACATCTAAAATTTAAAATCTTAACCATACAATATAATAAACACTTAATACTGAATCTGTACCTGAAAAATCATCAAAATCGAATGGCCGAAATTCAATTTTCCAATTTTCCTTTTGCTTTTGCTCTAGATGAAATGTCTAGAGCATTTCTTCTTTCTACATTGTAAGAGAAGATAGTAGATTTTTTTTATCAAAATTACCATTTTGCTCATACTATTTGGCACTATACATATTACTATTTAAAACTATTGAGTCATTTTACTATTTAAAGTTGCTATTTCAATAGTAACATATTTTTAATTTTAAAATTTCACCACATAACTTTTATTTCCTTTTTATAACCTTATTTTTCACATTATTTTCACCTACTAAACTTTTTATCATTTTAGTCATATTCCGAAAAATTATTTAAACTTATAATAATTTTGAAAATATATATAATTTTACTGAAAATTCATACTTATAGAAAATTTGGGATTTTAGTAAAAGTTTCAATAATAAAGATGATCCTGTTAAGCATGAACATACTAATGTAAATACACTCCCTAAAGAAGTACAAGATCCTAAAATGGTTGAAAATGAAGAAATTCAAATAAATTATGTTAGTACCAAGGAGATAGAATAGAGATGAAATAGTTATGGACCATACATTTGTAGATAATGCGACAATGAACACTGTGAAAGAAAATATGGATCATGAACCACAAGTTTGTTCAAGAATTCAAACTAGAGACGATTGGCAAAAATGCAATCCATGGAGATAGAAATTCTCATGGAAAACTTTAAGCTTTCGCATCAATATTTTGAACATGAGGTATTAGAACCCATATGATATAAATGGGTATTTGTGAAAAAGAGAAATGAGAAAAAATGAAACAATAGATACAAAGTGAGACTTGTCGCACAAAGTTTTTCCTAAAGACTCGGGATTGATTATATGGAGACATATTATAAGCAAACGACGTTTTTACGTTTACGGGACAAAGCGAAACAAGTAGTTTTTACCAATTTTGCTTTATATGATAATTATAATTACAAAATTCCTTTTGGAAAATGATTTTTCATAAAAGATTCGAGACCAGAATCTCAAAGAAAATATAGGATTCACCACCCTTCAGCTCAACTGCAAAATTTAGGTATAGCCGAAACCGGGGGGCCACTATACCTTCCAGAGATCTAGGTATGGACGAGTCTGTTACTTATTATCTAATTAAAATACATGCTTCAACAACCAAATTATAGTAGTTTATGAACTAAGTTTTTTTATTTAGAGCACAAAACATTCATGCAAGGTATTGAAAGCAATAAATAAATTAATTATACAGACCAAATCACATAAGCTACCTTAAGAGATACATATGAATCAAATGGGGAATTGGGGTACAATCACCTAGAATACATGAATTTATCGAACATAATAATAAAACCTAAACATACATCTAATCCTTCAAAACAGACGTTAGTACATGAATAATTGCATGTAGGACTCAATCAATACATAATGGGATAATAAATAAGTTGGGGTCATTCATTTACAGGAGATAGTCGAAGAGACTCGGCAAATCTCACCGACTAGACCTGGAAAACATTTTGAAACTTCCCTATGTTGATTTTTGAGAAAACGGTTTTGAAAATTGTCTTTCCGGTTAATTATTTAGCATGGTAAGTGAGTCCGTTTTCAAGAAACTTGGTTTCCATCGTTGTTCTGTTCTAATACATGCTTTTGGAGTGTAAAGCTAAGGCTTAAATGTCATAAAATGCATGAAAATCGATTTTCAGTGATTATATCCCGAACTAACACCCACGTGGGTGTTGAGATAATAGTCGTGCAGCTGTATATTTTCACCTGTGCGGATATTACTTTAAGACCCGTGAAGAATATTGAATCATAAACTTTTGTGGTTCTGTTCTAAGAACCAATAGTCGTGCGGCTGTAGCTGTAATAGCCATATGGCTGTAACTATAGCCATACGGCTATTACGATGGCCGCACAGCTCTGGTTCTCAACCCAAAAATAAAAAATAGAGTATTTAAAAAACGATGCAGATGATGCTCAAATACAGCACAGACAAGGCAAATGTTTAGGTTTCTTGGATATTTACCCTTATAGCATGGATCTACAGTTTAGGATATGAAAATCTTCAAGAAAAAGCTCTGATTTCAGACCCAAAGTTTAAGCTTCGAAAATGGTCTCAAGCTCCGAAAGTTAAGGTTTTAGTGTTCAGATTAGTCTCTAAACCTATTAGAAGTCTTAGTGTAATAGAGATTGAAGATGAAAATTAAAGAAAAAAAAGACTTGGATTTTGTTTCCTCTTTTCTTCCTTTTTTTTCCTCTTTCTCTCTATGAAAATTACCAACCCTTCATTCATTATCAAACATGGTATTTATAGGCAAAATAACAAATTCCTTTTGTTAAATCCATCCAAAAAATTATTTCCAAGAAGAAGAGTCATGGTTCTATTAGGGATCAATAGTCGTGCAGATGTTAATGCAACAGTTGTGTCACTATTAACGCATTAGCCGTGCAGCTGTTAGCACATCAGCCGCACGCTATTGTTGTTCCTAGACAACCTCCTCTTCTTCCGGGAATTTTATGAGGCTTGAAGTTCAGTCGACTAGAGCTTTGATCTTAAATTGACTTCAACTCCTGCAGCTGTAGAAAGCTATAGAAGCAAACTATTTACTCATCACTGAAACTGGGGAAGAAAATCCCATGCTCACAGGCTGTCCCTCGTGTATCTAAATTCACAGCTTGTGGGTTTACCTTGTCCCGTGGTGATTTTGGATGCAAGATAGAGAGCATGATGAGAAAGAAAAGAAATGTACCTACCCCTAGCTTTAGCCAAAGGACTTGATTAATTACTACTTTTTAAGGTCGTAAGGGACTGATTACCTTTTAAGGTCGTACGAGACCGATTTACCTTTTAGAATCATGTAGGACTGATTACCTTTGAAAGTCATGTAGGACTTGATTACCTTTTAGAGTCATACAGGACTGATTACCTTTTAGATTTGTGTCGGATTGATTTACCTTTTAGAGTCGCATGGGATTGATTACCTTTTAGAGTCATATGGGATTGATTACCTTTTAAAGTCATGCATGATCTTTAAAAGATACTAGATAAGTTGATAAGTTATGAGTTATGTATTTATTTCTTGATCGATTAATTTGGAAACAAAAATTTTTTCTCTTCTGATCAAGAATAAATATAGGTGTGAAGCTGGCTATTAGGTGCCGAGTCTTGGGGAAAGGAAATCTAGTATACCAGGATACTAATAGTTATGATTGAAGTTCTTAGTTATGGAACACCTAGAATGATAAGGATGAATGTCAATTGGGGGTAATTACCCTTTTGGTTGATGGTTCTTTAGAGAACTAGAATCCAGTGAGGCCATTTATACCTTCATGAATATAAAATAAAGCTTTCTTAGAAGAAAGCGAGTCAATTTATCGTCATTAATTTGATGAAGTTGATGATTACAATAATAATAGTGAAATAAATGCATGGCTAAAGCTAGTAAATAAAAAAAATAGCAAAAAGAAAACAAAAAAGGGAAGAAACAGGATTTAGCGTGATTGACTGCCAACAGCCGTGCGGCTGACAAGCTGTGAGCGGACGACCTGGAACCTGAAACGGACGCGGCGAAGCGAACCGGGGAAGAGGAAAAGAAAGAAATGGTTTAGTGATGTTTTGGGGAAAACGGGTTTTGTTTATCTTACTTTGGGGAAAGTCCTTCATTTGTTTTGAAATTTGATTTTATAGAAAAATGTTTTTTCGTTTTGTTACTTAAAGACCTCGAAACCTCAATTTCGAGATCAGTGACAGAGTCGCCACTCTGATCAGCTCATTCGGGAAATTCCGGTACAACTCCTTACCAAGTGCAGACTACTGTACCTAATCCAGAGACAGGGTTCAGGCAACTTACCTACTTAACCTCAAGCTTGTATTCGATTATTATTTATAAAACCACATTTATTCAATTTATTATCTTTCTCTACCCAAATTTTTTAGTTTATTAGCCTGTGCTAAAGCAGAATGCAGAAAATAAATTGTGGGAAATTAAATCATCCATACAAATTATACAAAAGAATAGTAAAGGCTGCTTATACAACCAAATCGAATAAAATATAAAAACTCTCGTCCTCACGCTACAAGCGCCTAGAATACACCAGGATCTAAAAATACAATCGCCTAAATACACAAATTAATCTATTAAATACTGCAAAAATAAAAATAAATACTGCAAAACAGACTGGTTAGTGCAATTTATATTATAAACACAAGTAGGACTCAAATCAGGACAGAATTGGGACTTTTAGGATCGGGGGCATGTATTTATGGGGTAACCGGGTTGACCCCACCGGTCGGATCGGTTAGACCTGGAAAACGGTTTTGAAACGCCCTGTAGATTTTTAAGCTGGAAAATCACTTTTAGAAAACCATTTGGCTCGGTTTCATACAAATCTCCACTTTTGTGGGTCTGTTATCCCGGAACTCTGGGTTCCGTTCGTGTGGGTTCCCAAACTCAACATCCATCTAGGGTCCAAAATATGATAAACACACCAAAAACATTTGTGAAAAATACTATTTTGCATGTTTTTTATATTTTCTGGGGACTTGGCAGGATTTAGGGGTCCGCTAATGCTGAACTGTGGATCCGCCTCGGATACAACAACCCCGAAACTCAGGAAATAAACCCGGGAAACATAAAAAACCCTAATATCCGTACATAAGAAATTCAAAAACCAAAATATAATGACATATGGATGGATTTAGGATGAAAATGATCACAATAGAATGTTTGAAATGGAAGACGGACTGTTTTCGGTCGAACAGGACAGATCAGGGATCTGTCCCTGAAGAACAGAGCCGGGCGGCTCTGGGGTCAGAGCTGGATGGCTCTATTCATCACACACATAGCCGGGCAGCTGTGTTCATGAAGAACACAGCTGTACGGCTATGGTGGGCAGCCCAATTTCTAGATTTTTGCAGAAATGAAGAAAACGCACAGAAAACACAATGCAAAAAGGTTTTAAGGCCTCTCAGAATTTACCTTGATGTGGTTTGGATGCTTGGAGCTTCAAGAAGGTGATTGAAAACTTTGAAATGTGTCCCAGAGACTCATCTAGCCGAATCTCCCGATGGTCCGAAACAATCCAAAATCAACCCGGAATGATCCCGAATCAATGAGTGAAAGTTGTAGATTTTGTCAACAATATTTGGAGATTGATTTTAGGGTTTTAGGAGATTGTATGTGGGAGTTCTTTTGCTTAGTTTCTCTCCCTCTTTTTCCCTCCGTGTTTCTTTTTTTTTAGCACTGAAAAACCAATCCCAAAACTAAGCCGCTGCTCCTCTTTTTTTTTCTTCTTTTCTCTCTTTTATATCACTCTCTCCCTCGCTCATTTCGTTCAATCAATTCAGTCGTCTGACTCTTTCTGAAAGCCTCCTATTTTCGTCTGTCAAACCAAGTTACTTTGCTTTGCAGAGCAACTTGTTTTGACCACTAGGGCCGGCCGGCTCTAGTTTGCATTAGAGCTGGCCGGCTCTAGCTCAAAAACCAGAGCCGCCCGGTTCTACCGGAAATTGGGGCAAAATTTTGAAAGTCGGACTCGTAGACCAAACCCTGGAAATGATTCGGGAGACCTTTTTAGGGGTTTCAGATCATGGATAGCCTGGATTTCAGGATGTTCGAGATTCTCCAGGCAACATTCTAGTCGCTTCCAAGTCCTGTTCAAGTCCGTCTGATCCACAGGTAACTAAGAAATTCTCATCACAAAGGTCAGGAAAAACCCGTGCTCACAGGCTGCCCCTCGCGAGATCAAAGTCGACTAGATCGGTAGCTTATGTCTGATTCGAGTTTGGTCTCACGATTGGGAGCGTGGTGAGTAAAGGAAAATAATGCATACCTGAGGGTTTCGCTTGTGTCGACCTCCGCGGCATTGAGGACTTGCTCTTGTCGAAGTGTGGAACAGCGGTCTTGCCCGAGCTATCTGGATTGCCTCTGGGAGGACTTCTTTGGTTTAATTGCCTCAATAAGGGCTTTTTAGTTCGATTGCCTCAAGGAGGGCTTTTTCAGTTTGGTTGCCTCAAAGAGGGCTTTCTTCAGTTTGGGTGCCTCAAGAGGAGGGCTTCTTAGATTTGATTTTGCCTCAAGGAGGGCTTTTTCAGTTTGATTGTCTCAATGAGGGCTTTTTGAATTTGATTTTACCTCAAGGAGGGCTTTTTCAGTTTGGTTGCCTCAAGGAGGGCTTTTTGGATTTGATTTTGCCTTAAGGAGGGCTTTCTTCAGTTTGGTTGCTTCAAGGAGGGCTTTTCAGTTTGGTTACCTCAAGGAGGGCTTTCTTCAGTTTGGGTGCCTCAATAGGAGGGCTTTTTAGATTTGATTTTGCCTCAAGGAGGGCTTTTTGGATTTGATTTTTCCTCAAGGAGGGCTTTTTCAGTTTGGTTACCTCAAGGAGGGCTTTTTGGATTTTGATTTTGCCTCAAGGAGGGCTTTCTTCAGTTTGGTTGCCTTAATGAGGACTTTTTTTGGTTTGGTCTTGCCTCAAGGAAGGCTTTTTTGCAGTTTAGTTGCCTCAATGAGGGCTTTTTGGAATTGATTTTGCCTCAAGGAGGGCTTTTTTAGTTTGGTTGCCTCAAGGAGGGCTTTCTTCAGTTTGGTTGCCTCAAGGAGGGCTTTCTTTGGTTTGGTCTTGCCTCAAGGAGGGCTTTTTTGCTGTTTAATTGCCTCAATAAGGGCTTTTTTTTGTAGGTTTTGAATCACAGAGCTCTGATTTGTACGCCATGTCCCTGAGGGTGCCCCTAGATTAGATCTTTACTGTCCCGAGAAGGTTTTTGATTTGGAACGACGTAATGATGGTGGTGAGTGTCTTAATGAAATTGAATGCAAGGTATGTATTTATTCCTTGATCGACAATTTTGGAAACAAAAATTTTTGCCCCTTCGATCAAGAATAAATACGGCCGAGTTGTTTGATGCATGAATGTGTGTATGAGGCCATGATTTGTGTGTCTGCACATATGCAACCTGATGTTTTTGATACTATGCTTGGTATCTGCACTGTGTTGGGGAATGAATTTGTGACTTCTTATAATCTCCTGTGGGGCCTGTTTCAATCGGATGACTTCGCCGAGGATGTTGATTCATTGGGGATTGTTTTAGCTGAGAATCCCCATTGGGAAGTACCCTGCTCCATTTAAACCTTCTACGGGATCTGGTGGAAATTCTGATTTAGCGGGATATGTCTGAGCTGGGACCCTATTAGGGATCTTGTTGGAGGTTCTATGGGTATGATCCTGCTAGGGATAATTCTGTTGGGGATGATTCTGTTAGTGATGATTCTAGTGAGATAGTAGTCGCTATGTGTAGAAACAATTGTATTGAAGCTGTCGTGGGTTTGGATGCAATGACCTACTGATGGATGTTTATATGTAATGGCAAGGTGTATGCAATATGAACATCTAAACAGAAGATCAAATATGTCTAATACCATTATGATGACATCAGAATGAATGCGGTAGGAAAATCAAAAGTGACACTGCCTCTGAATGTCACTCTCTTCTTGTTCCTAACATGTCCTTTCAGTTTTCCACGTCAGAAATTCCCTCATTGGAGATTGTTGTCGGGTTTTTTTATGGTGGCCAAGCCTGCAAGAGCACGCCGGTCGGATGGATTTCTTAGCACTGGTTTGTCTTAAGATTGGAAGATGCGCTTCGACAAGTCCACTGGAGATCATGGTAGGATTATCCCTGATGATGTTTTGTGGTTTAACTTTTACCTACCCCTTGTGGTGGAGGTTCGTGTTTGGATGTAAAATATTTCCTCAGATCTGGTTTACTGCGTGCGGCAACCTGTATATGGACATTTACATATAATGGCATGACACATGCAAATTGAACATCACAACAGAATATGAAACATCGATGACATGATGAATATGAATGCATTAGGAAACTCCAACTCATGGCTCCAGGTTGATCGGACCATGTAACAGAAGTAGAATCGCCACTTTGAGCGGATAATCTGAGATGGGGTCTATTAACCATTGAATTCTTCAAAGGCTTAAACTATTTTCAGATATGCGTAATCTTCAAGGATGTATACAGCTTTTAGTCCTTCAAAGCATGGCCTGATTCAGAGTGACTTGAGTTAATTGTGGTTTCCCTATGTCTTTTAACCACAATAACCCTAGCACGGAGCATACTATGGCTAAGAGATGAAAGAACCACTGGTAAGTAGTCACTTCTGTTGTAGCTGAAGACTGAGATTGAAATGGTTGGTAAATACAACTTCCCCTAAATATTAGCACAGTAGGCTTTACAAGTCTTTCTGTTGATAGGAACATCCCATTCATGGTTGTTGAAAGCTTTGTAAAACCTGGTTACTCCAACACTGTTGGTGAAGTTCATGGATGCATAAACGAAATTTCCTCCAGTCTTAAAATCCATAGGTGATGCCTGACCAGAATTTGCAGCAGATCATGTCTTTGAAACTGATTTGGTAAATCTCTAATCATCAGGCTTGTTTTCCCACCAAGGTCAGCTGTAATCTGCTTCTCACTTTAGACAAGAGAAAGAATCCTACCACCCGCCATAAGTAGGGGCTCACAGGTCAGGTGACTGTTATCTTGTTTCTTTATTGCATTTTGCTTAACAGAACTCCTAGTACAGCCCCTTTTTGGTTTGAATGTCACTGGTGGATAATCATCCCTTTCACACTCAAATATTAACTCCCCAAAGTGCCTTACCAGCTCCTCTTTCCTCTGAAGCATAGCATAGACTATGGTGCAGACTTTGCTGGATAAGAAAAGTGGTCATCTCTTGTTATGAACTGCTCTCTGAAGTTGGTATGCGGCTTTTGGGTTTGTGAAATTTACAAATGCATACTCTTTGTTCACTTTGTTTTTGAAAATAAGAGGAAGGCATAGGGGTTGACACTGATTTCACCTTGCCGCTCCCATTCTCTTTCATGCAGTGCTCATCCAAGAGTTGCACCAATAGTTACTTTCGCATGGGTAATCTCTAGCTCAACTAAAGTGGACTTATATTCAGATCCTCTCTCTGTTATGAAATCAAAGGCTTTCCTAAAGTCTGAGGTTACAAAATAGGTGGTTGGGGGTTTAGGTTGAAGAGAAGTGGTGTGGGATAGAAAGAGAATCCCTCACCTGGTACAGGTTGATGATAAACAAAGACTGACTGAGTCAGTACTTTGCCATATGTCCCTGTTACCTTGGTGGTGATAAGATGATACAATATGGAATAGTATTAGGATTCAATTTCTTATTAGAAGCCATTGACGGTGGAAAATAAGGCTTCGCAGAATTAGTTCAGGGGAAGGATGAAAAAGGGTCTTGTCAAATGGGTGTTGGTGGTTGGGTGGTAAATGAAAGACAAAAGGTGTTGAAGGTGTGGAAGAAATTGGAAGAAGAAAAGGGAAGAGCTTTGGTTTTGAAGACAGGAAAGTTCAAATCTTTCACAGATAAGAGGGAAGGATCTGACAATGACAAGAACTGGAGATTACCCTTTAATGCTATGAGACACTCTGGTGTTAGCTGTGGTGGCCACGTATGAGGGGGAAAAAAGACTCCTGTCTACACCGATCCCCTTTTTTTTGTGAAGGACTAAGCCCAAGCCATCGCCACTTGTTGATTTTCCTGCTGCATTTAAGTCCATGCATGTCATGCATGCTTAATATGCTTTTTGGATGAACAATGCATACGAAATGCCATGTACATATGAATGCCACATGAATAGGATGATGTATGCACTACAACCAAGACTGCTTCAGCATTTTGCACATAGTGGGTGATGAAGGTGATGAAAGCCATTTGAATTGCCCACGGGGTTGGATATTTCGGTGGGTTTGGAATTTTAGCTTTAGGGTTCTAGCGTGGGATACCTTCTTGGGTGTGGAATTAAACTCGGGCTTTTGTTTTGAATTAGGGTTTTGAGTTTCAATAATAGTTTTTTTTTTTTTGTAATGGTTTAGGTATCATGTGTGCCATTCAAATTGAAATTTTGGGGCAGGGCCAATAGCATCTTGCAAGGATTGTTAATTTGGATCAGCAAATGCCTCGGCGGAGATAGTGCCATCATATCACTTATTTTTCTCACAAGCTCACCTTCCAAAGAGAGTTTGGTCAGGGCCAGATTCACTTTCAGTTTTCCTATAGTATTCAGATTGATGTCATGCATTTTGATATTACGCGTGTTTGATATGTCACTTTAGATGATCAAATGCATGCATAATGCCAGGTACATGCAATCACCACATAAGTATGAAGATAACAAAATGCATTGCATTCAAAATGATATCAATACACCATAGAAATAAAAATGAGTCCCCTACAAAAAAAAAGAAAACTCCAAGGGTATTGATTGATTGATTTTTTTTTATATTCCCCGACTAGTCACTGCCTCGGCTTCAGCGCCATTGCCCCACTCTCATCAGATCGAACCTTGTAACTCTTCATCATATTCCCCTCCCGGGGAATTTTAAGGAATTTCTTTGGTGGTCCCCTTAGTTGTCACTGATCGCTCATTATAGGCAGACGGCACATTCATTTTTCCTTCATCAACCAGCTTCTGGATCCTCCTTCACAGGCCGACACATTCATCAGTCCGGTGGCTTGCCATCACATGATAGCTGCAGAAGTTCCCCTTTTGTTCCGGTGTTGGCGCCACATATGGTCTGACACTCTGTAGCAGGCCCATCTTTCTGCATATGGCAAATAGTCTGTTCACCGAACAAGGCCCAGAGGAAATGATTGTCCCTTTATCTTCGGGAGGCAAGCTCTGGATATGTCAAGAAATAGGGTCAATGTTGGCATTGGTGTCAAGAGGCCCTTTCAGTTCTCCTTCATCGGTCAACCCTGGTAAGCCCAAATTCTGGTGAGAGGGCTTTCCAAGGTGTCGAGAAGGAATGTCAGCAATCTTGGCGTTCTGCTCTTTATCCATACCAACATTGGAGTCTGTGCTCGCCATGCCTTTTATTTTTCCTTTGAGCTCTGCCACCCGGGCTTCCAGCTCAGCGCATCTCGCCATCTGCCTCTTTATTCTGTCAAGGTCACCCCCATCATTTCTCTCAACATAGCTGCCGCTTCTTCCCCGACTGCCTTCCAAAATCGAGATGAAGCGACATAGTCTTCCACAACATCTGTTATGGCATTGAAGTTCCTTGGGTTGGCCATCCTCAAGATCCTTTCCCCGATGAGAGTACTTGTCAGTGTCGGCTGGTACATGCATGGCAGATACCAAACAGGGAACCATGTATGCATGAATGCGGGACGTGATATCATGTAATGCCATGTCATGTTATGCTATTCAGAACCAGCTAATCATATGCAGAGTCGAGAAGGGAAATGTGCAGATGTAATGAATGCTGTTGGGGATGATGCAGGCATGCTAAAGTAAAGCGTGGCGTATAAATATACACCACAGGGATAAAATGACACACAGGGGTGTCCACGGGTCGAAGCAAGTGGTACTTGCAATAGGGTTCATAGTTATGCCCCTGGGAAGGATGACACACTGGGGTGTTCACGGATCGAAGCAAGACATTGCTTGTGAGGAAAGTTAAGATAAGGTGCATAATTATGCCCCTAGGGAGGAATGACATAGTCTTTAGCACTCAGGGAGTACCTTGGATTATGATGCATGATATGAGGCGAGACAGAACAGAGTGCTTGGCACACGAATGGTTTTTCAGCGCTCGGGGAGCACCTTGGGCTTTTGTGCGATGAAATGTGATGAGATAATGTGTTTGGCACGTGAGCCAAGTTTTTTGGCGCTGGGAGAGCACCTTATGCTTATGTATGAATGGGATGTGGTTGAATGATGTTAGACGGGTGGACATAAGAATGAAGATGATTTACCCTATTATATATTTTAGACATTCCACGGATGTCCCTATGCTATACAAGAAGGCAATGTAAACAGACCGCGTGTGATCCCGCACACGGGCATAGGTTTGGTGCCTTTGGAGCACCTAGTGGATGTCATGAAATGGTCACACGTAGCCGGCACGTGGACAGAGTTCTGATGCTTTTGAGGCACCTAATGGATGTTATGGAATGGTCGTGTGTATGCTGATACACAGATAGAGTTCTGATGCTTTTGATGCATCTGACATGAAATGATGTTACAGACAAGTCACGTGTAACTTGAGACACGGACAAAAGTTTGGCATTTATGAAACGCCTTGTATGATTTAGTAATGTCATGAATGCCCCTATATGTGTAGTAACTGGGCACTCATGGAGTACCCTGGATGATTAGATGATGTTATGAGCAATCCGATGCGGATCGCGGCACACAAGTGAAATCTCAGTATCTTCTTGACACTGATTATGAATGTATAAAATGTAATGCAATGTTTGTCATGTGACTCCCCACATAAACATAGATCTAGGACCATTGTGGTCTCCTAGTGAATGTAATGATATAGAGGAATGGCCGAGTGCAAACTAGAGCACAGGCAAAACACGGGTGGCTTTGGGACACCCGTTACGAAATGAAATGATCATGATGGAGCATCCCTGGAACATCCTTTATTAGGTGTAGTGGAATGAAATGGTGTGAATGCACATGTCACACATAATGCAAGTGACTGTAGAAAAATATGGTCAGGATGCATGACATACAGAATGACGTCGTGCATGCAAGGAATGAATGCATATGTGATCCAAAGTGTAGGTGGCTGCAGAAAAATGTGGTTAGGATGCATGACATACAGGATGATGTTGTGTGCAAGGAATAAATGCATATGTCATCCAAAGTATAGGTGTTGCAGAAAAATGTGGTTAGGATGCATGACATACAGGACAATGTTGTGTGTGCAAGGAATGAATGCATATGTCATCCAAAATGTAGGTGGCTGCAGAAAAATATGGTTAGGATGCATGACATACAAGATGATGTCTTATAGGCTATGTGGAAATGTTAACACACAATGTGTGTTTGGCATGCGAACAAAATATCATGGCTACACAAAGACATGGTTGGCGTCAATGTCATACAAATGTTGATGTTTTGAAAATGATTGTATAAAGGCATGATTAGAACGACATAAAAATGACAATGTATGCTTGATGCTTTATGAATGAAAGCGATAATGGGTGGGAGTTCTTTATTCTGAACGTTCCAAGAATGCCCAATGTTATGCGAAAGAAGATGCAAAGGGATCGTGTGAGCCGACACACGAACGGAGGTTCGACGTTTTAGGGGTACCTAATGGAGGTTGTGAAACAGTCATGTGTGGCCGACACACGAACAGAGTTTTGACACTTTTTAAAGCAAAATGAGATGATATAAGATGGTCACGGGGAATTCGTTCCTCGGACATAGTTCTGATGCTTTTGGGGCATCCGATATGAAGTGATGTTGCAAACAGGTCACGTGTATAACGAGACACGTGCAAAGGTTCGATGTTCATGGAACACCTTGCATGAATTAATAATGTTATGATATGCCCCTATATGTGTACTAATCTGGAGTCCAAGGAGCACCTCGAATGATTTGGCAATGTTATGAAATGGTTCGATATGAACCATAATGCACAAACAGGACTCGGCATCACCGGGACACCTATGATGAATGAACATGATGTCATGTGATGGCATCGTGCGAACTGTCACACGAAAGCAAATCTAGGACCATTGTGGTCTGCTATTGAATGATATGATATTTTATGAAATGGTCGAGTGCAATCCGGTGTACGGGCAGAAATCGGATAGTTTAGAGGTATCTGACATGTCATGGAATGAAATGATCGTGAGGGGCATGCTTGAAACATCCTTTTATTAGGTGGGGTAATATGTCATGGATGCGTATGTCATATGAAAATGCGAATGGCTGCATGAAAATGTGATTAAGATGCATGACACACAGACCAATGTTGTGTATGATTCATGGAAATGTTGCATGCGAGATGTAAATGGCACACTAATAAAATGTCATGGCTGCACAAAAATCGATTAGTGTCACGCATATGTCGGTGTTCAAAAATGGTTGCATGAAGATGTAGATAGCATAAATGTCACACATATGCATATGTATTTAAAGATGGCTGTATGAAAACATGACTAGAAATGGCACATGAGATGATTATGCGTTTTTAATGCTTCGTGAAAAAGTAAAGAGAAAATCACCACGAAGCAAACGTTAGCACATGCAAAAATATGCTCTCCCTACCAACCTTATTTCTCCTTTCGATTGGTCACGCATTCTTCCTAGGTGTTGGGTCTCTTTGGCATCAACAGGGGATACCAAAGATGCACACTCAATTGTTTAATTTTTAATTTATGTTTTGGTAATCCTAGGGGAAATTGCTAAACCATTACATGTGGGCCAAAGTCAAACCAAGGGTCGTACAGGCTCCCATAGCAAATAAACACTTCCCTACCGTAGAACATGATGTAAGGTCATGCGGGGCTATAAGTGGTTTACCCCGTCAAGTGTCTCCAATCCTGGTGGTAGAGGTAGGCCACCGTCTTGGGCAAAACGGGGTGAAACAGTGTATTTGAGGGGTTGAGAAGAAGAAAATGTCATGATATGCAAGGTATGAATAAATATGGTATTTATAAATTGATAAATGAATACAAGCGACGTATATTTAATTAGTTGCCTAAGTTCCTTAAGTTTTTATGAAAACTTTTAAAAAAGCTTTAAAACTATCCCCAGTAGAGTCACCACTGTGAGCGGACGACCTGGAATGTGAAACGGACGTGGCAAAGCGAACCGGGGAAGAGGAAAAGAAAGAAATGGTTTAGTGATGTTTTGGGGAAAACAGGTTTTGTTTATCTTACTTTGGGGAAAGTCCTTCGTTTGTTTTGAAATTTGATTTTATAGAAAAACTTTTTTCATTTTATTACTTAAAGACCTCAAAATCTCAATTTCGAGATCAGTGACAGAGTCGCCACCCGGATCAACTCATCTGGGAAATTCTGGTACAGCTCCCTACCGAGTGCAGACTATTGTACCTAATCCAGAGATTCAGGGTTCGGGCAACTTACCTTCTTAACCTTAAGCTTGTATTTGATTATTATTTATAAAACCATATTTATTCAATTTATTATCTTTCTCTATCCAAATTGTTTAGTTTATTAGCCCGTGCTAAAGCAAAATGCAGAAAATAAATTGCAAAAAATTAAATCATCCACAAAAATTATACAAAATAATAGTAAAGGCCGCTTATACAACCAAATCGAATAAAATATAAAAACTCTCCTCCTCACACTACAAGCGCCTAGAATACATGAGGATCTAAAAATACAATCGCCTACAAACACAAATTAATATATTAAATACAGCAAAAATAAAAATAAATGTTGTAAAACAGACTGGTTAGTGCAATTTATATTATAAACACAAGTAGGACTCAAATCAGGATAGAATTGGGACTTTTAAAATCGGGGGCATGCATTTAGGGGGTAACCGGGTTGACCCGACCGGTCGGACTGGTCGGACCAGAAAAACGGTTTTGAAATGCCCTATAGATTTTTATGCCGGAAAATCACTTTTAGAAAACCATTTGGCTCGGTTTCATACAAATCTCCACTTTTGTGGGTCTGTTATCCCGGAACTCAGGGTTCTGTTCGTGTGGGTTCCTAAACTCAACATCCATCTAAGGTCCAAAATATGATAAACACGCCAAAATCATTTGTGAAAAATACTATTTTGCACGTTTTTGATATTTTCCTGGGACTTGATAGGATTCGGGGGTCCGCTAATGCTGAACTGTGGATCCAACTCGGATAAAACAATCCTGAAACTCAGGAAATAAACCAGGGAAACATAAAAAACCCTAATATCCGTACATACAGAAATTCGAAAACCAAAATATAATGACATACGGATGGATTTGGGCCGAAAATGATCGCAACAGAATGTTTGAAATGGAAGAAGGACTGTTTTCGGCCTAACAGGACAGATCAGGGATCTGTGCTTGAAGAACAGAGCCGGGCGGCTCTAGGGTCAGAGTCGGCCAACTCTGTTCATCACAAACACAGTCGGGCGGCTCTGTTCATGAAGAACACAGCCGTATGGCTATAGTGGGTAGCCCAATTTCTGGATTTTTGCAGAAATGAAGAAAACGCACAGAAAACACAATGCAAACAGGTTTTAGGGCCTCTCAGAGTTTACCTTGATATGGTTTGGATGCTTGGAGCGTCAAGAAGAGGATTGAAAACTTTGAAATATGTCCCAGAGACTCGTCCGGCCGAATCTCTCGACGGTCCGAAACAATCCAAAATCAACCCGGAATGATCCCGAATCAATGAGTGAAAGTTGTACAGTTTGTCAACAATATTTGGAGATTGAGTTTATGGTTTTAGGAGATTGTATGTGGGAGTTCTTTTGCTCGGTTTCTCTCCCTTTTTTTCCCTCTGTGTTTCTTTTTTTTAGCACCGAAAAACCAATCCCAAAACTCAGCCGCTGCTCTTCTTTTTTTTTTTCTTCTTTTCTCTTTTTTATATCACTCCCTCTCTCGCTCATTTCGTTCAATCAATTCAGCCGTTTGACTCTTTCTGAAATCCTACCTATTTTTGTCTGTCAAACCAAGTTGCTCTGCTTTGCAGAGCAACTTGTTTTGACTACTAGGGCCGATCGACTCTAGTTTGCATTAGAGCCGGCCGGCTCTAGTTTAAAAACTAGAGCCGCCCGGTTCTACTGGAAATTGGGGCAAAATTTCAAAAGTCGGATGCGCAGACCAAACCCTAGAAATGATTCGGGAGACCTTTTTGGGGGTTTCAGATCACGGATAGCCTGGATTTCAGGATGTTCGAGATTCTCCGGGCAACATTCCCGTCGCTTCCAAGTCCTGTTCAAGTCCATCTGATCCACAGGTAACTAAGAAATTCTCATCACAGAGGTCAGGAAAAACCCGTGCTCACACAAGCAACACCTGTGCAGATGATGAAGCAACAGCCGAGCTGCTATTGTAACACCTGCACTCGTGTCACGCTTAATACAAAAGGGTGGAGGCAAAAACATATCATTTTCGAACCTTAAATTTTCTCTCAAACTTTTTCTCTCCAAACTTTGATTTTTCTCATGAATCTCATCCAAAATGATGAAGAAATAAGGTAAACATCCTCCTAAAGTCCCTACAAGGCTGATTAGAGTGAACAAGGACCCCCAGGTGTTCCGTTTCTCTTTATTGCTAACGGATGTGGACTAACACAAGACACGCCCCATTTGGGCTTTTTTTAGGGCAAAACGTCCCTCTACTCTTGAAATTGCCTAACCACACCTCACAACACCAAGTAAGTGCCTAATCTTTCCTGATTTAGAGTTAGAATGCAAGGATTAGAAGCCTAGATTTTGAATTGGGTTATTATGATTTTATGCTTGCTTGATCAAATTAATGAGTAGAATGTATGCTAAGGACCCTTTAGAAACTCTAGGGACTGAAAAATTGGAGAAAAACCAAGTGAAATGGTGGATTTTTGGATTTTTGGGTCCTAAGAACGATAGCCGTGTGGCCTGGTTTTCGGTGGCATGGTTGTCCATAAAGAGCAGTGTGGCTCTTAACACAACACCCGCGTGGGTGTTATATCACCCGTGCGGGTGTTGGACCTAGGAGTGATTTTGAATTTTTTTATGTATAAATATATTATATGTCTAGGATTAAGAACCCGTATACAAATGTATTGTGCACGATGGATAGATTTAGGGGTTGCTGGGAATTCCCGATTTTGATGTTTATTTATCTTTTGATTTTGTAGGAGCGTCTTTATTAGGGTGCTGGATCCCTGACTAAGGCCCACCTTTGGTAGGATTAGATGCCTCAGTACGTGAGGAGGCATGTTGCTGCCCTTGGATTTGCTGATTTGGCGAGGTCTGTCTCTCCTTTTGCCCCACATACGAGCCACGAGGCATTGACCGCCTTGATTGAGCGATGGGTGGATACGACCCATACCTTCCATTTTTCGATAAGGGAGTGCACCATCACCCCTTCTGACTTTACAACCATTACTGGATTGCCATTCGGTGGGACTCCCTGGAGTTCAACTGTTATCTATCCTGGGCCTCCTACTGGGACTCTTATATAGTAGAGATGATTGGCTTGGACAGTATCTAAGGAAGGTTCGGTATTCTAATCTCTGAGAGTTCTAGATTAAGGAGAGTAGGGGACGTCAGCTACCTCTAGTAAGCGTTGTTGATCAACATGCCCGTGCTTTCATCGTCACGCTTCTCTCTACACTTCTCTTCCTGACTGGGGGGGGGGGAGTTATGTGAATTTAGCCGTCCTTCCTTACCTAGCTGATTTGGAGAGAGCCAGCGAGTACGATTGGGCCCGAGCAGGGCTTGGGCAGCTTTAGTATGGGCTTGATTTATGCGCTCGAGCAGTATAAAAGGAGCTCAAGGGCTTCTAGCTTGTAGTTCTGGTGAGATTACTAACCCTTCTCATCTTTATTATTACTTTCATTTTTGTTTGTGTCTACTAGTTCTAATTATGTATTCTCCCACAGATTTGAGCTTACAAGTATGGGTTCCTATCCAAGCCTACCCTGGGCATGCTTTAGGGGGATGATAGGCCAGCCACACTGCTGAAGTGGACTCAGAGCTAGGGTGACATTGTAAGGGATGTTAGGTGGACCCAATAGGAGCTTAGGGACATGACTTAGGATGATGTATGACAAATACAAACCAAAACTTGTTAGTTCAAGCTTAATTAACTATAGTTTTGATTCATACCTGATAAGTGTTTTTAATCTCGTCTTTCGGTCTTTGGAACATGAAAGCTTATTACAATGGGTTATGGAATCCAGTTTTACTGCGAGCAGCCATATGCTTTTGGCATCCAGTCGATCATGTCTTCCATTTCTCACATCAGGAGTTGTGTCCTTTGTTTGAGGATTTCAGTGCAATTCTAAACGTGCCTTGCCTTAAAGGTACCGAGATCACTATCCCAAATTTTTTCTTTAGTGATGCTTCTTCTTTAGTTGATCTATTCAACATTCCCCCGTCTTAGATGAAGACACTATTTTCTACTACTGCTTCAACCTTGGGCTTCGACCTGAGTTCTGTGTTAAGCTGGTGCATGGATACTTCTTGGGATCATCCTGGATGGGCTAATATGGTTAGCTTGTTGATGATGAGTCAGTATCTGTGCTGTGTACTCTAGGGTGTGCCCCTTTTGACTCACTTCTATCATCCCTCAGATGGCTACTGGAGCTTTGCCCATCCCATTATTCTAGTTGAGACTCTAATTCAATTAGATGTTGCTTATTCTGATCAGTCATTTCAAACCGACAACCAATTCCTACTGCTTCAGGTAACCCTTTTATCATTGGTCGCACTTGGATTAGGGGTGGCAACGGTACGGGTACGGGTGCGGGGGCGGAGGTGCATTCCCCACTTCACCCCCAATGATTGCGGGGGTGGTTTCTGTGATTCCCCATTTAACATTTCGGGGATTTTTTCACCCCCATCCCCGCCCCGCGCGGCTGCCGACGGTTATCGTTGAATCCCTGCCATATCCAATAAATAAAATAAATTAATATTTTGTTATTTTAATAACCATTTTAATATTCAATATCCAAAATACAAATTCTACCACGTTACAAATGTCGTTTAACATTAAATATCCAAATTACAAAATATATCCAATATTACAAATATTTGAGTTCCAAGTGAAATTTATTTGAACAACTTGAAATTGAAGTCCAATCATTTAAGAGCTAGGAATTGGTATTCATTATATTAAAACATTTAATACATAACTTTGAAGTAAAGTAAATTAATAAGTAACTATTTATAAGTATAACACCTTTTACTTCAACTTCTAACCAACTTTGAAGAAGACAATCTTACAGAGAAATAAAAACAGAGTGTGTATATATATATATATATATACGAGGTTTATACGGGGATTTATTTAGGAGCGGGGCAGGGATAGTACTCCCCGCCCCCACGCCCGTTTAAGTACTGGGGGTAAAATAATCCCCACCCCCATCCCCATAGGGTATAATATCGGTTATTCCTAGCGCCCGTCGGTTCGGATCCCCATGGTTTTCGGGTAATCACAGCCTTATTGCCACCCCTAGCTTGGATGCAGAGTTTCGGCAAATTATTACCTTTGAAACTTTATCTTGCAATAGGTATGGCTCATGGAGAAATTGGCTATATGCCTCAAGGGAATTTTAAGAAGTATCTTCCTGCCAACTTTTGGGAGTGAGGCTTCACTGTGGCGAGCTATAGATGGATGACTACAAAAGAGTGGGAGACCTGGTTGGCCCAAAGAGCTGATAATCAGATCAGGTGGGTTTGCCCTTAGTGGAGGATCACCTATGTTGTTGTGGACATGTGGGCTAGAGGTATTCAACTATTAGACTTGAACGAAGTGGGCTTATACTCTACGGCCAACCTTTGTAGGCAATACGGACAAGTGTAGGGGATCCTCAAGTCATCTTACATTACTAAAAGGATGGAGAACACTTCGCAGTGGCCCGATCACATTCTGGCTCGATGGTCAAGTAGTGTATGCTACGAAGAGCTAAAGTATAATTCCCTTGCTACTGTGAAGACTAATGAGTTGTACAGGTTATGGCTGGCCAAGATCAAGGATTTACATACCCGAAAGGAGCGTCGAGGTGTGACTCTCAGGTGGCTAAGATTGACTGGCACCGAGGAGTCCATGGTTGCTAAGAGGAGGAGGGTGTAGTTGTGTCGTTTCCCTTATTGCTGTTTTTATTGTTGTCTATATGATCCTAATTTTTGCATAGACTGCCCTAATGGGTTTTCAATCTATCAGATCACCTTAATTTTTGCCTGGATTGCCTTTATCGGGTTTTCAATCCAGTAGCCTATTATTATTAATTTTATTGTCTTGCTTTTTTCTTTTCTTTTTTTTAATAAAGGAGACTTCTCTGATTACGAGTTTTAGTTCGATGTGACAGCTAATGCCCATACATGTTTGAATGCTGGGCTTGCTTAGATGTTTTAGTAGAAGAATCCATACATATATTCAAACATTCATAAAGTATGTTAAGCAGACTGACATTTCATTAATGAAATCAAAGTGGGAACAGTCACAAAATAATATACATCTTGGATGACTTACTCATGTGGTCAACTAGCCTTTAAAGGTTTTCTAGTCGACACCTTTCATTTTACGCCTTAACTTTTGCCTAAGCTACCTTTACAGCTTAGTAGGCTATTCTGATCTTCTTAAACATGGTAGCACTTGAGGTGATCCTGGTTGATTGGGTTGGTGAACTCATTCCCGTCCATGTCCATTATCTTGGTTACGCCTTTCGAAAGGATCTTCTTCACCATGTATGGACCAATCTAGTTCGGCTTGAATTTTCCCCCGTTTGCTTTAGCACTAGGCCCCCCACTTTCAGAGGATATCTCTGGTGACGAACCCAATGATTGTAAGCTCTGGCCATCCTCTACTGATACATTTGCAAATGGTTCAAGGCCTTCAGATCCTTCTCATAGATCATAGCCAACTGTTCAAACTTGGCTCTGACCCACTCTGTCTGTGGCAGCTAAGCTTCTAAGGCTACCCTCAGCGAATTCAATTATGTTTCTACTGGTAACACTTTTTCCATCCTATACACTAATGAGTACGGGGTCTCACCAATAGGGGTCCAAAGAGCAAGCGATAATTTTTCTGCCCAATCTCTGTAAGTGGCAACCGTTTTAGCCAGCATTTTTTAATAGACTTGTTAGCCACCTCTACTACTCCATTGTCCCGCGATCTATATGGAGAAGATCTATGATGCTCTATGCCATGTTCGACGAACAGCTCTATCATCACACTGAACTGTACCCCATTATCTATCACCACATGGTGTGGAATGCCATACCACTCAAAAATATGCCTTTCTATAAACTTGGCCATCTTCTTCATTGTTATGTTGTTGTAGGATTCAGCCTCTACCCACTTCAAGAAGTAGTCGACTGCCACCATAATAAATATATGACCTTCGATGTTGGGGGTCGAATCTCACCAATGATATCTATTCCTTATGTCGACAATGGCCAAGGAGTAAAGAGGCTTTGTAGTTCCATCGGTGAGATGTAGCTAATATCCCTATAAATCTGGCATTCGTGGCATTTCCTCACCTCTTCAACATAGTGTGCTTACATAGTATGCCAGAAATAACCTTGCTGAAGGATCTTCTTTGCTAGTGCAATACCATTCATGTGTGGACCATAAGATCTTGAATGCACCTGTTTCATTACCTAATATGCTTCAGATTCTGCCAAACACCTTAGAAGTATACCATCTGATGTCCTCTTGAATAGATGGTTCTTAAAGATTCTAAATTGCACTACCAGTTGCCTAATTGCTTCTTTATCAGCTATGTCTGCTCCAACTGGATACTGTCCTTCTTGTAGTAATTGAAGGATATCAAAGTACCACAGCTTGTCATCCACCGCCAGACTCAAGACATTATCACAGTCATAAATAGGGTTTCTTGGATACTTCTAAGGGTAGAGGTTTCATGGGTTATTTCAATGTTCTGTCCCACATAGATGAGAGTGTTGTCAGAGCATCTGCCATCTAGTTGTCATCCCTAATTACATGCATGAACTCATATCGGCCAAATGTTTCAATCAGTCACCACATGAATTCTAGATACGATCGCAGTGACTCCTCCTTGATTTCCCGTTCTCCTGTGGCTTGGCAAATGACCAATAAAGAATCTCTAACTATCAATACATGATTTACCCCTAGAGTAATTGGGGCATCAATACCAAATAAACAAGCCTTATATTCTGCCCCGTTGTTGGTCACAGGGAATTCCAAAAGCTTGGACAGTGGGATGATCTCTCCATCTGGGGTAGCGATGATAACTCCCAAGCTATAGCCTTGCTTGTTAAGACCCCATTGAAGTACATTGCCCATCTTCTTGGTTCCACTTCAATCATCACAAGCTGTTCATCCGGAAACTCTGAGTTCTCCATGTATTATGAATCTATCGGTTGATTGGCCAAGAATTATGCTACTGCTTTGCCTTTTATCACCTTCTTAGTTATGTACTCGATGTCAAATTTAGATAATAATAACAACCACCTGGATAATTTTTTGGCCAATGCTGGTGCCTCACATGTTGGATATTTCCTAGTCCCGAGGCATTGGTCCTTACATTTGTATCATACATTAATTGGATTTATGTATTATACTTATTTGTGCTATTAATAAAGGCATTAATTCATTTATTATATCTATGTTGTGCAATATATTAAATGAAGTATCCAATAGACATATCCATATCCATGATGACCAGTGCCATGCACTTGGCAGTAAGACCATGGATAGGGTAAAAGATATGACCATAAATAGATCCGTAGTCTGTTCTAGTCATGGGAATGAATGGAACAAGAGATTATCATTAACCTGGTTGTATGGCGGTGTCTTACCGGTCATTGGACATGGGATGTCAACCAAGTTAATGGGTACATGCATAAGGGGCATGGTACTGGATAGATCCACTTAACGAGAAATCCACATGGTATAGTATCACAAGTGATTCTCGTGTAGTACTTGTATGGATCCTTTGACCTGACCATATGATGGTGTTACATGTGAGGTCGTATACTTAGGGGTACGCCTAAAGGGCCTGTAATAGGGTGCCAAGTATGGCTGCTTTCGGGTATGTCACTTAGCATGTTAATGCTATGGATATGCAGAAGGGATTTGTCACTCAGTAGTCCACTGAGAAGATATCACCGGCCTCTTGATGAATGTGGCTGATAAGAGTGTGGCCACAACAAAACAACTTTGGAACTTGTTTATGAGCTTCCGTACATACGAGATCAAGTTAATGTCCGGACACAAAAGAGGGTGATCAATCCATGCCTCTGTGTCAGACACCGATATCAATGACAAGGGATATACAAGTTTAAACTACAGGGTTATGATAACAGTTAGACTGCCATCTCCATCTTAATTAGGGGCTGCGGTGGCTTGCTAAAGCCCAATTGCAGTCTGTGGGACAAAGGCCCACTGCCAACATAAAGATGGGCCCACGGGATCATACACATTGAGCGACTGAACACCGACTTAAGGAATCACATGTATACTTGGAGTATACACTCTGGAGAGGGAGGTATATATATTAATTATATTATAAAGATCAATTGGATTGATCCTAATAATAAAATTCATATATCTTATTGGCTTTTCATAATTAATTGGATTAATTATGAGATTATTTCCTAGGTGGAAATATTCATATGTATAGGTTTACATATGATTTTTTTTATAAAGATCTAATTTTAATTTGATGGATTAAATTAATTGGTCAAACTAATTTTAATTTAAATGTAAATAATATATTACTTGGTGTAATATATTAAATACATAGGTATATTAAAGTTGGGCTTGAAATTAATTTAACCAGATTAATTAAAATAAGATTGGCATTGAATTAAAAGAAGGAAGCCCACACAAATAAGGAGCCAAGTTGGACCAAAATTCCCCTAGGGAATTTCCGCCCACCTAGGGTTAAAATAACCCTAGGAATTTCGGCCAAAGAGTAAAACACAAGGATAGCTGAAATTTGTCTCTTCCTCCTCTCCATAGTTCGTGTTTTCCGACGCTAGCACGGGTGGTGTTCGTTAGGCGTTCGTGTACGTGAACGAGGAGGGATTCTATATTGATTCCTGCAGTCTGCTTCCATCTCTTAAAGAGATATTACGAGTAAGAATATTATCTCTTGTGATTAAATTTTGTTTTTTCCAATTTCCATTCCAATTGCTCTTGGACACGGATTTGAGGAAATCATCGCGTTCTTCCGCTTTTATCGGGTGATTTCCGGTGAAGAATCCCAACAGTGGTATCAGAGTGGGCTTTTGATCCGTGGAAATTGTTAAAATTGGTTGAATCCCATGCTTTAAAATTGGAGATTTTTTTATTGGGGTTCTTGGTTTGGGTTTAAGATTTTTCCCATTTGATTTTTATACAATTGGAATTGAATATACGTATTGGTTTATGTTTGTTTAATTTAATTGTATGTTTTTAGAATTCTTGGTGAATTTCTTGTTGTTGGATGCCTTGATTTTTTTTATATATTTTTTCTGTTTTAAAAAAAAAATCTGCCTGTTCCCGAGGTGCGGGGCTGCCGACGGCCGCCGCCTGCTGCTGGACAGCAGCTGCTGTTAGCCGGTAACCACTGCTGGGCAGTGGCCGCTGCCCCTAGGGCAACTTGGTTGCCCTAGCCGCAGCGGGCCGGGCCCAGTGTTTTTGGATTTGGCGGGTTTTTTGGCTCGGGGTCCAGTTTTGAAATTTTAATTGGTTTTAAAATTAGTGTGTTTAAATTTATGTAATTAAAATGCGAGTGGTTTCTTGAATGAAATTTTATTTTATTCATGTGATATTAATTTTGGAAATTAATATGGTTAATTGAAATTGGTTCGGGTAATTTTGGCACAATTACTTGTACGGCTGAATTGGACCCATGGTTTCCCAATTCCAGTGGGAGCAGTTGGATTGCCTGGGCTGGAGGCCCAAAGCCCATTAAGGTTAGAACCATGGTGGGCCAAAATTGGCGATTTCTATATAATGGCTTGGACATAATTGAAATGGGCTTAAATCATGCATTATAACATGCTTATGAATTATATGTACCGGATGCATATGGGTGATTAAATATTTTGTATGATTGGATGCTATTGGGCCTTATTCAAGATGGGTTGTATTTTCTTTTTTTTTTTGGGTAAATACGGCCTGCGTGTCGTTTTCTTTTTTTTTTTATGTAATTTTATTTTATTCAATTATTATAAAATTTGTAAAAGAAGAAGCCCATGGAGTGGTGAGCCCAAATGAAGGTGCAAGCCCAGAAGGAAGAAGATGGAGGCCCACCTGATATTGTTTTCTAGTATAGGTTTACTAGAATAATATTAGGATGTAATAAAGGCCCATAGCAGTCCATTTTACTTATTTATTTAATTATACTTTATACTTATATGCATGTATGAATGTATGATCCAACCGCATTTCACCTGCCTTATGTATGCAAGCCGTTGCTAATTGAATCTAATAACCAAATGAAATTACTAAGTCGGGTAAAAGTGCTTCCCTCATTCAAAACCATCTCGAAGTGGGAATAGGCCAGTTGTAGACCATGCCCTCGCAGGATACACTGGAGTGTTGTCACTTTGTATTGGGTTAGGGTATGGGATACTCTAACACTTGAATGGAGGTTTTGACTTAGCATGGGTAGTAGGATTCTCCTGGCCCTAAGCACAGATGGGTAAGTGCCAACAAGCCCATCAAACCGAGAGTCCCTAGGTTGGGATTGGACGTCGTTCCTACCTAAATAATTAAGGTATAGTTGTACCAGGCCCTCGTCTGGCTATATCTTAATGAAATATGGATCTCGGCCCATGAGCCCAACAACTCGGTTTAATTAATAACTTGATTCATTATTAATTTCATATGGGAATAACAAAGTAAAGTCCTTTATTAACACTCTAAATGTTTTTCTGTGTAGGAACTCTAAATGGCAAACAACAATAATTTATCACTGTGATTGATTCTTGAAAGGGACAAGCTTTCCGGTCCTAACTTTTTGGACTGGTCTAGGAACTTGAGAATAGTTCTAAGACAGGAGTCTAAAGAGTATGTGCTGGAGAGGCCTGTACCGGCTGCGCCTTAAGGACGTAATCCACTAGCTGCCCAGTTGGAGGAATACGAGGTGCATGTCAAGGATAATAGGGATGTGACATGCCTAATGTTGGCCTGTATGGTCCCTGAACTTTAAAAATAGTTTATGGACCATCAAGCCTTTGCTATGATAACAACTCTAAATGAGATGTTTCAGGAGCAAGCTCGTCAGGAAAGGTACCTGACCAACAAGGCATTCCACTCCTGTAAGATGGGGGCTAGGACATCTGTGAGCGCACACGTGCTTAAGATGAAAGGCTATTTGGACACTTTAGCCCGTCTAGGATCGCCCATCTCTCAGGAGTTGGCGGTGGACACAATCCTAGCATCCTTGTCGGATTCTTATGATAAGTTCATCCTGAACTACAATATGCAAGGGATGAACCGCACTATTAGTGAGCTGCATGGGATGCTTAAGCTTACTGAGCAGTCGATCAAAAGACTCTGCCGGTGCTACTGGTCAACAAGGGGAACCCTCCTGTTGCCAAGGGTAAGGCCAAGGAAAAGGCCATGGCCAAGGCTAAGAAGGCCAAAGCCCAACCCAAGGCCCAGCAGAAGGCAGGTCTTGAGGATGTCTGTTTCGGGGTGTAGACAGGAGGGCCATTGGAAGAGATCGTGTCCCAAGCTGATGGGAGAGCAAAGAAGGGGGCAAGGTGCGTCCTCTTCAGGTATTTATGTTATAGACATTAACCTTACTGTTTCAACATCCTAGGTATTGGATACTGGATGTGGTTCTCACATTTGTTGCAATGTGTAGGGACTTAAGAACAGAAGGTCATTGGGGTCGGGAGAGGTGGACTTACGGGTCGGGAATAGAGCAAGGGTTGCTGCCATAGAGATCGGCGAATACCACCTTGTGATGCCTAGTGGATTGGTTTTAATTTTAGAACAATGTTATTTTGTACCTGCTATGCAGGAATATTATTTCAGTTTCTATGTTGGATATTTCTGGATTTTATTTTACTATTTCTAATGGTAGAATTTCAATATCTAGAGAGGGATTATTTTATGGAGATGCTCCATTAAATAATGGCCTGTATATCCTAGACTTAAATGAAACCAATCACCTCTATAACATAAACACAAAAAGGGTTAAGCCAAACGAACTTAATCCTGTCTACCTATGGCATTGTCGTCTCGGCCACATAAACGAGAAGCGCATAGCTAGGCTTCACAAAGCTGGAGTCTTAGGGTCATTTGACTTGGAGTCAATTGATACATGTGAATCATGTTTACGAGGCAAGATGACTAAGGCGCCTTTTAGCAAGAAGGCTGAAAGGGCCACTAGCTTATTGGACCTAATACATTCAGATGTATGTGGACCTATAAGCGCAGCGACCAGAGGTGGACACCTGTACTTCGTCACGTTCACGGATGATTTCAGCAGATATGGCTATTTCTATCTTATGAAACACAAGTCTGAGACCCTTGATAGGTTCAAGGAATTTAGGAACGACGTACAGAACCAGCTAGGCAAAAATATCAAAACCCTTCGGTCAGACCGAGTTGGTGAGTATATGAGTCTAGAGTTTGACTCATATTTGAGAGAGCATGGAATAGTTTAATAGCTCACTCCTCCAGGAACACCACAATGGAATGGGGTGTCCGAACGGAGGAATAGGACACTGTTGGACATGGTCCACTCAATGATGAGTCAAGCCTCTCTCCCAATTAGTTTCTGGGGACACGCCCTCGAGACAGCAGCTCTTATCTTAATAAATACTCCGACTAAGGTAGTGGAAAAGACCCCATATCAGATATGGACGGGTAGGGAGCCCAATGTGTCATTCCTAAGGATTTGGGGATGCGAAGCACATGTCAAGAGATTGGCTAGTGGCAAGCTGGAGCCCAAAACCGATAAATGCCTGTTTGTGGGCTACCCTAGGGAAACCAAAGGGTATTACTTCTACAACCCCACTGAGAACAAGGTGTTCATGGCAAGAAAGGGGGTCTTTCTAGAAAAGGAGTTCCTTTCCAAGAAAGACAGTGGGAGCAATGTTGAACTCAGGGAAGTTCAAGGCCCACAAGCTCCTAAAGAGGATAACTCGGAGGCCCAGGTGGAGCTTCCACAGGAGGAAGCACCGACCCAGGCCACACAAGGACCTAGAAGGTCTGGTAGGGATCGTCGGGAACCAGAGAGGTATGGTTTCCTTGTCACCGATGATCAAACTCTTCTCATCTGGGATGAGGAAGAACCCAAAACCTACCAGGAGGCTATGGCAAGCCCACAGTCTGCAAATTGGAGCAAAGCCATGGAGGTAGAGATTCAATCTATGTACGATAACCAAGGTTGGAACTTAGTTGATCCACCTCCGAGTGCTAAGGTAATAGGTTGCAAGTGGTGCTATAAGCTAAAGGCCGACAATACCTTCAAGGGGCGTCTGGTTGCGAAAAGGTTTCAAATAAGTCCATGGAATAGACTATGATGAGACTTTCTCACCAGTAGCCATGCTCAAATCCACCAGGATCTTGCTAGCCATAGCCGCATGGTACGACTATGAAGTCTGGCAAATGGATGTGAATACCACTTTCCTTAATGGAAAGCTACTCGAGGATGTGTACATGACACAACCTGAGGGTTTTATCGATCCAGAGTATCCGGGAAGGGTATGCAAGCTTCAAAGGTCCATTTAGGGACTGAAGCAAGCATCCCAAAGTTGGAATCTCAGATTCAATGAGGCTATAAAGGAAGATGGCTTCATACAGAATCAAGATGAGCCTTGTGTGTATAAGAGGACTAGTGGGAGCATTGTCATATTCTTGGTACTTTATGTGGACGACATCCTACTCATTGGAAGCGACATACCTACACTGCAAAGGGTAAAGCAGTGGCTGAGTAAGTGCTTCGCAATGAAGGACTTAGGTGAAGCTGAGATGATCCTAGGGATCAGGATCTATAGGGATAGATCAAATCGGCTTTTGGGCCTAAGTCAGGCCTCGTACATAGACAAAGTTCTGAAAAGGTTCAGCATGGACCGGGCCAAGAAAGGCTTCTTGCCAATGGGCCATGGGCTGAAACTTAGTAAGAAGCACTGTCCTAAGACAAGGGAGGATAGGGAGAACATGAAATTGGTTCCATACGCTTCGGCTATAGGATCAATTATGTACTCCAAGTTATGTACGAGACTTGATGTTGCCTTTACACTGAGTATGACGAGCCGGTACCAGCAGGATCCCGGGGAAGATCATTGGAAAGCTGTCAAGGCAATCCTTAAGTACCTTAACCGGACTAAGGATAGCTTCTTAGTGTATGGTGGTCAGGAAGTGCTATCAGTTACTGGGTACACTGATGCAAGCTTCCAGAATGACCAGGATGAGTACCAGTTGCAGTCTGGTTATGTATTTTTGCTAAATGGTGGTGCTGTAAGCTGGAGGAGCTCAAAGCAGCCAACCATCAAGGACTCTACAACAGAAGCTAAGTACATCGCTACGTGTGATGCGGCTAAGGAAGTTGTGTGGATGAAGAAGTTTGTCACTAAGTTGGGAGTAGTGCCAACTATCTAGGACCCATTTGATATCTTCTGTGACAACAATGGGGCCGTTGCACAAGCTAAGGAGCCCCGGTCACGTAAGAACACAAAGCACGTACTCAAGAAGTTTCACCTCATACGAGAGATCGCAGAGAGAGGTGACATTGCATTGCACAAAGTGGACACCAAGGATAATGTCGTAGATCTATTGACCAAGGTGCTAGCCCAGCCCAAGCACGAGGGTCATACTAGATCTATAGGGATTAGGCCCTTGCCTAGTTAGAACTAGTGCAAGTGGGAGATTGTTGGATATGCCCTAGTCCCGAGGCATTGGTCCTTGTATTTGTATCATACATTAATTGGATTTATGTATTATACTTATTTGTGTTATTAATAAAGGCATTAATTCATTTATTATATTTATCTTGTGCAATATATTAAATGAAGTATCCAATGGACATATCCATATCCATGATGACCAGTGTCATGCACTTGGCAGTAAGACCATGGATAGCGTAAAAGATATGACCATAAATAGATCCGTAGTCTGTTCCAGTCATGGGAATGAATGGAACAAGAGACTATCATTAACCTGGTGGTATGGTGGTGTCTTACCGATCATTGGACATGGGATGTCAACCAAGTTAATGGGTACATGCATAAGGGGCATCGTACTGGATAGATCCACTTAACGAGAAATGCACATGGTATAATATCACAAGTGATTCTCGTGTAGTACTTGTATGGATCCTTTGACCTGACCATATGATGGTGTTACATGTGAGGTCACGTACTTAGGGGTATGCCTAAAGGGCCTGTAATAGGGTGCCAAGTATGGGTACTTTCGAGTATGTCACTTCGCATGTTAATGCTATGGATATGCAGAAGGGATTTGTCACTCAGTAGTCCACTGAGAAGGTATCACCAGCCTCTTGATGAATGTGACTGATAAGAGTGTGGCCACACCCAAACAAGTTTGGAACTTGTTTGTGAGCTTCCGTACATATGGGATCAAGTTAATGTCCGAACATAAAAGAGGGTGATCAATCCATGCCTATGTGTCGGACACCGATATCAATGACATGGGATATACACGTTTAAACTACAGGGTTATGATAACAGTTAGACTACCATCTCCATCTTAATTGGGGGCTGCAATGGCTTGCTAGAGCCCAACTACAGTCTGTGGGACAAAGGCCCACTGCCAATATAAAGATGGGCCCACGGGATCGAACACATTGAGCGACTAAACACCGACTTAAGGAATCACATGTATACTTGGAGTATACACTCTGGAGAGGGAGGTATATATATTAATTATATTATACAGATCAATTGGATTGATCCTAATAATAAAATTAATATATCTTATTGGCTCTTCATAATTAATTGGATTAATTATGAGATTATTTCCTAGGCAGAAATATTCATATGTATAGGTTTACATATGATTTTATTTTGTGAAGATCTAATTTTAATTTGATGGATTAAATTAATTGGTCAAACTAATTTTAATTTAAATGTAAATAATATATTACTTGGTGTAATATATTAAATACATAGGTATATTAAAGTTGGGCTTGAAATTAATTTAAACCAGATTAATTAAAATAAGATTGGGCCTGAATTAAAAGAAGGAAGCCCACACAAATAAGGAGCCAAGTTGGACCAAAATTCCCCTAGGGAATTTCGGCCCACCTAGGGTTAAAATAACCCTAGGAATTTCGGCCAAAGAGTAAAACACAAGGATAGCCGAAATTTGTCTCTTCCTCCTCTCCATAGTTCGTGTTTTCCGACGCTAGCACAGGTGATGTTCGGTAGGCATTCGTGTACGTGAATGAAGAGGGATTCTATATTGATTCCTGCAGTTTGCATCCATCTCTTAAAGAGATATTACGGGTAAGAATATTATCTCTTGTGATTAAATTTTGTTTTTTTTAATTTCCATTTCAATTGCTCCTGGGCACGGATTTGAGGAAATCATCGCGTTCTTCCGCTTTTATCGGGTGATTTCCGGTGAAGAATCCCAACATCACATAGATACACATTGGATACACCTTGGCTACTGCTGTAGGACTAGAAGTAATGTCTTAGCTTCTTTTTCAGCCAAACCATAGTTGTGTAGGTCTTCTCAACTATGGTGTATCTGGTTTTGTAGTCCAGCAGCTTTTATTGAGGTAGTAAATAGCATGCTCCCTTTTGTCATCTTGCTCCTGCACTAGCATTACCCCTACTGAAGTCTCTTCGATGGCTAGATACAAGATTAAAGGTTTACCGAGTGTCGAAGGTTTCAACAGAGGCGGATTCATCTGGTAAGCCTCTATTCTATCAAAAGCAATCTGGCACTGATCATTCCACATCACTAGTTGTTGTTTCCTAAGAAGCTTGAAGATAGGCTTGCACACTGTAGTCAATCTGCCGATGAACCTGCTGACATACTGGAGCAACCCTAAGAATGATCTTATTTCCTTTTTAGTCTTAGGCACTAGCGTATCCCTTATGGCTCTTATTTTATCTGGATCCATCTCAATTCCCCTTTAATTGATTATGTGACCCAGCAGCTTGCCTGAAGTGACTCTGAATACACACTTCTTCGGATTGAGTCGGAGGTTATACTTCTTTATCCTGGTCATGAATCTATCCAAGACAACATGGTGTTCTTGCTGGTCATGGATTTGACCAACATGTCATCGACATATATTTCGACCTTTTTATGGATCATGTCATGAAGAAGTGTAGTGATGGCCCTTTGGTACATGGCTCTGACATTCTTCAGTCCAAATGGCATTACCCTGTAATAGTATGTGCCCCACTCCATGATTAGAGTTGTCTTAACCTTATCGATAATGTCTATGAGGATCTAATTATACCCGGAGAGCCCATCCATGAATGAGTACATTACCGCTCTAATTGTACTGTTGATAAGCATGTATATATGTGGTAAGGGGAAGTCATCTTTCAGAGATGCTTTTGTTCATATCTCTATAGTCAACACAGACTCTGACCCTCCCGTCCTTCTTTGTGACCAGCACAATGTTAGCTAACCACTCGACATACTCTATAACTTCCAAGAATTTGGCTTTGATTGCTTAGCCACTTCGTCCTTGACCTTTTCTGCCTATTTTGATCTGAGACATCTGAGTTTCTGCTTCACCGATTTGCACTTAGGATCAGTGGGAATTTTATGTTCTGCGATCTCCCTGTCTACTCTAGGCATATCTTCATATAACCAGGAAAATGCTCCGATGTGTTTCTCCAGGACTTTTATAATCTCTCTCCTTTACTCACGAGTAAGATCATTCGAGATGGATACCATTTTGGGATTTTCATCTGTTCCCAAGTTAATTTCATGCAATGGAGTATTATATATTCTAAACACATCGTATGAATGTTTGAATGTATACACAGATCCATCAGGAAAAACATCACACAAGTAAGCAAAGTTAGATTTCATCATGGCTTCATGGGCGGAATTGTTCACATCAAACATAAAAGAAATAGATATATAGAAGTCACTTTCCTCCTCCACATGCGGAGTGTCTTCACTAGTAGTTGCCATGGCTTTCTTAGTCTCCTCTTCCAATAGGTCATCCAAATCTGATTCTAGGGTCTCCTTTTGTGCATCAGAAAGGTGGATCCTTTCGTTAGTGCTTTCTCCGTGCACATCAACCCAAATAATTTAGCTACTGCCTTTTTTAATTGATCATTCTATTCCATTGCTACAAGCTTTTCTTTGATCTGATCCGTAAGGCCTTTCTTCAGAAGGGCGAACAATGCCCTAGAGATAGCGTCTACCACTGTGTCAATGTCCTTCACTCCCTGAACTTTTCTGTTGGACTTTTCACTCTGGGCAATATCATCCATAGGCTCTTTAGATTTCAACAGAGCTACTGGTGAGACAACTTCTTTCCTTTCTTAGGTTTAGGCTTGAGCATGCCTTCGATCGGTTTCCTCCCATATTTGGAGAAGTCTACAATGTCAATAAAAATTTCAAATCCTAGGACCACCTCTCCTTTCACCTCTACTGGCTTGGGCTTATCGTCATAAGCCCCACTGGTGGCACAGACAAAGCTATCCACAAGGTGCACTGCTTTCTGTTTAGGCCTGCTCTTTGAGGGTTCACCTTTGTATCCAGGGCCTGCCTAATGTGTCTGCCCGATGTCGATATCAAACTTGGGCATGCCTTGCTGATTTGCTCTTAGGCCCTTTCCTGGAGTGAATTTTTACTTCTCTAAATATTTATGGACCCAATCTACGAACATAAAAATCTTGCCCTTCTCACCAGATACAATGACAACTTGGAAGCCGATCATAGGCTAATCAAAGGCGCTCAAAGCAGTAATAACTAAAGGCTTATTTTCCTCGAGGGTCACTATCTTTCTCCTAATAGGGAACTTGACTTTCTGGTGCAGAGTGAAAGGCACACCCCCTAATGAGTGAAACCATGGACACCGTAACAATAGAGAGAATGTCACTGGAATATCTATATTGCACCTTGGACTTCACTTCCCCAACTACCACTTCTGCTTCAAAAGTTCCAATCATGAATCACTTTAAGTCATCATAATCATAGATCACAATGCTAGACCTTAGCAAGGCCTCTTCGCTCATACTCAGGCAGGGGAGAATCTTGAGGGGACAGATGTTCAGGGTGGAGCCGTCATCGACCATAATGCACGGCATCACTCTATCCATTATCTCCACTTTCAGATACAGGGCTTTGTTATGATTTACTCCCTCTGATGGCAGATCTGTGTCATTGAATGTTATCTCTAAAGGGCGATATAAAGGGCAGTTGACGGATCCGCCTATCAGCATACATACTTCTTCAGGAGAAGTTAGAGGGGTTGCCTCCATTTCCATCAACTTTTTTACCATCGTGACATGGTGTTTTTGAGATTCCATCAGAAGGTGCCAAACACTGGCATTTGCCAATATTGTCTTCATTTGTTCAACCACCAGGTCATCCCTTCGACTAGAGCGGTGGGAGAGCCATTGCTAATCGGGATTTCCATCCTAATTGCTGACTCAGTCTGACCTGGCTGGTTGATAGAATCTCCCACTCCTCATGATGTGGTTGACCGGTGCGTCCTTTTTTCTCACATACATCCTGACCTTGGTACAGACTGGATAAACTGCCTTTGGTTTAAAGATCTCATATTCATCATAGTCATCATCTAGCTTAACATCATTTAGGTTGATCGGTTTTGGCTTCCTCTCTACCACTGCCATGGGCTCAACTGCCTTATCGGCTTCCCTACCAAGAGAAACTACCTGTACTACAGGATTGGCTCTGATAATTTGTGTGAACAAAAAATTAAAAGGCAACCCTGTCTACACCATATTGACTTGGCCCTTAAAATTGGGCAATGGATTCCTCTACACACTTGGCTTGGCTTCTGGCTCTTGGATCTTATTTTCAATTACTAACTACTTAATGGCATCCTGCAGATAGAGGCAATCATTCGTTCCATGCCCCTTTACCACGTGGTAGGTGCAGAAATTGTCCTTGTCTACCTCAGTGAGAGGGGTGAATGGCTTAAAAACTTTCTGCACTTGCCAAAAATTCTACTTAAAGACTTGACCCATGGTGATATTCCTTTTAAATTGGCCTATGGAGCCGATCCTTAAGCCACCGCCACTACCTCGACTTGCTTACTAGAGGTAGAAGCCTGTGTTGGCTTTGGGCTATAGCTAGGACTGGTTAGAGTCGCTATGGTGTTACTGTTGTTCTTGTATCCAGGAGTGTAGCTCTGACCACTCTGATAACTGTTGCTGCTATTATTATTCAACTTGTCCTCCTCTTCATACTTTTTAATTTTCTTGGCAAGATTGTACACATCCACAAAGGAATTAAAGTCACGAAGCTTCAATTGTCAAGGTAATTCTTAAAAGTCCCATCCACAAACTTGATGATAAGTTTGGAATCCTTAGGCCTCTACTCTAGTAGAACCTGCTAGTCCATCCATCTCTTGTAGTACCTAGCAAAGGTCTCATTTGGTTTCTACTTTACTACCTTTAGATCTTGTAGTGTTACTTTAATTTGAGTGTTGTACCTGTAATGCTTCACAAAGGCCTCAGCCAGGGAGTTCCAGTCCTTTTTGATATGGGTTGGCTGATTGTTGAACCACCAAGCAGTGCCATCTTTTAGAGTAGTTGGGAACAGACCCAAAAGCTCGTTAGTGTTCAAGCCATTCATTTGTTGGTGTGCCCTAGTTCTTAAGGCATTGGATTCTTGTATTTTGTATTTATACATTAAGACTCATTGTATGAATACATTATTTGTGTCACATTAATAAAGGCACTTAATCTATTTCATTTATATATCTTGTGTTGTAATATGAGTAGAGTATCCATTGATTGATAATCATAAAACCTATCCCAGGTCTGTTCTAATCGTGGGAACGAATAGAACTACAGACTTGTATATTCGATGACTGTATGGCAGTTCTTAACTAGCCATAGTACTTGTATAGTTAGTTATGAATATAGGTACATGTCATTGACATGGGACGGGATCAATCCGTACAAGAAAGCCACATGGTTGTCGCGTCATAGGTCTTTCTTGAGTAGGTCTCTTTTGTCCTCAGACCAGATTTCATTATAATATCAACATGGAATACAGTTCACTTTGACATACGCCTAACAGGTCTGTAAAAGGATGCTAAATACGGGTATGATTGGGTGGACCGGTGAACATATTGATATTGATGATGAAGTGATGGAATTGCCACTCGGGTAACACCGAGATGATATCATTGGCCACTTGATGAGTGGGACTGATAAGTGTATGGCCATACCCAAATAAGTTGGTTGCTTATTTAATTAATCAGTCAACTCAAGATCAAGAAATATAATAAACAACAGAAGAGGATGACGGACACCATGCCTCTTGTTTATTCATATCGATATCGTTAGGCAAAAGACACTATGAGATTACTACCAGGTGAGTGTCTTCTAAATACTGCTGCATCTCTGTCTTAATTGGGGGCTGTAATGGTTTGCTAGAACCCACTTACAGTCTGTGGGCCTTGGGCCTACTGCCAATATAAAGATAGACCCATAGGATCGTGCACATAGATCAACTGAGCCGGAACTTATAGAAATTGTACATGTAATGTACATTGGAAGGAATGTGTTAATTAATTAATTGACATTCGGTGTCAAGGTAATTAATTAACATTAGGTTGAATTTAATTTAATTAATAAGTTTACATAATATAATTAATTAATTTATCAATTAATTGAATTACATAAAGTAAACAATTAATTAAATAATTTTCCTAAGTAGGAAAATTAAATACATGTATTGTATTTACTTAATTGTGATTTAATTTTATTTAGGGGTAATTAAATTTAGCCAAATGGAATTAAATTACATAATATATACTTTTTAATTAAAGTTTATTTATGTAATTATAATCCTAGTGGGATTGGGTTTAATTAACCTAATTAAAACCCAATTAGACAAGGTGTCTATATAAGGGCACACTTAAGAAATAAAACCCTAATTCAACCCTAATTAATTGCTGGAAATTTCAGCCACCAAGAGCAGCCCCAAAACTACCGAAAATCCCAGCATTAAACTTGCATTTCTTCGCTTCTTCGGCTAGCACCGGTTCCCGCTCAATAGTTGGTCGTGCACCGGACTTTGGAGATCGCAGTTTCAAGAAACGATTCTGCAGCAGTCTCTAGAAGAGACGAATCCGGTGAGTTAATCTCTCTTGATTCAAATTGATTTTATTCTAATCAATGGTAATTGGACACGATAGGTGGATTCTTGGAAATTTTAACGGTGTATTTTCCGCTGCACCACATTATTTTTCCAATGACGAATCCCAACATCATTGTTATTGCTATCATGTAGTTGTCGTTATGAGGACCTGGTGGCTCCATTCCCTTGTAAGGAGTGAACTTTAGCATCTGGAAGCCATGTGGTAGCAGGTCAATCCCATCAGCCCTCACAGCATTTGGATCAATACATTTCACTGTAGAAATCTATGCCATCTGGTGGAGTTTGGGTAATAGCTCGTCAAGCTCAGAGTATTTCTCCTTCAGTTTCCTTTTAGCTGTTGACCCGGTCGCTGCTTCTCTAACTCTCTCGAAAGCATCTCCCTGCTCAAATTGGTGATCCATATCTCTTACTGGGGCATGCCTGCCAACATTCCCATGGTCACATTCAGTTCCAGTTGTCTGTTATTGACCCCTTGATTTGTCACAGGTTCTGCTTGCTTGTTAGTAACAATGTTGCCCACAGCACCCTATACCTGACTGTGGATGCTAGCGCTAAACTCATCTGAACCCAAGAGGTCTCTAATGGCTGCCACCACAGAAGCAATGATAATAACGGCATCTTGCTGGTTGGCATTCTGTTGATCCCCCATTTCTGCAGTATTCTCTTATAGCACAAATAAACTGTCAATTCCCAAAGTCTAAATCTATTCTTCCTATTCTATATCTAACCATGACTCTACAACCACTGACCCAGATGCCACACTGACTGATCTTTGTCTAGTTCTCTACCTTGGATGAGGATCTGCATAACCGACTCTTTCTAGTCTTCCTTTAGGAGGGCGATTCCAAACTACAGAGAGTCATAACCATATGTTAGCTTTATGGATGGATGCATGGTAGTCCTTTGACCTAACATGGAATGTATGTATGGATGATGTGACATGGTGGATTCATGATATGCATATGTTATAAATGCTTACGTAGGATAGGTGAAGATCCGATGCTCGAGGAACATGCGGACTAGAGTTTGGTACTTATGGAGTATCAAAAGCTATTAACTAGATTCTACTAGTCATAGTTGGAAATGTATAAGTCTGCATATGGACAGAGGTTCGACGCCATTAGTGCACCTAAGAGTGATACTATAAAGTTTTGAAATCTTTGGACCTAAAACAACCTAGGGTTTTGGGTGCATGTGAGTCTACATGCGGATAGAGGTTTGATAGAGTATCAAAAAGGGGTAACTAGATTCTGCTAGTCATAGTGATATACATATGAGTCTGCATATGGATAGAGATTTGGTGCCCTTGGGGCACCTAAGATACTAGAAAGTTATGAAGTCTTCAGACCTAAAACAAACTAGGGGTTTGGGTACTTATGAATCTACACACAGACGGAGGTTCGGTACCCGTGGAGTAAGATTCTGCTAGTCATAGTGATATGCGTATGAGTTTGAATATAGACAACGATTCGGTGCCCTTAAGGCACCTAAGAGCGATACTAGAAAGTTTTAAAGTCTTTATACCTAAAACAACCTAGGGGTTTAGGTACGTCTAAATCTGCACACAGACAAAGGTTCCATAGTTATGAAGTATCGAAAAGGGTTAACTAGATTCTGCTAGTCATAGTGATATACATATGAGTCTGCATACGGACAGAGGTTCGGTGCCCTTGGGCACTAAGAGTGATACTAGAAAGTTTTGAAGTCGTTGGACCTAAAACAACCTACGGTTGTAGGTGCGTGTGAATCTACACACGGATAGAGGTTTGATACTCAAGGAGTATCAAAAAGGGATATCTTTTGAAGATAGGTAAGTGTGTGAACTTCTTGCAGTAATAGCGGGTTGCAGAAGAATAAATGTGGTCATAAAGTCATATCTAAGGTTTGCCTAAAGATGGTCATATATACGCTCATTATTATGGGTTCTCTTTCATGCATAAATGACTCACGATTGTGGCTGCATTAAAATAGTCAGTGTGTATGTCATACAAGTTGAGGTATGGGAGTGAGATTGCTATCACATGAAAATAATGCATATGGATGCACGAAAATTGTTAGTGTTTGCGTCATACAAAAATGGGTTTATGAATGAGGTTATTTACATACGAAAATGATGCATATGGCTGCACAAAAATAATGAGTTAGTATCATACAAGTGGTACAATGTGTGTATGAAGGAATGATTATAATGGTATGGTATGGTAAAAATAAATCACGAAGTACATAGCATGCAAATGCAAATTCCCAACCTTATCTCTCCACGTGGCCAAAATTTGATATTCTAACTGAGTCCTATGTAGAGTTCTTTTTAATCATCAACGGGGGATGATAAAGGCAAAACAACAGAAATATACATGCATCGTTTCGGTATCTTAGTGGAAATTACTATGGTTACTTATATGGGTTCGGTCCAAGTGCGGGATAACATCAAGGTCCCCAGAGCAAATATATACTCCTTACTTATCCCCACTCAATGGTACATGCGAAGGGATTCATACAAGGCTATAGGTGGTGTTCTGTATCTGTGCCCCTACAACGCGGCGGAACGTAGGTGACAATTTCAACAGTTCACCGGGGTAAAAAATGGTACCCTAACCTAATGCTCATTCTAGATAATATGCAATGCACATGCTACGAGAAGTTTGTTGAAGCTATTTTAATTAGATACTTTCAGTGCTCATCAACATCTTTTAAGTTTTGAAAAACTTTTTTAAAAGAAATCTCAAGCAGAGTCACCACTATGAGCAGACAACGTTTTTACTTTTACGTGACAAAGCGAACCGATTAGTTTTGCCAATTTTTCTTTATATCATAATTATAGTTACGAAGTTGCTTTTGGAAAATGATTTTTCATAAAAAGACTGAAATCTCAAAGAAAATATAGGAGTCGCCACCCGGCTCAGCTCAACCATGAAATTTAGGTATAGCTGAAACTAGGTGAGGGCCACTATACCTTCCAGAGATCTAGGTCTGGATGAGTCAGTTACTTGTTATCTAATTAAAAACACACTTCAACAACCAAATTATAGTAGTTTATGAACTAAGTTGATTTTATTTAGAGCATACAACATTCATGCAAGGTACTGAAAGCAGTAAATAAAATTAATTATATAGACCGAATCACATAAGCTACCCTAGGGGATACATATGAATCAAATGGGGAATCGGTGTACGATTGCCTAGAATACATGAATTTATACGATTGCCTAGAATACATGAATTTATCTAACATAATAATAAAACCTAAACATACATCTAATCCTGCAAAATAGAGGTTGTTACGCGAATAATTGCATGTAGGACGTAATCAAGATAGAATGAAATAATAAATGAGTCGAGGTCATGCATTTAGTGGGGATAACCGGAGAGTCTCGACAAATCTCACCGACTAGACCTAGAAAATGTTTTGAAACATCTTTGTGTTGATTTTTGAGAAATCGGTTTTGAAAATGGTTTTTCCGGTTAATTATTTAGCATGGTAAGTGAGTCAGTTTTCAAGAAATTTGGTTTCCATCGTTGTTTTGTTCTAATACATGCTTCTGGAATGTAAATTTAAGGTTTTGTGCAATGCACGAAAATCAGTTTTTGGTGATTCTATCTTAAACTAAACACCCGCGCTGGTGTTGAGACAACAGCCGTGTGGCTGTATATTTGCACCCGTGTGAATGTTACTTTAAGACCCGTGAAGAATTTCGAATCATAAACTTTCATGGTTCTATTCTAACAACCAATAGCCGTACGGCTGTTGCGATGGCCACACGGCTATGGTTCTCAACCTAGAATAAAAAAAATAGAGAATTTTAAAAACGATGCAGATAATGCTTAAATACAGCACAGACAAGGAAAATGTTTAGGTTTCTCTTATATTTATCCTTATAGCATGGATTCATAGCTTTAGGAGGTGAAAATCTTCAAGAAAAAGCTCTGATTTTGGACCCAAACTTCAAGCTCCGAAAGTTAAGGTTTTAGTATTTAGATTAGTCTCTAAACCTATTAGAAGTCTTAGTGAAGTTTTCCTAAGATTCTAACCGATTTTAAGCCTAATAGTAGAGATTGAAGATGAAAATTGAAGAACAAAAAGACTTGGATTTCTTTTCCTCTTTTCTTCCTTTTTCTTCCTCTTTCTCTCTATGAAAATTGCTAACCCTTCATTCATTATCAGACATGGTATTTATAGGCAACATAACAGATTTTCTCTTGTTAAATCCACCCAAAAACATCCAAAAAATTATTTCCAAGAAGAAGAGTCACGGTTCTGTCAAGGATCAACAGTCATGCAGATGTTGATGCATCAGCCGTGTGGCTGTTAGCGTATTAGTTGTGTGGCTGTTGTTCCTAGAGAGCCTCCTTTTCATTCGGAAAATGTTCCAAGGCTTGAAGTTCGGTCGACCGTAGCTTTGATCTTGAATTGACTCCTACTCCTGCAGCTGTAAAAAGCTATAAAAGCAAACGATTTACTTATCACTGAAACCGGGGAAGAAAATCCCACGCTCACACATATTCTCTTGTGGTGGATGTAATAACTTTTTGATATCTCATTAGTTTGGCAATAAAAAAAACAAATTTGAGTACATATATAACGGATATAGTTACAGCTTATCTATATAGTTCACTTGATATTGATATATTTATGAAAATCTTGTAAGGACTTAAAGTTCTAGAAAAACATGGAACATGATAACTTTATTCAATAAAGTTATAGAGGCCTCGTATGGACTAAAACAATCAAGGTGGATGTGGTACAATCGCCTTAGTGAATATTTACTGAAAGAAGGTTACAAAAATGATCAAATTTGTCTATGTATTTTTATAAAGAAATTAGGATCCATATTTACCATCATTTCTATTTATGTGATTATTTGAATATCAATGGAACCCCTGACGATATTCCAAAAGTAGTAGATTATTTGAAAAAGAAATTTGAGATGAAAGATCTTAAAAAAATGAAATTTTATCTTAGTTTACAAATTGATAACCTAGATAAGGGAATTTTCGTTTATCAATCAAGTTACACATAAAAGATCCTTCAACGATTTAATATGGAAAAAGCACATCCATTGGGTAACCCAATGGTTGTTCAGTCACTTGATGTAACTAAGGATCCTTTCCGCCCTTGAGAAGATAGTGAAGAAATTATTGGTCTTGAAGTACTTTATCTTAGTGCAATCGGTGCTAAATTATCTCGCTAATAATACGAGGCTTGATATTGCCTTATTTGTTAATTTACTATCAAGATTCAGCTCTGCACCTACATGAAGACATTGGAATGGAATTAAGCATATATTGCATTATCTTTAAGGAACTAATAATTTGGGCTTGTTTTATTCACATGAATCTAAACCTGAATTGGTTGGATATACAGATGCAAGTTATTTGTTTGATTCACATAAAGCTCGATCTCAAATAGGCTATTTATTTACATATGAAAGTATAGCTACATCTTAGCTATCAAAGAAGCAAACTATCACTACTACCTCTTATAATCATGCAGAGTTAATAACTATTCATGAAGCTAGTCGAGAGTGTGTCTAGCCAAGATCATTAACTAAGCATACACGAGAGATATGGTAGATCATTAGATAAAGAAAATCCAATAATAATATATGAAGATAATGCCGTTTGCATCGCTTAATTGAAGGAAACCTACAATAAAGGAGACAAAATAAAGCATATTTTACCAAAATTTTTATTTACTCACGATCTTCAAAAGAATGGAGAAATTAGTATTCAACAAATTTCGTTGATGTGACAATTTAACTTATTTTTTCACTAAGGAATTACCTTCTGCCACCAACAAGAAATTGGTTTAGGGTATTGGAATGTGTTGTTTCAAAGATCTTTAATAACATTGCGAATAGTGGGAGTAAACGTTGTACTCTTTTTCCCTTAACCAAAGGTGTTGTCCCATTGGATTTTTTTTTTTTTTGTAAGGTTTTTAATGAGACAGTGTCCCATTTGCAAGGATGGACATCCAAGGGGGAGTGTTATAAATAATTACAATGTCCATACACCATCAACTCTGCATATAAATCAATCATAGTGGATGTCCATACACCACCAACTATGTAAATAATTATAGGGACTAAAGACCTTTTTTCCCTAAGTTATCATTGTTTTACCCATTGACATTTCCTTTTTTTCTCCTGCAGTAAGCAAAAACGTTCCAAAATGATCCCGAATAAACATATTCCATTAACAAATGACATAATATTCTTTTTATGAGCTATTTTGGAGCTTTTTTAATAGCAGAGGGGGAAAAAGAAAACATCTATTAAACAAAGGGAAAAATGACAAACTGTTAATGGCACAAGAGGTAAAAAGGTTTATAGTTCAACAATTATAGTGAAAGTAAATGTAAATATCACCATTTATTTTTTTAAAATTATCGATAGTATATGAACTTTGCCTTTACTAACATAATGGTTCATAGACTTCAAAACTCAATATAAAAATACACCAACTTAACACTTTACTAACATAATAGTCAACACTATTATTAATCATGAAAAATACTTTTAACCTCATGTAGAACCAGTAAACTTGATGATGTCACCCTTTTATTTCTTTTCTCTTCCACTTTTCCCCCTCATTCTTAAACTAACTAATTCTCTCCTTTTTTATTTATTCTTTCCCTTTTTTTCTTCTTCATTCCCTCCCTTTTTTATTTTTTTATTCCACTTTTGCCCTCCCCCTTGCATAATCTCTCTCCTGATTTCTTACATGTGCTTTCTCTTTCTCCCTCTCTCTTAAGCCTTCTTCTTCTTCTTAAGCTCCATCTTTCTCTTATTTCTTACCTCTACAAACCCTAATTTTTTTTCCTTTTTCAAAAACTTCATGTATTTGTTAATTGAAATTATTTTACCTTTTAACTTAACTTTTACCGATTACGTAAGTGTAATTTTAATCAAGAACAATGCAAAATCACCTTAAAATTGACCATTAAATTCACCAATTAGTCATAAGGACTATGCAAAATGACAAAAGTACCAAGGTTATGCAAATATAAATCCAAATGCATTCTTAGGCAAGAAAACCTAAAACTGTGCAAATATAACTCTGATTGCATTGTTAGGCAAAAAACCTAACTAAGTCTGTGCAAAATAACCCTAATTTTATTGTTGGGCAAAGAAACCTAACTAAAATTGTGTAAAATAACCCTAACAACCTCTATTGGCAAAATCAACCAAAAGTTCAAAATTAAATGTACCCATTTGTTCACACAATTCCTAACCAACTAACTTTAAATTATTCCCTATAATCTCCATGGTATTGGACCTTCAGTTGTACCCCCTGTCTCTTGTTGTATTGCTTCTACCTCTACCTCTACCTCTGCCTCTATTTGGTCGGCCCCTCCCGTATTTACGTTGCTTCTTCCTCCTCTGTTTACATTTCCCCTTCCTACAGATGCTTTAGTACCACTAGTAGAAGCTTAACTGCCAATTGGATTAGGATCAGTAACAAAGACACCTGATGATGCTTGGCCTCCAGATGATAATGGATATTAGCATGAACCCTATTGCAATAAACATTGTATAAACAAAACCAAGAACATTAGAAAAAAAAACCACCAACGCTACAAAAAAACCAACAGAAATAAATCAAATAAAAACATCAAACCTCAAACATTAATAACAACACTCACATCCATCATCCAACGTACAGTATGAGGTGGATTTGATGATGATGGAGGTTGTGGAGTGTTTTTAGTTGGTGTTGAAGACGGAACCTGGTGCACAATGACAAAACCACCAAATAACAATAACACATGCAAAACCACACCAAATCACTAAATAACCAAATAAATACTACCAATTCACAAAATCACCAAATTACTAAGAGTATCTAAATAAATACTACCAATTAAAAAAATAACCAAATAACTAATAATTGGAGCAAATAAACTACCAAATAACTACCAATTAACAAAAGATCCAAATAAATGTTACCTCAGTTGTAAGCGGACGATCCTATAAAAAAGTGGGCCTCGCGACCAGCCGGGGAAGATTTTTAAATAAAAGGGGGGTTTTATGAAAAACGGGTGTTATAGTGAGAAAACAAACAAATTCAAATACTCTCACTAAAGTGACAGGAGTCGCCACCCGACTGAGCTCAACCGGGAAATTATGGTATAGTCGAGACGAGCTACAAATCACTATACATTTAGTCAAAGATTCGAGTTCGGACAACTCATCTATTTCTTCTCGATTCAAAATATATTTAATAGCTTTATATTAATGCCTTTTATATTTTTACGGTTGATTTTATCTTGATTTATTTAACCAATGCTCACACACAAGATACAAATAAAATGCTGAAAGTGATAAATAAATTCAGGAAATTTAAAATATACAGACCAATCAAATGACTACCCTAGGGGATACAATAGTGTAAAAGGGATTTGGTATACAAAATATGTCTATAAACAAATATCTCAAAATAAAAGCTAGATATTCATCTATCCTAACGTACATCTACCTATAAAACAAAGTTAGTATAGATAAATATATACACGTAGGACTCAAACAAACTCAGAATAGGGGATTCAATATAACTTGGGGCGTGAAACGAGGAAAATCGGGAAATTTGATAAATTATCTAATTTGGCCTGGAAAACGTTTTGAAACGTAGTTTGATGGGACTCGAAATGCATTTGAGAATCAATTTGTCTTGTTTAATATGTACACATACAAAAATGGGCCAGTTTTTAAGAAACTCGTGTTTCTATCATTGAACTGATTTACAGAAATTAATACATAAATTAAATACAAAAAAATAAACTTAGGTCAATATGATATGCGAAAAATACAAAAAAACATATACAAATATCAATTCTGAATTCAAAACTACAGCCGTGTGGATGTAATAACTATAGTTGTGCTGTGACACCCCCTTTAAATAAAACTAAACATGTATAACACATCCCATTAACTAAGGGTGTCATAAAATCATCACCCTATACTCCTAATAACCTGCTAAACTCCGATAATATCTATTAATTCAGTCCATCCATCATTTTTCCATACTTCATATATATACATCGCAAAAATTTATAATACTTAGAATAAATATTCACAACTCCAAAGCTTTAAATTAAAGTATTCCAAATGAAACTCCAAGTTACACATTTAACCATTTAGTACATGCCATACTATTATAACAATTCACCAATATATACATTATAAAAAATATCCATCTTAGCACGCTTCCACTTTCTGCTTTATACACTTGATCTACATCTACCACTGGTTCAGACTATTTACAGCTCCAAAACTGCGTGTAGAAAAACAAACTACACGCTAAGCAAATTTGCTTAGTGGTGTACACTAACGTTATTTCATAAACTTCCATCACTCAATTTTTCCTTTAAAAACAATCACTTAAATATATAAAAGTACAAATAAATAAAATTGACCCAAAAAAACCATATATAGCTCCATAAAAATGTGATTACATTTATTTATCCAAATATCTCAAAAAATAATATCAAATATTATTGCCCAAAGTAATTCAAATAAATTATAAATAGGAATTGGATACGGGGGCGGACAAGCTTGAAGCCGAAACTCCAATAACAGTAATATCGGCAAAAGCCCGAAGCCAAAGCTCCAATAATGGTAATAATCAGTAATATCGGCCAAAGCCCAAAGCCAAAGCTCCAATTGTTTTTGCAGTACTGCACCCCCCTTTATTGGAACTAATCTATCCAAACCTATTCTTTACTTGAATACTAAGGGCAATAAAATTTATCTCATATAAATTTAATAAAAGCTAAAACTCAATTTTCATAATATTAACAGTCCAAAAATCATAACACAAACCAATTTAACACACAACTCTACAATTCACTCCATAACGGAAAACAAAATCACTTCTTCTCAAAAACAAGACAGCTTTCAACATTAATTTTGAAACTCAAGTTTTAACTTCTAACCGGTCCAAGTGTCTCAAATAAACTCCACAAACATGTTTCCCTGCATCTTAAGTTTACTAGGAATTTCAAATCATGAAATTCCAAGCTATACACACCAAGTTATAGCCACACAAACACATCATACTCAAAGAATTACTGCCCAGAAATAGAATTCATGCATCAACTTCATCCATGAATTCGAACCAGAAATCAATTGAATCTGATAAAACTTTCTTCTAAACATATCTTTTTCTATGTCTTAAGATTCCTTAGAAACTAGAATCACCCAAATTGGAGTTGTAAAACATGAGAAAAGTCACAAACAATCCACAGTGCTCAAATCTGAAATTTTCAGCAAAAGGAAATAGAAATAAAATTAGTGTACACAAACCTTATCAAAGCCCTCACTTGCCTTCTTCTACCTCTTTTTCTCTTCCCATACTTGAATTAGGTTCCTCTACAAATAACCACAATTGATTCAATGTATAGAACATATAATAGAACATATAAATAAACCATCAAATGCATAAAACATGCTTAATTAACCTTAAACCTAACAAAGAACTCTAACTTCTTTAAGTACTGCTTTTCATCCTCAAACTGACGGTCAATCTGAAAGAGTAATCCAGGCATTGGAGGACATGATGAGAAGTTATGTCATTGAATTTGAGGGGAGTTGGGACAAGTATTTGCCTCTTATGGAAGTTTGCCTATAACAACAGTTACCAATCAAGCATAAAAATAGCACCATATGAAGTGTTGTATGGAAGAAAATATCAAAGTCCATTATGTTGGACTGAACTTAGTGAGGATAAGCTTGTAGGGTTAGACTTGATTCAGGAGACGAAGGATAAGGTGAAACTTATCAAGGAAAGACTAAAGGCAGCTGCTGATAGACAGAAATCTTATGTTGATTTAAAAAAGAAAGATGTTGTATACGAGTTAGGAGAGAAAGTGTTTCTTAAAGTGTCACCCTGGTAGAAAATTTTACTATTTTGTAAGAAAGGCAAGCTAAGTCCAAGATTCATTGGGCCATATAAAGTAATAGAGAGAGTTGGACCAGTGGCTTACCGATTAGCATTACCACCAGCATTAGACAAAGATTCATAATGTGTTTCATGTGTCGATGCTAAGAAGATATAGATCAGATCCGTCGCACATCTTATCTCTGGATATTGTAGAAATTCAAGCGGACTTAACATATGAAGAAGAACCAGTAGAGATCTTGGCCAAGGAGGTTAAACAATTAAGGAACAAGTCTATTCCTTTAGTAAAGGTGCTATGGAGGAATCACAAGGTTGAAGAAGCTACTTGGGAGCCAGAAGAGACTATAAGGATTCAATACCCATAATTGTTTACAACAGGTAATTTTCATGGACGAAAATTCTTAAGAGGGGGAGAATTGTAACGACCCAAAATTTAGAAATCTCAAATAATATTGTTTGAACTCATGAACAATATAATTGGAGATAAATTTTGGATTAAGACAATATTATAGAAGTAATAATTAAGGGTCAAAGTCATGGTGTGAAATAAAAATGAGACAAGTTTGACCGACGGTCAAATTTGTACCTGTAATCGGTAAAATTGAAATCCAAAATATCTTGATTAAATATACGAGGGAGTGTGATGGCATAATTTATGGTAGAAAGTATGATTACCACATGTATTAATCATTTATGGAGTTAAAATACGGGAAAGAGTTAACGAATTAAGTTGTGACGGGTGTTGTGAAGATTTATTTTTCTTCGAGGACTAAACTGTAATTTTACACCCTTTGGCCCAAATAAAAATATGATTTCTTCATCAGATTTCACGTCTTCTTCTTCTTCTTCCTCTCCTTCATCTTGAAAAGCCATTTTTCACCATTTATCTTGAGAAAACTGAAATCCTTCTCCTTCCTTCAATCCAATGTCAAATTCTTGTTAGAAATTGATGACTAAGCTCATTAAACTCATCAATTTTACCTATTAAGTCAAGAAAAGAGGGATTTAAAGAAGTTAGAGTTTTTGGTGAATAGTAACCCAAATTTCAGGTAACTAGAAATTGATGAAATGGAAGCTTTTAAGTTAGGGTTTAAGGTTAATTAAACATGTTTTATGCATTTGATGGTTTGTTTATATGTTCTATTATATGTTCTATACATTGAATCAATTATGGTTATTTGTAGAGGAACCTAATTTAAGTAGGGGAAGAGAAAAAGAGGTAGAAGAAGTAAAGTGAGGGCTTTGATAAGGTTTGTGTACACTAATTTTATTTCTATTTCCTTTTGCTGAAAATTTCAGATTTGAGCACTGTGGATTGTTTGTGACTTTTCTCATGTTTTACAATTCTGATTTGGGTAATTCTAGTTTCTGAGGAATCTTAAGACATAGAACAAGATATGTTTAGAAGAAAGTTTTGTCAAATTCAATTGATTTCTGGTTCGAATTCATGGATGAAGTTGATGCATGAATTCTGTTTCTGGGCAGTAATTCTTGGAGTATGATGTGTTTGTGTGGCTATAACTTGGTGTGTATAGCTTGGAATTTCATGATTCGAAATTCCTAGTAAACTTAAGATGCAAGGAAACATGTTTGTGGAGTTTATTTGAGACACTTGGACTGGTTAGTGGTTAAAACTTGAGTTTCAAAATTAATGTTGAAAGCTGTCCTGTTTTTAAGAAGAATTGATTTTGTTTTCTGTTATGGAGTGAATTGTAGAGTTGTGTTGTTAAATTGGTTTGTGTTATGATTTTTGGGCTGTTAATATTATGAAAATTCAGTTTTAGCTTTTATTAAATTTATATGAGTTAATTTTTATTACCCTTAGTAGTCAAGTAAAGAATGGGTTTGGATAGATTGGTGCCAATAAAGGGGGGTGCAGTACTGCATAAACAATTGGAGCTTTGGCTTCGGGCTTTGGCCGATATTACTGTTATTAGAGCTTCAGCTTTGGGCTTGTCCGCGCCTGTATCCAATTCCTATTTATAATTTATTTGATTTACTTTGGGTAATAATATTTGATATTATTTTTTGAGATATTTGGATAAATAAATGTATGACTTTTTTATGGAGCTATATATGGTTTTTTTGGGTCAATTTTATTTATTTGTACTTTTATATATTTAAGTGATTGTTTTTAAAGGAAAAATTGAATGATGGAAGTTTATGAAATAACGTTAGTGTACACCACTAAGCAAATTTGCTTAGCGTGTAGTTTGTTTTTCTACACGTAGTTTTGGAGCTATAGATAGTCAAGACCAGTGGTAGAAGTGGATCAAGTGTACAAAGTGAAAAGCGGAAGCGTGCTAAGGTGGATATTTTGTATAATGTATATATTGGTGAATTGTTGTGATAATATGGCATGTACTAAATGGTTAAATGTGTAACTTGGAGTTTCATTTGGAATACTTTAATTTAAAGCTTTGGAGTTGTGAATATTTATTCTAAGTATTATAAATTTTTGCGATGTATATATATGAAGTATGGAAAAATAATGAATGGACTGAATTAATAGATATTATCGGAGTTTAGCAGGTTATTATGAATATAGGGTGATGATTTTATGACACCCTTAGTTAATGGGATGTGTTATACGTGTTTAGTTTTATTTAAAGGAAGTGTTACAGCACGGCGCTGTAGTTTTGAATTCAGAATTGATATTTGTATATTTTTTTTGTATTTTTCGCATATCATATTGACCTAAATTTATTTTTTTGTATTTAATTTATGTATTAATTTCTGTAAATCAATTCAACGATAGAAACACGAGTTTCTTGAAAACCGGCCCATTTTTGTATGTGTACATATTAAACCAGACAAATTGATTTTCAAATGAATTTCGAGTCCCATCAAACTACATTTCAAAACGTTTTCCAGGTCAAATTAGATAATTTATCAAATTTCCCAATTTTCCTCATTTCACGCCCCGAGCTATATTGAATCCCCTATTCTGAGTTTGTTTGAGTCCTACGTGTATATATTTATCTATACTAACTTTGTTTTGCAGGTAGATGTATGTTAGGATAGATGAATATCTAGCTTTTTATTTTTAGATATTTGTATATAGACATATTTTGTATACCAAATCCCTTTTACACTATTGTATCCCCAAGGGTAGTCATTTGATTGGCTTGTATATTTTAAATTTCCTGAATTTATTTTTCACTTTCAGCATTTTATTTGTATCTCGTGTGTGAGCATTGGTTAAATAAATCAAGATAAAATCAACCATAGAAATATAAAAGGCATTAATATAAAGCTATTAAATATATTTTGAATCGAGAAGAAATAGATGAGTTGTCCGAACTCAAATCTTTGACTAAATGTATAGTGATTCGTAGCTCATCTCGACTATACCACAATTTCCCGGTTGAGCTCAGTCGGGTGGCGACTCCTGTCACTTTAGTGAGAGTATTCGAGTTTGTTTGTTTTCTCACTATAACACCTGTTTTCCATAAAACCCCCCTTTTATTTAAAAATCTTCCCGGCCTGGTCACAAGGCCCACCTTTTTTTAGGATCATCCGCTCACAACTGAGGTAACATTTATTTGGATCTTTTGTTAATTGGTAGTTATTTGGTAGTTTATTTGCTCCAATTATTAGTTATTTGGTTATTTTGTTAATTGGTAGTATTTATTTGGATACTCTTAGTAATTTGGTGATTTTGTGAATTGGTAGTATTTATTTGGTTATTTAGTGATTTGGTGTGGTTTTGCATGTGTTATTGTCATTTGGTGGTTTTGTCATTGTGCACCAGGTTCCATCTTCAAAACTAACTAAAAACACTCCACAACCTCCATCATTATCAAATCCAACTCATACTGTACGTTGGATAATGGATGTGAGTGTTGTTATTAATGTTTGAGGTTTGATGTTTTTATAGGAGATTGTAAAGGGATTTTCACTAATTGCTACCGCATTGACAAAGTTACTTCATAAGAATGCAAAATTTGAGTGGAATGATAAATGCCAAGCTAGTTTTGAAAAGTTAAAGACTATGTTGACTGAAGCACCTGTACTTACACAACCGGAGCCAGGAAAAGATTTAATAATCTATAATGATGCCTCACTTAATGGCCTTGGATATATATTAATGCAAGAAGGAAAAGTAATAGCCTATGCTTCTAGGCAATTGAAGACTCATGAAAAAATTTATCCAACTCATGATTTGGAGATGGCTGCAATAATCTTTGCCTTAAAAATTTGGCGACACTACCTTTATGGAGAGAAGTGTTATATTTACACAGACCATAAAAGTTTGAAATATTTGCCAACACAGAAAGAGTTAAATCTGAGACAGCAGAGATGGATGGAATTTATCAAAGATTATGATTGTGTTATTGATTATCATCCGGGAAAGGCTAATGTAGTAGCGGATGCCCTTAGTTGGAAGACTCTAATGGCACTAAAAGCTATGAATACAGGGTTACCTTTGACAAATGATGGGGCTATAATTGCAGAGTTGATGGTTTGACCTGTATTATTGCAACAAATAAAGGAAGCACGGAATGAAAATGATGAAATAAAAGTCCTTCGCACACAGATTGAAGTTGGCATAGAAGGTGATTACACGGTTCAAGAAGACGGATGCATATACTACAAGGGAAGACTGTGTGTGCCAAACAATGAAGAATTAAGGAAAAAGATCCTATATGAGGTGCATAATAGCCCATATACAATGGATCCAGGAGCAAACAAAATGTATCAATATTTAAAAGGTCATTATGAAGAAAGATATTACCAATTATGTGGGGCAGTGTTTGACTTGACAACAGGTGAAGGCTGACCGTCAAGTTCCATCTGGATTGTTACAGCCACTAATAATTCCAAAATGGAAACAGGAAAGAATTACCATGGACTTTGTGACATCCTTACCTCTTACTCAGAAGAAACAAGATGCAGTGTGGGTTATTGTGGACAGATTGACCAAGTCGGCGCATTTTCTTTCGGTCAGAACTGATTATTCGCTAGATAGATTGGCAGAAATAGTGCGGTTGCATGGGTGCCTATTTCAATTATCTCTAATCGAGATCCCTCTTTTCTTGACTTAATAGGTGAAATTGATGAGCTTAATGAGCTTAATCATCAATTTTTAACAAGAATTTGACATTGGATTGAAGGAAGGAGAAGGATTTCGGTTTTCTCAAGATAAATGGTGAAAAATGGCTTTTGAAGATGAAGGAGAGGACGAAGAATAAAAACAATTAGAATCAAAAGAGATTAACTCACCGGATTTGTCTCCTCTAGAGACTGCTGCAGAATCGTTTCTTGAAACTGCGATCTCCAAAGTCCGGTGCACGACCAACTATTGAGCGGGAACCGGTGCTAGCCGAAGACGCGAAGGAATGGAGGTTCAATGCTGGGATTTTCGACTCATTTGGGGCTGCTCTTGGTGGCTGAAATTTCCAGCAATTAATTAGGATTGAATTAGGGTTTTATTCCTTAAGTGTGCCCTTATATAGACACATTGTCTAATTGGGTTTTAATTAGGTTAATTAAACCCAAGCCCACTAGGATTATAATTACATAAATAAACTTTAATTAAAAAGTATATACTATGTAATTTAATTCCATTTGGCTAAATTTAATTACCCCTAAATAAAATTAAATAACACTTAAGTAAATACAATACATGTATTTAATTTTCCTACTTGGAAAATTATTTAATTAATTGTTTACTTTATGTAATTCAATTAATTGATAAATTAATTAATTACATTATGTAAACTTATTAATTAAATTAAATTCAACCCAATGTTAATTAATTACCTTGACACCGAATGTCAACTAATTAATTAATGCATTCCTTCCAATGTACATTACATGTACAATTTCTATAAGTTCCGGCTCAGTTGATCTATGTGCACGATCCTATGGGTCTGTCTTTATGTTGGTAGTAGGCCCAAGGCCCACAGACTGTAAGTGGGTTCTAGCAAACCATTACAGCCCCCAATTAAGACAGAGATGCAGCAGTCTTTCGAAGACACTCACCCGGTACGAATCTCATACTGTCCTTTGCCTAACGATATCGATATGAATAAACAAGAGGCATGGTGTCCGTCATCCTCTTCTGTTGTTTATTATATTTTTTTGATTTTGAGTTGACTGATTAATCAAATAAGCACCGACTTACTTGGGTATGGCCATACACTTATCAATCCCACTCATCAGGTAGCCAATGATATCATCTCGGTGTTACCCGAGTGGCAATTCCATCACTTCATCATCAATATCAACATGTTCACCGGTCCACCCAATCATACCCGTATTTAGCATCCTTTTACAGACCTGTTAGGTGTATGTCAAAGTGAACTGGATTCCATATTGATATTATAATGAAATCTGTTCTGAAGGCAAAAGAGACCTACTCAAGAAAGACCTATGACGCGACAACCATGTGGTTTCTTGTGCGGATCGATCCAGTCCCATGTCAATGACATGTACCTATATTCATGACTCACTATACAAGTACTATGGCTAGTTAAGAACTGCCATACAGTCATCGAATATACAAGTCTGTGGTTCTATTCGTTCCCACGATTAGAATAGACCTGGGATAGGTTTTATGATTATCAATCAATGGATACTCTACTCATATTATAGCACAAGATATAAATGAAATAGATTAATTGCCTTTATTAATGTGACACAAATAATGTATTCATACAATGAGTCTTAATGTATAATACAAAATACAAGAATCCAATGCCCTAAGAACTAGGGCACACCGACAGAAATCATATTTTTATTTGGGTCCAAAGGTGTAAAATTACACTTTAGTCCTTGAAGAAAAATAAATCTTCACAACACCTGTCACAACTTAATTCGTTAACTCTTTCCCGTATTTTAACTCCATAAACGATTAATACATGCGGTAATCATACTTTTCACCATAAATTATGCCATCACACTCCCTTGTATATTTAATCAAGATATTTTGAATTTCAATTTTACCGATTACAGTTACAAATTTAATCGTCGGTCAAACTTGTCTCATTTTTATTTCACACCATGACTTTAACCCTTAATTATTACTTCTATAATATTGTCTTAACCCAAAATTTATCTCCAATTATATTGTTCATAAGTTCAAACAATATTATTTGAGATTTCTAAATTTCGGGTCGTTACAAGTGTGCGCATTGGAATACCCGTACGAGTCTAGTTTTGAAATAACTAGAGAAATCACCAAAAATTTTGAAATTTCTGAATCTAAAATAAACCATAGCCATACGGCTATAGTGCAACAGCCTTATGGCTCTCAAAATAGCCATACGGCTCTAGTTTACCAGAAAATAGAAAAATAGAGTAAAACTAAAAATTGATGAAATGCACAACAAATCAACCCAGAAATCTGTGAATAGGTTTAAAGCCTCTCAGAATTACCTTTAGATGTTTATCTAAGGTTCAATTTGACAGAAAATCAGTTCTTGAAGTAGAATTGAGACTTAAATTGAACTTGAACTTTGGAACCGAAAACTTTGAATTCCTCCAAATTAAGCTCCAATTCTCCAATTCTAGTAGCCCAATAAGTCTATCGGTTTGGATGATGAATTTAGTGACCAAAATTGAGGAATTTTGGTTTTTTATTCTTGAATTTGAGTTTTTAAGAATTTGATTTGTTTTTATTCATTGAGAATTTGAGTTTTTCTTCCTTAATTTCCTTCCTCTGATGTTAATTGTTGTTTTTTTTATTATTATTAAACTCCCCTCAATCCAAAAAGGACCTTGTAATTTTTCAATTAGTGGAAATTAAGGTGTCTCCCTCAAATCTAAACACCTGTCTTCTCCATGCAGAATTCTGATGATGCATCGATAGTCGTGTGGCTGTTGAATCAATAGTTGCGCGGCTATTCCAATGATCGTACTGCTGTTGACTTCAGTTCAACCCTAATTCTTTAGATTCTTCTCGGTTTCAAGTTTCAATTTCATTTAAATCTGAATCTTCACTTCTCGAATCAACTATCGTAATGAATAGTAAGAAGGATAACACTCAGTATTCTATCATCATCGAGGTTGGGAAAACCCGGTGCTCACATTAGTTGATTGATTTAAAAGGCACCTCCTTTTGTTGTGGTTTTTCCCTCTATATTTGGAGCAAGTCATGTACATAGTGCCTTTCCTGCTTGCTTCTCTTGTGCTGCTGCTGCCTACTCAATTTCTTCAAGCTCTTTTCTTCTTGATCTCTTCTTTCTGCCTCTCTTCAATTTCATAAGAGAAGACAAAACTACAGGTGGATGATTTTCAGGTGTTGGCCATTGATTAGCTCTATAAAGTGGCTCTAGACCTTCTTGTATGTGTCTAAAGTATAGATTGAATCTAAATAGTCTTCAGGGTGTTTATTTTGTTCAAATATAGTAGTAATTGCATGGCTACAAGGAATTGCAGTAAGCTACCATCTCCTACATGCACAAGTCCTAGCATCCAAATCAACGACCAATTGTTCTCCCTATCCACTAATTTGTGCCCTTGGACTTCCATTAAATGTTGCTGCGAAGTGGAAAGCTAAATCCTTGGCCTTTTCAAGTTGCTTTAGTATTTTGGGACACTATTTTCCCTTGTACTTTGTATGCCAATCAGCCTTAGCCTTCATTCTCTTCATCAGCTTTATCCTTATTAGCTCATTCAAAGTTATTATCCCTTTATCCCATGCATCTAGAATGTATTTGTTGAAGCATTCATAAAGATTATTGAGAAGCATGTCACACTGAGGTTTCTCTGAAAAATAAGCTATACTTCAATGCCTATCATCCCTTGCTCTTAGCCATTCCCTTGCCTCAATTGAAATTTGCTTACTAGCATCCAATTGCTTGTCCATTGCTACTGGATATGGAGCTCTAGCTGCTGCCCATAATGTTGGAAATGCCCTAGTCCCGAGGCATTGGTCCTTGTGTTTGTATAATACATTTGTACATTAATGTGAACTTTATGTATTATACAATTTATTTCAAGAGATAAAAGCATCAATCTATTTATTATATGTCTTGTGCTATATTTTAAATAGAGTATCCAATGGACATATCCATATCCATGTTGTCAAGTGTGAGGCACTTGGTAGTAAGACTGTGGATAGGGAAGACGATATGGCCATAAAGTCATCCGTAGTATGTTCCAATCATGGGAATGAATGGAACTAAAGACTATCATTAGCCTAGTTGTATGGTGGTGTCTTACCGGTCATAAAACATGGGATGTCAACCAGGTTAATGGGTACATGCAAAAAGGGCATGGTACTAGATCGATCCACTAAATGGGAATCCACATGGTATAGTATCACAAATGATTCTCGTGTTGTACTTGTATAAGTCCTTTGACTGGACCATATGATGGTGCTGCATATGAAGTGGCACACTTTGGTGTACGCCTAATGGGCCTGTAAAAGGGTGACAAGTATGGGTACGTTCGGGTGTGTCAGTGAGCATGGCAGTGCTATGGATATGCAGAAGGGAATGTCACTCAGTAATTGACTGAGACGATATCACCGGCCTCTTGATGAATGTTACTGATAAGAGTGTGGCCACACCCAAACAAGATTGGATCTTGTTTATGAGCATCAGTTCATTCGGGATCAAGTAAACATCCAGACACATATAGAGGGTGATCAACCATGCCTCTGTGTTCGACACCGATATCAGTGACATGGGACATAAAAGTTCAAACTACAAGGTTACAATGACAGTTTGACTGCTAGCTTCGTCTTAATTGGGAGCTGCAGTGGCTTACTAGAGCCCAACTGCAGTCTGTGGGCCTTAGCCCACTGCCAACATAAAGACGGGCCCATCGAATTGTACATATTGAACGTCTGGACTTTAACTAGTCGGATTGAGTGTGTACTTGGAGTATACACGTTTAAAGAGAGAGAGAATTGTTAATTATATTATATAGGTGAATTGGATTTATCACTATATTATAATTAATATTTATTTTGGCCTTCTCATAAGTAATTCAATGAATTAATTTATGGGATTATTTCCTAGGTGGAAATAATATTACACGTATAGGTTTACATGTATTTCATTTTATGTGTGTCTAATTCAATCCATTGATTAAATTAATAGGGCAAATGAATTTTAATTTAAATGTATGTAATATATTATATGGTATAATATATATATGCACACTTGTTAAATTAAAGTTGCATTTGAATTTATCTCAATGGAATTAAAATTGGGCTTGGGCTTTAAAAATGAAAAGCCCACACAATGTGAGATTGTGATGGCCGAAATTTTAGGCAAGGAAGGGAAAGAATTGTGAGTCATCTTAGGACAAAAGAAGATGATGAAAAAGGATGAGTCATGGATGACTTTAGGTGGCGAAGTTGGACTTTGCATCATGAGATATTTTTGGTCATTATTATGGTATGATTAATGAGAAAAATATCCATCCATTTTATTTCCTCTCTTGGCGGAATTGATGGGAGTGAAGATGAGTCATCTTTTTGACTTTTTGGTATTATGGATAAAGAAGAAGAAAAGGTGATGGTGAGTGGTGGTGGTGAGTCACCATGGTGAGTCATTGAATAGAATAAATTAGTTGAAGCACAAATAGAGAAACAAAATGCATCCCAAACACATAATGCAACATTAATCAATGTAAAAAATGTACCCTTAAGACATAATATCTTTTGTCTATCATACAAAAATGTCCATTTTTCGTACTCTGTTATCTCCAAATCCTCTACCAGCAGTTATAAGAACCATGTCCAAGTTTCCTTCCTCTCTGTCTCCACCATCCCAGTTGCTATTAGGAACATATAGTCATTTGGGTCAATTCCCACTGCTGAAAATATTTGTCCACCATATGTCCCTTTCAACTAGTAGCCATCTATGAAAATGAGCTTTCTAAAAATGGCCTTAAATGCATTTTTCAGTTCTGCCAAGCAAATGTACACGCCTACAAACCTTCCATCCTTATATCTACCCTTTACAGTATTGTCAGGGTTTGATCTTAAAATCTCTGCCTTATACCTACATAATATCCCAACAAATGTCACTCACAATAGTACTCACTCATAAATAAAAAAAGCATAATTGGAAACTATATACTTGAAAATGCTCTGATACTGTGATTGCTCATCTCCATTTATCATTTCAAGTGCCTAACACTTAGCTCTATATGCCTTCTAAAAACCTACTATGAGACTCTTCTCCCTATTAATCTAATCAATCAGTGCTTAGACCTTCCAATCTTGGTTTGACCTGAAGCTCTCTACTTATCTCTTAGCAATCCATTTGAAATTCATATGGAAGTTTAAGTGAATATTTGAACAAGTATGAACAAATGGCCACTTCTGATGTACATAGTAGGATTATTTTTGTCTTTTCGATCCACCTTTGTTGCATATACTCTGTAGCTACACTTGTCACTTACACAAACTGATTCAATATTGATTTCCATATCCCTCTTGAACTTTACTTGGAATCTATTATTGATTCCATGGTTTCCACATCCTTCCTTGAATTGTGCCCTTGAATTGAATAGCATCCTTATCTCAAAAGTTGGATTTTCAAGGTCTCTCTCATGGAACTCAGGAAACCTCATATGATCTTCATCATCTGAGTCTGAATCAGTGTTTAACTGATCAGAATCTTCATATTCTCATTCATTTTTTTGAACTTTAAAGTTTATCTGTGTATCCAGACCACTATATTCACCCTTTCTTGAGTTCCTCTAGGCCTATCAATATTTGCCCCATTTTGTGCATGATGAACTCCATTTACTAAATCTTCATTCCCATCCTCTAATATGTAGTTTGGATCAATGAAGTCATCTTTAGGTTCAATTGTATTTGCAGCATTCTCATCACCACCAATATTTCCATTATCAACATTTGAACCTTCTCCAACTTGTGCACCATCTGTGCTTGCATTTCTTGTATTAAAAGTCATATTACAACCTATTTAAAAAAAATGGAAAAACAACATTTTGCATAACAGTCAACTATTACCTTCACTTGATCCAGATTGATCTATTTCCCTTTCCTCCTTTACCTCCTTGACTTGAACTGATATATAAACAATCCATCAAGTTACAAATTATGCAAATCAACCCACTTGATAATAAACCAATAAATAACACAAAACCTTACCTTCATTTGTAGCTTCCTCTTGAATTGTTGATTCCTTTGCATTTCTTGCCTCCTCTTGAATTGTTGCTTCCTCTTCATTTCTTGCTTCTTCTTCATTTGTTGCATCAACAAAGTCATAATAATATTCATCATCAATTCCATTGTTTGCATTTCATTATCAGACTTGTTTACTTCTCTATGAATTTGCCCTACCTCTTCCACATTATTATCTCTAACCTCATTATGCACTCCCTATCATTACCCTCTCCCAAATTCATATCATTATTGTACTCCAAGTATAGGCTAGTTGAACTATCTACTGTGGCCCTTTTCTTACATCTTTTAGGCCTAATGATATGTTGATCATCATCATTATTGAATTCCTCCAAAATAACATTACTACTTTTACTGAGTTGTTCTAGCTCCATGTTAATTTCTTTGACAGTTACTCTATGAACAAATATATCTATCCTATTATGTTCTGCCCCAGAAAATGCTATCTTCAATACATCATTATCATTTCCTAGTAGTTTCAAATCTTTCCTTGAGTAAGGTTGTTCACGAATTTTCCAATAGTACCTAATTGTCCCTTCTTGCATTAACCTATTGTCAAGTGCAACTAGTGACGGCCTCTCCTAATGTGCATCATACAAAATTGATTCATCAAAATAACTATGCTCCCCCAGATGACCATTATACCTAATAACTAATTCAAAGTATCCATTTTTAGGATCTGTAAAGAAAAAATGATTGCAACAATATTAAAATGCCGAAATTACCCAAAAATGGAGAATCCAGTTTAGAGTCTTAATGAAATTTTAACCTTATTTAGTCTAAATGTCAATTCATGCAGTATTTACATATAAAGATGGTGATTTTATATTGCTCAGAAGTCCATTTTGCATCTTTGCAATAGTCTTAACAATGAATTAGAGCAGAAATTATCCATTCACAAGCAAAAAGTTGAAGTCTAAATAATCAATTCTTTAAACTACAATTTTTTACAAAAAAGGCATGTTTTTACACAGCTAATTAACCCATTTTGCATCTTATAGAAATAGTAAATTAGTTGTAGGAATAAGCCCTAATGGGAAAACTTAACTGTTAATCAATTATAATAACTAAATGTCAATTAGTTTTAATCATGCCTTTCTCATTCTTCTACCATATTAAAAAATTTAATAAAATATTATAATAACTTAACACAAAATGACAAAACATAATATTAAAACAGGAAATTAAAACACAATATAAAACAATTGATGATTTACACAAAAATTAATACAAACAAATGTATATTCCACTTAACTTTTACTAACCAAGCACAAATATCAAGCACAAAGATCCAAACATCTCCCAATCAGATATATTAACTAATGCAAAAAAAAAAAAAAAAAAGAAAGAAACAAAGAGGAGTGAGACAGAGATAAAAAGCAACTCAGATTCCATTGCTTTCAATATGGTGGTCCACCGTTGGCAAAACAACAACTTTGTAAATAAATTATCTTTTTTCTCATGTATTTAGATCCACATGCAAATGGAAAAGCATAAAAAAACCATTAATACACTCAAAAAGAAAAATAGGTAAGCATATATTATATCTAAAGAGAGGGACAAGGTATTTATCATACCTTTTTATTGTTTTTTTCTTCAGTTTTGTCTCCCTGCTATAATGATTCTTTTTTCGATTCAATTTCCCCCAAATTTCTTATGTTCTAGAATTTGATTGTTTTCCTTTGTTTGTTCAATTTAGGATTTACAATAAGAAAATAAAAAGAAAGCGAGATGAATGGATGAGACAGAGAGAGAAGTGAGAGAAAGAGGAGAGAGGTTAAAAAAGGGTGATTCAAATTTAGAGAGAGAAATGTGTCAGTTTGAGCGTCCTTGGCACTCCAACAAAGATGAGGGCAAAAGTGGAAGAAAAATTTTTGAAAAGGGTGACACCATCAATTTAACTGGTTCTACAGGAGGTTAAAGGTATTTTTCATAGTCGATGCTAATTTTGACCATTATGTTAGTAAATGCAAAGTTCATGTACTATTGATGATTTTAAGACTTTATTTTTAGTAGCCTAGTAGTATAAATGTGGTTATCTTCCTCATTGATAAACTTACCATATTAAGACATTTTATATCATCATTATTTTCTCTCTATCTTAATTCTCTAATTATTATAATTTTCATTGTAATTTCCATATAATTATTATAACCTTCATCTAATTATTTTTATCCCAATATTTAGTTAATTGTGTTTACAAAGTAAAACTTTGCCTAATATTTTACTACCTTGTAACAAAATCATAATTCTAAAAAAAATATATAATCTAATATATTGATAAAAAAAAAAACAAAGCAATTGCCATACGTATGAATTAAGCTCATTAAAAAAATTATTGGTCTTTCAATTATATTCAACAATTTTTATTTAATTTATACTAATATGAATAATTAAAAATTACAATATTAATTATCTAATCAGAAATACAGAGTTATATTTTAAAACTTTTATTAATTCAAGATATCTATTATTTAATTTTTAAAATTAAAATAGAAAGACTCAACGTATTGTACTGGAACTTGACTAGTAATTCATTAATTACATAAACAAATCTTATACATAAATTCATAAAACAAAGTAATTTTTACACAACTTTCACTTTTAGTTTCAATTTTTGCTAAATTATGCATATAAAGTCAATTGTTTAATCTTTGTATCTTTAACTTTTTGCAAAGCATAAAATATATTTGATACATTATTCTCATATTGTAACGAGTATTGTAAGCGCTGGAATTTTCCAACCTCAAAAAAAAAAAAAAAAGGAATGCGTTGTACCACTGTAATTACAGTCGTACGACTATAGGTTCGTAGCAGGTAGCTGATACCCAAAGGAAGAGAGGCATGGGCGATTTCAGAGGCATTAATGCCTCTGATTTTCCCTCTTTTTGGCCTATAAATGGCAGAAGAAAAGGAGGGGAAGGGGTTGGATAAAAATTTGGATTGAAGAGAGCTTAAAGGGGCATTGAGAGAAGAGAAAAGAAGAGAAGAAAATATTCACATAAGGCTTTCTTCTACTCTTTTCTTTTTAATCTTTGTATTGTAAGGTTAAAATTGGTAGAAATCCTAGGTTAATAATCTGTCACCCAATGATAATAAATCCCAGAACTTGAACTTGGTTAAATCCTTGACTTGTGGAGAACCTTGGACTTTGTTTTTGTACCTTGACAAAGGAAAATGAGCAATCCGAAGCTAATTTAAGGTGTTTCCAGCAGTCAAATCGATAGTGGATCCGCGCTACAAGGGTGACTATACCTAAAACTAGTGTTTTGCTTCATTTTCTAGGTGTTTTGGTTCATTTTCGTGCATAAAACCAAATGTTTAAGTCTGTTATTTCTGGGTAAGATGAACAGCTGTACGGCTGTAATTACAGTCATACGACTATAATTACAGTCACACGCCCGTAGTTGGCCTTCCACGGCTGTAAATCCTCCCGCACCTCAACATAAAACCTAAAAAATAAGTCTTCTGGTTCTGGACGGGATGAACAGTCGTACTACTGTAACTACAGTCGTACCACTGTTCTCGCTATTTCGGCTTTAAATCCTGCCCATCGAAATAATTTCAACTTTTTTGGATCAGAAATGTATTACAGTAGCACGACTGTAATTATAGTCGTATGACTGTAATTACAGCCGCATGGCTGTATTTTCTGGTCAGCAACAGAAAATCATAAAAACGCATAAAAATCTAGAAATTCATAAAAAATGAATTTATCTCATGCATCCATGACCTTAGATTTAATTTTTGAAATTATCGCATTTAGAACAGAACCACGACGGAGATCCAAATCTCCCGAAAACCGACCCACATTTGCATGCTAAATGGAAGTAAACCGGAAAAAAAAAATATTTTCAAAAATGTATTTATCATAAAAATCCACAGGAACGTTTCAAAACTGTTTTCCAGGTCTAGTCGAGCAAACTAGCCGAGTTTACCCGACTATCCCCTAAATGCATGTCCCCAAATCTCCCATTTCCCCGTTCTGTCTATTTGAGTCCAACTTGTTCATATATTTGTGCTAATCTTTGTTTTGCAGGGTTTGGTTTTTTTTTTTTTATTTTAATTTTAGTTCATTAGATATCCATGTAAGATAGGCGATTGTACCCCGATCCCCAAATTATACAAATGTATCCCCTAGGTCTCCGTCGTGGCATTGTTCTAAATGCAATTTTACTGAAAATTGAATCTATGGTCGTGAATACACACAACAAAATTCATTTTGATGATTTTGGGGTTTTCTGAATTTTTATGGATTTTTGGGAATTTTTGGGATTAAAAAGGGGAATTCTGGTTCTGGAAACCACCTTACAGTCGTGCGACTGTAAATGGCCTGGAGTCAGAATTTCGCCAAAACTTTATTTGAAGAAACTGGGAAGAAAACGCTAGAAATCAAGAACACTCGTACGACTGTAACTACAGTCGTACGACTGTTCATCAAAATCGATAACAGTCGTGCGACTGTTCTTGATTTCTAGAAGCAGAAATGCAGAAATACGATAAAAATGCACGAAAATCACATCCAGCACCCAGAAAGCAGGAAAAAATGAAAGGAAAAGGGAGTGCCGACCTTTTAGGAGCTTATCCAAGTCGTTTTGACCCCTAGCGTCGCTCCAATCCACACGAATTTGTACTTTTCCTTTGAGATTGAGGTTGAGAGCCTTGTGTCCAAAAATCCAAATTGCTTTGGATTCTGATGATTTAAGTCCGAGGTCTTGATTTTTTTGTGAAGTTAATTGATTAACCTATGGATTTCTATCAAGTTTTAATCTTAAACTTGAGAATCAGAAGAAAAAGAAAAAGACAAGGAAGAAAGTTGAGTTTTTGGTATTTTTCTCTTCCATTTCTTTATCTCTCTTTCTCTCTAAATTTCTTTCCCTAAACCACCAGAATCCCAAAGTCCCCCTCTCTCCTCTCTTTTTCTTCCTTTTATCTCTGCCTTTCTGGCTTGCTTGCTGTCCATCCGGCGCATTAATTTCGCCACCTCTCTCCTCCATTTTTCTGCTGCAAAGGTATGGGCTCCTGCAACTTTTCCGATATTATAGTCGTGTGACTGTAATTTAAAAATTACAGTAAGGTATGAGCTCCTGCAACTTTTCCGTTATTACAGTCGTACGACTGTAATTTTTAAATTACAGTCGCACGACTGTAAGGACAGTCATATGACCATAAACTTTTTTTTAAGAATAGCAAATCCCGGTGATTACAGTTGCCCCTCGCGTGATCAAATTCAACACCCAGTCTTGGTCTGAATTTGAGCGCGCGAATCAAAGCGCTGCAGACACAGGAAATAAACATGCAACTGAGTTGCTGAAGCTTCACTGCTGTGGTGACGTGCGTTGAATTGACTGGATGGGATAAGCCGATATCGGGTCTATGTTACCCAATGCCATGCTAGAGATTTGAATTAGTTTCCATGATCTAGGATCTTGCTTGAATCGGTCTTCAAGAATCCGAAATCTGACTTGGGCTTGAAGAGGTTTCGAGGATTCTAAATCACGCTTGAGGAGGTTTACAAGGATTGGGAATCATGCTTGAAGAAGTTCAAGGATTCGAAATCTAGCTTGGAAAGGTGTTTATCAAGGATTGGGAATCTTGCTTGAAAAAGTTCAAGGATTCGAAATCTGGCTTGGAGAGGTGTTTATCAAGGATTGGGAATCATGCTTGAAGAAGTTCAAGGATTCGAAATCTAGCTTGGATGAAATAATGGGTTTGATGTAGAATTAAGCCGATATCAGGTCTAGGTTACCCGAGGCAAATCTGCAGAAATTTTGAGGATTTGAAATCTTGTTGGAATTAGATGGACTCGGAATAATGAAATAAGCGGTTCAAGGATTTGCAACCATGCATGAACGTAATGGAGTTCAAGGGTTTGAAATCTGGCTTGAATGAAGAAAAGGGGTTCAAGGATTTATAACCATGCTTGAAAGCAATGGAGTCCAAGGGTTGGGAATCTGGCTTGAATGAAGAAAAGGGATTCAAGGATTTACAACCATGCTTGAATGTAATGGAGTTCAAGGGCTTAAAATCTAGCTTGAATAAAGAAGATGATTCAAGGATTTGTAACCATGCTTGCATGTAGTGGAGTCCAAGGGTTTGAAATCTGGCTTGAATGAAGGAAAGGAATTCAAGGATTTGCAACCATGCTTGAACGTAATGGGGTTCAAGGGTTTGGAAATCTAGCTTAAATAAAGAAGATGGTTCAAGGATTTGTAACTATGCTTGAACGTAGTGGAGTCCAAGGGTTTGAAATCTGGCTTGAATGAAGGAAAGGGATTCAAGGATTTGCAACCATGCTTAAACGTAATGGAGTTCAAGGGTTTGGAAATCTAGCTTGAATAAAGAAGATGGTTCAAGGATTTGTAACCATGCTTAAACGTAGTGGAGTCCAAGGGTTTGAAATCTGGCTTGAATGAAAGAAAGGGATTCAAGGATTTACAACCATGCTTGAACGCAATGGAGTTCAAGTGCTTAAAATCTAGCTTGAATAAAGAAGATGGTTCAAGAATTTGTAACCATGCTTGAACGCAATGGAGTTCAAGGGTTTGAAAATCTGGCTTGAATGAAGAAAAGGGCATAGCTTTAGGAATGGTAATTTTGATGTTGGCTGGGGAATGAGTATTTATCCCTTGATCGATGATTTTGGAAACAAAACTTTTTGCCCCTTCGATCAAGGATAAATACGGCTTGATTGTTCTGCTCCTTGGAGACTTAATGTGTTGAGATTTGGATTTGCACTGACGCTTAAGGTCCAATGGATGCCACGGTGTTGTGCCATCTGTGCTTTGAGAGTGATCCTGGTTCGGAGTAGACCGGTGATAATGGTGCATACCTGTGCTTAGGTTGGTTGTGATATGTATGTGCTTGTATGCATGTATGATTTGAATGCATGTATATGTTTCAATGTGTGCATGTGCAAATGGACTCTGGAAAATGCATTTCGGGCCATTTGCTCGATCTTGACACCCCAGGTTCTTGCTGGGGAAGCTATGTTGTGCGATTGATCATCCATAGTTGGATAAGCAACATTTTGGGTGCAATGTAATTCTTGCGATCCTACCAGGGATATATGACGGCTAATGCGGAAATACGATGACTGTTTGAGAGAAAGTGATGCTGTTCTTGGCAATGATGCCGTTGAGAAATGATGTATAGGATTTTGTCGAGATTAATGAAATGTTCCTGCAGAGGGAATGACAGGGAGGTTTTACCTTCTTTGCCCCTAGGCTTCATGAATTTAGGAGTGCTCTAAATTTTGCCTAAGCTGCCCAAAGTGGGTTTCCAACTCAGCGAGCTGCTCTAACTTTTTCCTAAAGCACCTTTTCGGTTTTCACCTTAGCGAGCTTTTCATATGCCCTAACTTTTGCCTAAACTGCCCAATATGGGTTTTCAACTTAGCGGGCTGTTCTAATTTTTACCTGAGGCGCCTTTTCGGTTCTCACCTCAGCGAGCTCTTCTTCTTCTTCTTCTTCTTTTTTTCAGGATGTCATGGAATTAGAAGAAGACTTCCAACTCAATACACCCTCTAATGATGAGATGATTGTGGGAATTCTTGTAGAACTTGATTGTTCCATCGCCGTTGCTGAAGCTCACAGGTGTATAGCCATATATGATGCATGATATGAATTCAATTTCAGGTGAACTCGGGATATTTAAATGAACAAGGCAAGGCATTTATTCATTCATTCATTGATAATGTTTATCATAATGCACATTATATATGCAATGAAATTAAGGACAAGATGAGTATGGTATCCGTCTCGGCCGAACCCACAACTGCCACCAACTGGTCCTTGTGGATTTTCCTGTCGGTGGTGCTCACCTCACTGTCCTAACTTTTGCATGGATTGCTTTAGTGATTTTCAACCCATCGGACCCTTCTCTCTTTTTTTTTGGGAAACCTGAGCCTGTCCCTATTGAAGGGGTTGGCGACTTGGTCTCTGTCTTTCTCTGTAAGACTGCTTCGATCCTGTAGGTTGATGGCTATGCTTTTTGATGTGCTTGTTAGCTGCTTGAACCATCCTGTTGGCTTATGGGTGGTATAGAGGTGATGCATGGTGCCTCTCTCCTTTATTCTGGAATGATTGTACTGTTGCCCCAGAACTTGCGTTCTATTATCGGGGATGCTATGGTACGAAACATCATATGATATAGATGTATTCTTATTTTGGAGCTTGAAACCGTGCTTATTTTGTTTGTGTTGTTACTGTTGTTGTTGTTTTTTTTTTACGAAACTTCTGCTTGGCTGGACTTGTCCTTTGGATTCTTTGTAATTCCGCATCTTGTGATACTTTGTCGATGCGTGCCGTCACAGGACTAGGCAAAGGTCTTCCATGCTTTTAGACTTTTTGCAATTTTTCTTTTCTTTCTCTTATCATTCATGGGGTCTTTCAAGACGGATGTCATTTTGGGATGTTCGTCTGTCCTTAGATTCATTTCACATAATGATGTGTCATGTATGCTAAAGATATTAAATAAATGTTTGTATGCATGCACAGTGTTCCATCCATGAAAATATCACACACATGATTGAAATCAAATTACATTACATTAAACGCCTTGTAGGCGGCATTGTTCACAAAACAGGATAAAGATCAAAATAGATACATCAAAATAATTAACGTCCTTCATATGCGGAGGGTCTTCTTTTACTGCTGCATCGCCCACTACGATTGGCCTAGTCAAAGCTAGGCAAAGGATTGGTCTGCACGTTGGGCTTCAAAGGTGGCTCCGTAATTTTCCCATCCACGATCAGTTGACGAATAGCCTGAGTAATTGCATGCAGTCATTCATGTGATGCCCCACCATCACATGATAGGAGCAGAATTTGCCTTTGTCCGTCTCAGTCGGCTTCTCGAACGGCTTCAGAGAACTCAAGAGGCCACCATTCCTGCATTTCGCAAACATCTTAGCTAAAGAAAGGGTCCACGGGGATAGGCCTTGATTTTACGAATCTCCGGCTTGAACTACTTGTTGATGAGACACCACAGCAACTTCTGTTGGTTTGTCGTCTGGGGGGCGGTCACCTTTGTTCGTAAAGTCAAAACCGGATCCACCGCTTGATCCGACGGCAGTTGTCAATTGATACCCAAGACCATGCTTGAAGCTTCTGCCACCCTTTTGACTGGCCGCTTTTTCTTCTTCATCCCTCTCAACCTTTATGGCCATGTTGCAGACCTCGCTGAGTTCATTGAAGGCATGGAATTTCATGTTGTCTCTGTAGACATCCCTGCTGCCTTCAATCAGTTTCTGAATCAGCTCGTCTTCATTGGGGTGATTCTTCAGTAGGATCATCTTGTTCATCCACCTTTGATAATACTCATCAAAGGGTTCATTGAGCTTCTGCTTAACCCTTTCCAAGTCATATAGCTTCACTTGGATCTTTGTGTTGAAGCTATAGTATTTGATGAAGGCCACTGACAGCGTTTCCCAATCCGATTGTACTTCCTCTGTCAGAGAGTTGTACTAGTTCAAAGCTCCTTCTTCTAGTGTTGTTGGGAAGAAGTTGACCAACTGCTGTTTAGTAGCACCCGTTGTCAGCATTATACGGGCATAAAGGTTGATGTGAGCTTCTGGTGATCCGAGCCCTCTGTAAGAAGGAATTTTGGGGACTTGGAACCCCACAGGGAATGTCTCGATGCCTTTGTTTATCATGGCATCCACATTGACGCCCTGCTTGGAACCCAAACTGATGTTGGCTCCCATTTTTAGCTCAGCTAGCATCTCATCCAGCTCAGAGCACTTAGCCTTCATTTTCTGTTCCATAGCTGCCTCGATTTCCTGCAATTTTTCTATACTGGCCGAAGCATCAGCCCCTTGTTAAGAAGTCTCCCCTTCTTTTTCTTTCCCGCTTCCACCATTACCAGCTTCACCGCTTTCCCTAACAACAGCCCTCAGTTCTTCCTTTAGCATATCCCGGAAGTCTTGGGATCGGAAGAAATCCCTTAGAACACTAGCAATGCTTGGCGTTTGATCGGCCATTGCTACCTCTTCCCTGGGCTCTGTTGCGCTGCTTGATTCGACTGATCTTTCGCTCTCACGTGCACTTACAGCCTGGGCTCTGGTTCTAGAATGCCCGAGCTTATTCTGCTTTAATGCACATTGAGATTGTTAGGGCTAAAAAGTGCATGGTTGGATGGTATGGATGATAATGCTTGGATGATGCTTCGTGAATGTGGATGATAATGAATGTAACCTTTTTATTCTTTTTTTTATTATTTTGGACATTCCAAGTGCACCCAATGCTATGCAAAAATGCCACATGTGGACCGCCACACGGATGAGAGTTCGGTGCTTTTGGGGCACCTAATGAATTTCGTGAAATGGTCATGTGTGTACTGACACACAGACGGAGTTTGACACTTTGTAGGTCTATGAGATGATATGAAATGGTCACATAGGACCGGTCCATGGACAAAGTTCTGATGCTTTTAAGCATATGAAATGAAATGATGTTGTAAGAAAGTCATGTGCCATAGGAGACACGACAGAAATTTGGCATTCGGGGAACACCTTTCATGATTTGGGATGCTATGAAATGCCCCTACATGCGTACTAATCTGGCACTCGGGGAGCGCCTTGAATAATGTGGTAATTTCATGAAGTAACCCGATGTATCACAGTGTTGCATGATGTATATGACGAATGGGTATGATGTCATGAAATGCATCGTGTGTATTGTCACACGGAAATATACCTAGGACCATTGTGGTCTCTATTGAATGAAATGATTTAGCGGAATGGCCGAATGCAATCCGGTGCATTGGCAAAACACGGGTATTTTAGGATACCCGATATATGATGGAATAATATGATCATGGTGGGCATCCTTGGAATGGCCCTAATTTAATTTAGGTGATATGTCGTGAATGCTTATGACACACAAAATGCAAATGGCTGCACAAAAACGTGGTTAGGATGCATGACATACATAATGATGTTATGTACGCTATGTGAAAAATGCTAATCACACAAATATAATGTTACGGCTGAAAAAGAAACGGTTAGTATGAATGGCAAGCGGATGAATTAATGATTTCACACGAAAATGAAATGCACATGGCTGCATAAAAATGTGGGTTAGTATCACACAAAATGTTTTTTTTTTATAATCATGTATGAAGATGATGATTATGGTATGTCATGAAATGTCGAGAAGCGTGTAACACGTAGCACACGAAGCGAATTCTTCCAACCTTATTTCTCCAAGCGTGGTCAGTCTCAATAGTTCTATCCGAGTCCTAGGCGGGGTTCACTTCGATCACCAACCGGGGTTGATGAAGGCGCGATTAATATTATTATTCACACAATTATTTTGGTATCCTAAGGGAATCCAACTAGGGCTGCGTATATGGGTTCGGTCCAAGTCGGGTTAAAAATCAAGGTTCCCATAGCAAAATATACTCCTCACTTCTCCCCACTCAAGGGTCCGAACGAAGGGGTTCGTACAAGGCTATGGGTGGTGTTTCGTATCCATGCCCCTAAGACCATGAGGAACAAAGGCGACACTTCAACAATCCACCGGGCTAACAATGGATACTAAATCTAATGCAAGCATGTCTAACTAAAATGCAAAATGAAATACCAATCGAGAATCATCCACCTTATTTTAATTAGACACTTTTCAGGGCTTGTCAAATTCTTTTAAGTTTTTAAGAAAACTTTTTGAAGAAATCCCCAGCGGAGTCGCCACTGTGAGCGGACGACGCGTTTTCGACGGGATGCGAGACTCCCTTTCGGAAGGGGCGCCTCGATCTCGGGCGGGCCCCTCCCTCGTGTGGGGTTTTTTTATAATGGAAATTCGTTTTTGGAAAATAAATGGAATTAATGCATGAAAGACCGAGACCTAAGTCTCGATGAACATTGTAGAGTCGCCACCCGGCTCAGCTCAACCGGGAAATTTTTATGCAGCTGAACCGGACGAACGGTCGCTACACTATCCAGAGATTCGGGTCCGGACAAGTCCCTTATTTCATGTCTAATTAAAATAAATATTGGTCAATGTTCAAAGATGGTATTTCAAATTCTAAAGTCAATTTTATTAAATATAAAAGGCATACAGTGCACATACAAATATTTAATACAAAAGTAAGGAAAAGAAATAAATATCAATTGGCTTACAACCAAATCGAATAGAAAATAAAAACTCTCGCCTCACTTATACAATCGCCTAGGATACACGAGAATCTAAAAATAATTACAATCGCCTAGATACACGATTAATTTTATTCAAATACAAATAAAAATAAAAATGTACATAAATAAAAGCTGCAAAACAAAGGTTAGCACAATTTATACGGCACGCCACAAGTTGGACTCAAGCATGACAGAACGGGAAATCAAGAATCGGGGGCATGCATTTAGGGGATAACCGGGTTGGCTCGGCTAGCCGGCCCGGTTAGACCTGGAAAACATTTTGAAACGTCCCTGTATTTTTTGTTTTGTGGGAAAATCATTTTGAAAACAATTTTACCGGTTTACATGCATTTTTATATATTAAGTGGGTCGGTTTTCGGGAGAACTGGGTCTCCATCGTGGCATTATTCTAAATGCGATTTTACTGAAAATTGAATCTATGGTCGTGAATGCACATAACAAAATTCATTTTGATGATTTTGGGGTTTTCTGAATTTTTATGGATTTTTGGGAATTTTTGGGATTAAAAACGGGAATTCTGGTTCTGGAAACCACGTTACAGTCGTGCGACTGTAAATGGCCCGGAGTCAGAATTTCGCCAAAAGCCCAGAGTCAGAATTTCGCCAAAACTTCATTTGAAGAAACTGGGAAGAAAACGCTAGAAATCAAGAACACTCGTACGACTGTTCATCAAAATCGATAACAGTCGTGCTACTGTTCTTGATTTCTAGAAGCAGAAATGCAGAAATACGATAAAAAAAATGCACGAAAATCACATCCAGCACCCAGAAAGCAGGAAAAAATGAAAGGAAAAGGGAGTGCCTACCTTTTAGGAGCTTATCCAAGTCGTTTTGACCCATGGTCGCTCCAATCCACATGAATTTGTACTTTTCCTTTGAGATTAAGGTTGAGAGCCTTGTGTCCAAAAATCCAAGTTGCTTGGGATTCTGATGATTTAAGTCCGAGGTTTTGATTTGTTTGTGAAGTTAATTGATTAACCTATGGATTTCTAGCAAGTATTAATCTTAAACTTGAGAATCAGAAGAAAAAGAAAAAGACAAGGAAGAAAGTTGAGTTTTTGGTATTTTTCTCTTCCACTTCTTTATCTCTCTTTCTCTCTAAATTTCTTTCCCTAAACCACCAGAATCCCAAAGTCCCCCTCTCTCCTCTCTTTTTCTTCCTTTTATCTCTGCCTTTCTGGCTTGCTTGCTGTCCATCCGGCGCATTAATTGCGCCACCTCTCTCCTCCATTTTTCTGCTGCAGAGGTATGAGCTCCTGTAACTTTTCCGATATTACAATCGTACGACTGTAAGGACAGTCGTACGACCATAAACTTTTTTTTTTAAGTATAGAAAATCCCGGTGCTTACAATGTGTAAAACTTTGGTGTCATAAGAATAATTGACATATACATTACTTCTTAAATAATTTATTGGTCCGTGGGTGGTGTTTGATAATTTTTAAATAATTATATATACTTCATTAATTTATATTGAATTTGATGAAAAGATATGTAAAACTATCAAAAATTCTATAAATTATAATTTTTATAAAAAAAAAAAATTTTCTCAATGTCAAAGATATTGTTTTCTAGAGATTTCATTGTGTAATAATTTATAATAATTACTAGACATGCACCCGCACAATGCTCGGAATGTGATATTAGTTAAATATATAAAAAATAAAATAAAATTATATATATAAATAAGTGAAAATAAGTATAAAAGAAAAAACTCAATAAAAACTAAAGACGCAGAAAAAACTTAATAAAAATGCAAATTGTTTATTACTATTAAAAAAAGTATATGAAAGGAACTTGCATTCATGAGACATACATATAAGTAATAACCATTTGTTAACAGTATAAAAAAACATACTAACAAAAAAAAAAGTAGTTTCTTCATCAGAATAGAGCAGAATTCATGAATAAAAAATGACTAAGAAATTAAGAATGGTGATCATGGGAGAACGAAATTGATAACTAAAGTAACCTCTATCATAAGGTTTAATGTTACAATGAATTTTATTGAATGTGTCCAACTTTTATCACCTGCAGTTCTGGTACTCTATGTCAATTTGTACCAAAAACATATAAAATGAAATTGGAACAATAATAATGTAAAGAATAGTGGTCGGTGGGTAGACATAAACTCCCAAAAGGTCCTTACAAAGTATGATTAATGCTTATCCTTTAAAAATTGGATATCCTACAATTCAAACAAATCCATTGAAAATAGAAAATAATGTGGAATCACATTATTTCATCATAAAGATTCAAAAACAGGGTAATAGAAACATTTATCACTATCCACCTACTTGACAAAATTTGAGACTTGCACACTGCACTATCATGAATAACCTCATATGTCAAATACGAAAGTTAAAGCTATCAGAAACTAATCCAGAAAAGTAAGTAATTCACATCTATTTGCTTACGGAATAAGAATCATAAAAAACTTACCAAAACATCTAAAATATAGTATAGTTCAGACCATATAGCTACTTTCATAATTTGAATTCTACTTCTTTGTGTTCTGGTGAGTGTAAAGCTATTGTTGGAGCCAATTATAACCAAATGTATAGCCTTGTAATCTTAAGCACAAATCACAATTAACATGTAGGTACAAATTATTTGTTGTTCTATTGAGCAATCAAATAAATAGAAACACTTCATAAACATACCATTTACGATGGATGCCAATCTCCCAACATTTCATCTTGTTGACAGACCTCACGACTTCGCAAGAAGAAGATAAGCATTTAGAAACCCCAAAACACTAAAAAAATAGAGGTGGTGAGAGATCGAATCAAGCTCAGCAATAAGAGAAGATGTAACTAAAAATCCAAAGCAATTGGAAAGATGGTAGATATGCAATTCTTAGTGATCAGAAATTGACAAATAGGCATTGTTTCATTAGCCAAACAATTGGATCAATATCTCTATAGTTTGTTAACTTCAATTAAAAGGACAGTTACTGATCCACTATGATCTTATTTTTACTGAACTACAACACTAAACCTTTAATCTTATTGATTTACAGTCTCTATCTAAAGTCCCACTTCTTAACCACCTTAACCATCCACCAAATAAGCAATTGATTAACCAATATGGAACCTTAGAGAGGTGCACTTGAAATGCTTTTAAAAGAAGAACTTAAATAAAGTCGAATGTCTCATAAACATGTTCAAAATAGATTAATTGCTTAGATTGAAATCCTGTCAGTCTATAAATCTAAATTCCCATCCTCAATCATGTGATAAAGTAAAGAGAAACAAAAAGAGTAAATTACTTGAGAAAATATCATATTTAAAATTGAACTCAAGAATCTAGATATATCCTCAGATCATTAGTGAAAACTCATGCTTAAACAGGATAATAAGATATGAAAGGAGGAAACTAACCATTGTGATTTTGAAACCGAGTTCCCCTGCATAAACCACATAACATAAAATAAAAAAAAATGCAAAATATGAAATGTAATGGAATAAAACAAAATAAATCGCAAAGATGAAAACATGAGGTAAGAAATTCATACTTAAAACCCTAAAATTGCATCAAATCGCAAAGATCCACTACATAAAGAAATATAGAATGAAACATTGGGTATAAAGAATGGGCCAACAAAGAGCATATACACTGAGCAGTACCTACAAAATAAAACCAAAACTCAATAATAAAAATAACATTAATTGAGGCCAATTACAAGGACAAAACTCAACATTAACTATTTCTAGCTAAGAATAAACCTTTAGGAACAACAATTGAAAATATTAGGTAACCATATTAGAAAGAACAGAAAACTGGGAGTAGGAAAAAAATGTGTAGTAATTAATAATTATAGCCTTTATTAGATACTTTAAGAAAAAGAAATATTGTAGTAGAAATCAACAAATCAATATTGACCTCTGCTGGAGTAGCATCTTCTAAATCACCAGCTACAACCCATTCTACAATGTGCTTACAATAGCAAGCAATCAAAGGATGCAAAACAGCCTGTCAAAACCTCTTCCATAATTAGCTTCTTAAATTTAACAACTTTTCATTCAACATACCAAATCCCATATGAAAAAATTACTCCCAAATGAAATCACCAAATTTGCACTCCATTTCAATAGAACATTTTAAATCAAGTATAAAACAGAGGATGACAAAAAACAGAAGTAGTGAATGCAGTGGAAAAAAGAGAGATGGAGATGAACTCTTCCACAAGCAAGGAGATTAGGAAAATGACAAGAGATAAGGCTATAATATGCAGTCAACCAAGTGATCAAATTCCTCATACGAAGCTTCAACCAATAAATTTCATCGTAACATGTGGCAACTTTACAATAAACAATGACAACATATATACATATAGAAAATGATGCAAACGCAATTGTGTAAGCCAGTAATTAGGGGAAAATATAGAAGAACAATTCCAAATTTGTTAGCTAACAGATACTCAAAAATTTGTTCATATAATGAAGACCTACTGTTTTTCTAAATAATGAAATAGTCAATTGAATCCAAATAATCTAGGATAAGTGAAATATCAACTAAAATTCTATAGCAAGATATATATATATATATATAAAGAAAAGCTTTATTGCAAAATTTATTCCTAATACATTGAGCTCTTTTTCTCTAGTTTTTTTATACATGTACAAAAAGAAAAAGATCACCCGAGAAAAACCAAAAAATGTTTACATAATTAAACATAGAAAAAAAATCAGAGAGGGAGAATAAAATTAGAGTATCATATAGTAGGAGGATCTTGAGAAGTAAATGGAATCGCACTTATGGGATGCAAGCATAGAAAAATATAGAAACAGTAACCTCAGCATACGCCGAATACAATTTTAATGGGAATGCATAACCAGTTGCAACCAATTAGGTACATCTAAATAATAAATATAAAAAACACACCAAACATGTGTTCTAGAAGATCATATTACAATATCCTCTATATAATATGTTATAATCAAAATTTACTTGCGTGTCAATTGTAGTTCCTGTAGTCACAAAAGATAACCCAAGAAGTAAGCCTCAAAATGGCCATATATCAACTTTAATTTGTGTTTGTAAATTTGTTTCTACCAATAGTGCTCCAACTAAAAATGCACCAAGCTGCAAAATAAAATCAAGTTCAATAATCATTTGATTTGAAAATCCTCATCACTATACAATGTACTATTAAAGGTAAGAGTAGTTAAATATGTGTCATTAAAGCCCAACATCTATATGGCAAGCCAAGTCCAAGTAACAATTAGCAGACATTGAGCAATGAGATATTCATACTCCTTGGTTTTGCAATGACTTGAATAAATTGAATTAAGTATGAGCAAAGAAATCAATGAGAAAGAAATGCAAGAAAAATACTGGTAGGACTAGTTGGATCTCAAAATTTGATCACAAAATCATTGGAAAAGAAATGCAGAAAAATACAATTGATGCAAGATCACAAAAAATGCATAGAAAGTTGAAATTTATTCCATTCACCAACAGAGAAGTAAGGGAAAAATTGAATAAGGATATGGACTAAATTGCATACGATTAATCTTGAATATGCGAGAAAGCTTCAATGATAAAATAGAAATCCTTTTTTCATATTTCATAATTCCTATATATAGGAAATTTAAAAATTTTCAATCCTTTCACATGAATTAAAATCTATGGTACCAAAAAGGAGAAGCAAAGGAAGCCCAATGTTTTTAACGGGGAATATTTTTGACACCATATTTTTTACCACTCCATAAAACTGGTAAACGACGGCTGAGAATCACGAAAATGACAATTAAACTGAGAAAGAAGAAGCGAAGGAAAACTATACATCTTAATAGAAATTGAAATAATTGGTGATACCTTCGTGCTTACTTGAAATCAGTAACATATATAATATTATGATTCCTTCCATAGCAGTAATGATGCTCTAAAACCAATTCCTGCACAAACACACAAAACAGAACCAATCACCCATGAATCCCAAATCTCCATGATTACAAAAAAAAAAATCGATTAACAGATAAAATTATGCTTGGAAGAATCATTGCAATTGAGTAGGAAGGGAAATTAAACAATCTAGTATAAAAATAAAAAACATGCAATCGAATAATGAAGAAAAGGGAAACCAAATTAAGTTATTAACAAACTTAAATTCTCTTAACAAATAAGAGCAATAAAATATCGTTTATTAAGATTATAGAGCATATAAAGAGTATAAGAGAAGCAAAATATCCTTTAATGAAATATCATGAAAATAGATGATATCAGTAAAAAAGACCCATAAATGAGAACATTGGTTTTGTTGTGAATAAAGTGGGAGGAGCACCCAGCTATCCTGGATAGATTTTTAACTAGAATTGAGAAGTATAATCTTCATCTCAATCCTAAAAAGTGTGTGTTCAGGGTAACTTCTGGAAAACTGCTTGGTCATATGGTCAGTCAGAAGGGAATCGAAATGGATCCAAATAAGATCAAGGCCATTAGGGACATACCGACACCGCAGTTAGAAAAGGAAGTAAGGTCGTTTCTGGGTTCACTACAGTATTTCAGTCGATTTATTGCAAGGTTGACAATAGTTTGCGAGCCGATTTTCAGACTTCTGAAAAAGAACCAGCCAGTGGAATGGAATAAGCAGTTTCAGATAGCCTTCAACAGAATTAAGGCTTATTTGATGAATCCTCCAATTCTAAAACCTCCAATACTGGACAAGCCTCTGATTCTGTACTTGGCTATTGAAGAGTCTTCAGTAGGAGCAATATTGGTACAAGAACAAAAAGATGGGTGCGAACATGCGATCTACTACTTGAGTAAGAAGTTACTGGAGAACTGTTGGATATGCCCTAGTCCCGAGGCATTGGACCTTGTATTTGTATTATACATTTATTGGATTTATGTATTATACACATTTTGTGTTATTAATAAAGGCATTAATTCATTTATTATATATATCTTGTGCAATATCTTAAATGAAGTATCCAATAGGCATATCCATATCCATGATGACAAATGTCATGCACCTGGATAGGGTAAACGATATGACCATAAAGAGATCCATAGTCTGTTCCAGTCATAAGAATGAATGGAACTAGAGACTATCATTAACCTGGTTGTATGGCGGTGTCTTACCGGTCATTGGACATAGGGCGTTAACCAAGTTAATGGGTACATTTAAAAAGGGCATGGTACTGGATAGATCCACTAAACGAGAAATCCACATGATATTGTATCACAAGTGATTCCCGTGTAGTACTTGTATGGATCCTTTGACCTGACCATATGATGGTGTTGCATGTGAGGTCGTATACTTAGGGGTACGCCTAAAGAGCCTGTAATAGGGTGCCAAGTATAGGTGCTTTTAGGTATGTCACTTAGCATGGCAATGCTATGGATATGCAGAAGGGATTTGTCACTCAGTAGTCCACTGAGAAGATATCACCGGCCTCTTGATGGATGTGACTGATAAGAGTGTGGCCACACCCAAACAAGTTGGAACTTGTTTGTGAGCATCAGTACATTCGGGATCAAGTAAATGTCCGAACACAAACGAGGGTGATCAATCCATGCCTCTGTGTTGGACACCGATATCAATGACATGGGATATTCAAGTTCAAACTACAGGTTATGATTACAGTTGGACTGCCATCCCCATCTTAATTGGGGGCTGTAGTGGCTTGCTAGAGCCCAACAGCAGTTTGTGGGGCATAGGCCCACTGCCAACATAAAGATGGGCCCACGGGATCATACGTATTGAGTGACTGAACATAAACTTAAGAAATCACCTGTATACTTGGAGTATACACTCTGGAGAGAGAGGATTATATTAATTATGTTATAAAGATCAATTGGATTGATCATAATAATAAGATTAATATTTGATTGGCTTTCTTATAATTAATTTTGTGAGATTATTTCATAGGTGGAAATATTCATATGTATAGGTTTACATATGAATTTATTTTGTGAAGATCTAATTTTAATTTCGTGGATTAAATTAATTAGTCAAACCAATTTTAATTAAATGTAAATAATATGTTACATGGTGTAATATATTATATGCATGTTAAAATTAAAGTTGGGCTTGAAATTAATTTAAACCAAATAAATTAAAATAGATTTGGAGCTCAAGAGAAGAAGTGAAGCCCACACAAAGTGAGCCAACATGGGCCGAAATTCTCAAGGAGAATTTCACCTAGGGTTAAAATAACCCTATGCATTTTGGCCAAAGGAAAACCAAGCAACCATAGCCGAAATTATCATCCTCTCCCTCTCCAAAGTTCGTGATTTTCCGACGCTAGCAAGGGTTGTGTTCGAGAGGCGTTCATGTACGTGAACGAGGAGGGAGTCTATTTTGATTCCTGCAGTCTGCATCCATCTCTTAAAGAGATTATCTGGGTAAGAGATTTATCTCTTGTTGGAAAAATTTTATGTTTTGTAATTTCCATTTCAATTGCTCCTGGGCACGAATTTGAGGAGATTACTGTGTTCTTCAGCATTTAATCGGGTAATTTCCGATGAAAAATCCCAACAAGTACGAGACTAGATATACGATAGTAGAGAAAACCTATGCTGCTATGGTATGGTTGACGAAGAAGCTAAGACATTACTTCCAGTTATATAAAGTTCAGGCGGTAGCCAAAATAGATCCTATGAAATACTTATGCCAAGCTCCAGTGTTATTTGGGAAATTATCGAGATGGTTGCTTTTGATATCAGAATTCGACGAAGAGTATGCGACGAAGAAGATAATTAAAGGAAGAGCCGTAGCAGAATTTCTAGCCAATCAGTCGATAGACTCAGACTACGTCGAGAATTTGGAATTTCCTGATGAACAACTGGCGGTGGTTGAAGAAGAAGTAAACAGATGGGTGATGTACTTTGATGGTGCAGTGAACAAACACGGTGCAGTTGGGAGTAATCATTGCTACACTTGAAGGAGAAATCATTCCTTTGGCTAAATGGCTTGACTTTTAAGTAACTAATAGCAGAGCAGAATACGAAGCTTGTCTCTTTGGAATTGATATTCTGATCACATTAGGGGCAAATGAGGTATTAGTCATCAGAGATTCAGCTTTCGTAATTCGGCAGGTTACCCGAGATTGGGAGATAAAAGAAGAATCACTCTTCCCTTATCTCAAGATGGTTTGGGAAAGGGTGAAGGTATTCAGTCAGTGTGAATTCCAGCATGTACCAAGGGAAGAGAATCAGATGGCGGATTCCTTGGCTACACTGTCATCAATGTGGGGAGGCCCCCAAAAACAGCTAATACAGCAGGTAATCCTAGAAATTACTCAGAATCCCTGCTATTCATCAGCCAAAGTAGTTGCCACAATGGAAGAATGCCCCTAGTATTATGATAGAACAGTCATAACCCGAAGATGCTAGTGAGGCTGATAAGGTTTCCCTTCAAAGATTGGCAGCATAGTTTCGGGTATTTGAGAATCAGCTCTTCAAAAGAATAGCCAACAGAATCCTTCTGAAGTGTATAACAGAGGAAAAGGCAAGTGAGGTTATGAAACAGATACACTCCGGGACTTGTGGATCGTATATGAACAGGTTGGCCCTGGCAAAGAAAATACTGAGACAAAGATATTTTTGGCTCACTCTGCAAGCTGATTGTATCAAGGAAGTTAAGAAATACCATGAATGTCAAGTGTACAAAGACCTCAATCATCTCCCTCCACTCGAACTTCGAGTCTCCTCAACTTCGTGGCCATTTACAGCTTGGAGTATAGATATCATTGGAGAGATAAGGCCACCTACCTCAAACGGACACCGGTTCATTGTCGTTGCTGTGGATTACTTCTCGAAATGGGTCGAAGCAGAATCATTCGTAAATGTTACATCTAATGGCCAAATTCATAGAAAATAATATCTTTATGAGATATAAGATCCCTCATCATGTCGTGACTAACAATGGGGTACAATTCAAGGATTAACGGCACAGTTGTTTCAAGATAAGGGAGTTGAGCACCATAGATCATCCCCGTATCACCCATAAGCCAATGGAGCGGTAGAAGCAGTCAATAAGTCCATTAAGAAGATTCAGTCAAAGATGGTAGTGACCTACAGAGATTGGACTGACAAGTTACGATTTGCCTTGTGGGGATACTGGACAAGCATTAGAACCCCTCCCGGAGAAACACCATATTCACTGGTTTACGGGATGGAGGCCGTTTTGCCAGTAGAGATAGAAGTTAGGTCATTAAGAGTAGTCATGGAGGCATGTTTGCTAGAATCTGATTGGCTTCATTCGAAACATGAACAGTTGGCACTGATTGATGAAAAGCATCTTCAAGCCTTGGATCGATTACAGATGTACCAACAGCGAATGGCTAGGACCTACAACAACAAGGTTCATCATCAGAAATGTCCACTTAAGGCAGGGGATTTGGTACTTAAGCAGATGAAACAGACCAACACAGATGTATGGGGGAAATTCAAGCCAAACTAGGAAGGTCCATATGTAGTAAAAAAGATACTTTTGAAGGGCCCTGCAAAGATTATGGATATGGAAGGGAATGAATTCGTCAACCCCATCAATTAAGACAAGCTGAAGCATTATTACATGTAAAAAAAAGGAGGTCCGACGGGTCAAAAACCAAAAAGATGATCCATGCAAAAGTTAGGATAGTCTGATGGGTTGAAAACCGAAAAGGTGATCCATGCAAAAATTAGGACAGAGAGGCAAGGACTATCAGTTAGAAAATCTGCAAAGACCGATTGGTGGCAAGCGTGGATTCAGTCGAGATGTGTACCATTACTGATTCTATCCTTAGTTTCATTTCATCATTAATGTGCATTGTACTAAAACATTATTTATGAATGAATGAATGGATGAATGTTCAGTTCTATTCGCTCAAATGTCCCGAGTTTAATGGAAATTCAGATTATTTTATGCGTAATTGGCTTCATATATTTTACATTTCTCAAATCTATAGATTGAATGTGTAAAAAAAAAAAAAGAGAGTCTGATAGATTGAGAACCCAAAAAGGGCAGTCTATGAAAAAGATAAGATACAAAATAAATTCTGCTGAATTGAAAACCCAAAAGGGCAGTTCAGGTAAAAATAAAGACAGTCCGATAAGCTGAAAACCCAAAATGGGCGACCTATAGAAAAATTAGGATAAGAAATGAAAACAGAATAAAAGTCATACAGTAGTAGCCAACTCTGATAATCCTAATCCTTTAAAGACCGAGATACCGCAAAGTCAGCACCTCACGTCTATGCCTAGTGAGGCAAGCAATCAGATCCGTTAGCCAAGCTCTGTAGCGAACATCTGTCTCCACAGGTGCAACACTATCATGTCTCAGATCTCGGTTCAAGTAAGATTCATCCATTGATGCTGCACATGTCGAGGCCAATGTGGTGTAAACACTCTGCCTTCAGTGGTCAATAAAGATCGGGAGACCCCCTGCAGCTAACCATATTGTCTGCATAGCCGAACAGGAGAGTAGAAAGTCACATGGTTCAACCCAAGCAGCTGGACACCTCCAGCCCAGGTCTCAGTAGTCACATCAGAAATATCCCACCAAGGCCAGACCCATCGGATTGAGGCATCAGTTCGCCTCATCAACCAATCAAAGCAGTGTTCCATGGATATAAAACTGAAATCTGGAAGCTCAATACGCCGAGACCAGTAATGCTTCAGATCATATCTCAGATGAGGTGGAGGAGGGCTTAGGAGGCTCAACTTCTCCAACAGCCAGATCTGTGTATGGGTTAGTCAAATAGAAAGGAGTAATGGATAATTGAATTTAGAAAAGTACAGTGTAGAAACATACCTGAAGCAAAAAGAGGGATCCATAACTCTCGATAGGAGAATCAGAGTAGATAGAATCTAAGTGGATCGGTGTCTTAGCTAAGACAATCCCCATGGGTGATGCATCCTGAGCCATCTGAGTTACTACCGAGGCTAATCTAAGGCTACAAAGTACCATCTCAGGACTCGCACAAGTAGCATGCCATCAGTAGCAAACTCATCAGTGGAGCCCAGCCAGGGGCAGTAGTGGGCAAAGCAAAACATAAATCAGCTATAACAAAAAGGCTGAGTCTGGGAGAAGTAGGCCTACCAGTAAGTGCACGACCCATACCTGCTACAGCCAGAGCGAATCGGCTCAAGAATGTATAAATGTCACCTAAGTCGGGATTAGGAATAGTTAACCGGACCCCTCGAAGACAAGGAACACAGAGGATAGCACTGAATTCCTTTACCAAGGGGCATAACTCCTGACTAGCAAAGTGAAAGACATGATCCATTGGATCCCAAAGCTGGTAGCCGTATCCAAGAAGACCCGGTTGGGAGTCAGAGTAGTGTAGAACCTGAGGTACTGCAAGCCAAAAGTTGCTAGCAGAGCCCAATTTGGAAGAACGGGTCATACCCCAATAGTCTTGGAGTCATCCTCAGAGCTGATCCATGCCAAAAGAGTAGTAAAAGAAGGAGAAGAAAGGCTCAAATATAGAGTGGGGTAGCTATAGTATGCTTGGCAGCTGTGATGTCCTACAGTGGCGCGGCAATGATGTCCCAGGCGGTTGTAATGTTATAGTGGAAGGGCTGCACTGAAGAAAGATTGAAATTCGATGTGGGATAACTCTGTCACAGTGGCGCGGCTATAGTGTCACAGTGGCAGGGCTGTAGGTCACAGTATCACGGCTGTAATCTACCGGGCAGCTGTAGTATCACAGTGGCTATATCTTTATACGATTTCTGATGATTATAGATGCGTGGCTATAGGTTCCAGGGGCAGTTTTTCAAAGAAAATAAAGTCTAAAGACACCGGAACATGTCCCGAGCCCAACTAAATTGAACCCAGGAGAAATAAAGACATGAAAATGCAGAGAAATAAACACTCAAAGGCTCCAAATTCAATAACTAAAAGATGTAAATATCATGTGCAAATCATTCGAGTATCAGATACATCACAGAGTTAGACCCATGCAAGGGCCAGAATGTGCAAAGAGACAAGCCACAGACGGGTCAATACATCGCAAATAAAAATTGGGGAAATAGGCCTAAGAGGAATCAAAGCCAGCATCGTCACCATCATCCCCGCCATCTCCTGGCTCATCAGTCGGGCTCTCACTCATGTTCTCGCCCGCATGTCCCATCTGGGCATCCCAATCATCTGCCCAATCTCTAAAGGTGTGGTTCATAATCTCCAGCTGGTGACCCAATATCGCAACTGGTCCTTCTCCGTCCTCAAGTGAGCGGACTCACGGCTCCCAACCATAATGGCCGTATGCACCAAGCAAAGCATGAAAAACATCATAATCACATGCATATACATCCATACATACATGCATACATCCAGACACAAATTTAAAGCCAAATGAAGGTACTTACAGTCAAAGCGGTATTATCCCGAAAGGCGAGTGCCCTCAGTGCATTAATGGCTTGGCCCCTATACATACCCTACATCACTGGAATCTGTAGAAAATGTGGGATCAATCTATGACAAATAATAAGAGAAAAATGACGAAAACAGTGAAAAGCAAGGCCACTCACATGTGTGGTGCCATCAGGAATGGCTGGGGGAAAAGAATGATCTTAGAGATGGCGGTCAACTCGATAAGACTGCCAAGACTCGTCGAACAGCTGAATAATGCTCTCGATCGAGAACTTGAGCCGACCGTACAGATAGTCGACAGCAGGGGCCTGAGGAACCTGAAAAGGAGGAATAGGAACATCCTCCGCTCTAATGGCAGAACCCACCCCAGTGGTCCGAGTAGAGCCAGCACCAGATCTCTTGCCTGCTCCCCTAGCGGATAAGGGTGGGCGTGCATGTCCACATCTCGAAGATGGCTGAAGTCAGTTAAGAAGAGGGTGTTAGCGAATAATGATTCAAATAAAAAAAAAAGAAGGGTTTGGAAAATACCCCAGCACCAGCATCAGTGGCTAATAGAAGAAGATGAGTGGCGATGAACTGGCAATAGTCTCCATCCACACTGCCAGCCTCATAGCTAGCACCATATAGGTCTAGATGTAGCTCAGGAGACAGAAGGCCAGAATAACCCCACCGATAAGGTAGATGGAATCCTACATGCCTCGGGACCGGAGCACCAGTCGTGAACCCTCTCGCTAAGGTACCACTCTTGCCCGAAGGGGCACTCCATCACAAAACGCCTGTTAGATAACGCCTGCGTATCTAGAAGCAACTGGGGCAAGTTATCCCCCTCTCACCTCCAAGGGGTTTTGACAATCTAGAATAAGAAAGTCAGGAAGTTCAAGTAAAAAAAAGGAGGGGAAAGGTGGGGCAAGAAGCATACCCCATCAAAGGTCATCTCCCTCAAGCACTAGTAGCACTTGTCCTGATCTTTATCAATGTCGCTCCAGACAAATCCCAACCACCATCTAAGACGAGGAAATTCGTCCAACTCATAACCATCAGGGGCTTGAACTACCGGGGTAGGAACAAAACAGTACTTATAGGCCCAAATCTACAGAAAGAGTATGAAAACGAGGTCAATAACAATCTTAGAGTACAAAGGAAGGAAAAATCTTAAGATAAAGAGTCCAAGCCACTCACATGGAGCATAATCCAAAAGCCCTTCAGCTCCTTTTGAGAGCCTCGACCACAGAGGTCAAAAGCGTAATAAAGCTGAGCCAAAGCCGCTCGACCCCAGTTGAGAGTCCCCACTAACCCTAGATCAATCAGGGATGGTAGCACTACCAAATTCAAGCTACTTCAGCCCATAGGGAAAAGGAGTGTGGAAAGGGCGTGGAGCAGAAAAGCCCTCGCGTATTGCCTCTCATCGGGAGCCTTAAATGTAGTCCCCTCCGGAAGCTCAGCCTACCATCTCAGCCAGTAATCTCTGAGGCTCCTACATTGAATCCGGCTGTCAAGGGACTCAATCCCGATGAGCACAGCCACTAACTCTAGGCGGTAGTCACTGTGTGTGAAAATCTGATTGAAATGAATCACCTGTCCGGAGAAAGGAAGCCCAGTGATGGCGACGATATCCTTAGGAGTCATCGTGTACTCTCCGGATGGGAAATGGAATGTGTGGGTGGTGTCCATCCACCTCTCCAAGAGTGCAGCCAGAAATCCTCGACTCGTGTGAGGAGTAGTGATAGTCATGCTCCGAACTAGCAGCTGTAGGCCTGTAGAATTCACAATTGCCTTCACCCCAGCAGGGAGCCGTCTGTACCACTTTAGGGACTCCACAATCGATCCGCTACCATAATGGCCGGATCTCGCCTGCCAAATCAATGATCAGGGAGTTTATGAGCTTTTTAATATACATATACATCATAAAAATCAAAGAAACACCCTTGGAATCACAAAAAAGCGGGCGGCCTTGAATCTGCTAATTACAGTCGCCCAACTGTAGGGGGTTACAGCCGCGCAGCTATAGTCCTTATGCTTACAGATGCATGGCTGTGAGCTACCCCTGAGGTGGGTGTAGCTGGAAAATTTCAGCCAACTATGAATTTGTCCATTTTTCGGTTAAATCTTGTTCTAACTTAACCCAAATCAACAACTAAACATCCTAGCGGCATATTCTACTCAAATTATGCATCAATTTACCTATTTTTTCTAATTCTGCAGAAATTTTAAACTTGGAAAAACTGAGGAAATCCAAGAAAACTAATCGGATTTGAGAAGGCGTGACTCGAGATTTGGAGCTGGATGGGTACTGGAGCATTGATCCTTACTCCACAATACTCGTCATCTTCCTTTAACCCATAAACACTCTCTATGGGTTCATGGGCTAACGTGAAATTCCCCTCCAGGACAGAAAATCTCAAGTGAAATACGGGTTGGCAAGAGGAATGGGTCAGAGGACTCTTCGTAACTTTCGCCTCATGATTTCAAAGATTTATAGGGTTCGGAGCAAGAAAGTCACTTAGAGAGGAGAGTGGTTTTCGGCCTTAGAAAGAAAATGTGTTGGCTGAATGTTTTGTGGCTGTTAAAAGCCATACCTTACCCACCACTACAGCCGAGCGGCTGTAGTTTAAAACCACTATAACCGCGCGGTTGTAGTACTACAGTGGCGCCACTATAGTTTGCTACTTTACAAAGTTCTCGTTCTTTCGTTTTTCAAAGCTTATTCTATGCCGATTTGATTTCGAGAAGGGTGGTTTTCATGTCTTGCAAGTATCAAAGGAGCAAGATATTCAGCCCATATTCATTCTTGATCGAAGGGGCAAAAATTTTTGTTTCCAAAATTATTGATCAAGAAACGAATACGCGCTCGAAACAACTTCAAAACATCAAAAGAGATAATCAAGCTTCTCAAATCACCAAAGCATCCTTCCCCAGCTACACAAGCTTCACGGGAAGCAGCATTGTTCTTTCCCTCAGTGACACAGGCCCCACTAGAAGTGAAATGACCAAAATACCCTTCTGTTAGCAACTGAACTATAAGATGGTCGAAACACCTTCCCTTTAATGGCACAAGCTTCACGGGAAACCAAATCATCAAAATACTTTTTCCCTAGTGACATAAGCTCCACTAAAGGTGAAATGACGAAAATGCCCTTTTGTTAGCCGCCAGGCTACCCAATGACCAAAATGCCCTTTTTCTCACCAAAAGGGATACCAAGCCACTAAAACCCATTTCTTTTCGTGACATAGGCCCCACGAGAAGTCAAATGACCAAAGTACCCTTCCTCTAAAGGGTACCAACTTTCCAAGCTACAAAATTACCAAAATAGCCTTTCCTTTCATGAACATCAAAGGACAAGGAGAATTCAATCCGGGCAAAATCATCTGCTTCGTAATGGAGTCGAAGTACATCCCTGGAGAACCAATCCCATCTGGGCAAAGTCCTCTGCTTCATAATGGAGTTGAAGCATGTCCCTAGAGAACATCAAATCAATTCGGGTAAAGTCCTATGCTTCACAACGTAGTCGAAGTAAGTCCCTGAAAAATCAAGTCAACTTAGGAACGATTGTTGTTTCATGAATCAACCGAGACAAGTCCCTACAAACATCATAGCCGGCCAGCAACAAGAAGAACCCCCAGGTATGTTCTTTTTTCCTTCTCATCGTGCTCCCTATCGCGAGACCAAACTAAAATCGGGCACAAGCACCGGTTTAAGTCGACTTTGGCCATGCGAGGGGCAGCCTGTGAGCACGGGTTTTTTCTTGACCTCGATGATGAAAGCTTTTATTACTTTTTTCATGGATAAATGTGAGGCGAATTCAGAATAATCAGAATGACTTTGGAGACTTCTCGGATGACCCCGAACATGTGTGACAAGTCTTGGTGCGGAACCCCGAAGAAGATCAAGGGAGCGTTTAAGAGCACCAAAGAGAAAGTGAAAAAAGGGTGAGAAAGGCAAGTCTGTCACTATAGCCGCTCGGTTATAGTGCCCTACAGCCGCTTGGCTGTAGTACAGCTGCCCGGCTGTAGGCCATTGTAGCCGCTATGCTGTAGTTACCAGATTTCCTAAATAAGCGGAATTTAGCCATTACTTCAGATTTTTACCCTTAAACCAGATCATATATAAGGCCAAACTTGAAATTAGGTCATAGGAGAACACAAAGAATTATTTCTGCAAAAAACAAAACGGTTAGGGTTTGGATTTTTAGAGAGAGAAAGGGAGAAAAATCAAAGAACTCAATCTAAATCATAAAAAAAACTTTAACTTAATCTGTAGAAACGATTAGGGTGCTGTGAGGATTGATATACTGCAGTGATTCTGATCAGTTTAGTATTCATTCGGATTGATTCAGGGTTCCGGGATATCCAGCCCACTAAAAGACGGAAAATGTATGTAAAATGAGTCAAATTGTTTTCAAAACTGGTTTTCATTCACAAAATCTACAGGGCGTTTCTGTAAAATGTTTTCTAGGTCTAGTCGTCCAGACTTCTCGATTATCCCCCCACTTATGATCCTGTTTTCCAAAATACCCCTATTATGTCTTGTATGATTCCTTGGTGTGATTTACTTATTTGTGCTAACCTATTTGGATCATCTTTTTATTTTTTATGTATTTAATATATCACTCCGTGTATCTAGGCGGTTGTACTTTTTAGATTATCGTGTATTATAGGCGGTTCTAAATGGTGAGGATTATAGTTTTTTTTTCTTTTTTGGGTTGTATAATTTGGCCATTACTTTACTTTTCCTACACTTTTATTTTTCTGCACTTTATTTATGGTTTATATTTATATCATTTGTATGAGCATTAACTAAAATTAAAAGAAGATAAAATGGGTAGAATTAAGCGAATGTCATATCATATTATGAAATAATAATTGAAAACAAGTTGAGGATTAGTAGATGTGTTGCCCGAACCTTGAATCTCTGGATTAGGTACTGCATCTACACCTGGTAGGGAGCTGTACCGGAATTTCCCGGATGAGCTGATCTGGGTGACGACTCTGTATCTGATTACAAAATTTAGGTTTCGAGATCTTTAAGTTTAAATTGGGATTTTCTAAAAATCTGCTTTCCAAAATTCACACTTAAAATTAGGTTTTCTACAAAAAGTGTTTTCTCAATAAAATGAAAGGTTTTCTTAAGAAAGATTAAAACCCATTTTCAAAACCACATCATCACCCAAAAAGAAAATCTCTGGTTCCCGCTTCACTGCCCGCGTTCCGAAAAATGTCATCCGCTCACAACTATATTTTGAGGGGAAATAAAAATTAGTGTTGCAAATTTAGGTAGATAAATGAACATTGTATCAAAACTATATTCAGCTGTAACACCATGAACCATTGCATTGGTTTTTACAAATTAATCAAAAAAACACTAAATAGACCAAAAACTATAACAAATATAAGAGTCTAAAGAGAATATTTATCTCTATTAAGGATCAAAACAAACATGAATTGAATGCAAGATTCATTTGAAGAAGAAAATACACAACGAACACATGAGCTGCAATCCAAGCATAACATTATCATAATAGGAACTTGCTATTAGAGATTATATAAAGATGAGAAACAACAAATTACAAAAGAAAATGAAGGATACCCAATAAGGGATAGAAATCAATCTTACATTGTTGATGATGACAGTTTGAAGGAAAATAGAGTTGTTATTTCTTCAAGTCTTTAAAAATCAATTGGTGGTAATTGATTGAGGAGTTTTCTTTTAAAAATGAGCAGTTACATTTTCAATTCCATTATAAGCAATTAATTAAAAAGATGTTACAAATAATAAAGTGTGATGATTTATTTTATAAATTTTTAAATATGAAAATTTTATAAATTAATTGGGAAAATTGTGATTAAAAATTTAAAAATTCTAAAAAATAATAATAAATAGCAATGAAATAATTTGAGAAGTAGAGTAAAAACCCTAAAACTTCAGGTCCATTGATCCTTTTAAATATTTTTAACCTGTTATTTCCTCTTCTGGTGGATTTTGATATGAAATTAAACTCCCTCGTAATCGTTTTTCATCTTTACGTCTTGCGATTCTACAACCTTTTCCCTCTGCCTCTATCACTGTTGTGTTCTTGCCATTCATATATCGACATCCAACTCCACATAATCAAGCAACTCTTTTCTTTTTTCAAAAAGATTCTCTACCATATTCCCTCTTTTCCGAAGCTAGGGCCGAGATTATGAGCTAGCGCATCCAGGCTTCCAGGAAGAAGATTCGATGAGTCTCTTAACCGAAATAGAGGGGGGATCTTTTTGGTCTTACCGGAATATACATATATCTCATATATCCGACCATTCGCAATCAGAGAGCTATCTCGGATCGAGGGAGTTTCTGGTGGTGTTCCTTGGAAACGACCTAAGTTGAGCAAGAAGTTGCTCGCGGTGGAGTTCATAGTGTTCGATTTCCTATATCTGTTAATTTGTTCTTTGCTTTCTCTTCTAATTTCTGTTGGTTGAAAATATTGTTGATTTTCTCCAACTCATACTATTTGAAGATTTAAGTGTCCCTTTGCTTTGCTCTGCCCTTGATTTTACGATTGAATTTGACATTCTGGTTCATCCCCTTAGGGGTGAGCAAAACCGAATAAAAAACCAAAGTAGAAGAAAAATAGAAACCAAAGCCAAACCAAAGTTCATATGGTTCGGGTGAAACCGAACCAAACCAAATCGGTTCAGTTATGGTTTGGTTCGGTTCAAACCGAATCAATAAAAATTTTAATTTTTTAATTTTTATTATCATTATTTTTTATAAATTACATGTAAAGTATTGCTTAAAAAGGATTTATATTACATGTATATTACTAAAGTCTCATAAATACAAACTATGTAATAATATAAATATATAATATGCCAAATAAAATTTATTTATATACATATATATATTTTTTAAAAATATTTTTTCCCTATTACGGTTCGGTTCGGTTCAGTTTTGGTTTTTTAATAAAAACCAAAAACCGAACCAAAAACCAAACTATTATACTTTATAAAACCAAAACCAAACCAAATAGAGTTTGGTTCGGTTCGGTTCGGTTTTTCAGTCTCGGTTCGGTTCGGTTTTTGGTTCGCGGTTTGGTTTGCTCACCCCTACATCCCCTTCCCCTTAGCTACATCTGCCTTTATTCATAATTGTTAAATTTAAAGCCTCTATCTTTGTTGCCTTATGGTATTTAATCCTTTGTTGTTGCTACAATTTTTAAGCATATTTTTGCTTTGCAAAGTTATTGATTTTGTATATACAGGGTCAGTTTACTTGGGTTAGTGAGTTTAGGCGTTTTGGGGCTACTATAACCTCCTCTATTCATTGTTGACACATTGTGCGATATTGATTCATAATTGAACACCGCAACATATATTAGTTTCAAACTTGTTCAATTTATTTGGTCTTCGTTTCCTTCTGCATTTGGGGTTTTAGATGCGCTGGTGGTTTTACTGCCAATTTTGATTTTAATTTAATTATTTATTTAGTCTATGGAATTGCTTTACCCTTGAGATAATTATGTCAATATGTTTATTTGGTCTAATTTTGCTTTGTTACAAAGCTTCTAGTCTTGTATATGTTAGCATTCGTTGAACTTGCTGAGTCATCTGACATGGTTTATTTATCTTTGCTTCTAAATTACAAACTAAATCAGTGGGCTATGACTCTAGTTCTTCCTTTTCGTATTTCCATTGTATGTAGCAGTTTCTTGACTAATTAACATTCCAAGTTGCTGTTGTAAATAGTTAGTTCATAAACTTTCAATTTGTTTTTACTGGAAGCACGGGCTTTTGAATCTAAGAGCTTGGCTTCATAAGTGGAAGACAAAGTTGCTATGAAAGTAATTGAACAACTAAGCTAAGTAGCTAGTTGATTTGGATGTTGCTACTGTACAGCACATCAAATGCTGTATAGAGGACACAATCCAAGTTTCAAATTTCCAACTAATTGGATGAAATTGGATAAATTTGCTAAATTTAAAAGAGGCGGATTAGATTACAAATTTGGGAAAATATCTGAGTCTCTTGCTTTTAGGTAATTTGTATGTGTGGCTTTCTACATACAGCTTAAATCTTAATACAAAATCGTTTGTCATAAACAGGATTACAGCAATGGCTTTGGTGTGGCAATATAGGGAGAAATCAGGATTCCAGTCTTGGAAGGGACTCTCTTGGGGCATGATGAGAAAATAGCTGTTCGTGTTTTGAATTTCAAGTCGTTATTTAGGAATTAAGTGTTGCAGTTAATTGAAAATCGAAATTGGTGCATGATTGTAATTCTATTTTGGTTTACTTTTACAATGTATTATTGGTAGCTAGTAGATTTCTTCAGTAGCTATTTGCATGGTCATTATAGTTGATAAGAAAGATACAGTCCCTGCTTCTGCATTGCAATTTCCGAATGATAAATAACTGATTTCTTGAATTAAGTACATTGCGGTGTTGTGTCAAGTCAATTAGGGTGCATTTTTTTAGGCACTTTACTGCTGATTAGAATGTTTCAATGGCTAAGAGCTAGTGGTTACTGCTACAAGTTTGACTTTATTGCCTGGATTTATAAATTTGTGATCCTTTGCTTGGTGCAAAATGTGAAGTTCCCTTCTTTCTTGCATCATAGGGGAAGTGGTCTAAAGAGATTACTCTAAGAAGCAAATCTTACACAATTCATTTGACCTGTAAGTAACAATTTCAGTTTCATGGGCATTTGGTTACCCTTGAAGTTGCTCTCCTGTTAATTTTAAGCAAAAGTTTCCTCCATTAGTTTGAGTAGTAATGACTCTAATATTTATTCGGTTCCAATCCCCGTGGATTTTTTTAATTCTCTCTTGATTTACAGTCTGGTGCTCAAAATTTCAAGTCCCTTGAGTGTTGAGACAGTTAAAGTATGTAGTTCTTAGAATATTAAGGCTTTTAATCACGTCCATTTCTTCGATTGAACATTACATAGATTGATAACTTTTCTCGTTATGGGTTGAGTTTTGCCCGTTAAGTTACTTCGATTTGCTTATAAGGGGTGTCACGCTTCAAAAGGAACTGGGTCAGATAAAGTACGATACCATTAAAGTTTTTCCTCGTCCTCTTTGTTAATGTAGATTGTCCGTGAATATTCTAATCCTCGTTCAGGTCTCTAGATTTCACATGCATTGCCCTGTTGATTGTGATTATAAACATACTATTGTTTTGATCAAAATCCATCTGATTCTAATTCCTTCGCAGTTTTTTCTAATGCGATTAAATATTTAGGTACCTCTGCTTGGTGGAGCATTTTGTGCATGCACATGGCATTTCTTCTATAATTCCGAATCTCTTGAGGTAAGACTGGTTTTAATACTTTTTTTATACACATGTATAAATCTGGAAAGGGAGAGAATTAATTAGAAATAAATTAGATTGTTTGAAAAAAAAAAAAGCACAGCTAAATGAACTATTCCAGTATGTATGATTTCAATTTGAATGATGCATGATTAAGTAATGGATAACAAGAATAAGATTTTGGAACTTGAAATTCGAAACTTAAACAGCACTACTTATCCCCAAATAGTCTAACAACTCTACCTTTTATGTTCTGCATAATAGTTCTGCAGTTCATTGCATACTGTATGTGCTTTGATGAATTCACATAGACAGTGTGCAGTTGATTAACTTCAAAACTTATTCGGTCCTCAAGCCTTATACGGCCATGATTCATTGAAGCCATTTTTCAGCTTCAAGGAACTATTACTATGCCATAATCTAAATTCGCACTCCTTTTGTATAACCATGGCGTATTTGATAATGGATGCAACCGTAGAGAAGTTCGGTGTCTTTAGTTTCATTTTTAGTTTTTTTTTTTTTTTTTTTCATATCCTTCTGGATGCTGAACTTATGTATTCCTTTCAAAGAATGCAATTCGGTAATGTGCTTTTTTTTCAATCCACTACATTTTAGATATCTAATTTAGTGGTGGGTGTAGGTAACGCCACAATGGGCATTGCCTGGATACCGAATATACAAATCATCATCAGAGTAACGTCCCACGAATCCCTGAGTTTTCGAGTCTCAGTTACATTTATTTTCCTGAATGAATATCCTTCCCTGCATCGTTTACTCAATGTCAAGGTAAGGCTGCTTTGTTTTGCAGTGCTTTAACTAAAAATTGACCTGCTGCTGTTATGCACATTCACATAGACACACACATACAGGCCAAATGTTTACAAAATTGTTTCTTTCTTTTAGGAAATTGAACGAATATACCAGGCAGGAGGAAATTTCACAGTTCACTAGAAATCAATTCTACATTCTTAATGTAATTATGTTGTGCTTGTTATGGAACAGTTAAGAGAGAGAAGAAGAGCTAAGAGTCAAAAGCCAGCAAAATAGTCTGAGCTGTGTCTGTAATGATAAAAATTTAGTGATTTTAATTTTTGTCAATGAAGCAGGATTGACTCTTGTGTTTCTACTTGATTAGTAAAACATATTTCCTTCTACTATTTGGATTAACAATTAGACTATTGCCGCAAGTAAAGACTTTGTAAATCTCAAACAAATCTGTTTCTCTGAGTTACTTATTGCTCATTATGCAAAAGTGACACCCATTTTTATATATTATTTATTTATTTATTTTGAGTGAAGTGCTGATGATGCATCTGATTCAGAGTTTCAGACCATTAAAGCCAGAAACTTCCTTGAGTGTCACTTTCTGGGTGCTCAAATTTGCCATTATGAATTCTTGACAAGGTAAGAATTAATGACGATTACAGGGATAAAAGAGCAGAGAATGAGCTATTGGACTTGTTTAAGTAAATATATAAACATAGAAAGGGCCAAATTGCAATAGAATGCAATGTTGAAAAGATATGGGGTAATCGTAATTAAGGATAAATGAACTCATTTGGTGTGTTTCTTGATCCTTCATTTATCTTTCTCGTTTAAATAAAATTTTTGCCCACGTTATTTTCTGCTTGCCTCTTTGTATTGTTTGATTTAGGAAACTATAATAACTAAGGAAGTTTCAGAACTACAAAATCTACTGGTGATAAAGGGTATTTCTCCTTGAATGAAAGCTTCGACGTCCAAATTTTCTTAAATTTTCTTAAGACCAGATACTATATATTTAAAAATAATTAGAATTACCTTAAGACCAAATACTATATATTAGAAAATAATTAGAATTACGAAAAAAAATTGTCTTTCTCCTATACTAAAGGAAATTCTTTCTGATGAAAATGAAGATAATTTGTCATCAAATGAGAATATTACTTTAAGATACAATATAATCTTGTACTTAATAGTGTTAGGCTGTGTTTGTCAATTCTTTTCCTAGTTGGGAAAGCTTCTTTTAAGAAGGAAAGCAGGAGCACATGAATGTTTGGTAAATAAAGAAGCCAGGAAAGCAGTTAATACGAAAAGCACGTGAAAGTACTTTGAATAAAAGCAACAAATCGATGCTTTGCATTAAAGCTAAAAATACGGAAAGTTGCTGCTTTCTCCCAAGACTCAAATCATGATTTAATGTAGGGACAAATCTTTCATTATATGCCACTCTTTTGAATGAAAATAAAGCTAAATTTCCTTGATGAAGAAGATTAATTAGATTTTTTTTTTTCCTTAACTTATGTTTTTCGTCAAACAATTGTTTGATTTTCGAATTAGCTTCATTTCTCTTCATGGTTTCTTCTACTCCTGCTGATGGGTCATATCAACAAATCATTTAAGAAATTAAAAAACAACAAATTAATCAGTACTTGATAGTAATTAAGTGTACGAATACCTGGTGATTAGTTCAAGAACCTAAAGCTTAGGTTTCTTTGATTGTTGCTTTCTTTTAGCAAGGAAGAAAGGGGGAGATCGGAACTTTTCTAGTCTGTTTGTGCACATGTTTGTTGATTACGAAAGAAAGAAAATGTTTATGATATTAGGAAATTAATTAGAAAAGAAATAAACGAGAAATGATCAGAAGAAATATGGTATAACTATAAATATAAGGGGTGGGTGTATTTGACCGAAAAGAAAGAAAGAGAATTTAATATAAATAAACGTAGAAAAAAGACTGGGGATAAATTATAAAGTAATATTTCAATAATCCAGTAGACGTAAGTAATATTTCTCATTGTGCTCTTTTCGATTTACACCATCAACCTTTGTTGTTGCTACTTCGGTCCTCGAAAGGTATATGATAAGAACTCCAAAATATTGGTCATGAACTTGGGAAAAATAAAAGATCTTAATCCAATTGTTCAATTTCATATTTAATCAACTTCCTAGCAACCAATTGAAGAACCAAATTATTGCCATGATATACGCTGTAAACTCTAGAAAAGAGATGAAATGACCAGTAGAAAAAAGCATATAACTAAGTTTGAGGATGAGATTTGTTTTTATGTTTGACTATCCATAGTCATTTTTAACTATCCAGACATGTTTGACTATAAGTTTTTAGTTTTATAGTGGCAATAGACCGATGCCCACACGATGTGCGGATTTTTTAATAGTATTTTCATTTATATTTCACTTAATTTTATATAAAGTAATAACTAATAATATATATTATCGAAAAAGAAAAAAAGAACTAATAATAAACTCCAATCATTTGAAAAAAAACAATTAAAGATTTTAACCTAATAAGATCATTTATTAGGAAAAACTATATGATCAAAACTGGGTTAATGATGGTCGAACCGGCCAATCGAACTGGAAAACAATAAACCAGACCGACTTTCCGATTCGAGCAAGCTTTTTTTAAAAGAAAATTACTTTAAATTAAATCATAATTTAATTGTAATTATAAAAATTATATTAAATACATTGAGCTTTTTTAATTGCTATATAGTGTTTAAAATCCTTAATGTTAAAGCATTATAATAAAAATGTTTGAATTTTCATACGTTATAAATATAAATAACATAAATATATTATTATTTTTATATATTTCTGAAATCTGGTTCAATTCTGCTTTATTACAATTTAATCCAAAATTCAAGAACTCATCTCTTTAGCGGTTCGATGACCGGTCCAGGTTTGAAAACTATGGTTTTACTATTAAAGATTTATAGAGGGTTTTAAGGATTCTGAATATTAAACAATTATTATGAGAGATTATAGAGATTTATCATTTTATAGGATTATGAGAGATTCTTACAATTCAATATGAAGAGAGAAAAAATAAACCTTTAGATTCTACGGAAGCCATGCAATGCTAAACACATTTTACGTGAAGTGATACACAATTCTCGTAATATTACTCCTTTACAAAAACCTCTTTAATTTCACGAAATATGATATGGAAACTACTAACATATATTTACGAGAAATATTTAAATTGTACAAGAATATAATAATTAAGTAGTAGTTTTCCGCATAAAGATGAAAAATTCCACATATTACAAAAAAAGTAGAAAAATTAGGTTTCACCTAAAACTATTAATTTCTACTGAAACCATGCAATACTAGGCATATTTTATGTGAAGTGAAACCCAATTCTCGTAATATTATTACTTTACAAAAAATTCTTTAATTCGCGAAATATAATATGAAAACTACTGAAATATATGCGCGAGAAATATTTAAATTGTACCAGAATATAATAATTGAGTAGTAGTTTTCCGTATAAAAATAGAAAATTTCGCATATTACAAAAAATAGTAGAAAAATTAGGTTTTATGTAAAACCTTTAAATTCTATGGAAATCATGCAAGGCTAAGCATATTTTAAGTGAAGTGATATACAATTCTCGTATTATTACTACTTTACAAAAAAACTCTTTAATTTCACAAAAAATGATATAGAAACTATTGAGATGTATTCGCGAGAAATATTTATATTGTATGAGAATGTAATAATTAGGTAGTAGCTTTCTGTATAGAGATGAAAAAATTCCGCATATTACAAAAAAAGTAGAAAAATTGGTTTTCACGTAAAACTTTTAAATTATACGGAAACCATGCAATGCTAGCCATATTTTACGTGAAATGAAACCCAATTCTCGTAATATTACTAATTTACAAAAAATTCTTTAATTTCGCGAAATATGATCTGGAAACTACTGAGATATATTCGCGAGAAATATTTAAATTATACTAGAATATAACAATTGAGTAGTAGTTTTCCGTATAAAGATGAAAAATTTTATTATAAAAAATAGTAGAAAAATTGGGTTTCATGTAAAACATTTAAATTCTACGGAAATCATGTAATGCTAAGCCTATTTTACGTGAAGTAATATACAATTCTCGTAATATTACTACTTTACAAAAAACTCTTTAATTTCGTGAAAAATGATCTGGAAACTACTGAGATATAATCGCGATAAATATTTATGTTGTATGAGAATATAATAATTGAGTGGTTATTTTTCGTATAGAGATGAAAAATTCCGCATATTACAAAAAAAATAGAAAAATTGGGTTTCACGTAAAACCTTTAAATTATATGGAAACCATGCAATGCAAGACATATTTTAGATGAAATGAAACCCAATTCTTGTAATATAATTACTTTACAAAAAATTCTTTAATTTCGCGAAAAATGATATAGTAACTACTGAAATATATTTGCGAGAAATATTTATATTGTACAAGAATGTAATAATTGGATAATAGTTTTCCGTATAAAGATGAAAAAAATTCCGCATATTAAAAAAAAGTAGAAAAATTGGTTTTCATGTAAAACATTTAAATTCTACGGAAACCATGCAATACTAGGTATATTTTACGTAAAATGAAACCCAATTCTCGTAATATTACTACTTTACAAAAAATTCTTTAATTTTGTGAAAAATAATATGAAAAGTACCGAGATATATTCGCGTGAAATATTTATTTTGTACGAAAATATAATAATTGAGTAGTTGTTTTCCGTATAGAGATGAAAAATTCCGCATATTACAAAAAAAAGTAGAAAAATTGGGTTTAACGTAAAACCGTTAAATTCTACGGAAACCATGCAATGCTAGGCATATTTTACGTGAAATGAAATCCAATTCTTGTAATATAATTACTTTACAAAAAAATTTTTAATTTCGTGAAAAATGATATGGAAACTACTGAAATATTTTCGCGAAAAATATTTAATCTGTACAAGAATACAATAATTGAGTAGTTGTTTTTCTTATAAAGATGAGAAATTCCACATATTACAAAAAATAGTAAAAAAATTAGTTTTCACGTAAAATCTTTAAATTCTACAAAAACCATGCAATGCTAGGTATATTTTACGTAAAGTGATACCCAATTCTCGTAATATTATTATTTTACAAAAAATTCCTTAATTTCGCGGAAAATGATATGTAAACTATTGAGATATATTTGCGATAAATATTTATATTATATGAGGATGTAATAATTGGATAGTAGCTTTCCGTACAAAGATGAAAAAATTCTATATATTACAAAAAAAGTAGAAAAATTGGTTTTCACGTAAAACCTTTAAATTCTACGAAAACCATGCAATGCTAGGCATATTTTACGTGAAATGAAACCCAAATCTAGTAATATTAATACTTTATAAAAAATTCTTTAATTTGCAAAAAATGATTTAGAAACTACTGAGATATATTCGCGACAAATATTTATATTGTATGAGAATATAATAATTAAGTAGTGTTTTCCGTATAAAGATGAAAAGTTCTGCATATTACAAAAAAAAAAAAAAAAAAAAAACAAAAACAAAAATTGGTTTCACGTAAAACCGTTAAATTTTATGAAAACCATGCAATGCTAGGCATATTTTATTTAAAATAAAACCCAATTCTCGTAATATTACTAATTTACAAAAAATTCCTTAATTTCGCGAAAAATGATCTAGAAACTACTCAGATATATTTGGAGAAATATTTAAATTGTACGAGAATATAATAATTAAGTAGTAGTTTTCGGTGTAAAGATGGAAAATTTTGCATATTACAAAAAATAGTAGAAAAGTTGGTTTTCACGTAAAATCTTTAAATTTTACGGAAACGGTATAATACTAGGCATATTTTACGTGAAGTGATACCAAATTTTCGTAATATTACTACTTTATAAAAAATTCTTTAATTTCACGAAAAATTAATCTGTAAACTACTGAGATATATTCGGGAAAAATATTTATATTATACGAGAATGTAATAACTGGGTAGTAGTTTTCCGTGTAAAGATGAAAAAATTCCACATATTATAAAAAAAAGTAGAAAAATTGGTTTTCACGTAATATCTTTAAATCCTACGGAAATCTTGCAATGCTAGGTATATTTTACGTGCAGTGATATCTAATTGTCGTAATATTACTACTTTACAAAAAGCTATTTAATTTCTCAAAAAATAATATGGAAATTACTGAAATATATTTATTTTTATTTTATTTACATAAAATGATTATAATACATAGTTTTAGTTCATGTTAATGATAAAATTAAAGCCTACTAAATTATCTATAAATACAACATATATTTTAAATTGAATAAAATTCTTTTTACTAATAATTAAATGAAAATTAATTAAGTTATAAAAAATTTAATAATATTACCGAAATTTTTAAAGCTTTTGACATTTTTACATAGTTAGGAATGAATTTTTGTACAATGGATGGGTGCGTAGAAACTATATACTGTCTTGTGTAGTTTTAATAATTTTTTTAATTTGTTTGTAATCTGTAATAATATGTTAACATTTTATAATTTAATTTAATTTAAATTTAAATCATTTATATGTCAAAATATGATTGGTTAACAAAAACAAATAGCAGTTATTTTATTTTTTTAACAAAACAACCATAGCATTTACCATATATTATTACTACTGGTCAAAAAGTAAAATATTAGAATTATTGATAACGCTGACTTAATTACTGAAAAATATAATCCTTAGAAAGTAGAAGGTAAATTGTATTGAATTTCATAGTTTTGATTTGAGGTTTGAGCAAAAGAGAAGCGATAGTTTTGCAGCTCCGCCAAACTGATTATGGGGAGACAGAAAGGAGAAAGGAGCAAGTCTCGTCCTTCAAGCAGCAGGTACTGTTATACTTTTCATTCTTTTTCTTTTATTTTTCCCTTTGCTGTTTTATTCAATAATTAAGATCAAATTCTCTATTTATCGGTTATAATTTTGGGTTCTGATTACAGCCTCGCCGCTTCGCTGTTGCCGTCTACTTCTGCCGCAGCTGTGGGATTTGGTGGCTATGTCGGTAGTTCTCGTCTTGATTCTTCTTTGTCTAGCGAGGAATCCAGCCTTTTCGTGGTACGGCTCTCTTTTTTCTAATGTACCAGTGAATGGCTTTAAACAACAGCAAGAACAGTTATTTTTTTTTTTTTTTGGTAAATAAGAGCAATTTGGGAGTTACGTAGCTCTGTTCTTGATATCTCTACAATCAACAATTTGTTTTTGCAGGATGTGGATAGTGAAGTAGCTCTACACTTGAAGAGATTGGCTAGGAAGGACCCTACAACCAAGGCAAATAAATATGTGCATAAACATAAAACATATACATGTGTATTGTTGGTCAATATATTAGATGCTCATTCTCTTGTTATCGTCATTCTTCTTACAGCTGAAAGCTCTGCAAGCTCTATCCGTTCTGTTCAAGCAAAAGTCTGGCAAGGATTTGGTTCCAATCATTCCCCAATGGGTATGCCATTTATCTTTCTCTATCTCATCCAATTTGGAAGTGGTGAAGAAAGGGTCATTATAGGAAGAGAATGAAAAGGTTATAAAGGGACAGGTTCAAACTTTTCTGAACATTCCAATGGACTATTGAATATTGGAAGAAAATTGGAGGATTGTTGTCCCTAATGAACCCTTACCCCTCTAGTAACCTTCCTTAATCCATCCAAACCCTCCGTCCAAGCTGGCGAAGTTGAAAGCTTAGATATAGTCTCTTGAAAATCGTTTGGGTTTTATGGGCTGAAGCAAATACAACGGTTTGATGGCTTCTTGTTAAGCTTTTCCCAAGTCATTATGCATAAAGATGTTAGCCTTAGTCATTAGAAATTGGTCGACCATACGATGTGTAGTTCTGTGAGAAAAAAGAAATAAAAGGGATTCTTTGGTTGTATCAAAATCATGATGTACCTGTTATTCTTAATTGCATAAAATTATAGTTATTGAACTCTAGTTGTTTATGGACTATCATAAATCATATTTCTGTATTATTGTTGCTTCATTGCTGATGTTGGATTAATATTGGTGAACTCATGCAGCTGTTATTCTCTCACTGTTTTTCTATAAATGTTGAATAATAAACACTTTTTATTAGTTTATGTGATATTGAGTTGAGGTTATTCTTAGTGCTTCTTGCTTTAGATATTGTTGTTTAGTATGAGATATGACAACTTCTATTTTCGTGTTAGGCCTTCGAATACAAGAGGCTGTTGTTGGATTATAATAGAGAAGTTCGGCGAGCCACTCATGAGACAATGAGCAGTCTTGTTGTTGCTGTTGGGTATGAGCATCTCTTATTAAGAAGCTCTGATGAATTTTGTCCAATTTGTTTTTGATAGTATCACCTAATAGGGCATATAAAACAAGAGAATCCTTTGTTTTTTTCGTGATTTTCTTTGTTAAGAGATGAGATATATTAACATTGGTCCATTAATATTTTTTGTTATTCTGATTTTTTCCTATTCATAATGTTGATGTCTTCGAACTTGTGGTTTTGTAGAAGAGATATAGCGCCGCATCTGAAGTCTTTGATGGGACCGTGGTGGTTTTCTCAATTTGATTCAGTTTCTGAAGTTTCTATGGCTGCAAAGAGATCACTACAGGTTTTTCATGACTTCTTTAAGCTGCAAACATTTATTTGTCATTTGTCGAAACACATGTAACTCCCCCAATTGTATGTAATGTTACTCTGGAAAACTCACTTTCTTTAGCCACTTCTTTATTTGCAATTTTGCATAATGATATTTGTAACTTGTGTGAGACCATTTTCATTCAACTTTTTGCTCTTTATCCTTTGCAAAACGTGAGAGTGTTGTGCACTGGCAATCATTTATTTCTGCCGCAAAAAGTTCATTAGTTGATGACCAGTTGTATAATGTATGTTAGTTACAATTTTTTTTCTCTGGAAACCGGAATGAATAGAGGGATATCAGTGGATAGGATTTTCAAATTAGCTGGCTTTTAGAAAAAGTGCCAATAAGAAAGAATGCTAAGGTTGGTAGTTGATGCAAGTGTGGATGTAGCTTCCTTTGTAACAAGTTCATTAGGTTTCTGTTAACTCAACTCAACTCAACAAAATCTATTCTTAACTATTGGGCTCAGCTGCATGGATCTTTTTTTTTTTTTTTCAATTTGCCTAATTTCAGGACTAACTTTTGTAAAAGTGACTGGTAAATCTTTTGTTACCACTTTCTCTTCTGTCATGGTTATTATATGGTCTACCCTCTTAGGTTTTTGTTTCCTGCAATTTCAGCATGTTCAACATTTTCACAGGTGCAGTTGTTGGTCTATGGTGTGTCTCCCTAAATTACCTTAAATCTCTGATAACTTTTCCGTTGCTGAAGGTTGGTTGTTGATCCAGTTGTGTGGATGTAGCTTTTTTTGTAACAAGTCCATTAGGTTTCTGTTAGCTCAACTCAACTCAACAAAATCTTATTCTTAAAAAAATAAAAATAAAAATAAAAATAAAAAATAAAGAAGCTTGAAGACAGGCAGTTCTTGGAAGAAACTGTGGAGCTTTGATAAGACGAACTGATGAAGTAAATTCCATGCTAGAACTTGCACCTTAGATCCAAAAAAATTTAGGCTCACTAATTGAGTCCTCAATTGTTCCAAGTGGGTTTTAAAACTGATGTGTTTTCATGTAAATATGATTTCAGTCAATTGGCATTACTAGGGTCTCTTATATATTAAAATACTGTGTGAATTGATGGTGTAACCTTTTTAGCAATTTCAAACCTATCATGCCCACGATGTAGTTTCAAACAATGAGATTCAAATTTATTTTGGGTGCAAAACACAGTATATCTGGGTAACTCACCTATCAAAATAACATATATCATTAAATACTTTCAAAGTAAAAGCTATACATAAGCTTTTGTTTTTACTTTTTATTCAGAGTATCTTCCTTAAGTATCAGTTAACTTCTGTTCTGATACTATAATACATTGAAGAAGTTCTGATTGAGGCTTAAATTGTCATCTATTATCTGTTATGCATGCAGGCAGCCTTTCCTGCGCAGGAAAAGAGATTAGATGCTCTAATTTTATGCACAAGTGAGGTATTTATGTGTTTGGAAGAAAATTTGAAGCTCACCCCACAAAACATGTCAGATAAAGGAGCTGCTTTGGATGAATTAGAGGACATACACCAGCAGGTTTGCTATGACCTGCTCTATATCCTTCTCTTTGATTTAGTATCCATATTGGTTCATATGACCTTATCTTGGCACCAGTTGGAGGCTATTAAACCCTTATTGGGAAAGGTCCTTTTGGCTGGACCAAGTCCCGCTTCATTGAAGGCCTATATTTTCTTCAAATGCATGCTTAATGTCTGTGAATTGGCATTGATGACTGTTGTGAATTCTTTGCTTTTTCTGAATTACCCTTTGGGGAACTTCATGTCTTTCTATGGCGGTTGGAGATCTTTCTCAAAAATTTTGTATGATTTAATTGGGTTAAGAGTTCTTTTGTTATTTGGTTTGATGGGTTCTGTGGAACATGTACTCTCCTTTTTGCGCCCTAACAAAAAATGGATGTTATATGTAGTGCTACAAGACTTAATTTCTCATGTTCGATAGAGTCCAATATATGCTATTGCATAAATAGTTCTCTCATCATGTAGCCAACTGATTGGTGAGCATTTAAACGAAGAAGGTCTCTCCCAAAAGCTCATATCTAGTTGAAATGACATTGAAAACCTCTCCAAGTCATCCCCTCGTGCTTAATGTTGCTGACCTCCGCATTAATCAATCATTATGGTTTAGATGGTGGTTTCTAGAACTAGCGAGAGAGAGAGAATGTACGTGATTTTTAATCTTATCAATAATACAGCTATAGAGTGTTACTGTTATTTTTGCTACATCATGTTTGTACTACTACTACTACTACTACTGCTACTATGTGGATGATATAGTAAACTACTTATCAAATTTGGCCAAAAATGAAAACTTAGTATGATTGGATGAATTGCAAGTGAACACAGTGGTTTGGATGGTTTTTCTCGTGGAGACTTGCTCTAATGTGATGTTTTAGTGTGAACTTCAGTACACAGGCTGCTGCTATTTGAGTTGCTTCATTTTATGAAGTTCATACTGCTGTTGCATAAATAAAGTTCCATGCTGTTTCTTGGTTTTCAGGTCATATCTTCGTCGTTATTGGCATTGGCCACACTTCTAGATGTTTTGGTTCCGGTGCAATCTGAACGACCTGGTTCTGAAAATCTAGCTAGTGAATCAAAACATGCTTTAAAGGCTAGAACGACTGCTATCTCTTTTGCTGAGAACTTATTCTCTGGTCACAAATATTTTCTGGACTTCATGAAGTCCAAGAGCTCTGCAATTCGGTCAGCTACATATTCAGTATTAAAGAGTTTCATCAAGAACATTCCTCATACCTTTGATGAAGGAACTTTGAAAACTCTTGCTGCTTCAATACTTGGTGCATTTCAGGAAAAAGATCCTACTTGTCATTCATCAATGTGGGATGCAATATTGCTATTTTCAAAAAGATTTCCTGAAAGTTGGACTTTGTTGAATGTTCAAAAAATTGTGCTGAACCGGTTTTGGCATTTCCTTCGAAATGGTTGCTTTGGGTCACAACAAGTCTCTTATCCAGCTCTAATTTTGTTTCTAGGTACCGTGCCTTCTAAATTAGTTGCTGGGGAGAAGTTTCTTCTTGACTTTTTTCATAACTTATGGGATGGAAGGACCTTATCCCAATCAACAAATGCTGATAATCTAGCATTTTTCTGGGCATTTAAGGAATGTTTTCTTTGGGGATTAAGTAATGCATCAAGGTGTGAGTTGCTTTCTTGACACACCATCACATTTATATGCTGCATCCAGCTACTTTAAGTTTGGTAGTCGATTTGGTACTTATGTTTCATCTTTTTCCTGCTGCATTTGGTTAAATTATATGATTTTGTGACTTTATTTTTTTTTTCCTCTCATTTCAGATATTGTGATAGTTTGGATTCTGTACATCAATTTAGGGTTACTCTTATTGAGAGTATCCTGGTAAAGCTTCTGTGGCATGAATATCTCACATTTGTTGGCTTCAAAAATCAGGATGGGGTGCCTATAGGAATATCTGAGAATGCCTCTGTCACTTCTCAAAAAAAGATAGTGGAATCCTTGAATGTCAAGTCCTCCAGGATTTATTCCGAAGAGTTGGGGAAGTGTATCATAGAAATTCTATCGGGAATTTATTCAATAGAACATGATCTACTCCCCACATTTTGTGTGACTTTTCAGGAGAATTGTCTTGAGATGTTCCAGAAAAAAGAGGACACAGGAAGAAATATTGAGAAAGTTGAACAGGTCATTAAATTTCTGTCTTTGCTGGAACAACATTCGTCGCAGAGTGGTGAAAATTGGCCGTTGGTTTATTTAGTGGGAGCAATGTTGGCCAAATGTTTACCATTCATAAAGTCTCTGGTAAGTTACTATTTCTGAGCATCTTTGAGCAAGACTTGCTGTCATCTGTTGATTTCTTATGATGTCTTGTGTTCCTGTTTCTGGATTTATAGTTGTTACAGACTTGCAGAATATATCTCGACTTTGCATCCCTTTCTAGAAATGTTTATTGTAGATGTAGGCTTGTTTGTCAGATTACTTAACGGGGAAAAATGACTGATTATCTAGATTACATATGCATGTATTAGAATGAATTAAGAATTAACAGAAAAGTACAATAAATTAGTTTCAATAAAGATGTTATGTTAATTACTTAAAAAATTCTCAGCATAATAATATTGAAAGTGGGGGTATGTTTAGTTGAATAAAATATATTACTTCTTTACCTTAAAATTTTCTAAGAGAACAAAAAATTGGATATTTGTTGTTTAGTTGAACAAATTTTGGTATTGTAGCAAACTGGAAATAAATTTTGCAACATTTAACCAAGAATTGGTAAACTACTATTGCTTGTCTCATGACTTGAACTATGTTGGAAAACACAGCCCTGTAAGATCTATAGTGGGCTCTAAACCCAAAAATTGTTTTTCGTATTTTTATGATTATCATATTTCTTTTAGTTCATACATATATGACTTCTGTTTTTAATCTTTTCTTGTACATTATATTGTTATTATTACGAGAATGTGTATGCTACATAATGTTAATCAAAATTTACTTTTAATGTGAAGAGTAAGGATTAAACAAGAAAAAGTGCTATGGCTCATAAAAAAGTAATGCTTATGAGAATCTAAAATTTTATGGTATTTGTAATCTATTGGATAATATAATTTTGTGGTATATCTTTGAATTGAAAAAATATTATAAAATTGAAGTTTGAAAATTTTATATATCTCAAGTATAATTGTCAATGTAGTATGGTTATTTAAATAACCCCATTCAGAAGTTCTTTACAGAATTAATAGAAAAAAAAATGCAAAGCTGCAAATAAACATATATTCAAAATTTTAGCTGAAAAAGGGAAAATTGGAGAACTAATTTTTTTTTTTTTTTTTTGTAACTAAAAAAGGCCTCCAATCTTCTGAACTTTTGATTTGCTATATTGCTTATATGCATTTTGGAATGGTACATTGGTAGTCCAAACTGCTATCCACAATCCAATTTGTGTATCTCGAAATACATGTTGCTATGGTTACAGCAATATTTGGCTGCAGTATGTTAAAATATTTACTCATGAGATGGGTCAAGCTTTAAATGCTTTTATTTGACTGATGGGTGTTAGAAGGTGATATTTTTCAAGAAAACTACAGAAAATAAACCACGAATAATATATTTTCTTATAAAAGCTTTTGCCATGTTTATACAACCTTTCCCATATATTTTCTTAATGCTACCAGAAAGAGGGTTTCTGATTTTGTCATGTTCCATTCATCTCCATTGATCTGGAACTCCAGTAAAACCATGCAAGTTATTGATTTTGAGCTCTGAATTAAAAGAAAATTGAGCTTTGCATGCTTAGATTTCACAGTAAAACATATATATACATCTGCTTATTATAGAATGTAGCAAGTTGTTTATTGTACTATACAGCTTTTATTCTTCCACTTCACAGTTTTGTTTTATTTTTGTTTTCTAGTATGTGGTCGTATTTCATTTAATATTCTCTTGATCTCAGGACATACCGGAGGGTTTGAGACTTTTGTCGGTTGCGGTTTCATTTTTTGGACCACGCAAGGTAGTCAGGGAACTTCTTTGCTGCAATGAAGGACAGTGCTTTTCCCTTTCTGATGATAGGAACACAGAATTGGAACCAGAATGCTTCATGCAAGTATTCAAAGAAACATTTATGCCATGGTGTTTGTCAGGGTTCAGTTCATCCATTAGTAATCGACTTGATTTATTACTTGTACTTCTTTATGATGAATGTTTCTCTGAACAGTGGAATGCAATTATTTCATATGCTATTAAACAAGGAAATTCTGAATTTGAGCTTGGGTCTGAAGAATCAGACTACTTAGCCATTATAGCGATGCTTCTAGAAAAAGCAAGAATTGGAATCATGGATAGCAAAGGGAGGCATTACAATTATCAGCACTGGTCCAACCCCAACGACTGGCATCATGAGCTTCTTGAATCAACTGTAGTTGCTGCCGCCTGTTCCTCTTCTCCTTTAAGAGCTTCAGCTGCTCAGTTTGTATGGTATGTATGTGGATGGTTTGCCATTTATATATTATTCTAAGTACTGAAATCAAATATATAAGAATAGAAATCTTGACTTCCATTTGAGGCATGAATGTATATGAAACATAGACTGGTGCGTGGATTTGTGATGAGTCAAGCTTTATGATATGTTTTATCATTTATATGTTGTTATGTAAAAGGGTTCAATGTGACTTTGGTGAAGGTAATTTCATGCATTCACATATTGATTCATAATGTGCAATAGCTTCAAATGCATAATTTCTTAACCCCCCCACCCAAAAGAAAACGTTTCTTTTCCTATTGAACCCCTGCCAATCTCTTGAAATCTATTTGGCTCTTGAAATCTAATTTTCTCATGCACTAAGGTATTTTATGTGGTAATTTGGAATTTTTAGGTGTCCTGTACGGGATTTGATTTTTCAACATAATTTTTTGTATTTTACTTATTCTTTTTCCATTTCAGATCTCAATTTTTTAATAATTTATTTAACACTGTTAACTGAAACTATAATTAGAATAATATTTTTTTTAAAAAAAAAAAAAAGTGCTCAATGTGTTAAAAATTCTATGGCCATATGCAAATGCAATGAATGTCAAGGGCTCAATTGGAAAAAAAAGAAGAAGTTTAGCGATCCTTATTTCATTATTGCTTTAGTTGAATGAATGTTTACATGCAACGTATGATAATGATATGCCATGTCAGATTTCATACTGGTTAATAGTTACTCTGTTCCTGTGGGTTTCTAGTGACAGCTTGTAAGGACATAACCATTTGTTTTCTTGGATTAACATTTGTCTGAAAGCTGGTTGGGTTTCTGTACTGTTACACTGATATGTTATTATGGACCGCTGATTGTGCGAATTTGTTAGAAAGATCTTTCATTTAAGCCCTTGGTTCTTGAATCAAGGAACTTTTGTTTCATTTTGTTTGTTATTGTAACCTCTCATGTGTACTATCCGCAGTTCTGCTCTTGGTGGCTCAACACAGGGCTATAAGATCTCTTTTCTGTCCAGAGATGCAATAGTTCTGGTTTTAAAAGAAATTCGCAAAAAGTTGCTTGCTTTTATATGTCAGTCCCCCTTCAGTTCAGTTAGGGATTCAGGTTTTCTCATAAATGCTGAAGCAAACAGCTTTTCAGTGGATAATAAGATCTCTAATGACGTGATTAAGATGGCTCAGTTTGCATTGGATATTTTGAAAAGTAGCCTATATTGCTTGCAAACAGTCAGTGAGCAAACAGGTCTGGTTTCAGATATTTTGGCATCTGTATTTATCATGCATTGGCAACACTGCATGGAAGAAACAATACTTGATGCCAACTCCAGGAATAAAATTGAAGGCTGGTCAGAGCTTGGTGATTCTTTGCATGGTTTTCATAGTAAAATAAATGGAGAATTTTGGATAAGCTTCAGCAGTGACATTCTAGGGAGGTTGGGGAGTATCCTAGTTCAGTTTGTTAGGTCTGTCATCTTCAAGGAAAATATGCTTAATGCGAATAGAATCACTTCTTTGTGCTGTAAGTGGATGTGTGAAGTTCTTTCAAGTATCTGCACTAATGAAGCTGAGGAACAAAATATTTTAAATCAGCTTCTGTGTAAGGATGAAAATTGGCCATCGTGGATTGCTCAAGACTTCTGTGCTCCAGAGGGAATGTCTTCTTTAAATGTAGCTGATGTCTCAGTTAATGTCAACGTGAGTGGTATTTTGATGATTATTTAAAATTTGTGGAATTGGGATTTCTCCAGGTTCTTGCTTTTCTTCTTATTCAAATGTTTTTAAAAGATACTTTTTTATAGAATATGGAAGTATGAACTATGTCGCATGTGATTCAATGCACGTAAAAATGGGAAAATTTATTTTGCATTTTCATTTACAGTGTCTCATATAATATGGTTTTTTTTTTGGGTCTATTTACATCATCTCGTATGATAATGTGTTTTTTACTTCCATTGATATTTGATTTTGATTTGATGTGATGACTGCAGGCATCTGGTACTCAAAAGTTTGTTTCTTTAGTTGAGAAACTCATGTTCAAGATAGGGATCAACAAAATTTTAGCTGGTTATTTAGAAAATGCTCTTTCATCTCCACCGAAGGAAACAATTACCGAAGAACTTACTGCTCGGGTCTGGATTGCTGCTGAGATATTATGCACATGGCAATGGCCTGGAGGCAGTGCTGTAACTTCTTTCTTACCCTTTCTGACCACATGTGCTAAGGGTTGGGATAATCCTCTTCAGAAATCGTTGTTAGATTCCATCATCTACACCTTACTTGATGGTGCTCTTGTTCATGGGGAAAGTGGTAGATGCTGTTTGTTTAATTTTGGCCCTATTGTAGCGGATGAGTTGCACAAAATAGAAGAACCGTTTCTGAGAGCTCTTTTGTCTTTGCTTTTCACTCTTCTAAAAAATGGGATTTGGGGAGAAGAAAAAGCTATGGAACTCTTTGGATTGCTTGTCAATAAGCTTTTTATAGGAGAAGCAATAAACCACAATTGTTTGAAGATTCTTCCCATGATTGTCAGTGTTCTTGTGAGACCTTCATGTCAAGGAAGAGTTATGCCTGGTGAAACTAGAGGTGATATCCAACATTACAATACAAGTGAAGATTGGATGCAAGATACGGTTAAAGATTGGCTTCAGAGGATTCTATCATTTCCACCTTTAGTGTTGTGGCAAACAGGACAAGGTACGTGCATAAGGTTGCCTATTTTATACTTCATTTTGCTATACTGTTAATGCTTTTATGGTGATTTTTATTCATGGTAGAGTGTTAGTTATCCCCGCCATCATAGTGTGCTTTTTCTCTTTGATGCTTATATGTGCTACTTAGCGATATTCTGGGACACGCAAATCTTTTGCCCATTAAGGGTGGCAAAGGAACTGATGGGGCTGGATCTACTCCCCTTTAATGTCTCTCAGTTGCGCTCTAGTGTTTTTCTGATCCTTATCACTCCATATTTGAATTTATTCTTGAATGATATTAATGTTGATGCTGTTCCCTCCCCTTTAGTACCTTTTCCTCACTATTTGTTTATTTTTTATTTCTCACATTGCAGATATGGAGGAATGGTTCTATCTGGTTTTTTCTTGTTATCCTCAAACTGCGATGGGCCATGCTAAATCATTTAAGCTTGAGAGAAACATAAGCCTTGAGGAGAGAAAACTCATAGTAGATTTATTTCGGAAGCAGAGGCAAAATGCTAGTGGCTTGGTTTGTGGTAACCAGTTACCAGTGGTGCAGATGTTGCTATCAAAGTTGATGGTTATTTCTGTTGGTTATTGCTGGAAAGAATTTACTGAGGAAGACTGGGAGTTCTTCTTTCTGCAATTGAGGTCTTTGATTCAGCCAGCGGTTGTAATAATGGAGGAAGTTACTGAAAATGTGAATGATGCCATCACTAACAGCTCTACCTCTAAAAATGAAGATGTTCTTAGGAATTTGAAGCAGCTTCTTATGATCTCAGACTTGGCTCCTATAAATGTTGCAACCAATGCAATGGCATCATTTTCTGTATTTTCTGGGGTGTTTGGAATTCAACAGCCAGAATTAAATGATTCACATCCCAAAGGAGTTGAAAGATGGGTTCCAACTATAGATCGAATCGTGGAAGGGATTCTTCGCTTGTTCTTTTGCACAGGCATTGCTGAGGCAATTGCAAGTTCTTATTGTCATGAAGCTGTGTCTATTATTGCCAAATCTCGGCTTGATACTCCTTACTTCTGGGAGTTGGTTGCTTCAAATGTCATTTACTCTTCACCACAAGCTAGGGACAGAGCCATAAAATCTGTTGAGTTTTGGGGATTAAGCAGAGGGTCTATAGGTTCTTTATATGCAATTTTGTTCTCCTCTACACCAGTACCGCCAATGCAGTTTGCTGCTTATGTTGTTCTCTCAACTGAGCCTGTTTCACAGATGGCTATCATTCAAGAAGATGCTTCTTCTTCGGATATTAATATTCCTGGCGACAAAAATTCATGTATGCTTGAAGTATCATCAGAAAGAAATGTGCACTTGAAGGATGAATTATCTCACATGATTGAGAATCTACCTTATGAGGTTCTTGAAATGGATTTGATGGCACCTGAACGGGTAACTTGCTGAAATGAGGACTCTGATTTTTTTTCTTTGATTTATGTCTCTTCATCCTTTAGGAATTTATTTATTGCAATTAGCTTACATCTTCTATATGCAGGTAAATCTATTTCTTGCTTGGTCATTGTTGTTATCACATTTGTGGTCATTACCATCTCAATCAGCAGCGAGGGAGCAATTGGTTCAATATGTGCAAGATTCGGCTGGTTCAGTGATACTAGATTGTCTTTTCCAGCATATTCCCTTGGAATTATGCACTGCACAGAGCCTTAAAAAGAAAGATGTGGACCTTCCTGCTGAGGGATTGGAGGCTGCAGAGGCAGCAAAAACTGCTATTTCAACAGGTTCATTGTTGTTTAGTGTGGAGTCACTATGGCCTGTTACAACTGAGAAAATGGCTTCACTGTCTGGTGCATTATTCGGTCTGATGCTTCGTGTTCTTCCTGCATATGTTCGAGGCTGGTTTACTGACTTACGTGACCGTTCAACATCATCTTTAATCGAAACTTTTACAAGATTGTGGTGCAGTCCTCCTCTAATTGTGAATGAGTTATCACAGGTATGTGTTGCTTGAGAGCAAATTTTGTTTCATTGAGAAGTGGCTCTTTTGTCCCATTGTCATGATATTTCAAGCTAAATACGCTTTTAATTTAGTGTTTTCTTGAATTCATTTGATTAAAGAATATAAGTAAAAAACAATTGAGGGGATGGAAGAGTTCGATTAGGAGAAAGAAAGAGACTTTGCTGGCATCTTAGGGCCATTACGTATAACTTTTTGGACTCAGAAGTTTGAATATCAAATGTTGTTCCTTCATAGTTTGTTTCTATCATATTAGTCACTAGAGCTGCTAATTTTGGATAAGATAGAAGAGTGTGTTCTACTTGTGTAAAAGCATTTTTTTGGAATTGTAAAAAAATATCTAATTGGAGATAAGTTGTATGTAATTCACAATTTTGTTGGTATAAGTGGAACAAAATCCATATTTGCAGAATCTGATTCCCCATTGAATTCTCTCAAGGAAAAAGATTATTGTTACGCTTGTGAGTTGTAGGAGCTTATCTCATGTTTTAATGAATGAAAGAATTTTGTCAGATTTGTTTCTCCCCAAAAATACCTTTTATTGCCACAAATGTTTACTTCCACGGATTTTATGAAATCAATGGATTCTGAAGCCCTTCATCTAAACAGTTCGACATAATCAAAGATTTTGCATGATGAGAAATCAACCATTAAAAAGAATAGAAAAAGTTGAATATGTACTGCATTGTTTTGCTGATATAATTTCATTGTTGCAGATAAAGACCGCCAATTTTGCAGATGAGAATTTTTCAGTCAGTGTAAGCAAATCAGCAAATGAGGTAGTGGCTACGTATACAAAGGATGAGACAGGAATGGATCTAGTCATCCATCTTCCTGCATCTTATCCTTTGCGCCCTGTGGATGTTGACTGTATGAGAAGCCTAGGCATTAGTGAGGTGAAGCAAAGGAAATGGTTGATGTCTATGATGTTGTTTGTTCGTAATCAGGTACTTGCTCTGGATTTCATATTTTTTCTATCATTGTTGTTTTTGCATAGTACAGGAAAGTGTTGATTTTCTAAAGTTCTCTGGTTCGTAGTATTATAGGACAATCTGTTTTAATTCACCCACCCATCAAGTTGAATCAAGGAATTAATAGAAAAAATATGCCTGGACTGTGATGCAGCGGAGTAATCAATGAGATAACACTAAGCTCCGTTGATCGTGCACGATGCCGGAAATTAGCCTTTTATAGCGGGAATTTGGAAAATCGCGGGAATAGGGCATTGAACAATTTCATTAATCTTCAAAACTGTCTTCTAGGGGAAAAAATTATAACTTAAATAGTAAAACCCTAAACAGAATCTTAAACGGAAAAGAAAACTAGAACAGAAAATCACTAAAAAGTCCTGAAAAACATAAAATTGCGATTTTGAGGGCCTAAATGATATAATTTCGCTTAAAAGCGACGGACATCACGAGCGAAGCTGGTGATTTTGAACTGCTGGCCCGTTTCCAATAAAATTAGTGTCCAGAAACGCCCAAAACTGCAACCGCAAATTTGCTAGAAATTACCATTCTGTCACTTCTCCATAGAGGTGGCCACGGTTCATGAACCGCCGGTTTAGGTTCAAGAAATCCTTGAACCTGAACCATAACCTTCAAAAGGGATGAACCGCCGGTCCGGTTCAGGTTCATGGTTTGGTAAGGTTTGGACCAGGGTTTGATAAGGTTCAGGTTCAGTTCGGTTCAGGTTCAACCCTTTTCAGTAAAAATTTAGAATTCAATTTGCGTGTGTTTTCGATGTAGACATTTCTCGATAAATTATTAATATACGTAACAAAATAATATAATTTCTCAAATATGAAAAACAACTTATATTTTTTATTTTACAATTAATAATTTACATAATATAAAAATTATTAAAAAAATATAACTTGTAGAAATAAACCATTTATTTCTCTTACACCTTTAATATGATTTGTAAAAAAATGTAAATTAACAAATTAACTAGTAAATAATATAATGTAGAATATTAAAATAACTTGTAAAATGTAAATGAAAGTGTGAAAAAATTGGATATAATAGAGAGTATAAAGAATTGTGTGAAAAAATTAAAAGAAGGTTAAGGTATTTATAGAGAGGAAAAATTAAAAAAAAAAAAAGAGTCAAACCTCGGTTAACCGGCGGTTTGAAACGATGTTTTGAACCGTTGGTTAACTGGCGGTTCAAAGGTTCACAGAATGAATAACCCTGAACCTTAACCTTTTTTCATATAAACCGCCGGTCCGGTTCCGGTTCACGGTTTGACCGGTTTTGACCCGGTCCTGTCCGGTTCGACAGGTTCAGGTCCAATTTGGCCACCTCTACTTCTCCATAAACAACAAGGCTTGTTCCTCTATTACATCAGACTGGCAGTAAAAGGAAGTTCTGGTCCTGTCTGAGGAAAGATGATATTCTGTATGTTCATTTTTTTAGAATTACTTGGCTACCTGGCATGTTTAGCAATTTACCATATATGTTACGCCTAATTTCTTAACATATACATGTACCTGTCAGAGATGGGATAATACAGCCCATTATGCTATTTTAATTGAGAGAAGCCAATGAGTGAGCTTTCTACCCTACTGGAACTGATTTGACACTATTGAACCCAATATTTTACTGCGATACATAATAGTATAAAATCTAGCTACATGTGTTTACATGACTTAAAAGTTGTTAACTTGCTATATGAATCACTTCATAGCCTTGTGGATATTTCCGCACCTTGAACCAGTGACCACTTTGTCACTGAAGGGGGGACCTTTATCACTAAGCCAAGGGTTGTATTCCTGTATGACCACTGCAATGTTAATGTGTTTCATTTGTTTTACATTGATATGTTGCACGGGAATTGAAATGGAAACAAACATTGGGAACGATGTTTTTAAAAATGTAGGAAACACATGGGGAAACATGTAAATAATAAAAGTTATCAGGGTATATTATAAATTATAAAGATGCATTTTTAACTTTCATTTATATAAAATAATAAAAAGCACATGGGAATTACATAATAGGAAGAAAATGAGGCTTTTCATTTTAAAAGCTTGAAGGAGGATGATGATGTACTGATTAAGAAATTTGATAATGCATTTTCTTGCTTTTAGAAATGCATTGTAATTTCATAAATGGATTTCCAAATTCTGAGAAGGTTTTCAATTTTCTTAGATTACAGAAACTTGACACAAAACATAAAGTTTAAGTTTTCAAGAGTTTAGTGAAAAGTCTTCAACATTAAGGTGGAACGATCAAGTCCCTAGAAAATTGCATGATAAAAAAAGTGGAATTTTTGTTTGGGGCATTGTTATGGTTTAAATTATAGTTGCATAGAGGAACAGTTCTAGAAGGGAGTAACTATCAAAAACATAATGATAAGGATATTGGACTGACAAATAAGAAAGATGTCCAAGAAAAATCTTATAGCATAATGTTCTTGGATGTTACTTTCTGATGTAGCAAAAAATTTAAAATAACAAAAAGTTTATATTGTATCCTGGACAAATCTTAAGCTGCAACTGCACCAGATGCGTGAAAACGCTTATGTTCTTATATAATACAGATCCTGCTGACCATTTGAATGTCTGCTGTTAAATCTATGAATTAAATTTCCAGTGTGAATAAGTTTCTTGTAAAATAAATTGAAACTTATCTATTTATTTATTTATTTGTTGTCAGTTTAGTTTACCTTGAGTTAGCTTTGAATGCTGAATATGATTCAGTTGCTTGCTTTAGAGTAGGGGTACTGGTCATTTTGAGATGACCATAATATTTTGTTGTGGCATGATGCAGAATGGAGCGCTAGCTGAAGCCATACGAATATGGAAGAGCAATTTTGACAAAGAATTTGAAGGTGTTGAGGAGTGTCCTATATGTTACAGTGTCATCCACACTGCAAACCACAGTCTTCCTCGTCTTGCGTGCCGGACTTGCAAACACAAGTTCCATGCTGCCTGCCTCTATAAGTGGTTCTCAACGTCACACAAATCATCATGTCCACTGTGCCAGTCTCCTTTTTGAACTTGGCATTCAACTCATTCTTTATTGCTGAACTTCTGACTGGGCAGTTTGAGTGGTTCAAGAATATATATACAGTTAAAAGGAAATCTATAAACTCTCTTATCTCCGTCTCGGCCATACACACATAGGCATGGACATGTCATATGGTGGCAGATGCAGAGTATATGCTTATGGTCAAATCGTGTTGCTGATGTGCAACTGCTATTTGTTTCAATGGGTTAGATGTTGCTGAAACAACGAAACATCACCCTCCAACTTCTGTTGCTTTTATGAATATTGGGTTTCAAGCGTGCAAGGACAGCAAAAAGGCTGGTAGATTTGATCCTTGTACATAACTCTACAATGGAAACTTTTGTGCAATGTCAAAACAGATATAGATCGGCATGGGCAAAAGGGAATTGGTTTTTTCTGCTTCAATTCCTTGGAGATAGCAGCAGTTGCCTGGGTTGTATCAAGAGGTTTTGTAAGCGTCTTTTGCAGTTTGTCATATAGGTTCCCCTATTAACACTGTTAGTTTATGGGGTAAGAAGACTATTTACCTACAATGCAATTGCCCCTAATCAGGTCAGATGGGTTCGAGAAGAATTTAATTTATTCCATGTAGATGTAGATGTGTATTAGCCGTAAAATATGAAAACAAAATTATGTGCAACTGATTCGTTGATGGGCAAACAGAGCAGGAAATGCTAACAGGAAATAGAAATTGCTTGGGTGTGGTAGAAATACTTGTGTACCTCATAAGCAATTTTATTAGAAAAACTTCAGAAGTTGAAATTTCAAGATTTGAAGGTATAATAAAATGCATCTTTTTCCCATTTAGAAGAATATTTATTGCCCTCTATATAATATAAAATCTGGCTCCAATATTTGCGTTATTAATTGGATTTGTTTTTAGAATTGAAGTTTCATCTGTCTCTCATAATGCTCTTTTGACCTATTTTAATCTGAATGCAGACAATTTAAGATAATATCCAAAAGATTTACTTACTCGAAATAACAGCTGTTTTTTAGTTATGAATTTTTTAGGGAGTGATTGAATTTATGATTAGTTCTGAGGTACTTTTTAAATGGATTCTTCCTCCCCCAACGTTTTTTCATTGAATCATTGTCGTAGTTCTACTTTTTTCTGTCAGCAAAAAAAATTATCACATATCAAGAAGTTAACATATTTTTGTATTAACAAAGACAAACATAGTTAATGAGACATGCACATAGACTACTGCCGAAAGATATAATGCCATAATGTTGAAATTTTTTGGCTGAATAACACATGTTATTAAGAAATTTGTTGAAAATCAAACCCAAATCTAAGCAAAATCCAAATCGAGAATCAACTAACATTAGCAAATGTCATACTAGTCGCAAAGAATAATAGAATTATGTATTACAGGAATAACCAGTACTCTTTAGAATTCCAGATTCTAACATTAATTTTGACTTAAAAAAAAAAAGGCTTAATTGTTTGCTGTAGGAAAGTGCATGATTACCTTGAGGAGAAAATATTTATGGATTTGATAGTTGAAAGAAGGGTACCATTATTATATGGATTCTTCATCTTCTACAACCAAAATACATTTCCTACCTGATCTACATAGGGTACATGTTGAAAACCTCAGGCTATGAAAACGATCGAGTAAATCAATTAACAAAATTTTCAATTTCTGATTTCCATATAAATAATAAAAAAAAGCACGATCAATTGACCGATCTTGTGTCATCGCATCAGAGGAACTAACCACCTCATTTCCGCTCCATTTCCATTGGCCAAGTAATAAACCTTCTTCCAGTTCTCCTCTGAGAATACTTCTCGCCGCACTAATCTTTGCCTGTAGATTGACCACGGCAACTTCTCAGAATAAATAATTTTCCTTACTCCTTACGCACCATTGCACAGTTCAGAAAATGAGAACATACATGAATAATCAATGCCCTTGTATAACATTACAGCTATTAAACAGATAACATGGCAAAGAGCTCCATGGCTAGATGCTTTTAAATTATTGATACCTTAAGACTAAATGAATTTTATTTTATATGAAAATATAATGGATAAGACAAAAATAACTCTACAAACTTCCAGTAATCTCTAGAAAAAAGCTAATATTTGACCTTGGACTTGGCACAATTGGTCATTTTGACCCCTTGTACTTAAATTTCGGTACGCTTTGCATCTACTTCAATTTTCCGTAAAAAGTTTAGCCATTGAAAGAAAATTTGGCTTTTCATAAACACTGCTTACAGAACCGTCTGTCAAGGTCAAATTTTCAACCAAGGATCAACTTTTCATAAAAAAAATAAAAATAAAAATAAAAATAAAGTAGGGGGTTAATGCATCCATATTAAAGTACAATTGTCAAAGTGACAAATTTTTACCATGATCTTTTACTTATCATGAAGTAGAAATTATTGCTTTAAGAGTAAAATCAAATAGTTGGCTATGCTTCATTACCAACAAACAAGATAACCATGTGATCCTATAATTTCATTTACATACCTCAGGTAATAATGACAGACAGTAGCCGCTTCATCTAAAGTGTAGCGGGGCAAGTTGACATGAGCATCAGCAGGAACATCTGGCAAGTGTTGCCGAAGCTTTCCAACGGCTGTAGAGTGAGAGAAAGCACCCACCATCATCTCATTGTGTTTCATTGACCTAAAAGCATTTACCTGCAAAAGTGAAATAGCTTTTCAAACAATGTGCTTGTACCAACAACTCTTCACTTTCACTACATCATGAAATGGAAATTATTATGAAGAAATAACATTTACTAATTATGCTACAATATACTACGTAAGACAAGAATTCAAAAGTGAACCAAATAATGAAACACTTGAGCAATTATACTAACCGTTGCAAGTTCTCTAGCATGAATTGGTCGACAAGAACGAATAGTTACCGGCTCCTCATACTCGCTGAATGTAAACCAGCTGTTATACTGGACAAAAGTAATAGAACTAAATAAATAAGTATGGTCGACAATTGACTTCTTGCAATCGAACACTAAAAAATGAAATCCTCCAATTAACTATACATATAAAAATTAGCGAATTATTTCAGCACCCATCTTACTTGATCAATTGCAATGAGCACAGGAATATCCTTCACAAGTGACAATTCTTTCCTTAAGCGAACTACTACTCCAACAGCTGCATGTGTGTGCTTGATTCCTATTTGAATCAAGTCATATAATGTTGAACTTTCGGGAACTGGCATGGAATCAACACCTTTCATCCACCCCACACCAGCACCCTCTCCAAGTGGAATAGGATCAGATATATGACATGGTAATTGCTTCAAGCAGGAATCATTGTATTTCAGAAAATCCTGGAAAAAAGTAGGCAATAAGATAAAATTGGAACACTGATATCAACATTCTGATTTTTGGGAACACATCTGATGAAGAGAAACTGAGAGACCAAAGAAGTAATCAGGAGAAATTTTCAAAAAAATTTGAGGAACTGATAACTATTAGGTAGAGAAGATCAGGATTTATGTCAATATCAAAATTACAGCTTCTTTTAACAACTTATGCGCTCTCTTATTTATTTCAAATTTGAGGACCCATTCATCCAATTGGCAGAAGCGGTTCCTAGAATATTCATCACCACAAAGTGTAAATTGATTATATAAAAACCTAAGTTCATATGATAGGGGAAATATCATCACTCGCTAACCATATTAAATTTTAGGAATGAGGTACAAATTTGCCCCCAACATTATTAGAGATGAGCAACTTAAACCCTAACATACAAAAAGTTATAGGTTTACACCTGTCTTACAAACGTTAACCCAATGTGTACCTCTTTTAAAAGAAAATACGGAGGAAAACACTGAAAATACCAAAATTTATTGGTAATGTTTTTTTATGGATCGCTAGAAAAGGAGTATACCGTGCTAAAATTAAGATTTCCATCATGAGAGTAACATGCACATTTTTGTAAACAAGGGGGTTATATTGCTTGCAGGTCAATTCAAACTTATCCCTAAATTGCATCTGCTCTTAACATGATAGACAGCAACAAATGCTTATGTGGGAACCGAATTACATAGTAAGATATTAGCACTTCCTCTTCATCATAAAATCTAGGGCTATTCATATTTGACAATCCAGTAGTAAAGCAAACAGCAGCTCTTTTGACCATCATAAATTTCCTAACAGTAAAGAGGTTTGAAAATCTTGCCTTGAGAATATTTTCTGCTTGAACAGGTGTGTCCCAAAGACCAGTATCTGGGTTTTTATAGAAAAAGCCACCATGAGTCCATTCCCGTCCTCTCGGTACATAAAGCACCAGCCAACCCTCATCACGAGCCCAATGAACAAGCATTGCAAGCGCAATACTCTTCCCACAGTTAACAGGACCATCCAGTACAATTTGCTTTTTCACCTTTGGAACTGAGAATTAAGAAAATAACAAAAGGTGCCATAAATTCGATAAGATTACGACATCAGTACATAGACAGGTGCAAAAATTAGGGCATAACCAATTAAACAACATTGAGGCAAGATCAACAATTCTACAATAAACTACCGACAAAGAGAAACGATTACACTAAGGAACACAAAGCAAATAAACATACCTTTGGCATTAGAAGAATGCAAAGGTGGATCAACAATTCGCCTAAAATTGTCTCGTAGATCCAAAAAACTCTGCCTAACAAGCAGAGCTTTTCGCATTGATTCTTCAAACTCGTTAACCATTCCCGTCGGCAGTCCCTCCGGTAAGGCCTCATTTAGCCCTTCCTCACTGAATGAAGAAAAAATAATTTTAAAATAACAAAATAAATAACAGATATGTCAATTAAAAGAAGAACAGAACGAGGAAAAGACCTGAATTTGAAGTAGGAGCAGGCGTCTTTACGAGTGAGCAGAGAAAGTGAAGCAGTGGAAGTGAAGAGAGGGCGACCATTAGGACCAACATCGAGTGAATGGTCTTTGTCGTCCTCAGCAAGGCGGCGGGCTCGCATAATACCATCGTCGGAGAGGGTAGGATCAAGATCATCAGCGGCGGCAGAATGTTCGTCATTGAATTTTTTGGATTTCTTGGTGGAATTGTGATCGGATTTTTTGGCTTTAGAGACATTGGATTTAGTAGACTTGGAAGATAACAAGGCGAATTGATGAAAATCGAAAGGAGAAATAGGTTTAGGAGTGGATAGAAGATGAAGATGAGGTTTCGGTTTCCTCAGAGCGGCTCTAACAATGGAACCCAACATTTCTCCTCTTCCTTGTCGAGGCCAACTGAAAGAGGTTTTGGGGTTTTAGTTCACTGAAGCGGAACACTGTTTTAAAAAAAAAAAAAAAGGCTCACCAAGTTCAGAGTTTGTGCCTACAAATAGACTTCCACAGCAACTTCATCTAATAAAAAGTAACATAGCACATATGTACAATATTATTAAAAAAAAAAAAAAAAAAAAAAAAAAATTTAAAAATATAAAAATAGTTAGAGCTGCCAAGTTAAATTTGGTAGTAATAATATCAACGTTATATTTCAATGGATTTAGGAGAAAGTAGCTTTGTTAATATCAAAATGAAAATTTTGTGAATTTATTACCACAAATTAAATTATTGTAAATGTGAATATATAAATTCCAAAGTTTAGAGACCATCAATGCAATACACTGCTGTAAAAAAAACAAGTCTCAAACAAAATATCACCTATTCATAATAACCAAATTTTCAATTGCACTTTATTCTTTTTCTTTTATAAAAAAATTGCACTTGATTCTTAAATAAAAATAAATAGTCAAAGTTTTCATCACTAAATGTAATTTTTCTGTTACTTAAAAACAATGATTTTTATATATTAAAGAAGAATACATTCAACTGATGTGTAATTTTCTCATAATTTTGAGTTAATTAATAATTATTGCTTTCAATAAATCTTAATCATTTAAATTAATAAATCATAAAAGTAATCCTAAACTATTTTAAAAGAATCGTCTTCCGCTTGATCTCCCTTTTCTTCACACTCCCTCTGAGATGCACGTTAATTTCCATTTCCATTTCCAAAACCCTATTTTCTCTCCCTTCACCTCCATTTCTCAAAGTGCCATTTTGAGAATCCTCAATTCCATTTTCTACTGCAACATGTATTCGCTGCTCTAAGTTTCCTGCTCAGTTTTGGCTTTAGACTCGGTATCTGCAAGTGATTGTTAACATCTCTTTTACAACTTAAAAAAAAAGATGGTTATTTTAGTATATTTCATATAGATTATTTGTATTTGGTTTGCAAGGTGTATAGTATCAACATCAAATACTATATACATATTAATGCTCTTTTTTCCATTTTTACTTCCATTCATCTTCTTCAATTTTCTTGGTTAAGAGAATTTTTAATTTCAACAAATGGAAAAATAAAATACTTTAATTTGACCTTCAAATCATAATTTAATAAAAAAAATACAATAACTAAAAAAAACTTACAGTGCGTAGCGTGTGAGTAAGAAGCTAGTTTGTATCTAATTTAATCATTTATCATCATTTATATATATATATATATACATATATATATATATATACACACACACACACACATATATATATATATATATATATATATATATATATATATATTAATTAAAGGAGAATACGCTAAGTTGATGTGGAATTTTCTTATAATTTCGAGTTAATTAATAATTATTGCTTTCAAATAAATCTTAATTATTTTAATTAATAAATCATAAAAGTAATCCTAAACTATTTCAAAAGAATCATCTTCCGTTTGATCTCCCTTTTCTTCACACTCCCTCTGAGATGTGCGTTAATTTCCATTTCCATTTCCAAAACCCTAGTTTCTGTCCCTTCACCTCCATTTCTCAAAGTGCCATTTTGAGAATCCTCAATTTCCATTTTCTACTACAACATGTATTCGCTGCTCTGGTTTTCTGCTCAGTTTTGGTTTTAGACTCGGCATCTGCAGTAATATGGCCTCCAATTCCATTCTCAAATACCATTTTGCCTCAGGCATGTGGAAGTATCATGTCTTTTTACTCTTCTATTGCCTAAAACTACTGCTTCCAATATTGGGTTTTGATCTTTTGATTATACTTTATTCACAACGAAACCAATGTTCTCATTTATGGGTTTTTTTTTTTAACTGATATCATCTATTTTCATGATATTTCATTAAACAATATCTTGCTTCTCTTATGCGCTTCATAAAGGATATTTTACCACTCTTATCTATTAAGAGAATTTAAGTTTGTTAATAACTTAATTTTGTTTCCCTTTTCTTCATTATTCGATTGTATGCTTTTTATTTTAATACTAGATTGTTTAATTTCCCTTCCTACTCAATTGCAATGATTCTTCCAAGCGTAATTTTATCTGTTAATCGATTTTGTTCGTAATCATGGAGATTTGGGATCTATTGGTGATTGGTTCTGTTTTGTGTGTTTATGCAGGAATTGGCTTTAGAGCATCACTACTGCTATGGAAGAAATCACAATTTTCTATTTGTTACTGATTTCAAGTTAGCACAAAAGTATCACCAATTATTTCAATTTCTGTTAAGATGTATAGTTTTCCTTCGCTTCTTCTTTCTCAGTTTAATTGTCATTTTCGTGCTTCTCAGCTGTCGTTTACCAGTTTTATGGAGTGGTAAAAAACATGGTATTGAAAATATTCCCCGTTAAAAACATGGTGCTTCCTTTGCTTCTCCTTTTTGGTACCATAGATTTTAATTCATGTGAAAGGGATTGAAAATTTTTGAATTTCCTATTTATAGGAATTATGAAATATCAAAAAAGGATTTCTATTTTATCGTTGAAGCCTTCTCGCCTATTCAAGATCGATTGTAAGCAGTTTAGTCCATGTCCTTATTCAATTTTTCCTTTACTTCTTTGTTGGTGAATGGAATAAATTTCCACTTTCCATGCATTTTTTGTGATCTTGCATTAACTGTATTTTTCTGCGTTTCTTTTCTAATGATTTTGTGATTAATTGTTGAGATCCAACCAGTATTTTTCTTGTATTTCTTTCTCATTGATTTCTTTGCTCATACTTAATTCAATTTATTCAGGTTGTTACAAAACCAAGAAGTATGAATACCTCATTGCTCTGTGTCTGCTAACTGTTACTTGGACTTTTCTTACCACACATATGTTGGGCTTTAGTGACATAGTTTTAACCACTCTTACCTTTAATAAACATTGTATAGTGATGATGATTTTCAAATCAAATGATTATTGAATTTGACTTTATTTTGCAGCTTGGTGCATTTTTGGCTGGAGCACTATTGGTAGAAACAAATTTGCGAACACAAATTAAAGCTGATATAAGGCCCTTACTTCTCAGGTTATCTTTTATGACTACAGGAACTTCAATTGACAGGCACGTAAATATTGATTATAACATATTATATAAAGGATATTGTAATTTGATCGTCTGGAACACATGTTTGGTGTGCTTTTTATATCTATTATTCAGATATACCTAATTGGTTGCAATTGGTTATCCATTCCCACTACAATTATATTCTGTGTATGGTGAGGCTACTGTTTCTATATTTTTCTATGCTTGCGTCCTATAAGTGCAATTCCATTTACTTCTAAAGATCCTTCCACTATGATACTCTAATTTTACTCTCACTCTTTGATTTTTTTTCTGTTTAATTGTGTAAAAATTTTCTAGTTTTTCTCGGGTGATCTTTTTCTTTTTGTACATGTTATGCTTGATTTAAAAAGTTCAATAGGAATGGAGTGCAAATTTGGTGATTTCATTTGAGAGTAATTTGTTCATACGGGATTTTGCATGCTGAGTGAAAAGTTGTTAGATTTGAGAAGCTAATTGTGGGAGAGGTTGTGACAGGCTGTTTTGCATCCTTCGGTTGCTTGCTGTTGTAAGCACATTGGAGAATGGGTTGCAACTGGTAATTCAGAAGATGCTACTCCAGCAGAGGTCAGTACTGATATGTTCATTTCTACTACATTATTTATTTTTCTTAAAGAGTCTAATAAAGGCTACAATTATTAATTACTACACATTCTTTTCCTACTCTCAGTTTTCTGTTCTTTCTAATATGGTTATCTAATATTTTCAATTGTCGTTCCTAAAGGTTTATTCTTAGCTAGAAATGGCTAATGTTGAGTTTTGTCCCTGTAATTGGCCTCAATTAATGTTATTTTTATTATTGAGTTTTGGTTTTATTCTGTGGGTGCTGCTTAGTGTACAGGCTCCTTGCTGGCCCATTCTTTGGACCCAATTTTTCATTCTATTTTTTCTTTATATAGTGGATCTTTGCGATTTGATGCAATTTGGGGGTTTTAAATATGATTTTCTTACCTTATGTTTTCATCTTTGTGATTTATTTTGTTTTATTATGTTACATTTTATACTTTATGTGTTTTTTTATTTATATGGTTTATGCAAGGGAAATCGATTTCAAAATCACAATGGTTAGTTTCCTCCTTTCATATCTTATTATCCTGTTTAAGCATGAGTTTTCACTGATGATCAGAGCATATATCTAGATTCTTGAGTTCTATTTTAAAGTGATATTTTCTCAAGTAATTACTCTTTTCTTTCCCTTTACTCTATCACATGATGAGACTTACAAGATTTCAATCTAAGCAATTAATCTATTTTAAACATGTTTATGAGACATTCGACTTTATTTAAGTTCTTCTTTTAAAAGCATTTCAAGTGCACCTATCTAAGGTTTCATATTGGTTGATCAATTGATCATTTGGTGGATAGTTAAGGTGGTTAAGAAGTGGGACTTTGGATAGAGACTATAAATCAATGAGATTAAAGGTTAGTGTTGTAGTTCAGTAAAAATAAGATCATAATGGATCGATAACTGTCCTTTTAATTAAAGTTAACAAACTATAGAGATATTGATCCAATTGTTTGGCTAATGAAACATCGCCTATTTGTCAATTTTTGATCACTAAGAATTGCATATCTACCATCTTTCCAATTGCTTTGGATTTTTAGTTACATCTTTTCTTACTGCTGAGTTTGATTCGATCTCTCACCACCTCTATTTTTTTAGTGTTTTGGGGTATCTAAGTGCTTATCTTCTTCTTGCCAAGTTGTGAGATCTGTCAACAAGATGAAATGTTGGGAGATTGGCATCTGTCATAGATGGTATGTTTATGAAGTGTTTCTATTTAATTCACTTGAATTTGCTATTCTTTTGCTTTTTTTATTTATTTGTTAATTACCCTTATATGTATATATATGTCTTATACTGAAACATGTTTAGAATTGTGAATGTCATTTGAGTAATGAATTGCATGTTCAGTATTATATATTTGTTTGCTTACTCAATAGAACAAAAACTAATTTGTACCTACATGTTAATTGTGATTTGTGTGCTTAAGATTACAAGGCTATACATTTGGTTATAATTGGCTCCAACAATAGCTTTACACTCACCAGAACACAAAGAAGTAGAATTCAAATTATGAAAGTAGCTATATGGTCTGAACTGTACTATCTTTTAGATGTTTTGGCAATTTTTTTATGATTCTTATTCTGTAAACAAATAAATGTGAATTACTTACTTTTCTAGATTAGTTTCTGATAGCTTTAACTTTTGTATTTGACATATGAGGTTATTCATTGATAGTGCAGTGTGCAAGTCTCAAATTTTGTCAAGTAGGTGGACAGTGATAAATGTTGCTCTTACCTTGTTTCCGTATCTTTATGATAAAATAATGTGATTCCACATTATTTTCTATTTCCAATGGATTTGCTTGAATTGTAGGATATCCAATTTCTAAAGGATAAGCATTAATCATATTTCACAAGGACCTTTTGGGAGATTTTGTCTAGCCATCGACCACTATTCTTTACACTACTATTATTCCAATTTCATTTTATATATTTTTGGTACAGATTGACATAAAGTACCAAAATTGCAGGTGATAGAAGTTGGACACATTCAATAAAATTCATTGTAACATTAAACCTTATGATGGTGGTTACTCCAGTTATCAATTTCGTTCTCTCATGATCACCATTCTTAGTTCCTTGGTCATTTTTTATTCATGAATTCTGCTCTATTATGATGAAGAAACTACTTTTTTTTTGTTAGTAGGTTTTTTATACTACTAACCAATGGTTATTATTTATTTATGTATATGCCTCATGAATGCAAGTTCCTTTCAGATACTTTTTTTAACAGTAATAAACAATTTGTATTTTTATTAAGTTTTTCCTTCGTCTTTAGTTTTTATTGAGTTTTTTCTTCCGTACTTAGTTTCACTTATCTATATATATATAATTTGTGTACTTTCTATACATTTAACAAATGTCACATTCCGCACATTGCGCGGGTGCACGTCTAGTGAAGGTTACTCTATCAATAAAATTGATCATGTAATGAAATCGTTAATGTGCTATAGTTTACATTAATTTAATTAAAAATGCCAATATTTGGCGTATTGTTGATATTTTGTTGTATTGTTAAAATGATATTTTTTGGGATAAGTACAAAAATAAACCCTTTGGTTTTAGCCTTTTGCAAAATGGTACCCGTAGTTTAAATTTTACAAAATAGGATATGCGATTTCACATTATTAACAAAAGTAGTATATTATCAAATACGCTCCTAAAAACTCACTTATCCTTTGAATTTTTATTTGAAATTTTGTATGTTGGTTAATTAAAATACAATGGATCACAGTGTTGAAACTTGGAATTTTTCGTGAAATGCTTATGTTTTTAATAATTAATAATTCAAAAATATAAAAAAAATTCATAAAAAATTGAAAAATGGCTAGAAAATTTTGAAATCTTCAAAAGTTGATGGAAGTTTATTTAATAATGTGTATAAATTATTGGGATGCTAAATAGTAGAAAATATTGAGTTTTACACAGAGATTAGGTTAACTTAAAGTTTATACTGTTAACCTGATTTCTATGCAAAACTTAATTTTTTTACTATTTATTATCTCAGTATTTTATACATATTATTTAACAATACGTTACAAAGTTTTAAAGCTTTTTGGGCTTTTTTCTATTTTTTTATAATTTTTTTCTCTTTTTCTCATTATTAATTAAAAAAATACATGTACTTTCCAAAAATTTATAAACTTTGTCGCTAAGGTTCATTATGTTTTAATCAATTAACATGCGGAATTTTAGGTGAAAATTCGAAGGATAACTGAGTTTTTAAGGATGCATTGGATGGTAGACTACTTTTGTTAGCATTGTAAAACTACATGTCTCATTTTGTAAAATTCTAAACCACAGGTACCATTTTACAAATGGCTAAAATCACAGGGCTTATTTTTATCTAATTAATTTTGATTTCTCAATCCATTAGAATGCTGTTATGTAGGATAAATAATTTATTATTTATATATTTTACTATTCAGTTCATGACATCCTGCATTTAGTCTTCAAGTTTTATCCATATCAATTTCATAGCTTGTTCATTATGTCAATAGTTAAGTTTCTCTAAATAATGATAAAAGTGTCCTTTATTCTATTTTAAAATGGTAAAGCATATTACATTTTTTTTCTTTTTCATCATCAATATTATTTAATTATTTTATTAAATTTTATATAATTATAAAACTTTAAACTTTTAATTCAGAGCATGTTTTATTACGAAAATAAATGAATGAATACATCAAAAAAATTTAAAATTAGAATTTAAACTATATGAAATTATAAATCTAAAGTTTTCATCTATGGCATACCTTATTGGATAATATTAAAAAAAAAGTATTTTGAAAACATTAGTAATAGTATTTATTTCTGTTTTAAGTATACTATATTAAATTAATAATAAATGATAATGAAAATTTTTAAAACCAAATAATTGTAAAACTTTTATGTTTATAGCTATTATGTATTGTTGTAGTCTGGGTACAACAGTATATTTAAAATGGAAAGATCGATCGTCGTGGGTTGATTTGAGTCTTTGATAGGATGAGAGGGTAATCCCGAGATAACCTTAAGCTGATGTGTGGTTGACGTATGTTCATAGTTTTGATGTGACTGTAGGCGATCCTTGATGAGATACCTATTATAGTAAGGGAAGGTGTTCTTCCCACAAACACTCCGATGCTAAAGTTAGATGTCTAGTAATAGCTTTGAAATCTCAGAAGTTCCAATCCATTTATCATTGAATGAAATCTATTTACAGCCAAGGAGGGAAGTTACCTATGGAAAAACCATGTTCCACATTTACTTCGTAACTATCAAGAATGTGGTTGACAGGTGGAATATTTGGTAACTGCTCTCATATCAATAACATATATTATCATTCACCCTAAGCTTATATTAGGGTTATATCAATTGCTCTCCACTTCTATTTTTGGTTTTACCCAAGAATTCAAAGTAGATAACCCCAACACTATTTTTACATGTCCCTTAAAAAGTATAAAAGCTAAGAAGTGTTTAAGAAAATAAAAAGGAGGAATAATACTAATAATACTAATAAAAATAAAAAACTATTTCCAAATGCAAAGGAATCTAGAATTCCTATTTGGAGAAACACATAGCTTAACTTAATTGCTCTGTGGCATTACTTTGAAATATTTTATGGGATAAGTCATACGCATAATTAAGATTTCAATTAGGATTCTTAGATACATATTTTTTCTAACGGATTTCAATTGAAATCCTATTCTTATATGGACTCTCTTCCTTATTTTCTATGATTTTATATGGCATTACTATGATTTTATTTTCTCTTGTGTATTGAAACCATCCTTGCCTCTTGCTTACTTTTATGTTTTGGGCTAGCATGGTATAAATCTATAATTATTGATTGATTCACTTTCCTACATACTGTAACATGAAAAATAAATTGAATCATAAAGGAAACTATTGATTGAAACCAATGCCAACGAATTGAATGCAAACATCTTTGTTGTGACACTGATCTTTTCATTAATTAGATATGAATTTGATGGCTTTACATTTAACCATCCAATTATCAAATTTGTTTTTACCTTGCATTTTGATTTTGTACATGATTGCTGTCCAAGCTTTTGACCTTCATTATATTAGTACGATGAGTAGAAAATCTCCTTTGGCATAAAAGACTAATAGTTATCAGTAACTTTTGAAATATCAAAATACCTCTAATCTCTTCTTCTTCTTCTTCTTCTTTTTTTTTTTTTTGTTTTTTAAATTCCTTTGATATTTGATGGTGTTTCGTAATTGGGTTTAGATCGTAATCATGTGTATTACAACTCTCTTGACTTCTTTACTCCTGTATCGTTATTAATTTCTTTATTGTTAGCCAGAACTATTAGATACCATCGTCCTTTTTTGCAGATCAAGTGGAGAAAACTCTTCATAAAATGATTTTTTTAATGAGTTTTCCTTTTTCTTTTTTTTTTTTTTGTGTCTCTTTGTGGTTCAAACTTAGAGAGCTTTCATTCTTTGATATCAAAGTCCTACGTGTTAGGTATAATTTGTGTACTCATCTTCTTTATTCTTTTCTTCTAACTTTACTCTATTGTTGATTTATTGCATTTAAAGTCATTTGCCGTGGTTCGAACTAAGGAAACAATGAGTCCCGTCGACAAGGTCTTTGGTTCTCATTCTAAATATGTGATTACTGCATGTTCTCCAACTTGACTAAAGGAGGATGATATCCAAACTTTTCATTCCGACTTATGTCCATCGCTTCATTGAAAAGTTGCTCTTCCTCCATATCAGAAAACCTCTTTTGCACTTGTTCCATTTAACTCATTTGTCGTGCACAAGATTTTGCTAGAGATTGGAGTTAGATTTCCAGTACCACCCTTCATGATGGCCTTTTTTAAGGCTACCAAGTTGTCGCCATTGCAACTTCATCCTGCGTGGTGGAGGTTTCTCATCGGTTTTTATATTCTCTGCTCTGTAAAACGGATTACTCCATCTATCAACCTTTTTCATCTTTTTTATGTGGTCAAGGCTCACCGAGATAAATTAGGGCATTTTCTCCTTCGAAAGACAGATCTTTGTGAAGAGTTTCTCATAAGTGATCTGTTGGATATGCTCTAGTCTCGAGGCATTGGTCTTTGTATTTGTATTTGTATCATACATTTGTACTTTGTTATGAGGTTTATGTATTATACAATTTGTGTCATTATATAAAGGCATTAATCTATTTATTATATATCTTGAGCTGTGTTGTAAATAGAGTATCCAATGGACATATCCATATTGACAAGTGTCATACACTTGGCAGTGAGACCATGGATAGGGAAACGATATGACCATAAAATCATCCGTAGTCTATTCCAGTCATGGGAATGAATGGAACTAAAGACTATCATAAGCTTAGTTGTATGGTGGTGTCTTACCAGTCGGTATGTCAACCAAGTTAATGGGTACATGCAAAGGGGCATGGTACTAGATAGATCCACTAAACGAGATATCCACATGGTATAGTATCACAAGTGATTCTCATGTAGTACTTGTATGGATCCTTTGATCTGACCATATCATGGTGCTGCATGTGAAGTGACATACTTTTATGTACACCTAAAGGGCTTATAACAGGGTACCAAGTATATGTACGTTCGGGTATGTCAGTGAACATGTTTGTGAGCATCAGTTCATTCTGGATCAAGTAAATGTCCGGACACAAAAGGGGGCAATCAATCTATGCCTCTGTGTTGGACACCGATATCAATGACATGGGATATATGAGTTTAAACTACAGGGTTACGATTTCAGTTGGATTGCTATCTCCGTCTTAATTGGGGGCTGCAGTGGCTTGTTAGAGCCCGCCTGCAGTCTGTAGGCCATAGGCCCACTGTCAACATAAAGACGGGCCTACAGGATCATATACATTGAACGTCTAAGCTTGAACTAAAAAGGATCAACTGTATACTTGGAGTATACATACTGGAGAGAGAGGATTCCGTTAATTATATTATATAGATTGATTGGATTGATCAAAATAATATAATTAACATTTGAATTGGCTTTCTTATAATTAATTCAATGAATTAATTTATGAGATTATTTCCTAGGTGGAAATATTTTAGATGTATAGGTTTACATGTGTTTAATTTTATGAAAATGTAATTTAATTCCTTGTGTTAAATTAATTGGTCAAATTAATTTTAATTTAAATGGAATGTAATTTATTATATGGTATAATATATAAACATACATGATAATTTGAAATTATATTTGCAGTTAAATTGGACCAAAAGGATTAATGCAGACTTGGGCTTAAAGAGGAGAAAAAGCCCATATAAAATTAAAAGGAATTGGGCCGAAAATTTGCAAGGAAATTTTCGGCCATCTAGGGTTAAAATCCCTGAAAGAATTCGGCCAAGGTGGGGGAATTAGAAGCAGAAAATTCCAGCCACAAAAACTCTCTCTTCCGTTGATCAAATCGTTAGCACGAGTTCGACTTCGATAGACATTCGTGTACGGGATCGTGGAGGAAGTCGATATCAATTTCTGCAGCCACCTCTAGAGGAGATATAGAAACTATTCTTCTCCATTGAAATTTTATTGTTTTTTATTTCCATTTCAATTGCTCCTGGGTACGAATTTAAGAAAATAAATGCGAACTTCCGCTTTAATTAATTGATTTTCCGTGAAAAATCCCTTCATGATCTTCCTCGAATCGAAGTTTATGAAGATAGGTGGATGTTTATCTATCCTCCTAATGATGTTTGGAAAGTTCCTCTTCCATGGTGTTGGAATTAGTGTAGAAAGGGAATCACATGGCCAACTTATATTAAGCTTTTAGATGAATATTCTATTGAGGGTGATGCCTTATGATATATGGAGTTCTACGCAAGTAAAATTCTGACAACATTTAATCTGACTGCAATTGGTTGGTGAGTTTCCTCAGGTCGTAGAATTTTCCCTATAATATATAATTCGGTTGCTGAAAACCTCAGATTAAACTCTTCTAAAATGAACTCTTTTGCCAAGCATACATATAACCATGAAAATTATTCATTTGGGCATAAAAATCATGCAGACTCTTCATTTAAAGATACCTCATCCGTTCGTGCAAACTCTTCATTTGGACATACAAGCTCTTCGGCTGATCATAGCATTAATGACATAGATTCTTCGCCTATGCGTCTCTCTAAGAACACAAACTCTTCATCTATTCATATAGATTCTTCATCAAAGCATGGTGAATGGTTCAAAATGATATAGTTGACCTATATCTTTATTAATCATAGATTGTTGTTAATATATATATATATATATATATATATATATATATATATATATATATATATATATATATATATATTGCAGGTATGACTTCCATTGGAAATTCTGCTCTTGCTGCCTTCAAGGTTGGATAGCAAAAATGTCCTAGAAAAGAAACCAATCTTCCAAACTCAAGGCCTTCTAAAGATGTTTTGATTCTTAAAAAGGCTAGCCTACAACTCCATCAACTAATTTCTTTAAAGGTGTTGATGCTAACTCATCAAAGATTACTACTCCTCTTAATCCTTCTGTGTCGTTAAGATTTGCATCTTCTGAAGTTAACTCTTTTAACAAAGTTAGGAATGTTAATTCGAGCTCAATGCCGAACATTCTTCCTTCAGAAAGATTTGAGAGGGGTGGTTTAAACTCAACACAAAGTAATCTTCATCCCAGAAGAAATGAGAAGGGTGGCTCAAGTCCCCTTTATAGTGTAATTTCACACTGTGATAGAAGGGAGCTTCATTTTGAATCTCTTCCCAATCATCATCTTATTTTTTCCTCATTGGAAAAACCTTTGTCATTTTGGAACATATACGAGAATAACTCAGTCTTGAAGACTTCTCTCAAAGGTGAAGACTTTAGGGTGTATCCTAGTTTGGTAAACACTGATTCAGTTGAGCAACCGGTAGTAGCTTCAAGGTTGATGATTTCTTCTATCCTTCCTTGAGATGAAGAAACATATTGCAAAAATATATATTAAAACATCAATGTTGTTGAGTGTAAAATTGTTGAGGTATATATCTTCTTTTATTATCATTTATTATTATTATTATTTATATCTCTAAACATGAATTTTATATAAAAATCTTATATATTTATCTTACTTAGATGATAGGGGGCTCAACGTGCTTTATTGGCTCTTAGATTTACAAATTCATCTACAAAAAGGCTTGATGAATCGATAAAAAAACTTGATGAGTCTTATGATCGTGAAAAGAGTTTGAATCATACCATCAATGACCATAAGAGAAAGCTACGTGAAATAGCCAGAGCAACAAAGAAGTATAATAGCAGAATAAAAAGCTTCAAGAGCATGTCCGATCATTAAATTCTGATCATGATAATTTGAAAGCGAATGCTTCCAGTACTCTTTTCTAGTGAGCGATTTTAATGAGATGGCGAATAATCATACATGTCTTTATGATCAATACACTTAAGGGAAAGTTAGATGATGAAAGGAGAGTTGTGTAAGAACATAAAAATGAGTATGCATCGATCTGCTCTACTGCTATTTGTGAGTATAGGGAATCTAAAGTATGTTACGAAAAGAAATAGGCAGTAGGGGTCTCTTTTTCTAAAATTGGTTTTTACCTTGATCGAAAAACCTAAAAAAATAGCGTGGCCATGCATATCCTAAGTTGGTATTTTCAAAAGCTCAATCTATTTTTGATCTTATTCCTTGGCAAAGTTTAGATCCTAATGAGGATGATAGTGCTTCCTCTGTGAACAATGCCCTTTTTGACTATTTAGATAATCTCAATGGTCCTTGAGAGTTCTGTGGGAAAAATGGGATTAATGCACCTTTAGAAGATGTTGCTAAAGATGATAAGATATCATTCTCTTCAGAAGAGGTTGCTCATGATTGTAAGATACCAGCCTTCCAGGGTCTCAATGAGGATCATGAAGTTGAGGAGGAGCCTACTGTAAATGATGTCTCTACCCTTGATTCTGCTCCTACGGCTTAGATTTATATATCACATTTTATATAGATTAGTTTTGTGATTTTTTTTTATAAAATTTTATTTAAATAAGCTATATAAGCTATTTGTTATCATATTTATTTTTCTTCTACACTTACTACTCCCCAATCGCTTGTAATTTATTTTGAATTACATGTGATTTTTGTTATGTAAATACACTTGCTTTTGTATGCATCTTCATCAGAAGCTCTATCTTGTTTATGAAAGATGAACCTTTTTGTTATTAGAATCTTAATAGATTAGAAGTATATGACTAGGTGTATCATGGTAGTCAACTATATTCCCTCATAAAAGATGAGCCTTTTTTTTTGCTTACCACGTATCTTATAGTTTTGGGGAATATGACTGTGTGCACCATGGTAGCAGGCTATCTTCCCTCATAAAAGATGAACCTTTTCTTTTTTATGTACCATGTGTCTTAACAGTTTTAAAGAGTATAAGCATAATGTCTTCCCTCATTGAAGATCATGTTAAAAGCCTTCCTTCATGGAAGGGTATTTCATAAGATTGCTAAGATAATTTATTAAGATTGATCTTCCTTCGTAGAAGATCCAAGTTACATGAAGTCATTGCTTCTTCATTATGAGCTTGTAAAATAAGAGTGTGATGCTTGGTGGAAAAAATAAAGAATAAAAATAAAGACATAACATATGATATTTTTACGTGGAAAACCCCAATAAGGGAAAAACCACGGGACCACAATTAAAGCTTCATCATCTTCATTAATTCATAATAACAATTATAGAATACATCTTCTTTGAAAATAAAGCTTTAGATGATTTGCATTCCAAGTCTAACTGATCTTTATTCCTTTTAAAGTTTAAAGTTTACAAGTTCCTAGACCAATTATCCTTTTGACTTGATAGGGTCCTCCCTAATTTGGGCGAAGCTTTCCTTCTTCAAGATAGGCATTGGTTATTCATGTCTTCCTTAGGATCCCCCTCAACTAATGATCTTTCTTTCACCCTTGAATTGTAGTATTGAGACACTCTTTGTTGATATGCTACTATGCATATGCATGCTTAGTCTTTATGCTCATCTAAGAAATCCAAGTTAGCACTGATTGCTTCATAATTGGCTTTTTCATCAAACTCATTCATTCTTGGAGAAGTTGCCCCTATATTAATTGGGATCAAAGCTTTCGTTCCATAAACTAAGATGAAAGGAGTTTTTCCAGTTGAAATTCTACTTATATTTCTATACTCCCAGAGGATTAATGGAAACTTATCGACCCATACCCCTTTTACTTTGTCCAAACGCATTTGTAAGCCTTAATGGTATGATTAGTTCTCTCTACTTGCCCATTAGCTTGAGGGTGGGCTACCGATGCAAAGCTAAGCTGAATATGAAGATTTTTACAAAATTTCTTTAGTGAGTCACAATCAAACTGTTTTCCTCTATCTACTATTAGAACCCTTGGGAGCCCAAATCAACAGATGATATCCTTCCATATGATGCCTTTTATATTCCTTGCAGTGATGGTTTCTAGGGATTCAGCTTCTACCCATTTGGTAAAATAGTCGGTAGCTACCATCAAATATTTCTTCCTCTAGTTGCTTGAGGGAAAGGTCCTAAGAGGTCTAATTCCATTTGGCAAATGGAGTTGGTTTAGTGGAACTTCTGAAAGTTGAAATAGGAACATGTTGGATAGGAGAAAACCATTGACATATATCACATTCCTTAACCTTTTTCAAAGCATCATCCCTCAATAAAGGCTCGAAGAATCCAGATCATAGCACTTTGGTTACTAATGCTCTTGCTCCTAGATGTTGCTCGCATATTCCTTCATGTATTTCAGCCAGTGCATACGCTGCTTCATTTGAAGCGAGGCATTTAAGAAGTGGCATGGAAAATCCTCCCTTGTATAAAACATCTCTGATTAGAGTAAAATGAGTTATCTCATCTTTAACTCTTTGGCTTCTGTTGACTCAGTGAGCACCTCCCCTGTTTTCAAGGATTTTATAAAGGGTGTTCTCCAATCTGGTCCTTTAATGATGCATGCCATAACTTTCTCTTCTCTACTTGGCCTTTTATGTTCTTCAATATGCACCATTCTCCCTTTTGCTTCCATTGATGATGCAAGCTTGGATAATGCATTTGCATGAGTATTGGAGTTTTTATTGATTTGTAACAATTGGAACTCTTCAAACTCCTTTGTTATGGATTTGACTTTACAAAGGTACTGGATAATGACAGGCTTTTTTGCTTCATATTCTACATGAAATTGTTGAACCACCAATTATGAATCACTGTGAGCTATCAACTTCTTTACATGTAATTGATTAGCAAGCTTCATTCCAGCGATGAGTGCCTCATATTCAGCGTTATTGTTTGAGCTTACAAAAGCAAAACGCAGGGAATACTCTAATGGATCCCCTTTAGAAGATATTAGCGCTATTCCTGCTGCACTGCCTGATGAGCTGGATGCTCCATCGACAAATAACTTCCACATGCATGTACTTTTTTCAGATGATTTCTTCTCTCTAGTGCATTCTACAATGAAATCAGCTAAAGCTTGTCCTTTGATTGCTTGTCTAGGCTCAAAGATAATATCATATTCTTCTAACTCGATTACTCATTTAGTGAGGCACCCTGAACATTCTGGTTTCTGTAAAACTTGACATAGAGGCTGATTTCTCAAGACTACTATGGGATGAGCTTGGAAGTAGGGTCTTAGCTTTCGAGACACCATCACCAATGCAAGTGCAATTTTTTCAGCAAATGGGTATCGAGGTTTTGCACCTTGGAGTACTTTACTAACATAGTAAATCAACTTGTCAATCTTTCCTTCTTTTCTTAACAAGACTACACTCAATGCCACATTGTTTACACCCAGGTATATGAACAACGACTCCCCATGCTCAGGTCTAGTTAAAAGGGTATCCCTTTTAAGTGCTATTTCAGCTCTTCAAAAGCTTTTTCACATTCTGGAATCTATTGAAATTTCTCACTGCTCTCAAAGTTTTGAAAAAAGGAAGGCTTTTCTCAGTTGACTTAGAGAGGAATCTGTTTAATGACGCTATTCTTCCTATTAAGTGTTATACTTCTTGAATTGAAGTTGAGGGTTTCACCTCTAATATGGCTTAGACTTTTTCTGGATTTGCTTCAATGCCTCTCTTGGTTATCATATAGCTTAAAAATTTCCCTGATTGCACTCCAAATGTGCATTTTTTAGGGTTGAGTTAATGTTGTCACTCCTCAACACAATGAACACCTTATTGAGTTCTTCAGCATGTGATTCTCTTTTATTTCTTTTGACAATCATGTCATCCATATATGCTTCCATGGTGTTACCCAACAAGGGTTTGAATACTTTGTTGACCATCCTTTGATATGTTGCACCTGCATTTTTTAGCCTAAAAGGCATCACTCGATAGCAATACGTTCCTTTATCAGTGATGAATGCAGTTTTCTCTTCATTCAAAGGAATCATCATTATTTGATAGTATCCCATGAAAAGCATCCATAAAACTCAATAACTCTTATCCAGAAGTTTGATCCACCATCTTGTCAATTTGAGGCAAAGGATATGAATTTTTTGGACAAGCTTTGTTTAAATCTGTAAAGTCTATACGTATTCTCCACTTCCCATTTGGCTTTTTAACCATTACGACATTTGCAAACCAATCAGGATAATGAACTTCCACGATAGAGTTAGCCAAAAGTAACTTATCTATTTCCTCTTCTAAGACTTGTTGCCTTTTGGTGCTATGTTTCTCTTCTTTTGTTTAATAGCTTTCACCCTGGGATCAACATTCAAATCGGGGCAAGCTACCTCCAAACTTATGCCCAACATATCAGTAGGTACCTAAGTAAACACATCCACATTCTTCCTTAAGTATTCTATAATTTCTTTTTTTATTTCCTCCTACATTTGACTTCCTATATATGTGACCTTGTTTGGATCATCTTCTCTCAATTTCACAGCTTCCACCTCTTCAACTAGTTTTGGCTTATTCTTCGACTCTTTAAAAATTATCAGTGTTTTTCCTTTTGCAATTTTCTTTCCTTTAATAGAGAAACATAACAATTCTGAGCTTTTCTCTGATCACCATGTACCTACCCTATTGCCTTGGGTGTGGGAAATTTCATCAGTAGATAACTTGAGGAAAGCACAGCTCTCATGTCATTTAGTTTTGGCCTTTCAAGTATCACATTGTAAGTTGGAGATACTGACTTAATTACCATGAAGTTTTCCATCTCGTAACGTTACGAGGTTCTTCACCCAAGGTGATTGGTAGCTGAATTAATCCTATTATAAGGACAGCTTCTCCTAAAAACTAAAAAGATGAGCTTGCACTTTCTTCATTCTGTCTATAGAAAGGTTCATCTTCTCAAAACAATTCTAATAAAGAAGATTGACAAAACTTCCATCGTCAATAAGAATTCTCTCTGCTAAGAACTTCATAATGATGATCGATATCACCATGTCATCATTATGAGGCATAACCACATTCCCCTGATCAGCAGGTGTAAAGATTATGGATTCTTCTTCTTCTTGGATTTTCATAAAATTATTAACTTCATAAGCTTGTCTTGCATAAGCTTTTCTTGATGTAGGTGATCCTCCTGCCAAGGTTTCTGCACCTGAAATGACATTTATTACTCGATGAGTTGACTTATTATCCAAGAAAAGGGCTTTTTCTTTCTTATCTTCTCTTGGCTTGGCATATCCTCGATTTTCCTTCTCACTGTTGTCTGCATACCTCTCTCTTTTTTAGTATTGGGGTCTTTCCTCCTTCCAACTTTCTATATACATAAACCTCCCATGCTTATTTTGGTGAACCAAGGATTCTATTTCATTCATCAGTTCTCCACATCTGTCTGTAGAGTGACCATGGGTCTTGTGGAATCGACAATAAGCATTAGCAAACTTTCCCACTGTCCTGTTGGTCTTAGAAGGGAAGGTGAGTAGTCTAGATCCTTCTATAGCAGCAAGGATGTTGGAGCGAGGCTAAAGTAAAGGTGTGAAGTTTTCAAATCTTAGCTTTGGAGCATGGCTTTCTTTTTTCCCTTTTCCATTCTTCTTACTCACATCATTCACTTCATCCCTTTCTTTCCTTTTTCTATCCCAATTTCCTCCTTCAATTACATTTCTCATAACATCTTCAGAAAGGATGAATTTATTAGCTCGACTGAATAAATTCCCAAGGGTGGAAGGTTGATCATAAGAAAAAGATTTTTAAAAATCTCATGACCTCGTTCCGTGAAGAACTCCTGCTATTGCCATACCAACTTGAAGATCTTGAATCTCCAACGTTGCAACATGAAATCTTTCAATATAATCTCTCAAACCTTCTCTTTCTTCATGTTTAATGGTGAGAAGATAAGTAACATCCTTCTTTCTTTTAGTATTGATGATGGAAGTGTTTATGAATTCCTTGTAGAGTTAATCAAAGCTAGAGGTGGATCCTTCTTTTAAGCTATTGAACCATGTGGGAGCATGTTCAGTCAAAGTAAGGGAGAATGCTCAACACATGATCGTATCCTCCCATCCGTGAAGTAACATTACAACTTCATAATTCTGCATATGGCTATGAGGTCACCTTTCTCGAAGTATGTGGCTCATTGAGGCATCTTGAATATTTTTGGAAGGGGTCTATTAATAATCTCTTTAATGAAAGGAACATTCCTCCCTTGTTGTTCTTCATTGGTAGAAACTAGCTTCTTCTGGTCTAGAACTTTTTCGATCATTTTTTTCAAGTTCTCAGGTTCTATCACACTAAATACAGATTCTTCATCGTTCTTTTTCCCTAACCCTTTTAAATCTTCTTTATAAGTGCTTTCTACAACTTCATCTCTTTTTTCTTCATTCCTTAATGGGGATTCACCTTTTCTTCGAGTGTGGCGATGCTTATGGTTAGGAGAAGTGTTGGTGTGCCCTAGTTCTTAGGGCATTGGATTCTTGTATTTTGTATTATACATTAAGACTCATTGTATGAATACATTATTTATGTCACATTAATAAAGGCAATTAATCTATTTCATTTATATCTTGTGCTATAATATGAGTAGAGTATCCATTGAATGATAATCATAAAACCTATCCCAGGTCTGTTCTAATCGTGGGAATGAATATAACCACAGACTTGTATATTCGATGACTGTATGGCAGTTCTGAACTAGCCATAGTACTTGTATAGTCAATCATGAATATAGGCACATGTCGTTGACATGGGACTAGATCGATCCACACAAGAAAGCCACATGGTTGTCACGTCATAGGTCTTTCTTGAGTAGTTCTCTTTTGTCCTCGGACCAGATTTCATTATAATATCAATATGGAATCCGGTTCACTTTGACATACGCCTAACAGGTCTGTAAAAGGATGCTAAATACGGGTATGATTGGGTGGACCGGTGAACATATTGATGATGAAGTGATGGAATTACCACTCGGGTAACACTGAGATGATATCACTGGCCATTTGATGAGGGGGACTGATAAGTGTATGGCCATACCAAAGTAAGTCGGTTGCCTATTTGATTAATCAGTCAACTTAAGATTAAGAAATATAATAACAGCAGAAGAGGATATCGTTTGGCAAAGGACACTATGAGATTACTACCGGGTGAGTGTCTTCAATAGACTGCTGGATCTTTATCTTAATTGGGGGCTGTAATGGTTTGCTAGAACCCACTTACAGTCTGTGGGCCTACTGCCAACATAAAGATAGATCCATAGGATCGTGCACATACTGCTGGGATTCGTCAAGGGAAATACGCGTTGATTTCCTCGAATCAGGGTCCCGGGAGCTTAAGTAGTGAAAATCAAAAACAAAACACAAAGGAGGAATATAAAAGTCTTACTAAGATATCTCTTAAGAGATAGAAGAAGACTGCAGAAATCAAGTGTAGATTTCCTCCATCGATGCGTACAGGAAAGGCTTTCGGACTGAAACCTGTGCTAGCTACTTGGAAATTTCAAGAAGAAAGGGAGAGAGCTATTTTGGGCAGCCAAGAGTTCTTGTAAGAGTGAATGGGTAGTATAAAATATTTTCCCTTATATATCTTACAAAAGAAGAAGGAAAAATATCCAAGCTAGCAAAGTCACACTTTGCATACCAAAAAGTCAACCATGACTCACCAATCCACTCATCACATTTTATCTCAAAAGTGAGTCATCTTCCTTGCCAAATCTCATGAACATTTCGGCCAAGAGGTGATCAAATAGATGGGATATTTTTCTCATTTATCTTATAATCATAATGACCAAAAATATCCAAGTCAGTAAAGTCCAACTTTGCTAAGCCAAAAGTCCACCATGACTCACCCATTTGATCATTGCCTTTTGTCCAACAATGACTCACTCTTCTCATCTTTATGACTCATCATTCTTGCCCTAAAATCCATCAAGAATTTCGGCCAAGACATGATGAAAGAGTAGGCTTCCCATTTCAAGCCCAAGCCCACTTTAATTCTTTGGTTTTTATTTGATTTCAAATAACATTTTAATTCAACATGTATGTAAATATATTATACCATATAATATGTTACATACATTTAAATTAAAATTAATTTGACACATCAAATTAATCAAGGAATTAAATTAGATACATATAAGATGAGATACATGTAAACCTATACATGTATAAATACTTCCACCTAGGAAATAATCTTATAAATTAATTCATTGAATTAATTAAGAGAATGCCAAAATAAATATTAATTATATTATTTTGATCAATCTAATTGATTTATAATATAATTAATAAATCTCTCTCTCTCTTCAAATATGTATACTCCAAGTACACACTTAATCCGATTAGTTAAAGTCTAGATGTTCAATGTGTACGATCCAATGGGCCCGTCTTTATGTTGGCAGTGGGCCAAGGCCTACAGACTACAGGCGAGCTCTAGCAAGCCATTGCAACCCCCAATTAAGACGGAGATAGCAGTCAGACTATCACCGTAACCCAGTAGTTGAACTTGTATGTCCCATGTCACTGATATCGGTGTCCAACACAGAGGCATGGTTGATCACCCTCTATATGTGTCCGGACATTTACTTGATCCCAAATGAACTGATGCTCACAGGGTGTGGCCACACTCTTATCAACATTCATCAAGAGGCCGATGATGTAAATTACTGAGTGACATTCCCTTCTACATATCCATAGTACTGCCCATGCTCACTGACACACCCAAACGTACCCATACTTGGCACCCTTTTACAGGCCCGTTAGGCGTACACCAAAGTGTGCCACTTCACATGCAGCACCATCATATGGTCCGGTCAAAGGACTTATACAAGTACTATGCAAGAATCATTTGTGATACTATCCCATGTAGATTCTCGTTAAGTGGATCGATCCAGTACCATGCCCTTTTTGCATGTACCTATTAACCTGGTTGACATTCCATGTTCTATGACCGATAAGACACTGCCATACAACTAGGCTAATGATAGTCTTTAGTTCCAATCATTCCCATGATTGGAACAGACTACGGATGACTTTATGGTCATATCGTTTTCCCTATCCACAGTCTTACTGCCAAGTGCCTCACAGTTGACAACATGGATATGGATATGTCTGTTGGATACTCTATTGAAAATATAGCATAAGACATATAGTAAATAGATTAATGCCTTTATTTCCTGACACAATTTGTATAACACATATATTTTACATTAATGTCCAAATGTATGATACAAAGATAAGGACTAATGCCTCGGGACTTGGGCAAATCCAACAATCTCCCACTTGCACTAGTAACAACCAGGCATGGGCCTAATCCCTATAGATCTAATATGACCCTCGTGCTTGGGATGAGCCAGCACCTTGGTCAAAGGATCTGCGACATTCTCCTTGGTGTCCTCTCTGCGTAATGAAATGTCACCCCTCTCGGTGATTTCGCGGATGGGGTGAAACTTCCTGAGTACGTGCTTCGAGTTCCTGTGTGACCGGGGCTCCTTATCTTATGCAACAGCCCCATTGTAGTCACAGAAGATATCAACCGGTTCCTGGATAGATGATACTACGCCCAGTTCCATGATAAACTTCTTTATCCACACAGCTTCCTTAGCTGTATCACACGCTGCAATGTACTCAGCTTCTATGATAGAATCTGCAATGGTCGGTTGCTTGGAGCTTCTCCAACTAATAGCACCACCATTAAGCATGAATATGTACCCTGACTGTGACTTATATTCATCCTGGTCGGTCTGGAAGCTGGCATCAGTGTACCCAGTAACTGACAGCTCTTTCTGACCTCCATACACTAAAAAACTATCCTTAGTCTGGTTAAGGTACTTTAGGATTACTTTGATAGCTTTCCAGTGATCCACCCCGGGATCTTGCTGGTACCGGTTTGTCATACTTAGTGCAAAGGCGACATCAGGTCTTGTACATAGCATAGAGTACATGATTGATCCAATAGCTGAAGCATATGGGATCTCACTCATGTTCTCCCTGTCCTGTTTTGTCTTAGGACAGTTCTTCTTACTAAGTTTCAGCCCATGACCCATTGGTAAGAATCCCTTCTTAACCTGGTCCATGCTGAATCTTTTCAGAACCTTGTCTATGTACTTGGCCTGACTTAGGCCTAGAAGCTGATTAGGTCTATCCTTGTAGATCCTGATCCCTAAGATCATTTCAACTTCGCCTAAGTCCTTCATTGTGAAGCACTTACACAACCACTGTTTTACTCCAAGCAGTGTTGGTATGTCACTTCCAATCAGAAGGATGTCATCCACATATAAAACCAAGAATGTTACGATGCTCCCACTAATCCTTTTATACACACAAGGCTCATCTTGATTCTGTATGAAGCCGTATTCCTTTATGGCCTCATTGAATCTAAGATTCCAACTACGGGATGCTTGCTTCAATCCATAAATGGACCTTTGAAGCTTACATACCCTTTCAGGATACTCTGGATCGACAAACCCTCAGGTTGTGTCATATACATATCCTTGAGTAACTTTCCGTTAAGGAAAGCGGTTTTGACATCCATCTGCCAGACCTCATAGTCGTACCAAGCGGCTATGGCCAGTAGGATCCTAATGGATTTGAGCATAGTGACTGGTGAGAAAGTTTCATCATAGTCGATTCCATGGACTTATCTGAAACCTTTTGCTACTAGACGCCCCTTGAAGGTATTGTCGGCCTTAAGCTTATAGCACCACTTGCAACCTATTACCTTTGCACCCGGAGGTGGATCAACCAGGTTCCAAACCTCATTATCATACATAGATTGCATTTCTGCCTCCATAGCCTTTTGCTAGTTGGCAGATTGTGGGCTAGCTATAGCCTCCTGGTAGGTTTGAGGCTCTTCTTCGTCAAAGACAAAAAGAGTGTGATCATCGGTAATAAGAAACCCCATATCTCTTAGGTTCCCGACGATCCCTACAAGACCTTCTAGGTCCTTGTGTGACCTGGGCCGGTGCTTCCTCCTGTGGAAGCTCCACCCTGGTCTCTAAGTCATCCTTTTTAGGAGTTTCTGAGCTTTGAACTTCCCTGAGTTCAACATTGCTCCCACTATCTTTCTTAGAAATAAACTCCTTTTCAAAAAAGACCCCCTTTCGTGCCACGAACACCTTGTTCTCGGCGGGGTTGTAGAAGTAATACCCTTTGGTTTCCCTAGGGTAGCCCATAAACAAGCATTTGTCAGTTTTGGGTTCAAGTTTGCCCCTAGTCAATTTCTTGACATGTGCATAACAACCCCAAATCTGTAGGAAAGACACATTGGGTGCCCTACCCATCCATATCTCAAATGGGGTCTTTTCCACAGCCTTAGTCAGAGTACTATTCAAAATGAGAGCTGCTGTCTCAAGAGCATATCCCCAGAAACTTGTTAGGAGAGAGGCATGACTCATCATTGAGCAGACCATGTCTAACAGGGTCCTGTTCCTCCGTTCGGACACCCCATTCCATTGTGGTGTTCCTGGAGGAGTGAGCTGTGTAACTATTCCATGCTCTCTCAAATATGAGTCAAACTCAAGGCTCATATATTCGCCACCTTAGTCCGACTGAAGTGCTTTTATATTCCTGCCTAGTTGGTTCTATACTTCGTTCCTAAATTCCTTGAACCGATCAAGTGTCTCAGACTTATGTTTCATCAGATAGACATAGCCATACCTGCTGAAATAGTCTGTGAAGGTGACAAAGTATAGGAACCCACCCCTGGCTGCAGTGCTCATAGGCCCACATATGTCCGAATGTATTAGGTCCAATAAGCCAATAGCCCTTTCAACTTTCTTGCTAAAAGGTGCTTTAGTCATTTTACCCCGTAAACAAGACTCGCATACATCTAGTGACTCCAAGTCAAAAGATCCTAGGATTCCCGCTTTGTGAAGCCTAGCTATGCGCTTCTCGTTTATGTGGCCTAAACGACAATGCCAAAGGTAAACAGGATTAAGTTCGTTAGATTTAATCCGTTTAGTATTTGTCTTATAGACATAATTAGTTTCATTTAAATCCAGGATATAAAGGTCAAAATTTAATAGAGCATCTCCATAAAATAAACCTTCTCTAGATATAACCATTTTACCATTAGCAATAGTAAATACATATCCAGAAGTATCCAAAACTGAAACAGAAATAATATTCCTATGCATAGCAGGTACAAAATAACATTGTTCCAGTAACAAAACTAATCCACTAGGCATCCTAAGCTTGTACTCGCCGATCCCAATGGCTGCAACCCTTGCTCCATTTCCGACCCGCAATCCACTTCTCCTGATTCCAGTGATCTTCTGTTCCTAAGTCCCTGCACATTACAACAAATGTGAGAACCACATCTAGTATCCAATACCCAAGATGTTGAAACAGTAAGGTTAATTTCTATGACATATATACCTAATGAAGACGCACCCTGCGCCTTCTTTTGCTCTCCCAGAAGCTTTGGACATGATCGTTTCCAATGTCCCGTCTGCTTGCACCCGAAACAAACATCCTCAGGACGGGCCTTAGGCTGGACCTTGGCCTTCTTAGCTTTGGCTTTCTTAGCCTTAGCTTTAGCCTTTGCCTTAGCCTTGGCCTTTATAAGAGGAGCCTTCAACTTGTTTACCACAAGTACCGGTGGAGTCTTTTTTATCGACTGTTCAGTAAGCTTTAGCATCCCATGCAGCTCACTAATAGCTTTGTTCATCCCTTGCATATTGTAATTCAGGATGAACTGATCATAAGACTCCGGCAAGGAAGCCAGGATGGTATCAACTGCCAATTCCTGTGAAATGGGCGACTCGAGACGGGATAAAGAATCCAAATAGCCCTTCATCTTGAGCACGTGAGGGCTCATAGATGTCCCAGTCCCCATTTTGCAGAAATGGAATGCCTTATTCATCAGGTACCTTTCCTAACACGCCTGCTCCTGAAACATCTCATTTAGAGTTGTCATCATAGCAAAGGCCTCATGGTCCATAAACTGTTTTTGTAGTTCGGGGACCATGCATGCCAACATAAGGCAAGTAACATCCCGGTTATCCTTCACATGCACCCCGTATTTCTCCAGCTGAGCAGCTGGTGGATTACGCCCAGTAGGTGCGGTCGGTACAGGCCTTTCCAGTACATATTCCTTAGACTCATGTCTTAGAACTATCCGTAAGTTCTTAGACCAGTCCAGGAAATTAGGACCAGAAAGCTTGTCCTTCTCAAGGATAGTGCGCAGTGATAAAGTGTTATTCGATGGCATTGATTACTACACAGAAAAAATTAAAAGAGTGTTAATAAAGGACTTAATAAATTTTCTCATAAAATAATTAAAATGAATCATGTTATTAATTAATCCAAGTTGTTGGGCTCATGGACCGAGATCCATATTATATCAAGAGATAGCCAGACGAGGGCCTAGAACAACTATACCCCAATTTTTAGGTAGGAACGCCGTCCAATCCCATCCTAGGGACTCTCGGTTTGATGGTTCTGTTGGCACTTACCCATCTGTGCTTAGGGCTAGGAACATCCTACTACCCTCGCTAAGTCAAAACCTCCATCCAAGTGTTAGAGTAACCAATACTCCAACCTAATACAAAATGACGATACTCTAGTGCATCCAACGAGGGTTGGTCTACAACTGGCCTATCCCCACTTTGAGTAGGTTATGAATGAGGGAAGCACTTTTAAGAAACTTAGTAATTACCATTTGGTTATTAGATTCAATTAATAACTGCTTAGATGCAAAGGCGGGTGAAATTAGGTTTGTACATACATTCTCACATGCAAATAAATAAAGCAAGCATAATTAAATAAAAATGAAATGCTATGGGCCAAAATTTACAACCTAATCAAATTCTAGTAAACCTATACTAGAATAGCATCAGGTGGGTCACCGCCTTATCCTTCTGGCGCGCCAATGCAATCGACATCCTCTTTACATAATTTTACAGTAAATTAATAAAATAAAATTACTTAAAAGGAAAACGGCGCGCAGGCCGTATTTAGCAAAAGAATATTACAACCCAAATAAATAAGGCCCTATAACATCCATTCATGCATTCAATCATACACACATGTAAACCAATACATACAATTTATAAACATGTTAAATGCATGAATTAATCCAATTTCAATTATGTCCATAGCCATTATTTTGAAATCGCCAAATTTGGCTGTTCATGGTTCTAAACTCGTATGGGCCTTGGGCCTCCAACCCAGGCAGAACACTGCTCCCAATCCAATTGGAAAACCATGAATTCCAAATTAGCCGTCCAGGTAATCATGCCAAGAACACCCAGACCAATTTCAATTAACTGTATTAATTTCCAAAATTAATATCGCATGAACGAAAACTAAATTTCATTCATAAAACACACGCATAAAAATTACCAAAATTTAAACATGCAAAATTTTAAAACCAATTAAAATTTAAAAACCGGCCTGGCCCAAAAATCCCGCCAAATCTAAAAAATGGGCCCGGCTCGCCGCGCAGGGAGGTTGCTGCCCTACAGCAACTGCTGCCTGCCACAATTCAGCCCTATTTTTTTTCATGCATGCATAAGAATACAAATACACCAAGAATTAAATGAACAAAATGCATAAAATTAAATTCAAGATGCATAACAAAATAAACAAATTGAAAACATACACATATAACCTAATATGCATAATTAATTTCAGTTTGAAAAACTAATGGGGAAAAATATAAAACCCCAAAACCGAAAGAATCCCGATCCATAAAACGCCAATATTAAAACACGGGATCCGCCAAGTTAAAGATTTCCACCGATCAAAAGCCCGCTCTGATACCACTGCTGGGATTCGTCACGGGAAACCGACCTATAAAAGCATAGAAATACACATCGATTTCCTCGAATAAGGGTCCCGAGAGCTTAAGTAGTGAAAATCAAAAACAAAACACAAAGGAGGAATACAAAAGTCTTACCAAGATATCTCTTAAGAGATAGAAGAAGACTGCAGAAATCAAGTATAGATTTCCTCCACCGATGCGTACACGAACGGCTCTCGGACTGAAACCCGTGCTAGCGACTCGGAAATTTCAAGAAGAGAAGGAGAGAGCTATTTTGGGCAGCCAAGAGTTCTTGTAAGAGTGAATGGGTAGTATAAAATATTTTCCCTTATATATCTTACAAAAGAAGAAGGAAAAATATCCAAGCTAGCAAAGTCACACTTTACATACCAAAAAGTTAACCATGACTCACCAATTCACTCATCACATTTTGTCTCAAAAGTGAGTCATCTTCCTTGCCAAATCTCATGAAGATTTCGGCCAAGAGGTGTTCAAATAGATGGGATATTTTTCTCATTTATTTTATAATCATAATGACTAAAAATATCCAAGTTAGTAAAGTCCAACTTTGCTAAGCCAAAAGTCCACCATGACTCACCCATTTGATCATTACCTTTTGTCCAAAAATGACCTACTCTTCTCATCTTAATGACTCATCATTCTTGCCCTAAAATCCACCAAGAATTTCGGCCAAGACATGATGAAAGAGTAGGCTTCCCATTTCAAGCCCAAGCCCACTTTAATTCTTTGGTTTTTATTTGATTTCAAATAACATTTTAATTCAACATGTATGTAAGTATATTATACCATATAATATGTTACATACATTTAAATTAAAATTAATTTGACACATCAAATTAATCAAGGAATTAAATTAGACACATATAAGATGAGATACATGTAAACCTATACATGTATAAATATTTCCACCTGGGAAATAATCTCATAAATTAATTCATTGAATTAATTAAGAGAATGCTAAAATAAATATTAATTATATTATTTTGATCAATCTAATTGATCTATAATATAATTAATAAATCTCTCTCTCTTCAAACGTGTATACTCCAAGTACACATTTAATCCGACTTGTTAAAGTCCTGATGTTCAATGTGTACGATCCAATGGGTCCATCTTTATGTTGGCAGTGGGCCAAGGCCCACAGACTACAGGGGGGCTCTAGCAAGCCACTGCAGCCCCCAAATAAGACAGAGATAGCAGTCAAACTATCACTGTAACCTAGTAGTTGAACTTGTATATCCCATGTCACTGATATCGTTGTCCAACACAGAGGCATGGTTGATCACCCTCTATATGTGTCTGGACATTTACTTGATCCCGAATGAACTGATGCTCATAAACAAGATCTAATCTTGTTTGGGTGTGGCCATACTCTTATCAGTAACATTCATCAAGAGGCCGGTGATATCGTCTCAGTAAATTACTGAGTGACATTCGCTTCTACATATCCATAGTACTGCTATGCTCACTGACACACCCCGAACGTACCTATACTTGGCACTCTTTTACAGGCTCGTTAGGCGTACACCAAAGTGTGCCACTTCACATGCAGCACCATCATATGGTCCGGTCAAAGGACTTATACAAGTACTGCGCGAGAATCATTTGTGATACTATACCATGTAGATTCCTGTCAAGTGGATCGATCCAGTACCATGCCCTTTTTTGCATGTACCCATTAACCTGGTTGACATTCCATGTTCTATGACCGGTAAGACACCGCCATACAACCAGGCTAATGATAGTCTTTAGTTCCAATCATTCCCATGATTGGAATAGACTACGAATGACTTTATGGTCATATCGTTTTCCCTATCCACAGTCTTACTGCCAAGTGCCTCACACTTGACAACATGGATATGGATATGTCTATTGGATACTCTTTTTAAAATATAGCACAAGACATATAGTAAATAGATTAATGCCTTTATTGCCTGACACAAATTGTATAATACATATATTTTACATTAATGTACAAATGTATGATACAAAGACAAGGACTAATGTCTCGGGACTGGGACAAATCCAACACAAAGATCAACTGAGCCAGAACTTATAGAAATTGTGCATGTTATGTACATTGGAAGGAATGTGTTAATTAATTAGTTGACATTGGATGTCATGGTGATTAATTAACATTGGGTTGATTTAATTTAATTAATAAGTTTACATAATGTAATTAATTAATTTATCAATTAATTGAATTACATAAAGTAAACAATTAATTAAATAATTTTCCTAAGTAGGAAAATTAAATACATGTATTGTATTTACTTAAATGTGATTTAATTTTATTTAGGGGTAATTAATTTTAGCCAAATGGAATTAAATTACATAGTATATACTTTTTAATTGAAGTTTATTTATGTAATTATAATCCTGGTGGGCTTGGGTTTAATTAACCTAATTAAAACTGTTGGGATTTTTCACCGGAAATCACCCGATTAAAGCTGAAGAACGTGATGATTTCCTCAAATCCGTGCCCAGGAGCAATTGAGATGGAAATTGGAAAAATAAAAATTTAATAGAAAGAGATAAATCTCTTACCAGGAATATCTCTTTCAAGAGATGGATGCAGACTGCAGGAATCAAACTAGAAACCCTCCTCGTTCACGTACACGAATGCCTAACAAACACCACCCGTGCTAGCGTCGGAAAACACAAACTTTGGAGAGGGAGGCTAGGGAGAATTTCGGCTATTACTGTATATTGCTCTATTTGCCGAAATTCCTAGGGTTGATAAACCCTAGGTTGGCCGAAATTCCTTAAGGAATTTTGGCCCAACTTGGCTCTTTCATTTGTGTGGGCTTCCTTCTCTTAATTCAGGCCCAATCTTATTTTAATTAGTCTGGTTTAAATTAATTCCAAGCCCAACTTTAATTTACCCATGTATTTAATATATTACACCAAGTAACATATTATTTACATTTAAATTAAAATTAGTTTGACCAATTAATTTAATCCATCAAATTAAAATTAGATCTTGACAAAATAAAATCATATGTAAATCTATACATATGAATATTTCCACCTAGGTAATAATTTCATAATTAATCCAATTAATTATGAAGAGCCAATTAAATATATATTAATTTTATTATTATGATCAATCCAATTGATCTTTATAATATAATTAATATATATACCTCTCTCTCCAGAGTGTATACTCCAAGCATACATGTGATTCCTTAAGTCGGTATTCAGTCGCTCAATGTGTACGATCCCGTGGGCCCATCTTTACGTTGGCATTGGGCCTGTGGCCCACAGACTGCAGTTGGGCTCTAGCAAGCCACTGTAGCCCCCAATTAAGATGGAGATAGCAGTCTAACTGTTATCATAACCCTGTAGTTTGAACTTGTATATCCTATGTCATCGATATCAGTGTCCAACACAGAGGCATGGATTGATCACCCTCTTTTGTTTCCGGACATTAACTTGATCCCGAATGCATTGAAGCTTACAAACAAGTTCCAACTCGTTTGGGTGTAGCCACACTCTTATCAGTCACATTCATCAAGAGGCCGGTGATATCTTCTCAGTGGATTACTGAGTGACAAATCCCTTCTGCATATCACTTAGCATTGCCATGCTAAGTGACATACTCGAAAGTACCCATACTTGGCACCCTATTACAGGCCCTTTAGGCGTACCCCTAAGTATGCGACCTCACATGCAACACCATCATATGGCCAGGTCAAAGGATCCATAAAAGTAGTACACGAGAATCACTTGTGATACTATACCATGTGGATTTCTCGTTTAGTAGATCTATCCAGTACCATGCCCTTTTTGTTGGGAATTAATCGCATAAAAAAAAAATACGCAGCGGAAAGAAAACGGATTAATCCCCACAAGGATCCATGTATATTGCATTGAATTGGAAGGAGGGTTAAAGAATTACCTCTTAATTCTTTGTAGGTTTTGAATCAAAGGAACCAAAGCAGATTCCCTCTACAGTTGATCCACACCGAGCAATTGACTCACCGCGTGCTAGCGCCGGGATCGTAGAACAGTTCTTCGAATGAGAAGGTGAAAAATTGATATTTTTCACTTTTTGGCCAAAACAATTTTCGGCCATTTTGGAGAAAATGGGGCTGCTACTATTCCCATTTTTTTGGCTGCCGAAAAATCTTCTCTATTTGTAGGCTAGGGTTTTTCCTTTTATTATTAACTTATAATTGTAATTAAATACTATATTTAATTATAATTATAAATTAGCCCCCATAAGTTTTATTAATTCTCAATTAATATTAAACTTAGTCAATTCTCCATCATATACACATATGTATGTAAAATTAATTATATCTCCATATAATATAATTAGCATACTTTATGCTATATTAATCTTATTAATATTTACATACATACATACATATATATATATACACATATACGTAAATGTATATTATAATTAATTATATCACCATATAATATAATTATAATATACATATATATATATATATAGCATACTTTATGCCATAAATATATTAATCTTATTAATATGTTCATGTGTATATACATATACATGTAAATATATATCTTTATATATATTTAATTTCTCATCAATAATAAATCATTATCTCATAATGATTTATCCCCGAATTAAGTGAATCTCATTTTGCTCTTTGTGTGTGACCCCGTAGGATCATATAAATTGGCAATGAGGAAATTACCATAATGCCCTCATAAGTCATAAGCGGACTCTAGCAAGCCATTATGACTACCCAATTCATATGATTGGTATAATCCAATAAACCTACTTATAGAATGTGTCATATTCCCTTTTGTCTCTTGATATCATGACTAATTATAAGACATGGTACACTTGTCAATCTTATATAAATTAATCATATGCTTTCTCGATCTCAAAGTAAACTGTTCAGACAAATCAATTGATACTCTTATCAATTATTTGAGCACGGCCATGCATTTAACAGTCTTACTTATCGAGGGGCCCAGTGATATCGCTCTCTTGTTAGAGAGGGACAAAATCCCATATCTGTCACTCACATCCCTAAGCATGAGTCATATTGTACCCAACCACAGCCTTTATAACTACTCTGTTACAAGCAGCGTTTGACTGCGTCAAAGCACAGCATGAATTCATCCCGGAATCCATGGTGACCTCAGGTCAAAGGAATCAGCGAATGACACTACTATAATCAAGATCAGTTGTGACACATGACCATGAACTTGATCTCATAGTGGGTCTCCAGTAACATGTTCTCCAACATATTACCCGTGAGTATAATCTGTATCTGTATACACTATATTCATCTTATGAATATCCATTATCACTCACACTAGTCTTAGTTTGTTATTATTCCCATAATAACAATCGACTAGGGATATTTAGAATAACACGATTTATTCATGGATACTTATCATAAATGCTAACATACAAACATAAATGACAATATTAATCTACATTAGATTAATCTTAGAAGTCAAATTACATAATCCAATATTGGCCTTAGGGCACAATCTCCAACACTTTTTACATGTACTTATTAACTTGGTTGACATCGCATGTCCAATGACCGGGAAGACACTGCCATACAACTAGGTTAATGATAGTCTCTTGTTCCAATCATTCCCATGACTGGAACAGACTACGGATCTATTTATGGTCATATCGTTTACCCTATCCATGGTCTTACTGCCAAGTGCATGACACTTATCATCATGGATATGGATATGTCCATTGGATACTTCATTTAATATATTGCACAAGATGAATATAATAAATGAATTAATGCCTTTATTTATAACACAAATAAGTATAATACATAAATCCAATAGATGTATGATACAAATACAAGGACCAATGCCTTGGGACTAGGGCAAATCCAACAAAAACCCTATTAGACAAGGTGCCTATATAAGGGCACACTTGAGGAAGAAAACCTAACCCCAACCCTAAATTATTGTTGGAAATTTCAGCCCCAAAACAGCCACAATTTACAGCAATTAAGTCTCCATTCCTTCCGTTTCTTCGGCTAGCATTGGTTCCCGCTCGATAGTTGGTCGTGCACCGGATTGTGGAGATCGTTTCCACTTAAAGATTCGATTCTGCAGTAGTCTCTAGAAGAGATGGATTTGGTGAGTGAATCTCTCTTGATTCAAATTGATTTTATTCTAATCAATGGTAATCGGACACGATAGGTGGATTCTAGGAAAATTTTAACGGTGTAATTTCCGATGCGCCATATTATTTTTCCGATGACAAATCCCAACAAGAAGGATGAGAGAGTTCATCTTCTGATACATGATTTATGAGTCTACTCTTTAGGGCTGAGATTTGATGGAAGCGTATCATAAGGATGTTTTGAAAAAAATTGCAACAAGTTTTCAAGCATGTGGTTGTTCTCATCAAATTTTTCCTTGAGAGCTTCATATTCTATCAAGGGAACCGTAGGTGGAACAACTCCTAAGCCTCCAGGTTAAGTTACATGTTGGATCATAGGTTGGGTCACAATATTCTCTTCTCAATCATTGTATTGTATCTTTGTTTCTTTTAGGTTAATTGTCATTTGAGAATGCGCGGCTTGAGATCTTTTTGGAGGCATTTCTTCTGATAAAAGAAAATGAAATAGTAGCTTTTCCATCATTTCCCACATACACTACCAATTGTTGTAGCCTGAGTAAAACAGTATATTGAGAATGGGAAGATCGATCATCGTGTGTTGATTTGAGTCTTTGATAGGATGAGAGGGTTAATCCTGAGATTAACTTTAAGCTGATGTATTGTTGACGTATGATTGTAGCTTTGATGTGATGGTAGGCGATCCTTGACGAGATACCTAGTGCAGTGAGGGAAGGTGTTCTTCCCACAAACACTCTGATGCTAAAGTTAGATGTTTAGTAATAGCTCTGAAATCCCAGAAGTTCCAATCCATTTATCATTGAATGAAAAACCTATTTATAGCAAATGAGGGAAGTTACCTCAGGAAAAATCACATTCCACTTTTACTTCATAACAATCAAGAATGTTGTTGACATGTGAAATATTTGATAACTGCTCTCATATCAATAACATTTATCATAATTCACCCTAAACTTATATTAGGGTTATATCATATACAAATATAAAAATAGTGGTGTGTATATATATATATATATATATATATATATATATATATATATATATATATATATATATATATATAAAATTTATTAAATATACTTTAATTAAATGTATAACCTAAACGATAAAATATTTTTACTAATAACCAAGCCAATTTTGTACTTTCATATATTCAAAAATAAGTGAATGGACTAAAGAGTTGAAAATGAAAAACCTTACGAACCTTAAAATATATGTATTGATTAAACTAGTGAATACGAAAAAAAAAAGACTAATAAATTTTTTATTCATTTAAAAACAACATATATTTGCATACTTTCATTCTGCAAAAATTAGGCCGAATACATAGATACCCCCTTGAACTTGGCAAAAAACGCCTACTGCCCCCTTGAACTTTGAAAATGTCCTAATGCCCCCCTGAACTTTTTAAAAGTGTTCTAGTGTCCCCCTGAATTTCTTAAAATTGGCCCAATTTAATCCCTAAGTCCCATAAAAACCAGAGTTTGCTTTGAAAAGTCAAACATGAGACAACCAATAATTAAGTGACACGTGGCAGCAATGAGGTAAACTGGGTCGCTTTTTCAAAGTTCAGGGGGCATCAGGACATTTTAAAAGTTCAGGGGGGCAATAGGCGTTTTTGGACAAGTTCAGGGGGTATCTATATATTTGGCCGCAAAAATTATGGAACTACATGATAATCAGGGTAAACAGTTGTGGGTTTTTCAATAGTCAATCTCTTATTTTTTTAAAATATATTATAGAGCATATACAGTTAAAATCAACTAATTATTCCATTGATCCATAATTCTGTTGGAAATTTGACAAATATTGGGTTATGTATTAGTGACTATTTGTCAATTTCGGGCCAAATTATATTATGGAAAGGAACCGTATTAAATCAAATGATTAGTGTCATTGTATAGTACGTAACGTGAGTTTTCCAATGATATATAATTTACCCAAAACGGACAAGTAGTGAATGAGAAATTGTTGCTCATAGTTAGTCTAATGAAATAGAATATTTGGAGAAAATTGGCTCATGTTAACTTATCCCACATGGGAAAAATATAAAGTGGAAAAGATGTTTATATTGAAACACACTTTTGTAAGGTGTTAATTTGTGTAAGCCAAAAGGCTCTCTCTTGCGCGTGTAGGGGGAGTGCAAATCCTAGCCTCGAGCTTCAAATGCCAATGCGCACCCGCACGACGTGGGCGTCGCGAATGCCGGACCAAATCGGGCCTGCCTAATTTTTACTCCGGTTCGACTAATTTTCTCCTTTTTTTTTTTAGCCTCTTCAAATTTCCGTCACTTTTATTTTTTAAATAAAAAACAACTGCAGAATAAATTCTCTCTTAATAGGAGAATTAATCCAATTAATTGCCATTATTAATCCAATAAATCTTCTTAATTAGCCTATATCTTCTTGCTCCATCAGTTGTATAATAGAACTTGAATTCGAATTTCTTTTCCTCCTTTTTTTGCAATCTGATTCCTTCTAAATAGGCTGTCATTTTTTCCTTCTTTCCCGGTGATAGTCCACTTCGCACAATTCAGTTCGCCATCGAGAGTTGTTGTATCCTGGGAGACAAATCGCTAACTACGGCCAGATAATTGTCTTAAGGAAACTGTATTTACAGGCCTCAACTCTACTGTTCCTTTTGTTAAGGTTGAAAAGTATAATTTATTTTATTTCTATTTTTCTTTTATAATATGCAATTTAATTATATAAATTGTATTTTAATTTGCTGCAACTAACAAATTCTACTAGTCAAATATCAAAATTAATAAACTTTATGTAAAAGGATAAATTTGCTCTTCCATTATTAGTTAATTTATATGCATATTCATTTACATACATACATATATATATATATATATATATATATATATATATATATATATTTAATTATGTATCATAATTCTCTATATTAATATAAGTATGAAAAAGAAAATTAATAATATAAATATATTATTATTTAGTGTAGTTTTTAATTACACATAAGTACTTAAATTTATGATAACCTAATATGTTAATTAAATAATGTTGAATATTCCTTTTCAATAATGCTCGTAGTTTATGTTAATATACAGTAAATTTTGGGAGTATAATTTATTTATATGGTCGTAGTTTATGTTAATATATAGTAAATTTTGGGAGTATAATTTATTTATATGGTTTTATTCTAAATGTCAAAAAATATGCGGTGATTTTAGCAAGACGTTTTAGTCTGAAAATTGTAATTAATCAATAGTTGTATTAAAATATGACTTTAATTTATTATATAAATATAAACATAAAGAAAAGATATGTGAATTATAAGCTTCAATTTTTATCTTTTGATAATTCTTGTATCCACCCCATGTATATAAAAATCTCTTGTTCTACACCGCAAATAAATGAAAAATCATGTCACATGTATGCAAAATGAGCCACATGCTTTTAAAAGAGTATAATATTCGCCGTACAAGTTATATCAATATGTGTAATATAATTGATTAAAAGTTTAATGTGTCAAATTGAAAGTTGAAAAATTAATTACCAAAACCGAACCTTTCAAGTTACCATTATATAAGGATTTTGGTCCGTAAGACATTTATCTTTTCTCGGTAGCCTCCCCATCAAGTGTAGATGATTCCGAGCTGTATATTGTTCTATAAGGCCAATCAATCCTAGTCGTTGTCGATTCCGCTCAATTCGTTGCGTTATGGCTTCAGGTACACTTCCGTTTCTAATCTCAATGAATTAACATGAGATTATGGTCTTGTGATTAGTGTTGTTGATTTTAGATTGGTTGCTGTTTGCACCTTTAATCGGCTGTGCAAACTTACAAAGTTGTTTTGTTTTGGGCTATGTATTGAATCAGATACTGTTAATTTGCTTGTAGTTGCCGTTAATTAATATATTAATCTTCGAGTATGTATTTCTTTGAAAATTGAAACTTTCTTTTGAACTTATGGTGGTATAAATCATTATTTTTCTTTTCGGCAATAAAATTGTTTACAATTTAGTTTCCATTTATTGTATTAAGGGTTGGCCTTTTATGTGGCGTTAAGGCTTTGTTTTAGGGTTTATAAAATGCAAGAATTCTCAAGATTATGTTATTCTATGTTCGACGTTTCTACTAGATTGAGATTTTATTTGTTCTTGCATTTTTCATTAAATCTTTATATTGCCTTGAAAATTCCAAACACAGAAAATTGCTTTTAGCACACAATTTCAATTTTGAGTTTAGTATTTGGTAATAATTTTATTGTTTTCCATGCAATGCCCCAAATTAGGCTAAATTAGTAAACAAATTTGAGGCTTTGAGCATCTTATGACTCTGTTTTGAGGGTTTTTTTTTTCTTTTTTTTTGGGTATTTGAGTTTAAGAAATTAATGATTTCTAAATTTTGAATCCATTTGCTCTTCGCTTGGATTTTGTTTTAAAGAGATTAGATTTTGATTCTGCCATGTATATAATATAACCACTACATAGTTAATTGCTTTTGTGGCATTTAAAATCAATCTAGAAAAAAGATATATTATTTTGGGCTATATCTGTTTATGTTTATTGAACCTTCTTATATGGTGAAGAACATGACAGAATATGTGAAGATCGAATTCGTTCAGTTCTGCAATCTTCAGTCTGCTCTTCATGAGGGTTCACTACAATATTTCAAGTGCAATTGAGTTTCTTAGAATTAAGACCCCATTTTTTGTATACAATAATGAACTATTGGCAGTATAAGAATAAAATGTTTGGTATAACTTGTTGATTTGCATGATAATATTAAAGTGAATCAATTAAGTGTTTTTATTATTTTTTACGTGTGGCCAGTTATGAGATGTTTTGTGGCCATTATATGTATATATATATATATGTTTGTTTTAATTATGCCTTTTTGTTTAACACGGTATTTGACCATGTTTTGAGTATTTATATTGTGGAATATTTATTGTTGAGATAAATATATGATTGTGGGCAACAATTAATAGAAACATTTTGGTCATAAATAATTTGTGTCATTTTTTACCTTTGATAGCCACGTTTTGTCAATATATATTTATTTTGGTTATTTTATGATTGACCACATATAAATACAACAATGAAGTTTATAGTAATTTATGACCAATTACATATTTATCACATATATATTCAAATCATGGTTATAGATGTGGTATATGAATTAATTAAAAGCAATATCCCGCCAAAGTTGGCTCTCTTATGGAGATTAATTTGATATATAACATCTATTTAGTTTTGTGTGTTTGTTATTTCATACGGGTATTACCCGGGTCAAAGGAAGGCTAATATTTGACCGAAATTACATACATATTTATGGCAATAAATATGCAACAATTATCATAATTTCCATATGAATAATAAACTTGTCGAAAGGTAATTTTATTATTTGGCATGACTTATTGTTAATATTTGATTGCTTCAACAAGATGATGACTACTATAAGTTAACGTTTATGTCCAAAGACTGAATATTAATATTGTGCTAAGTATCTTCTGATGAGATTAACCATGATTTGATTTTATTTGCCCATATTAATCATTTGAAAGTTATGTGAGCTTATACTTTTTTATTCAGTTATAAGATCTTCTATTATTAAATTTGCTATTATTGATTTAAATCTCTATATTGAATGGCACTATTTATGGTTTTGAAATAGAACATTAAGGTCGTTGTCTTTGTTTTTGAACTAGACTTTTCATTAAGAGCTGATCAGCCCACTGCCTTAATTGCATCTTGTACTCCTAATGGTAAAATTCATTATGAGGAGTGGGAAAGATCAAATCGTATGAATCTAATGAATAATGTGCCATTCTAGAAGCTTCTACGGGCACAATATCTGATGAGGTAGTTATAACTAAAGGTTTCCTTACTAGACCTAAGATAAGGTTTCACAAAGAATGAACATGTTGAAATCAACAAGTTACTGTCAAACCTCCTCTCAATGAAGTTAAAGAGATAAGGAAACATAAGGGAGCACATCATGGAAATGTCTTGTATTGATTTTATGTTAAAGGCACTTAATTTTAGAGCAGTTTAAAGACTTTTTCATGCATTTGGTTATAATTTCACTTGTTTGCATAATTTAGTGAATTTGAGAAGAGCTATATATAATTTTGCAAAGGTCTAAATAGACACTATATATGTTATTTTCTTATTATATGCGAGAAGAGGAAATACTTTGGCAAGAGAGATTTGAAAGTGTTTATAAAGGCATATACCTCCAAAAATATTTAAGAACATGAATAAAGCTGCAAATATCGTGTTATTACGGAAGCATAAAGAATAGGATTCAAAAACTACCTGTTGTTTATGTAATAAGGTTGGACATGATAAATTATGTAAAATAGTGTACTTGACATATAATGAAAGATATGCTTCTTAATTTTGTTTGTTTTAAGATTAATTTAATTTAACCATCATTGGTGAATGATTTTTGTATCATTGTTCATATTGATGTGTGTATGCAAGATTGCTTAAACTATCTGCATTCATTTTGTGTTGAAAGATACATATGTATAAGAATGCTAAGATAGAGAAAATAGAGGCAATATGTGTACTTATATTGCATTTAATGACTAGTGTATATTCAGATTTGCATAAGACTTACCACCTTTTAGGTGGAATTCAGTTTCTATTTCTAATTTGGACAAATTCGGATGTGCGTATTCATTTAAGAAGAGAAAATTAAGTATTTTCAAAATTATTTATTATTAATACTAATCATTTGTATTCGGTAATCTTTATATGCTTAACACTATTGCATATTATGATGAAACTTTGTAAAGTGGTGCGCATTTTGAGAAAAATAACCAATGAGAATTATAATATAACTCACACCTCTCCAAAGAAAATTGAAAGACTTATGGTAGATAAGTCTCAAGTCCATTGATTTCTCAATTTAAGAAAAAATCCGTGTTAGTTTTTTTTAGGGATAACAAACAATAAGAAGAAAAGCTATCGATGGACATATGTGGCTATTTCCTATAATATGCATTTGGCATATGGGTATTGCAATTTATATTCTGAGTAACGGACTAATAAAAGCAACTTTCTATATTTCTTATAAGCCTATGTTGGCTTAAAGTCTAGCTTAAACGTTTAAAGGTGTTGTCCGATTATTGTTAAGCCATCAAGGCAAAATGAAAATAAAATGGATTGAAAGAATATTTGGTTGCACTTTGTTGGGTACTTTGGAGATAAGGGTTCATAAATTTTGTTTACCACTACTAAAGCATTTTTAAGACAAGAAATTTAATGTTCTTTGAAGATATTTATGAGCTTGTAGGGAGAAATATGGTTAAGAGTTTCCTCTCCATCTTGAAGAACAATTTCAACAACCTTAAGAACAAATGATATTAAAGTGAAATCCATTAGAGAAAGGAGAAATACAATTTGGGAATATTATTTTGTATATTTCTTGGAATATACAAAAAAAATAATAATAATAATAAAAAAAAATACTCCCTCTTGTTTTGTTATATGTCATTTTAGGAGTCCTACTTCAGTTTTTTTTTTTTTATTTTATATATGTCGTTTTAGATTACCGATGTATTTTTTTTGCAATGCTTTTTCATATTTACCCTTATTAAATGTATGAGAGAAGTTCAATATTTAATGCAAATAACCTAGTAAGCCTTGATAATTAAGAAGAAGAATTTCAACATGGAAAGTAGAGCTTTAGGAGAGAGTTACTAAAGGTAGATTAGTCATTTTAATAATCTAATTAATACTTTATTGGTTTTGATGAATAACCTTAAACGACATATATTAAAAATCAGAGGGAGTAATAATAATAGAAATTGAAGGATAATGAGATTTTGAATCTTGTCACATTTCACAACTTGTCTTTATCACAATTTCACTAAGTGATTATCTCATTTGGTTTCGAAATGAACTTGGTGAATATTTATGTATACTTCAAGTTTAGTGGGAGCAAGTCTATTTTCCTTATTAAGGGACTTTAGACTGGTTGATACCCCCATAACTTAAGGAGATGAGTAATTTAGTCTATAATAGTGCCTAAATAATTATACTTTGTCATTTTTTGTGTTAAATTATGTACACGTTTGGATTTTGTGTTCATATTTGATGTTTTAAGCAAATATGTTTTTGTTCTAGTTTTGGATCTTTTGAAAAATAGACAAAAGGTCGTGTGTTATTTACAAAAAATAAAGTATATGTGATCACATATAGAAGATTATAGTCAAACTAGTTTGAGATCATTATGTATATTGATTATGGTCTTATTGGATGCTTATATTGTTTAAAGTCATTTTTTAGTTTATTTGTTGGATGAGTAATTTATTCCACCAAAGTATCAACATTTATAGCACATTATAAGGCATCCAATTTTAGGCTGACTGTAAAATTGTCACTAGGCTGTAACTTTGCTTAAAAGACCACTTAAGATATTTTGTTACAATAAGCAACTACTTATGTTCTACTAGTAGTATGTACGATAGAAATTTCATAATGGGTTGGTGTAAGCGCCGGAATTTTACTCCCTAAAAAAAAAGAAAAAAAAGAGAACAGTCGTACGACTCTACCTACAGTCGTACGACTGTAATCAAACTACAGTCGTATGACTGTAGGATCGTGGTAGGTGAGCCAGCCCATACCTTAAAAGCTGAAAAAGGGGGAAAAAGAAAGCAGGCTCCAGTAGAGACAGGGGGGCTCGGGCAGAAAAAGAAAAAGGAGAAAAAAAGAGAGGAGAGAGCTTGGGATTTCAGAAATCTAGAGGGAGAAAGAGGGAAAGAGACAAGGAAAACTGAAGGAGAAAACCCAACTCAAAATACTTTCTTTTCCTCTTCTATTTCTTTCAACTCTCAGATCAAAACTTGTTAGAAATCCCTAGGTTAATAACTTGACTTCACAAACAAATCAAATTTCGGACTAGAAACCCTAGGATTCTTAAGCATTTGGAGATCTTTGGACCCAGAGTTCCTAACCCTAACTCAAGAAGAAAAGTGCGGATTTTAGTGGATTGGAGCGATGCCAGGTCAATCCTACGGTGGACCTACGCCAAAAAGGTAAACACTCCTTTTCCCTTATGTTTTCCAAGCTTTCTGGGTGATTGGTGTGGTTTTGTGCCATTTTTGTTCATTTTTCCGCGTTTCTGTTTCTGGAAATCAAGAACAGTCGTGCGACTGTTCTTGGGTTTGATGAACAGTCGTACGAGTGTTCTTGATTTCCAGGCATTTTCTTCCAGTTTCACTTCAAATAAAATTTTGGCAAAATCCTGAGTTTGGATTGCTTACAGTCGCACGACTGTAATTTACAGTCGTACGACTGTAGTTACAGTCGCACGACTGTAACATTTTTCCAAAATCAGAATTTCTGTTTTAATCCCTAAAAATTTCCAAAAATCCATAAAAATTCAGAAAATTCAGAAAATCATCAAAATGAATTTTGTTGTGTGCATTCACGACCATAGATTCAATTTTCAGTAAAATTGCATTTCGAACAATGCCACGACGGAGACCCGATTCTCCCGAAAACCGACCCACCTCACATGTAAAAAATGCATGTAAACCGGAAAAATTGTTTTCAAAATGATTTTCCCACAAAAAACCAAAATACATGGATGTTTCAAAATGTTTTCCAGGTCTAACCGGACCAGCTAGCCGAGCCAACCCGGTTATCCCCTAAATGCATGCCCCCAATTCTTGATTTCCCATTCTGTCATGTTTGAGTCCAACTTATGGCGTGCCGTAAAAATTATGCTAACTTTTGTTTTGCAGCCTTTATTTTTATTTTTATTTTATACGTATTTAATAGAATTAATCATGTATTTTAGGCGATTGTAATATTTTTAGATAAACCGTGTATTCTAGGTGCTTGTAAAAGTGAGGATGAGAGTTTTTATCTTTTATTCGATCGGGTTGTAATAATTTAATTATTTGCTATTTTACTTTACCTGTATGCGCGCTGTATGTCTATTTATTTCAATAAAATTTGACTTTAGAATTTGAAATACCGTCTATGAACATTGGCCAATATTTATTTTAATTAGACACGAAATAAGAGACTTGTCCAGACCCAAATCTCTGGATAGTGTAGCGGCCGTTCGTCCGGTTCAGCTGCATTATAAATTTCCCGATTGAGCTGAGCCGGGTGGCGACTATTACAATATTCATCGAGACTTAGGTCTCGGTTCTTTTAAGAATTAATTCCATGTTTTTGAAAACCGATTTTCCATTTATAAAAACCCCACACGAGGGAGGGGTCCGCCGGAGATCGAGGTGCCCCTTCTGAAAGGAATTCTCGCGTTCCGTCGAAAACGTCGTCCGCTCACAGTGGCGACTCTACTGGGGATTTCTTCAAAAGTTTTCTTAAAAACTTAAAAGAATTTGATAAGACCTGAAAAGTGTCTAATTAAAATTAGGTGGATGATTCTTGATTGGTATCTCATTTTGCATCCTTAGCTAGACATGCGTGCTTTAGGTCAAGTATCCCATTTTAGCCCGGTGGATTGTTGAAGTGTCACCTTTGTTCCTCTTGGTCTTAGGGGCACGGATACAAAACACCACCCATAGCCTCGTATGAACCCCTTCATTTGGACCCTTGAGTGGGGAGAAGTGAGGAGTATATTTTGCTATGGGAACCTTGATTTTAACCCGACTCAACTCATATAGGCAGCCCTAGTTGGATTCCCTTAGGATACCAAAGTAATTGTGTGAATAAAAATAAAATCGCGCCTTCATCATCCCCGGTTGGTGATCAAAGAGAACCCCACCTAGGACTCGGTTAGAATTTTTGAGACCGACCACGCTTGGAGAAATAAGGTTGGAAGAATTCGCTTCGTGTGCTACGTGTTACACGCTTCTCGACATTTCATGACATACCATAATCACCATTTTCCATACATGATTAACATTTTCCATTCATAAAATATTTTGTGTGATACTAACCCACATTTTTATACAGCCATTTGCATTTTATTTTCGTGTGAAAACATTAAATCATCCGTTTGCCATTCATACTAATCATTTCTTTTTCAGCCATAACATTATATTTGTGTGATTAGCTTTTTTTCACATAACATACATAACATCATTATGTATGTCATGCATCCTAACCCACATTTTTATGCAGCCATTTGCATTTTGTTTTCATGTGAAATCATTAAATCATCTGTTTGCCATTCATACTAACCGTTTCTCTTTCAGCCATAACATTAAATTTGAGTGATTAGCATTTTTTCACATAACATACATAACATCATCTTGTATGTCATGCATCCTATCCCACGTTTTTGTGCAGCCATTTGCATTTTGTGTGTCATAAGCATTCACGACATATGACCTAAATTAAATTAGGGGCATTCCAAGGACGCCCACCACGATCATATCATTCCATCATATATCGGGTATCCTAAAATACCCGGGTTTTGCCAATGCATCGGATTGCATTCGGCCATTCCACCAAATCATTTCATTCAATAGAGACCACAATGATCCTAGGTATATTTCCGTGTGACAATCCACACGATGCATTTCATGACATCATACCCATTCATCACAAACATTATATAACACTGTGATCCACTTCGGGTTGCTTCATGACATTACTACATTATTCAAGGCGCTCCCCGAGTGCCAGATTAGTACGCATGTAGGGGTATTTCATAACATCCCAAATCATGAAAGGTGTTCCTCGAACGCTGAACTTCTGTCTGTGTCTCCTATGGCACATGGCTTTCTTACAACATCATTTCATTTCATATGCTCAAAAGCATCAGAACTCTGTCCAAGGGGTGGTCCCATGCGACCATTTCATATCATCTTATAGACCTACAAAGCGTCGAACTCCGTCCGTGTGTCGGTGCACATGCAACCATTTCACGAAATTCATTAGGTGCCCCAAAAGCATCGAACTTTTACCCGTGTGGCGGTCCATATGTAACATTTTTTTGCATAGCATTGGGTGTTCTTGGAATGTCTAAAGTTAAAAGAATAAAAACAAGGGAATCATCCTCATTATCTCACGACGTACATCTCATTCATCCATCAAATGTTCAAGCACTCCATAAGCACCAAGGGCATTACCACATGCACTGAGTCATTTACGTGTTCCAAAAATGCTAGAAACTTCATCAAGCCCCTTAGGTTTTCCATAATCATTAGAAACCCTATCCTTGGTCCCGTGCACCTAAACATTAAACCTCTTCCCCGTGTAAGATACGCTCTGCATGTACCGCTTTAAACACCAAATATCCTCCCCGTGTAAGACACGCTCTACACATACAGCTCCAAACACCAAATCTCTTCCCGTGTAAGACACGCTCTGCACGTACCGCTTTAAACACTAAACTTCCTCCCCGTGTAAGACACGCTCTACATGTACCGCTCCAAATACCAAATCTCTTCCCGTGTAAGACACGCTCTGCACGTACTGCTTTAAACACTAAATTTCCTCCCCGTGTAAGACACGCTCTACACGTACCGTTCCAAACACCAAATCTCTTCCCATGTAATACACGCTCTGCACGTACCGCTTTAAACACTAAACTTCCTCCCCATGTAAGACACGCTCTACATGTACTACTCCACATACTAAATCTCTTCCCGTGTAAGACACGCTCTGCACGTACCGCTTTAAATACTAAACTTCCTCCCCGCGTAAGATATGCTCTACACGTATCGCTCCAAATACCAAATCTCTTCCCGTGTAAGACACGCTCTGCACGTATCGCTTTAAACACCAAACTTCCTCCCCGTGTAAGACACGCTCTGCACGTACCGCTCCAAATACCAACCTCTTCCCCGTGTAAGACACTCTCTACACGTATCGCTTTAAACACTAAACTTCCTCCCCGTGTAAGACACGCTCTACACGTACCGCTCCAAATACCAAATCTCTTCCCGTGTAAGACACGCTCTGCACGTACCGCTTTAAACACTACACTTCCTCCCCCTGTAAGACACGTTCTACACGTACCGCTCCAAATACCAAATATCTTCCCGTGTAAGACACGTTCTGCACATACCGCTTTAAACACTAAACTTCCTCCCCATGTAAGACACGCTCTACATGTACCGCTCCAGATACCAAATCTCTTCCCGTGTAAGACATGCTCTGCACGTACCGCTTTAAACACTAAATATCCTCCCCGTGTAAGATTCTCTCTACACGTACCGCTTCAAATATTAACTCTCCTCCTGTATAGGATCCGCCCTATACATATAAGCGCTTCGCAAGTATCACCTTGCTTCGATCCGTGGACACCTTGCGTGTCATTTTATCCATATGGTGTATATTTATATGCCACGCTCTACTTTAGCATATAGCTTCATCAACAGCATTCATTGCATTTTGCACGTTTCCATTCTTGGCTTTGTGTGCACTTGACTAGCTTAGAGTTGCATAACATGACATGGTATCACATGACATCATTGTTCATACATGCATGCATCACATCTCGCACTCATGCCAACATCATCCTTTGACTTGGTATCCTCTGTGCGCATGTCCCAGTCAATGCTAACAGTTGTTTTTATCAGGGGAGAAAGGGAAGGAGTCTTGAGAATGGCTGGCCCAATGAACTTTACCACCATAACAAATGTCGTGGATGATTATGTTGCTTCATCACGATTTTGAAAGGCGGTCAGGGATGAGGCGGCGACAATGTTGAAGGAAATGCTAGGAGATGATCTTGATAAGATAGAAAAGCTGATGACAAGGTGCTCTGAATTGGAGGCACGTGTGATTGAGCTTGAGGGAGTAATAAAAGGGCTGACTGGTGAAGCAGAATTAAAGGTCCCCATCAAAGCCAATACTGACCTTGTTCTGCGACAAACCAGGAGTCCACTCCCCAGGGGTGACGGAAAGGGCATATCCCCGTGACCTTTTTCGTTGAGCCAATTATTTGCTAAATGTAGAAAAGAGGGGCTACTGCAGAGTATCAAGCCATATATGGAGCCGGCACCAGATCAAAAGAACAACTTCTACAACTATCATGTGGTGACAGGTCACCAGACTAACACCTGCTAGGTTTTAAGTAAGGAGATCCAGAAGTTAGTTGATGAGGGAAGGTTAAAGGTGCCATCCGCTACTAATGAGCCACTGGGGGCAAGAAGGGAGAATAGCAAGGAAATTCCTCAAACATCCCGGGGAAAGGAATATGATGAAGAACTCCTAAGTCTGATTTGATGAAAGTGGGACAGTGACATTGAAGCTGGGGCAGTGACCGGATAAGCAATAGTCGGACACTGTGAGATCAATACCTTTAGAGGCTCCTTCCCGTAGGGAGCTCATTTTGTTTGTAAAGTTTATTGAACTCATTTTGAATGCAGTGCATCTTGTTATTTTCTTACTTATGTGGTGATTACATGTATATGGCATTAAGCATGCATTTGATAATCTGAAACGACATGTCCATCACGAATAATATTAAAATGCATAACATCAATCTGAGTCTTACAAGGAATTTAAAAGTGAACCTGACTTCGGTTAAATCCCTTTCTTCCAAAAAAAAAAAAGAGAAAAAATTCTGCCAAGCAAATAATGGGATGGCATCATTTCCGTCGAATTAATTGCCAACCTAGATTAGTGATCCCTACAAACCACGATCCCAAACACTGTTGGTCTTGCCCTAAAAGTTTCAACTTGAATAGCCCATAATACACCCAAATCATTCCAAACTAGGGACCATTGCTAAATTTCAGAGCCGGTCACCAAAATGAAGCTTTGAGCCTAATTCACACTCGAGAAAGCATCCCACACTATAACCTTGCAGTAAAAAAAACCCAAACCCATCAAAAAGCACCAAGCCCTAAAAAAATCCAAATGACCTTCGCCATCCACCATGCTGTAAAACTCTGAAGCTGACATTGGTTTTAGTGCGTATATAGTCTTGTTTGTGTGGCGTTCATATGCATATGACATTACACATGCATTGTTCATCCAAAAAGACATATTAAATACGCATGACATGCATGGATTTGAATGCGGCGGGAAAATCAACAGGTGGCTGTGGCTTGGATTTAGCTTCTTCAAAAAAAAAAAAAAAAAAGACTCGGTACCGATGGAAGACTTCATCTCTCCCTTACAGTGAGATTTCTACTCCTGGCCTAAAGTTGTGCTCTCTTCGGTCATACAGTCAAACTCTGTTGAGTGCTTGATGAATCCGAGGGTGGCCCATCTATTGCATGAAATGCTGGGGTCAATGAGTTGAGACAATGGAGATAGGTACGTTTTTGCCTGTTCTGAAAAGTTAACTTCGCGCGGTGGTAGAGAAGATTGGTGTCTTTATCTATCTCATACACGGCGGCCATAATTAAGTCTGGAGTGTCTCATGGCATTAAATGGCAAGGCGCAACATTTTCATCTTCTCCCTTGAACCGATTCTGTGAAGCCTTATTTTCTGCCATCAATGGCTTCCAACAAGGAATTGAACTCCAATGCTTCTCCATATCACATTTTTCTGCATCATCTTATCACCAGAAGGGCGACAGAACAGAGAGAGGATTTGAATACGAGTCTACTTCAAATGAGCTCAACAATGGTTACCCAGGAACCTAACTATTGAAGAGATCAAGTCGAATAAGAGGGAGATCAACGCCAGTCTCAGTGAGAAAACAAGCCTGATGATCAGAAATCTGCCAGGCCAGTTCCAAAGACATAATCTGCCACAAATTCTGGTCAAGAGTAAGTCCAAAGGGAAGTCTGCTTATGCATTTGCGAACTTCACCAACAATGTTGGAGCAACTTGGTTTTATAAAGACTTCAACAATCATGAAGGGGACGATACCATCAACAGGAAAGCTTACAAAGTTTGTTGTGCTCATATTCAAAGGGAAAAGTTGCATTTACCAACCATTTCAAGGATTCAGTCTTCGGGAACTGTGCCTGAACTAGAATCTGGGGTGAATTGGAAACATGAATGCTGCATCAGACCGCAGGAGAATCCAGTGGTTAATTAAATTCATCTCAGGTTGTCCGTCCACAGTGGCAACTCTATTCAGTGTTTGGCTAAAAAAAAAAATTTCTATCCAATGTACAAAACCGAAAAGGCATACTGGTAATTTGAAGGGGCATCAATTAAAACCAGAGCCACATTTTAGATTTTCCTAATGCATCCGTATTCATTATGTCCTGAATGTTTTGTATTCAATCTTGGTGTTCAATATGCATTTGTTGTGTCATTACATGTCAATGTTCACTTACGGGCTACATCGCGCAGCGAACCTTGTCTGTAGAAGTGCTTTACACCCCAAACACAAACCTATAATACCAGGGGCAAGTAAAAAACCAGACCACTTGGTATCATCGACAGCAGTATCTTCGCGAGTCGCAATGAACATATCAAGGTATATTTTTTCCCGTCCTAAGACAAACCATTGCGAAAGGGATCAACATCGACAAAATGCTCATCACAGAATCTTTGGCAAAAAAAAAAAAAATCTGACACAAAAAACCAAAAGGACGTGTCGGCAACAGGAGCTGAGTGATATACAAAGTCGGAGTCACTGTCACATTCCCTATTATACTCATTCTGATTTCACCATTGCAATATTGTGTATATTTGGATTTCTGATCAGATGTTCATCTTGCATACACCATGCCATTACATATAAACATCCATCTGTAGGACATTGCATCCAAGCCCATGGCAATATCGCAGAAACTCCTATTATGTGGCACGGAAATGCAAGGTCTCACTCTTATCTTCTTGCCCTACCAAACGGACCATTCATCGGCACGGCCTATTATCCTAATCCGCTGAGCACTGACAACACTCTAGAATATGCAGAGGGTAAAGTGGAAGGTCACCCAAGACGGCCAACTCCTTTAATACATAGATCAGTGTAATAGTCAGCCGTTCAAAAGAAACATCGGAACAATCGGACTGGGTCAGGATGATACAAAAGCATGCTTGGAGCCAAGGGGAGGCATCTACTTGTTCCAATGAGACTAAACCGCATATACATACTGCCACAGGTCACCTAGGCTACCATCAGGGCTAATCACAAGCCGTGAATTTCATCTCCGGGCTCGCATGGATACCAAGAACAAAGCATAAGCCACGTGTTGCATGCATGCATACATTTAGAACTATACATGCATCTGTACATACGTGCATACGTTTAAAATAAACACGCATAATTCATATGCATATACAACCGATCCAAGTGCAGATACCCACTGCTATCACCAGGTCTTTCTGAACTAGGGTTGCTCTCAAAGCAGAGATGGCACAATGCCGGGGCATGTATTGGGCCTTAAGCATCAGCGCAAACCCAAATCTTAACATATCAAGTCTCCAAAGTGCAGAACAATCAAGCTGTATTTATCCTTGATCGAAGGGGCAAAAATTTTTGTCTCCAAAATTATCGATCAAGGGATAAATACTCATCCTCGAGCCAACATCAAAATTATCCTTCCTAAAGCTATCTCCTTTTCTTTATTCAAGCCAGATTTCGCACCCTTGAACTCTATTATGTTCAAGCATGGTTGCAAATCCTTGAACCCTTTTCTTCATTCAAGCCAGATTTTGAACCCTTGAACTCCATTACGTTCAAGCATGGTTGCAAATCCTTGAACCCCTTTCTTCATTCAAGCTAGATTTTAAACCCTTGAACTCCATTACGTTCAAGCATGGTTGCAAATCCTTGACCCCCTTTCTTCATTCAAGCCAGATTTTGAATCCTTGAACTCCATTACATTCAAGCATGGTTTCAAATCCTTGAACCTCTTATTATTTCGAGTCCATCCAATTCCAGCAAGATTTAGAATCCTCAAAATTCCAACAGATTTGCCTGGGGTAACATAGGCCCGGTATCGGCTTATCTGCCTTCCATCCATCCTTGCCTCGGGTAACATAGACCCGGTATCGGCTTATTTCTTCCTCAGCTTTGCCTCGGGTAACCTAGACCCGATATCAGCTTATTTCAATGGTGGATTCTTTCCTGTGTCTGCGGCGGTTTGAATCTCGTTCTCAAATTCACATCAACTATCCCAGACTAAGATCGGGTGGTGAATTTGATCATGCGAGGGGCAGCTGTAAGCGCCGGAATTTTACTTCCTCAAAAAATAAAAGAGAACAGTCGTACGATTGTAATCAAACTACAGTCGTACGACTATAGGATCGTGGCAGGTGAGCCAGCTCATACTCTAAAAGCTGAAAAAGGGGGAAAAAGAAAGGATGCTCCAGTAGAGATAGGGGGCTCGGGCAGAAAAAGAAAAAGGAGAAAAAGGGAGAGGAGAGAGCTTGGGAATTCAGAAATCTAGAAGGAGAAAGAGGGAAAGAGACAAGGAAAAGGGAAGGAGAAAACCTAACTCAAAATACTTTCTTTTCCTCTTCTATTTCTTTCAACTCTCAAAGTAAAGATCAAAACTTGTTAGAAATCCCTAGGTTAATAACTTGACTTCACAAACAAATCAAATTTTGGACTAGAAACCCTAGGATTCCTAAGCATTTGGAGATCTTTGGACCCAAAGTTCCTAACCCTAACTTAAGGAGAAAAGTACAGATTTTAGTGGATTGGAGCGATGCCAGGGGTCAATCCTACGGTGGACCTGCGCCAAAAAGGTAAACACTCCTTTTCCCTTCTGTTTTCCAAGCTTTCTGGGTGATTGGTGTGGTTTTATGCTATTTTTGTTCATTTTTCCATGTTTCTGTTTCTAGAAATCAAGAACAGTCGTGCGACTATTCTTGGGTTTGATGAACAGTCGTACGACTGTATTTACAGTCGTACGAGTGCTCTTGATTTCTATGCGTTTTCTTCCAGTTTCACTTCAAATAAAATTTTGGCGAAATCCTGTGTTTGGATTGCTTACAGTCGCACGACTGTAACATTTTTCCAGAATCATAATTTCCATTTTAATCCCTAAAAATTTTCAAAAATCCATAAAAATTCAGAAAATCATCAAAATGAATTTTGTTGTGTGCATTCACGACCATAGATTCAATTTTCAATAAAATTGCATTTAGAACAATGCTACGACGGAGACCCGATTCTCCCGAAAACCGACCCACCTCACATGTAAAAAATGCATGTAAACCAAAAAAATTGTTTTCAAAATGATTTTCCCACAAAAAACCAAAATAAGGGAAGTTTCAAAATGTTTTCCAGGTCTAACCAGGCCGGCTAGCCGAGCCAACCCGCTTATCCCCTAAATGCATGCCCCCAATTCTTGATTTCCCATTCTATCATGTTTGAGTCCTACTTATGGCGTGCCGTAAAAATTGTGCTAACCTTTGTTTTGCAGCCTTTATTTTTATTTTTATTTTATATGTATTTAATAGAATTAATTGTGTATTTTAGGCGATTGTAATATTTTTAGATAAACCGTGTATTCTAGGCGCTTGTAAAAGTGAGGCTGAGAGTTTTCATCTTTTATTCGATCAGGTTGTAATAATTTAATTATTTGCTATTTTACTTTACCTGTATGCACGCTGTATGTCTATTTATTTCACTAAAATTTGACTTTAGAATTTGAAATACCGTCTATGAACATTGGCCAATATTTATTTTAATTAGACACGAAATAAGAGACTTGTCCAGACCCAAATCTCTGGATAGTGTAGCGGCCGTTCGTCCGGTTCAGCTGCATTATAAATTTCCCGATTGAGCTGAGCCGGGTGGCGACTATTACAATATTCATCAAGACTTAGGTCTCGGTTCTTTTAAGAATTAATTCCATGTTTTTCAAAACTGATTTTCCATTTATAAAAACCCCACGCGAGGGAGGGGTCTGCCCGAGATTGAGGTGCCCCTTCCGAAAGGGAGTCTCACATTCCGTCGAAAACGTCGTCCTCTCACAGTTGGTGTCTTGAACATATTGTGACAAACTACATTATTGCAGTTCCACTCAGTTAACAATCATCGTCCATGGTCTTGATTGAGCTTCTTGCTCATTTGGGTGCTGTGTGATTTAATGATATTTGAAATCAGTTGCAGCTTGTATTTTGTATGCTCTTTAGTTTTAGACACATTTGGTTATTTGATACCGGATTTAGTTAATGTAGTTTTAAGTATGTTTCATTTCTGGAAGTGTTATTATTTTGATCTTAGTATTGAGGAGCCGTTGGAAATAGGCGTGTTCAGATCACATTTGCATGTAATTTCCATGATACACATCCATACTTGCTTCATGTCATTTAATTATGTTAACATATGTGATCATTGATGGTAAGGTTACACTAAAGGTGATCAGCTATGCTTTGGTTATATGTTCACATAGTTGATGGATGAAATTGTTCATATATGACTGTGGTAATTATAGGATATTTTGAGTTCATAATGTATAATTTACAATTGTATATTTGGCCATATAAATGTTTCGTCCAAGTGGGAGATTGTTGGATTAAAATCCATTATATGTGCTTTGCATGTATATTAGATTAAAGTATTATTGTAAATGATAGGCTATCATATAGAAGTCCAATTAAGTTGTCTAAATTGGGTCATGGACTTGGGCATATTAAGGGGGTATGGGCTTAATTACGTGGGCTTGATTGTATATTCTAATTCTATAATGAGCAGATTAGTAATTGTGACAGTTAAGTTACCATTATATAAGAGTTATGGTCCCTAAGGAATTTGTATCTTTTGTCTCCGTATTCCACATCAACTGTATATGATTATGAGTTGTATATTGTCCTAGAAGGCCAATCAGTCCTAGTTGTTGTCAATTCCGCTTAATCCATTGCACGATGGCTTCAAGTACACTTCTATTTCTGATCTCAATGAGTTAACATGAGATTACAGTCTTGTGATTATATTCAGTCGATCTACGTATCTATTTCACATCTTCTACCCCTGAATATATGCATATGTGTCTACTTTGTGCCATGGAGATTTATAAAGTGCATTAATATTTTTAGCCTTTTACACTATGTTTAGTTTAGGGATTGATAAAGTATAGTATGGTATGGTAAGGATCTATGGAATACCATATTGTACATGGATTCATGGTAAGGTAAACTCATAGGTTACTAATTATACTTTTTTTTTTTAATTTGATAATGTTATATAAAAATTATAATTATAACCTTAAACTTTTAATTTTTTCAAGTTTGAAAAAAATATAATTACCAGACATAGAAATAAATAAAAAAAAAGATTAAAGATAATTTAGTTTTAACCAAACATCTTAACATCAAAACATCCCAAATTGGAATGTTAAAAAAACCAACCCCTTTAGCCAATGAATTTACAATGCGTTACCAAATCTCCCATTAACACTTCAAAACAAATATAGGCACAATTGTACATTTGCATTATCATACCATGAGAACCCCAAACCAAACAGAGTGTTAATTGGTTAGGCATTCAAATACCTATTTATACCATTCTAATTTCACTGTAAAATCTCGAGTTGTTGGCATTCAAATTATATTTGGTAATCCTCTACAAGTAATTTAATTCTTTTCGTACGCCAATTTATGTTTTAGCTTTGGTTTTTTCAATCAAACAACACGAGTGATTATAATCCTGTTCAACCGATGATTCTTTTTCTATAGGTTATATATATATATATATATATATATATATATATATATATATATATATATATATTGTTTGTGCTAAATAATTTATTGGTCTATGGGTTTTTGCTTATTACACTATATTTTAAGTATCTTAAATTTTGTCTCAATCAGTTATTTAGACCATTCATTTATTTTTACAAATAAAAGTACAAAACTACTCTTAATTATAAGTAAAAAGATTTTATTTTAGTTTTCAAATTTAATTATTATATTTATCATAAAGTTTTGTAGTATATATAGGTATCAACATTTTTGTATATGCATATATTAGTCATAAAAATAAAAAAAATTTGGTATTATATATTCTTTTAAATTATATTATCATTTTTTATTAAATTAATACAATATTTTTAGAGTAAACAATTTATTAATCCTTTTCTTTTTACATATTACAGTATTTAGTCCATACATATATTTTAAAGTCCATAAGCTTAAAATTATAAACCTAAACTTTTCATCCCTAATATACCATATGGATGATATTAAAAAAATATTTTAAAAATATTATCAAAATGTATAATATATTTATTTTTAGTTTAAATATATTATTAAGGAAATAATAATAAAAATTAAAAAATAAATAATAGTAATTTTTATCATTATAACTAATATAAACAAATATAGAAATAGTGGTGTATATAAATAAAACAAATTTTATTAAAATTGTTTTAATTAATTTTTTTTAAGAAAAATTAAATTTAAAACCTAAAGGATAAAAGTTCATACTTATAAGTTATAATCAAGGCGATTTTGTACTTTCATATGTAAAAATAAGTGGATGGACTAAATCATTAATATGAAAAAGCTCAGAGACTTTATAATATGTATATGGACTAAGTAGTGTAATATGTAAAAAGAAAAGAACTAATAAATTGTTTACCCTAATAATAAATGTTATTATAAATCTTGATGATTTTTTCAAAATGATATTTTTTTGTTAATGTCATCCATAAGGTATATTAAAGAAGAAAAGTTCAGGTTTACAACTTTACATAGTTTTATTCCTAATTTATATTTTTTTAAATATTTTCTTTATTTATTTATTTATTTTAACAACAAAATATGCCAATATATTAAAGTTCTATAATTATATAAAATTAATAATTAATTAATAAATATTAGTAATATTAGGATTATATGGGAAAAAAGAAATAAAAAATAGAAAAAATGATATGTTTTATTATTATAAAATAAGATAGAAAGAAATTTTGGTATTGTTAGTCTTTAATAAAATAACTAAACAGTTGACAATCACAAAAATTAAAGACTATATAATTATTTCTAAAAATACAGGAACTGACTAATATAACATTTACAAATATAAGTACTAAAAAATTGCTTAACCTATTGTTTTTAACTAGTAAAACTTTTGATAAATTTGTAAGCTAATTCATAGATCAATAAATTAATAAATGTCTAAATAATGCAATCAGTCAAAATATCAATTATAGCATATAAAAAATTACGTACTTTCTAGAAATTATTTTACAAAAAATGGCTACTATGTAGAATTAAATGCACCATCTTTATACTACAGTTCCAAAGTCGCATTATCAAAAGTAAAAAATTAGAAAAAAAAAAAAAACATTTATAAGTAATACTTTAAAAACAAATTCATATTGCTAAGAATTTGATAATATAATAACATAAAAGAATAATCTATACAATAATATATATCACCGCACGTCTGAAAAATATTTTGGAATATATTTACATACTCACTACAAGAAAATAAGGCTTTAGCAGCCATTTTCTTGAAACCCATTACATGGCCCGTCCCAAATTTTATATGTAACAAAAACCCTATACTAAAATTAGGGCAGTCTAACAAAATGCTTCAACCATTGTCTCCTCTCCTTCATCTTTTAACTCTATCAATATCAGAAATTCACAATTCATCACTATTTCAACATGTCTCAACGATTTCGAAAATTTACGATTTCAAAAATTTAAGATTTCGAATCTCCCGATTTCACATCTAGCTCCTTAATTCACGATTTCACAGCCTCTAGTTTATTTTCCTTAGTTGTGTTTATCTCATTGCATGTGGTTCGTCCTTACTTAGCCATCAATTAACGAATCACGGTAAATCTAATTAACAAATTTTTATTATCTTCGTGATGGACATTTGGACTGTTTTCAGTATTAGTTTCTAATTTAATGTTTGCTGAAATTTTTACTACCTTAGATCAAATTAGTTTACTTATTATATTTGTTTTTCAATTTAGGGATAAATGGATAAAGGATGGATTAATCAATGTAGATCTAGTACTGAATATAGGAGGGGAGTCGAGGAATTTCTTGAATTTGCATTTCGTAATGCTTCAGACAATGGAAAAATTATGTGTCCTTGTGTTAAGTGTGTAAATGGTTCATTTCAAACACTTGTCAAAGTTAGGGAACATTTGGTATGCGATGGTTTTCAACAAGGATGTACTAGGTGGATATTTCATGGAGAGGAATTTAATGTTCAACCTGTTGAACCACGTGTTGTGGAAAGAAATTCACAAGTTCCAAATAACATAGCAACTTTGGTACATGATGCCTTGGGTTTTGTAGACCCTGTGAATGATGAGGTCTTAGATATGGACGATGGAGGTGGTGAGAGTGAAACTGAACAACAAAATGATGGAGAACACTTTAGAGGAACTTCTAGAAATGGGGATAAGGAATTTCAGAAGGTACTGGAAAATGTTAATGAAGAATTGTATCCAGGATGCAAAACCTTTTCTAAACTATCTTTTATATTGCACTTGTATCATCTTAAATGTTTAAATGGGTGGACAAATAAATCTTTTAGCATGTTATTGGAGTTGTTGATTGATGCATTCCCGAAGGGTGTTTTATTGCCAAAGTCATATTATGAGTCTAAAAAATTAATTCAGGCATTACGTCTCGATTATGAAAAGATTCATTCTTGTCCAAATCATTGTATGTTATTTTGGGGAGATGATGAAAAAAAATATCATGTTGTATTTGTGGATCTTCGCGATGGGCTGTAGGTAAGGGAAAAGAAAATGTGAATAGTTCAGTTGATGTTGAGAATCCATCTCCTAAGAGAAAGCAGATACCAGCTAAGATTTTGCGATACTTCCCTTTAATACCTAGGTTGCAAAGATTGTTTTTCTCTATTAAAACTGCAAATGATATGAGGTGGCATGAGGAGTGTCGAAAAAAGGATGGTTTACTTAGACATCCTGCAGATGGAGAAGCATGGAAAGCATTTGATGCTCGATATCCTGATTTTGCTTATGATCCTAGGAATGTAAGGCTTGCCCTTTCTAGTGATGGTTTTAATCCTTTTAGAACCTTAAGCACTAGCTACAGCACTTGGCCTATTTTGTTAATGACATATAATATTTCACCCTGGAGTTGTATGAAACAGTCATCATTTATCTTATCAATGATCATTCCAGGTGAGAAAGGTCCAGGAAATAAAATTGATACTTACTTGCAACCTTTAATCCAAGAACTGAAACAACTATGGGATGGCGTAGATACTTATGATAGATCAAGGAATCAATTTTTTAAAATGAGAGCTGCATTAATGTGGACCATAAATGACTTTCCGGCTTATGGTTATTTGTCTGGTTGGAGTACTAAAGGTCAATTTGGATGTCCATATTGTGCTGAGACAACTGATTCGAAATGGTTACATAATGATGGGAAACATTGCTATATGGGTCATCATCGATGGTTACCTGATAGGCATCGATTTCGATATCAGAAAGAGCTTCTTGATGGCAAGGAGGAACATAGAAAGGCTTAAGTGCGAGCTAGCGGCACAGATGTGGTTATTCAATTAGATGCCATTGATTTTACGATAAATGCTCAAAGGAAAAAAACTACAAGGAAGAGAAGAGGAGAAGATTTAGATGATGAATTGAATGCAGAGAATGTAGAAGATGCAAATAGGAGTTATGCAATGGGCTGGTGGAAGAAGAAAAGTATATTTTTCATGTTGCCATATTGGGAATTCAATCTTTTACGTCACAACCTTGATGTGATGCATATAGAGAAGAATATTTGTGATAATTTGGTTGGCACATTGTTGAATCTTGAAAAGTCTAAAGATAGCTTGAAAGCTCGCCTTGACTTGATGGAAATGAACATTAGATTTGATCTTCACCCTCAAGAAGATGAGAATGGGAGATACAAACTACCCCTGCTTGTTTCAATATGACAAAGAAAGAGAAAGACATCTTTTGTCAAGTTCTGAAGAATACGAAATTGCCCGATGGTTATGCTTCAAATATTTCAAGGTGCATTAATTTGAAGGAGAATAAAATATTCGGGTTAAAGAGTCATGATTGCCATGTTCTTATCCATGATCTCCTTCCTATAGCTCTTCGTGCATGCAGTCCATCTAAACAAATCACTGCAATTGTAATAGAGATTGCCTATTTTTTCAAATCAATATGCTCGAAGGTGATTGATGTCAATGAGCTTGCTAAAGTTCAAGAGCGTATAGTGTTAACTCTATGCAACATGGAAAAGTCATTTCTACCCTCTTTTTTCACTATAATGCCTTATTTAATGGTACACTTAATTGATGAGGTGAAATTAGGGGGTCCAATACAATATAGATGGATGTTTCCATCAGAGAGGTAACTCTTATCCTTTCTCTTTGAATTTCCATTTTGTTCTTTAGGATATCCTTTATAAATATTTTAAAATTTCCTTTTGAAGGAATTTTGTTGGCTTGAAATCATCTGTTCGAAATAAAGCATCTAGAAGGATCAATGGCTGAATGGTTTATAGCTCAAGAGTGTCTAGTCATTTGTTCAAGATATTTGGAAGGTGTGGAGACAAAATTTAATCGACCTTTACGGAATCCTGATCCACCTAGAAGTGAAATTGATAGGTACTTATTTTCAAGTGCGGGTCAAACTATAGGGAAAGAAGAAAATTTTGTGCTAGATGATTTATCTTTACTTCAAGCACACCGCTATGTGTTATGTCATTGTGATGAGATTGAACCATTTCGACGGTAAGAAAACATTTCCTAATAACAGTATGTTAATTCAAAATCATTTAAGTTTAGAATAAGTAATAATGACTTTTTGTTCTATAGTGAATTCTTAAATTCAGAAAAACGTCGTCGACATTCTCGCCTTGATGATAACCAAAAGGAAAAAATAATCAATGAAAAGTTTCATAAATGGTTTCAGAATGAGGTAACTTGTGGATAATTTTATAGTGCTAGTTTCTTTAAAAAATATTTATAACTAATTGTTTTGAACTTCCAATTGGGATAGGTTTCACAAATGATTGACAATGCAACAATTTCAGAAGATATTAAGGCACTTGCTAGGGGTCCAAATGGAGTTGCCAAGAGATTCCCTGGTTTTATAAGAAAAGGAACTCGGTTTCATACAATATCTCGAGAAGCAAAAAGGGTGACTTAAAATAGTGGAGTGGTCAACATTTCTGAAATAGGAGAGATCTTATACTATGGAAAAATTAGGGAAATAATTGAATTAAATTATTTTGATAGTTTCAAAGTATTTCTCTTCAAATGTGATTGGTTTGATGTGCATCATAGTCTAGGACTTAAAACATATGAATTTGGCTTTACCCTTGTTAACTTTGCTCGTCTTATACATACTGGTGAAAAGATGGAAGATGATCCATATGTGTTTTCCTCACAAGTAGAGCAAGTTTATTATGTATCAGATCCGAAAAATCCTAATTGGCATGTAGTTAGACGGGTTGCACCTAGGGATTTGTTTGATATGGGTAGTGATCTAGAAATAGATAATGGTTTTAGGATGTTGGATGTAAGTGGTTATTGTATAAATGATGATGAACATCCTAGTTGGGTGCGTAATGATGTACTTGAAGATGATTAATTATAAGTTGATACCTTTTTTTTATGTTATGGATTTTAAACTGTTTTATATATGATATCATATTGCAATATTGTGTATGCTAACAGTTTTTTCAGCAAAGATATCTAGAAGGTCAAAAGTTCTCAGCGGTTTAAGTATAATGTCAAATGGTGGTTTAATTGAACCACAACAACAAACTCAAAATGTTTCTTCAAGTGTTCAATCTTTAAGGAGAAATGAGGATAATACTGAAAATGTCCAGGTAATTGGGTCATTTTAAAAAGATATTGTTTTGATTTTTTTATTTAAGCATGCATGGTTAATAACTTCTTTTTTTCAGGCTAACATAGAATTTAAGAAAAGAAAAAGATCACAAATTGAACAGCTTGTAGCCATGGGCTTTGAAAGGTCAATAGGTACTAATTGAACAACTTTATAAATGCTGAACTTTGTAAGGTTCTGCTTTGTTCTTGTTCTGTAATTTGTAAATGCCCAACTTTAAATATCTTTTGTTGTATATGATATTTATTGCTGCTAAGGTAGAACTTTGCTATTTGAATCTATAAAAGCTGGTTGATGTTGGATTTATATAGATCATGTTTGTGGTTTTTAAGTGGTTGAAGTTCTTCAATCCAGGGCCTCTCTATGATAAGCGATGCAGCAATTGCTGGCAAAAGGGCCTGCCCCTTCAGATAGCACTAATGATAGCACAAGTAATGATTTACATGGTAAGTTTATACTATATTAATTTTCTGCATTGTATATTATCTTTCTCTCTACCTAACACAATTTTATAGATAATGATGGAGGAAGGTGTAAAAAGAGAGGTAGCACCATAATGGCACCAATTTGGAATATGAATAGCAACGAGAAGATTCTTATTGAGGTAGATAAATATGGAGTGCCTTGCACAAAAGAGGGAGGTAAATTCGGGTCTTTTTTGGGTACTATTGCAATAAATGGTGCACTTGCACCTTTGAATATTCCTAAATGGAATGATGATGAATTCGAACCATTTCATCGAAAGATGCTGTCTATTGTTGAGGTAATTTAATATAATCTTATAGATATAAATTGCTCAAGCTAACAAGTTTGGATTCTTTTCTAATTGTATGCATTTTTATTAGGAACAATTCTTATTTCCACCTGAAACAAAAAATGGGTTTTGAAGTCGATCAATAAGAAATGGAGGGGTATGGAAACTAAATTGAAAAAGAAATATTATGACAATACTACAAAGACAAGGGAAGAGATAGAGGCAACAGTACCAGAAAAAGTTGTACCAAGTCAGTGGCCTAGCTTAGTCAAATCATGGTTTAATGAGAAACATCAGGTTTGTATCTCTGTTTCATTTTCAGTGACACCCAGATTTTTTGTTTTTCTTATTAAGTTTTAAGCTAATTAAGTTTCGTCATTGACTTGCAATTATAAGACTTATAGTATTCCATTAAATTTGTACACTCTTTCTACAGAAAATGAGCCAAATGAACTCAACTAATGCTAAAAAGAAGAAAAATGTACACACATGTGGAAGAAAAAGCTATGGAAGGCGTAGAAGGGAGATGGTAATGAATATTTCAATTTATTTTTATGTATTACTAAATTTTCTTAACTTAATGTGACAATTATTTGGTTTCACAGGAAATGGAATTGGGCCATTCACCAGATAGAATTTCATTTTATGATGCCACTCATAAAAGAAAAGATGGGACTTATGTTGATGAAAGTGTTAAGCAATTGATGGTAAAAAAAATAACTATTTACATATATGGATTGCAAAAATTGATGTTAAGCAATTAATGTAAGGTTCTAACTATTTCTATTCTTTTTAAACATGTAGGAAAAGGCTTTCTCTCTCCAAAGCGAAAGAAGCAATACTTCAAATGGCAACACAAGTGAAATCAATGAGGAAATATTTCAAGAAGTTATGGGAAGAGAACATAATGGTTGGGTGAGGGGTTTAGGCTTGGGGCCAACTCCCAAAAGTTACTTTGGAGTAGCATCTTACAATATTGGAGCAAAGGGAAGTGCATCAAGTTCGAGCCAAGCAAATCATGATGTTGAATCAGTTATAGGGCAACTGCAAGTAATGACCAAAAAATGTGATGATGTGTCTGAAAAATATGATCAACTTTATGGGAAATATGACGAAGTTTGTGGACAGTTAAAGGAAGTGACAGGAAAATATGAAGAAATATCTCAAACAATGCTTACTATGGCTTCTTTCATTTCTCAAAAATTTCCTGAACAACATTGGCTTCAAAATGAAGATAGTCGTCCTCCGGTATGTATTAACCTAATCATGTTTCCTTACTGTTTTTAATTGCTTTGATTGTTCTATATAATAAACCTGAAACATATTCAGAGCATTTCATGCATGAAATGGTATTGAATTCATTGGCAGAGCTTTCAGTTTTTATTCCTACAGGCATGTGATATTGGATACTGATTTTTTTATACTGATTCATGCATGTGATATGTGATATTGTTTTCATTGCTCTTGGGTAGCACTTGTTTTGTTTATCTTTTTTTTTTTTTCTCTTTTCAAGTTCTTTCCCACTTTTTGCTTTTAATTGGTCCTGATGCACATTATTTTCTTTTCAGGTTGACACAAGAAGTACACAAAAGGTGGCTAATGACCTTTAGACTAATCAATCTGCAAATTCAAGCAACAACAGAATTGCTTAATGTCAAAACAATGAACCTGTTGATGCAATACTTATGTGGATAATTTTTGTTTTCATTTGGATTTTACTAGACTCTAAACTTAGTTTGTGTCTTCAATAATAGTTTGTTGAATTCATGGATTCAATGTTACTAGACTTTGAAGTTGATAAACTTTGAAGTTAGATTTTTGAAGTTGATAGTTTTAGTTTTTTGGATTCATGGATTCAATATTAGTTTTATTCATCTTTTATTAGGTTTGATAAGTTTTTAGTAGGTTGAATGTAATTATGTGCAATTGGAACAAAAAAATAGAAATGAGATGGCATATGGGTAAAGGTAGTTAAAGTTGCCCCTACAATTGTAGCTACAGCTAAGAGAACTTGGAAAGTCATCCACGTTTAGAGGCAGATAAAAAGCGCCTCTAAAACAGTTGAGGTAGTTTAAAAAGCCCTTAAAAAACTGCCTCTATAGCTTACCCTATCCCAACAGCACGGAAAAATGCTGCAATTTTGTTGCAACACGTCCTACAGAGGCACTTCTGAGGCAGTTTTTAAAACTGCCTCTACAGCTACCAAAGGCAGTTTAAACTGCCTCCAAAGGATAAAAAAACTGCCTCTATAGGCAGTTTTTCTTGTAGTGACTGCATGTATAAAATACACATTGCAGTGTGAAAGTTTTGCATTGAATTGCAAAAAAATATAATATAGTTTATTTTCTATAGCAATAGTGTAGTGATTACTACAGAAAATACACTGCAGTGCAAAAAAATTGTAGTGTGAGAATTGAAACGGAACAGGTATAAGACCCCTAAATCACACCTTGCCCCGCCTCTGCCTGTGGGGAGAGATTTCTCTCCATCTCTGATGCGGACGATAAATAATAAAAAATGATCAACAATTCAACTTGGAAACAGTTACTTGTGGTGGAAAGAAATTAAAGACATATTTTAGATTGTATTTTTATTTTAATTGCAATTATTTTATTATTTGGAGTAGAAATAGATTTTTTTCAAAGGATCCTAAATTGACAAGGATTCTTATTTTGTTTTTATTTTAATTTATTTAATATTTTTTTTTAATTAGGAAGTTTAGACTATTTAAAAGTTTTGATTGTTTAGAAATTTTATTATATTTAGAATAATTTGCTTATAAATAAGATACAATGTACTTTGTAATGGAGTTAGTTTTAATCATTAAAAGCTTTCTATAGCCTGAATTTTGTAAAATTCACATGTAATAGAAATTGGAACAAACTGAATTTTATAAAATTCACATGGAATAGGAATTGGAACAAATCCGAAATTTTATTAATAATCAAAACTAACTCCGTTACAAACTACATTGTATTTTGCTTGTAGGCAAACTATTATAAATATAATAAAATTCTTAAATAACCAAAACTTCTAAATAGTCTAAGCTTTCTAATTAAAAAAAATACTAAATAAATTAAAATACAAACAAAATAGGAATCCTTATCAATTTAGGATTGTTAGAATAAAATCCATTTCTACTCCAAACTATAAAATAGTTGCAATTAAAATAAAGATATAATCCTAAATATATTTTTAATTTCTTTCCACCACAAGTAACTGTTTCCAAATTGAATTGTTGATCATTTTTATTATTTATGACCTGCATCAATCCTCATCTTTGTGGGGAGCTATTTTGAGACTATTTCCGTCGAGCTAATCTCCGCAGGAAGTGGAAAATTGTCACCCCATTACCATCCTTAAATGTGATTCTCTATGCGAGCGTATTTTTGGTTTGACAGCAATTTGAGATTAAATTATGTTTTGTTTCTTGGGAGGATGGAATGGATTTGTGGTTGCAATATATGTTGTGTATTTAGAATTTCTCACTTAGTGATCTAATCAAAATAATTTTGACAAGCGGAAGTCAATTGATTAAGATTTTTTTCTTTGACATAAACTAAAAATGTATTAAAATTTCTAAAACTAAATGAGGGATTTATAATGTGTAATGAACTAAATATATGTACTAAAAGCAATAAAAGAATTTTGAGACTAAAATATGGACTAATTTAATATTGTTTGTTGTTGTACAACTAAAATAGAAGCTTGACCATTGAAATCAGATGAAGCAAGCAGATCTCCAATTACGCCCAGCTCTGGAAATTCACTCCATTGTGAAAGTCCTAATCTCTTTAGCCAATCACTACTGTTACTTCTACCCACTACTATTAGATCATATTTATGTGCCATTTCTCTTAATATACTTGCCATTTGAGCTCCATCTTCCACCATTTCTTCCTTGTATCTATAATTCTCAATATTATACTTAACATCCCTCAATACATCTGAATCCAACATTTGTTCCCATGTTTTAATCTCTTTTGGATCATTTCCCACCAATCTAACCACTGTTAAGTTTTGGTCTTTTTTTGTTGCCATTCTTTTACCATAACTCAATGCTTCCCTGTCATCATTTCCTCCTAAAAATATCATTGCAATCCTATTAAAGTTTCTAGATTTTGTGTGCCTTCTCTGGCCTCTATTGACAAGGATTCCGACCGAACAAGGAGCTCTTTCAAGCATATGACAGTTGAGTTGTCTTGTGTTATTATCTTCTGAAGCAACACTTCCATCTTTGCACCAGTTTATATGGAATGGAAGGAGTATAAAGGATGTTTGTTTATTTAATGAAAGGGTGCATATATCTTCATGCATCAAATCCGGGGGTGAAATTGCTGTAAATATGTTTAGTGATACAGCACCTGGATGGTATCTCTGGTATTCATTAAAGGGTGGGATTACATTTTCTGAATAAGAATATTGAGAAGCACTTTTGATTTGAATATTGTGAGAGATAAAAATAGGGGAAGCTCTACCCACTAGCTTTATAAGATGAAGAACAGAAACATTAATTGGAGTATCAGGTGTTGGAGAGGATGCATCAACAAGGTTAATTGCACTTGTTATATCATCAGGATTCTGAATACACACCAGAATTCTTAATTCTGAATTGGGTCTTAAATTTATGATATTTCTTTTTTGGTAGCCTCCATATTTTCTAGAAGGACCATACAACTTCAGAACAAGAATCCGTGTAGCCGCGATTGACATCATAACTGCTATGAATAATATTGTATAAATCTCTCCATCAATATTCTGCAAGTAACAGAAATAGATACATTAAAATAAAGAAAAAAATTTGACGAAAGAATACCAAACACACTATATATATATGTATTAATGACACAATACATGAGGTACCAATAAAAATGATAATTATGTCAAACGAATCGTGTTTAAAATTCACAAACTTAGAAAAATTAGACTAGAAATTCCATCACAGGATAAACATTATGCAATTTTTAATGATAGGGTTAAATTCTTATTCAAGGGAAATTTTTAACTTAAATCACAAGGAAAAAAGAGTAGGAAAATTTATTAAAAAATACTTACATGATTGTCTCTAGAGAAGCTGTAGGTTGCCAACTCTACAAGTCCTTTAGTGCTCATGATAAGGGCAAGAGCAAGAGAATCATTGAAAGGCATCTTGCAACATAATGAAGCCATAACACATGCTCCAATTTTGGCTACTAATGTAGTAATAATGAGAGTTACCACAACTATCATTACAGAATTATTCGCCATTAAAGTTGCAAACTCAGCTCTCATAGCACATGTGGTAACAAAAAGTGGCAGAAAAATTCCACCAATAACTCCTTCAAATTTTTCAACAATTGCAGACCCTAATGGAGGTCCATCTGGTATAGCCAAACCAATAATAAATGGTCCAAACACAATATAATGCCCAATTGCATGAGAAACAACTCCAGCCACTAACACAACTACAATAGTCATATTAATGTATATTTCTTTGACTGGCTTTCCTTTTGGTGTTTGCTGAATCACCCAAAACAGTATTGGCCTTATTATTAATATGGCAACCAACACTAATCCAATTGTACCTCTTATGCATATCAATGCCAAATCTATACAATCTTTTGCAACCCTAATATAGGTAACTATATTTATAACTATCAAACTACCAAAATCACTGATCATTGCAGCAGATACTGCGATTCGGCCGAGTTCTGAATTCAAGATCTTTAGGTCTGTAAGAAGGTAGAAAATGTCTGCAAACGGAGAAAGGGCAAGTGATGTTCTTACAATGTAAAAGTTTTCCGGTAAATCTTTTTGTTGGAATGATTTTGTTATGAGAGTTTCAGCAGGAGGGCCAAGTATTAATGGTGCTAATAGTGTTAAAATACCAATTACAAAAGGCATTTTTCCAATTTTTAAAACCATACTCATATCCATCTTTACTGCAATTAGAAAAATAAATAGTGTGTATCCCAGTGTTGCTATTGTCCCAAGAATGTCTTGACTTTCTATTGGGAATATGACTTGCTTCATTGTCTCAAATCTCCCAAGCAAACTAGGACCAAGGATCACTCCTGCCTGAATCATATATAATTAATCACATTAAAGTATATTTTACTCATATTGAAAATAGATTAGGTTTATAATCTTTACTAAATTTTACTTGAAATTTTATAACACATTGAGGCCTTAATCATTAAAAACTTAGTCATTGAGCCTCTGATTGTTGTTCTTTACTTTTTATACATTTTGTCCTTCGTCATTAATAAACGGGATAATGGTCAATTTTCCCTCTAAAATTATTCAGGAAAATCAATTTTCCCTTCATCGTAACAAATGGTCTAATGTTGCTCTACTCATTTTTATCTTTCTTTCAAGGAATTTAGTCAATAAAAAAAGGGTAAATAGTGAGCTATATCACAGGGGTAAAATTAAGCTAGGATTTTCACTGTAGGGGCACTAGACATTTCGTAAGCTACGAGTAAAATTGATCTTTCCTAATAATCTTAATTAGAAGCTAATTTGATTAAACCTTATACCTTTTACAAACCTATGCATGAAATCCATATAAATTCTAATTAGCTCTTTAATCAAAGGGTTCATTGTGTAGATTTACAAATTGTGAAAGGCTCAATTAATGTATACGTTTATGTTCGAAAATGAAAAAAAAAAAAAAGGAGTTTAATGTGTAAAAGTAGCATAGATTAGGATATATAGTTTAATTCATGAAACTAATGTTAAAAATAAATAAACTAATAGAAGGAAATCACTAACCAGAAGTTGTGAGACAATTTTAGGGACTTTAAAATGCTTGAGAATCATATGACAAGTTTGAGTGGTGAAGAAAATGAGAAGAATCTGCAACTGCAACAATGGCAATGAAAACGACAATACTGAAGGAGAATCTTTGTCGTACCAAATCCCATTTGAATTAATTCTTGGTGGCAGATTAATGCATGTTATCTTTTGATTTGGTGCTAATAACACCATTGATATTTGATTAAGAGATTGAGATTAATCACTAAATTAGTGGTGTATATAATATGAGTTTAATAATTAATGGATTTTTTCTAGCTATATATATATATATATGTGTGTGTGTGTGTGTGTATCTAGATTTTAGCCAGCTAATATTAGGTAGTTTGAGCAGCTAGCGCTTAAAGGATAGTTTAAATATTGTGGTTACAAACCTAAATGTATTGATCAATGGACAATAAAAAAATATTAATAATTGCTTTAAAACAAATAATTGCATGATCCATTTTGTTTTGCTTTGAACCGTAAGCAAATAACTAGCAAAATAATTGTGCTGATGATATTTCGTTTGCACTTCCACATCTACTAATTAATTACTTCTTTATTAAGAATGACTGTTTACACCACTTAATTTGCAACAGAATATCATTTCTAATGTGATGGGCATAATTATATCTCAACTATATATTCACTATTTTTGGAATGTTTTTGTTCTAGCAAATCGTCGTACATGCTTCGCTGCTTACAATACAAATTAACATTTTCATAAAACAACAAAAGAAACTTGTACTCTTTTCACTAGTTACCCAACATAAAAAAACACACTTCTAACCGTAACAGAAGCATGATAATTGTTAAACTGAAACCAATATATATAATATATGTCTTGTTTAAAGGTGTAAAATCAAAATTTATGCAACTAATTCATGGATCCAGGTTTAGATATTCATTTATACTGTAGCTCCGAAAAGAAAACTCTAAAATATCAATGCTCAAAAATTCAAATTATACTATGTTTAATTGGTCGATTAGTTATTTTAAATGGATACTTAAAAATGGTTAAGTTTCAACGGTCCAAGAATTCAATGAGGACAAATGATCAATGGTGTTATTCATTCAATTTATTAAGAATCTTATGAATATATAATTTTTTTTATATATGTAACTAAATATTAAATATAAAAAGGAGAGCTTTATAATTGAATAGCTATTGTTATAAACAATATATTACAATATTGAACAAAATCAAAATTACTCCTACATATATTTTAAATGTGAACTTGAATTAAGGTAATATACAAGACTTTTCAAGTTTATTTAAGAATTATCTAAGCGTTTATTTCTAGTTTAATTAACTTTTTATAATTTTCAGTCAAAAAATAGTTTTTTTTTTTTTTTAAATGTTGTAGAATAAATGGTCTTTTTTCATAAAATTTACTGAAATCTGTAATAAAAATATAAAAATATTGAGCCTAACCAATGTTTTATCTTAAATATTTTATTTATTTTATTTATATTCATAAGAAAATATATTTCATTTTGGTAGATAGATAATACAGAGAAGTATATTGTTGCTTAAGTAGTAAGCTTCCACAGCAGTAAGCCTTGTAGCCTTGATGGATACAAATTGCCCAGCATTTTCTCATTAAAATTGAATGAAAAGAAATAAATGGACAATTAGGATCGGGTTGGCCAATTTACAATTGACTCAATCAATTATTAATTCGGGTTGAACTGATTGGTTCGATTCGATCTTCACAGTTACTAGAAATAAACCCTGCGTTGCTTCGGGTAATAATATTTTTTTTAATCAAGTTATGTTACGGCCCACGATTCAGCGCACAACCCAACCAGCAAAGTGGTGACTCACAAATACAGCCAAGAAGAGGAGGTCGCACAAAGAAAACTACAAAAAGGGGATGATTTTGTTTATATGGCAGGAGTAGAAATTAGTTAGAGAATAATATTCCAATCATTATCTTATCATTGCAATCATGAGCTGTAATTTGTCCTTTCTATCTTACGTGTTGGTACCTTGAACAATTTATATAGTAAATGAATGTATCCAGTGGGGTATGCCTAGAAGTAATCCTAATTCTCATCTCCTTCTCTGTTTTCCTCATCCCCTTCTCTCTGTTCTTTTCCTTGCTGCATCAATTTGGTGCTTTCATTGAGCCTCTCCAATGGTGGAAGGGGTCCATACTCGCTACAAAGAGCTCAAACATTCTTTAGCTAAGCTTCAAGAACATATCACCAGCCATGATGCAGCTATTAGCCAAATAGAATCCTTGGCCTCCACTGTTAAACAACACTCAAGATGCCATCACCAAAACTCTCACCCTCTCTGAATCAATACAAAAATCCATTTCTGAATTAAGCCTCCAACTAGCCCGTTTTGAAAAACAACCACTCCATCCCCCACCTCTCTTACCAACACCGCCATAACCTCCACTTCCACCACCAATTATACCTTCTTCTCCATTACCTCCACCAGTTATTTCACCATTCTCTTCCAACAGTCAACCCAGGCATACCCAAATTAGAAACCCCTATGTTTACTGGTGACCATCCCCTTAGTTGGCTCTTCCAGATTAATCGACTTTCCCTCTTCCACAACACCCCACATGACCAAAAACTTACCATAGCTTCCTTCTAAATGACTAGCTTGGCTTTGCAATGGTTCCATTAGTTACACACAACCAACCAGCTTACTTCTTGGAGTTCCTTCGAACACCTATTAGAAACTCGATTTTGGCCTTCCTCAATCATGAAGCTGCTCTTTATAAGCTACGACAATTATCTTCTGTCAATGCTTATATGGCAGAATTTGAGATTCTCTCCACCTGCACTACCGGCTTCACTCGACTCAACCTTTTGAATTGTTTCCTCTCTGGGTTACGTGAGGAAATTCAACAAGAGCTTTACATCCTCAAACCACAAACACACCATGCTGCTATGGGCCAAGCAAAACTAGTGGAAGATAAACTCACCTCTGCTAGAGCCTCGACCTTCCGATTTAATAACCTCCGCCCACTAGCCCAACCGCAATTACTGCCTCCCCCACCAATCGGATTAAAGAATAATTTGTGGCACTATTCCAAACTATTACCCAATATAGGGTGGAAACTGAAATAGTTCTAATTTTGTGGTGTTTTTGTCAAAGTCCGCATATTAAGTCGGTGGACATGGTGATTTTTTCTGGTGGGCCAAGTCCGCTAGTCAAAATTATGGACCCAAGGAGGTCCGCAAAAACAAGAAGCGGACTTAAAAAGTCCGTGGGTGGAGAAAGCGGACCAGAGAGTCCGTCAAATCTGAAAGTGAACTCTCTGTGGAATATATCAGTCCGCTTTCTAGGAAAGCAGACTAATTGAGTCCGCATTTTCAGAAAGCGGACTGTCTGAGTCCGCTTTCTAAAAATGCGGACGTGATCAGTCCGCTTTCCTGGAAAACGGACTGAAAAATCTGTCCACCCAGAATGACGGGACTTGGCAGAGTCCGCGTCTGGGGAATGCGGACACAGAGGTCCGCATTTCACAAAAGCGGACGCTTGTGTCCGCATGTAAGACAAGTGGACTCAATCCTGTGTCCCCTCGTCCTAGCCATCCGATCAGAAAGTAAATATTATCCCAGCCGTCCGATGAATTTTTATATTTATTGCCTTCACCTGCTTTCTTTCTCTTAGTCATTTATTCTCTCGGTTGAAAAAAAATTAAACCCAGCTTTGAGCCTTCTTCCCCTCCTTCTCCAACCTTATTAAAAAAAAATTGCTTTCCTTCCATCTTTAACATTTTGGAAGCTAAATTTGTTCATCATTGTCTCTTTCAAGTAATTCTTTTGCCTCTTTTAAATTATCAATTTAATTAATTTTTAGTAAGTTATTACTAATTATAATTATATTTTATATTTATATATATTTAATTAATTTATTAATTTTTTTTGTAGGATTAGCATCATCAAATTATGAACAAAAATACTAGCAATACAACCATCAAATAATAGCTATTGTGAAGTATTCAACCCAAGAAAGGTAAATACTAAAATTTTATGAAATTTTATATTTTGTAGATTTTTCAGAAATTATGTTGTGAATTTCTTTAAATTTGTGTAATAATATATATGTGATGTATGAAAAAAATGGAATATGTATACAATGTTCGTTTATAAATTTATATTAGATTTTACTAATTATAATTTTATTTTATATTTATATATATTTATATGTGTTTAATTAAATTATTAATTTTTTTGTAATTTTTATATAAGATTCGCATCAACAAATTAGAAACGAAAATCTTAGCACTACAATCATAAAATAGCAGCTATTGTGAAGTATTAAACCCAAGAAAGGTAAATATAAAAAATTTATGAAATTTTGTATTTTGTGTATTTTTTTGAAATTATGTTGTGAATTTCTTTAAATTTGTGTAATAATATATATGTGATTGATGCATGCAAAAATGGAATATGTATATAATATTTGTTTATAAATTTGTATTAGATTGATTTTTGTGAAGTTAATATATAAGATCATCTCCAACTCTCCACTCCAAATTTCCAATTATAATAAAAATATTTTTAATTTATTCCTTTCCATCTAACATTTTTATTATTATTATATTCCTTTTTACATACAATTATATTATTCACATATTTTTTATTAAATCTTTAAAAAAATTAAATGTTAATAATATATAAATAAATAATTTTAATTACATAATAATTTTTTAATAAATAAATAATTTTATAAAATAAAATCATATCGGATGAAGTTAAAATTAACACATTAATACATAATAGATAAAATATATTAATTAAACCGGAGTACAGCTACACCATAAAAATCCATATAAATACAATAATTTAATTAAACCGAAGAACAAAATAAATACGATAATATTATAACACTGCATAAACATTATTCCAAATCACAAATACGTTTACACTAAAAACGCGACAAAAGTTAATAAAAAAAGTACAATAGAAAGTAGTACATTATAAGCAATACAGTTAAAATAACATAATACACGCAATTGAAATGCAAAAATAACACGTAATGATACAAAAATAGGATATAACAAATTTTATGATAGCTCCAAGTTGTATATTTATTAATATTTTTTTTATTTTTCAGCATTTTAATTTATTTTTGATAGTTTATCATCATTAATTTAAAAAAATTGTAAGAATTTAAGCAAAATTATTAAAATAATTCAAAACCATAAATACACATATAAATTAATTCAAACACACAAATTAATAAAAACCATAGCTGTGAAAACCGGACCGGACCGGCCGGTCGGACTGGGTTCGACTGGAACTGGAGGTCAGGCTGGTCGATTTGTATCCGGTTTTCACTCTGGTCAATAACCGGTCAATTTTCGGTCGGATCATCCGAACGAACCGGGAAACCATGAACCCGACCGGTTTTCCGGTTCGACCATAATTTTTTTTAAAAAAAATTATTTAAATATAAAATTTGAGTTATTATTTTGAGGTGTTTTTAATTAAAATAAAATATATTTTGTATTTATAAATTATTTTAAATTAAATTGACATTTAATTGTAAGTACAAAAACTATATTTCATAAATTGAGCTTTTTAAATTACTATATTGTGTTTGAAATGCTTAAATTTAAAAAATTATAATAAAAATATTCAAATTTTCATATATTATAAATATGAAAATAAAAACATATTAATATTTTAATATATTTATTAAATCCGGTTTGATTTCGGTTTATTCCGGTTTAACCAAAATTCATGAATCCATCCCTTCACCGGTTCGATGACCAGTCCAGGTCTAAAAACCATGATAAAAACACATAACCCAAATACCATAAAAGAAATAGACATTTTGAAAACTAAAAAAAAAAAAAAATTAAAACATTGAAAGAAAAAAAGAAAAAAGAAACTAAAAAAAAAAAAAAACAAAAAAAGAAATTGGAATTTGGTGGTGGGTTGGAGGTCACCCACCACCAAATTTTGGCTCTCCAACCCAATTTGGTGTTGGGTTGGAGATGCCCTAATGTTTATATGTTTCGAAAATCTTAAATATATGATATAACCTATATAGTTTGTATTAGAAATTTTTATTAGATTTATATATATATATATATATATATATATATATATATATATATATATATATATATATATATATATTTGCATTTATGTTAGAATTAATTAAAAAAATATCATAATTTTATGTAAGATAATTTTTTACATATATATATTGAATGATTTTTAATTATATGACAGAATAATGTCGAGTTCATTACCAATAAATATTCATTGGGGTGGTCAAATAATAAGGAATCAATTTGGAGTTGATTATGAGAATGGATATTGCAAAGTAATATCAATGAATGGTTCATTCAATATAAGTTCATTGTTTGATAAGATTAGGACTCTTATAAATATACTAGCGAACGAAGATTTGATTAGGGTGCAATTTCGAAACCCAATTGTAATGAATAGAGTACAGTTAGTGTATAAGTGTTTTGATCTATGTGTCGATGATGATTTGAATATGATGTTGGGGATAGTCAGCAGTTTATGTCATAGCTTGTTATGTATTGAATTATACGTAGAATGCAATCATAATACACCTTCTACACACACGAGGGATATAGTGGACCATCTAATTCTCAAGCTATTGATTATGATGGTGGTGGAAGTGGTGGACTTGGTGGTTATGGTTGCGATGATGATGATGATAGCGATGATTATGAACCTATTGGTTTTAATGGTTGTGGTGGTGGTGGTGGTGGTGGTGATGATGGTGATAGCGAATCTGATGGTGATGATGATGAAGAGGATGATGTTAATGGTGATGGTGATGATAGTGAATCTGAGGATTCTACTGATGCTGAAAATGATCATGATGGGTTGGAGAATGATGATGAGGTTGAAGGGAATTGTAGGGCTTCTTCTTCAAATGTTGATGACACTGCATTACACAATTATTTTATTCCTACATTTTTCCCAAATATTCCCCAGCTTACCCAATTTGATGCATCAGCTATGACAGTCCATGATATTGATGAAAACAGGAATGCTATAAGATGGGATTCGTCAATGGAACTCTCAAAGGGGATGTTATTTTATTTAAGAGAAGCAGTTAAAACTGCAGCTAAAGAATACTCTATGAGAATTCAAAAAGAGTTTCGGAGTAGAGAGACAAGGCTGAATAATATCACATTGGTATGTCATTTTTACGATGAGGGATGTCCTTAGAGGTTACGTGCGACGCTGAAGAAGAAGTCTCATTTGTGGGAGATCACAAAGTATGTCGGTGAACATACTTGTCATGGGTTGAAAAAGTCTTAAGACAACCAAAATCTTGACACGGCCTATATGTATCCCATAGTGGAGGCTATGATTAGGGAGGATCCCTCACTAAAGGTAAAGGTGATTGCTGCCAACTTTGATGAAAGATATAAGATTAAAATCTCTTACAAGAAGGCATGGCTGGCAAAGAATAAAGCGATTGAGAAGATATATGGAAGTTTTGATGAGTCATATAACCATCTTCGCCCTTGGCTTCATGCTGTAACTGAAATGAACCCCATCTCAATCTACCATATTACTGAGTCTCATCACTTTGTCAATGGTCGATTTGTGTCAGGAGTTAAACATTTTGAGCGTATTTTATTGATTTTGAAACCATGCATTGATGGCTTCAAACATTGTATGCCAGTCTTGTACATTGATGCCACTTTTCTAACTGGAAAGTATAAAGGTGTAATACTAGTAGCATCAGCGCTTGATGGCGAACGAAACATATTTCCAATAGCATTTGCCATAGCTGAATTTGAAAATACGGCAAATTGGGAATTCTTCTTGCGTTGTGTAAGGGATTTTGTTTGCCCAGACATGCCCGATGTTTGTGTCGTATCTGATAGGCATGCTGGAATCTTAAGAGCTATGGAGTGTGAAAAATGGAATATGGCACCTCATTGATTCTGCATTCGCCATCTAGCAAACAACTACAATAAGCAAGTCAAAAGTGAAGAAGTTAAAAACTTTATCATCAATGCAGGTATTTAAGAGTATTGCTTTTTCAATTGCCGTAAACCTAAACCATAATGAACAAGTTATACAATTGTTTAACTCATTATGCTTTCAAATATGTTTTCATGTTTTTTTAGCATATCAACAGCAACCTCGGAAGTTTAATCGGATGATGAGGTTGCTTGAGGAGAAAGAACCCGATAGCTTTGAATGGTTGAATCGGTTGCCAAAGGAGAAATGGGCTCTCGCTTTTGATGGTGGTTGTCGATGGGGTAGTATGACAACTAACATTGCTGAATCAGTAAACGGATGGCCGCTAAAAGATATTCGGGGATTGCCAATAACAACAATGATGGAAAGCCTGTTTTTTTAAATTGGTTGATCGTTTCGAAAAATACAGACGTGAAATCGCAGCCCAAATGCAAAAGAGATTCTCATATGCTACTTTTGCAATAGACCTCTTGAGGACAAGGTTTGAAAAGGCACCTGGACATGTAGTACAAAGCTTGGATTCGAGGAATGGTGTGTTTGAGATTAAAACTGCCTGTTGGAATTTAGCAATGAAGGGAGGACACAAGCAAGTGGTTAATATGAAAGAAATGACTTGCAGTTGTGGAAAGTTTCAACAATTGAGAATACCATGCTCCCATGCCATTGCTGGGTATTTGGCATATGGCATTGACCATAGACAATTTATTCATCCAATTTATAAATTAGAAAACAACATGAAATGTTGGTCAACAGCATTTATCCCACTTGGAGAACGTGACTACTGGCCAACAATCGATGGACCATCACTTGTACCAAATCTGAATTTGATGAGAAAGAAGGGTCGACCAAAAACAACACGGATTCAGAATGAGATGGATCGGAAAGTTGCCAATGCTAACACCACCAGTTTTTATAGTCAATGTGGCTTCCTCGGTCATAACACTAGGACATCTGGGCGTAGTTAAATATATTGTAGTTATAATGAATAATTTGTAATGGATTCTAATATGTTATTTGGAATGCTTGCTACTATTATAATGTGTGTTTTGTGACTATATTGCTTTAATAGTAATACATCAATTGGTAAAGCTTACTAGTATGTTGAATTCTTAATGTGCATCATTTTATTATATTGACATCAAATGTTTGTGTTTTTAGGTATGTCAGGTAATCCACCACCACAGCGAGCATACATTGAGCCTGGGTCGATTGACCCAAGCGTTTTACAGTCACGGAGATCACATAGATTGGAGGTAGTATGGTTCAATGAGGTGCAAATATGTCACTTTCTATTTACAAAATTGAACTATTAATTAAATAGTGTGATCCATAATAAATTAATGTTAGTTAAATCATAATTGGCATTATTTTATAAATTTATCCAAAATTTTAACTTCTAAAAACATTGTCCTCTTTAATATATTAAGAAATATATTAAGTTCAATTGAGTTAATATATGAATGTTTAGTATATTAAGGTTTAGTATAGATCAAAACCTATAATCTCATTACATGTTTGTTTCTATTTCTAAGTGTATTTGTTTTGTTATGAATGTTACTATGTTATTCATATATATAATTTTTTGTCAATTTATTAGGACAAGGAGACAACACTTACTTGCAGGAGGGACGGTACGATCCTACATGAAGAAGAAATTGATGATCGATTAGAACAAGTCTTGAGATAGACTGGTTTCTATGGAGTTGCACGTTTGGGTTTTTTTTAGTTGGACCACCATCTCATAACTGCTCTAGTTAAGAGATAGAGACCGAAGACTCATACTTTTCATCTTCCCGAAGGTGAGGCAACAATTACACTGCAGGATATTGCTATACAAACTGGACTACCAATAAATGGTAATCCATTGATTTGCCTACTTCCTGCAAAATGGGCTGATGAGTGTGAAAGACTATTAGGCGTTCGTCCTCCTAGAAATGCCTTAAAAAAAAATATGCTGGAATTGAGTTAGTTGAATGCTAATTTTCCTGCTATGCCGGCTAATGATAATGAAGAAGATATTGCACGGTACATCCATACATACTTGTTGCAACTTTTATCGGGCATATTGTTTAGCACAAAAACATCAGGTTATGTCAACCTTATGTTTCTACCTTTGTTGGAGAATATTGCAACAATTGGTCAGTATAGCTGGGGCAGCGGGTGTTTAGCATATCTGTATAGAGAGCTATGTAAAGCCGCCCGACACAACACTGCACAAATTGGTGGTGCTTTAATTTTGTTGCAGGTTTAGGCATATGAGAGATTAAGAGATATATCGCCGAACCTACGGAGTGGAGTTATCACGCCTAGTTTACCACTTGGTCGGCGGTACGTATATATAACACTTATGATATATATGTATTAATATATCAATTTTTTTTCACTTGTATATATATATAGACAAATCATTGAAATTACAAATAAGCAAGAGAAATCAATTTTGCTTTCCTACTTTGTAAAAGGAAACCAATATAGAATTCACATAGTGGATACTGAACAATCAATAAAATACAACAAATTAGGGTATACGATGCTGAACTTGTGTAATGAGTAAATATAAATTAATTAGGGTCATGACTTAAATGGTACATCAGGTTATAACACATGTTATACCATTCCATGAAAAAAAGAATCTAAACAAAATTAATAACATGTTTAGTATTCAAAATTAACTTCTGCATATTTATATTTCTTTGTTATGATATAGTTGTACAATTTATTATGACATGTTTGCTATGTAAATTAATATCTCCTAATTAATTACAGATGGAGTACACCTAAGGATTCCACTGCTGTGCCAACTCATACTCTCAGACATATACGATATGTACTTGATTTGGCTGACAAAGATTCTGTAAGTCATACAAATTAGGCATGCATTGATGTTAAACATTTATGACTAAAAATTTGCTTTGGCATGGTAAAATCATATACATTTATATGTAAACTTGTGTTGCTTGTAGTTCACTTGGGAGCCATACACTGATGATATCCGGGTAGCATTACCGGAATATTACTTTCAAGGAAATCATTTATGGAGAGCGGTTGTGCCATTGATTTGCATGCACATTGTGGAATGGCATCAACCAGACAGAGTCCTTCGACAATTTGGTTTGCAACAACATATACCTGTTGCGCCCATGCAAACCAATGAGCTGCATGATATTGAATTGATTCAGGTTAAAGGTTTCATAATGCAGGCCTACTGGATCGCAATATGGAATAATAGGGCAAATTTGATATTTGTAGCTCAACCATGTGCCGAACCACTCCATTATCATTCTGAATACATGGAATGGTATAGGCGAATAACAAAGAGATGGATTTCTCTTAGAGGTGCTACCCATGGTGCCACAGTAAGTCATTAAAATTGAAAATTCGTGTGGTTAAGTTTTTTTATGCCCAACTACGTAGTAATAATATATGTTATGTACAGGTTGATGGAATGGAGCAACTTGCCTTGGTTAGAGATTTGGATGCTGTGCACAGGATAAGAAACAGCATATGCGGGGTGCTTGGGGAGGAACGACATTATGTTCGGGGTTCCCCACCTCCTCATCCAGTTCCGGCTGCTACTTATTCGAATATTGACGTGGATGGTGTTGGAAATGCCCTAGTCCCGAGGCATTGGTCCTTGTATTTGTATTATACATTTATTGGATTTATGTATTATACTCATTTGTGTTATTAATAAAGGCATCAATTCATTTATTATATTTATCTTGTGTAATATATTTAATGAAGTATCCAATGGACATATCTATATCCATGATGACAAGTGTCATGTACTTGGCAGTAAGACCATGGATAGGGTAAACGATATGACCATAGATAGATCCGTAGTCTGTTCCAGTCATGGGAATGAATGGAACAAGAGACTATCATTAACCTGGCTGTATGGCGGTGTCTTACCGGTCATTGGACATGGAATGTCAACCAAGTTAATGGGTACATGCATGGGGGCATGGTACTGGATAGATCCACTAAACGAATAATCCACATGGTATAGTATCACAAGTGATTCTCGTGTAGTACTTGTATGGATCCTTTGACCTGACCATATGATGGTGTTACATGTGAGGTCGCATGCTTAGGGGTACGCCTAAAGGGCCTGTAATAGGGTGCCAAGTATGGGTACTTTCGGGTATGTCACTTAGCATGGTAATGTTATGGATATGCAGAAGGGATTTGTCACTCAGTAGTTCACTGGGAAGATATCACCGGCCTCTTGATGAATGTAACTGTTAAGAGTGTGGCCACACCCAAACAGGTGGGAACTTGTTTGTGAGCTTCAATGCATTCGGGATCAAGTTATTGCCCGCCACAAAAGAGGGTGATCAATCCATGCCTCTGTGTTAGACATTGATATCAATGACATGGGATGTACAAGTTTAAACTACAGGGTTATGATAACAGTTAGACTGCCATCTCCATCTTAATTGGGGGCTGCAGTGGCTTGCTAGAGCCCAACTGCAATCTGCGGGCTAAAGGCACGCTGCCAACATAAAGATGGGCCCACGGGATCGTACACATAGAACGACTGAACACAGACTTAAGGAATCACATGTATACTTGGAGTATACACTATGGAGAGAGAGGTGTATATATGTTAATTATATTATAAAGATCAATTGGATTGATCCTAATAATAAAATTAATATATATTCAATTGGCTCTTCATAATTAATTGGATTAATTATGAGATTATTTCCTAGGTGGAAATATTCATATGTATAGGTTTACATATGATTTTATTTTGTGAAGACTTAATTTTAATTTGATGGATTAAATTAATTAGTCAAACTAATTTTAATTTAAATGTAAATAATATATTACTTGGTGTAATATATTAAATACATGGGTGTATTAAAATTGGGCTTGAAATTAATTTAAACCAGAGTAATTAAAATTAGATTGGGCCTAAATTAAAAGATGGAAGCCCGCACAGAATGAAAGGAGCCAAGCTGGGCCTGAATTCCCCTAGGGGAATTTGGCCACCCTAGGTATAAAACCTAGGGTTAAAAAATTTCGGCCACAACTACACTAAGAAAAGCAATAGCTGAAATTTTCCTAGCCCCCTCTCACCATAGTTTTTGTTTTTCCAACGCTAGCACGGGTTGTGTTCGTTAGGTGTTCATGTACGAAAACGAGGAGGGAATCTAATTTGATTTCTACAGTCTTCATCCATCTCTTGAAAGAGATATTTCGAGTAAGAATTTAATCTCTTTCTATTTCAATTTTAAGTTTTACAATTTCCACTTCAATTGCTCCTGGGACTGGATTTGAGGAAATCATCGCGTTCTTCCGCTTTTAATCGGGTGATTTCCGGTGAAAAATCCCAACAGTGATATCAGAGCGGGCTTTTGATCCGTGGAAATTGTTAAAATTGGTTGAATCCCATGTTTTAAAATTGGAGATTTTTTATTGGGGTTCTTGGTTTGGGTTTAAGATTTTTCCCATTTGTTTTGTACGATTGAAATTAAATTTGCATATAGGTTTATGTTAGTTTAATTTAATTGTATGATTTTGGAATTCTTGGTGAATTTCTTATTGTTGATGGATGCAATATTTGTTTGTTATTTTTTTTATTTCTGTTTAAAAAAAAAATCTGGATCCCTGGGTGCGGGGCTGCCGGCGGCCGCCGCTGCCTGCTGCTGCTGATGGCAGCAGCGGGCCGGGCCCAGTGTTTTGGATTTGGCGGGTCTTGGGCCCGGGGCCCAGTTTTGAAATTTTAATTTGTTTTAAAATTCGTGTGTTTAAATTTATGCAATTTAAATGCGTGTGGTTTCTTGAATAAAATTTTATTTTATTCATGTGATATTAATTTTGGAAATTACTATGGTTAATTGAAATTGGTTCGGGTAATTTTGGCACAATTACTTGGACGGCTGAATTGGACCCATGGTTTCCCAATTCCAGTGGGAGCAGTTGGACTGCCTGGGCTGGAGGCCCAAAGCCCATTAAGGGTTAGAACCATAGTGGGCCAAAATTAGCGATTTCTATATAATGGCTTGGACATAATTGAAATGGGCTTAAATCATGCATTATAACATGCTTATGAATTATATGTATTGGATGCATATGTATGATTAAATGTTTGTATGGTTGGATGCTATTGGACCTTGTACAAGATGGGTTGTATTTTTCTTTTTGGGTATATACGGCCTGCGTGTCGTTTTTCTTTTTTTTTTTTAATGTAATTTTATTTTATTCAAATATTATAAAATTTGTAAAAGAAGAAGCCCATGGAGTGGTGAGCCTAAGTGGAGGTGCAAGCCCAAGTGGAGGTGCAAGCCCAAGTGGAGGTGCAAGCCCAGAAGGAAAAAATGGAGGCCCACCTGATATTTATTTCTAGTATAGGTTTACTAGAATAATATTAGGTTGTAATATAGGCCCATAGCAATCCATTTTACTTTTATTTAATTATGCTTTATGTTTATTTGCATGTATGAATGTATGATCCAATAGCAATTTCACCCGCCTTATGTATGTAAGCCGTTATAAATTGAATCTAATAACCAAATGGAATTACTAAGTCGCTTAAAAGTGCTTCCCTCATTCAAAACCAACTCGAGGTGGGAATAGGCCAGTTGTAGACCATGCCCTCGCAGGATACACTGGAGTATTGTCACTTTGTATTGGGTTAGAGTATGGGATACTCTGACACTTGAATGGAGGTTTTGACTTAGCGTGGGTAGTAGGATTCTCCTGGCCCTAAGCACAGATGGGTAAGTGCCAATAAGCCCATCAAACCGAGAGTCCCTAGGTTGGGATTGGACGGTGTTCCTACCTAAATAATTAAAGTACAGTTGTACCAAACCCTCGTTTGGCTATATCTTGATGAAATATGGATCTCGGCCCATGAGCCCAACAACTCGGTTTAAATTAATAACATGATTCATTATTAATTTCATATGGGAATAATAAATTAAAGTCCTTTATTAACACTCTCAATGTTTTTCTGTGTAGAAACTCTTAAATGGCAAACAACAATACCTTATCACTGTGATTTATTCTTGAAAAGGACAAGCTTTCCGGTCCTAACTTTTTAAACTGGTCTAGGAACTTAAGGATTGTTCTAAGACAAGAGTCAAAAGAGTATGTACTGGAAAGGCCTGTGCTGGCTGCACCTCAAGGACGTAATCCACCGGCTGCCCAACTGGAGGAATACGAGGCGCATGTCAAGGATAATAGGGATGTGACATGCCTTATGTTGGCCTGTATGGTCCCTGAACTGCAAAAACAGTTTATGGACCATCAAGCCTATGCTATGATAACAACTCTAAACGAGATGTTTCAGGAGCAAGCTCGTCAGGAAAGGTACTTGACCAATAAGGCATTCTACTCTTGTAAGATGGGGGCCGGGACATCTGTGAGCGCACACGTGCTCAAGATGAAGGGCTATTTGGACACTTTGGCCCGTCTCGAATCACCTATCTCTCAAGAGTTGGCGGTGGACACAATCCTTGCATCCTTGCCGGATTCTTATGATCAGTTCATCCTGAACTACAATATGCAAGGGATGAATCGTACTGTCAGTGAGCTGCATGGGATGCTTAAGCTCACCGAGCAGTCGATCAAAAAGACTCCGCCGGTACTGCTGGTCAACAAAGGGAAGCCCCCTGTTGCCAAGGGTAAGGCCAAGGAAAAGGCCAAGGCCAAGAAAGCCAAGGCTAAGAAGGCCAAGGCCCAACCCAAGGCCCAGCAGAAGGCAGGTCCTGAAGATGTCTGTTTTGGGTGTAGACAGGCAGGCCATTGGAAGAGATCATGTCCCAGGCTGATGGGAGAGCAAAGAAGGGGCCAAGGTGCGTCCTTTTCAGGTATTTATGTTATAGATATTAACCTTACTGTTTCAACATCCTGGGTATTGGATACTGGATGTGGTTCTCACATTTATTGCAATGTTCGGGGACTTAAGAACAGAAGGTCACTGGGGTCGGGAGAGGTGGACTTGCGGGTCGGGAATGGAGCAAGGGTTGCTGCCATAGAGATCGGCGAATACCACCTTATGATGCCCAATGGATTGGTTTTAATTTTGGAACATTGTTACTTTGTACCTGCTATGTGCAGGAATATTATTTCTGTATCAATGTTGGATATTTCTGGATTTAATTTCACTATTTATAATGGTAGAATTTCAATATCTAGAGAGGGATTATTTTATGGAGATGCTCTATTAAATAATGGCCTATATATCATGGACTTAAATGAAACCAATCATGTCTATAACATAAACACTAAAAGGGTTAAGCCTAACGAACTTAATCCTGTCTACCTATGGCATTGTCGTCTCGACCACATAAACGAGAAGCGCATTGCTAGACTTCACAAAGCTGGAGTCCTAGGGTCATTTGACTTGGAGTCAATTAATACATGCGAATCATGTTTACGAGGAAAGATGACAAAGGCGCCTTTTAGCAAGAAGGCTGAAAGGGCCACTGGCTTATTGGACCTAATACATTCAGATGTATGTGGACCAATGAGCGCAGCGACCAGAGGTGGGCATCTGTACTTCGTCACGTTCACGGACGATTTCAGTAGATATGGCTATGTCTATATGATGAAACACAAGTCCGAGACCCTTGATAGGTTCAAGGAATTTAGGAATGAGGTACAGAACTAGCTAGGTAGGAATATCAAAACCCTTCGGTCGGACCGAGGCGGTGAGTATATGAGCCTAGAGCTTGACTCATACTTGAGAGAGCATGGAATAGTTCCACAGCTCACTCCTCCCGGAACACCACAATGGAATGGGGTGTCCGAACGGAGGAATAGGACCCTGTTGGACGTGGTCCGCTCAATGGTGAGTCAAGCCTCTCTCCCAATTAGTTTCTGGGGACACGCCCTCGAGACAGCAGCTCTTATCTTAAATAATACTCCAACTAAGGCAGTGGAAAAGACCCCATATCATATATGGACGGGCAAGGAGCCCAATGCGTCTTTCCTAAGGATTTGGGGATGCGAAGCACATGTCAAGAGATTGACTAGTGGCAAGCTGGAGCCCAAAACTGATAAATGCCTATTTGTGGGCTACCCTAGGGAAACCAAAGGGTATTACTTCTACAACCCTACCGAGAACAAGGTGTTCGTGGCAAGGAAGGGGGTATTTCTAGAAAAGGAGTTCCTTTCCAAGAAAGATAGTGGGAGCAATGTTGAACTCAGGGAAGTTCAAGGTCCACAAGCTCCTGCAGAGGATAACTCGAAGGCCCAGGTGGAGCTTCCACAAGTGGAAGCACCGACCCAGGCCACACAAGGACCTAAAAGGTCTGGTAGGGATCGTTGGGAACCGGAGAGGTATGGTTTCCTCGTCACCGATGATCAAACTCTTCTCATCTGGGATGAGGAAGAACCCAAAACCTACCAGGACGCTATGGCTAGTTCACAATCTGCGAATTGGCGTAAGGCCATGGAGGCAGAAATGCAATCTATGTACGATAACCAAGTTTGGAACTTGGTTGATCCACCTCCGGGTGCTAAGGTAATAGGTTGCAAGTGGTGCTACAAGCTAAAAGCTGATAATACCTTCAAAGGGCGTCTGGTTGCAAATGGTTTCAGACAAGTCCATGGAATAGACTATGATGAAACTTTCTCACCAGTAGCCATGCTCAAATCCATCAGGATACTACTGGCCATAGCCTTATGGTATGACTATGAGGTATGGCAGATGGATGTCAAAACCGCTTTCCTTAATGGAAAGCTACTCGAGGATGTGTACATGACACAACCTGAGGGTTTTGTCAATCCAAAGTATCCGAGAAGGGTATGCAAACTTCAAAGGTCCATTTATGGACTGAAGCAAGCATCCCGAAGTTGGAATCTAAGATTCAATAAGGCCATAAAGGAATATGGCTTCATACAGAATCAAGATGAGCCTTGTGTGTATAAGAGGACTAGTGAGAGCATTGTCACATTCTTGGTACTTTATGTAGACGACATCCTGCTCATTGGAAGTGACATACCTACACTGCAAGGGGTAAAGCAGTGGCTAAGTAAGTGCTTCGCAATGAAGGACTTAGGCGAGGCTGAGATGATCCTAGGGATCAGGATCTACAGGGATAGATCAAATCGGCTTCTGGGCCTAAGTCAGGCTTCGTACATTGACAAAGTTCTGAAAAGGTTCAGCATGGACCGGGCCAAGAAAGGTTTCTTGCCAATGGGCCATGGGCTGAAACTTAGTAAGAAACACTGTCCTAAAACAAGGGAGGACAGGGAGAACATGAAATTGGTTCCATATGCTTCGGCTATAGGATCAATTATGTACTTCATGTTATGTACGAGACCTGATGTCGCCTTTGCACTAAGTATGACGAGCCAATACCAGCAGGATCTCGGGGAGGATCACTGGAAAGCTGTCAAGGCGATCCTCAAGTACCTTAACCGGAGTAAGGATAGCTTCTTAGTGTATGGTGGTCAGGAAGTGCTATCAGTTACTTGGTATACTGATGCGAGCTTCCAGACTGACCAGGATGAGTAACAGTCGTAGTCTGGGTATGTATTTTTGCTGAATGGTGGTGCTGTAAGCTGGAGGAGCTCAAAGCAGCCAACCATAGCGGACACTACAACAGAAGCTGAGTACATCGCTGCGTGTGATGCGGCTAAGGAAGCTGTATGGATGAAGAAGTTTATCACTGAGTTGGGAGTAGTGCCAACTATCTAGGACCCAGTTGATATCTTCTGTGACAACAATGGGGCTGTTGCACAAGCTAAGGAGCCCTGGTCACACAAGAACACAAAGCACGTGCTCAGAAAGTTTCACCTCATACGAGAAATCGCAGAGAGAGGTGACATTGCATTGCACAGAGTGGACACCGAGGATAATGTCACAGATCCGTTGACCAAGGCGCTGGCTCAGCCCAAGCACGAGGGTCATACTAGGTCTATAGGGATTAGGCCCATGCCTAGTTGGAACTAGTGCAAGTGGGAGATTGTTGGAAATGCCCTAGTCCCGAGGAATTGGTCCTTGTATTTGTATTGTACATTTATTGGATTTATGTATTATACTCATTTGTGTTATTAATAAAGGCATCAATTCATTTATTATATTTATCTTGTGCAATATATTAAATGAAGTACCCAATGGAGATATCTATATCCATGATGACAAGTGTCATGAACTTAGCAGTAAGACCATGGATAGGGTAAACGATATGACCATAAATAGATCCGTAGTCTGTTCCAGTCATGGGAATGAATGGAACATGAGACTATCATTAACTTGGTTGTATGGCGGTGTCTTACCGGTCATTGGACATGGAATGTCAACCAAGTTAACGGGTACATGCATGGGGGCATGGTACTGGATAGATCCACTAAACGAGTAATCTGCATGGTATAGTATCACAAGTGATTCTCGTGTAGTACTTGTATGGATCCTTTGACCTGACCATATGATGGTGTTACATGTGAGGTCGCATGCTTAGGGGTACGCCTAAAGGGCCTGTAATAGGGTGCCAAGTATGGGTACTTTCGGGTATGTCACTTAGCATGGTAATGCTATGGATATGCAGAAGGGATTTGTCACTCAGTAGTCCACTGGGAAGATATCACCGGCCTCTTGATGAATGTAACTGATAAGAGTGTGGCCACACCCAAACAGGTGGGAACTTGTTTGTGAGCTTCAGTGCATTCGGGGATCAAGTTATTGTCCGGCACAAAAGAAGGTGATCAATCCATGCCTCTGTGTTAGACACCGATATCAATGACATGGGATGTACAAGTTTAAACTACAGGGTTATGATAACAGTTATACTGCCATCTCCATCTTAATTGGGGGCTGCAGTGGCTTGCTAGAGCCCAACTGCAGTCTGCGGGCCAAAGGCCAGTTGCCAACATAAAGATGGGCCCACGGGATCGTACACATAGAACGACTGAACACAGACTTAAGGAATCATATGTATACTTGGAGTATACACTATGGAGAGAGAGGTGTATATATGTTAATTATATTATAAAGATCAATTGGATTGATCCTAATAATATAATTAATATATATTCAATTGGCTCTTCATAATTAATTGGATTAATTATGAGATTATTTCCTAGGTGGAAATATTCATATGTATAGGTTTACATATGATTTCATTTTGTGAAGACTTAATTTTAATTTGATGGATTAAATTAATTGGTCAAACTAATTTTAATTTAAATGTAAATAATATATTACTTGGTGTAATATATTAAATACATGGGTGTATTAAAATTGGGCTTGAAATTAATTTAAACCAGAGTAATTAAAATTAGATTGGGCCTAAATTAAAAGATGGAAGCCCGCACAGAATGAAAGGAGCCAAGCTGGGCCTGAATTCCCGTAGGGGAATTCGGCCACCCTAGGTATAAAACCTAGGGTTAAAAAATTTCGGCCACAACTACACTAAGAAAAGCAATAGCTGAAATTTTCCTAGCCCCCTCTCACCATAGTTTTTGTTTTTCCAACGCTAGCACGGGTTGTGTTCGTTAGGCGTTCGTGTACGAAAACGAGGAGTGAATCTAATTTGATTTCTGCAGTCTTCATCCATCTCTTGAAAGAGATATTTCAGGTAAGAATTTAATCTCTTTCTATTTCAATTTTAAGTTTTACAATTTCCACTTTAATTGCTCCTGGGACTGGATTTGAGGAAATCATCGCGTTCTTCCGCTTTTAATCGGGTGATTTCCGGTGAAAAATCCCAACAGATGGAGGCACCTGTTGCTGCCACTGGTAGACGCCGCCAACGTACCACATCGAGGAGACGTGAGGTCACAAGACCAACTGATCCTTCTTGTGACATTGTACCACATCCAGTATCCTACCATTCACATGATCCATATGGAGCAAGCACTTCACAACAATCACAACCAACACAGCAATATTCATCATGGGTTCCTAACCCATCTGCTCCTGGTTCATTTGTTAGTCTAACTGGTCTATCACAGTATGGGTTTAACACTTCTCAAAACCCATTTACACAATGGACTGGGTCGGGCCAATCACCTTGGGCTATGCATAGTATGGGTACACCCCATACTCCTTCTAATATGATATTTCCATCGTTTGAGCGGCCATCTTCAATGGAACAGTGTGTTGGTATGTCTAGTATGTACTCTCAGCAACAACTCACTTTTCCCTATTCCAACTATGGAACAACATCAAATGTTGAATATAATCCATCACAGTGCACTGATCCATCGCAGCCTTCGAATAGAAGTGACATAATATTTGATGTTTCTTTTTAAATAATTTATAATATTTTTATGTTTTAGTTTGAGACTTATATCTTTGAATATTTAGAATATTACTATAAATAATATGTCATATATTTTTTTTATTGTGCATCTCAATTCCTTTGAAATTGAACGAGTGGTAATTAAGATTTTATTACCATATCTATCGTATTTTAAATCATAGTTTTTTTTATAATGTATACTTTTTTAGTAATTGTATAATTGTAATTAATATACAAAGAACATTTTATAATTAATTAATTAAAAAATTGTATATTGTTATTAAAATTTTATCCTATTTTAAATCATAGTTTTTTTATAATTAATTATTTAACTATTAAATAATTAATCGAACGAGTGTTATGCATATTTTCAAAGTAATGTAAAATTTTTCAACATACTCATTGTTTTTTTATAATAACATTTTTATTTTATAGATTTTCATATAAAAACTATGTATATACAAATATTTTTTTACAAATAAAGAAAATTATTTTAAATTATACAATCATTTTGCGAAATATGCACTTGTGTATTAATGTGCCAAATCAATAAGTAATAAACTAAAGAGCCAGAATTTGAAATTTTTTTTCATGGAACGTATAAAACTTAATATCATAAATGTTTTTGTAATAACTTTGCTATACAAAATTAATAAGTTTTTGTAAATTTTTATTGTTAGGATATTTATAAAAAGTAATTGAAGTTATCATTTTTTAAAATAACATATAGTGATATATATATGGATGCAAATTATTGCATTATATTTTACGTATTAATAAATGTATTGAAAATAATAATAATAATGAAAATTAGAGATGAAAGAATGATATATTAAAATTAGAGATAGAAAATGATGGTAATCACTTTTCTAAAGCCAAGCTCTTAACCCTACTTAACACTAGCAAATGATGTTCAACGAATAATAAGATTTCTCATTATTGTGACAAGTAATTTTTTTTTTCTCAATTATTTAAACATTAAAATGATGGAGTTAGGCGGAGAAGACTTTTCAATAATGTCTCTTTGCAGAAACATTAACCTAAAACAAACATATTATAAACTCAAAAAGGGATACTTAAGGTTGGATTTAATATTTTTTTTAGGGGTTTCTTTCCTTTGTGAAGTATAATTATAAATTAAGAAAAAAAAATGTTTCGAGCATTTGTTGTTATGACTACGTGTCAGAATTTGAGTAATGTCATACGCGTTTTTTTGTTAAATATCAATACTACAAAGATTGTAATCTGAAGGATTTTTTTTTTTTAAATCAATGGTAAGATTTAAAATACGAGTGGTAATAAATTCTTTCCATATTTATTGTATTTTTTTTCCCCATTGACTGTTATTAATAATACCACAATAGTAAAATTGTATATTTATTCAACGATTGTTATAACTCTAGAGTTCATTTATATTTTATATAATTTAAGGACTTTACTAAAAATATTAACACTGAATTAGATAATCATAATACGAAATTAGATAATAATATTAAATTACATTATAACATTAAACTACAAAAAACTACCTAAGTTACAAAATTATAAAATTAAACTACTACTATAGTCTTTTCTTAAACCTGAATTTAAAACCATTACTAGTGTTCACTTTATTACAATATTCTTCTTGACATATTGACAGAGTTTCTAGAACTTTGCCAACAAATTCTTGGGGTAACTTAATACATTCACTCTCCTTCGTAATTAATATTTTCACCATATTATCATAATCTACAGGTGATTCGTCGAAAATCTCATCAAATAAGCGTTGATAACGCCAAGATAATCCATTTCTTAGCAGCGTCATTTGTTCCCTCGTTCACACATCAAATTTGTAGCCAGACATTATTATGTCTTGCAATTTTTCATTTATATTTAGCAGGTACTCTAATAACTTTTTCCCCCTTTTCCTCCGAATTGCTTTTAAATTTTCTAATTTCTTCAATGCAAATTCCGGGTACCACATTCTCTTAGGGGTAAGTATTGTTTTAACCATCTATAAGTTGCATAAAAAAAATAACCTTAATTTAAACAATTCAAATACACATTAATTAAATTATTTATTTACAACTTAAATAAAAAATTCTACATCACTACTCTAGTTTTCTTTTTTAAACCCTTGTAATAATAACAACAACAACAACAACAACAACAACAACAATAATAAAAAAATAAAAATAAAAATATAATTTTACACAAAAAAAAAAAATCTACTTCACTATCCCACTTTTATTTTTTTTTTTCCAATAACTTGTATTATTAATAATAATAATAACAATAACAATAATAATGATAAAAATAAATATAAAATTTTACACCAAAAAATAAATCTATTTGACTAGCTCAGTTTTATTTTTTTTTTCCAATAACTTGTAATAATAATAATAATAATAATAATAATAATAATAATAATAATAATAATTAAATTACAGCTATTTACTACCCCACATTTTTTTCCATAACTTATAATAATAATAATATTTCAAAATCTAATAACAATTTTTAAACAAAACTAATAGAGACATTTACTAACTATATAGTTTATATCATATATTTAAGATTTTTCAAACATATAAATATTATATACTAACTTCACAAAAATAAATCTAATACAAATTTATACACGAATATTATATACATATTCCATTTTTTCATACATCTCATATATATATTATTCCACAAATTAAAAATTTTAAAAAAAATTTTATATTTACCTTTTTTCTGTTTAATACTACAATAACTGTTATTTGGTGGTTGTAGTGCTAAGATTTTTGTTTCCAATTTGATGATGACAATCCTAAGAAAAAATTACAAAAAGTTAATTAAAAGTATTATAAAAAAATTAATTAAATAATTATAAATATAAAATAAAATTAGGGTTAGTAATAACTTACCAAGGAATGAGCTAAAGAAGAAGGAAAAGGAGTGAGCTTCAAAGAGGACGAAGGAAGGCGTGAAAAATAAAAAGAAGGATGTACAATTTTTATAAGGGGAGAAGAACCAGGTGAAATGACTAAAAATCATCGGACGGTTAGATTTATTTTTAGTTAAATGATCGGACGGCTGGGGAAGGGACAGAATAAAAAAGTCCAGTTTTAGCACATGCGGACCATTGGGTCCACATTTGTCAGATGCGGACTTAATAAATGTCCGCTTTTCTGACAAGCGGAAACAAAGTCCGCTTCTTACAGATGTGGACGTTAAGTCCATTTTCTGTAAACGCGGACCTTGTTAGGTCGTGTCAGCTCATACCGAAGTCCACTTTTGGAATATGCGTACCGTGTTGTCCGCAATTTTTAACAGTGGACACCTTTAGTCTGCTATTTTCTCCTTCGGATTTTGCCAGGTCATTTCATCCCCATTGTGTCCGCTTCTAGTAATTGAGGACTTTTTGAGTCCGCTTTTTTTTTTTTTTTTTTTTTTAACGGACCTCGTTGGGTCCATACCTTTGACTAGCGGACTTGGCCCACCAGAAAAAATCACCATGTCCGCCAACTTAATATGCGGACTTTGACAAAAACACCACAAAATTGGAATTAGTTCAGTTTCCACCCTATATTGGGTAATAGTTTGGAATAGTGCCACAAATTATTCTTTAATCCTAACCTATACAAGAAGTAGACTTAAAAAGTCTGTGGGTGGAGAAAGCGGACTAGAGAGTCCGTCAAATCTGAAAGCGGACTCTCTGTGGAATATATCAGTCCGCTTTCTAGGAAAGCGGACTAATTGAGTCCGCATTTTCAGAAAGCGGACTGTCTGAGTCCGCTTCCGCTTTCTGAAAATGCGGACTTGATCAGTCCGCTTTCCTAGAAAGCGGACTGAAAAAGCTGCCCACCCAGAATGACAAGACTTGGCAGAGTCCGTGTCTGAGGAATGCGGACACAGCCATAGGTCCACTGCCAACGTAAAGACGGGCCCACAGGATCGTACACATAGAACGTCTGAACTTACACTAAAAGGATTAAGTGCGTACTTGGAGTATACACGCTGGAAAGAGAGAGTTTCGTTGATGATATTATATAGATCGATTGGATTGATCAAAATAATATAATTAATTTTATAGGCTTTCTTATAATTAATTCAATAAATTAATTTATGAGATTATTTCCTAGGTGGAAATATTTTACATGTATATGTTTACATATATTTCATTTTATGAAAGTCTAATTTAATTCATCGGTTAAATTAATAGGTTAAATTAATTTTAATTTAAATGTATTAATATATTATATGGTATAATATATAAACATACATGTTAAATTAAAGTTACATTTGAAATTAAATAAAACCAAAAGAATTAAATGGGCTTGGGCCTTTATGTGATAAAGCCCACATGAAATTAAAATGGATTGGGCCAAATTTTCTTACATGAAAGCTTAGTAACTAAGTTTGGTAACTTAGATAATTTGCCTATAAATGGATAAGGATAAGAATAAAAGGAGGAAGAAGAAAAGTTGAACTTTGCTTCTTTTTATGCTTATAAGAAGAAAAGTTGGACTTTGCTTCTTTTGATGCTTATAAGAAGAGAAATTGAACTTTGCTTCTTTTGATGCTTTTCTCCTTTTTTCTCTTCTCTTTAAGAGTTTCCTTCCGCTAGCACGGGTTTAAGTTTCATAGCCGTTCGTATACGTGACGGTGGAGGAAGTTTAGTTTGATTTCTGCAGTAATCTCTTTAAGAGATATTCTGGTGAGAATCTAACTTTTCTCTTATTGGTTTTGGTTTTTGATTTCCACATCATTAGCTCTTGGGCACGGATTTGAGGAAATCAACGCGTTCTTCCGCTTTTATCGGTTGATTTCCGGTGAAAAATCCCAACAACCAAGACAAGAGCTGTACGACTCTCACTAAAATTATGGTTAAGCCCATTGGTTTCTCGGGTTTGTTTCCAAGCTCATTTGATACATGTTTTCATCTTTTGAACCAATTCATATAGAATGCTCGCTATAGAGGATAACTAATTTGGTTCTCATTATTGAGGTCGAAAAAAATCCGTACTCATAAAAACCATCAATAAGTAAACTTCATAATCTACAAATTAACAAACAATATAAATTTAACAAATAATCCACATCCAAATCCTTGAACTTCTAAAAAAATATAACATATTCAATGATAAGTATAAAATACATAATCTTTTCATATGTAAACAGCCACAGATAACAAGTATCCTAGAGGTATACCCATTCCAATAACAAGTGATTTTTTAAATCTCGTTCCCGTCCCATATCCTATCAGGACGGGTTTAGATAGTCCCATTAGAGTTGGGTTGGTGCCATGTACCCGCGAAATCTGTAGCCGCTGCCATCCCTACAAAAATCATGATTTTCCACAATGCTAGGCTTCTACAATATATTATTAAGATTAAAGATCTTTTTGGCCCTTGTGCTATCATCGGTTTGCCCTTTTGGCCCTTGTCCTATTGAAATTTCCCTTTTGCCTCCTGTGATATGCAAAAACGTTCCAAATTGACCCCTAAAAAGCATATTCCGTCAGATTCCGTTAATAAAATTGTTAACAGAATCTGACGGAATATGCTTTTTAGGAGTCAATTTGGAACGTTTTTGCATACCACATGATACAAAAGGGAAATTTCAATAGGACAGGGACCAAAGGGATAAACTGATGGTAGCACATGGGTTAAAAGGTCTTTATGTCATATTATTACAATGATCATCTTGCAACAAAGATTAAACATATGAAGAACGAGATACAAAGAATCAAATTCAACCAACTACATCCTATCATGATGAAAAAAATGGAATTATGATTCAATCCTGGAAATACTAGCTAATATGTTCATGTTTCATCAAATTCTGAAACCATAGTAATTTCTTAGTTGTGCAAATTGAACTCAAAGTGATAAGAAAAAAGGAAAACATTTTCCTATAAATTCATAGAGGTTGAAGCTGGGATTATATGCACTTTGTATACTATTCTAAGCTGGTTAAAAACATTATATTTATAAAAAGAAATATACAAAAGAAGAATATAAAATAGCTTCACAGTTTGTCTATTGAGGAATTAAACAAAGTCATTTGGCTTCTGACTTTGAGCAAAGTCACTTCTTTGCTTCTCACTTCGGGCAAGTATACAAAATTCATTCTGCTTCTTATTCCGAATTATGCTTATGTACCTCTCATACGGATTCTCTTCAGGATTACGCATCCCCCATACTCGTCTTTGTTGTTGAACCACCAAAACAGAAGCCGTTAGTTGAGAATCTGTTGTAGCAACTAACTCTCCTATTACACCTAATTCCTTCTCTTCACTCTCTTTTCCGAGTTCAGAAATCAACTGCGAGTTTTCATGCTGCTTCCCAACCAGAACAAGATCATACGAATTCTCTATTCCTTCAATAACATCAATAATACCTTTGCAGTCTGTCACTACCTTCTCCTCGTAAGATATCTGGGAATTTGCTAGTAAATCAAACCTGCAATCATCCAAGATTTTTGTATCATATATATGAGTTCTTGCTGTGCTCTCCATATTGGGTGATACGATCTTTAAATGTAAAACACTGACTGATACATGAGGATGTTTCAACATCCGTCTAGCATATGCTAATGCTTCTCTGTCATCAGCACCACCAAAAAATAGAACAAGTATCCTATAAGATGAGGTCTCTTCTAGTAAAAGTGAAGTTTTCTTCGGTTTACCACGGTCAACAAGGATCCCAACAGAACAGGGTGCTTTGTCAAGCACATTCCTGTTCAAATGTCTATATGAATGAAATGAATCTATCATTTTCTTGTCTATGGTTTGTTTATGAAAAGGAATGATGATGAAAGTAATTCTCTCTTCTAAAGCAAGTGAACAAACATCATTATGCATAGTTCTACTAGGTGAAATCGCCTTGTAGCAATTCAATGTAACATTGCCACAATTTACATGCTGAAAGGTTTCGAATGAAGAGAAGATTTTTTCCGACTGTGTAGGGTTTTCAGGAGGTGTATCTTGGGGAATGTGGGGAATCAGCAACGAAGATGCACGTCCTGCAAGCTTAATGAGATGGAGGACAAACAAGCAAATAGGTTCCTTATGACTCGGGTTAGTAGCACTGAGGAGGGTGAGTATGGTGTGGACATTTTCTTGGCTATGGATGCAAGCAAGCATCCGTAGTTCTTGATTTTGACCATGATGTTGTATTGTCCTCCTTTTATAGGCTAGGAACCTCCTTGAAGGATCATACAAAGCTTTAACAAGTGGTGAGATTGCTCCTGTTACAGTCACCACTGATACAACCATAATGGCAAATGTTTCATCGTTTAAGACCTGCACATTAATTAGTTACTTGTAAAACTAAGCATATTAAAACAATGAAACAAATTTGGAAATTTTGAGGAATTGTAGATTTTATATGTTTTCTGATAGAAAAACACTAGTGTTTCAGCCTTATTTAGTCCAAAATAGCATGAAAAACATACGTTGGGACAGTATTAACTTCTGGTTAAAATTAAAAAAAAAAAAAAAAAAATGAAGAATTATTGAGTGGACGCTCTCAATGGCACTAACGTTTCAGCCTTATTTAGTCCAAAATAGCATGAAAAACATACTTCGGGACAGTATTAACTTTTGGTTAAAATTAAAAAAAATGAACAGTTACTGAGTGGATACTCTCAATGGCAGGAAGTAAACAAAGTACTTACAAAACCAAGAATGATTCATAAAGAAACAAGTAATGATGAAGACTTACATTGTGTCTCCTCCAATCGTTTAGTAAAATAAGATCAACAATGCCTCTGGAGTTCATGATAAGACCAAGAGAAAAAGCATCTCTGAATGGCATTCTACAGAGGAGAGGAGGTAGCATCGTCCCTATCAATTTCCCACAGAAACCAACAACGACAATGAATTGAGTTACACCTACTGTGTTCCACTTTTGTATGCTATAAACATTTGTCTTCAATCCACATAAGGTGAAAAAGATAGGCATTAGCATCACCGATACAAAGCAATCAAGCCTCTCAACTAAAGCAGCTCCTAAAGGAGGTCCATCCGGAATGGCCAATCCAACTAGAAAAGCAGAGACTAGAGCATCTAAACCGACAACTTCACCGAGGAATACACAACCCATCAATGCTATAAGAGTAACAGTAGTATAAATCTCTTTCAAAGGTTTTCCTTCTGGTGTATGCCGGACAGCCCATAATGCTGCTGGACGCACCCCAAATGCAATTACAACAAAAAGGCATAACACTGATAAAAAAGACTCGATGGATATTTTGGTTGATTTTGCTATAGATATTTCTTTCACATAAGTCCAAGACATAGTCAACCAAAAGAACAAATCGCAAATCATAGCAGAAGAAGTTGCTAGGCGTCCAATCTCGGAGTTGAGGATGTTTAGCTCAGCAAGAAAGGTTGCAACGACTGGGAAAGATGTCAAAGATTGCATTTTCACTAGTCTCTCAAGTAGCTTGCAAGTGTTCTTATTTAACGAGAAGGAATCACAGATGGACATTTTCACTACTTCAGCCAATCCATAAGGAATCCAGAAGGCTAATGTTCCTATAACCACTACTCTCTTACCAGCTCTGAAAAGGATTGAAGGATCTGTCTTCACCCCAATGAGGAAAATAAATAGCATAAAACCGAACACTGACATGGTTTCAAGAATTATTCTTCCCTTCAATGGAAACACTTTCTCTGCAAAACTCATGCTGTTGCCCAGAACTGAAGGACCAAGAAGTACACCACCCTGATCAATACAAAGCATTAAGAAACAGATATTATTAAACTCTCACATCAGTTATATATATATATATATAATTGCCAAGCTAAATCCACCATTCTCAAATAGCTTAATTAATATGCTATAAAGATGATTTTCTTAAATCTCAATTCATAAGAAATTTTTTTTCTAATAATTATGTTTACTTTAATTTTCTGTTCCATAACCCACGAAACTGTTTCCTCATGTGAAGATGAATATACCAATCAAAACTAATTGTACGATTACTACCTTTCAATATTCACAACTTTTCTCCAACATCGAAAATACTATAAATTAAGTCAACATCTAAATTCCACTATCATATGTGTTTCCTTATGTACACATTTTAGTTTTTTTCCCCAAACTTTATATATTATTCTAACATATGATGTAATGAAACTAAAATTTTAATTTTCAATGTGTACAAGCATTTAATGTATGAAATTATGTGGAAAAATGAAATATCTGAGTTTAGAAATATGCTAAAAGAAAGATTACCATATATCATCAAGAGTTTCAAAGTTTTTTTTTTTTTTTTATAAGAAAAAGTTTCAGGAAGGAGTATATATGTCCAGCCTAGCGGCAAAGGAAAACCATAAGGTTATAGAATGCATATCGCTCCACCTGTGGGACTTCAACAGTGGCTACAAGTATTGAACCAAGGTCCCACAAGAATAGTATTTCACAAGAAAAGCAAGTTCATTTACACAAATCAAATCCAAAGAAATCACATAAAATAATAGCCGTATGAGGTTTCATAGATTTAAAAATTTATTATATATTTAATATGATTGTGAAGCATAATTACAATATCAACTTCCATATAAATTACTCAATTAAAATATAATCCATGAGAATATATCAATGCATTTTTACAATTATTTACACATGAAGCAAAAAAAAAATCCTCGAAGGACAAATTGATGAGAAACAATTAGGTATTGGAATCGTAGAATACAAAGCATTCAACTTCATACAAACAATTCATCAAACACCAAATACACAGTACTTTATGCAGCTTGAAAGCATCCAAATCCAATGCCATGAAGAGCAAAAAAACAATGAAAATCAGGGATTGGAATCTTGGAATACATAACAATCAACTGCATCACCATTATTGTCAACCAAACCATGAAAATTCATATTTCCAAATAATATTTAATTAACAACAAAATTACGAGAGATATTAAATGAATTAAGTAAAAAAAAAAAATTTTTTTTAAAAAAATAGGACTTACAATGATCTGAGAAACAATTGAAGGCTGGCCAAAGGGCTTCAAGAAAACGTAAATAAATCGGGTAAAAATGGAGATGATGGAAAGCTGTAAGAGTAAAAGAGGGAAAGAAAAAGAAAGAGGATCATCTCCAAACCAAAAACCCTTTGAGTTAACCCTACCGACAATCTGACATACGAAAGAGGAACCAATTCCAGCCCCATTTGTAATGCTAAATTGAGAAGATGTAGAAATGTTTGAATTGGACATGGGCAAACAGAGGAGGAATGTAGATATTGTAATACACAGGGTAAAGGGAAAGGAGAAGGAAAAAAAGAAAGAAAGAGAAAATGAAGAAAGCTAGTCATTTTACAGAAAAATAAAAAATGGATGGCTGAGAGAAGAAGGAGAAGATGGAATGAAATAAACATAATGGAATTGCATGCATATATCAACTCACCATTTTACATTCAAATTCTTTTCACCATGGGAATATCAGCCAAATCTAGTTCTTGATCCTTTATTTTAATTCTCATTTTTTACTTGTTACCATATTATTGTTCTTTTATTTCAACTTTCAATTTGTAATGTATAATCAACTAATTTGTAACTTCAATTGTAGAAAGTAGGATATGGTTTAAAATTGTTATAAGAATTTTGGAAGGCCCAATTTTAATTTATCCTTCAAAATCATATGTCCTTAAAATATGGTAAAATTAAATATGTATATTTACGAATGTTGTATGGAATGGGAATGCCTTTTCTTTAAAAAAAAAAAAAATAGTCTGCATATCTAACTGAAATGAAAAATAAATTGGAAAGAATTTAGTTTTCTCATTCTCATCTCCGATCACAATCTATAACTTTTGTTCCTTTCTTAAATCCGTTTAAAAAGGCAACTCATTTTTTTGGTCCAAAACTAAATTCATGGGTACATGTTACCACGTGCATAAATTACGTGTTTTTAAAAAAAATAAAATGATAAGTTTCACAAATTATAAACTTAAAAATCATTTTAATAACAACTACAAACTCTAAATAAAAATTTAACAAAATAAAAGATATAAAATTGAAATTATTTTAGTAACCAAAACAATTCAAAACATATCTTATCTAGGATGGCCGCGGAGCGGGGAATGAAATACCATCCCTTCTCCAGCATTAGCAGGGATTCCCCATTCCCATCCCGATGAGGGTGGCAGGGAAAAAATTTATGCCATCCCCATCTCCACAGGGATTTTCGTTCCTACAGGGATCTTCCATTCCCCATTTAACTTTTTTTAATTTTTTGTTTTTAAATTATGCATTGACAAACAAATACAATACATTCATCAATATCTCAAACATACATTAATTCAAAATAAAATTATAATCCAAGCAACAAATTATAAATGGTTCAAACTTCAATATTCATAAAGCATAAATAAAATCTACGAATTATAAAGTGAGGTTGAGAGAAAATGTTATGTTACACTAGGTTTTTTACGTTTATTTTAAATTCGTAGACAGCTTAGAAAAAAAAAATATAATACATTTTTAATATATAAAAACAATAATTTTTTTTAATTAATTTAATTCTCTACAGGGATATCACAGGGAATTCCCATGGGGACGGAGAGGGGATCCCCACGGGGTAGGGACCCCTAAACCATTCTCGCCTCATCCCCACTTTTGGGAAAAAAATTCCCCCATCTCCATCCACATTTGAAGATGGGGCGGGGATTCCCTGTCCCCGTCGAGGTGGGTCCCAACGGGAAACGGGGAATCCCTAATCTTATCTTATTATATACATGGATGTAATTTGAGTATACCATACCTCTCATATCCACGTGGTTGTATTTTGTAATGCGCATTCTTGACCCAAATCTTATTAAATAAAATTTAGGTGATCCTGATAGGAGAAAGGAATGTTACATGCAAATTTCTACATGCAAATCTTATCTTATTTTCAAGCATTTCTACATTTCCAAAACATTTCAAAATATCGAAAATTCTGAGAAATTTGTATAAAAATTTAATTTTTTTCACTTTATTATCACAATTCTAAATAAAAAATTAAAGGCCTAATACATCTTGAGCCCTTATACTTGGCCTAAACTGCCTTTTGCTACCCTCAACTTAGAAGTTGTTCACTTAACCCCCTCAACTTACTTAAAGGTCATGTTTGGCTCATAGAATGGAATACGGTTGGAATAGAATAACTCCAATGTATTAGATGAGAAATGAAATAGCTATTCATTTTTCCATCCTACTCAAATATTTGGTTCAATATTATAATAATATATGAAACATGCCATATTATTTTTAAAAACCAAGGAAAATTGTGTGAAATCGGATTAAATAAAAAAAAAAGAATCATATAACGAAAACAAAGAAAAAAAAAGACACAAAATGAAGAAAAAATTGCAAAAAAAAAAAAAAGAAAAAGAAAAAAGAAAAAAGAAACATAAAAAAACGAAAGAAATAAAAAAACATTCAAACAAACAGAAGAAAACAAATGAATATAGAACATCAAGGAAAATGGAAAAATTAGAGAAAATGAATAAGATAAAAATTAAATAAAACATGCATTGAAATATGAAATAATTATTCATTGGTTCTATAAAGAATAACTATTTCTTACTTTGATGAATGACTATTTTATCGAATAGCTATTCCATGGCCAAATATTAAACTAAACATTTGGATAGCTATTCCACATTTTATTCTCTCTATGTTCCATAAACCAAACATATTAAACATGTTTAATTAACACTCTAAACTTATTTAAAATTATACTAATAATCAATGTTATCAAAATTAGACCGGACTGGTCAGTTCAACCGGTTCAACTACGAACTTGTTATGAGTCTGCTGGGTTTGATAAAAAATCTCGATTTATAGAAAAATCGGTCAAAAACGGTTCAATATTTGGTTCAATTGGTGAACCGACCGGTTAAATTGAAGGTTAAAACATAATTAATTATAATATATTATTAAATAATAATTTTTAAAAAAATAAATTTCTGGTTAAACCACTGGTTCGAATTGATCGAACCAATCAAACTACGAACCAGTAGCCTCACCGGTTCGTATTCCGATCCGATTTTAATAACATCACTAATAACTACCATTCTCTATAAGAAAAATGAGATGAGTAGTTTTACGTCAAGTACAAGCACATAAACAGTATAAAGTCTCATTGTTCTAACAAATAAAATTGTACACGTGGAATATTCAACATGAATTAAGTAGAAAAATAATAATAAAAAAAACTTGGGTAATTTAGAGAAATACGCCTGTTATAAAGTATTATAACAATTACGTTAGGCGCTAAAACTCTCAAAATTATGTTACAAAATATGGAACATTCCTCAGTTATGCTCATCCAAATATTCCTCAACTACGCCAACTATAAAAGAAACACAACATACTAGAGTTTCAAAAATTCCAATTTACCTCAATTCTCCAAGCCATGATCTATCTCACATCTCGAACTTTCCAATCGAAAGTTCTCTACCATCGAGATCTCTCTCACATTGGGATCTCTCTCCCTCTCTCTAATTAGCTCAAACAATTATAACAAACATACAAAACTCAAAATCCATTCCTACTGCAACATCCTCTCAGGGATCGTAATGTTAGAAATCGTAATTCTACTACACTACAATAGCGAATGGCATGAAAAAATAGATACAAAAACTTCAGAGTAAATGGAGTTCTAGTACCAACAGATTCCATATTCTATGAATTGAAACGCATAATCATACAGAACATCAACATTGATCAAAACAAGGACATATAGATACAATTCTAGGTAACAAACAGACATCCACAAATGCAAGTCAACAATGAAATGACAATTCGATTCTATCTGCAGCTCAAAACTCGAAGCAACAATCTCATGCAATATCCTCTGTGCATTACAACCACACGAAAGGAAACAAGGGATCAGATAGGTACTATTATCATATATTTTGTATCACAAATGTATCATAAAGTTAGAAATGATTTAAGCACATACAAAGCATAGAAAGTGTCCCAAAAAGTATGACAAAAGTATCGAAAAAGTATTAAAAAAGTATAAAAAAAAGTATCACAAAAATATCACAGATGTATAACAAAAGTATTAGAATTGTATTACAAATGTATCAGAAAGGTATCAAAATGTATTAGAAAGGTATCACACACAACTCTTCACAAGTTAGAAATGATTTAAGCATATACATAACATATAAAGTATCACAAAAAGTATGATAAAAGGATCATAAATGAATGAAAAATGTATTAAAAAAGTATCAAAAAAATATCATAGAGGTGTAACAAAAGTATTAGAATTCTATTAGAAATGTATAAAAAAGGTATCAAAATACATAACTCTTTGTGCAGTTTTAATACGATAAAAAATGTATCATAAAATTATCAAAAGCTAACTCTTCCTACAGCTCACTGTGTAGCTATAATGACAAACCCAACAAAACATGAATAACCAAAAGCAAAAATGCAAGAATCTCAGTAAAAAATAGTGTACAACCAAGAAGAACAAGATGATCACCAACTTTACATAAGTAACATTATAGCCAACATAATTCAGGAAATATTCAAACAATAAACAACATAAAAAGATGATGAAGAAGAAGACAACAACATTACAAATCCTGATGTAGGCATTGTACAAACTGGATAGATATACAAAAATAAGGACACATGAAAAGAAACCATTGCTTATTATGCAATTGAACAAAATTTCTAGTACAAAGTAAATAAATCATGTCCAAGACAGTACTACCTCAACTGCATCGATGACAGATGCACATGGATATTTAGAGCTTCCAAAAAGGGTAAAACATAAAGATTTATAATAAGGAAATACAATGAACAACACATATGCAACATCGATGAGAGAAACAGTGAAAAAAGACAAGCAACAATTAGATTCATTGCAATAATGATCAAGAACAAATACCTGAGATTGAAGAGAATATACACAGCTTCAAATATAGTGCATGACATGAGAGACCAAATTGGAGCAGAAATTAATTACCAAAAAGCCTGGAAATCAAAAGAAGTGGTGCTTAAAATCATGGGAGGACCATCAGAATCTTACAAAAACCTACCAACCTTCCTCTACATGCTCAAAAATACAAATCTAAGAACAATAATTAACCTTGAAACAAGAGGAAACATATTCCTATCCCTCTTTGTATCTATGTAAGTGTTAATACGAGGCAGCAGCACTGCAGACCAATTGCAGTTGTTGATGCCATGTACCTACTTACATGCTACAAAGGAACATTAATATTAGCATGCACACAAGATGCCTCAAGTAAAGCAAATTATTCAATAATAACATACTTCTATTTTGTTTTGATGCTGATACATTCCTGATACATTCCTAATACATTCTTGATACATTTTTGATACATTTCTGATAATTTCTGATACATTCCTGATACATTGCATCATTTATGTATAAAAAAGTATCAATAAAGTATCACCTAAGTAATAAAAGTAAAAAAAAAAAAACTAACAATAAACTGTGCTATGTATATGCAAATTATGCAGTAGTGGATATGGAAAATGACGAAACTTGGGAGTGGTTCTTCAACCAATTCAAACAAGTCTATATCTAAAGAAAATGAATGACCATAGTTTCAAACAAAGACAAAAGCAATGAAAAAGCTTTCAAAATAGTGTACCCAGAAATACCACACTATGTGTGCACATTCCACCTGCTCAAAAACCTCAAGACCATATACAAAAACAACATACCAGAAATGACAAAGTACTACAACCTAGCATCAAGAGCATACACTGTAAAAAAGTTTAACAAGTACATGTCTAAATTGTAGAAAATGAACAAAAAAATCCCGTAATATCTCCAAGATGCTGGATACAAAAAATGGATCAGAGTACATTCACCCAACAAAAGACATAACAATCGCACAACAAACATAGCAGAATCAATAAACTCAATCAGCAAAGCAACAAAAGGACTACCAATCACAACACTTATGGAGTACCTATGCAGCATGATCCAGGATCTCTTCTACAGAAATAGAAATATCGCTCTAGCAATAATGATAGAACTAACACAAAAGCAGGAACAAAAAATAAGAAAGAACTACATTCTAGCATTGAAAATGGAGGTAAACATAAAAAACAATAAATAAAAGCACAACCGTGTTATGTTTTGCTTCTGATACATTTCATTACAATCTAATACATTCATGATACATTTTTCATACATTCCTGATACACTTGTGATACTTACCTTATTATATTAGAAATGTGTCAAAAATATATCATGAATGTATCAGGAATGTATTAGAAAAGTATCAAACATAACTCATATATTTCTCATACGGTAATAAAACATTATACAAAACACAGTACATGCATGATACATTTGTGATACAATTTGATCACTAACAAAAACAAAACATGAAAAAATAGGGAAAACCGTCAACAAGTCACCTAGTCATAGTCTCAAAAGATGACATAGACTACATAGTTGACATGAAAGAAAAGACATGTACCTGTAACATATTCCAAATAGATGAGATTTGTGCACATGCCCTTGCATACATAAGGAATTTTGGCCTTATAACCTATGATTATTGCTCAGAATACTACAAAAAAGAAAAGATGGACATATATAAGGGAACAATATATCCAATACCATCAAAAGACACATGAGACATACCTAAAGAAATCATAGATCAGTAACTCCAACCACAAGAAGCAAAATAGAAATTAGGACGACTAAGGAAACAGAGAATGAAACCTGCTTGGGAAAGGAAAACAACAAAGAGATTAAAATGCGAAACATGTAGACACAGAGTGCACAATAGGAGAACATACGGAGGAGCAACAAAATACTAATGTAATTTCACATTACAAATAACATAATAACAAATACTTTAGAAAATGTAAAACAAAATCCTAATTCAAACATTCAAACAAATTTAGCCCTTTTATATCTTTAACCTGAATTGTATAAAAAGAAAATACATCCAATGTTCTCATATATATATATATATATGTATGTATGTATGTATAAAGCTAGACCTTTAACAATAAAAACTGTTATGCAATGTACAATACTGCCTTACAAAAAAATACTTTCCATCTAGCACCTTAGTATACTCTATATCACTCTCTAGCCTTTCTTCAACCTTCATCAATCCATGATTATATAAACTGATGGCCAACCTGAACCTATAAGCTTTCACATCAAGAGGATTAGGGAACTCCCTTTGCTCTATTAGATACTTCAAAAAAGACAAAAAAAGATTCCGCAATCACTAAAAAAAATCATCAGCTCCATATAAAAAAATGTATCAAAATTGTATCAAGAATGTATCAAAAATATATCATACTAATTAGTCTGCTGAGGTACATTATCAACAACCACAACAGTAAGTGGCCGAAGAGGATCCTTCCCAAAGTACTCTTTAGACTCAAGAATGTCAGGCCTCGATGCAAGAATTGTTGGAACCCATCTCGGCTTGAAAACAAAGCAAATTGCGGAATAGATATTTTCAAGCTATGGTTCGTGCCCAAGAATCCATAGCTAGGTTATAGATCTATAAAATCAAAGGGGAAAGAAGAAGATTCCTCACCTAAGCCGTCCTCTCCAAATTGATTTTCATAAGGGCTTCACTTGTTGCCCCTCTACATTCACACATGTGGGGTCTCACCGGTGGGACTCGAGTGCTAGCTCCTCGGACTAAGATTCCAACTTTAAGCCAAAACTCTTTTGCTCAAGTATGGAAGAAGAAGATGTGAAATGGTGGCTTAGTGTTAACCATTGGACATTAGGGTTTTAGCCTATCCCTTTTATATGAAATACAAAAAGGGAAAAAACCCATTATGCCCCTCCTTATAAATATCTAGACACTTTAGCCAAAATATCTACTATATTTAATAAGATAATAACTTAGCCAAATTTACCATGTGGTAAATATGCATAGTCATTATAACCAATTCTCAAAAGGGATTATCATATTTTATTTTGGGACTTAACAATTAATCCCATAAAATAAAATAAAATAATCCATTAAGATGTATCCGATACATATCAAATGGTCCGTCATAAAGCCCTCCTAAACTTCTAGCATTTGATCCTGTAAGTCCATCCGTATGTTGGCCATGGGCCTGAAATTACATTTGATCCATAAGTTGTAAGTGGGCTCTAGCAAGCTGTTACAATCCCCAATTGGGATGGAGATGTCAAAATCAAACCGACATACACCTAAAGTATTCTTATACGATCCTTTACACATCTGATATCGGTGTTGTACAAGGCATGTCTCTGTCATCTTTCTAAGTGTTAGGACATTTACTTGACATCCAAGTAGACTGATGAGATCAAACAAATGATTATCCAATAATCATTCTATTTGGCTACGAACATACACTACTCAGTCTCTCTCATCAAGAGGCTGGTGATATCATCTCTTCGGTGAAGAGATAGGCAATTCCTTCACATTACTCCCAGTCCTAGCATGGTTCCTAATATACCTAATGTACCCATACTTGGCACCCAGTTACGGGTCCGTTAGTCACACATCAAAGTATATAAGGCCATATCCAAGAGTGTATTCGGGTCTAAGGATCCAATATAAGCAATACATGAGAATCACTTATGACACTTGACCATGTAGTGTTCTCATAAACGGATCAATCCAGTTCACTGTTCATTAACATGAATCTATGTCCTTGATCGACTTTCCAAGTCCTATGGTCGGTAGACACCATCCATCTCACAAAGAACATACTAGTCTTTAGTTATATTCATTCCCATGATTATAACAAACTAGGGATAGCTTTAAAACTATGTTCTTTAAACTCATGGTCTTACTTGTTAAGTACACGCTACAAACAAACATGAGTAAATACCAATTTATGGATTCTTAATATTTATTAATTGCATAAGTAATTCTATAAATATGATTATGCCTTTTATTAATACCAAGTAAATGTATTCTCATACATAATAAAACAAAGTACATCATACAGGGACTAGGGCATAACCCAACAAAAGTATTAAACTTCTTTATGAAATAAGGAAGAAGGGTTGCATACTCATCATCACAGTTATATGTGGAATAAAAACTAGTCCTCTCCTTCATTGAATCATAGATATACATCTTCCGATCTAAAAACACAAACCTTCCCAATACCCAATGATTCAGATTCATATGATTTAGGAAAAAAACAACATCCACCTCATTCCATTGTTTGGCACAATAAACATCATAGCTAAACATATAGTTGGTGATCGTATCAGTAAGCTGGAACTTCTCATTACCCTCATCAGTATGTAAAATATCTTTCACAATAGTAAAAAGATATTTCACCCTCTAGACCAAGCGTAAATCTGTGGTACTGAATCTCAGAGTGATACTTTTCGAATACTTGCCCTTTTTCATCATATAATAAAGCACCAAATCCATGTAATATGAAAGCATAAAAAAAAAATACAACACAAAATCAAAAACAAAAATACAAATATCATAAAAACTACAAAAAAAAAGTATAATGAAAACACAAAAAAATACATACAACACTATACAGAAGTTCCCCTGGTGTATAAAGTTCGTAAAAGAAAGTCTTATAGTCAATTGAATAGATTCCTAAATCCAACTGTGGTTTTATAATGTTCTTCACTAGTCTATACATCTTGTTCAATTTCTTATTGAAACAAAAGCAAGCAAACAATTTAAGAAAACCAAAACATAAGAAAACATAAAAAAAAATATAAAAAAAGTTCAAACCAATTACCTCATGGCAGCCAACTTCTTCTTATGAATAAATTTATGGAACGAAGCCACATATGTACTACTTGGATACTCCCCCAACTTAGCAACACTATCCAAAGGACACATCCCAACTAGAACTGTCTTAACAAAATGACTCTTTGGTACAAATATGAAAAAGGAGTATAAGGTGAGCTCAACACACAACCATCTCGCTTCTTTCACTTCAGAAAACAACCTGCCTCATCGTCATCAACAATAATGACCTCTTCTGTAATCATATCAAAAAAACAAAAAAATAAAAAAATAAAAACTAGATTCCAAAAAAAAAAAAAAAAACAAAAATAAAATTAAAAAATAGATAAAAAAATACGCACATGATGTGACCACTTCCATCTCTTAATACTATTAACTTCAATTTTATCCAAAGGAACTGGATCAATAAAATCTGAAAGGCAACTAGAAGAATCCTAAACATATGTAAAAAGTATCATAAATGTATCAGACTTATATAAAAAATGTATCAAACTTGTATCAGAAATGTATAACCAAAATGTATCATAATAGTATAAAATAGTATCAATAAAGTATCTAGAACAATAAACACTAAAGAATCATAAAAACAACAAAAGTTGAACAAAAATCATACTGCTTCCTTAAGCTTTCCAAGAGCAGCCACAACTTCATGCTCAGCATTATCAACAACAACAACTTCTTCAATAATCATACTACCAGTTTCAGCATTCACTTCATTATTGACAACAGATTTTACAACATTTGAAGCTACATCGACTATAACACTGAAGTCAGTTGTACAATCAAAAGTGAAAACTGGATTGACATTACCCGTTATAAGCGCAGGATTTTCATCCCCAAGTTTCAATGATGAATAAGTTGTTTATTTGCTTCTATAGCTTTTTACGGTCATAGAAGTCAAAGTCAAACCAAGATCGAAGCTCCGATCACCCGAGCTTCAAGCCTCGGATCATTTCCTAAGTGAAAGAGGAGGCTATCTGGATCAATAGCCATATGACTGTTGTATCATCAACCACACGGCTATCACCATGAGACCCATGTAAGTCTTATTGTCTGAAGGAATCATGATATTTTTCTTGGAAATGATTTTTGGGTTGTTGGGGATAGATTCTATAGGAAAAACACCAGTTTTGTATCAATATATATCTAACCAGAATAGAAAGAATGGGTTAGCAACTTGAATCTAGAGAGAGCGAAGAAGAAAAAGGAAGAAAAAGAAAAGAGAAAACCAAAATTGTTCTTCAATTTTCATCTTTAATCTCTTTTTTTAGGCTTAAAATCGGCTAGAAATCTTAGGTGAACACTTCATTAAGGTTGTTAATAGGATTAGAGACTAATCTGGACACCAAGATCGTAACATTCGGATCTTGAAATCATTTTTAGAGCTTAAAGTTTGGGTGTGAAATTGGAGCCTTTCTTGAAGGATTTACACCTCCTAAAGTTGTTGATCCATGCTAGAAGGGTAAATATCTGAGAAACCAAAGGATTTGACTTGTTTGTGTTGTATTTTGAACATCATTTGCATATTTTTGAAGCTGCTCAGTTTTTGAATTCTAGTCTAAGAAACAGAGCCATATGGATGTTGCAACAACCACAGGGCTATAGTTATTTCTATAAGGCTATGGTTCCCAAAGCAGAACCGTGAAATTGAAAGATTTGAAATCTACTACTAGTCTTGAAGTGATACCCACGGGTATCAGCTAAGGACAGAGTCACCAAAAGTTGATTTTCTCTGATTTCATGATATTTAAACCTTAGATTTACATTCCAAAAGCATGTACTAGAACAGAACATCGATAGAAACCTAGTTTCTTGGAAACTGACTTACTTGCCATGCTAAATAATTAACCGATAAAATTGTTTTCAAAACCATTTTCTCAAACATCAATACAGGGATGTTTTCAAGGTCTAGTGGGTGATATTTGTCGAGTTTCTCCGGCTATCCCCCTAATGCATGATCCTGACTCATGTACTATCCCAAACTATCGTGATTGAGTCCCAAGTGAAATTATTCGTATGCTAACATATGTTTTGCAGGATTAAATGTATGTTTAAGCTTATTTATATATTAGATGAACTCATGTATTTTAGGCGATTGTACCTCGATTCCCCATTTGATTCACATTTATCCCCTTGGGTAGTTTATCTTATTCAGCCTGTATAATTAATTTATTTACATCTTTTTGTACCTTGCGTGAACACCGTATGCTCTAAATAAATTTGACTTAGTTTTAATTAGATAACAGGTACGTGACTTGTCCAGACCTAGATCTCTAGAAGGTATGGCGGCCCTCACTTGGTTTCAGTTGTACCTATATTTTTTGGTTGAGCTGAGCCGGGTGGTGACTCCTATATCTTTTTTGAGATTTCAGTCTCGAATCTTTTAAAAATGTATTTTCCAAAATGGACTTCCTATCATAATTACATAATAAAACAAAACTTATAAAAAATTCTCGGTTTGCTTCGCTGTGTTTCGTATATGTAAAACGTAGTCCGCTCATTGTGGTGACTCCGCTAGGAATTTCTTTTAAAATTTTTTCAAAACTTAAAAGATTTGATGAGCACTGAAAGTATCAAATTAAAATAGCTTCAACAAACTTTTTGTAGCATTTTATATGCATTGCATATTAGCTAGATTTGAGCATTTGGTTAAGGTATAATTTTTAGCCCGGTGAACTGTTAAAGTGCTACCTACATTCCCCCAGGTCGTAGGGATATGGATATAGAACAGCACCTATAGCCTCATACGAACCCCTTCACCTATACCCTTGAGTGGGGAGGAATGAGGAATGTATATTTGCTATGGGAACCTTGATGTTATCCCAGACTTTGACCGAACTCATATAAATAATCATAGTAATTTCCATTAGGATGCCAAAATGATATGTGTGATATATATGTAGTTTCACCTTTATCATTCCCCGTTGATTATTAAAGAGATCCCTACCTAGGGCTTGGTTACCATATCAACTATTTGGCCACATGGAGAAATAAGGTCGAAAATTTGCATTCACCTGCTACGTGCTACATGATTTATTCTACTGTACCATATTATAATCATTCTTTCATGCACATACTATACACTTCCACATACCATTTGTGTGATACTAACCCATTATTTTTTCATGTCGCCATATGCATGTTAGTGTATGCTCTAGTCCCTTTGACAATGTAATCAGATTTTGATAATTAATAAAAGGCATTAATCTATTTTGTTAATTTCTTGTGCAATTAATAGTAATAAAGTATCCATCAGTTAAGTCATACTCTTATTTGTTAGGAGCATCTCCTAGCAAGTAGGACTGAGAGTAGGGTTAACACTTAACTATAAATATCCCTAGTCTGTTATATCATGGGAATGATACTAACTAAAGACTAGCACGGTATTTGATTGTATGGTGGTGTCCTACCGGTCATTGGACATGGATTGTTAATCAAAGAGATGGGTATATTTATGGTACTAGATCGATCCACTCAGAGTATTTCACTTGACCATATAAGACAAGTGAATCTCTAGTAGTACTTATATTGGATCCTTAGACCTGATGTTGCAATGGACTTAGGGATGATCTCACATACTTTAACATCACCTAAAGGGCTTGTAAAAGAGTGCCAATTATGAGTATGATTGGGTATGCCAGTGAATAACTAAGGATCATGGGTAAGGTGAAGAGAAATGACAATTTCTTAAATAAGATCATGATATCACCGACCACTTGATGAGTGAGACTGAGAAGTGCTTGGCCAAGCCCAATACTTAATCATTGGGTGATTAAGTGATTGATATTCTTCAGTCTACTTGGTATTAAGAAATGTACTTACAACCATAGTGGATGACTTCATCATGGTTCGAGCAGTACAGAGATATCTAATAGGCATGGGATGTACAAGAAAAAGGCTACAAGTTATATATGTCCAAAAGATATATTCATCTTAATTGGGGGTTATAATGGTTTGCTAGATACCACCTATAGTCTATGGACATAAAGGTTTAGGGCTCACTGCCAACATAAAGATGAACCTATTACATCGCATGCATAGGGTCAAGATCGGATGTTTAGGACCTAAATATATATTGCTTATATATTTAATTGAAGGAGCTATTGTCATATTTATATTATTTTAATTATTGCATAGTGCAATAAATAAATTAATTAAAATATGACTTGTCAAAATTGGATTTTGACATAATAGGGAATTATATTATATTTAGATTAATTTGTTTTATTGCATGGTGCAAGAAATGAATTATAGCTAAAATATGATTGTGTTAAAATTAGATTTTGACATAAGGAATTATTTTTATTTGTATCATAAGGTTTATGGGGATTTAATTGAATTAAATCTTTAACCTAAAGTTTAATTAATTAAACACTAATTAACCTACAGTATAAATAGAATACTATTTCCTTAATTACCCAACCTAACACAGACTGCCTCCTTCCCATAACACAGTGAGAATTTCGGCTAGCACTAGCTCTCCCTAGAGTTTGGCTATTCTTGCTCCATTCCTATGCTAGCACACTCGTTTGATCATTTAAGACCTGCATGTGTGATGGTGGAGATTTCCTGCTTGGAAATTTTCTTAGAAAGCTTCAAAATCTGGGTAAGATTTAAATCACTTTCGGGTCGAGTTTGTTTCTTCCCAATATGAATTGGTTCCTGGGCTGGATTTGAGTGCAAAATTGTTGCATTCGCTGTTAAAATTTTTGTTTTGCACAGTGAAAATCCTTATAGTGCATTATTTTTCTTGTGTAAATAATCCCACTCATACATGTCTTCTTTGCGTGAAACATACACTAACAATTTTGTTGCAGCCATATGCATTATTTTTTGTGTGTAAATAATCCCATTTATTCACCTCATTTTTGTGTAACATATACACTAACAATTTTGGTGTAGCTATAATTGTGTGTCATTTATGCATAAATGAACCCGCATTAATAAACCTATATGTGATCATCCTCAGGCAAACACTAGATGCGACTTTAAGACCACATGTTTATTGTTCTGTAACCCACGGTTTTTGCAAGAAGTTCACATGCTCACTTGTCTTTTAAAGACAATCCTTTTCAATGCTCCCCGAGTACCAAACTCTATCTGTGTGCAAACTCATAAGCACCCAAAACCCCCAGGTTGTTTTAGGTCCCAAGACTTTAAAACTTTCTAGTATCACCTTCGGGTGCCCCAAGGACGCCGAATTTCTGTCCGTATGCAGACTTATGTGTATAACTATGACTAGCAGGATCTAGTTAACCCTATTCGATGCTCCCTAAGTACACAGGCTCTGTTCATATGCAGACTCACATGCACCCAAAACCTTAGGCTATTTTAGGTCTGATGACTTTCAAACCTTCTAGTATCGCCTTTAGGTGCCCTAAGGGCCTAAAATCTCTGTTCCGTATACAGACTCATATCTAAATAACTGTGAATAGCAGAATCTAGTTAACCTTATTTGATACTCCCCGAGTACCTAATCCCTATCTGCAAGCTCCCCGAGCATCGGATCCTCACCTATCCCACATGAATATTCATGTCAAATGCATATCATGCATCAATCATATCACATCATCCATGCATACACATATACCACTTTAGGTTAGAGGACTGTCAAGCATTCATCCATGATGCTAATGTGTGTTTATGAATCTTTATAGTTTGGGATCGCTCTACTGAAGGAAGAAAAGTCAGAGTTGGTTATGCAGATCCTTAACCACGATGGAGAATCAGTCCAAGATGAGTCATTTTGGTGTTTGGGTTAATGGTTGTAGAGTCAGTGTCAGATTCAGAACAAGAGGAACAGATTTAGACTTTGGGAATAAATAGCTTATTTGTGCTAGAAGAAAATACTATAAAAATGGGGGATCAACAAAACATGGACCAGCAGAATATTGCAATCATCACTGCTTTCGTGGTGGCAGCCATTAGGGACCTTTTAGGTTCAGAGGAATTTAGGGCTAGCATCCGTAATCAGGTGCAGGCCACTATAGGCAGCATTGTCACTAATAGACAAGATGAACCCATTGTAGATTAGGGGATCCACAATAGATAGGCATAGCAGAATGTAGAACGTGAGAATGTTGGTAGACAGGCTCCAGCAAGGGATAGAGACTACCAATTTGAGCAACAAAATGCCTCAAGAAGGGTTAGAGAGGTACCAGTTGAGTTAGGGCTGAAAGGAAGCTAAAAGAGAAGTATTTCGAGCTTGATAAGCTTCTACCTAAGCTTCGTTAGATGGCATAAATCCCTACTATTAAATGCATCGTCCTAAATGGTTTGAGGGCCAATGGGATTGATATGTTGCCACCCAGCTTCCAAATGTCGAAGTTCACTCCATACGAAGGAATGGGACCACCCAGTCCTCACATTGACAATTATGTGATAGTGATGACAATAAACGGCTTGACCACGAATCAACAGTTGGCTTGTTTCCGACTACTCTTGAGGATGGTGCCGCTAAATGGTTTTATAGGGATTTTCACCATGCAAAAAAAGAAAAAATTTAGCAATAGGAGAAATCGATTTGCATTCAAATCCAGCCTAGGAACCCATTCAGATTGGGAAGAAACAAACTTAACCAGAAAGTGATTTAAATCTTACCTATATTTTAGAGCTTTCAACAAAAATTTCCAAGTAGGAAATCTCCACCTTTACACATGCAGGCCTCAAACGATTGGATAAGCATGCTAGCACTTGACCAGGAGCAAGAACGGCCGAACCCCTAGGGAGAACTAGTGCTAGCCGAAATTTCACTATGTTCTATGGGAAGGAGGCAGTCTATGTTAGGTCAGGGAATTAAGAAAATAGTATTCTATTTATAATGTAGGCTAATCAGGGTTTAATTAATTAAACTTTAGGTTAAAGATTAAATTCAATTAAATCCCACCAACCTTATGATATAAATAAAAATAATTCCTTATGTCAAAATCCAATTTTAACATAATTATATTTCAACCTTAATTTATTTATTGCACCATGCAATAAAACAAATTAATCTAAATGTATTATAATTCCCTATTATTTCAACATCCAATTTTGACAAATTTCATTTCAATTAAATTATTTATTGTACCACACAATAATTAATTTAACATGAATATAATTCCAATCCCATAAATGTAAAAATCCAATTTGACAAGTAATAATTTAATTAATTTATTTATTGCACCATGCAATAATTAAATTAATATAAATATGACAATAGCTCCTTTAATTCAATATATAACCAATATATATTTAGTTCCTAAACATCCAATCTTGACCTTGTGCGTGCGATCTGGTAGGTTCATCTTTATGTTGGCAGTGGGCCCCATACATTTGGGCCCATAGACTATAGGTGGGTTTTAGCAAACCATTATAGGCCCTAATTAAGATGAATATATCTTTTGGACATATATACCTTGTAGCCTTTTTCTTATACATCCCATGCCTATTTGATATCTTTATACTGCTAGAACCATGACAAAGTCATCCCCTATGGTTGTAAGTACATTTCTTGATACCGAGTAGACTCACAAACATCAATCACTTAATCACCCAATGATTAAGTATTGGGTTTGGCCAAGCACTTATCAGTCTCACTCATCAAGTGGCCAGTGATATCATCATCTCATTCAAGAGATTGGCATTTCCTTTCACCTTGCTCATGATACTTAGGTATTCACTAGCATACCCAATCATACACATACTTGGCACTCTGTTACGAGCTTGGTAGGTGTATGTCAAAGTATGTGAGATCTTTCCTAAGTCCATAGCAACATTAGGTCTAAGGATCCAATATAAGTGCTACTAGAGATTCACTTGTCTTATAGGGGTCAAGTGTAATACTCTGAGTGGATCGATCTAGCACCATGTAACCATCTCTTTGATTGAAAATCCATGTCCAATGGTCGGTAGGACACCACCATACAATCAAAGACCATGCTAGTCTTTAGTTAGTATCATTCCCATGATATAACAGACTAGGGATATTTATAGTTAAGTGTTTACCCTACTCTCAGTCCTACTTGCTAGGAGATGCTCCTAACAAACAAGAGTATGACTTAACTAATGGATACTCTATAAATATTAATTACACAAGAAATTAGTGAAATAGATTAATGCCTTTTATTAATTATCAAAATCCGATTACATTGTCAAAAGGACAAGGACACACACTAATAGGTTTAGCAATCAATTGGCACATATCAAGAAGGATTAGAATTCTCTAGCTGAAGCTTTTGTCAAGCACCACAGTTATAACACTGAGATTGAAGTGACACTATAGGATCTAGAGGTAGTAAAGCAGAAGCTGAATGAGACCTTCACAAAGTACTATAAGAGATGGATGGATAAGTAGGTCCCATTGGAATAGAGGCCTAGGAATTCTAAGCTTATCATTAAGCTTGTAGATGGGAGTTTAAAGAACTACATGATAATATGAAGCTTCGTGACTTCAACACTTTTATGGATGTATACAATCTTGCCAAAATGATTAAGAAGTATGAAGAAGAGGAAAAACAGAGCAATGGTAGTAGTAACAATTACAGGGGTGGTCAGAGCTACACGCCTGGGTATAAGAGCAATAGTAGTACTACCACAACTCCAACCAGTTCTAGCTTCAACTCAAAGCCTGCATAGGCTTCTACCTCTGTTAAACAAGTTGAGGTAGTGGCAATAGCTCAGGAATTGCCTTCCTAGGTCAATTTAAGGGGAATATCACCATGGGCCAAATCTTTGAGTAAACTATTGGAAAAATGCAAAAAGTTAGGACTTCTACAGAGCTTAAAACCTTTCACTCTTCTTTGTGAGGTGGACAAAGGAAATTTCTGCACTTATCACATGGTGAGCAGCCACCGGATAAATGACTGCCTCTGTTTACTAGATGCCATCAAGCAGTTGATAACAAAGAATAAGATCTAAGAGTTGGATGCTAAGTTGAGTGTGTAGAGAAACTCGCTGCCCAGTTTTCGAAGTCAGGTCAATATGGTGCAAATCAGCTACCTTGCAACTTTGAATTTGCTCAGATTATCCATGCCAACCCTATAGTGCAAGCGTTTTCATTTAGTAGAGAGGCTGAGAAAGCAGTTTAACTAGTGGCAGTGGTGTAGAGGAAGTCAGAGCTGATCACTCTAAATGATGTCGAGCTAGATGATGACTACGATGAATATGAGGTACCTAAGCCCAAGATAGTTTACCCGTTTTGTACCAAGTTAGGGATGTATCTAAAGAAGGAGGATGGGCTGGTCAATCATATCATAAGGAGTGGGCGAGTCTACCAACCAACCAATCAACTGCGGCAAAGTGAGTTAGCACTCAGGACAAAAACCCCAGTCAATAATGACTCTCCTATCACTCCAATTAAGAGAATGACCTAGTAGTTAAGCAAATGAGGAGAATGCCTACCAAGGCTAGTGTTTGGCACCTATTAATGGAATCTCAGAGGCACCATGTTGTGGTGGTGAAAAAGCTAATGGAGATGGATGGAACTCCTCTGACTTCCCCTGAGGAGGTATGCATGATGATAGGTGGATCTACAAACTGCCCAATGAACCATCCTCTGGAGATAACCTTTAGTGATGCTGATCTACCACCTGAGGGTGTAAACCATAGCAGCCTTGTATTTGATGGTTGAAATTATGTGTTGGAAATGCCCTAGTCCCAAGGCATTGGTCCTTGATTTGTATCATACATTGCTAGACCTTTTATAGATTAATGTATTATGCATTTGTGTTATTAAATAAAGGCATAATCTATTTAATTTATTACTTATGAATGTAAATAAAGTATCTAATGGTCATATCTATATTCATGTTGTCAAGTGTCATGCACTTGGCAGTGAGACCATGAATAGGGAAACGATATAACCATAAAGCTATCCCTAGTCTATACTAGGCATGGGAATGAATGGAACATAAAAATAGCATTACCTTGATCGTATGGTGGTGTCTAACTGGCCATATTACATGGATTTTCAATTAGATACATGGGTACATGTAATGGGACATGGTACTGGATAAATCTACTAACGAGAAATCCACATGATACAATATCACAAATGATTCTTGTGTAGTAGTTATATTGGATCCTTTGACCTGACCATATTATGGAGTTGCATGTGAACTCACTCACTTTGACATGTGCCTAAAGGTAATAGGGTGCCAACTATTGATATGATTGGGTGTGCCAGTGAGCATGACAAAGCGATGAATATATAGAAGGGATATGTCACTTAGTGATTCATTGAGAAGATATCACTGGCCCCTTGAAGAGTGCAACTGATAAGAGTGTAGCCATGCCCAAATAAGTTGGAACTTATCTAAGAGCATCAGTTCACTCTATATCAAGTAAATGCCTGGACACAAAAAAGGCTGATGACACCATGCCTCCGTGTTGGAATCCGATATCAATGACATGGGACATATAAGTTATACTACAGGGTTACGACTTCTGTTAGACTATAGTCTCCATCTTAATTGGGGGCTGTAATGGCTTGCTAGAGCCCAACTACAGTCTGCGGGCCATGGGCTCACTGCCAACATAAAGACAAGCTCATAGGATCGTACATATTGAACATTTGAACCAATACTTAACAGATCACTTATATACTTCGAGTATATTAACCTGCAGAGAGATTTATTAATTGAATCATAGATCAATTGGATTGATCAAAATGATTTAATTAATTGGGATTGATTGTTTCATAGAATTAATTATATGAATTAATTTCCTAGTTGGAAATTAAATTGATATATATAAGGTTTATATATATTATTTCTTAAGTCTAGTCTAATTAATTATTAGGCTAATTTTAATAGACCAATTGCATTTAATTAACATGTTATAAATTATATCATATGGTATGATTTAATTTATATACATAAAAATTAAATTAATTGGAAAATTAATTTTAACCTATGGTGAATTAATTAGACCTAGCATTTATAAACTATATAAACATGCTTAAGAAAGTCAAACCCTCTAACCTAATTTCTAACAAGAAAATTCGGCCCCCCTTTCTCCCTTTGCTTAAGATCCGACGCTAGCACAAGTGTTGGTTCCATAGGCGTTCCGTGTACGTGAGCGTGGAGGGAATCTTGCTTGGGTCTTCAGCAGTTTTTAGAAGAGACACAAAAGGTGAGATCAAATCTTTTGTTCTCTTCAATTTTTGATTTTGATTTCATCCACATAAGTTCCTGGATTCAGATTCAAGAAAAATGAATATGGCTTCCACTACTTTCTATTCATTTTTTGAGGACGAATCCCAACATTATGGAAAGGGTGATGCCATGCGTCATGGTGGATGATGGTTTCGCCCTAAACATCTGCACCCTGAAGATTCTACCCTGTCTAAATATGAGTGAGGAAGCCCTACTAAGGTCCAGTATTGTGATTCGTGCTTATAAATGTTGGGAATGCCCTAGTCCCAATGCATTGGTCTTTGTCTTGTATCATACATTGTGAGACCATTTATGGATTAATGTATTATATGTTGGTGTGCCCTAGTTCTTAGGGCATTGGATTCTTGTATTTTGTATTATACATTAAGACTCATTGTATAAATACATTATTTGTGTCACATTAATAAAGGCAATTAATCTATTTCATTTATATCTTGTGCTATAATATGGGTAGAGTATCCATTGATTGATAATCATAAAACCTATCCCAGGTCTGTTCTAATCGTGGGAACGAATAGAACCACAGACTTGTATATTCGATGACTGTATGGTAGTTCTTAACTAGCCATAGTACTTGTATAGTCAGTCATGAATATAGGTACATGTCGTTGACATGGGACTGGATCGATCCGCACAAGAAAGCCACATGGTTGTCACGTCATAGGTCTTTCTTGAGTAGGTCTCTTTTGTCCTCAGACCAGATTTCATTATAATATCGATATGGAATCCGATTCACTTTGACATACGCCTAACAGGTCTGTAAAAGGATGCTAAATACGGGTATGAACATGTTGATATTGATGATGAAGTGATGGAATTGCCACTCGGGTAACACCAAGATGATATCATTGGCCACTTGATGAGTGGGACTGATAAGTGTATGGCCATACCCAAATAAGTTGGTTGCTTATTTGATTAATCAGTCAACTCAAGATCAAGAAATATAATAAACAACAGAAGAGGATGACGGACACCATGCCTCTTGTTTATTCATATCGATATCGTTAGGCAAAGGACAGTATGAGATTACTACCGGGTAAGTGTCTTCTAAAGACTGCTGCATCTCTGTCTTAATTAGGGGCTGTAACGGTTTGCTAGAACCCACTTACAGTCTGTGGGCCTTGGGCCTACTGCCAACATAAAGACAGACCCATAGGATCGTGCACATAGATCAACTGAGCTGGAGCTTATAGAAATTGTACATGTAATATACATTGGAAGGAATGCGTTAATTAATTGTTGACATTTGGTGTCAAGGTAATTAATTGACATTGGGTTGAATTTAATTTAATTAATAAGTTTACATAATGTAATTAATTAATTTATCAATTAATTGAATTACATAAAGTAAACAATTAATTAAATAATTTTCCTAAGTAGGAAAATTAAATACATGTATTGTATTAACTTAAGTGTGATTTAATTTTATTTAGGGGTAATTAAATTTAGCCAAATGGAATTAAATTACATAGTATATACTTTTTAATTAAAGTTTATTTATGTAATTATAATCCTAGTGGGCTTGGGTTTAATTAACCTAATTAGAACCCAATTAGACAAGGTGTCTATAAAAGGGCACACTTAAGGAATAAAAATCTAATTCAACTCTAATTAATTGCTGGAAATTTCAGCCACCAATAGCAGTCCCAAATAGCCGAAAATCCCAGCATTAATCCTCCATTCCTTCGCATCTTCGGCTAGCACCGGTTCCCGCTCAATAGTTGGTCGTGCACCGGACTTTGGAGATCGCAGTTTCAAGAAACGATTCTGCAGCAGTCTCTAGAAGAGACGAATCCGGTGAGTTAATCTCTCTTGATTCAAATTGATTTTATTCTAATCAATGGTAATTGGACACGATAGGTGGATTCTAGGAAATTTTAAACGGTGTATTTTCCGCTGCGCCACGTTATTTTTCCAATGACGAATCCCAACATTATACACTTGTGTTAATATATAAAGCCAAAATCTATTTGATTTATGTCTTGTGCAATAAATTTCAATAGAGTATGCAATGATCATATCTATATCCATGTTGTCAAATGTCATGCACTTGGCAGTGAGACCATGGATAGGGAAATGATATAACCATAAAGCCATCCCTAGTATATTCCAGTCATGGGAATGAATAGAACATAAGACTAGCATTACCATGATTGTATGGTGGTGTCTTACTAGCCATAGTACATGGATTGTCAGTCATGTATATGGGTACATGAAATGGGACATGGTACTGGATAGATCCACTAACGAGATATCCACATGGTATAGTATCACAAGTGATTCACGTGTAGTACTTATATTGGATCCTTCGACCTGACCATATTATGGAGTTGCATGCAACTCACACACTTTAATGTGTGCCTCAAGGGTTTGTAATAGGGCGCTAAGTATGGGTATGGTTAGGTGTGCTAGTGAGCATGGCAAAGCCATGAATATATAGAAGCGATATGTCACTTAGTGATTCATTGAGAAGATATAACCGGCCCCTTGATGAGTACAACTGATAAGAGTGTTGCCACACCCAAATAAGTTGGAACTTATTTGTGAGCATTTGTTCACTCGGTATCAAGTGAATGTCCGGACATAAAAGAGGGTGATAATATCATGCCTCTGTGTTGAACAACGATATCGATGACATAAGACATATAAGTTATACTACAAGGTTACGACTTTTGTTAGACTGCAATCACCATCTTAATTAGGGGCTGTAATGGCTTGCTAAGGCCCAACTATAGTCTATGGGCCATGGGCCCACTGCTAACATAAAGACTGGTCCACAGGATAGTATGCATTGAACATTTGAACCAGCACTTAACGGGTCAGTTATATACTTAGAGTATATTCAGTTGAGGGGAGGAATTTATTGATTAAATTATAGATCAATCAGATTGATCAAATAATACCATCAATAATTATTGGGTTTCATAGAACTGATTTAATAAACAATTAATAAATATATAGGTTTTTATATATTATCTCTTAAGTAAAGTCTAAATAATTATTGGGTTAATTTAATTAGACAAATTATATTTAATTAACATGACATGAATTATATTATATAGTGTAATTTGATTCATACATGTATAATTAATTTAATTTGAAATTAAAACGTAACTTTAAGTAATTAATTAAGACCTAGTGTTAAGAGTATAAATACTCACTTAAGAGAATGAAACCCTAACCCATCATTTTCAAGAATGAAAATTTCGGCCCCCCTTTCTCCTTTCTCTCGGTTTTGATCTGACGCTAGCACAGGTGTTGCTTCGTTAGGTGTTCGTGTACGTGAACGTAGAGGAGATATTCTTTGATTTCTGCAACCGTCTTTAGATGAGACTTGTAAGGTGAGATCGGATCTTCTTGCTCTTTCTCATAGTTGATTTTTGATTTTATCTTCATAAGTTCCTAGAACATAGATTTTAGAAAATCTGAATCGGCTTTCGCTGCCATTGGTTTGATTTTTCATGATGAACCCTTAGAGTGGTATCAGAGCAGGCTTATGATCCAATGAAATCTTTAATTGGTTGGATTCCTATTGTTTTTGAAACTGGATGTTTTTTTGATTTGGGATCCTTGTTGGATTGGGTTTTTGAGTTTTCCCAATGGTTTCATGAATTGAAAATTGAATGGATATTTGGCATACTATGTTCATGATTTGCTGTTTGTGATTGTTTGTTTATTTTTATCGTTTTAAAAAAAATCAAGGGGCTATGTAGTTTAAAGACCTTTATTAATACTCTTTATATTTTTTATGTAGTTTCCATATGGCAAACAATATGTTATCACTGAGTTCGGTCCTCGAAAAGGACAAGCTTTTCGGGCCGAATTTCTTGGACTTGTCTAGGAACATAAGAATAGTTCTAAGACAAGAGTCTAAGGAATATGTCCTAAAAAGGGCTATACCAACTGTACCTACAGGGTGTAATCCACCAGCTGCATTGCTGGAGGAATATGAGATGCACATTAGGGACAAACAGGATTTGACTTGCCTGATCTTGGCATGCATGGTCCCTGAATTGCACAAGCAGTTCATAGAGATAGAAGCCTTTGCCATAATGGCATCTCTTAATGAGATGTTTCAAGAGCAAGCCCGTTAAGAGAGATACTTAACAACCAAGGCATTCAACTCCTTTAGGATAGGAGCTGGGACATCTGTGAGCACTCATGTGCTAAAGATGAAGGGCTATATGGATACCTTAGCCCGTCTCAGCATGCCTGTCTCTTAATATTTAGTGATTGACACTATCCTAGCGTCCCTATCGGATTCTTATGACAAGTTCATCCTGAACTACAACATGCAAAGGATGAATTGCATTGTCAATGAGCTACATGGAATGCTCAAGCTTATGGAACAGTCAGTCAAGAAGACTCCGCCAGCACCTATGGTCAGTAAGGGGAACCCTCCTCTTGCTAAGGGCACGGCAAAGGCCAAGGCTAAGGCTAAGAAAGCCAAGGCCAAGAATGTAGGGATTCGTCATCGGAAAAATAACATGGCGCAATGGAATATACACCGTTTAAAATTTCTTAGAATCCACCTATCGTGTCCGATTACCTTTGATTGGAATAAAAACCAATTTGAATCAAGAGAGATTAACTCACCGAATTCTCTCTTCTAGAGACTGCTGTAGAATCGTTTCTTGAAAGTGCGATCTCCAAAGTCCGGTGCATGACCAACTATCGAGCAGGAATCGATGCTAGCCGAAGAAGCGGAAGGAATGGAGAATTAATTGCTGTAAATTGTGGTTATTTTTGGGGCTGAAATTTCCAGCAAATAAAATAGGGTTAGGGTTAGGTATCATTCCTTAAGTGAGCCCTTATATAAACACCTTGTCTAATTGGGTTTTAATTAGGTTAATTAAACCCAAGCCCACTAAAATTATAATTACATAAATAAACTTTAATTAAAAAGTATATACTATGTAATTTAATTCCATTTGGCTAAATTTAATTACTCCTAAATAACTTTACATCACACTTAAGTAAATACAATACATGTATTTAATTTTCCTACTTAGGAAAATTATTTAATTAATTGTTTACTTTATGTAATTCAATTAATTAATTAATTAATTACATTATGTAAACTTATTAATTAAATTAAATCAACTCAATGTTAATTAATTACCTTGACACTAAATGTTAACTAATTAATTAACACATTCCTTCCAAAGTATATTACATGTACAATTTCTATAAGTTTCGGCTCAGTTGATCTATGTGTACGATCCTATGGGTCTGTCTTTATGTTGGTAGTAGGTCCAAGGCCCATAGACTGTAAGTGGGTTCTAGCAAACCATTACAGCCCCCAATTAAGACAGAGATGTAGCTGTCTGTTGAAGACACTGACCCAGTAGTAATCTCACAGTGTCCTTCGCCAAATGATATCGATATGAATAAACAAGAGGTATGGTGTCCGTCATCCTCTTCTCCTGTTTATTATATTTCTTGATCTTGAGTTGACTAATTAATCAAATAAGCAACTGACTTACATAGGTATGGCCATACACTTATCAGTCCCACTCGTCAAGTGGCAGTGATATCATGTCGGTGTTACTCGAGCGGCAATTCCATCACTTCATCATCAATATCAATATGTTCATTGGTCCACCCAATCATACATATGTTTAGCATCCTTTTACAGACCTGTTAGGCGTATGTCAAAGTGAATCGGATTCCATATTGATACTATAATGAAATATGGTCTGAGGACAAAAGAGACCTACTCAAGAAAGACTTATGACGTGACAACCATGTGGCTTTCTTTTGCGGATTGATCCAGTCCCATGTCAATGATATGTACCTATATTCATGACTGACTATACAAGTACTATGGCTAGTTAAGAACTGCCATACAGCCATCGAATATACAAGTCTATGGTTCTATTTGTTCCCACGATTAGAACAGACCTGGGATAGGTTTTATGATTATTAATCAATGGATACTTTACTCATATTATAGCACAAGATATAAATGAAATAGATTAATTGCCTTTCTTAATGTGACATAAATAATGTATTCATACAATGAGTCTTAATGTATAATACAAAATACAAGAATCCAATGCCCTAAGAACTAGGGCACACCAACAAAGAAAGGAGCCAAGCTTAAGGTCGGTCCTGATGATATCTATTTCCAATGCAAACAGACTGGACACTAGAAGAGATCGTGTCCTCAGTGTGTGTGAGAGCACATGAAGAGCTTGGGCGGGTCTTCATCAGGTATCTATGTCATAGATATTAACCTCACTGTTTCTACATCTTGGATATTGGATACTAGATGTGGTTCTCACATTTGTTGCATTGTGCAGGGACTAAGGAATAGAAGGGCGTTAAGATCAGAGGAAGTGGACTTTTAAGTCGGGAATGGAGCCAGGGTAGCTACCATCAAGATTGGAGAGGACCACTTAGTGATGCCTAGCGGATTAGTCTTGATTTTGGAATAATGTTATTTTGAACATGTGCAAGAATATTATTTCTATTTCAGTCTTGGATATTTCTGGATATCATTTTACTATTGAAAATGGTAGAATTAACATATCTAGAGAGGGATTATTTTACGGATAGGCTCTATTAAATAATGGTTTATATATCCTTGATCTAAACGAGACTAATCAAATCTATAACATAAATACCAAGAGGGTTAAGCCTAATGAACTTGATCCTATCTATCTTTTGCATTGCCGTGTAGGACACATAAATGAGAAATGCATAGTTAGGCTTCACAAAGCTAGAATCCTCGGCTCATTTGACATGGAGTCACTTGATATATACGATTCCTATTTACGTGGCAAAATGACCAAATCACCTTTTGGCAAGAAAGCTAAAAGGGTTGCTGGCTTATTGGACCTGATACATTCAGACGAATGTGGGCCCATGAGCACAGCTACCATAGGTGGACATCTGTACTTCGTCACTTTTACAGATGATTTCAGCAAATATGGCTATATCTATCTGATGAAACATAAATCTAAAACGCTTGATAGGTTTAAGGAATTTAAAAATATAGTACAGAACCAACTAGGTAGAAATATAAAAGCCCTTCACTCAGACTGAGGAGGCAAATTATGATCCTAGAGTTTGACTCATACTTGAGAGACTATGGAATCATACCACAGATCGCTCGTCTAATGACACCACAATGGAATGGAGTATTTGAAAAGAGGAATAGGACCATGTTAGACATGGTCCACCAAATGATGAGCTATGCATCTCTCTCAATCACATTATGGGGATACATCCTTGAGAGGGTAGCTCTCATTTTGAATAATACTCCGACTAAGAGTGTGGAAAAGACCCCATATGAAATATGGACAGGCAAGGCACCCAATATGTCATTCCTTTGAATTTGGGGTTGTGATGCCTATGTCAAGAAATTGAAAGGGGGAAAACTAGATACCAAAACCAACAAATGCCTATTTATGGGCTGCCCTAGGGAGACTAAAGGGTATTACTTCTACAATCCCGTCGATAACAAGGTGTTCGTGGCACGAAAGGAAGTCTTTCATGAAAAGGATTTCATTTCCAAGAAAGACAATTAAACTTGAAGTTCAAAGTACACTAACTCCTAAAAAGGATAACTCAGAGACTAGGTAGGAGCTTTAAAGGATCAAAGCACCAGCTCCAGTCACACAAGAACCTAGGAGGTCTGGTAGGGAACGTCGAGTGCCGAAGAGATATAGGTTTCTCATAACTGGCGACAACACTCTTCCCATATGTGATAAGGAAGAGCCTAAAGCCTATGAGGAGGCCATTAATAGACCACAATCTACTAATTAGCATAAAGCCATGGAAGCGAAAATTCAATCTATGTATGATAATCAGGTATGGAACCTGGTTGATCTACCTCCGGGTGCGAAAGTCATAGGTTGTAAGTGGCACTATAAGTTGAAGGCCGACAATACCTTCAAGGGGTGATTGCTCGTAAAGGGTTTCAAGTAAGTGCATGGAATAGACTACGGCAAAACCTTCTCACCAGTTGCTATGCTCAAGTCCATAAGGATCTTGCTAGCCATAGCTACATGGTACGACTATGAGGTCTGGCAAATGGACGTCAAAACCGCTTTCCTTAATGGGAAGCTACTCAAGGATGTGTACATAACACAACTTGAGCAATTTATTGATCCAAAGCATCCTGGATGAGTATGCAAACTGCAAAGATCCATTTATGGATTGAAGCAAGCATCCCGAAGTTGGAATTTTAGATTCAATGTAGCCATAAAGGAATACGGATTCATACAAAATCAAGCTGAGCCTTGTGTGTATAAAAGGAAAAGTGGGAGCATAGTCACATTTCTGGTGTTATATGTGGATGACATCCTTCTGATTAGAAGTTAAGTAGTGGCTATGCAAGTGCTTTGCAATGAAGGTCTTAGGCGAAGCCGAGACAATCTTGGGGATCAGGATCTACATAGATAGATCAAATAAACTTCTGGGCCTAAGCCAGGCCACATACATAGACAAAGTTCTGAAAAGATTTAGTATGGATTAGGCTAAGAAAGGTTTCTTGCCAATAAGCCATGGGCTAAAACTAAGTAAGAGGAATTGTCCTAATATGCATCAGCCATATGATCAATTATGTACTCTATGTTATGTACAAGACCTGATGTTGCCTTCGCACTAAGTCTAATAAGCCGATACCAGCAGGATCCTAGGGAGGATCACTAAAAGGCTATCAAAGCAATCCTGAAGTGTTGGGATTTGTCACCGGAAATCACCCGATAAAAGCGGAAGAACACGGTGATTTCCTCAAATCCAGTCCCAGGAGCAATTGAAGTGGAAATTGAAAAACTTAAAATTGAATAGAAAGGGATTAAATTTCTTACCAGAAATATCTCTTTCTAGAGATGGATGATGACTGCAGAATTCAAAATAGAATTCCTCCTCGTTCCCGTACACGAGCGCCTAACGAACACCGCACGTGCTAGCGTCAAAAATCACAAAAATTAGAGAGTGAGGGAGGGAAGAAGAATTCGGCCAAAAGGGGGCTCCAAGCTCTAGTGAGTTGGCCGAATTCTCCTTAGGGTTTTTAACCCTAGGGCTTCCAACTTTCCTTGCTGGAATTTGGGCCCAGTCTAGCTTCTGTGTCTGTGTGGGCTTCTTCCTTTTAATTCAGGCCCAAGCTTATTTTAATTAGTCTGGTCTAAATCAATATCAAATCCAATTTTAATTAACCCATGTATTTAATATATTACTCCAAGTAATATATTATTTACATTTAAATTAAAATTAGTTTGACTAATTAATTTAATCCATCAAATTAAAATTAAGTCTTCACAAAACAAATTCATATGTAAACCTATACATATGAATATTTCCACCTAGGAAATAATCTCATAATTAATCCAATTAATTATGTGAAGCCAAATATTAATTTTATTATAATGATCAATCCAATCGATCCTTATAATATAATTAATATATATAGTTCTCTCTCTCTAGACTGTACACTCCAAGTGTACAAGTGATTCTTTGAATCGGTGTCCAGTCGCTCAATGTGTACGATCCCGTGGGCCCATCTTTATGTTGGCAGCAGGCCTTTGGCCCGCAGACTGCAGTTGGGCTCTAGCAAGCCACTGCAGCCCCCAATTAAGATGGAGATGGCAGTCTAACTGATATCATAACCCTGTAGTTTAAACTTGTACATCCTATGTCATTGATATCGGTGTCCAACACAGAGGCATGGATTGATCACCCTCTTTTGTGTCCGGACATTAACTTGATCCCGAATGTACTGATGCTCACAAACAAGTTCCAACTCGTTTGGGTGTGGCCACACTCTTATCAGTCACATTCATCAAGTGGCCGGTGATATCTTCTCAGTTGGTTACTGAGTGACAAATCCCTTCTGCATATCCATAGTATTACCATGTTCAGTGACATACCCGAAAGCACCCATACTTGGCACCCTATTACAGGCCCTTTAGGCGTACCCCTAAGTATGCGACTTCACATGTAACACCATCATATGGTCAGGTCAAAGGATCCATACAAGTACTACACTAGAATCCATTGTGATACCATACTATGTGGATTACTCGTTTAGTGGATCTATCCAGTACCATGCTTCCAGGCATGTACCCATTAACTTGATTGACATTCCATGTCCAATGACCGGTAAGACACCGCCATACAACCAGGTTAATGATAGTCTATTGTTCCATTCATTCCCATGACTGGAACAGACTACGGATCTATTTATGGTCATATCGTTTACCCTATGCATGGTCTTACTGCTAAGTGCATGACACTAGTCGTCATGGATATAGATATGTCCATTGGATACTTCATTTAATATATTGCACAAGATAGATATAATAAATGAATTGATGCCTTTATTAATGACACAAATGAGTACAACACATAAATCCAATAAATGTATAGTACAAATACAAGGACCTATGCCTCGGGACTAGGGCATTTCCAATAATCTCCCACTTGCACTAGTTCCAACTAGGCATGGGCCTAATCCCTATAGATCTAGTATGACCCTCGTGCTTGGGCTGGGCCAGCGCCTTGGTCAATGGATCTGCGACATTATCCTCGGTGTCCACTCTATGCAATGCAATGTCACCTCTCTCCGCGATTTCTCGTATGAGGTGAAACTTTCTGAGTACGTGCTTTGTGTTCTTGTGTGACCGGGGCTCCTTAGCTTGTGCGACGGCCCCATTGTTGTCACAGAAGATATCGACTGGGTCCTGGATAGTTGGTACTACTCCCAACTCAGTGATAAACTTCTTCATCCACACAGCTTCCTTAGCTGCATCACATGCAGCGATGTACTCAGCTTCTGTTGTAGAGTCCGCTATGGTTGGCTGCTTTGAGCTCCTCCAGCTTACAGCACCAACATTCAGCAAGAATACATACCCTGACTGTGATTGGTACTCATCTTGGTCTGTCTGGAAGCTTGCATCAGTATACCCAGTAACTGATAGCACTTCCTGACCACCATACACCAAGAAGCTATCCTTAGTCCGGTTAAGGTACTTGAGGATTGCCTTGACGGCTTTCCAGTGATCCTCCCCAGGATCCTGCTGGTATCGGCTCATCATACTCAGTGCAAAGGCGACATCAGGTCTCGTACATAACATAGAGTACATAATTGATCCAATAGCCGAGGCATATGGAACCAATTTCATGTTCTCCCTGTCCTCCCTTGTTTTTGGACAGTTCTTCTTACTAAGTTTCAGCCCATGGCCCATTGGCAAGAAACCTTTCTTGGCCCCGGTCCATGCTGAATCTTTTCAGAACTTTGTCAATGTACGAAGCCTGACTTAGGCCCAGAAGCCGATTTGGTCTATCCCTATAGATCCTGATCCCTAGGATCATCTCAGCTTCGCCTAAGTCCTTCATTGCGAAGCACTTACTCAGCCACTGCTTTACCCCTTGCAGTGTAGGTATGTCGCTTCCAATGAGTAGGATGTCGTCTACATAAAGTACCAAAAATGTGACAATGCTCCCACTAGTCCTCTTGTACACACAAGGCTCATCCAGATTCTGTATGAAGCCATATTCCTTTATAGCCTCATTGAATCTTAGATTCCAACTACGGGATGCTTGCTTCAGTCCATAAATGGACCTTTGAAGTTTGCATACCCTTCTCGGATACTTAGGATCGACAAAACCCTTAGGTTGTGTCATGTAAACATCCTCGAGTAGCTTCCCATTAAGGAAAGCGTTTTGACATCCATCTGCCATACCTCATTGTCATACCATGCGGCTATGGCCAGCAGTATCCTAATGGACTTGAGCATGGCTACTGGTGAGAAAGTTTCATCATAATCTATTCCATGGACTTGTCTGAAACCTTTCGCAACCAGACGCCCCTTGAAGGTATTATCAGCTTTTAGCTTATAGCACCACTTGCAACCTATTACCTTAGCACCCGGAGGTGGATCAACCAAGTTCCAAACTTGATTATCGTACATAGATTACATTTCTGCCTCCATGGCTTTACGCCAATTCGCAGACTGTGGGCTAGCCATAGCCTCCTGGTAGGTTTTAGGTTCTTCTTCATCCCAGATGAGAAGGGTTTGATCATCGGTGATGAGGAAACCATACCTCTCCGGTTCCCGACGATCCCTACCAGACCTTCTAGGTTCTTATGTGGCCTGGGTCGGCGAGTTATCCTCTTCAGGAGCTTGTGGACCTTGAACTTCCCTGAGTTCAACGTTGCTCCCACTATCTTTCTTGGAAAGGAACTCCTTTTCCAGAAAGACTCCCTTCCTTGCCACGAACACCTTGTTCTCGGCGGGGTTGTAGAAGTAATACCCTTTGGTTTCCCTAGGGTAGCCCACAAACAGGCACTTATCGGTTTTGGGCTCCAGCTTGCCACTAGTCAATTTCTTGACATGTGCTTCGCATCCCCAAATCCTTAGGAAAGACACATTGGGCTCCTTGCCCGTCCATATCTGATATGGGGTCTTTTCCACTGCCTTAGTCGGAGTATTGTTTAATATGAGAGCTGCTGTCTCGAGGGCGTGTCCCCAGAAGCTAATTGGGAGAGATGCTTGACTCATCATTGAGCGGACCATGTCCAACAAGGTCCTATTCCTCCGTTCGGACACCCCATTCCATTGTGATGTTCCAGAAGGAGTGAGCTGCGGAACTATTCCATGCTCTCTCAAGTATGAATCAAACTCTAGGCTCATATACTCACCGCCTCGGTCAGACCGAAGGGCTTTAATATTCCTGCCTATCTGGTTCTGTACCTCGTTCCTAAATTCCTTGAACCTATCAAGGGTCTCGGACTTGTGTTTCATCAGATAGACATAGCCATATCTGCTGAAATCATCCGTGAACGTGACGAAGTACAGATGCCCACCTCTGGTCGCTGCGCTCATAGGTCCACATACATCTGAATGTATTAGGTCCAACAAGCCAGTGGCCCTTTCAGCCTTTTTGCTAAAAGGCGACTTTGTCATCTTGCCTCTTAAACATGATTTGCATGTATCAATTGACTCCAAGTCAAATGACCCTAGGACTCCAGCTTTGTGAAGCCTAGCTATGCGCTTCTCGTTTATATGGCCAAGACGACAATGCCATAGGTAGACTGGATTAAGTTCGTTAGGCTTAACCCTTTTCGTGTTTATGTTATAGATATGATTGGTTTCATTTAAGTCCAGGATATACAGGCCATTATTTAATAGAGCATCTCCATAAAATAACCCCTCTCTGGATATAGAAATTCGACCATTTATAATAGAAAAATCAAATCCAGAAATATCCAACATTGATACAGAGATAATATTCCTGCACATAGCAGGTACAAAGTAACAATGTTCTAAAATCAAAACCAATCCATTGGGCATCATTAGGTGGTATTCGCCGATCTCTATGGTAGCAACCCTTGCTCCATTCCTGACCTGCAAGTCCACCTCTCCCGACCCCAGCAACCTTCTGTTCTTAAGTCCCTGCATATTGCAACAAATGTGAGAACCACATCCAGTATCCAATACCCAGGATGTTGAAACAGTAAGGTTAATATCCATAACATAAATACCTGAAGAGGACGCACCTTGGCCCCTTCTTTGCTCTCCCATCAGCTTGGGACACGATCTCTTCCAATGGCCCGTCTGTCTGCACCCGAAACAGACGTCCTCAGGACCTGCCTTCTGCTGGGCCTTGGGTTGGGCCTTGGCCTTCTTAGCTTTGGCCTTTTTGGCCTTGGCCTTGTCCTTTTCCTTGGCCTTACCCTTAGCAAGAGGAGGGTTCCCCTTGTTAACCAGCAGCACCGGCGAAGTCTTCTTGATCGACTGCTCAGTAAGCTTAAGCATCCCATGCAGCTCACTGACAGTACGGTTCATCCCTTGCATGTTATAGTTAAGGATGAACTAATCATAAGAATCCGGCAAGGACGCGAGGATTGTGTCCACCGCCAACTCTTGAGAGATAGGCGATCCGAGACGGGCCAAAGTATCCAAATAGCCCTTCATCTTGAGCACGTGTGCACTCACAGATGTCCCAGCCCCCATCTTACAAGAGTGGAATGCCTTATTGGTCAGGTACCTTTCCTGACGAGCTTGCTCTTGAAACATCTCATTAAGAGTTGTTATCATAGCATAGGCTTGATGGTCCATAAACTGCTTTTGCAGTTCGGGGACCATGCAAGCCTACATAAGGCACGTCACATCCCGGTTGTCCTTGACGTGCGCCTCGTATTCCTCCAGCTGGGCAGCCGGTGGATTACGTCCCTGAGGCGCAGCCGGCACAGGCTTTTCCAGTACATACTCTTTTGACTCTTGTCTTAGAACTATCCTCAAGTTCTTAGACCAGTCTAAAAAGTTAGGACCGGAAAGCTTGTCCTTTTCAAGAATGGATCGCAATGATAAGGTATTTGTGTTTGCCATTTGGGTGTTTCTACACAGAAAAACATTGAGAGTGTTAATAAAGGGCTTTGCTTTGTTGTTCCCATATAAAATTAATAATGAATCAAGTTATTAATTTAAACCGAGTTGTTGGGCTCATGGGCCGAGATCCATATTTCATTAAGATATAGCCAAACGAGGGTTTGGTACAACTATACCTTAATTATTTAGGTAGGAACGCCGTCCAATCCCAACCTAGGGACTCTCGGTTTGATGGGCTGTTGGCACTTACCCATCTGTGCTTAGGGCCAGGAGAATCCTACTACCCACGCTAAGTCAAAACCTCCATCCAAGTGTTAGAGTATCCCATACTCTAACCCAATACAAAGTGACAATACTCCAGTGCATCCTGCGAGGGCATGGTCTACAACTGGCCTATTCCCACTTCGATTCGGTTTTGAATAAGGGAAGCACTTTTAAGCGACTTAGTAATTTTCGTTTGGTTATTAGATTCAATTATAACGGCTTACATACATAAAGCGGGTGAATGAGCTATTGAAACATACATTCATACATGCAAATGAATATAAAACATGATTAAATAAAATTAAAATGGACTGCTATGGGCCTATGTTACATCCTAATATTATTCTAGTAAACCTATACTAGAAACACTTATTAGGCGGGCCTCCATCTTCTCTTTCTGGGCTTGCACCTCCAATTTGGGCTTGCACCTCCATATGGGCTCACCACTCCATGGACTTCTTCTTTTACAAATTTTATAATATTTAATTTAAATAAAATAAAATTACATTAAAAAGAAAAAAAAAAAACGACACGCAGGCCGTATTTACCCAAAAAGAAAAATACAACCCATCTCGTAAAAGGCCCAATAGCATCCAATTATACATTTATTCAACCATTCATATGCAACCAATACATACAATCCAAAAGCATGTCATAATGCATGATTTAAGCCCATTTAAATTATGTCTAAGCCATTATTAGGAAATCGCCAATTTTGGCCCACCATGGTTCTAACCCTTAACGGGCTTTGGGCCTCCAGCCCAGGCAGTCCAACTGCTCCCATTGGAATTGGGAAACCACGGGTCCAATTTAGCCGTCCGAGTAATTGTGCCAAAATTACCCGAACCAATTTCCATTAACCATATTAATTTCCAAAATTAATATCACATGAACGAAATAAAATTCATCCAAGAAACCATGCGCATTTAAATTACATAAATTTAAACACACGAATTTTAAAACCAATTAAAATTTCAAAACTGGGCCCCGGACAAAACCCGCAAAATCCAAAAAAATGGGCCCGGCCTGCTGCAGCCGCCTAGCGGCTGCCCGTTGCTGCCGCGCGGCTGCCCGTTGCTGCCGCGCGGCTGCCACTGGCCAGCAGCAGCCCGCTGCTGCTGGAACCAGCGGCAGCAGCCGCTTGCGCTGCTGCTGCTGCTGGCGCAGCAGCAGGCAGCGGCCGCTGCGCCTCCCGCCGCATGCGGCGGCCGCCCCGCACCTCGGGAGGCCATTTTTTTTTTTAAAAAAAAAAAAAACAGAATTAAATAAAAAAAAATAACCATTCATCATCCAAAGCAATTCACCAAGAATCACAACAATACAATAAAATTAAAACAACATAAACCAATATGCAATATTAATTTTCATTGTATTAAAACATATGGGAAAATCATAAAACCCATACCAAGAATCCCAATCAAAAACATCCAATTTCAAAATATGGATTCAACCAAATTAATCAATTTCCATGGATCAAATGCCTGCTCTGATACAACTGTTGGGATTTGTCACCGGAAATCACCCGATAAAAGCGGAAGAACGCGGTGATTTCCTCAAATCCAGTCCCAGGAGCAATTGAAGTAGAAATTGAAAAACTTAAAATTGAATAGAAAGGGATTAAATTTCTTACCAGAAATATCTCTTTCTAGAGATGGATGATGACTGCAGAATTCAAAATAGAATTCCTCCTCGTTCCCGTACACGAGCGCCTAACGAACACCGCACGTGCTAGCGTCAAAAATCACAAAAATTAGAGAGTGAGGGAGGGAAGAAGAATTCGGCCAAAAGGGGGCTCCAAGCTCTAGTGAGTTGGCTGAATTCTCCTTAGGGTTTTTAACCCTAGGGCTTCCAACTTTCCTTGCTGGAATTTGGGCCCAGTCTAGCTTCTGTGTCTGTGTGGGCTTCTTCCTTTTAATTCAGGCCCAAGCTTATTTTAATTAGTCTGGTCTAAATCAATATCAAATCCAATTTTAATTAACCCATGTATTTAATATATTACTCCAAGTAATATATTATTTACATTTAAATTAAAATTAGTTTGACTAATTAATTTAATCCATCAAATTAAAATTAAGTCTTCACAAAACAAATTCATATGTAAACCTATACATATGAATATTTCCACCTAGGAAATAATCTCATAATTAATCCAATTAATTATGTGAAGCCAAATATTAATTTTATTATAATGATCAATCCAATCGATCCTTATAATATAATTAATATATATAGTTCTCTCTCTCTAGACTGTACACTCCAAGTGTACAAGTGATTCTTTGAATCGGTGTCCAGTCGCTCAATGTGTACGATCCCGTGGGCCCATCTTTATGTTGGCAGCAGGCCTTTGGCCCGCAGACTGCAGTTGGGCTCTAGCAAGCCACTGCAGCCCCCAATTAAGATGGAGATGGCAGTCTAACTGATATCATAACCCTGTAGTTTAAACTTGTACATCCCATGTCATTGATATCGGTGTCCAACACAGAGGCATGGATTGATCACCCTCTTTTGTGTCCGGACATTAACTTGATCCCGAATGTACTGATGCTCACAAACAAGTTCCAACTCGTTTGGGTGTGGCCACACTCTTATCAGTCACATTCATCAAGTGGCCGGTGATATCTTCTCAGTTGGTTACTGAGTGACAAATCCCTTCTGCATATCCATAGTATTACCATGTTCAGTGACATACCCGAAAGCACCCATACTTGGCACCCTATTACAGGCCCTTTAGGCGTACCCCTAAGTATGCGACTTCACATGTAACACCATCATATGGTCAGGTCAAAGGATCCATATAAGTACTACACGAGAATCCATTGTGATACCATACCATGTGGATTACTCGTTTAGTGGATCTATCCAGTACCATGCTTCCAGGCATGTACCCATTAACTTGGTTGACATTCCATGTCCAATGACCGGTAAGACACCGCCATACAACCAGGTTAATGATAGTCTGTTGTTCCATTCATTCCCATGACTGGAATAGACTACGGATCTATTTATGGTCATATCGTTTACCCTATCCATGGTCTTACTGCTAAGTGCATGACACTAGTCGTCATGGATATAGATATGTCCATTGGATACTTCATTTAATATATTGCACAAGATAGATATAATAAATGAATTGATGCCTTTATTAATGACACAAATGGGTACAACACATAAATCCAATAAATGTATAGTACAAATACAAGGACCTATGCCTCGGGACTAGGGCATTTCCAACATGAAGTACTTTAACTAGACAAAGGACAGCTTCTTAGTGTACGATGGTCAAGAAGAGCTATTAGTGACTTGTTACACTAATGTGAGCTTCCAGACTGACCAGGATGAGTTCTAGTTGTAGTTTGGGTACATATTTCTGCTTAATGGTGGTGCAATCAGCTGGAAAAATCAAAGCAGCCGACCATCACCGATTCTACAACAGAAGCTGAGTACATCGCAGCGTGTGATGCAGCTAAGGAAGCTGTGTGGATGAGGAAGTTTATCACTAAATTGGGAGTAGTGCCAACTATCCAGGATCCGGTTGATATCTTTTGTGATAACAACAGTGCTGTTGCACACGCTAAGGAGCCTCAATCACACAAGAACAAAAAGCAAGTGCTTAGGAAGTTTCACCTCATACGAGAGATCGTGGAAAGGGGTGATATTTTATTACATATAGTAGACACTGAGGACAATGTCAGAGATCCTTTGACCAAGCGGTTGGAATAGCCAAAGCACGAGGGTCATACTAGATCTATAGGAATTAGGCCCATGCCTAGTTGGAACTAGTACAAGTGGGAGATTGTTCGGATGCCTAGTCCCAGTGCATTGGTCCTTATCTTGTGTCATACATTGTGAGACCATTTATGGATTGATGTATTATACACTTATGTTAATATGTAAAGGAAAAATATATTTGATTTATATCTTATGTAATAAATGTAAATAGAGTATCCAATGGTCATATCTATATTCATGTTGTCAAGTGTCATGCACTTGGTAATGAGACCATGGATAAAGAAACGATATAACCACAAAGCCATCCCTATTCTGTTCCAATTATGGGAATGAATGGAACATAAGACTAGCATTACCTTGATTGTATTGTGGTGTCTTACCAACCATAGTACATGGATTGTTAATCATGTATATGGGTACATGTAATTGGACATGGTACTGGATAGATCCATTAATGAGATATCCACATGGTATAGTATCATAAGTGATTGTAGTGTTATACTTATATTGGATCCTTCGGCCCGACCATAGTATGGAGTTGCATGTGAACTCACACACTTTGACATATGCCTAAAAGGCCTGTAACAGGGAGCAAAGTATGGTTACAGTTAGGTGTGCCAATGATCATGGCAAAGCCATGAATATGTAGAAGGGATATGTCACTCAGTGATTATTGAGAAGATATCATCGGCCCCTTGATGAGTGCAACTGATAAGAGTGTGGCCACACCCAAATAAGTTGGAACTTATTTATGAAGTTCACTCGGTATAAAATGAATGTCTGGACACAAAAGAGGGTCATAATACCATGCCTCCATGTTGGACATCGATACCAATGACATGAGACATATAAGTTATACTACAGGGTTACGACTTCTATTAGACTGCAGTCACCATCTTAATTAGGGGCTGTAATAGTTTGCTAGAGCCCAACTATATTATGTGGGCCATAGGCCCACAGGTATCATAACACATGGGCCCACAGGATCGTAGGCATTGAACGTCTGAACCAGCACTCAACGGGTCAGTTATATACTTAGAGTATATTTATTTGAGAGGAGGAATTTATTGATTAATTTATAGATCAATCGGATTGATCAAATAATACAATCAATAATTTTTGGGTTTCATAGAATTAATTTGATAAATTAATTTTATGTATTTATTTCCTGGGAGAAAATGCAATTAATGTATATATAGGTTTATATACGTTTATCTCTTAAGTAAAGTCTAAATAATTATTGAGTTAATTTAATTAGATAAATTATATTTAATTAGCAGGACATGAATAATATTATATTGTGTAATTTAATTCATACATGTATAATTAAATTAATTTGAAATTAAAAACCTAAGGTAATTAATTAAGACCTTGGGTTAAGAGAGTATAAATATTCGCTTAAGAGAATGAAACCCTAACCCTTCATTTTCAAGACTGAAAATTTCAGCTCCCCCTTTTCTCCTCTCTCTCAGTTTTGATTCAATGCTAGCAGGGGTATTGCTTCGTTAGGCGTTCGTCTACATGAGCACGGAGGAGATCTTCTTTGATTTCTGCAGCCATCTCTAGAAGAGACTTGTAAGGTGAGATCGAATATTCTTGTTCTTTCTCATATTTGATTTTTGATTTTGTCTTCATAAGTTCCTGGAACATGGATTCTAGAAAATCTGAATTGGCTTTCGCTGCTATTGGTTTGATTTTCCCTGATGAATTCTTATAATGAAGACTCTAAGCGCACGATGATCGAGACCTTTGAAGCTAAATTGGTAGTCAGGGATGTGATGTCTAAAGTGCTATTCACAGTCATTGACATTCCAGTGACTTTCTCTCTACTATTGGGAAATCCATGGTTCCATTTCTTGGGAGGAGTGCCTTCCACCCTGCATCAGAAGGTTAAGTTCCCCATTGGAGGAAAGATAGTGACCTTTGTGGTTGATGAGCCCTTTTTTGTTGCTACAATGAGTGCCTCCGATCAACCGATGACCGGGTTCCAAGTTGTTGTCGTGTTTGATGAGAAAGACAAGGACCCTATGTTTGCTAATTGGGTTCATAAGTTTTTAGAGAAGCAAAAGTTTTTCTCGAGTAAGGGACTGGGTATGAATCAGTAAGATATGCCTAAGTTCAACATTGGAATTGGTCAGACTCATCAGAGGGGTCTCAGTTACAAAGGTGAGGTCTTTGTAGGGATTCATCACGGAAATCAAACCAATGGCAGTAGAAACCGATTCAGATTTTCTAGAATCTGTGTTCTAGGAACCTATGAAGACAAAATAAAAAATCAAATATGAGAAAGAACAAGAAGATCTGATCTCACCTTACAAGTCTCTTCTAAAGAAGGTTGCAGAAATCAAAAAGGATCTCCTCCATGTTCATGTACACAAACACCTAACGAAGCAACACCCGTGCTAGTGTCAGATCAAAACTGAGAGAGAGGAGAAAGGGGGGCCAAAATTTCAGACTTGATAGGTTAGGGTTTCACTCTCTTAAGCGAGTATTTATACTCTCTCAACCCTAAGTCTTAATTTATTACCTTAGGTTATGTTTTAATTTCAAATTAATTTAATTATACATGTATGAATTAAATTACACCATATAATATAATTCATATCATGTTAATTAAATATAATTTGTCTAATTAAATTAACCCAATAATTATTTAGACTTTACTTAAGAGATAATATATATAAACCCATATATATATATATATATATTAATTGTCTTTCCTCCCAGGAAATAAATACATTAATTTATCATATTAATTCTATGAAACCTAATAATTATTGATTGTATTATTTGATTAATCCGATTGATCTATAATTTAATCAATAAATGGTTTTACGACCATAGTACATGGAGTGTCAATTAAGTGCATGGGTACTTGTAATTGGACATGGTGCTGGATAGATCCATTAACGAGAAATCCTCATGGTACACTATCAAAAGTGATTCTCATGTAGTACTTATACTAGATCCTTTGATTTGACCTCATTATGGAATTGCATGTGAACTTAAACACTTTTACGTGTGCTTAACGGGCCTATAACAGAGTGCCAAGTATGGGTACGGTTGGGTGTGTTAGTGAGCATGGCAAGACCATGAATGTGTATAAGGGATATGTCACTCAGTGATTCACTGAGAAGATATCACCGGCCTCTTGATGAGTGGGACTAATAAAAGTATGGCCACACCCAAATAAGCTGGCGTGTATTTGAGAGCATTAGTTCACTTGGTATCAAGTAAAAGTCTGAACACAAAAGTGGGTGATAATACAATGCCTCTGTGTTGGACTCCGTTATCAATGACATAAGACATGTAAGTTATACTACAGGGTTATGACTTCCGTAAGACTACTGTCTCTATCTTAATTCAGGGCTGTAATGGCTTGCTAGAGCCCAACTACAGTCTGCGTGCTATGGACTCACTGCCAATATAAAGACAGGCCCATAGGATCGTACACATTGAACGTTTGAACCAATACTTAACATATCACTTATATACTTAAAGTATATTGACTAGCGGGGAAGGAAATTGATTAAATTATAGATCAATTAGAATGATCACAATACTTTAATTAATTGGAATTGATTATTTCATAGAATTAATTGAGTGAATTAATTTTGTGAATTAATTTCCTGGTTGGAAATTAAATTAATACATATATAGGTTTATATATATTATTTCTTAAGTTAAGTCTAATTAATTATTGGATTAAATGTAATATACCAATTGTATTCAATTAACAAGATATAAATTATATCATATGGTATGATTTAATTTATATACATATAAATTAAATCAATTGGAAATTTAATTTTAAACCATGGTAAAGTAATTAGACCTATGGATATAAACACACTTAAAAAAGTCAACCTTCGAACCTAATTTCTCTCCAGAAATTTCAGTCCCCTCTTTCCCTTGCCCTCTAGATCCTATGCTAGCACATATGTGGTTCCAAATACGTTTGTGTACATGAACATGGAGGAATCTACATTGGTTCTTCAGTAGTCTCTAGAAGAGACATAAAAGTTGAGATTCAATCTCTTTATTCTCCTTTCATTTGATTTTGATTTCATCTACATAAGTTCTTGGATACGAATTCTAGAAAATTAAATGGATTATTGGTTAATTTCATCTTCAATTTTCTTTTTGTGTTTTTATTTTTTGTTTAAAAAAAATCGGGGTTGTTACTCGTGCAACAAGCTGTCGACGGCAGAATTTGTAGCCAACAGAAGCTGTTGTGACAGCAACAGTGGCAGTAGCAGTTGCATCGCTGCAGCAGTTGCTGCCAGCAACAACAGCAACACTACTGTCGTTAGGCTTCAACACCGCTGCTGTCTTAAACAAGGGTTGCTGTTGCTACGAGGGCAACAATGTTTCCTTAGCAGTCATGGACCAGGCCTTTTGGATTTTGTGGGTATTTTGTTTCGGGCCCGGGACTTTTTTAACCTTAATGGGTTTTAAAATATGCATGTTTAATTTTAATTAAATTAAATGCACATGGTTTGTTGAATGAAATTTAATTTTATTCATGAATATTAATATGGTATAATAAAATTGATTCGATATTTCTTGGCATGATAAATCGAATGGCGTGAACGAACTCATGGTTTCCCAATTCCAGTGGGAGCAGTGTTCTACCTGGGCTAGATGCCCAAGCCCATCAAGGGTTAGAACCATGATGGGCCAAATCCGTGATTCTAAAAAATGGCTTGAGACATAATTTTTATTGGAATTAATTTCATGCATTATAACATGTGAATCAATGTTGTATTGGCTTACATATACTTTGTGTTATTATATATATGGATGAATGTCATTGAGCCTTATTATGAAGATGGTTTGTATTTTAGTTTTGGGTAAATACATCTTAATTGTCATTTTCTCTTTGATGTAACTTTTATTTTATTATTATAAAATATTTGTAATTGCTTAAGACGGAGCCCATTAGAGAGGCGAGCCCAGAATTAGATTTCAAGCCCACTTGGTGATTTTCTAGTATAGGCTTACTAGAAATCACTTAGGATGTAATAAAGCACCCACGACATTTCATCATTTATATGTTATGCAATTTTATTTATTTACATGTTTTTGCATCAATACCATCCCAATCTCACCCGCTTTTATGTCTATAAGCCGTTATTAAAAATTGAATCCTTAAATTTATTGGAAATTGCTAAGTCATTTAAAAGTGCTTCCCTCGTCTGAAACCTCATTGAAGTGGGGATAGGCCAGTTGTAGATCGTGCCCTCGCTGGATGCATTGGAATATTGTCATTTTGTATTGGGTTGGGGTATAGGTTACTCAAACACTCGGATGGTGGTTTTCATTTAGCATGGATAGTAGGATTCTCCTGGCCCTAAGCATAGAGAGGTAAGTGCCAACAAACCTATAAAACCAAGAGGCCCTAGGATGGGATTGGATGACGCCCCTACCTAAATAATTGATGCATAGTTTTTCCAGGCCCTCATTTGGCCATGTTTTAATGGAATATGGATCTTGGACCACTTGCCCAACAACTTGACTTACTTAATAAAATTAGATTCATTATTAATTATATGTGGGAAAAAGTTTACTGACCGTTACTAATACTCTATTTATTTTTCTATGTAGTTTTAAATAGCAAACAATATGTTATGACTGCGTTCACTCCTCGAAAAGGACAAGCTTTCTGGGTCGAACTTCTTGGACTGGTCTTGAAACTTAAGGATAGTTCTCAGACAAGAGTCTAAGGAGTATGTGTTAGAAAGGCTTATACTGACAGCACCTACTAAGCGTAATCCACCAGCTACACAGTTGGAGGAATACTAGGTGTATAACAGGGACAACCGGGATGTGACTTGCCTGATGTTGGCATGCATGGTCCCTGAACTGCAAAAGCAATTCATAAAGATGCTTGCTATGATGACATCTCTCAATGAGATGTTTCAAGAGCAAGTTTGTTAAGAAAGGTACTTGATCGTTAAGGCATTCAACTCCTGTAGATTGGTGGCTAGGACATCTGTGAGCAGTCATATGTTTAAGATGAAGGGCTATATTGATGCCTTAGCCTGTGAGCACTATCTTGGTGTCCCTGTCGGACTGTTATGACCAATTCATACTGAACTATAACATGTAAGGGATGAACCAAACTGTTACTGAGCTGCATGGGATGCTCATGCTTGTTGAACAGTCTGTCAAGAAGACTCTGCCAATACTTATGGTTAGCAAGGGGAACCTTCCTCTTGCTAAGGGTAAGAAAGCCAAAGCTAAGAAGGCCAAGAAGGTGCTAAGCCCAAGGCCGATCCTGAGGATGTTTGTTTCCAATGCAAATAGATTGGACAGTGGAAGAAAATGTGTCCTCAACTTTTAGGAGAGCAAATGAAAAACATGGTTGTGTCTTCATCAAGTATCTATGTGATAGATGTTAACCTTACTATTTCTACATCATTGGTATTGGATACTGGATGTGGTTCTCACATTTGTTTTAATGTGTAGGGACTAAGGAATAGGAAGGCATTGGGATCTGGGGAAGTGGACCTTTGAGTCGGGAATGGAGCCTAGGTAGCTGCCATTGAAATTGGAGAGTACCACTTGGAAATGCCCAGTGGATTAGTTTTGATACTGGATTTGTACCTTCCATGTGCAGGAATATTATTTTTGTTTCAATTTTGGATATTTCTTGATATTATTTTACTGTTGACAATGGTAGAATTAATATATGTATAGAAGGATTATTTTATGGACAAGCCATATTAATGGTTGATATATCATGGATCTCAAAGAAACTAATCAAACCTATAACATAAATACCAAAAGGGTTAAGCCTAATGAACTTAATCCCATTTATCATTAGCATTGCTGTTTAGGCCATATAAACGAGAAACGCATAGATGGGCTTCATAAAGCTACAATTCTAGGCTCATTTGACATGGAATCACTTGATATATGCGAGTCTTGTTTAAGTGGAAAAATGACCAAAGCACCTTTGGGTAAGAAATCTAAAAGGGCTACTGGCTTATTGGACCTAATACATTTATACATATGTGGGCATGAGCACAGCTACCAAAGGTGGACACCTACACTTCGTCACTTTTACAGATTATTTCAGCAGATATGGCTATGTCTATCTGATGAAACACAATTCTAAAACCCTTGATAGGTTCAAGGAATTTAAGAATGAAGTACAAAACCAAGTAGGCAGGAATATAAAATCCCTTCGCTCAAACCGATGAGGTGAATATATGAGCCTAGAGTTTGACTCATACTTGAGAAGGTGTGGAATCAATCCACTACTCAATCCTCCAGGAACACCACAATGGAATGGGGTGTCCAAAAGGAGGAATAGGACCTTGTTAGACATGGTCTACTCAATAATGATCCATGCCTCCCAATCACATTTTGGGGATACGCACTTGAAACGACCGCTCTCATTCTAAATAATACTCCGACCAAGGTTATGGAAAAGACTCAATATGAAATATGGACAGGTAAGGCGTCCAACATGTCATTCACACGGATTTTGGGTTGTGATGCCCATGTCAAGAAATTGACAGGGGGAAAACTTGAACCTAAGACCAACAAATGCCTATTTGTGGGCTACCCTAGGGGAAGCAAAGGGTATTATTTCTACAATCCCACCGTGAACAAGTTGTTCGTGGCACGAAAGGGAGTCTTTCTTGAAAAGGATTTCATTTCCAAGAAAGACAGTTGGAGCAATGTTGAACTCAGCTAAGTTCAAAGCACACAAACTCCTAAAAATGATTACTCAGAGACTGAGCAGGAGCTTCAAAGGATTGAAGCACGAGCTCTATTTGCACAAGAACATAGGAGGTCTGGTGGGGAACGTCGAATACCCAAGAGATATGGATTTCTTATGACTGACGACAACACTCTTCTCATGTTCAATGAGGAAGCATCTAAAACCTACTAAGAGGCCATTAATAGGCCAAAATCTACTAATTGGCGTAAAGCCATGGAAGCGAAAATGTAATAAATGTTCGATAATCAGGTATGGAACCTGGTTGATCCATCTTTAGGTGCAAAAGTCATAGGTTGTAAATGGTGCAACAAGTTGAAAGCCGACAACACCTTTAAGGGGCTATTGGTCATGAAGGGTTTCAAACAAGTCCATAGGATAGACTACGATGAAACCTTCTCACCAGTCACAATGCTCAAGTTCATAAAGATCTTGCTAGCTATAGCCACATGGTACGACTATGAGGTTTGGCAAATGGATGTCAAAACCACTTTCTTTAATGGGCTTGAGGATGTATACATGACATAGCCTGAGGCATTTATCGATCCAAAGTATCCTGGACAAGTATGCAAAATGTAGAGATCCATTTATGGATTAAAGCAAGCATCCCGAAGTTGGAATCATAGATTCAATGAAGCCATAAAGGAATATGACTTCATACAGAATTAAGATGAGCCTTGTGTGTATAAAAGGAATAATGGGAGCATTGTCACATTTCTAGTGTTCTATGTGGACAACATCCTTCTGATTGGAAGCGACATACCAACACTATAAGGGGTTAAGCAGTGGTTGAGTAAGTGCTTCACAATGGAGATCAAATTGACTTCTAGGCCTAAGTCAGGCTACATACATAGACAAAGTTCTGAAAAAAATCAGCATGGATCAGGCCAAGAAAGGGTTCTTGCCAATAAGCCATGGATTAAAACTGAGTAAGAAGAAATATCCCAAAATAAGGAAGGACAGGGAGAATATGAAAATGATCCCATATGCATCAGCTATAGGATCAATCATGTACTCCATGCTATGTACAAGGCCTGATGTCACTTTTGCACTAAGTATGACAAGTGATACTAGTAGGATCTTGGGGAAGATCACTGGAAGGCTGTTAAAGCAATCTTGAAGTACCTGAACCGGACAAAGGATAGCTTCTACAAACCACGTTTTTCTATTCTAAACCCTCCGGCAATGGCTTCATGGCCAGTCCTGCTCTCGCATCGAGGATTCGCCCGCTCATAGTGGCGACTCTGCTAGGGATGATTTTTATAAAATCAATAGACAAACACTAAAAATGCTTTATGTGAAATAGCTTAACCATACCAATTTTTGATCTTTTGTTCACATCATATCATGAGCACTTATGCACACACGTTCCTGAAAAATTCCCTTATTCATCGTGATGTACTGTTGAAGTGTACCTAATGGACCAACAGCTCCCCGGGACACGTATATGGTACATCACTTGTAGCCTAGTACAAACCCCTTTGTTCGGACCCTTGAATGGGGAGAAGTGAGGAGTATATATTGCTGCGGGAGCCTTGACGTTAACCCTTGGTGTGACTATGACCCATATAGAAACCCTTAGTAATTTCCCCTTATGGTATCTAGAACTTTAAATTTGCATTTTTTTTAAAGACGCCTTTGTTATCCCCTGATGATAACAAAGAGAGCAAGTCCTAGGGTAGTTTTGAAACGACCAATCGCAGAGAAAGAAGGTCAGAAGGGTGAGCATCCTTTTGCTCATGCTAAAATGTTGCTCAATGTGTAGGATTTATATGTGTTTCATTTCATTCATGCAAAACATATAATGTGTGCCATGCATACCGAATTAACACTTTTATGCAGCCATAATAAATTGTTTGACATACATCTTTTACCATAACATACACATAATCAACATTTGTGTGTGTTCACCCTAACTTTCTTTTATGCAGCCATGTGTAACATATGACATTCACGTCCTTAATCTTTAGGCCTATCATTATGCCAGTATTCAATCTGTATATCATGCGTATGTACCTGCCCATAACCATTATCATGTGATGCCAACAAACTTTAGGCATACCAATATGTCGAACACACTTGTGTACGGGTTCACCTTTTGCAAAGACACACTTTGCTTCCAAACCTTAGGCATACAAATACTCCAAAATACCTTCCACACACACTCGTGTATGGGTTCACCTTTTGTTAAGACATACTTTGCTTCCAAACCTTAGGATACAAAATACAACAAAACTCCATTTGTAGGCACTCATGTATAAGTCCACCTTTACAAGCAGTGTCATGTATCAAACCTTAGGTGTACAAACATGCCAAAATACCGCCCGTACACACTCGTGCACAGGTTGACCTTTTGCAAAGACACACCTTGCTTCCAAACATTAGGCGTATAAATATGCTAAAAATCTGTCTGTACACACTTGTGTACAAGTCCACCTTTATAAGCAGCATCTTGTATCAAACCTTAGGAGTACAAATACACCAAAATACTATTCGTATACACTCATGTACGAGTCAACCTTTACAAGCAGTATCTTGTATCAAACCTTAGGTGTACTAATATGCCGAATCATTGTCCATAAGCAGGTCCACATGCATGGATATCATATTGTTTATTATCCATAAGTGAGTCTGTATGCACGGATATCATATTGTTTATTGTCCATAAGTGAGTCTACATGCACGAATATCATATTGTTTATTGTCTATAAGCATGTCTACACGCATGGATATCATATTGTTTATTGTCCATAAGCGAGTCTACACACACGTATATCATATTGTTCATTGTCCATAAGCGAGTCTACACGCACGGATATCGTATTATTCATTGTCCATAAGTGGGTCTACACACACGGATATCATATTGTTTATTGTCCATAAACGGGTTTACATGCACAGATATCATATTGTTCATTATCCATAAGCAGGTCTACATGCACAAATTATCATATGGTATTGTCCATAAGTGTGCCTACATGTACAAGCTACCTTTTTGTCATGAAACCGCATCGTACTAAAGCGTGCCTATTGCAATGACGAAGGTTTCATATCCTTTCAGTCTACAGCATACATAATTCATGAAACATCATTATAAGACCTATGCCTATGTGCAACAAGCACACTATTGGTTTTATTATGTGTCTTAACACATTAGGAAGCCCCTATCCCTCAAGCATTATCTTGCCCCAGTTCAAGAGTGTCAACACTTCCCCTGTCCATGTGGTATAAAAGCTGTGCCAACTTGGTGTATGAATCTGCCCATTCTTGGTCACGATTTCTCTAATGATTTCCGCACATTTCACATAAACATATCATGTATCGATGAACATAGGTTCCAGCATCCCTCATGACATAACACCAATTGGCATTCACTACATCTCACGCATGCATCCTCCACTGTGGTCAATCACTCATCATATCATAAGTCCTAATGTTTGCTTTTTTGGAAGTTAAAACTTGGAAAAGACTAGAGGGAAGATTAGAACATAAAAGTCTGAGAGAGATAGCAGCAGTAGCCGTTGTATCTTTAGCAACATAATCTGCAAAAGGTAATGGGTTAGTACCGTGGTTTGACACAGAAACAGTGGTTAGTACAGAATTTGAGACGAATTAGTATAGAGAGGAAAATGATAGTGTATCTATTGTGGCCGAGTGGTTTGAATCTTACAAAGAGGACAATAATCAGTCAGAGTCAGAATCATCAAGTAATAGCAGTGAACCAGTAGATGAAGGGGTTGACGTAGCAAAAATGGCCGCACCTGATAGTAGCATGAAACTTATCAAGGAGATGCTCCAATCTCCAGAATTCTTGAAAGCTTTGGAAGACATGGTTAGAAGCATGGTGCAGAAAGATAAGGAGCCATCCTCATCCAAACAGGAAGAAGATAAACCCAAACAAGAAAGTGCCACAGAAGGAGAGTCCTGGACTAAAAAGAAGCTACAAGCTAGATTTTCAGAATTGGAAGAAGCAGTTTCTGAATTAAAGAAAGGAGGGAGCTTTCTCTCGAAGTGCCTTGACATGGATACCTTGATCAATAAAGGTATTAAGACCTTCCCCGTAGGATTCCAAATGCACAAGTTACCTGTCTATAAAGGGCTCGAATCGCTAATAGCCTATATTAACAAGTATGTTAGGATCATGCTCATGGCCGGAGCAACTAAAAGATAGCTGGTAAACCTATTCTCCACTACACTGGAGGGTGGAGCGCTAACATGGTACAATGCTCAGCTGGAAGAGGTATAGATAGATTGGGAGGCATTGTCAACTGTCTTCACACATTACTGTAGCTTTAACACACAAATCCAAGTAAAGCTTTACGACTTGGAGCATGTCAGGCAGAAGTATAACGAATCATTTACTGAATATTATGGTAGATGGATCAAGAAAATGGTTCAGTTAAAAAACAAACTGGATAAGGATGAGTTGATCCAAAAGGTGATAGAGGGAAGCTTGGACGTGTACCGGAATGAAATGAAATACTAAGACTTTGCAGCTTTCCATGATGTATACAAGATGGCATCCCGTATTGAGCAGGATTTGGGTAATAACCCCACCATATACAGATCTAGAGGCAGTACTGAGCAGGCTCTGGATGCAGGTCCAGTGGTTAGAGTCAGGGTAGTGGAGGTGTTGGTAGTTCGACTCAGAAGAACCAGTTAGTTCAGTCAACCATCAAAGCGGCAGAAGTAGCAATAATTTCATAGGGATTAGAGATGGGAGAATAGAAAGTTATAGGAGTGTCACCATGAGCCTTATTGTTATCCAAAATATTTGCTGAATGTAGAAATGGTGGATTGCTACAATCGCTACATTTGTATAGCCCACCGCTAGAGGCTGATAGGGACAACTTCTACTCCTACCATGTTGTGGCTAGTCATTGGACCAACAACTGCCTGAGATTAAAGGATGATAACCAGAAGCTGGTGGATGAGGGGAAGGTGCAGGAACCCCCGAAGCCCAATACGTAGAATAACCAGCTACCATGGTTTGAAAGGTAGGTGAACATAGTGCAATCTGGTTTGGTTGACAATTTCGTATTTACACAGATTTTGCAGGCGAACCCTGTGGTCCTTCGGTCAGGACAGAAGTAGAGAGCCAGGTGGGAGAAATCTGGGTGCCTATGCAAATGAATTTGGATGATTTGGATTCAAAAGATGAATATGAAAGATGGGGTAGTTAGAAAATAGGAGAGTCAGAGGAAGTCAGGAATATAACCTGGAGTGGACAGGTTTATCAACCAGTGGCCCAACAGGGGTTTGAGGGAAGTAAGACCCAATAGGGGCAAAGAACAATGCGAGTCGAGGGGAGCAACTCGGAATCCCCCAGAGCAACAGAAAAGGATGACTTTGTAGTGGTTCAGATGAAGAATAAACCAGTGCAAATGAGTCTTTGGGATTTAATTTTGGTTTCTGAGAAGCATTGGGAGGTGTTGGCCAAAAAACATAGGGAGATTGAAGTTCCCCCTATGTACCCTTCAGATGCTATGTGTTGTCTGTTGAATCAGATCGATGAGAAGCCTTCTAAAATTGTGTTCACTGAGAATGACCTACAGGTAGAGGGGCGGGGCCATAACAGGGCCATATATATAAAAGCCAACATCTTGGACCGCGTTGTGCCTTGTGTGATGGTAAATGATGGTTCTACTTTAAACATTTGTCCCAAAAACATGTTGCCTTATTTGGCACTGAATGAGGAAACCTTGAAGAGGCCCTCCACAGTGATTAAGGTGTATGATGACTCCAAGAGATTGGTTATGGTAACTTTTGAAGCTGAGATCAAAGTTGGGCCCATTAAGTCCACAGTATCTTTTACTATGATTGGCATTCAAGTCACCTTTTCATTGCTCATGGGAAGACCCTGATTTCATCCTTTGGATGGGGTACCCTTTACTCTCTATCAGAAGATTAAATTCCCCTCAGACAATGGAGTTATAAATGTTGAAGTAGATGCCCCTTCTATGGTAGCGGTATTAAGTACAGAATTGCTGCCTTTTAGAGGGTTTCAGGTAGCAATGATTCATAGGAACATGAATGTGTTTAGTAAGGCACTGGAGAGAATATCCACCTAAAAAGAAGAACTGGAAAGGATATTGGCCGGGAGGAGTCCAGCTTAACCCCCGGGTGTGTTGATGTGATGTTGATAAGATGATTATCTAGGGAATAATGATGCCACCATTTGGGCTTCAAGTCCCTAGAATGACTACTGATACAAGTGTGGGCTTACCAGAGGCTCAACTAAACACCTATTCCAGAATTATGTTGATGACAGGCTTTACTAAGAAGCAATTAACTAGTCTGTTTCCCACCACCCTGGAGAGGAATGCACTAGTATGGTATAATAAGTTACTCGAAGATGTGTAGTCAAGTTGGAAGAGTCTTTCTGCGGTATTTATAGAGCACTTTATGTGATGTGAGTAAGACTTTATGATCTGGAACAGGTAAAGCAAAAGCCCGGGGAGTCTTTTGTGGATTTCTATCGAAGACGGACAGGGAAACTGATTCAGATAAGGAAGTGCCTTAGCGAAGATGAATTAGTTCGGAAGCTCTTAAAAGGAAGCTTGAGGGTCTTCAGGGAACACGTTAAAATGTCAGTATTATTGTACTTTAAGTGAGGTTTATAGAGCAACTGCCCAACTTGATGGGGAATGGAACAGACATCTTAACTGTTCAACCACAGTTGGTAGTGCGGGTATCGCCAGTACAAGCCAGGCATCGATTGGGATGATGCGCCAGGAACAGTGTGATATGTTTAGGGCAAGTAGCTCAAGGGACCCTGTTGTGGAAAGATTAGAGGCAAGATGTATGGCATTGGAGAAAATAGTAGCTGACCTTAGAAGGGAAGTACATCTCCACTATGGAAGAGAGGTTAACTATGAAGGTGAAGCGGCAGTCACAGAAATGTCGACAGTCCAGCTGGGAGATCAACTCTCAGATATATATGTTCCTTTAGATGACTTGGCTGTGGAAGGGGAGATAACTCGAGCTATTGCTCGCCCTATTTATCTATCTCTTTCCCATGCCAGTCCAGGTGGCTCCTAAAACATATGACAATAGCAGTTATAGGATGCGTACAAACCATAAGAAGTAAAAACTATAGTAAAGTGAAGAAAGAAATACGTACCAGTGGTGGCGGAGGAATCAGAGCACCAGTCAAAGGCAACAGGTGCTGAGTAATATAGGCTCGGTAATCACCCTCCATCCCATGGTTGTATATCCATCTCTAAACACTCCTCAATGCTCATCCTCGAGAATATGTGCCTACCAAAATAATCATGTAGGCAGCATGGCAAGAATCAGCCTCTCCTCGAGCCGCCTATAGCATCTCTCGACCCTGTCCTCGAGGTACCACTCCAAAGATGAGAGGCACTCTATAACTAGTTGCCTCTTAGTCAACCATAAGGCCCCAATCATCGATTTAGTCTAATGGGTAGCATCACCCTAGGGGCACCTAAATCCCTGAACAATCCAAAACGAATGCATATGAATCAAGCTCAAACTCAAGTATGATCCTAAACTAGTGAATAAAGTTTAAAGCTAATAAGATTTGTATGTACCTCACTCCAAGCCATGAAGCCTAGCTAAGTATGGCATTTAGCCGCATCCATCACCACCTTGGTCCAGCTGACCATCCATCAGGTGAACTGCGAAAAGAGTGGGATGCCATTAACCTTGCCCAGCTGAAGAGGGCTTAGAAACTCATTCTCATGGGCCCATATCTTCAAAGAAACCAAATTTAGAATGCACACAAACAAAATTCTACTATAAGATAAAAAAAGAACAAAATTCTTACCAAAAGCAGGATCGAGCAGCATTTTAGCTCCTTGTGCTGACCCTAGGTGCACACATCGAAGTCGCAGTACATCTGGGTGAGTCTAGCTCTCCCCCAGTTGAGCCCACTCAGGCTCTCCAATCTGATCAAAGTGGGCAGCACGTACCAGTTGACCTCACTGCCACCAGTCAGGAATAGAACCTTAGATAGGAGGTACAGCAGGAAGGAGCAGGCATACTAGTTCTGCTCTACCTCAGTAGTGGTGCTACACCTCTTTTAATAGCCCATTAGAGTGTCGCACTGCAGCTTGGGCTGAGAAGGCCTGTATCCTAACAAAATAGCCACAACATCAGCCCTAAAGTGGATTACAATTAAGGCATAGTTGAACTAGATCTGAGTGCCTTTAAAGCCCAACCTAGTGATAGTAGAGAAATCCAAAGCAGTAATGGTGAACTCCCCAGTGGGTAGATGGAAGGTGTGAGTGCTATCCATCCACCGCTCAATAAGCGTTATTAACCGTCCCTTTGTTCTTCCGTGGAGCACGGTGAAGACTCTGAGGGACCAGTATCTATAGGCTTGTGGCATCTACCTTTGTCTTAACCAGAACCAAAAGGTGGTCGTAAAAACCCTTGAGGCCATCCTAGCCTCCCACGCCCTTATTATTCTTCCTGGACTGCAAAATCGATAAGATAGGGAAGTTTGTTAAATTCAATTAATTGCATATGCGTATATATTTCAGAGAAAAATTGAAAGAAAATTCGACTTTAGGTGAAAAATGAGAGGTTGTCTCCCAGGAGAGATGAGTAGTACGGCCCTATCCTATGCAATTTTGGGCCGTACAGTCCACCTCATTAAAATGCATGGCTCAACCCTTGTTCTTGGAGAAACCCAGAGATTCAAGGAAAGATGAGCCACACGGCCTAACTTGCACATGAATAAGGTCGTACGGCCCATCTTTTCTGGGAAATAGCCTTACGTTTTTTGACCTAGAAATCCAATTTTCTCAAAATTGACCCTAAATCTAAGCAAAACCTAATTCTAAATCAATCCTAAACATCAAACAAACCATAAGCATGTATTCTAATCCATCAATTTCATCAAATTGCTGTAAAATCAACAATGAAAAGAAATTAAAAATCAAAGGAAAAATAGGCAAAACATACCAAAGGGCGATTGCATATCCATGGATGTTGATTACAGGGCTCACTTCCTCCTCGAGGGACATGCCCTTATACTTCTCATTTGGCCTAAGGCCGTATGAGATCTCCATTGAAACAAAAGGTACAAAGAAAGAACCCTCCGATAGAGTATATTGCAGAACCACTGTATCTAGGGCCTCTTGGTGGGGCTGATACGAGATCAACTACTGGAGTTTTCGCCTCGTAGTCACAAATCTGGAGGTAGAAGCAAGATGAGCTGGCTGTGTAGAGAGAAAAAAAAATAGGGGAAAGAAAGGAAAAAAGGGGAAAAAGAATGAAAGGGATGGTTTTTCAAAATAATTTAAAACCAGGTGAGATGGGCCATACGACCCAATTAACCCTCAAGATAGGCCGTATGGCTCACCAATTGTTTGGAATTTTTTCTCCCCAGGTATGAATCACATGGCTCTAATTCCCCAGCAAGATAAGCCGTATGGCTCATCTTTCCTTAAAACTGCTAAAATTCAATTCTTCATTTTAAATCGCCAAATCACTCCGATAAGGGTTTTCTCTTTCTTATTTTGCAGGAACCTAAGGGCCAGATCAGGAAAAGCAAAGCCACAAACTCAGTGATTCGTGTCTTCATTCTTGATCGAAGGGGCAAAAGTTTTTGTTTACAAAATTATCAATAAAAAACAAAGACACTAATGCAAATCACCTTAATATTTATCCCTAGCAAGTTAAATCCTAAAAAATATGGATGTTTAGCAAAATAATCCCACTATCCTAAAGAGTATCACAAATCCATCTTGACCACCAATGGTGAGTAGGTTATTGTTTAACTGGTGAACCCAGACTCAAGAGACAACAATGTTTAGTGCAATGATCTCAGTGCTCGGCAAATTAACAAAAGTTTAGCCCAATAAATCCAAATCAATCCAATACTCAGAAGTAAGGACATTCAGAGAAGCTATCCCACTCTCCTAAGAGCAATAACGGACTCATCTCGACCTCCAAAGGTGAGTAAGGCACCACTCAACCGACGAACTCAAACCCGGGAAATGGTGATGTTCAGCAAAGCGTGCCTAATCTCTGAGTTAGTAAGAGTTCAACTCTAAAAACCCAAGGTCAGTCATCTATCCTTTGCTCACCCTGCTCTCTATTGTGTACTTAAATTCATCCCAAAAAGATCTATCAAAGACTTGGTGAAGGCTGAATTTAATTACACGAGGGGTAGCCTGTGAGCAAGAATTTTTGTCCAATATATATGATGAAGATTTTTGGATATCCTTTATGTGAAATTGTCTTCAATATCGAGCCGAGAAGTAAAGAACGGATTCTAACTGGTGTCAAAAGAAACCAAAAACTACTGAAATCCAAAAGGGATTTTCATCGTTAGATGATAGGCCATATGACCCAATGCAACAGGAGGCACATCTCACTTTTTAAGGGTTAGACCATGGAAAAGATCTGCTTAAAGTGGGTACATCTGGGATTCGATGATGGGCTGTACGGCCCAAAACTTAGGCTGCACGACCCAATTTAAGAGGCAGATGGGTCGTACAACGCATCTCTTGAGATAGCAATTGGCCAAATTAGCCCACAAGTCATTACGGAAAGGAGAGGTATTACAGCAGGATTAGGAGAAGAAAATAAAAAGATTCACACTCACCAAAGTTCACAGTTCCCATGGCCCTTCTCCTCCTCTCCTTCTATATTTTCCTTTAATTGTAACTTAGCAAAACCTTCATCTGCTCCGTTATCAACCATTCCTTAAGCTCAAATGCCAAAAACCCAAGCCAAAACCAATCCTTTTAAACACAAAACCTTATTTCCATACATAAAACTCCATGGTCTGAAGTTATTCATAGTTGCATTTCGATTCCCGGCGAGTTTTGGTCCTTTTTCATGAGTTACACTGGATTCAAAGCTTTAAGGAACAGATTTGGATCATTTCCCAAAAACCTGGATAAACAAGCTACAGGTAATCTCTGAGAGGCCATAAAATCCTATATCATTATCCCTGCATTGTTTGATTTGCCTATGCTGTGCCAAACTAAAGAAAATTGAAAAATGAGTTTGCTGTAAACTTTTAGAATAGGGCCATATAGCCCATCTTTTGGGCCGTATGGCCCCATCTTGGGGGAGATTTGAGCCGCACTGCTCATCATGGCCCATGAGCTATGTGGCAAATTTTCTCTGTTTTCTGGAATTTTTTATTTTTATGTATCCAGGGCGAAAATCTCCAATTTCTTAGTCTAATCAATTGATAGACCCCTAAAGGATCATAAAATTCGAAAGGAGAAAACCCAAAATGAATTTTTACTTATTGAATCACAAAAAGAAAATTGTTTTTATCATGAGATCTGGATCCCAAAATCCACATTTAATTTAATCCGTTTTTGAACCCCCACGGTTCCAGAAATTTATTTCCCAGCATAGTATTTATTTATCTCACTATTCAATATGCATCCGGTTTTCATAAAATCAGTTTTGGGTGTTTATAAACTTTATTGTCCTAGCTTTAATTTTGAAGAATTTCTAGGATCCAAATAAAAGGGATTTGCAATATATCTCTAGAAAAGCACATAAAATTGGCAAAATCATTTTCCAAAACTATTTTCTCTAGATCCAAAAATACGGGGTGTTTCTAAAACCGTTTTCCAGGTTTAATCGGGTAAACCTGTCGAGTTTTCCCGACTATCCTCCTAAATGGATGACTTTGAGCTATCTGGATATCACATTTTGTCTGATTTCAGTCTAATGTGCTTATATTTATCTACATCACTAACCTCTATTTCGTAGGTAGATGTATGGTAGCTTTCTATTTTTGGAATATTTCGTGTAAACTAGGCGATGTACCCCTATCCCATTTCTATCAAATGTATCCCCTAGGATAGTTTATTTGATTGATTTATAATAATTTTATTTCTCGAAATTATTTATCGCTTTTCGAAATCATTTATAGCTATATGAGCATATAGTAAATATCCAAGCTTGAATTTTGAATAGGGAATTAAAATAAAAAAAAGTGAAAATTTGGTATAGTTAAAGCTATTTCACAATAAAGTAGAAATAAGTGATTTGTTCAGCCCAGAATCTCTATCTTAAAGGTATAGGAATCCCTGTCGGGCTTGTCTATACCACAATTTCCCAGTAAGAGCTGAGCTGGGTGGCGACTCCTGTCAATCTTTGAGGCACGAGGAATTGGTTTCTTAAGTTCCTTTGTTTTGCCTTAATATTTTCTAAAACCCAAAACCAGTTTTCTAATACAAACCACGTTTTTCTATTCTAACCCTCCGGCGCTGGCAACGGCCCGTCTCGCTCTCGCGTCGAGGATTCGCCCGCTCATAGAAGCTGTTTGGATTTGAAAGTTTGTCACTGAGTTAGGAGTTTTTCCCCTAATCCTAGACCCAGTGGACCTCTTCTGTGACAAGAATGGGGCTATAGCACAAGTAAAGGAGTTACGGTCACATCAAAGATCCAAGCACATACTCAGGAGATTCCATCTCATTCGAGAGATAGTCGACCGAGGGGATATGAAGATTTGCAGGGTTACTTCAGAGGATAACATCATTGATCCTTTGGCCAAGGCATTGAAGCAGTCTAAGCATGATGGTCATATTAGATCTATGGGGATTAGACCCTTGCATAGTAGTGACTAGTGCAAGCGGGAGATTATTGGGTCATGCCCTAGTCCTTCTATGATGCACTTTGCTTATTTTATGTATGAGATTAAATTTACACTATATTAATAAAAGGCATAATCATATTTATTGAATTACTTATGCGATTAATAAATATTGAGAATCCATAAACTGGGGTTCACTCATGTTTGTTAGTAGCATGTACTAAGCGAGTAAGCCCATGAGTTTAAAGAACATAGTTTTAAAGCTATCCCTAGTCTTTTATAATCATGGGAAAGAATATAACTAAAGACTAGAATGTTCCTTGTGAGATGGGTGGTGTATTACCAACCATAGGACTTGGAAGTCAATCAAGGACATAAGTGCATGTTAGTGAACAATGCATTGGATCAATTGGCTTTTGAGAATACTACATGGTTTAGTGTCATAAGTGTTTCTCACGTATTGCTTGTATTGGATCCTTAGACTCGATATTACTACAATCCTGGATGTGACCTTATATACTTTAATATGTGCCTAACAGGCTCGTAGCTGGGTGCCAGGTATGGGTACGTTGGATATATCAGGAACCACGAGAGTAATGTGAAGGAATTGCCTATCCCTTCACCAAAGAGATGATATCACTGGCCTCTTGATGAGTAAGACTGAGTAATGTACGGCCATACCCAAATAGAATGTTTATTAGATAATCATTTGTTTGATCTTATCAATCTACTTAGATGTCATGTACTTAGAAGGATGACAGTGCCATGCCTTGCGTAGGATACCAATATTAGATATACAAATGATCATATAAGAATACTTTAGGTGTGTGTCAGTTTGATTTTAACATCTCCATCCCAATTAGGGGTTGTAACGGCTTTCTAGAGCCCACTTACAACTTATGGGCCAAACATCATTTAAGGCCCATGGCCAACATACGGATGGGCCTACAAGATCGCACGCTAAGGAGTTTAGGTAGGTTTTATGATGGACCAATTAATATGTATTGGATACATATTAAGTATTGATTTATGGATTATTTTATTTTATGGGATTAAAATATAATAATCTATTATGAGAATTGGTTATATGGTTTTATAGTTACCATGTGATAATTTTGATTAAATCAATATTATGTTAAATATGGTAGATATTTACAAGGGAGGGTAATTTGGGTATCTTACCTTTATATTTCATACATAAAGGGTAAGGAAGAAACCCTAATACCAATGGGATAATACCTAGCCACCTAAAAAGAATTCAAATTATCCTATCCACTTGTGCAAAAGGGTTTTGGCATCAAGGAGGAACCATTGGTTCGAAGAGCTATCACTCGAGTCCCGCTGGCAAGACTCCACGTGTGTGAACGTAGAAGGGCGACAAGTAAAGTCCTTAGTCGAATCAATCTCTTGTGCGAGGATGGCTTAGGTGAGAAATCAATTTTTCTCCTCTTTTTCTTTTAGATCCATAACCTGTCTTTGTGTTCTTAGGCTTGAACCTTAGCTTGGAAACATTTAATTCTGTAATTTGTTTTTGTTTTCTAGCTAGGATGGGTTCCAACACAAATTGTTATCTAACCAATCCCCATAGGTAGACACCATTTTGGATAATATCTTCTTTACAGACTTGTTTGTCACTTCCACAGCACCGTTGGCCTGAGGTCAAAAAGGAGAGGACTTATGGTGCTCTGTTCCGTATGATGCCAATAACTCTACAGTTTCCCTTTGGAATTGAACTCCATTGTCAGTTACCACATGATGAGGTATGGCATACCTGGGTGAAAATATTCTTTTCTAGAAACTTTACCATCTTTTTCACTGTCACATTAGTAAATGACTCAGCCTCTACCCACTTGATGAAATAAAGCACTACTACCATTATGAACTTATGTCCATTTGATGTTGGTGGACAGATCTCCCTAATCATATCTTACCCTCACACTAAGAAAGGCCAAGGAGATGTTAGATTCTAAAGTTCCATTGGTGGTAAGTGACTGATATCCACATAGATTTGACATTCATGGCTTTTTCTCACCAAATCAACACAATCAGTGTGCTTCGTCACCTATAAATAGCCCTGTCTCATTATCTTCTTAGAAAGTGGTAATCCATTCATGTAGAGCCCACAAGATCCCATGTGTTTCTATCAAAACTTTGCTTTTAACTCTACCAAACATCTTAGAAAGACCCTATTTGTCTTCCTTTTGAAGAGTTTTCCTTTAAAAATCCTAAACTATAGAGCCGATCTCCTCAAGGCCAATTTATCATAATCATCGACCGTTTCAGGGTATTGTCCTTTCTGTAGTACTGTTGGATGTCATAATACCAGGACCTCTCGTCTTCCATCAGACATATCACCTTAAGAGTATTATAGTAAGGTTTCCTAGAAACCGCCACGATCAAAGGACCCATTGGTATTTGATCCAGATTTTCCCACATGGATGATAATATGGCTAAAGAATCTGCCATCTAATTGTCTTCTCTAAGTACATGTTAGAATTCACACTGGCCAAACATGTTTGCTTATTGATGAAGTAACTCTAGGTACGGCCTTAAGGTCTCTTCTTTAATTTCCCTTTCTCATTGCACCTGGAGAACAACTAAGAGTGAGTCTCTGATAATTAGAACGTTATTTTCATCGAGTGTGATTCCATGCCGAATAAGCACGCCTCATATTTTTCTCTATTATTGGTCACTAGAAACTCCAACCTTTTTGACAAAGGAATAATTTCGCCTTCGAGAGTGACAATGATTATTCCTACCCACACCATCAAAGAACATGGTCCATCGCTTTATCTCCACCATAGCCAATTGTTCATCTAGAAAATATAGGCATTCCTAATAATCAGAGTCCACTGGTTGATTAGCCAAGAATTCTACCACTGCTCGGCCTTTAATCGTCTTCTTTGTCATATACTCGATGTCAAACTCAAATAATAGCAACAACCATCATGAATATTGTACACATGTGCACATCTTGTCTACTATTGTACACCTAGTCTCGTAATCTAGTAACTTCTTACTATGATAGTAGATGGGGTATTCTTTTCTTCCTTCCTATTCTTGAGCCAACTTGCCCCAATCAAAATTTCATATATGTTCAGCTCTATACATTCATCCAAATACCATATAAGACACGCTCATACCCAAAACCCTGTATAAGACATGCTCTATACATCTCGTTTATCTAAAGCCCATACAGGATACACGTATATCTTATACTTTCAACCAAATTTCATAACATGTCATTCCATCTCATGCATATGTACATTTATTCATTCATTCATCCATTTTTATTTTTTTTCCTCATGACATCATTTCATTAATCATGAAGCACATTCTTAATGTTTTGTGTTTGATTTGAAGCAGAGCATACATGGAAAAGGAAACCGGGAAAGAGGTTAGAGAGAAAGAAACTTTAGTTGGGGAGTCCGTTGAGAAAAAAGCTAGATCAGAGTAGGGAGAAAACTGAGACTGCAAGGGTTGAGGAAGAAGAAGTGATAGTTGAGACAAAGAGGGAGTCAGAATCTGTTGAGGAAGTTGAAATGGCAAATCAAACATTGAACATTGCTGATATTCTGAAGGATTTCTTAAAGTCACAGGATTTCAAAGATATTTTGATAGAAGAGATACGGGCTATTGTGAGAGAAGGTGGTGAAGGTAGTGCCACTAGACCTGCGGAAAAAAAGATGGCTGAATCATCCCAATTTGGGGGTGATATTTCTACAAGTGTTGAGAAGTTGCAAGAAATTAAAGCTGCAATGGAAAAGAAGTTAATGCAAAATGCACAGAGCTTGATGAAGTGGTTTCTGAACTGAAGAAAGGGGCTATAGTCAGTACAAAGTCTAAGAGGGGTGTGAATGTGGATGCCATTGAAACTTTCCCTATTGGGTTTTAAGTGCTGAAGATTGCTTCTTACAATGGTATCGGTTCGCCGGTAGCTCATGTGAATCTCTATGCTTGAGTTATGTTGACAGTAGGTGCTACAAAGTAGTAGTTGACTAATTTCTTTCCAACTACACTCGAAGAAGGGGCATTGTCTTGGTATAGCTCATTGTTGAAAGATGTATGGTCAGATTGGGAAGCTCTATCAGCTGCTTTTGTCAAATACTATAGTTTCAACACCAAGATTCAGGTGAAGCTATATGAATTGGAAAGAATAAAGTAGAAACCAAATGAATCCTTTAATGAGTATTATCAAAGGTGGATTAATAAGATGATCTTGCTAAAGAACAGTCCAGATGAAGATGAGTTGATTCAGATTTTGATATGGCAACAGAGATTAACAAAAACAACATGAAGTTTCACACCTTTAGTGAGTTTAGTGAGGTGTACAACATGGCAATGAAATTTGAAAGAGATGAAGAGGAGAAAGCAACAAGCCATAGAGGTGGTAGGAGTTCTGGGTACAATTCTGGGTATAGTTCTGGGTATCGATCAACAACTACAGCTGGGTCAGGCAGTGGATCCAATTTTAGTTTTGTAAATAAGGTGGATAGTCGTCAGAAGTAAAGCAAGTTGAAGTTGCTGCCATGTCTTAGCAGCAAGGTAGTCAAACTAGAAATTTGGGAAGTCAAGGCATCTCTCCTTGGACATTATCTTTGTCTAAGATCTTTGTGAAATGCAAAAATAGAGGATTGTTGAATTCTCTTAAGTCATTTGAAAAGCCAACTGATGTAGATGAAGATAATTTCTGCACTTACCATGTTGTTGTTGGTCATAGAACCAATAACTGTTACAAATTGAGAGATGATATCCAGAAGTTAATAAATAAAGGCAGATTACAAGAACCAGCAAAACCCAACACTAAAACCAATCCATTGCTGAAGTTTGAAAAGCAAGTTAACACAGTGCAGTCAAGATTACCAGCTAATTTCGTCATTGCCGAGATCTTAAAAGTAAATCCTAGTGTACAGTCTGTAGTCACCACTGAAGTTAAGCCAGAGTCAAGAAGTGGGAAGTCAATAGAACAAAAGGAAGTTGTAAAGCCAATCAGTTTGAAAGATATGGATTCAGATGATGAGTACGATGGAAGTAAATCGGCTAAGCCACCAGTTGTTGAAAAGCCAAAAATTGCTGAGGTAAGGAATGTGACAAGAAGTGGCAGGGTGTATCAACCAGTTTCTCAGCAGAAAGATAAGGCTCTGGTGACTCGATCAAGCAGTGTATCACCTCCAAAAGAACTTGAGAAAGAACATTTGGTCATTTCTGTTGGTGTGCCCTAGTTCTTAGGGCATTGGATTCGTGTATTTTGTATTATACATTAAGACTCATTGTATGAATACATTATTTGTATCACATTAATAAAGGCAATTAATTTATTTCATTTATATCTTGTGCTATAATATGAGTAGAGTATCCATTCATTGATAATCATAAAACCTATCCCAGATCTGCTCTAATCGTGGGAATGAATAGAACCACAGACTTGTATATTCGATGACTGTATGGTAGTTCTTAACTAGCCATAGTACTTGTATAGTCAGTCATCAATATAGGTACATGTCGTTGACATGGGACTGGATCGATCCGTACAAGAAAGCCACAAGGTTGTCGCGTCATAGGTCTTTCTTGAGTAACTCTCTTTTGTCCTCAGACTAGATTTCATTATAGTATCAATATGGAATCTAGTTCACTTTGACATACACCTAACAGGTCTGTAAAAGGATGCTAAATATGGGTACGATTGGGTGGACAGGTGAACATATTGATATTGATGATGAAGTGATGGAATTGCCACTCGGGTAACACCGAGATGATATCACTGGCCACTTGATGAGTGGGACTGATAAGTGTATGGCCATACCCAAATAAATTGGTTGCTTATTTGATTAATCAGTCAACTCAATAATAAACAACAGAAAAGGATGACGAACACCATGCCTCTTGTTTATTCATATCGATATCGTTAGGCCAAGGACACTATGAGATTACTACCGGGTGAGTGTCTTCTAAAGACTGCTGCATCTCTGTCTTAATTGGGGGCTGTAATGGTTTGCTAGAACCCACTTACAGTCTGTGGGCCTTGGGCCTACTGCCAACATAAAGACAGACCCATAGGATCATGCACATAGATCAACTGAGCTGGAACTTATAGAAATTGTACATGTAATGTACATTCGAAGGAATGCGTTAATTAATTAGTTGACATTCAGTGTCAAGGTAATTAATTGACATTGGGTTAAATTTAATTTAATTAATAAGTTTACATAATGTAATTAATTAATTTATCAATTTATTGAATTACATAAAGTAAACAATTAATTAACTAATTTTCCTAAGTAGGAAAATTAAATACATGTATTGTATTTACTTAAGTGTGATTTAATTTTATTTAGGGGTAATTAAATTTAGCCAAATGGAATTAAATTACATATTATATACTTTTTAATTAAAGTTTATTTATGTAATTGTAATCCTAGTGGGCTTGGGTTTAATTAACCTAATTAAAACCCAATTAGATAAGGTGTCTATATAAGGGCACACTTAAGGAATAAAACCCTAATTCAACCCTAATTATTGCTGGAAATTTCAGCCACCAAGAGCAGCCCCAAATAGCCGAAAATCCCAGCATAAATCCTCCATTCCTTCGCGTCTTCGGCTAGCACCGGTTCCCGCTCAATAGTTGGTTGTGCACCAGACTTTGGAGATCGCAGTTTCAAGAAACGATTCTGCAACAGTCTCTAGAAGAGATGAATCCGGTGAGTTAATCTCTCTTGATTCAATTTGGTTTTATTCTAATCAATGGTAATTGGACACGATAGGTGGATTCTAAGAAATTTTAAATGGTGTATTTTCCGCTGCGCCACGTTATTTTTCCAATGACGAATCCCAACAGTGGTATCAGACCCTTGGTTTTGTCCATTCGATTGATTGGAATTAGTTCTTGAAAGCGTTCATGAAGAAAGAATGGGTTTCAAGTTTGTGATTTTAGGGTTTTTATTCAATTGGTTTTGGTTTTGATAAACCCTAGAATTTATGTTTGGGGTTTTTAATTTTTTTCCCCAATTGGTTTTCAATCTAGAATTGTATTTTCTTTATTGATTATTTATTGTTGGTGGCTGAAAATTTTTTTTAATGATTTATTAAAAAAAATAGTGGGCAAAAGGTGGAATCGCAAAATGCGATTCCACCTTATGCCATGTGCAGCTGCTGCTGGCCGCAGCAGCTGGCTGCTGCTGCGGCTGCTGCTACCGCAGCAGGCTGCCGCATAGTGGCACTGCTGCCCTGCCGGGACAACAGCCCCACGTGCGGATTTTCGATCCGGTTTTGGATTTTACGGGTATTTTTTTTATCCCGAGCCCTAATGCAAATTAAATTAATTTTTTTAAAAAAATTAATTTGTATTTAAATTGTTTATTTTGTTGGCATACATATTTAATTTAATTGTTTGCATATTAAATTGACTATGGACTTTGTGAAATTGGCCCAATAAACCATGACATCAGTTCAAATTGGGAGAGCTAAATTTTAAATTTGTGACAACCCGAATTCAAGTGGGAGCAAAATTGTTAATTTTGCATTTATGGATGTTATCCATTGGGCCTTTATGGGCCTTAGTCACATTTGTTAAAATTGGCGATTTTACCCTTAGTAACTGGGCTTAACATTTATATTTATAATTTGGAATGCCATGATCATGCATCATATTGGTATGTATGTGCAGGACAGATACTTTGTTTGAAATGTTATGTTCAGTTCTATGGGCCCTAAATTATATCGGTTGTAATTTAATTTTGGGAAATATAGTCTGCGTGCCATTTTTTATTTTTTATTTTGATATAATTTAGAATAGATTTTATTTTACAAAATTATTGTAATTGCATCAAGTATGGAGGAAGGCCCAAATGGAGCAAGCCCATGGTGGGAGCCCAAGAAAGATTGCAGTCCAGCCCATGAAGAATTAGATAAGATATCTAGTTTTTCATTAGGTTGTAATTAAAGGCTCATAGGATCTCATTTATTTTAAATTAAGTATGCTATTGCATTTGTCATATAATATGGATGTATGGATTACCAAATTATTACCCGTGCTTATGCATGCTAAGCCGTATCACTTAATTATAATCCGGAAATTAAAATATTGAGTCGTTTAAAAGTGCTTCCCACATTCACACCTCTTCCTCCCATTGATGTTGCAATGTGCGCCATGCCCTAGCTGGGTACATTGTAGTATTCAGTGGGCAGTCGAGGGTTAGGATACTTGGTATGGTTAACATGTGAATGGTGGTTTGACTCAACATGGGTAGCATTAGCTCAGAGCGGGCCCTAAGCACAGATAGGTAAAGTGTCAATAAGCCTATCAAACCAAGAGTCCATCGTGGAAGGATTGGATAGGTTGTCCTACCAAACGAATCAATGGTTGGTTAGCAAGCCCTAGTTAGGCCAGTCATTGATAAGTTGTGGATCTTGGTCAAGTCATCCAATTAACTTAACCAACAATCAAATTAAAATCGGATTATTAATTTGAATTGGCTTAAAAGTCCTTTATTTCTAACTGAAGCAATGGTTTCTTCCATGTAGATAATCCCATTTCACTTAAGCAATTTAAATGGCTGCAACAAACAACAACTCACTCTCACTTAGGTCACTCTTGGAGAAGGAGAAGCTTTCGGGGACTAACTTCCTGGACTGGGCTAGGAACTTACAAATAGTTCTTTGACAAGAGTCCAAGGAGTATGTACTGAATGCTCCTTTACCAGCTAGCCCTCCCGCAGGTCGAGGCATCACCATGGCGATGGTGGAGCAGTACGATCGGCATGTGAGGGATGACCGAGATGTCTCGTGCTTCATGCTGGGTACCATGGCTTCTAATCTTTAGAAGCAGTTTATGGACGAGCATGCTTATGAGATGATGGATCAACTTAAAAAGATGTTCCAAGATCAGGCTCGTTAGGAATGTTACCTGACAACTAAGGCACTTTGCACGACTGTGATGGCAATTGGGACTTCTGTTAGCACTCATATACTAAAGTTGAAGGGGTATATTGATACACTTACCCACCTCGGCTCCCCAGTTCCACAGGACTTGGCAGCAGACGTTATTCTCGGGTCACTTCCAGAGTCTTACAACCAGTTTATCATGAATTAGGGCATTGGATTCTTGTATTTTGTATTATACATTAAGACTAATTGTATGAATACATTATTTGTGTCATATTAATAAATGCAATTAATCTATTTCATTTATATCTTGTGCTATAATATGAGTAGAGTATCCATTGATTGATAATCATAAAACCTATCCCAGGTCTATTCTAATCGTGGGAACGAATAGAACCACAGACTTGTATATTCGATGACTGTATGGCAGTTCTTAACTAGCCATAGTACTTGTATAGTCAGTTATGAATATAGGTACATGTCATTGACATGGGACTAGATCGATCCGCACAAGAAAGCCACATGGTTGTCGCGTCATAGGTCTTTCTTGAGTAGGTCTCTTTTGTCCTCAGACCAGATTTCATTATAGTATCAATATGGAATCCAGTTCACTTTGACATACGCCTAACAGGTCTGTAAAAGGATGCTAAATATGAGTATGATTGGGTGGACAGGTGAACATATTGAAATTGATGATGAAGTGATGGAATTGCCACTCGGGTAACACTGAGAAGATATCACTAGCCACTTGATGAGTGGGACTGATAAGTGTATGGCCATACCCAAATAAGTTGGTTGCTTATTTGATTAATCAGTCAACTCAAGATCAAGAAATATAATAAACAACAAAAGAGGATGACGGACACCATGCCTCTTGTTTATTCATAACGATATCATTAGGCAAATGACACTATGAGATTACTACCGGGTGAGTGTCTTCTAAAGACTGCTGCATTTCTATCTTAATTGGGGCTGCAATGGTTTGCTAGAACCCACTTACAGTCTGTGTGCCTTAGGCCTACTGCCAACATAAAGACAGACCCATAAGATCGTGCACGTAGATCAACTGAGCTGGAACTTATAGAAATTGTAAATATAATATACATTGGAAGGAATGCGTTAATTAATTAGTTGACATTCGGTGTCGAGGTAATTAATTGACATTGGGTTGAATTTAATTTAATTAATAAGTTTACATAATGTAATTAATTAATTTATCAATTAATTAAATTAAATAAAGTAAACAATTAATTAAATAATTTTCCTAAGTAGGAAAATTAAATACATGTATTGTATTTACTTAAGTGTGATTTAATTTTATTTAGGGGTAATTAAATTTAGCCAAATGGAATTAAATTACATAGTATATACTTTTTAATTAAAGTTTATTTATGTAATTATAATCCTAGTGGGCTTGGGTTTAATTAACCTAATTAAAACCCAATTAGACAAGGTGTCTATATAAGGGCAAACTTAAGGAATAAAACCCTAATTCAACCCTAATTATTGCTGGAAATTTCAGCTACCAAGAGTAGTCCCAAATAGCCGAAAATCCCAGCATTAATCCTCCATTCCTTCGCGTCTTCGGCTAGCACCGGTTCCCGCTCAATAGTTGGTTGTGCACCGGGCTTTGGAGATCGCAGTTTCAAGAAACGATTCTGCAGCAGTCTCTAGAAGAGACAAATCCGGTGAGTTAATCTCTCTTGATTCAATTTGGTTTTATTCTAATCAATGGTAATTAGACACGATAGGTGGATTCTAGGAAATTTTAAATGGTGTATTTTCCGCTGCGCCACGTTATTTTTCCAATGACGAATCCCAACAATTTCACAGTTGAAGAAAACTCCAGCACAAGCTAGTTTATGGCATTTGTTGCTAGTTTTAAAAAAGCATAGAGCAGTATTAGTGAAGAAATTATCTGAAATTGAAGTTTCTCAAATAACATCCCTAAAAGTAATGTGTTGTTTGTTAGACAAGGTCAGCTCTAGATACCTGACATTGTATTATCTGAAAATGATTTGTCGGATGGAGGAAAAGACCATAACAAAGCTATTTATGGCAAAACCAACATAATGGATAGAGTTATGCCATGTAATGGTTGATGATGGCTCAGTCTTGAATATCTATCCATTGAAAATGCTGCCATATTTGGGCCTAAGTGAAGAAGCTTTGAAAAATTCCTTGACTGTGATTAGGGCTTATGATGACTCTAAAAGGACTATGATTGGTACATTCAAGGCTGAAATTGAAGTGGGATGAATTAAGTCAATTGTCACTTTCATAGTAATTGATATTTTTGTTACTTTCTCCCCATTGTTAGGAAGGCCTTGGTTTCATCCGTTAGGAGGAGTCCCTTCTACACTGCATCAGAAGACAAAGTTGCCTATAGGAGATAAGATTGTGACAGTTGAAGCGGATTCCCAATCCATGATAACTACTGTGAATGAAGAAGTTCCACCATTCAGCGGATTCTAGGTCACTGTAATTAATGAAGAAGAGGTCACAGATACTGCAATGGTTATATTCAAGACTATATGCTGAAATGGTTGTCCAATTACCTGTGTAAGCAAAATTTTATACCGAGATTGGGACTTGGAGCCAATTTACAAGGAGTTTCGAACTTCAATATAGATTCTAGGAAGCCAAGATTGTTTGGATTGGGATATGAAGTTGAAATGTCCGAAAAGAAGAACCAAAAAAGAGGGAAGAATGGTAAACCCATGATGACACTTTTTATTAAAGCTGGTGAAGAGTTGTACAAGGGGCAAGCTGAGCCTATAAAAGTAGGAAATGTTGAATATCTAGGTTTTGAAATATTCTCTGATGTGGTGGATTTTTAAAAAAGTCAAGAAGAACCAGTTGCACCCGTGATAGAAGAAGAGATAGTTTACAAGCTTATTGGTATCTGCCAGAAGAAGTCATCTGAAAAGTTAGCCGATGTAGTAGAGATGAAGAAGAAACTGAACTATGCTAAAAAAGAAGTGTCCAAAGAGGAAGCTGAGAAAAAGATCTGCAATGAATCTATAGAGGTGATTTCAAAGGCATTGACTGTTGCCTTGACAATGCCTTTGCAGAGACCAAGAAAGGGTATAAGAAGAAGCTGATGACCAAAGAAAGCTTGGATTCTGTAGTTTCTGAAATTGCAAAAATCATGATGAAAGCTAAAGCACAGTTAGCTAAGGTTGAGGAGACTACTCTATCTGCTAAACAAGAGTCTGAAATAGCTTCTAATCTGGACAATATTTTGAAGCTAAATAAGGAAGATGAAGAAGTGGAAGGCCCTCCACCTATGAGGATGAAAATGACTTTCTTGTATCTGTTTCATCAATTTGCAATGTAAACGATGTACTTTATAACAAGTGTAATGTGATGAAGTCTTAGTTTGCCTACTTGTGTGACCTTTATCTCGATAGTTCTGTGCATGCATTTGAATCATCATCAAGCATATTTAGCATTCATGACACAACATTGTATGAAATTAATATAAGTACAAATGAAAAACCCAAAGCCCTGAAGAAGAGAGAGAATTGGTGAAAGTATTACAAAAACACATTAAAGCTTTTGCATGGTCTTACAAAGATATGCTAGGGGTTGACATAGAAATAGTAGTGCATAAGATCCCAATAGATCTGAAATTCAAGCCAGTAAAGCAGAAACTAAGAAGATTAAGACTAGAATGGGCTACAATGGTAAAAGAAGAAGTGGCTAAACAGATTGAAGCTAAATTTCTCGAAGTGATGGAGTATACAGAATGGCTAGCTAATATTGTTCTAGTGCCCAAGAAGGATTGAAGGGTGAGGGTATGTGTGGGTTATAGGGATCTGAATAAGGCCTATCTGAAGGATGATTTTCCGTTGCCTCACATCGATGTTCTGATTGATAGTGCAGCTAAAGTAGTAATGTACTCATTTATGGATGGATTTTTAGGATATAATCAAATCCTGATGGATATAATCAATAAAGTAAAGACATCATTCATTATAGAATGGGGCACTTTTTGTTATCAGGTAATTCCGTTTGGATTGAAGAATGCTGGAGCAACCTATTAGAGGGATGTCACAACTCTATTGAATGATATGATTCACAACAAAGTAGAGGTTTACATCGATGACATACTTGTTAAATTGATGACCCGAGGAGAGCACCCTACTATCCTGGAAAGATTTCTAACTCACATTAAGGAGTATAATCTCAGACTTAATCATAATAAGTGCATATTCTAGGTTACAACAGGAAAGTTGCTTAGCCATGTGGTTAGTCAAAGAGAAATTGAAATGGATCCGGATAAAATCAAGGCTATTTGAGATATGCTAGCTTTAAAAAGAGAGAAAGAAGTCTGATTATTTCTGGGGTTCTTTACAGTATGTCAGTCAATTCATAGCACGGTTGACTTCAGTTTGTGAGCCAATTTTCAAGTTATTAAAGAAAGATAAGCTAATTGTATGGGATGATAGGTGTCAGTTGGCATTTTAAAAGATTAAGGCTTATCTAGTAAACCCTCCAGTTTTGATCCTACCAGTTCCAAGAATACCTTTAATTATGTATTTGGCGGTCGAAGATTCCTCGAAGGAGTAATGTTAGCATAGGAGCAGGATAGAAAGAAGGAATACCCTATTTATTATCTTTGCAAGAAGTTGTTGGATTATGAAACCAAGTATAACTGGTTGAGAAGACATATGTAGCAATGGTTTGCCTGATGAAGAAGTTGAGGCATTATTTCTAGTCATATAAAGTTTAGGCTGTGACTAAAGTTGATCCAATGAAGTATTCGTATGAAGCACCAGTGTTGGTTGGAAAATTATCTAGATGGTTACTACTTTTATTCAGAATTTGATATTGAGTATGTCACAAAGAAGGTCATTAAGGGACGAGCTGTAGCAGAATTTCTAGCAAACCAACCGCTGGAATCAGATTATGTAGAGTTCCCTGATGAATAGCTAGCCATGGTAGAAGTGAAAAGGTGGATTACGGGCTTTGACGGTGCTGTAAACAAAAAGGGTGATGGAATTAGAATAATTGTAGCAATGCCAGATGGTGAAGTTACTCTATTGTCGAAAAGATTGGATTTTCCCATTACAAATAATGGAGCAGAATATGAAACATGCTTATTTGGAATGGAAGCTCTTTTGTCACTAGGGGCAAATGATGTATTGATCATTGGAGATTCACTTCTAGTGATTAGACAAACTCAGGGTGAATGGGAAGTGAAAGAAGAATCCCTAAGGCCTTACTTAGAACTGTTGCGGTATAGAAAAGAGTTATTTGGCCAGTGTGAGTTCAAAAATGTTCCCATAGAACAAAATAAAATGGCTGATGCACTAGCAACATTATCTTCTATGTGGGAAAATCCAGAAAGAATACAAATACAACCTCTAGTTATAGCAATTTCTAGACGACCATGCTTTGATGTTCAGGAAGTAATGGAATTTACAGCTGAAGAAAAGGCATGGTTCTTTGACATTTACCAATATGTGAAGGAAGGAAAGTATTTAGAAGAAGCTAGTTCTATTGATAAAGTTTCATTGAGAAGATTAGCCCGTGAATTTAGAATCTTTGAAGATAAAATTATACAAGGGAACAGTGAATGATGCTCTTTTGAGGTGTTTGACAGAACAAGAAGCAGAAACAGTGATACAACAAGTGCATTCGGGATCATGTGGACCTCATATGAATGTGATAGCTTTGGCTCAAAAGATAATGAGACAGGGGTATTTCTGGATGACAATGTAGACTGATTATGTAAAGGAAGTAAAGAAATTTCATGAATGTCAAATTTATGTTGATATCAGCCATCTACCACCACTTGAATTACAGAATCTGGCATCTCCTTGGTTGTTTTTAGCTTGGTCTAATTGGGAAGACTCATCCTGGAGCATCTAATGGACATAGATTTATAGTGGTTGCAGTTGATTACTTTTCGAAGTGGGTTGAAGCAGAATCATTCACTAGTGTAATAGCTAAGAAGATGGCTAAGTTTATTCAGAAAAATATTTTTGCTCGATATGGAGTTCCTCATTGTGTAGTGATTGACAATAGGGTACAATTTCAAGGGGCAACAGCTAAATTATATGTAGACATGGTATTGAGCATCATAAATCTTCTCCATACAGACCACAAGCTAATGGTGCCGTGGAAGCAGGTAACAAGTCAATAAAGAAGATTCCGTCAAAGATGGTAACCACTTGTAAAGATTGGGCTGAGAAGTTATCGTATGCTCTTTGGGGTTATAGAATCAGTGTCAGAACACCAACAAGAGAAATGCCATATTCTTTAGTGTGTGGTATGGAAGCTATGTTGCTAGTGGAGATAGAACTCAGGTCACTCAGAATAGCTTTGGAATCTCAATTGCCAGAAACTAAATGGGTTCAAACCAGATATTAACTTAGCAGCAATAGATGAGAAAAGGTTGAAAGCACTAGACCATTCATAGATGTATCAGCACAGAATGGCCAAAGCTTATAATTAGAGGGTGAAGCATCATAAGAGCAGTTAAAAGCTGGTGATCTGGTTTTGAAGTAGTTGAGACCTACAAATGTTGATGTTCGAGGAAAGTTTAAGCTGAATTAGGAAGGTCCATATGTTGTGAAGAAAGTGCTATCAAAAGATGGTGTTAGAGTTATGGATATGGATGGAAATGAATTCATGGATCCGATCAACCAAGATCGCTTGAAGCTTTATCATGTATAAAAATGAAGAAAAAAGAAAAGAATAAAAAGAAAAGAAAAGAAAAGTTTGCTAGGTTGAAAACCAAAAAGGGTGGCCTAGGAAAAAATTAAGACATGAGAGAAAATGATCAAATGGAAAATTCGAAAGGGACTACTGGTGACGGGTCTGGTTCTGTGTGGAATATATACCATTTTGGGAACCAATTCTTTCAAATGTACTCATGTTGAAGTGTGGTGTTTTATTCTAAATGTGTTTATATGGTTATGTTAAAATGCATAAACAAAGTTATCTTGTCTGAACATTCATTGAAATAAAGCACTTTGCATTCAACTGGTTATAAAGATCATATTGTTTAACAATGGAAATGTATTAAACATACGCAATTTGAAATCTTTCTATCCTATAAATCTGATTCATCTTTTCTTAATGTCGTTAAAAATTCTTATGTAGATTTAAACTTGAATGTTGTAAGACTCAATGTAAATTTTTATCTATATAAATGAGACACATTTGATCCATTTTTCTACTTCATTTCAAAAAGAAAAAAAAAAGCGGTCGTTAAGGTGAAAACCAAAAAGGCACCTCAGGAAAAAAATTAAGCAGCTTGCTAAGCTGAAAACCCACATCGAGTGGCTTAGGCAAAAATTAGAGCATTTTCAAACTTATTTCTTCTCTAGCAGAGTCACAGATCAAGCCAAACTAAGCCAAGAACAATGGAGTGTGTTGGTTATTGTAGTGTTATCGAGGTAGTTAAGTTAAATAGAATTAGAGCTCTGGAAACATGGCAGAAGTCCAATAATTACAAATATATTGAAAGGACTTCAACTTACAAGTATGACAATAGGAGAATTTTGCTAAGCACTAGGAAGAAGGGAGATACCGAGTTTTAGATTATTCCTTAGAAGCAGTTAACGAGGGGAAAATTATAAAGACTTTCCATTATTTTCAAGCGGAGCCATAATTTTCCTCAACAGTTATCATATATCCTTAGCAGAAATACAAGGATTTCACTGAATAAAGAATGTACGCCCCAGCTGAAGTTAACAAGGGGCTGGGTGCATTTTTCCCCAGCAAATCAAAGAATCTCAAACCTAGACAATAGATGAAATAGTATCCTTTGATGTTTACATGTATATGCATTATCATTCATACATACACAACATGCATTAGACATCCATTCATAGGAAATTCTAATTCCTCCCTAGCCAGTCTTCATTCTTGATCGAAAGGGCAAAAATTTTTGTTTCAAAATATGTCGATCAACGAATGAAGACTCACTGCATCAAAGAAAAAGATTCAACAATCCTCAATGGAAAGAATTTCATCTCCAGCAAACTACTCAACAAAGGATTTATAAAGCTTCAAACAGAGTGACATATAGGGCAGTAGAATACCATTCCCACCGAGCCGGTTACTATGAAGCTTGTCTTCCCCATAGAGTATCAAAACCTTCATCAAATCCCCAGCAATTCAAATTGCTTAATCTCTAATGGAGTCAATAGTCAAAGTATAGCATCTACGACATCGATTTCCAAGCCAAGTAAGTCTTTCTTTCCTTCATTCATGGTGCACTTTTCAACATTTACAAATTCACCTCATGTATTTTAGACATGATATCGGTATCGAATTTGATCACGCAAGGGGTAGTTATGAGCACTGAGTTTTCCCGACCTCAATGATGATAGAATACTGAATGTTATCCATTCATACTATTCATTACGGAAGTCGATTCAGGAAGCAAAGATTTGGATTTGATTGAACTTGAAACTTGAAACCGAGAAAATTTAAAGAATTAGGGTTGAGCTGAAGACTAAAGCTGTACAGCTATTGTTATATCTACACGGCTATAGCCGATAGCTGCACGACTGTCGATGAATCACCAGGTTGCTATATGAAGATAACAGCTATTGGATTATAGGGAGGATAACATTTTTTCCACTAAGTTTCTCATTACAGGAAAATTTGGATTGAAGGGAGATCCGTAATGAAAAATCAGAGAGGACAACAAAAAGAGAAGAAGAAGGAAAGAAAAAAAAAACGATCTTGAACTAAAAATGCCAAAATTCAAAGAATCAAAACTGTAATTCCTCAATTTCAGGTACCAAAACTTAAAATTCAAACTGAAATTAAACCTTCAGAGACTCATGTAGCCATTAGAAGCACGGAATTGCATTTGAATTGGAAAATTTCAAGCTTTTGGTTTTAAAGGGTAATTATGAAAGGCCTTAAACCTTTTTACACCTATCTAGGTTGAATTAGAGTGCATTTCAATGTTTTCAAATTTTGCTTTGTTTTCTGTTTTCTATCAAACCAGAGTCCTACAGTTGTAATTACATCTGCACAGTTGTATTTACAACCGCATGGATCTTGTTTGGATAGTCATACGGCTGTTCTTCATTCCAAATTTAACGATTTCTATTTTTAGCGATTTCTTTTTGATTCTTTTAAAACCAGAGCCATATGGCTGTAGTTAGAGCTAAACAGTTGTAACACTATAACTGTACAGCTATAGTTTTAATTATAGAGTTTTATTTTTTGCGATTTTTTATTATTTTTATATTTCATTTTGACCTAGATTTATATTCTGTATTTATTTAATTTCAGTATTTAAATTTCTGCATTAGTTTTCTATAAACCAATGCAACAACAGAAATGCAAGTTTCTTGAAAACTGACCCATTTTTGCATGTGGAAATAATAAATCAGAAAAATTAATTTTTCAAACAAATTTCCAGTCCCATCAAATCGCGTTTAAAAACATTTTCCAGGTCAAATCGGGTAATTTATCAAATTTTCTGATTTTCCCCGTTTCATGTCCCGAGCTATTTGGAATTCCCCATTCTGAGTATGTGTGATCCTATGTGTATATATATTTATCTGCACCAACTTTGTTTTGTAGGTAGATGTAAGTTAGGATAGATGTATGTTTAGCTTTTTATTTTTAGGAATTTTGTATATAGCTAAAATTGTACTCCGAACCCCTTTTATAAAAATGTATCCCCCTAGGGTGGCCATTTGATCAATCTATATATTTTAAATCTACTAAATTTATTTGCTGCTTTCTGAATTTGTTTATCGCTTTTAGTATTACATCTCATGTGTGAGCATTGACTTAACAAAACAAAGATAAAATCAACCGTAGAAATATAAAAGACATTGATATAAAGTGTTAAATATATTTTGCATCGAGAAGAAACAGGTGAGTTTTCTGAACCTAAATCTCTGATTAAAAGGTACAATAAGTTGTAACTCGTTTTGGTTGTACCGTAATTTCCTAGTTGAGCTGAGCCGGGTGGCGACTCCTATCACTTTTTTGTGAGAGCATTCGAGTTTGTTTGTTTTCTCACTATGCAACCCATTTTTACATTATAAAAACCCTGGCCCGGTGGTGAAGCCCTTTTCATTTAAGGATCTTCTGCTCACATTAGGTCTTGAATCAACAGCCATGTGGCTATTAACACGATAGTCGTGTGGCTATTAACTACAGTCGTGCGCTGTAGCAATACCCCGTGCAGCTTTTGATCTAAGACAGCCTTTCTCTTCGTCTAGGAAATAATTCGAGGCTTGATGTTCAGTTGGCTGGAGCTTCAATCTTAAATTGACTTTGACCCCTGCAGCTATGGAGAGCTATAGAAGCAACAAGCGATTTATTCATCACTAAAACTGAGGGATGAAAAACCCACACTCATAGCAAGACGCTCTTCCCTAGTTTCTGACTTGACTAGCATATCATCAACATATACTTCCACCTCCTTGTAATAGGGTTGTGATGACTCATTGGTAAGTAGCCCTAACATTTTTTAGACCAAAAGGCAAAACTCTATGGTAGAAAGTGCCCCACTCTGTTATGAATGTCTTCTTCACCTTGTCAACGATAGTCATGAGAATCTGATTGTATCCTAAAAAATTCATCCATGGAAGAGAATATAGCTGCTCTTGCTGCACTTTCAGTGAGAACATCTATATGTGGTAATGGAAAATTATCCTTCAGTGATGCCTTGTTCAGATCTCTATAATCGACACACACCCTAACTCTCCCATCTTTCTTAGCAACTGGAGTGATGTTGGCCAACCATTATGTGTACTCAACCACTTCTAAGAACTTAGTTATGCTTTGATACCTCTTCCTTCACTAATGCTACCCATTTTAGCCTAAGTCTTCTCAGCTTCTGCTTCATTAGCTTCATCTTAGGATCCATGGGAATCTTATGTTTTGCTAAACTCCCTATCAACTCCTGGCATGTCTTGATATGACCAAGTGAAAGCCCCATCATGTCTTTTTAGAACTTTTACTAATTCTTTCTCTTCCTGCCTTGCCTTAGGACAGTTCTTCTTACTAAGTTTCAGCCTATGGCTCATCGGCAAGAAACCTTTCTTGGCCTGATCCATGCTGAATCTTTTCAGAACTTTGTTTATGTACTTGGCCTAACTTAGGCCCAGAAGCTGATTGGGTCTATCCCTATAGATCTTGATCCCTAGGATCGTCTCAGCCTCACCTAAGTCCTTTATCATGAAGCACTTATACAACCACTGCTTTACACCTTGCAGTGTTGGTATGTCACTTCCAATCAGAAGGATGTCATCCACATATAATACCAGGAATATTACAATTGCTCCCACTAATCCTCTTATACACATAAGGCTTATCTTGATTTTGTATGAAGTCGTATTCCTTTATGGCCTCATTGAATCTAAGATTCCAACTTCGGGATGCTTGCTTCAATTTATAAATGGACCTTTGAAGCTTGCTTACCTTTTCAGGATGCTTTGGATTGACAAAACTCTCAGGCTGTGTCATGTACACATCCTCAAGTAGCTTTCCATTAAGGAAAGTGGTTTTGACATCCATCTGTCGGACCTCATAGTCGTACCAAGCGGCTATGTCCAGCAGGATCCTTATGGATTTGAGCATAGCGACTAGTGAGAAAGTTTCATCATAGTCTATTCCATGGACTTGTTTGAAACCTTTCGCTACCAGCCGTCCCTTGAAGGTATTGTCAGCCTTTAGCTTATAACACCATTTGCAACCTATCACCTTAGCACCTGGAGGTGGATCAACCAGGTTCCAAACCTGATTATTGTACATAGATTGCATTTCCGCCTCCATGGCCTTTCACTAGTTGGCAGACTGTGGGCTAGCTATAGCCTCCTGGTAGGTTTTGGGCTCTTCTTCATCGAAGACAAAAAGAGTGTGATCATTGGTAAAGAGAAACCCATATCTCTCGGGTTCTTGACGATCCCTACCAAACCTTCTAGGTCCTTATGTGACCTAGGCTGGTGCTTCCTTTTGTGAAAGCTCCACCTTGGTCTCCGAGTTATCCTTTTCAGGAGTTTGTGAGCTTTGAACTTCCTTCAGTTCAACATTGCTCCCACTATCTTTCTTGGAAATAAACTCCTTTTCAAGAAAGACCCCTTTCATGCCACGAACACCTTATTCTCAGCGGGGTTGTAGAAGTAATACCCTTTGGTTTCCCTAGGGTAGCCCACAAACAGGCATTTGTTGGTTTTGGGTTCTAGTTTGCCCCTAGTCAATTTCTTGACATGTGCATCATAGCCCCAAATTAGTAGGAAAGACACATTGGGTGCCCTGCCCATCCATGTTTCAAATAGGGTCTTTTCCACAACCTTAGTCGGAGTATATTCAAAATGAGAGCTGCTGTCTCAAGAGTGTATACCGAAAAACTTATTGGGAGAGAGGCATGACTCATCATTGAGCGGACCATGTCCAACAGGGTCCTATTCCTCCGTTCGGACACCCCATTCCATTGTGGTGTTCCTGGAGGAGTGAGCTATGGAATGATTCCATCCTCTCTCAGAAATGAGTCAAAATCTAGGCTCATATATTCACCTCCTCGATCTGATTAAAGGGCTTTGATATTTCTGCCTAGTTGATTCTGTACTTCGTTCCTAAATTCCTTGAACCTATCAAGATTCTCAGACTTATTTTTCATCAGATAGACATAGCCATATCTGCTAAAATCATCTGTGAAGGTGACGAAGTATAGATATCCACCCCTGGTAACTGTGCTCATTGGCCCACGTACGTCTGAATGTATTAGGTCCAATAAGCCAGTAGCCCTTTCAGCTTTCTTGCTAAAAGGTGATTTAGTCATTAACTATTCTCTCATATATCAAGTGACTCCAAGTCAAATGATCCTAGGATTCCAGCTTTGTGAAGCATAGCTATGCGCTTCTTGTTTATATGGCCAAAACGACAATGCCAAAGGTAAATTGGATTAAGTTCATTAGGCTTAACCCTTTTAGTATTTATATTATAAACATGATTAGTTTCATTCAAATCCAAGATATATAGGCCATTATTTAACCGAGCTTCTCCATAAAATAATCCCTCTCTAGATAAACTCATTTTACCATTACAAATAGTAAAATCAAATCCATAAACATCCAAAGCTGACACTGAAATAATATTCACGTACATAGCAAGTACAAAATAACATTGTTCCAGTATTAAAACTAATCCACTAGGCATCATGAGCTGGTACTCACCGATTTCTATGGCAACAACCCTTGCTCCATTTCTGACATGCAAGTCCACCTCTCCAGATCCCAGTGATCTCCTATTCTTAAGTCCCTATTACAACAAATATGAGAACCACATCCAATACCCAAGATATTGAAACAGTAAGGTTAATGTCTATGACATATATACCTGATGAAGACGCACCCTGGGTCTTCCTTTGCTCTCCCAACAGCTTGGGACACGATCTTTTCCAATGCCCAGCCTGCTCCTCAGGACTGGCCTTGGGCTGGGCCTTAGTCTTTTTAGCCTTGACTTTCTTAGCCTTGGCCTTGGCCTTGCCCTTAGCAAGAGGAGGCTTCCCCTTATTAACTAGCAGTATCAACGGAGTCTTTTTGATCGACTGCTCAGTGGGCTTGAGCATCCCATGTAGCTCACTAACAGCACGGTTCATCCCTTGCATGTTATAGTCTAAGATGAACTGATCATAAGAATCCGGTAAGGAAGCCAGGATCTTTTCAACCGCCAGCTCCTATGAAATAGGCGATCCGAGACAGGCTAAAGTATCCAGATAGCCCTTCATCTTGAGCACGTGTGCACTCACAGATATCCCAGCCCCCATCTTACAGGAGTGGAATGCCTTGTTAGTCAGGTACCTTTCCTGACGAGCTTGCTCTTGAAACATCTCGTTAAGAGTTTTCGTCATAGCAAAGGCCTGATGATCCATAAACTGCTTTTACAGCTCAGGGACCATACTCGCCAACATAAGGCATGTCACGTCCCGGTTATCCTTAACGTGCACCTCGTATTCCTCCAGCTAAGTAGCCAGTGGATTACATCCCGTTAGTGCAGCCAGTACAGGCTTTTCTAGCACATACTCTTTGGACTCCTATCTTAGAACTATCCTCAAGTTCCTAGACCAGTCCAAGAAGTTTGGGCCAGAAAGCTTGTCCCTTTCTAGGATAGATCGCAGTGATAATGTATCACTCGTTGCCATTGGGTTACTATATAGAAAAATATAATGAGTGTTAATAAAGAACTTATATTGTTATTCCCATATATTAATTAATAATGAATCATGTTATTAAATAACTCAAGTTGTTGGGCTAATGGGCCGAGATCCATATTTCATCAAGATATAGCCAGACGAGGGCCTGGAAAAACTATACCCTAATTAATTATGTAGGACCGCCGTCCAATCCCAACCTAGGGACTCTCGGTTTGATGGGCTGATTGGCACTTACCCATCTGTGCTTAGGGCCAGGAGAATCCTACTACCCATGCTAAGTCCAAACCTCTATTCAAGTGTTAAAGTAACTTGTACTCCAACCCAATACAAAATGATGATACTCCAGTGCATCCAACGAGGGCATGGTCTACAACTGGCCTATCCCCACTTCGAGTCGGTCCTGAATAAGGGAAGCACTTTAAATAACTTAATAATTTCTTTTTGGTTATTAGATTCAATTTAATAACAGCTTAGATACATAGGTGGGTAAAATGAAGATTGGAACATACATTCTTACATGTAAATAAATAAAGCATAATTAAAATAAATAATGGGCTGTTATAGGCCAAAATTACAGCCTAATATAATTCTAGTAAACCTATACTAGAAAAGCATCAAGTGGGCCTCCTGTTCTTTCTTCTGGACATGCCTCTCCAAGGGGCTTCTTCTTTACATAATTTTAAAATAAATAAATAAAATAAAATTACATAAAAAGAATTACATAAAAAGAAAACGGCACGCAGGCCGTATAAACCCAAAAGAATATTACAACCCAACATAAAAAAGGCCTAAAAGTATCCATTCATACATTTAATCATACAATCATGTAAACCAATACATCAATTTATAAACATGTTAAATGCATGAAATTAATCCCATTTCAATTATGTCCTTAGCCATTATTTTGAAATCACCAATTTTGGCCTATCATTGTTTTAAGACCTTGTGGACTTTGGGCCTCCAGCCCAGGCAGAACACTGCTCCCACTGGAATTGGGAAACCATGAATCCAAATCAGCTGTTTGGATAATCGTGCCAAGAAAACCCAAACCAATTTCAATTATACCATATTAATTTCCAACATTAATATCCAATGAACAAAAATAAATTTCATTCATAAAACCACGCGCATTTAAATTACAGATATTTAAACACGCAAAATTTTAAAACCAATTAAAATTTTAAAACTGGACCCGGACCAAAAACCCCGCCAAATAAAAAACAGGGCCCGGCCTGTTACTAGGGGTAGCAGCGACTCTGTTGCTGCGTAGCAGCTGCTGCCTAGTAGCCGCTGCAAGTGCAGCTATAGCTACTGCTGTTTCCGCTATTATAGCGGTGGTTAGCGGCGATTCCACCACCGGCAGCCTCGTATTTGCAAAAACAGCCCATGATTCTACAAAAAAAAAAAAAGAAAATAAAATAGCAATATCAAATCACCAAATAATCAATAGAAAATTAAACCAAGAATAAAACAAATTTCAAATTAATTTTCCATTAAAAGAACAAGGGGAGAAATCATGAAACCCCAAACCAGGAATCCCAAAAACAAAATCTCCAATTTCAAAACAAAGGATTCAACCAAGTTAAAGATTTCCACAAATCAAAAGCCTACTCTGATACAATTGTTGGGATTTTTCACTAGAAAATCAACCGATAAAAGCGAAAGAATGCGTTGATTTCCTCAAATCCGTGCCCAGGAGCTAATGATGTGGAAAGCAAAAACCAAAGCTAGAAAGAGGAAGATAGGATTCTTACCAATAAATCTCTAAAAGAGATGGCTGCAGAAATCAAAATCGAACTTCCTCCACTGTTACATACACGAACAGCTTTTGAATTCAACCCGTGCTAGCAGTTAAGAAAACTAAAGATGAGAAGAGAAGAAAGGAGAGCATAAGCTTGAAAGTGGCAAAGTCACTTACTCAACCTTAAAATATCTTCTCATCCTTATCCATTTATATAGGCAAAATATCTAAGTTAATAAAACTTAGTGGGCAAGTTTCCTTTTACAAAGAAATAAGGCCCAACATATTTAATTATATGTGGGCTTTCATACTTTAAATCCCAAGTCTATTTAATTTCTTTGGTTTTATTTAATTTCAAATGTAACTTTAATTTAACATGTATACTTATATATTATACCATATAATATATTACATATATTTAAATTAAAATTAATTTGACCTATTAATTTGATCGAGGAATTAAATTAGACTTTCATAAAATTAAATACATGTAAACCTATACATGTAAAATATTTCCACCTTGGACATAATCTCATAAATTAATTCATTGAATTAATTATAGGAAAGCCTATACAAAAATTAATTACATTATTTTGATTAATCCAATCGATCTATATAATATAATTAATGGAACTCTCTCTCTTCAGCGTGTATACTCCAAGTACACACTTAATCCTTTTAGTTAAAGTTCAGACGTTCAATGTGTATAATCCTATAGGCCCGTCTTTATGTTAGCAGTGGACCTATGGCCCATAGACTGTAGGTAGGCTCTAGCAAGCCACTGCAGCCCCCAATTAAGATGGAGATAGCAGTCCAACTAGAACCGTAACCCTGTAGTTTAAACTCGCATGTCCCATGTCATTGATATCAATGTCCAACACAGAGGCATGGATTGATCACCCTCTTTTGTGTCCGCACATTTACTTGATCCTAAATGAATTGATGCTCACAAACAAGTTCCAACTTGTTTTGGTGTGGCCACACTCTTATCAATTGCATTCATCAAGAGGCCGGTGATATCTTCTTAGTGGGCTACTGAGTGACATTCCCTTCTGCATATTCATAGCATTGCCATGTTCACTGATATACCCAAACGTACCCATACTTGGCACCCTTTTATAGGCCATTTAGGCATGCACCAAAGTATGCCACTTCACATGCAGCACCATCATATGGTCAGGTCAAAGGATCCATACAAGTACTACATGAGAATCACTTGTGATACTATACCATGTGGATTTCTCGTTTAGTGGATCTATCCAGTACCATGCCCCTTTGCATGTACCCATTAACCTGGTTGACATCCCATGTTCAATGGCCGGTAAGACACCACCGTACAACCAGACTAATGATAGATAGTATTTAGTTCCATTCATTCCCATGTTTATGGTCATATCGTTTTCCCTATCTATGGTCTTACTGCTAAGTGCATGACACTTGACAACATGGATATGGTTATATCCGTTGGATACTCTATTTAAAACATTGCACAAGATATATAATAAATAGATTAATGCCTTATTTATTGACACTAATTGTATAATACATAAAACTCATATCAATGTATGATACAAAAACAAGGACCAATGCCTTGGGACTAGGGCAAATCCAACATTGAGTTCCCATGTAATCAGCCACTTCAGTTGGTTGTCTCATTAGAAGATCAAAAAGCATCTATATCTTTTTAGACAACTTTGCCACTTTTTTTGACACATCAGGTTGTGTAGTTAACTCATTTAGAGTACCTTTCCTACCTCTAATAGTTTTCTAGCGGGAGTTAAGAGCTATATTCACATAAATAACCATCTGCTCTTCACCAGCTTTGTCTCCGAGATAACTGTCTACAGCTGTATCTACCAGAGTCTGACAATTAGGGTTTAAACCATCATAGATTGAGTTAGTAAGAATAAGGGAAATCGATGGTGTGGGCATTGGTTTAAGAGAAGTTGGAATCGTTCCCATGCTTCATGGAGTAATTCCCTATATTTTTGAATAAAATTATGGATTCTATTCCTATAGTCCATAGTTTTTTGGGATGAATAAAATTTATACATAAAAGCATCATAAACCTTATCCCAAGTGGTAAAGCACCCATCTGGCAAATTAATTAGCCACTATCTCACATCCCCTTTCATATAGTAAAGAAAACATCTCATCCGAAGTTCTTCTTCAGTTAAAGCATTTAAAGGGAGAGTTTGTATCGTACTATAGAATTCTTTCATGAACCCTAAAGCATCCCCACTTCTTAACCCATTCGAAGAGGGAAGCATATGCAGGTGGATGTTTTTGAGATCATAATTTCTGGCTACTGGACTAAAGCTAATTCAAGACGGATTAGTTACTATTATCGGCCTTTGGATGTCCTTGAGGTGTGATGGTTGGCTAACTGGCACACTGTGATTTCCATTTACTTCATTAGCCATTCTTTCTTATCTTCTCCTAGCTCTTTTTTGCCTACACGTACGTTCAATTTTAAGATCAAGATCTATTAACTCGGAAGTATTTAAGCCCTTGATCTTCTCAAATGCATAAACATACTGAGATTTCAAGTAGGAAGAGAAAACTAAAAAAAATAAAAAAAATATAATACAAAACTAAAATTAATAAAATAGCAATCAAATTAGTCTCCCTGGCAACTATGCCAAAAACTTGTTCGGCTAAATCTTATGCAAGTATACGCAGTCAATCATAGTAATAATCTGGAGTTTTCCCAAGTAGAACCCAAAGGAGGAAATTAACCACTATTTTAATTAATTCTAGTCTAAAAGCAAAGATTAAGATTTAGGTTTTAATTATTACTACTAAAGCAATAAAACTAAGAATTCAAACAATGGAAGGAAACACTAGGGATTCAGGGTTCACCTAATCTGCGTAATCAACCATATTTTCACCAAGTCTTCAATAAGCAATTACAATGACAAATGTTCCTAAGGTATCTTAATACTTCGTCGAGCTATTAAGTTGTGCCTAATTAACTTTTATTATCCATCTATTTCTCACTAATATTAATTAAACCCATTAAGTAACAAATATATCATCACAATTAATCCTAATTATGTCTATCTAGGTTGAATAGTGTTTATCTTCTTAGTTCCGGATTCATACTTCACTTGTCAGTTCATCATACAAATCTTAACATTGAATCATGCTTGGCAACATGCACAATTCATAAATAAATTCAAAGAAGATACATGTAAAAAGAAAATAATTCAATAGAATTAAAATCAAAATCCAACATGATGATATACAATTGATTACCCCAAACTAGGCTACATTCCTAACCCTAGTTTGGAGATTTAGCAACTCATAACTAGATTAAACAATAAAACAAAAGAACTAAAATCCATGTCAAAAGATTGAAAAATAAGAGAAGAAAAGCTCGTTGAAGAATTAATGCCAACTCAATCGAGTCCGAATGAATAATCCGTTGCGCACTCAAACTCTTGCTCTTCACATTGAAAGCTTCACGTCTCTCCCCAAGAATGTGTTGAAAAACTCAAAACAAAAAAACTAAGACTCTCTGAATTGTTCTCCGAAAAAAACCCTTAAAAACTAAAACTAAAAAAGAGAAAAGAGTCCTTTCCCAAACAAAATAAGAAAACCTAAATTAAATCCAACTCTAAAAAGGAATAAAAGAAAGAAATCTTATTTACAATAGGAAGAATACAAAAAATAATTGAGGACCCTCTTAAAAAGGGTTTGACTCCTTCTTTCAAGCTAAATTCACAGCACCCCGTAAGCCCACTAATAAAGCTAGCCCAATTGATAATTTCAGCTCCAAATCCTCAAATTCAGCATCCCATAAGGCATGGCCATGCTTCAAGAATTCTCTTGGACTGCTTTGATCTAAATTTTCTCCCTTTTTAAGCACTTTTCGCTCCTTTTTCATCTTTAAGGTCCTAACAAGAAAACAAAGCAAAGGAAGTAAAATCTTTCTAAAATACAGTGAAAATAATCAAATAAAGCTCATAAATCAAGGTGAATTAAGCATAAAATGAACTGATCACTCTGTCTTGTACTTTACCCTATCTTGACTAGAGGTGGACTCCTTCTCCCTTTCCTGGTTGTTGAGGTTCCTTATCAGCGTCTCCATCTGCTATAGGAATTTTGGGGAATCGAAGAGTTCCTTGATGATCTCAATATTGTTTCATGGTCTCTGTGCATCAGCCATATCTGTTGACGGAACTATCGTTTCACTACTTTCTTAAACTGAAACTGACTCTGAACCCAAACTATTCTCCGTTCCTGGTCCCATATTGTCTTCCAATCCTGGACTGACACTGACTTCTACTGCTAAACTCAAACTGGCCTCAAGAGTCACACTTCTATTTTCCTCAACTATCCCTCTCGCCGACCTTTGCGCCATTCTAGGTGAACCATTTCCAAGACACTTTTGGGCCAACCTCTTACACGGTCTCTTCCACAACTTCACTCCTAGGAATAGAAAAAGGTTAGAGCTTCCTAATCATGAATGAATGCATGATTACAATACTGGTGACAAGGTACACTCATGACATGAGATGCATGTATGCATGATATGTCGTGTATGCTAATGCGATGCATAAGATGATGATTGAGACAGGCCTATCAACCTAAAGTGAGGTAGTCGAATTGACTTTCGTGCAAGTTAAGATAAGCATTATATACAATATGCAAGATACTATATACGTGTGTGACGATGTGATCATACATTTAAAGCATATAAAGTGTGATACGTGAGATGCCATTTGAACATGAGTCACACGATACTGCATTGCTAGCATACAAGTGTACCTAAGTTTCTAGAACATGAAATATCAAAAACAGGTACACATGACTGTGTGTGGGCAACATTTCATTATATAAACATATCGCGACACAAGATACAAAATTTGAATCGTACTACATGACCATGTTAGGGGAATATTCCAATAATTCTAAACACAACGTTTGACTTGTACAGATGTTCATGACTGTGTGTGGACATCATTTTATAGTGGTTAAACATTTACAACTCGAAACACAATCTAAAGCAAGTGCATATAATTGTGAGTGAACATCATTTTAGTGCATCAATGTCTATACCATAGCTCAAAATTTAAGACAAGTGCGTACAACCGTGTGTGAACATAATTGCACTGTACTTAATGTTTATGCCATAAAATACAATCATGGAAACAAGTGCATGAAATGTGTGTGAATAGCATTTTAGTGCATCTAGACCTTTTAGCACAAAGTATAACATGGATATGAGTGCACATCACTGTGTGTGAATAGCATTCCAGTGAATCTAGATGTCTACAACATGAAATACAATTTGGAAACAAGTGCACATAATTGTTTGTGAATAACATTTTGATGTTCTTATATATCTAAAACACAAGACATCCTTCACAGGGAGGTACATGTGGTCATGTGTGGACAAAATTTTAGTGTTTCTACATGCTTAACATAGGAATGGAGTGTAAAATGATTATGTCACATGAAGTATATGGCAGCACAAAAAAGGTTAGCATGCATGCATTTCACACATATGGTTTTTATGCTTAAAAGAAAGAAACACAAAATCTGCAACACAACACGAACCACTAGCAAAAACAAACATAAAGGATGCACACCCTTCCAACCTTATTTCTTCTCGATTCGGCCAATAATAATCTTTCATAGATATTGGATCTCTCTATCATCAACCAGGGATGAAATAGGCATCTCTTATGATAGCAATGCAAGTTCATTTTGGTAATCCTAAGGAAGATTATTACTACTATTTATGTGAGTCCGGGTCTATCCAAGGGTTATGATCAAGGTTTCCATAGCAAAATACACTCCTTATTTCTCCCCACTCAAGCATCCAAACGAAAGGGTTCGTACGACACTATGAGTGATGTACCATTTCCATACCCCTAAGACCAGGAGGAACTTAGGCGACACTTCAATAACATATTGGGGTTTTAAAAAGGTACCTTAGAAGGGTGTGTCCAAAGTTTTTCTAAGTGATATGCAATAAAAGGTGTGAAGTTAGAATTGCTAGAATTATTTGAAACTCGGCACTTTCAATGTTTTTCAATTTGATTTAAAAATCAATCCCAACTGAGTCGCCACTGTGAGCGGACGATCCTTTTTTGCTCGACGGGCCATGAGGTCGGGCAGGGAGAAGGTTTTATATAACACTTTTGATTTTTGGAAAATGAAAGGAAAATGTACGAAACAGAATTCCCTCACTAATGGATTTAAAGAGTTGCCACCGTGTTCAGCTCTACCAGGAAATTGCTGCATAACCAAATCGAGAAGGAGTCACTATACCTTTTAGTCAGAGATTCTGGTCCAGACAAATCACTTATTTCTGTCTTGTTTCAAATAATTATTAACTAATTTAATATTCACATCTTTTATATTTCTTTCATATTCCATTTTTTGTCTTGATTATTTTTATATGTTCATGCAGAAAGTGATAAATAAATGGACGGGTAAATAAATTCGGGAAAATAAATTAATACAATCCAATCAAATAATCCGGTTCCGAACAAGCTCGTCTCCACCCTAAATCGTCTCCAAGATCACGAACCAAGTAACAAGAATTGAAGTTTGGATGTTTAGGATTAAAAAGATTGAAGTCTAGGTTGTGGAGTAAGGATTTAAATAAGTTTCTGGTTACCTTTTTCCCACTGATTCTCTTGTTCAGATTTTTCATAGAAAATCAACCGATAAAAGCGGAAGCTCGGATCAATTTTCTCAAAACCGTGACCCAGGAGCAATTGAAGTGGAAATCAAAAACACAAAATCATAAGATCAAGAATGAGATTCTCACCTTTCAATGTCTCTTCTAGAGATGGCTGCAGAAACCAAAGTCGATTTCCTCCACTCTCACGTACACGAACGTCTATCGAGTAGAACCCATGCTAGTGGCAGATCAAAGGAGAAGAAGAAGAGTTGGCCGAAAATTTCAGCCTTGATATTTCCCTTATAGCCGAAATTCTCATTTATGAGAATTAACTCTTGGCTCAAATCAAAGCCTTGATTTAAGACCTTGGTTTAATTAGATTTTAAGTTAGGATTTTAATGCATAAATCCCTAAATCCAAATTAATTATTATGGGTAAATTTAAGTACAATTCTATTTTAATTTTTATGCATGTATTTATATAAAATCATATTATATAATGTACATGTCATTAAATCAAAATTGATTTGCCAATTAAAATTGACCCAATAAATTAATTGAGGTTCAAGTTAAATCAAATACTTATAAACCTATATATGTATTTTATTTCCACCCAGAAATAAATTCCCAATTAAAATACATATCAATTAAATTATATTGATCAATCCAGTTAATCTATAATTTAATTAATTAATATTTATCTCTCCAGTTTGTATACTCCAAGTATACGGGCGAGCTGACAAGTTCAAACTCAGACATTCTATGTGTGCGATCCTGTGGGCACATCTTTATGTTGAAAGTGAGCCTAAGGACCATAGATTGTAGGCGGGCTCTAGCAAGCCATTACAGCCTCTAATTAAGACGGTGGCAGCAGTCTAATAGAAGCTTAACCCTATAGTTAAAATTATATATCCAATGTCATTGATATCAATGTCCAACACAGAGGCATGGTGTCATCACCCTCTTTTGTGTCCGGACATTTACTTGATCCCGAATGAACTAATACTCACAAACAAGTTCCAACTTGTTTGGGTGTGGCCATACTCTTATCAGTTACATTCATCAAGAAGCCGGTGATATCTTCTCAGTGGTTTACTAAGTGACATTCCCTTTTTCATGTTCATAGTCTTGTCATACTCACTAGCACACCCGAACGTACCCATACTTGGCACCCTGTTAGAGGCCCTTTAGGCGTACACCAAAGTATGTCACTTCACATATAAGACCATAACATGGTTAGGTCAAAGGATCCATATAAGTACTACACGAGAATCACTTATGATACTATACCATGTGGATTTCTCGTTTAATGGATCTATCCAGTACCATGCCCCATTACATGTACCCATGAACTTAGTTGACATTCCATGTCCAATGACCGGTAAGACACCCCCATACAATCAAGGTTATGATAGTCTTTGGTTCCATTCATTCCCATGACTAGAACACACTACGGATAACTTTATGGTCATATCATTTTCCCTATCCATGGTCTTACTGCCAAGTGCATGACACTTGTCAACATAGATATGGATATGTTCATTGGATAATCTATTTATAATATTGCACAAGGTATATATAATAAATAGATTAATGCCTTTATTCATTGACACGAATGTATAATACATAAATCTCATTATAAGATAAAAATTATAGGATACAATACAAGGACCAATGTCTTGGGTCTAGGGCATTCCTAACCCTCAAATTCTCTCTAACCCTCTTCAACTCTCCCTTTCTCTGCTATCCTTCCTCTCTCTCTTTTTCTTTTTTCTTTTTTTTTTTCTCTAACTTTTCTTCTTTTTTTTCTCTGCAAAAGCTCCCTTTTTCATATCTTGTTTACACTCCTTTTTTATCCCTATAAATCCAAAATTTTTGTCCCTTTTTCTCTGTCCATACCGAGCGAATTATTTTTTTGTCTATCTAGGATAAGAGCTGTGCGGCTCTATTTTTGTTGGAATATGAGCCATGTCGCTCAAAGAGAAGCCATGTGGCTTTCAATTAGTCTCAGAAATTTTGCTTTTCAAATTGGTTTCACTGCTTAACCCTCTTTTAAATAGAGTTGTGCGGCTCTAAGGAGAGCCATGGGATCCTAATAGAGTCATGCGGCTCTAACTGAAAATAGGTTTATGCCTTTGATCTTTTGGACAATTCTCAATTTTGTTCATGAGCTCATTCGGTGCCTGTTTTCATCCTTCAAACCGATTCTTCTAGAAAACTCGATGAAAAGGATAACTAATTTGGTTTTCATCACTGAGGTCGAAAAAATCCGCACTCACAGCGGTATAGCCAAACAGAGCAGGAATCACTATACCTTTGTTAATTAACACATGTTCTTCTTTCATGCAATTCTGGTGAAGGATTGATAGTCATGTGACTGTCACGTCAATAGCCATGCGGCTTTCATGCCTACATTCGAATGGTTGTTGCCATGGTCATACGGGTCTTATTCATTTTCAGCCCTAATTCTTTAAATTCTTCTTGGTTTCAAGTTTCAAGTTCATTTAAATCTGACTCCTTACTTCTCGAATTGGTATTAATAGTGATTCTAACACAAAGGTTAACTGATTTGGTTTTCATCACATAAGTCGTAAAAATCCAATGCTCGCACCGAATATTCTCCACATGTTGCATCAACACTTCCCCTCGGATGTTTTTTCCTTTCATCACAACTGTGGAACCTTTAGATACTTTCAAAACTCCACCTCAAGTAAAAAACCAATAACCTTAGGATTTCAGTTGACTCAATGAAATAAGATTTTTCTTCAATTCTGGAATATGTCCAACCTCCAATGTTCTAGTAATGTCATATCTTGATTTGGACTGTACTGACACCAAATACGGAGAGTTCTTTGTCGTTCTCCAATAACACTTTTCCACCATCAACTTCTTGATAAGTAAAAAACCAGTGTTTATTAGGAGAAATGTGGAAGGTACAAGCATAATTAAGAATCCATGCATCTTTAGTGTTGTCTATGGACATTGCTAACACATCAACAACATCCTTGGAAGTTATTCCTTTAGTGACAACATTTGTCTCGTCACAGGAATCATCATAGTCACTATCCCTTTTATCTTTCCGCTTCGGACAATCTTTCCTTATATGCCCAATTTTGTTGCATTCAAAACATTCCACTTTCTTAGATTTGGATTTTCCTTTACTTCTAGATCCCTTTTCGGTATGGCTACCTCTTGTGACTATAACCCTTGTCGAATCCTCATATTCATCACCATCTATTTTTCTTTTTCAACTCTTTGGAATTCAAAGCTGACTTAACACCCTCCACCATGATGGTTTCTCGACTGAAAATAATGGTGTCAATGAAATTCTCGTATGAGGATAGCAATTTACAGAATAACTTCATCACTTGGTCCACTGCTTCAATTTGGACATCAATACTTTCTAGGTCCAAGATTATCTTATTAAATTCATCAAGATAATCTTTTACCGACAATCCTTCTTGCACATGAAGAGAGTATAACCGTTGTTTCTAGTACAAATGATTGGTAAATGACTTGGTCATGCAGAGAGACTCCAACTTTCTTCCACAAGTCGGGCAACGGTACTTTCTATAGCAACTTCACTTAGAACATTATCAGACAGACACAATAAGAATGAACTTCGTGCTTTCTCGATAATCTCTTCTATTTCCTCATCATATTTTTCCGGTAAGGCTTTTTCTCCTTTGAGTGCCTTTGACAATCCGTGTTGAGCCAACAACGCCTTCATTCTAATTCGCCCCAAATTAAAATTATTCTTGCTGTCGAACTTCTCCACTTCGTACCATAGTGCTGATGAACGTCCCGTCATGTGAATGCCCAGTTAAAAATTCCAACGCTGCTCCAGTAACCAAAGAGCAACAAAAAATTGCATTGCTTGCTCTAGCTCTGATACTAATTTCTTAGGATAACGCATAATTGATTATCGTGTAGTTACAGTTACTCTCTTGGAATAATGTAACTGGCAAATGGAGAACAAAAATAAGCAAGAAAAAAATAATGGTTGCACACAAGAATTTTACGTGCTTCAGCAACAACTCCTACTCCACAACCAGATGATCAAAGAAAATTTCACTAAGAACAAACTAGAGATTTACAAAACCGCACAAATGTTTTCACTCCTCAATTGACCCCAATACACCTAAAGAAAATTCACACAGAGACTAATTACACAGTCTACTATTCTTAACTGCCTCTATCTCTCTTATGAATAAATCCTCACTTCAAAAATTGATGATTTAAGCTATGCGGATCTAGTATCATTTTTTAGTCATGTAAGGGGGAGACATGAATTAATTAAACTAGCACACCATCCATCAACTTATTTGTCCATTTTGACAAAAAAAAAAGTGAATGAAAATGCCTCAAATTTAATTTCACACTTCACAATTTGACAAATTTCAAATCATCTCTTACAAGAACTTACATCAGCAACCTACTTACTATCATCGCGAAAAGCATCGGGAAAGTCGTTCTCCCATATGTCAACAGTAGGATCAAGTAGGCAGATAGCTTTTGCGGTGCAGTGTTTGCTCGATCGTTGGTGATGGCGTCAGAGAGAGATGGAAAGGGAAGAGAGATTGAGTTAGATGTTGATGAAGAAGAGGAATAAAGAGAGAAGTGGTGGTAGTGCTTTGCTGAGAAAATGAAAGGGAAGAAAGGTAAAGGGTGGCGGTGGTGGTTGGAGAGGGACAAGGTTTTTTTAACCTTGTTTGTTTTTTTTTATTTTCTTTTAAGTTGTCACACGTAAAACTCACCTTATATGTCATCTCACATTTAAGGGTTAAGTGTATTAGTTTAAGCAAAGTTGAGGAGGCTAAGGGTCTGCTTGAGAGGGAGATTTTGATGGTAAATCAAAGGAGGGTATCATGAACTCCACAATTGGGAAGGAGAATTTTTATTAGGGGATGGAATTTGAGGGTAAGAATAATCCCCAAATTTCTCTATATCCATCAGTTTTCGATCCCACCAATTTGGTGGGATTTGGAGAATTATGAAGCACGATTACAACTTTATCCTTATATTTCTTAGTATTCACAAGGCCTTAAATACTTAAAGGATATTTAGATAATTACATTCACTCTACTTTTAAAACTCATGCCTTCCCTCCAAGCAAGCTACTAATAGTTAAATAGTTTATATCCCATCAAATACTCTACCTCACTCTACCATCCCTTTCTTTATGATTTTTCCACCACCTCCTCCCCGGAGGCCCCTAAGTGGACGACCTCTAAGTCGACGGGGCAGTAAGCAGTTTAAGCCGAGTACAAAAACTGCACATGTATTAAGCCAAAATTAAACTACAAACTTGAATAAAACATGAGTAAATTGTATTGTCATATGAACTAAATCAATTTTAATGATAAAGTGTTCATTTATTTTTAATTTGGATATGATTTTATTTTTCCTTCACTATTTTTAATAAACTACTTAGGAATAGACTGCTCTTTTCCAATGACATCGTACCATTTCTAATGATATTATACCAAGTCAATAAAAAGTACTGAAGTGACAATATCATTAAGATGAAATAGTCAACTTCAAATATATACGTGAATATTTACCAAAACATATTATTCAATACGGATAAAATGCTTTCCGTCTAAGGTCAAACGGAAAAGTCCACTCCAATAAATCTTGACCGTGCATTAAATTTGGAGAGCTAAGAGTAAATTCCACAATAATTTATTATTTTAAATTGTTTTTATATGATCTATCTTTCCTAAATCGTTTCATCTTCTGTGCTTTTTTTTTTTTTTTTTTTTTTTCCTTCCATCTTTGTGTCTCTCACTATTCCCCTCTCCATCCGTGATCAATGATGTTTTTGTGATGCCGTCGAAATAAACAATTAAACCAATTTTTGGTTCATTTAGTTTTAGGCAAATTACAACATAACAATCAGTTGTTGAAAATCTATGAATGCCATAGTGTACAAGAAAGACTTGAATCCTCATCTCCCATGTTTTACCAATTTAAGCAACTCCGAGGTGTCTCACTTCTTGGCATAAGTAATTGCCATAGGATTCTGAGGAGTGATTTTAAAGCCCTGAAGGGCCTGCATCGCCATGGATGACTGCACATCATCCTCAAATTCTACAAATGCAATACCCGGTTTTGCTTCTACCATTCGAACTTCCCTGAATCCTGGATATTGTTGGAACAGAACTTGTAACATCATGCTGGTAGTTTCATGCGGCAAATTCTGTACAAACAATATATTATTCGGTGGAACTGTTTCTTGTTCACCCCGGTTTCCTTGTCGGAAAGATGCCTGCATCAGATACATCAAACGAAATTCATGAGAATCATTGGATAAATATTTCACTCTAATCAAAATAGTGCATTTGAATTAGATAAAATTTTATATTGTATCATTATACACATCACAGTAGCCTATAATGGGAACCAAAGGTTAATCATAAGTTAATCTTCTTCAAGAAATTCAAACCACCGTTGCTGATAACTCATAATCCAAATCGCAACAGCACAATTACATAGCTGTTGAAAAAAGTTAGCGGTTCAGTTCCCAGAAGCTATCCTAATACTGAAATCAAATTTTGTTACACAGCATTGGGTAGTTAGGTACACTCAAAAGTAATATATGTTATCAGTATACTTTGGAATTCTTTGTGAACAACAGCACCTCCTATTTTTAAATAATCAACTAAAATAAATACCCTTTAAAAATAAAAAGGTTATAAAAAAAAAAAAAGACACTTAAATAGAAATTTACTGTGTATTCCAACAAGATTTAGTTTACTTTGTTTTAGAATCATAGTAAACTAGTTCAATTCCCATTAAACAAATGAATAGATTTTAAGAATTTACTGTCATAACCAAGTCCATCTAGTTTTCACTAAAATAAACAAATAAAAAATTTATAATCTAAAACTTTATGAAAAGAATATGTTACATCTTAAAATTTTTGTGCATTGTAGGTTCTAGCGGGATTTGAAAGTAAAAAAGGACAATCAAGCAAGTATACAAATAGGCAAACCCAACTCACCGGGCCTCTGTTAATTTCAGCACTTGTACCATTGGCTGCTGCAGATTGTTGAGCTTCTTCAGCACGTCTCTTTCTTTCAGCTGTTATAATAGATTGTATGTCATAGTGATGATAAACTAAAGTACTTAAATCATTAAAGAGAACTCGGTTCAGCAATTGCTTCTATTCTTATAAATTGACATGCTTTAAATCATATAATCTAGTGCATAACATGGTCAGCCAATCAATTATCATTTCAGGAGCAAGTAACAACTAACATCATACTTGTTAATTGAATCACCAAAGGGATAATGGTGCTTATGCTACATAAGCTAGAATTACTAGCCTCTTGATTGGAAGCAACATACATTTAAACGTCCAGTTCACAACTATGTAACCAGACCAGATAACACTCAGAATGAATAACAGTCGCAGAGATCAAGCATATATATTTGTCATCAATCATCAACCTATTAGATATATTATCTAGCCCATTTTCGTATCAGTTATTTTGAATCTAAACATCCTTAACTCTGAAATGTAAATCCACAATATCGATTCAAAAACTAACGTTACCGAACAAACAAAAAGAATAATTTTAAGGATAAAATGAAACAGTAACACATAAGTTCTTATGCTCACCTTTTTCTTCTTGTTTCTTCTTCTTTTTTGCATTGGGATCATAGACTCCTTCTGCCTCTGCAAGGCAATCAGACTTTGTTTTTGCATACTGGATGCGCTGAAAGAATTCAGTTGTATATAACATCGGATAAGCATCTTATGTGATGCAAAAAATATAGTTTAGAAATGAAAAAGCATGATTAGAACTTCACTGAAGGACAATATATGGATTTGGATTCACTGCCTATCTACAGCCATGCTTAGCCAAATCCATGGCATTGGAAAGCTTCACAGACCGCATTTCCAGAAGTATAAAACTAAATCACTTTTCTTTTCCAACAACAAGAGAAGTTGTAAACTTAGAAAGCACAGCAACCCCTAACATTATAATGCCAAGACAAACACTTGCTCACTTCAAACAACACACAATCTGATTTCAGAAAATATAGATAAATGGTACAACATAGAAAAGAAAACAAATGGTTTAGAGTAAAACCATGGGACATGCAAAGCGAGGTAACAACTACAATCTACGAATAAACTAAGATAACTGAATGAATTTACAGAGCCTTAATACACTTGTCCAGTTAGAAGCAAAGGCAAGAGAAAAAGTACAGGGTGTATATGGGTTACTGAACAGGTTTAAATGCCTTACAAAAACAAGAAGTTAATGTTTGGGATACCTCGACATACCATAGGTTTGTCATAAAATGGAAAACCTTGCATTTGCCGCACTGCATTACTAGCAGCCATCACTTCACTAAAACAAACCCATGCTTGCCCTCGAAGTTTGGGCGTCTTCAAGGCAACAACATCCAAAATCCTTCCATATTGTGAGAACAAGCAATATAGTGATCTCTTCAATTCTGTCAAAGAAAAAGGTGCACATTGTGTCATTCTCACCACAAATTATATGCTAACACATCTCCGTGACAGAATTTAATTCGAACCACAAGGGAAAATATTTTCAAAACAAAATTCAATTAAATAACGCAACCAGGGCATATAAAATCAAATGCCTAAAACACATCCTACATTGCGAATTTCAACAGAAAAAACCACCAGAGATCAGGAATACATGGAATTGGATAACTCGGCACTGAAAGGAAACAAAGTAACACGAAGTATAAAATATCTATAAAAATCAACCAAAAGCATTTGTGAATTAAGATGTATAGTATTAAGAAAAGAATGGAAAGTAGGAGAAATAGTTCTGTAGCTACAACAATGTCGTAGGCCGTTCTAGTTCGCAGCGTCACCGTACAAACGAGTTACCTTCTTTCTTGACCTTCTCATTGAGATTCTTGATGTATATAGTTTGGTTGGGAGGAATATCCGCTGTTAGCATCGCGTCGAAAACACAGTGAACTGCCCGAGAGACGGAAGAAAATCAAAGGAAGAGCGGTGGAAGGGAGAAAATGGAGAAGGAAGTCCGAGCTTTTGCGATTTGTTGAGCCCTAAACCTCATTTGCTTCCTCTGTCTATATATTTGGGCCTAAACCCACCAAATTGTGTTTGTTTCAATTTTCAAACAAAAACACCTAATTCATTTTAGTAGAGACAATTTTTTTATTTAAATGAAATATATATGTATTATATTTTACATACATAATCGAAGGAAATAGTTAAAATTTTAGCAACTCCAATTATCATTTTGGCTCTTAATTTTTAATGTTAATATATTTTATTCATGTATTTTAATTTTTCTTAAAAAAAAAAAAACATTTTCATTTATAAACAATTTCATTAATAGTGCATTAAAACGTCTTAAATCTAAAACTAAACAAGTTTGAAACGCTAATTTTTATGGGAGTTGGACAACACTTGGGCCAAAAATGACACAAGCTACAATATAGCACTTGTTTTTTGTGCAACATTATCGATGTACTGTTTTTTGTGCATGATTATAATATTTTTGTGTTTGTGTATTTTTTGTGTAACCTTTAATTAATTTTCTCCCTTTTTCAGTATATATTTTTTTGATTGGAATATGGATCGTTGCATTAAGTCACTATGTAGGACATTACAAATAAAACTAGGGGGAACATTAAGAGTGAAGATCCATGAATAGTATTAAATTTTATATTTATATATTTATAAAAAAATTGGAATACACAAACTAGAACCTCCAAAATGAGAAGAATAATAACTTCTTAGCTTTAGCTATTAATATTATTACTTGATTTTGTTTATTACATTAAAACTAATATACGATTATGGTATTTACTATTTATAAAAATATATTAAATTTTATATTTACAAAAAAAAAAAAAAAAAAAAAAAAAAAAAAAATTGGAATACACAAACTAGAGCCTCCAAAATACTGGGACGTCCCTGACCACATGTCATTTATGGCTCGAGCAAATACAATAATATCATGTAACATAAAATTATTTATTATTACACTAGTTAACTATGTCATTTGTGGACTTAGACAATAATATAGAATCATGTGACATCATGATCAATAAAATAATTCCACCATATGATTACTTATGTCTTAATTTATTAGTTCAACACTACAAAACTTCTAATGCCTAGATTATAAACTCTAAATCTTAAAAGTGTGTATCTTCTACTTATGTCAAGTGACAATATTTATCGATCTAGTCCATATTTAATATGTTAAACCATATGTGTTATAAAATTACAATTTATTGGTCTTGACCATGAATGAAATTATGAACCTAGTGTACCACACAATCTTTGCCTCTCTTAGTGCATCTAATTTTGCTCTATAATTTAATATTTTTATTTTCTTTATTATTTGCAACACTCGATGGAGAGATGCGTACAGTATTAATGATAGCATTTATGATATCGGCAACCACTACACAAGTTCTTGTCCAAAAACTATATAGTCCTTCTAGAAACTATGGAGGCTACCAAAAAAGAAATATCATGAACTTAAAACCCAATTCAGCATTAAGAATTCTGGTGTGTATTCATAATTCTGATAACATAGCAAGTGCAGTTAACCTTCTTGATGCATCCTCTCCAACACATGATACTCCAATTAATGTTTCTATTCTTCCATCTTATAAAACTAGTGGGTAGAGCTTCCCCTATTTTTATCTTTCACAATGTTCAAATCAAAAGTTTTTCTCAATATTCTTATTCAGAAAATGTCATCCCACCCTTTAATGAATACCAAAGGTACAATCCAGGTGTTGTATCAGCAAACATTTTTACAACAATTTCGCCCCCCAATTTAATGCATGAACATGTACTCTTTCGTTAAATAAACAGACATCCCTTATACTCCTTCCATTCCATATAAACTGGTGCAAAGATGGAAGTGTTGCTTCAGAGGATAGTAACGTAAGACAACTCAACTATCCTATGCTTGAAAGAGCACATTGTTCGGTCGGAATCCTTGTCAATAGAGGCTAGAGAAGGCACACAAAATCTAGAAACTTTAACAGGATTGCAATGATAGTTTTAGGAGGAAATGATGATCGGGAAGCATTGAGCTATGGTAAAAGAATAGCAACAAAAGAAGACCAACACTTAACAGAGGTTAGATTGGTCGGAAATGATCCCAAAGAGATTAAAACATGGAACAAATGTTGGATTCAAATGTATTGAGGGATGTTAAGTATAATATTGAGGATTATAGATATAAGGAAGAAATGGTAGAAGATGAAGCTCAAATGGCAAGTATATTAAGAGAAATTGGAACATTAATATGATCGAATAATTGTGGGTACAAGTAATGGCAGTGATCGGTTAAACAGATTAGGACTTTCACAATGGAGCGAATTTCATGAGTTGGGTGTAATTGGAGATTTACTTGCTTTGTCTGACTTCAATGGCCAAGGTTCTGTACTAGTTTTACAACATCAAACAAAATTGAACTAGTTAGTTTCGTTCTCATAATATTCTTTTACTTAGGAATTTTAATAGATTCATTACTGTGAGCGCAGGTTTTTTCATCCCTCGGTTACACTGATGAATAAATCATTTGTTGCTTCTATAGCTCTCCATAGCTATAGGGATCAAAGTCAATTCAAGATTAAGGCTCTGGCCAACTGAACTTCAAGCCTTGGATCGTTTCCTGAACGAAGAGAAATGTTATCCTAGATCAATAGCCGCACGGTTGTTGCTACAACCACACTGCTGTAGTTAATAGCCGCATGGCTATCGTGTTAACAGCTACACTGCTGTTGACTCGAGACCCACACAGGTCTCGTTCTGTGACAGAACTGTGATTTTCTTTTTGGAAATAATTTTTTGGATTTTGGGAGTCGAATTCTATAATGGAAAACCATTTTTCTGCCTATAAAAACCCTTTTTGATTTTGGTTTAGGGGTTGGGATTTTGAATTTAGAGAGAGTGGAAGAAAAAAAAAAGAGAAAACAAAACATTTTCTTCATTTTTCATCTTCAATCTTTATAATTAGGCTTAAAATCAGTTAGAAATCTAAGGAAAACACTTCACTAAGGTTTTTAATAGGATTAGAGACTAATTTGGACACCAAAACCATAAATTTGGAGCTTGAAACTATTTTCGGAGCTTGAAGTTCGGGTGTTCAACCAGAGCCTCCTTTGAAGGATTTTCGCTTCCTAAAGCTGTGGATCCACACTACAAGGGTACATATCTAAGAAATCGAAAGCATTTGACTGGTTTGTGCTTTATTTTGAGAATCATTTGCATATTTTGGCTTCCTGGTCTGAGAACCAAAGCCGCGCGGCCATCACAATAGCCGCGCGGTTATTGCATCAACATTCGTATGGCTCTGGATCCTTGAGAAATAGCATGAATGCTTAAAATTTCAAATTTTGGCTACCGATCCATAAGTGACACCTGTATGGGTGTAACAACAGCTACACAGCTCTTCTTTCTACACTTGAATGGGTGTCACCTCGGAAAAAAATTGTAGAAAACCTATTTTCAAACATTTCATGACATTTGAACCTCAAATATATATTCCAAAAGTATGTATTATACCAGAAGAATGATAGAAACCTAGTTTCTTGAAAACTGACTCACTTATCATGCTAAATAATTAACCGGTAAAACTCTTTTCAAAATTATTTCCTAAAAAATCAATGCAGAGATGTTTCAAAATGTTTTTCAAGTCTAGTCGGTGAGATTTGTTGAGTTTCTCCGGCTATCCCCCCCCCCCCCCCCCCCACCCCAAATGCATGATCCCGACTCATTTATTATCCTGATCTGTCGTGGTTGAGTCCTAAATGCAATTATTGGTGTACTAATATCTATTTTGCAGGATTAAATACATGTTTAAGTTTTATTCTTATATTAGATGAACTCAAGCATATTAGGCAATTGTACACCGATTTCCCATCTAATTCATAAGTACCCCCTATGGTAGTTTATTTGATTCGGTCTGTATAATTAATTTATTTACTACTTTATGTACCACATATGAAAGCATGCTCCAAATAAAATCGACTTAGTTTCATAAAATGCTATGATTTGATTGTTGAAGCATTTATTTTAATTAGATAATAAGCAAGTGATTCGTCCGAATCTAGATCTCTGTAAGGTATAGCGGCCCTCACTTGGTTTCGGTTGTACCTACATTTCCTAGTTGAGCTAAGTCGGGTGGCGACTCTTATATCCTCTTTGAGATTTCGATCTTAAAACTTTTACGAATATTATTTTCCAAAATGAACTTCATATTATAATTATTATACAAAACAAAACATATAAAAAATTCCTCAGTTTGCTTCACCGCATTACGTATACTAAAAACGTCATTCACTCAAAGTGGCGACTCTGCTAAGGATGCTTTTAAAAAACTTTTGCAAAACTTAAAAGATTTTGATGAGCATTAAAAGTATCTAATTAAAGTAGCTTCAAAAAACTTTTTGTAGCATTTTATATGCATTGCATATTAGCTAGATTTTTAGGTTAAGGTACCATTGTTTAGCCTTGTGAACCGTTGAAGTGTCGCCTATGTTCCGTTAGGTCATAAGGACACAGATACGAAACACCACCTAGCCTCGTATGAACCCATTCATTTGTACCATTGAGTGGGGAGAAGTGAGGAGTATATTTTTTTATTGGGACCTTGAAGTTATGGACTTTGACCGAACTAATGTAAATAGCTGTAGCAATTTCCATTAGGATACCAAAACGATACATGTGATATATATGTAGTTCCACCTTTATCATCCCCCTTTGGTGATTAAAGAGAACCCCACCAAGGACTTGGTTAGAATATAGATTTTTTTTACCACGTGGAGAGATAAGGTCAGGAACTTGTGTTCACATGCTACATGATTCATTTTCTATACCATATCATTGTAATCATTCTATCATGCACATATTGTACAAACTATGCATACCACTTGTGTGATGCTAACCCACTATCTTCTTACAACCATATGCTTTGTCTTTCATCTTGTTATGTACCATACGTACATACCTCATTTCATGTGCCATACAAACATTCTCATGTCACATCGTGTGCCACACACATTCTTGTTCTTTCAACATATAGTTCTGCATACCACTTATATGATGTTAATCCACTCTTTTCGTGCAGCCATATTCATTATTTTTCATGTGTGCATACACCTTTCACATGCTCCATTTCGTGTGATATTTACATTAACAATTTTCAAAGCATTCGTATTCGCATGTCATTCATAGGTGCACCTTATTTTGCCACCACATGGTCATTGTGAGAAATCCACACACTTACTAAAAAAAATACCTTAAGCCAGTATCCAAAACCGAAAAGGAAAGCTAAAACCAAAATTCCCTAAAAGCCCCTATAAACAGAAAACTGCAATTTTGAAGGCTTAAATGATGGAATTTGGATGAAAAGCGACATAGATCAACAAGTTTTTGAGTTTAGATTGATGGCTCGTTTCTAATGAATATAGGGACTTTAAGCTTGCTAGAAATTATTGTTGTGCTGGTTGGCCAAACACATTAAAGCTTGCTCTTGACTACATCACATACATGTTAACCTCTTCTTGTATAGCCATCGTGCATTACATCATGTGACATTCATATCAACTCTTTTATACATCCTGCATTCACTTGTGAGATCTGCATTCATGCTAATATTTTCTTGTGTAGCCACATACGTCATATTATGTACACTTCAGTTACACTGACCCATTATTTCTGTGCAGCTATACATATCATGTTGCATGTATTTACCTCATCCGTATGCTTCATTGTGCGACATCCATATTAACTTTCTTTTGTATAGTCATATGCATTTGCTTCCCATGTGCATCTATACCATCCACATACTTCATTTTGTGTGCCACACACATGTTTTCATTCTTTCATGCACATATTATAAAACTTTGCACATGATTTGTGTACATATGCTTTCATGCCATTCGCGCGGTATACATGTATTCCTATAACATCATGAAACATACGCATATCTTCATATCACTTTTCATATGATATACACACACTTATCACTTTGTGTAACACATACACACACTTTCACATCATTTTAGTATGATACAGACACGCTCCCATACCATTTTGTATGACATACACGTGCACTTCTACGTCTTAACACATACCATACGTGCATTCTCATTTCATGTGCCATGCGCAAGTTCACATATCATTTTATGTGCTATGCGTAAATTCTCGTGTCATTACATACACTCTCACTCTCACATCTTTTCATGTGACATACATATGCTCCTATACATCGCGTGTCGGAATATAAACTTCCATATCATTTTGTACGACATACACACACTTCCATATCATTTTGTACAACATACACATACTTTTCAAAATTTTGTACTACCTATTGACATCTTCATTTGATCGCATGATACACAAAAATTTCCATTACATTGCGCGATGCATCTTCATGTCATTTTTATGCGATATACATGCAATTGTATGCCATTTTGTATGACTTATACATGCACTTCCCCATCTTCTCATGTGCCACACACATATTCACATACCTAGTTCCGTGTGCCATACAAATATTCTCACATCGTTTCGTGTGCCATATGCATATTCTCGTATCATTACACACACATGCGCATAATTTCATAATATTCTGTATGTCATACACACATTTACATATCATTCGTATGGCACACTATGAGTGCCAGTTTTTCCCAACCTTGATGATGATAGAAATACCAAATTGTTATCCATGTTTACTGTTCTTTATGAAAACTGATTCAAGAAGAAAGGATTCGGATTCAAATGAGCTTGAAACTTGAGAATGGGAAGAATATGAAGAATTAGGGTTAAAAATAAAAAAATAGTCGCATGGCCATTAGAAGAGCCATACGGCTATTGAGTAGACAGCCACACAACTGTTGTGTGACAGCCGCACAGTTATTGATGTTTCACCAAAACTTTACATGGAGAAGACAGATGTTTGGATTTGAAGGAGACAATAGATTTCCCACTAATTTGGTATTACGATCTTTGGATTGAAGGGAGATTAAGAAGAGAGGAGAATGAACAACTAAAGAGAAATTAAGAAAAAAAAATCAGAAGGAAGAGAGAAAGGGTGAAACAAAATTCTCAAACTGCATAAAATCCAAAATCAATTGGGATTCATCACAGAAAATCAATCCAATGGCATTGATTTAAATTTTCTAGAGTCCATACCCAGGAGCTTATGAAGATAAAATCAAAATCAAAACTGAGAGAAGAAAAGAGAGATCCGATCTCACCTTACTAGTCTCTTCTAGAGATTGCTGCAGAAACCAAAATAGATCTCCTCCATGTTTAAGTACACGAACACCTAGAGAAGCAGCACTCGTGCTAGCGTTGGATCAAAAACCGAAAGAGAAAGGAGTAAGGGGTGCCGAAATTTTCAAGTAGAAATTGTGGCTTAGGGTTTTTGATTCTTTTAAGTGGGTATTTATACTCTTTTCACCCTAGGTCTTAGATTAATTACCTTAGGCTATAATTTAATTTACAAATCAATTTAATCTCACATGTATGAATTAATTATACCATATAATATAATTCATACCATGTCAATTAAAGTTAATTTGTCAAATTAAATTAACCCAATAAATTAATTAGACATTACTTAAGAGATAATATATATAAACCTATATATATATTAATTATATTTCCTTCCAAGAAATAGATGCACAAAATTAATTTATCAAATTAATTCTATGTAACCCAATAACTATTGATTATATTATTTTGATCAATTCAATTGATCTATAATTTAATCAATAAAGTCTTCCACTTCGGTTAGTATACTCTAAGTATACAATTGACCCATTAAGTGCTGATTCAGACGCTTAATGTGTATGATCCTATGGGTCTGTTTTTATGTTGGCAATGGGCCCATGACCCACATACTGTAGTTGGGCTCTAGCAAGCCATTACAGCCCCCAATTAAGACGGTGACTGCAGTTTAACATAAGTCATAACCCTGTAGTATAACTTATATGTGCCATCTCATTGATATTGGTGTCCAACACAGAGGCATGATATTATCACCCTCTTTTGTGTCTGGACATTCTTTTGACACCGAGTGAACTGGTGCTCGTAGATAAGTTCCAACTTATTTAGGTGTGGCCACACTCTTATCAATTGCACTCATTAAGGGGTCAGTGATATCTTCTCAATGAATCATTGAGTGACATATCCTTTTAGCATATTCATGGCTTTGCTATGCTCACTGTCACACCCAACCATACCCATACTTGGTGCCCTATTACATGCCCTTTAGGCATACATCAAAGTGTGTGAGTTCACATGCAACTCCATAATATGGTAATGTCGAAGGATCTAGTATAAGTACTATACTAGAATCACTTATGATACTATACCATGTGGATATCTCGTTAGTGGATCTATCCAGTACCATGTCCCATTACATGTACTCATATACTTGATTGACAATCCATATATTATGACTGGTAAGACACCGCCATACAATCAAGGTCATGATAGTCATGTGTTCCATTCATTCCCATGACTGGGGGTGCACACGGTTGGTTAACCAATCCATGTGGACTGTTACAAACGGTTAACCGTTTGAACGGTTTTTTTTAATTTACTAAGCATACACTATCCATTAAATTCGGTTAACCATTAGTCAATTAACCATAATTTCGGTTAGTTAACCATTTCTTTATAGTTAACCATTTACGAGATAGACATTATGATTTTGCTAAATTTATAATATTTGAAAACTCAAATAAATAGACCATAAATTTCAAATGTCAAATAAAAATATAAAAATTACAAACCATAGTCTTAATTATTAATTAAAATAACATTTTAACCATAAACTCTAATAATTAAAACATTAATAAAAAAAGTTCCCAAACATATAAATTGTTGTACAAGATCAAACATTAATTAATGAAATTATTCTTCGCTGTTCCTTTTTTAGTGAGTGTGAAATTACAAATTGAGAGGAGATGGCATTGGAAGGGAGTGGCCAAGACTACTTGTTGTTATATAGTAAGTACGTAAAATAACATCAAAGGCCCCAATGTTTCACTTATTATTCATATTACCTATATATATATATATATATATATATAATACTTGTAAAAAGTTGGTTAACCACGAGTCCACATGGACTTTCGGTATAAAAACCTAAACCGTAACCGTAACCGTTAATTTCTAAAAATAAAAACCGTACACTATTCCATCGGTTTCGATTAACCATATTTTTAGCTTGGTTTTGGTTTGGTTTCACGGTTTTTCGGTTTTTCGGTTTTTTTTTTTTTGTGCAGCCCTACCCATGACTGGAACAGACTATGGATGGCTTAATGGTTATATCATTTCCCTATCCATGGTCTCACTACCAAGTGCATGACACTTGATAACATGGATATAGATATCACCATTGGATACTCTATCTTCATTTATTTCACAAGATATATACCAAATAGATTATGTCTTTACATAGAAACACAAGTGTATAATACATCAATCCATGAATGGTTTAAAATGTGTGATACAAAACAAGGACCAATGCCTTGGGACTAGGGCATTCCCAACAAATTTATCAAATAAATTCATCAAATTCATTCATAAATTCATCATCCAAACCAAACCTAAGCCTTCAAATATTTATTTGGTTGCTGGAATTGTGAAAATTGGAGCTTAATTTGGAGAATTTCAAGTTTTCGGTTCAAGATTTCAAGTTCGATTTAAAAATCCGAGTTCAAGCTTCAAGCATCAATTTTCTTCGAAATTGAACATAGGCAAACAACTAAAAGGTAATGCTAAAAGGCCTTAAACCTATTTATAGCTTGGTTGAATTGGCAGGCATTTCATCCATTTTCATTTTGCTCTATTTTTCTGTGTTTCTGGTAAACCAGAGCCACATGGCTATATCGAGACCCATTCGGCTATTGTTATAACCACACAGCTGTTGTCCTGATAGCCGTATGGCTGTTGTTTATTTTAGGATTTAGCGAGTTTTAGTGATTCTCTGGCTCATTCAAAACCAGAGCCTTATGGGTGTTATAATAACCACATGGCTGTTGTTCCTACACCCGCACGACTGTTGTCTTAATTCCAGAATTGCATTTTTGTGTGTTTTTCATACATTTCCATATCTTTTTGACTTAGATTTAATTTTTATATTTATTTTCATAAATCAGTTCAATGATAGAAACACCAGTTTCTTGATTGTAGATTGATATTTTGTATGTGAAAATAATAAACCGAACAAAAATGATTTTTAAATGAATTTCCAGTCCCATAAAATGTTTTCCAGGTAAAATTGGGTAAACTTATCGAATTTCCCTATTTTTAAATTTCATGCTCAAGCTATCTAAATCCCTTATTTTGAGTTTGTTGGAGTCCTACGTGTATATTGTTGGATATGCCTTAGTCTTGAGGCATTGGTCCTTGTATTTGTATTGTACATTTATTGGATTTATGTATTATACACTTTGTGTCATTAAATAAAGGCATCAATCAGTTTATTATATAACTTGTGCTATGTTTTAAATAGAGTATCCAATGGACATATCCATATCCATGTTGACAAGTGTCATGAACATGGCAGTAAGACCATGGATAGGGAAAACGATATGACCATAAAGAGATCTGTAGTCTGTTCTAGTCATGGGAATGAATGGAACTAGAGACTATCATTAGCTTGGTTGTATGATGGTGTCTTACCGGCCATTGGACATGGGATGTCAACCAAGTTAATGGGTACATGCTAAGGGGCATGATACTGGATAGATCCACTAAACGAGAAATCCACATGGTATAGTATCACAAGTAATTCTCATGTAGTACTTTTATGGATCCTTTGACCTGACCATATGATGGTACTGCATGTGAAGTGGTATACTTTGGTGTATGCCTAAAGGGCTTGTAAAATGGTGCCAAGTATGGGTACGTTCGGGTGTGTCAGTGAGCATGGCAGTGCTATGGATATGCAGAAGGGAATGTCACTCAGTAATCTACTGATAAGAGTGTGGCCACACCCAAACGAGTTGGAACTTATTTGTGAGCATCAGTTCATTCGAGATCAAGTAAATGTCCGGACACAAAAGAGGGTGATCAATCCATGCCTCTGTGTTGGACACCGATATCATTGACATGGGATATACGAGTTTAACTACTAGGTTTCGATTACATTGGACTATTATCACCATCTTAATTGGGGGCTGCAATGACTTGCTAGAGCCCATCTACAGTTTGTGAGCCAAAGGCCCACTGCCAACATAAAGACGGGCCCACAGGATCGTACACATTGAACGTCTAAACTCGAACTAAAGGGATCAACTATATACTTGGAGTATACGTACCAGAGAGAGAGGATTATACTAATTATATTATATAATCAATTGGATTGATCAAAATAATATGATCAATATTTGAATTGGCCTTCTTATTAATTTATATGATTATTTCCTAGGTGGAAATATTTTACATGTATAGGTTCACATGTATTTAATTTCATGATAGTCTAATTTAATTCCTTGGTTAAATTAATTGGTCAAATTAATTTTAATTTAAATGTATGTAATATATTATATGGTATAATATAATGACATACATGTTGGATTAAAATTACATATAAACTTAATTCGGACCCAGAGAATTAAATCGGAATTTGGGCTTAAAAGAGAAGAAAAGCCCACATGAGATTAAAGTGAAAATTGGGCCTAAAATTCCCTTAGAAATTTAGGCCATCTAGGTTAAAAACCTAGAGGATATTTTCAGCCAAATAGAAGAAAATTACAGCAGAATTTTCAACCCCAAAACTCTCTCATTGGGCCGATCCTCTCGCTAGCACGGGTTATGTTCCATAGCCGTTCGTGTACGGGAACGTGGAGGAAGTCGGATTCGATTTCTACAGCCATATCAAGATAAGATATTCCAGGTGAGAATTGATTCTCTTCTATTGAAATTTTAATGTTTTTTAATTTCCATTTCAATTGCTCCTGGGCATGGATTTAAGGAAATCAACATGTTCTTCCGCTTAATCGGTTGATTTCCGGTGAAAAATCCCTACATAGATATGCAGAAACATAAAAGGCATTGATATAAAACTATTAAATACATTTTGAATTGGGAAAAAATAGGTGAGTTGTCCGAACTCAATCTCTGACTAAAAGGTATAGCAATTTGTAGCTCGTCTCGGCTGTTACACAATTTTCCGATTGAGTTGAGCCAGGTGGTGCTCCTATCAATTTTAGTGAGAGTATTAGAATTTGTTTGTTTTCTCACTATAAAACCTGCTTTCACTTATTAAAATATTCCCGGCCCGGTCGTGAGGCTCATGCATTTTAGGATTGTCCGTTCACACATACATGCACTGTCATATCATACATACACACATCTTCATAACATTGAGTGCCATACTCACATTTCCATGTCATTTATGCGACATACACCCACTTTCATGTCATTTTTATATGGTACACACACTTGCATACCTTTTTTATGACTTATACATGCGCTTCTTATTGGGAATGCCTTAGTCCCAAGGAATTGGTTCTTGTTTTGTATCATACATTATTATACCATTTATGGATTGATGTATAATACATTTGTGTTTATATATAAAGGCATAATATATTTGATTTATATCTTGTGCAATAAATGTAAATAGAGTATCTAATGGTCGTATTTATATCCATGTTGTCAAGTGTCATGCACTTGGTGATGAGACCATGGATAGGGAAACGATATAACCATAAAGCCATCCCTAGTCTATTCTAATCATGGGAATAAATAAAACATAAGACTAGCATTACCTTGATTGTATGGTGGTGTCTTACTGGCTATAGCACATGGATTGTTAATCAAGTATAAGGGTACATGTAATGGGACATGGTACTGGATAGATCCACCAGCGAGAAATCCACATGGTATAGTATTACAAGTGATCCTCGTATAGTACTTATATTGGATCCTTCGACCTGACCATATTATGGAGTTGCATATGAGCTCAAACACTTTGACGTATGCCTAAAGGGCCTGTAATAGGGCGCAAAGTATGGGTGCGGTTGGATGTGCCAGTGAGCATGACAAAGCCATGAATTTGCACAAGGGATATGTCACTCAATGATGAGAAGATATCACCAACCCCTTGATGAGTGCAACTCTTAAGAGTGTGGCCAAACCCAAATAAGTTTGAACCACTCTATATCAAGTGAATGTTTGGACACAAAAGATGGTGAAAATACCATGCCTCTGTGTTGGACACCGATATCAATGACATAGGACATATAAGTTATACTACAGGGTTATGACTTCCGTTAGACTGCAGTCTCTATCCTAATTGGGAGCTATAATGACTTGCTAGAGCCCAACTATAGATTGTGGATCATGGGTCCATTGCCAATATAAAGATGGACCACAAGATCATACACATTGAACGTTTGAACCAGCATTTAACGGGTCATCTATATACTTAGAGTATATTGACAAGAGAGGAGAACTTTATTGATTAAATTATAGATCAATTGGATTGATCAAATAATATAATCAATAGTTATTGGGTGTGAGTGAACGACCTTTTTACGGAACATGCGGCAAAGCGGGAACCAGGGACTTTCTTTTTGAAGGTGTGATGATGTGGTTTGAAAACAGGTCTTTAATCTTTCTTAAGAAAATCTTTCATTTTATTGGAAAAATCATTTTGTAGAAAATTTAGTTGTAAGTGTGAATTTCGGAAAAATAGGTTTTTAGAAAATCCCAATTTAAACTTAAAGATATCAAAACCTAAATTTCGAAATTAGATACAGAGTCGCCACCCGGATCAGCTCAGCTGGGAAATTCTGGTACAGCTCCCTACCAAGTGTAGATGCGGTACCTAATTCAGAGGTTCAGGGTTCGGGCAACAAATCTACTAATCCTCACTTATTTTCAATTATTATTTCATAATGTAATGTTGCATTCACTTAATTCTACTCATTTTATCTCCTTTTTTTATTATTAACCAATGCTCATGCATATGACATAAATATAAAACCAAAATAAAATGCAGAAAAGTAAAAGTGCGGGAAAAGTAAATAAAGGCCAAATTATACAACCCATAAAAAGAAAAAGCTCTCATCCTTACCATTACAACCGCCTATAATACATGATGATCTAAAAAATTACAATCGCCTATAAAAGCTGCATCCAAATACGGTTAGCACAAGTAAATAAAGCACACCAAGGACTCATATAGGTTACAGCCGGGCTGCTGTAATCATAAGTGGGGCGGCTGTAATAAAAAATCACTTCCAAAATCACAAAAAATTCAAAAATACCAACAAATAGCAATCACAACGAAAGAAAAAGGGATTTTTAAGGCCTCTCAGAATGTACCTTGTCTGTGTTCCAGTGTTTTGGACCACCAGGGATGAATCCGGATGCCGAGAACGCCTTGTAATCACGAACAACCCAAAAACTTTTATGATTTCCAAAGCCCGAACGAAACCCTGAATGGGATTGAATGAGTGATTATGGTCTAAGAACGTTCCTAGAAAACTAATCCCTCTAAAGTTATATGATTTAAATAGATTTTGTTAAGGTTTTTTTTTTTTTATTTATTTTGGATTAAAACATTCAATTTTAGTGTTTTCTTCTCAAAAACCCTAAGTGTGGATGTGCTTTTCTCTCAATTTCTTAATTCTCTCCTTTTTTTGTCTGCTGTGTTAACCCTAAAACCGATCATTAGTCTTTTATATCTCCTATTTTGGTTAAAAATATGGATTAAATGCTGATTTGTCATAAAAAAGGAAATCTAACGATTATAGCTGCGCGGTTGTAATGTACTACAGCCGCGCGGCTGTAGTAAAGCCGTGCCACTGTAGTACAGCCGCGTGGCTATAGGCACTACAGCCAAGTGGCTGTAGTGACCAGATTAGCCTATTTTGCTTATTTTTTTTCTTTTCTTTGGTTTTCTTAAATACGTACTCGAATTCCTTCGGGGTTCCATACCAAGACTTTGTCACACACATTCGGGTCACCCGAGACATTTCTGACGTCATCCTGGTCATGTCGAATTCGCTTCACATTTATCCGTGAAAAAGGTAATAATGGCTTTCATCACCGAGGTTAGGAAAAAACCCGTGCTCACATTGGGTTTCATAGAATTAATTTGATAAATTAATTTCATGCATTTATTTCCTAGGTGGAAATACAATTAATATATATATAATTTCTAAATAATTATTGGGTTAATTTAATTAGACAAATTATATTTAATTAACATGATATGAATTATATTATATGGTGTAATTTAACTCATATATGTACAATTAAATTAATTTGAAATTAAAACATAACCTAAGGTAATTAATTAGACCTAGGGTTAAGAGAGTATAAATACTCACTTAAGAGAATGAAACCCTTATTCTAATTTTAAGGTTGAAAATTTCGGCCCCCCCTTTCTCTTCTCTCTCGGTTTTTAATCCAATGTTAATACGAGTGTTGCTTCGTTACGCATTCGTGTACATGAACATAGAGGAGATCTTCTTTGATTTCTGCACCCCTCTCTAGAAGAGACTTATAAGGTGAGATCGAATCTCCTTCTCCTTGTTCTTTCTCATTTTGGTTTTGGTTTTATCTTCATAAGTTCCTGGAACACGGATTCTAGAAAATCTGAATCGGTTTCCATAGCCATTGGTTTGATTTTCTTTGATGTATCCCTACACTTCCACATCTTCTCATGTGCCATACATATATTCATATAGCTACTTCTGTGTGTCATAGAAACATTCTCATATCATTTCATGTGCCATATGCACATTCTTGTATCATTATACATATATCCGCACACTTTCACAACATTTCATGTGTCATACGCACATTTCCATATCATTTACATGACACGCATGCACTATCATATCATACATACACACATCTCCATAGCATTGAGTGCCATACTCACATTTCCATGTCGTATATGCAACATACGCCCACTTCATGTCTTTTTTATATGGTACACACATTTTGCATAGCTTTTTGTGTGACATATACATGCACTTTCATGATTTTTCATGTGCCATGCATACATTCTCATCTCATTTGCCATACGTGCGTTCTTATTTCATGTGTCATATGCACATTTCCATATCATTTCATGTGCCATACGCACATTCTCATATCATTTCACGTGTCACATGCACATTCTCATATTGTTTCATGTGCCATACGCATATTCTCATAGCATTTCACGTGCCATACATATATTCTCATATCATTACATACACACGCTCTCAAATATTTTCATGTGACTTACACACACTTCCATGAATCGTGTGCCGAAACACACACCTCCATATCATTGTGAGACATGCATATATGTCAATGCATCAATTGCGATATGCACATGTACACATTGTTGCATGATATACACGTACTTCTGTTGGCATTGTGTGTCAAGAGACACAAACATCCCATATTATCACATGCCAAAAACACACTCCTTGACATCGTATGTTATGCACGCACATATTTATTTTCATTCATATATTCCCATATCCATTGTGGGGCATACACCTAATTCTATGTCACTACATAAGCAATTCCATTCCATCGTACGACGTACACGCATTCATTTTCAATCACACATCTTATGCATCAATCATGTGATGCTCACGATAACCTTTTTCTATACAACCAGATGTATTTTGTGACACTCATGTTTATCATTTCATTATGCAATTTCATACATCATTTGTGTATCGTCGGCATTTATACCTTTCGTACGACTATATTTATTCAGTGACATTTACATCATTTGTGTGTCATTCATATTAACCCCCCTTATGCAGCCATATGAATTGTGTGACATTCACATTTAGGCTTTAGATGATCTGGTATGTACACACATGCCCATCTTTTTTGGTCTTATATCTGTGCATGGTTATACACGGTCATTCCTAGATCCGTATATCCGTTTATGTGTGTCTAAATTCTTAGGTGTTCAAGCACGCCGAACTCTGTCCGTACATGCTCATGTACGAGTTCATTATTTTGTAGACTATATTTTACATCCAAACCTATAGGCATTCAAATACATCGAACTCTGTTTGTACACACTGTTTACAAGTTTGCCATGAAAGTAAATGAAAATCTTCAGACTTAAAGTAGCTTATCACAAAAAGAAAATCTTCCAAGAGAAAATCTTCGACATGGAAAACCAAAAGGACATATTGGTAACAAGAGAGGGTGATGCTCAAAGTTAAAGTCACTTTTCATTTCCCTGTTATAGTCATTCTGGTTGCATCATAATGATGTTATGCATGTTTGATTTTCCACTTAGATGCTCATATTGCATACGTTATGCCATTGCCTATAAATATCCATCAATAGGTCATTGGATTTTAGCAGGCCATATCTAAGGAAAACCAAAATCTAGAAATAGACCATCAACACCAATAAGGGACCACTCATCCATATTGGTCAATGCCCATTCCTAGTGACTATGTCATGCCAAATCTCAATCCTTTTGGAACCACTAGCAAGCATATGTCAAGCTCACTCTTCCCCGACAATAAGTAACAAAAGGCATGCCCAACCTATGCTTATCAAAACTATTGATAAAACAATACAAACTTATCCATTCCCAATAACAGACAACAAGGAACATGCAATAACCATCAAATATCCAACAAGGGGCATGCATTAATCATTTGACAATCAACAATGGGCGTAATGTAATCACCCAATATTAGCTAATGAAGTTGCACCTTTTTACACTACTCTACAGTAAAAACAGACCAGTGATTAGACTTGAAAGCGATCAATCATAAACCTTGAACCCAAATTCACTGTTTCGAGGTGAAATATTCTGATCACCAGAACTCCATCTACAAGCCTCTTAATACCCGAGCAAAAGTGGCGCCTACCAAGCTTAGGTCAATGATCAGTAAATTTCAAATTACGACAGCAGGCTAGGACAAGCCTACAAATATTCATATCTGCATTCACACATGCATACATGCATTTACATACATTGAATATCCATCGCATTTATAGGAACATGTTGCACAATGGAAAAGTTTTTCCCAACAATATAAGGTGTGCCAAAGGAAAGAACACTAAAAGATGACGCATGCGCATCTTTATTCTCAACCAAAGGAGCAAGGAGTCTCATTTCCAAACTATCAACACATACATTATGCATCCTTAATGCCTCGTAGCCATTCAATTCGACATCTTGTATAGGATCTCGACTCGTATCTATTTTTTATCAAATTGGCAAAAATTTTTGTTTCTAAAATAATCGATCAAGAAATAAATACATATCTCATAATTCACCAATTTATCCAAAATGTTCATAGTGGTTTTGGTCATCCCAGCACACGGAAACATCCTTTATTATTCGAGGTGCCTTAGCACATCGAGGCATCCATTGTGGTTTTAGTTGTCTCATCATTGCAGGTAACTAATATTTAACACTTGAACATCTCATAACCAACCAAATCTGGTCCCATACGATCCTAAAAGGTAAATGGTCCTACACAACTGTAAAAGGTAACCAGTCCTACACGACCCTAAAAGGTAAATGGTCCTGCATGATCCTAAAAGGTAACCGGTCCTACATGACCCTAAAAGGTAATCGGTCCTACATGACCCTAAAAGGTAATCGGTCCTACACGACCCTAAAAGGTAACCGGTCTTGCATGACCCTAAAAGGTAATTGGTCCTACATGACCCTAAACGATAACCAGTCTTACAAGACCCTAAAAGGTAACAAGTCCTACACTACCATAAAAGTTAAACGGTCCTACACGACTCTAAATGGTAACCGTCCTACATGACCCTAAAAGGTAACGGGTCCTACACAACCTTAAAAGGTAACTGGTCCTATATAACCCTAGAAGGTAGTGGTCGACCAAGTCACTCAACCAGTGGTAGGGGTAGGTATGTCTCTTTTCTATGCTCACCATGTTCTCTATTGTGCATCCAAATTCACCACGAGAAAAGGTAAACCTAAAGCTGATGATTTAGATACATGAGGGGTGGCCTATGAGCACGGGGTTTTTTCATCCCTCAGTTTCAGTGATGAATAAATCATTTGTTGCTTTTATAGCTCTCCATAGCTACAGGGATCAAAGTCAACTTAATTGAGGCTTTGGCCAACTAAAATTCAAGCTTCGGATCGTTTCCTGGACAAAGAGAAAGGCTGTCCTAGTATGAGCAAACGATCCAAAAATACGGCCCTTGCGACTGGGCTATGCAGATTTGAATTACGGGTTTTTATGAAAAAGGTTTTCATAGTGAGAAAATAAACAAACTTGAATGCTCTCACTAAAGTGACGAGAGTCGCCACCTGGCTCAGCTTAACTGGGAAAATTGCGGTGCAGCCGAGATGAGTTACTAATCGTTATACCTTTAGTCAAAGATTCAGGTTCGAACAACTCACCTATTTCTTCTTGATTCAAAAGGTGTTTAACAATTTATATTAATGCCTTTTTACGATTGATTTTATCTTGATTATATTTAGCCGATGCTCAAACATGAGGTACAAATGCTAAAAGATGGATGATCCTAAAATACGGACCTTGTGACTGGGCCGGGAAGATTTTTAATTAGGGGTTTTATGAAAAAAGGGTTTTATAGTGATAAAACAAATAAACACGAATGCTTTCACTTAAGTGACAAAAGTCGCCACTCAGCTCAGCTTAATCGGGAAGTTGCGATATAGCCGAGACGAGCTACGAATCGTAATACCTTGAACCAAAGATTCTGGGTTCGATCCAGCAGAGTCGCCACTGTGAGTGGACGATCCTAAAAGGCGGACCTCGCGACTGAGCTGGGAAGATTTTTATTAGGGGTTTTATGAAAAAAGGGTTTTATAATGAGAAAACAAATAAACTCGAATGCTCTCACTAAAGTGACAGGCTTTGCCACCTAGCTCAACTCGACCAGGAAGTTGTGGTATAGCCGAAATGAGCTACTAATTGCTATACCTTTAGTCAGAGATTCGGGTTTGGACAACTCACCTATTTCTTCTTGATTTAAAATATATTTAATAGTTTTATATTAATGTCTTTTATATTTCTATGGTTGATTTTATCTTTGATTATTTAGTCAATGCTCACACATGAGATACAAATAAAATACTGAAAGCGATAAATAAATCGGAAAGCAGTAAATAAATTTAAGAAATCTAAAATATACAAACAAATGAATATCCTAGGGGATACAATATTATAAAAGCGATTCGAGGGTACAAAATATATCTATATACAGAAAATCTAAAAATGAAAAGCTAAACATTTTTCTATCCTAATGTTCATCTTCCTACAAAACAAAGTTACTACAGATAAATAAATATACATGTAGGACTCAAACAGACTCAGAATTAGGATTCAAGATAGCTTGGGGCTTGAAACAAGGAAAATCGAGAAATTCTATAAATTACCCGATTTAACCTACAAAATATTTTGAAATGAGGTTTGATGAGAATAGAAATTCATTTGAATATTATTTTGTCCGATTTACTGTATAGACATACAAAAATGGACTGGTTTTCAAGAAATTTGTTTCTATCGTTGAACTGATTTTCCGAATTTAATAGAAAAATTAAATAAAGAAAAATAAATCTAGGTCAAAATGATATGCAAAAATAAGAAAAATTCACAAAAAATCATTTCTGGAATTAAAACTACAGCCGTATGGGTGTAATAATTAGAGCCGTGCTGCTATTGGAACACCTGTACGGCTCTGGTTTCAAATGCAATAGAGAAATCGCTAAAATTTTTGAAATCACTGGATTTTGAAACAAACCACAGCCGTACGGCTATAGTGCAATAGCCGTGCGGCTGTTGCAATAGCTGTACGGCTCTGGTTCCCCAAAAAAATAAAAAACAAGCAAAACTAAAAATTGATGCAATGCACAACAAATCAATCCAGAAAGCTGTAAATAGGTTTAAGTCCTCTCAGAATTACCTCTTATATGCTTATCTAGGGTTCAATTTGACAGAAAACCATTTCTTGAAGCTTTAATTCGGATTTAAATTAAACTTGATATTTGAAAGTGAAACTTTGAATTCCTCCAAGTAAGCTCTAATTCTCTAATTTCAATTGCCCAATTCTCTAATTTGGTGATTGAAATTGAGGAATTTGTGGCTTTGATTCTTGAATTTAAGTTTTCCAATTTGAAAATTTTTTTGTTTGCTTTTGTTCTCCTAATCTTCTTTTAATTTCTGATATTCTCTCTTCTGTTTTTTTTTTTTTGCTCTGAGCTTCCTTCAATCCAAAATCACGGACCCTGTAATCTCCAAATTAGTGAAAATTAAGGTGTCACCTTCAAATCCAAACAACTATCTCCTTCATGCAAGATTCTAGTGACACACCAATAGCCGTGTGGCTGTTGCATCAATAGCCGTACCACTCTTCCAATGGCCATGCAACTATTGTCAACCCTAATTCTTCAAATTCTTCTCAGTTTCAAGTTTCAAGTTCATTTAAATCTGAAATTTCACTTCTCGAATCGACTCTCATAATGAACAGTAAGGATAGATAACATTTGGTATTCTATCATCATTAAGGTTAGGAAAATCTAGCACTCACACCTGGATCAATAGCCGGATGGCTGTCATGTTACTATTGATTAGAGACCCGCGCGGGTCTCCTTCTATGAAAAAACTGTGATTTTCTTCTTGTAAATGATTTTTTGGATTTTAGGAGGTTGATTCTACGATGAAAAACCATTTTTCTGCCTATAAAAACCCTTTTTGATTATGATTTAGGGGTTGGGATTTTGAATTTAGAGAGAGAAGGGAAGAAAAAGTCACTAAGGTTTTTAATAGGATTAGAGACTAATCTGGACACCAAAACCATAACATTTGGAGCTTGAAACTATTTTCAGAGCTTGGAGTTCGGGTGTTCAATCGGAGCCTCTTTTGAAGGATTTTTGCTTCCTAAAGCTGTTGATCCACGCTATAAAGGTAAATATCTAAGAAACGGAAAGCATCTGACTGGTTTTATGCTGTATTTTGAGCATCATTTGCATGTTTTGGAAACTACTCTGTTATGGCTTTCTAGTCTGAGAACCAAAGCCGTGCGGCTGTTGTGTCGACAGCTGCACGACTTTGGATCCCTGAGAAACAATGCGAATGCTTAAAATTTTAAATTTTGGCTACTGATCCAGAAGTGACACCCTTAAAGGTTGTAACAACAGTCGCACGACTCTTCTCTCTACACCCGCACGGGTGTCATTTCGGGATAGAATCGTAGAAAACCAATTTTCAAACATTTTATGACATTTGAACCTTAGATTTACATTCCAAAAGTATGTATTAGACCAGAACAACAATAGAAACCTAGTTCTTGATAATCGACTCACTTGCCATGCTAAATAATTAACCAATAAAGCCGTTTTCAAAACTGTTTCCTAAAAAATTAACGCAAAAACATTTAAAAAATATTTCCAAGTCAAGTCGGTGAGATTTGTCGAGTTTTTCTAGCTGTGCCCCCCAAATGCATGATCCCGACTCATTTATTATTCCGATCTGTCATGGTTGAATCCTAAATACAATTATTCGTGTACTAACATCTGTTTTGCAGGATTAAATATATGTTTAAGTTTTATTCTTATATAAGATGCACTCGTATATTTTAGACGATTGTACCATGATTCCCTATTTGATTCATATGTATCTCATAAGGCGGTTTATTTGATTCAGTATATATAATTAATTTATTTACTGCTTTTTGTACCTTGCATGAACATCGTTGCTCCAAATAAAATCGACATAGTTTTATAAAATGCTATGATTTAATTGTTGAAACATTTATTTTAATTAGATAATAAGTAAGTGACTCGTTCGAACCTAGATCTTTGTACACAAGTGTGTATGAATAGAGGTTCGACGTATTAGTACGCCTAATGTTTAGGAGCAAGGCATTGCTTGCAAAAGTGTGCTCATACACGAGTGTCTATGGATGAAAGTACATCATATTGGTACACCTAACGTTTTAAGAGCAAGACATTGATTGCAAAAAGTGTACTCGTACACGAGTGTGTATAGATGGAAGTCTGGCGTATTTGTACGCTTAAGGTTTAGGAGCAAAACATGGCTTGCAAAAGTGTACTTGTACACGAATGTGTACAGACAGAAGTTCAACATACTGAATTGTAGGGATTTTTCATAGAAAATCAATCGATAAAAGAAGAAGCTCATATCGATTTTCTCAAATCCGTGACTCATGAGCAATTGAAATGGAAACCAAAAACATGAAATCAAAGAATAAGAATTAGATTTTCACCTTTCTATGTCTCTTCAAGAGACGGCTGCAGAAACCGAAGTCGATTTCCTCCACTCTTATGTACACGAATGTCTATCTAGTAGAACCCGTGCTAGCGGCGGATCAAAGGAGGAGAGGAAGTCTCTTAGCCAAAAATTTCAGCCTAAAAAAACCCTTATCCCCAAAAATTTCTCATAGAGAAACTAGCTCCCTTTTTACCTATTAAATCCATGAATTTTGGGGTGACTAAGTATATTTCTATAAATGAGATTTATACCCATAATTCCATAAATCCCAATTAATAAGTATGGGTTAATTCCTAGTCAATTCTAATTCAATATAGGTTAGTTCCTAATCGACTCTAATTTAATTTCTATGCATGTATTTTATATAATATCATATTATATAAAATATATGTCATTTAAATTAAACAGATTTTTTAATTTGAATTAATCTAATAAATTAATTTAAGATTTGATTAGAAGCAAACACATATAAACCTATATATGTATAAAATTACCACCAGGAAATTCATTCACAAGTTAATTTATTTAATCAAATTTATGCAACCCAATGAAATATATATCAATTAAATGATGTTGATTAATCCAATTGATTTACAATTTAATTAATTAATATTTATCTCTCTAGTTTGTATACTCTGAGTATACAGGCGATTTGACTAGTTCAAACTAAGACATTCTATGTGTACGATCCAGTGGGCGCATCTTTATGTTGACATTCCATGTTCTATAGCCGGTAAGACACTATCATACAACCAAACTTATGATAGTCTTTGGTTCTATTCATTCCCATGACTAGAATAGACTACGTATAACTTTATGGTCATATCGTTTTCCCTATCCATGGCCTTACTACAAAGTGCATGACACTTGTCAACATGGATATGGATAAGTCTATTGGATACTCTATTTATAATATTACACAAGTTATATATAATAAATAGATTAATGCCTTTTATTCATTAACATGAATGTATAATGCATAAATCTCATTATAAGATACAAAATGTATAATACAATACAAGGACCAATGCCTTAGGACTACGACATTCCCAACAATCACCCACTTGCTCTAATTCCAACAAGGCATGGGCCTAATCCTTATAGATCTATTATGACCCTCGTGCTTAGGCTGAGCCAATGCGTAGGTCAGAGGATCTGCGACGTTATCCTTGATGTCTACTCTGTGTAATGAAATGTTACCCCTCTCAGTGATTTCTCATACGAGGTCAAACTTCCTGATTACGTGCTTTTTGTTCTTATGTGACCGAGGCTTCTTGAGTTATGCAACAGCCCTGTTGTTGTCACAGAAGATATCAACTAGATCCAGGATAGTTGGTACTACTTCTAATTCAATGATAAACTTCCTTACCTATACAGCTTCCTTAGCTGCATCACACATTGTAATGTACTCAGCTTCTATAGTAGAGTCGGTGATGGTCAGCTCCTTTGAGCTTTTCCAGCTGATAGCACCACCATTTAGCAAAAGCATGTAACCAAACTACGATTGGTACTCATCCTGGTCAGTCTAGAAGCTAGCATCGGTGTACCTAGTCACTGAGAACTCTTCTTGACCACCATACACTAAGAAGCTATCCTTAGACCAGCTAAGGTACTTTAGGATTGCTTTGATAGCCTTCCAGTGGTCCTCGCCTAGATATTGCTGGTATCGGCTCGTCATACTCAGTGCAAAGGCGACATCATGTCTTTTACATAGCATGGATTACATGATTGATCCTATAGTCAATGCATATGGGACCAACTTCATGTTCTCTCTATCCTTCATTGTCTTAGGACAATTTTTCTTACTAAGTTTCACCCCATGGCTCCTTGGCAAGAAACCTTTGGACTGATCCATGCTAAATCTTTTCAAAACTTTATCTATATACGTGGCCTGAATTAGGCCCAAAAGCCGATTGGGTCTATCCCTGTAGATCCTGATCCCTAGGACCATCTCAGCTTCGCCCAAGTCCTTTATTGCAAAGCACTTACATAACCACTGCTTAACTCCTTGCAGTGTTGGTATGTTGCTTCCAATCAGAAGGATGTCATCCATATATAACACCAGAATAGCGACAATGCTCCCACTAATCTTCTTATACACACAAGGCTCATCTTGATTTTGTATGAAGCAGTATTCCTTTACTGCTTCATTGAATCTAAGCTTCTAACTTTGGGATACTTGCTTTAATCCATAAATGGATCTTTGGAGCTTGCAAACCCTTCCATGATGCTTTGGATCGATGAAACCCTCAGGTTGTGCGATGTACATATCCTCGAGTAGCTTCCCATTAAGGAAAGCGGTTTTTACATCCATCTACCAGACCTCATAGTTGTACCAAGTGGCTACGGTTAGCCGGATCCTTATGGATTTGAGCATAGCAACTGGTGAGAAGGTTTCATCATAGTCTATTCCATAGACTTGTTTGAAACCTTTTACAACCAGTCACCCCTTGAAGGTGTTGTCAGCCTTCAACTTGTAGCACCACTTACAACCTATGACCTTAGCACCCGGAGGTGGATCAACCAGGTTCCAAACCTGATTATCATACATAGATTACATCTTTGCTTCCATGGCTTTACGCCAATTAGTAGATTGCAGGCTATCAATGGCCTCCTTATATGTTTTGGGCTGTTCCTCATCAAAGGCGAGAAGAGTGTGATTGTTAGTAACAAGAAACCCATATCTCTCGGGTTCTCGATGATCCCTACCAGACCTTCTAGGTTCTTGTGTGACCTGGACTGGTGCTTCCACCTCTGGAAGCTCCTCCCTTGTCTTTGAGTTATCCTCTTTAGGAGCTTGTGTGCTTTGAACTTCCCTGAGTTCAACATTGCTTCCACTATCTTTATTGGAAATGAAATCCTTTTCAAGAAATACCCCCTTTCATGCCACGAACACCTTGTTCTTGGTTGGGTTGTAGAAGTAATACCCTTTGGTTTCCCTAGGGTAGCCCATAAACAGGCATTTGTCGGTCTTAGGTTCTAGTTTGCCCCCAGTTAATCTTTTGACATATGCATCATAGCCCTAAATCCTCAGGAAAGACACATTGGACACCTTGCCCATCCATATTTCATATGGGGTCTTTTCCACTGCCTTAGTCGGAGTATTGTTCAAAATGGAAGCTGCTGTCTTAAGAGCGTATCCCTAGAATGTTATTAGGAGAGAGGCATGACTCATCATTGAGTGAACCATGTCTAACAAGGTCCTATTACTCCTTTCAGACACCCCATTCCATTGTGGTGTTCCCGGAAGAGTGAACTGTGGAATGATTCCATGCTCTCTCAAGTATGAGTCAAACTCTAGGCTCATATATTCGCCTCCTCCATCTAAGTGAGGGCTTTAATATTCCTACCTAGTTGGTTCTGTACCTCATTCTTGAATTCCTTGAACCTATCAAGGTCTTGGATTTGTGTTTTATCATATAGACATAGCCATATCTGCTGAAATCATCTAGGAAAATGATAAAGTACAGATGTCCACATCTAGTAGCTATGCTCATGGGCCCATATACATCTGAATGTATTAGGTCCAATAAGCCAGTAGCCCTTTTAGCCTTCTTGCCAAAAGGCGCTTTTGTCATTTTACCACGTAAACATGATTTGCCTATATCAAGTGACTCCATGTCAAAATGATCCTAGGATTCCAGCTTTGTGAAGCCTAGCTATGCATTTCTTATTTATGTGGCCTAAACGATAATGCTAAAGGTAGGCAGGATTAAGCTCTTTAGGCTTAACCCTTTTAGTATTTATGTTATAGACATGATTAGTTTCATTTAAATCCAGGACATATAGGCCATTATTTAATAGAGCATCTCCATAGAATAATCCTCTCTAGATAAATTAACTCTACAATTACCAAGAGTAAAATTAAATCCAGAAATATCCAAAACTGAAATAAAAATAATATTCTTGCACATTGCAGGTACAAAAAAACATTGTTCCAATATTAAAAATAATCCACTAGGCATCACAAGATGGTACTCAATGATCTCTATGGCAGCTACCCTAGCTCCATTTCTTAGCCATAAGTCCACCTCTCCAGATCCCAATGATCTCTTGTTCCTAAGTCCTTGCACATTACAACAAATGTGAGAACCACATCCAGTGTCCAATAACCAAGATGTAGAAACAGTGAGGTTTATGTCTATGACATATATACCTAATGAAGACGTCCCGTGGTTCTTCTTTTGCTCTCCCAACAGCTGGGGACAAAACTTCTTCCAGTGTCCTGCTTGCTTGCACTAGAAGCAGACATCCTCGGGACCGACCTTGGGCTTGGCCTTAGCCTTCTTGGCTTTAGCTTTCTTAGCTTTGGCCTTGGCTTTCACCTTAGCCTAGCCCTTAGCAAGAGGAGGTTCCCCTTGTTGACCAACAGTGCCGGCAGAGTCTTTTTGATCTATTGTTCAGCAAGCTTGAGAATCCTATACAGCTCGCTAACAGTGCTGTTCATGCCTTGCATATTATAGTTCAGGATGAACTGATTATAAAAGTCCAGCAAGGATACTAGGATCATGTCAATCACCAACTCTTATGAGACAAGCGAACCGAGACAGGCTAAAGAATCCAGATAGTCCTTCGTCTTAAGCACGTGAGCGCTCACAGATGTCCCAGCCCCTATCTTGTAGGAGTTGAATGCCTTGTTGGTCAAGTATCTCTCTTGACGGGCTTGCTCCTGAAACCTCTCATTAAAAGTTGTTATCATAGCAAAGGCTTGCTTGTCCATGAACTGTTTTGTAGCTCAGGGACCATGCACGCCTGCATTAGGTATGTTACATCCTGGTTGTCCCTGAAATGCACCTCATATTCCTCCAGCTATGCAACCGATGGATTACACCTAGTAGGTGCAGGTGGTACAATTCTCTCCAATATATATTCCTTAGATTCATATCTTAGAACTATTCTTAAGTTTCTCGACCAATCTAGGAATTTGAGCCCTGAGAGTTTGTCCTTCTCAAGGAGTGAACGTAATGATAAAGAGTTGTTATTTGCGATCATGGCATATAACATTGAAATAAATAAATGCATAATCAAATAGATAATGGAATGCTATAGGTGTATATGACAACCTAATATAATTCTAGCAAACCTATATTAGAAATACACCAGGTGGGCCTCCTTCCTTCCTTTGGGCTCGCCTCGCCAATGGGCTTCTTTTACACAAATTTCATAATAATAATAAAATTAAAATAAAAGTACATTAAAAGAAAAATGGTACGTAGGTCATATTTACCCAAAACAAAATTACAACACATCTTGAATTAAGGCCTAATAGCATCCATTCAAACATTTAATCACATAAACATATAATCCAATACATCAATTTATAAACATGTTAAAATGCATAAAATTAATCCCAATTAATTATGTCTTTAGCCATTATTTAGAAATCACCAATTTGGCCCATCAAGGTTCTAACCCTTAACGAGCTTTGGGCTTCCAGCCCAGGTAGAATACTGCTCCCACTGGAATTGGGAAACCATGAGTCCAAATTATGCCATTCGCTTAATCGTGCCAAGAAAAACCGAACCAATTTCATTCCACCATATTAATTTTCCAAATTAATATAGCATGAATAAAATTAAAATTTCATTCAAGAATCCATGCACATTTAAATTGCATAATTTATACACACAAAATTTTAAAACTCATTAAAATTAAAACACAACCTGTATCGGTGCTGCTAGGGTAACACTTGTGAATTAATTTCCTGGTCAAAATTTTATACATATATAGGTTTATATGTATTTGTTTCTAATCAAATCTTAAATTAATTTGTTAGGTTAATTCAAATTGACAAATCTGTTTAATTTAAAAAACATGTATCTTATAGAATATGATATTATATAAATACATGCATAGAAATTAAATTAGAATTGATTAGGATTTGGCCCATACTAATTAATTGAGATTTATGGAATTATGGGTATAAATTCCATTTATAGACACATACTTATTCACCCCAAAAATTATGGCCTTAATTGAGCAAAAGGGGAGCTAATTTCTCTATGAGAAATTTCGGCCATAATGGTTTTTCAAGGCTAAAATTTTTGGCCAAGAGACTTCCTCTCCTCCTTTGATTCGGTGCTAGCACAGGTTCTACTAGATAGACGTTGGTGTACATGAGAGTGGAGGAAATCGACTTCGGTTTCTGCAGCCATCTCTTGAAGAGACATAGAAAGGTGAGAATCTAATTCTCGTTCTTTGATTTCATATTTTTGACTTCCATTTCAATTGCTCCTGGGTCACGGATTTGAGAAAATCGATCTGAGCTTCCGTTTTTATTGGTTGGTTTTCTATGAAAAATCCCTAATGTGGTATTAGAGCGGGCTTTTCATCCATAGAAATCATAAATGGTTTGAATCCAATATTTTGAAATTGGGTATTTTTGATTTGGGATTCTTGTTTTGGGGTTTATGATTTCCCCGATTTGATTTTTTTTTTTTTTTGCAAATGGAAATTGATTCTTGAATATTGGTTATATGTTTTTTATTTCTATTTCTTTTTTATTCTTGGTGGATTGATTTTATTTTATTTTTTGCTTAAAAAAATCATGGGTTGTTTTCGGGCTATGGGGTTGCCGGCAGCAAGATCTACCACTGGCTACTGCCATAGCAGAAGAAACAGCAGCAACAGTCACTGGCTGTTGCTAGTTGGAATTGCTGCCGCTGACTGCTGCGAAATAGCTGGCAGCAGGGGCGATAGTTGCAGGCTGCTACTAGGCAGCAGCACCACTGTTGCCCCTGGCAACGGCGGCTGCTACTGCTAGGGCAGTAGTGGGCCGGCCCGTGTTTTGGATTTGGCAGGTTTCCCTGGTCCTGGCCCAGTTTTAATTTTAATGGGTTTTAAAATTTTGTGTGTTAAAATTATGCAATTTAAATGTGCATGGATTCTTGAATGAAATTTTAATTTTATTCATGATATATTAATTTGGAAAATTAATATGGTGTAACAAAATTGGTTTGGTTTTTCTTGGCACGATTAACTGAGCAGCGTAATTCGAATTCATGGTTTTCCAATTTTAGTTGGAGCAGTATTCTGCCTGGCTGGAAGGCTAAAGCCCATTAAGGTTAGAACCATGATGGGCCAAATTGGCTATTTTTAAATAATGGCTAAAGAAATAATTAATTGGGATTAATTTCATGCATTTTAACATGTTTATAAATTGATGTATTGGATTATATGTCTATGTGATTAAATATTTGAATGGATGCTATTGGGCCTTAATTCAAGATGGGTTGTAATTTTCTTTTGGGTAAATACGGCATGCGTGTTGTTTTTCTTTTAATGTAATTTAATTTTAATTTTATTATTGTTATGAAATTTATGTAAAAGAAGCCCATTGGCGAGGCGAGCCTAAAAGAAAGGAAGGAAGCCCACCTGCTGTATTTGTAGTATAGGTTTACTAGAATTAGATTAGGTTGTAATATAGGCTCATAACATTCCATTATTTATTTAATTATGCATTTATTTATTTCAATGTTATATGCCATGATCCAATCCCATTTCACCCACTTATGCATATAAGCCATTATTAAAATTGAATCTAAACCAAATGGAAATTACTAAGTCACTTAAAAGTGCTTACCTCATTCAAAACTGACTTGAAGTGGGGATAGGCCACTTGTAGACCATTCCCTCATAGGATACACTGGAGTATCGTTATTTTGTATTGGGTTAGAGTACTGGTTACCCTAACACTTGGATGGAGCTTTGGACTTAGCATGGGTAATAGGATTCTCTTGCCCTAAGCACAGATGGGTAAATACCAATAAGCCCATCAAACCAAGAGTCCCTAGGTTGGGATTGGACGGCGTTCCTACCTAAGTAATTAAGGTATAGTTTTTCGAGGCCCTCATCTGGCTATATCTTAATGAAATATGGATCTCGGCCATGAGCCCAACAACTTGACTTAATTAATAACTTGGATTCATTATTAATTAAATATGGGAAAAACAACCAAGACGTTTATTAATACTCTTTAATTTTTCTGTGTTGTAATCAAATGGCAAATAACAACTCTTTATCACTGTGTTCGCTCCATAAGGAGGACAAACTCTCAGGGACCAATTTCTTGGATTGGTCTAGGAACTTAAGAATAGTTCTAAGAAATGAATCTAAAGAATATGTGTTACAGAGAGCTATACCACCTGCACCTACTAGGTGTAATCCACAGGCTGCATAGCAGGAGGAATACGAGGTGCATGTCAAGGACAACCAGGATGTGACATGCCTGATGCTGGCGTGCATGGTCCCTCAGCTGCAAAAATAGTTCATGGATAAGCAAGCCTTTGCTATGATAACAACTCTTAATGAGATGTTTCAGGAGCAAGCCCATTAAGAGAGATACTTGACCAACAAGGCATTCAACTCCTGCAAGATAGGGGCTAGGACATTTGTGAGCGCTCACGTGGTTAAGATGAAAGGCTATTTGGATTATTTAACCCGTTTTGGTTTACCTGTCTCGCAAGAGTTGGCGATTTACATGATCCTGGCTTCCTTGCTAGACTCTTATGATCAATTCATCCTGAACTATAATATGTAAGGGATGAACCATACTGTTAGAGAGCTGCATGGGATGCTCAAGCTTGCTGAACAATCGATCAAAAAGACTCCACTGGTACTACTGGTCAATAAGGTGAACCCTCCTTTTGCTAAGGGCATGGCTGAGGTGAAAGCCAAGGCCAAAGATAAGAAAGCTAAAGCTAAGAAGGCTAAGGCCAAGCCCAAGGCTGGTCCCAAGGATGTCTGCTTCCAGTGCAAGCAGGTGGGACACTGGAAGAGATCTTGTCCCTAGCTATTGGGAGAGCAAAAGAAGAGCTAGGGTGCGTCTTCATCATGTATATATGTCATAGACATAAACCTCACTATTTCTACATCTTGGGTATTAGATATTGGATGTGGTTCTCACATTTTTTTGTAATGTGCAGGGACTTAGAAACAGGAGATCACTGGGATCTAGAGAGGTGGACTTGCAGGTCAATAATGGAGCTAGGGTAGCTGCCATAAAGATCAGCGACTACCATCTTATGATGCCTAGTGGATTAGTTTTAATACTGGAACAATGTTATTTTGTACTTGCAATGTGCAGGAATATTATTTCTATTTCAGTTTTGGATATTTCTGGATTTAATTTTACTATTGGTAATGGTAGAATTACTTTATCTAGAAATGGATTATTTTATGGAGATTCTCTATTAAATAATGGCCTATATGTCTTGGATTTAAATGAAACTAATCATGTCTATAACATAAATACTAAAAGAGTTAAGCCTAATGAACTTAATCTTATCTACCTTTGGCATTGTCGTTTAGGCCACATAAACGAGAAATGCATAGCTAGGCTTCATAAAGCTAGAATCCTAGCATCATTTGACATGGAGTCACTTGCTGTACACAAATCATGTTTATGCGGTAAATGACCAAAGAGTCTTTTGGGAAGAAAGCTAAAAGGGCTACTAGCTTATTAGCCTAATACATTCAGATGTATGTGGGCTCATGAGCATAGCTACTAGAGGTGGACATCTATACTTCGTTACTTTCATGGATGATTTCAGTAGATATGGTTATGTCTATCTAATGAAACTCAAATCTGAGACCTTTGATAGGTTAAAGGAATCCAAGAATGAGGTATAAAACCAACTAGGTAGGAATATTAAAGCCTTTTTCTCAGTCCGAAGAGGTGAATATATGAGCCTAAATTTTGACTCATACTTGAGAAAGCATGGAATCATTCCATAGCTCACTCCTCTCGGAACACCACAATGGAATAGGGTGTCCAAAAAAGGAGGAACATATTGGTGTGCCCTAGTTCTTAAGGCATTGGATTCTTGTATTTTGTATTATACATTAAGAGTCATGTATGAATACATTATTTGTGTTACATTAATAAAGGCAATTAATCTATTTCATTTATATCTTGTGCTATAATATGAGTAGAGTATCCATTGATTGATAATCATAAAACCCATCTCAGGTCTGTTCTAATCATGGGAACGAATAGAACCAAAGACTTGTATATTCGATGACTGTATGGTAGTTCTTAACTAGCCATAGTACTTGTATAATCAGTCATGAATATAGGTACATGTCGTTGACATGGGACTGGATCGATCCGCACAAGAAAGCCATATGGTTGTCGTGTTATAGGTCTTTCTTGAGTAGGTCTCTTTTTTTCCTCAGACCAGATTTCATTATAGTATCAATATGGAATCCAGTTCACTTTGACATATGCCTAACAGGTCTGTAAAAGGATGCTAAATATGGGTATGATTGGGTGGATAGGTGAACATATTGATATTGATGATGAAGTGATGGAATTACCACTCGGGTAACACCGAGATGATATCACTGGCCACTTGATGAGTGGGACTGATAAGTGTATGGCCATACCCAAATAAGTTGGTTGCTTATTTGATTAATCAGTCAACTCAAGATCAAGAAATTTAATAAACAACAGAAGAGGATGACGGATACCATGCCTCTTGTTTATTCATATCGATATCGTTAGGCAAAGGACACTATGAGATTACTACCGGGTGAGTGTCTTCTAAAGACTGCTGCATCTCTGTCTTAATTAGGGGCTGTAATGGTTTGCTAGAAACCACTTACAGTCTGTGGGCCTTGGGCCTACTGCCAACATAAAGACAGACCCATAGGATCGTGCACATAGATCAACTGAGTCGGAACGTATAGATATTGTGCATGTGATGTACATTGGAAGGAATGAGTTAATTAATTAGTTGACATTCGGTGTCCAGGTAATTAATTAACATTGGATTGGTTTAATTTAATTAATAAGTTTACATAATGTAATTAATTAATTTATCAATTAATTGAATTACATAAAGTAAACAATTAATTAAATTATTTTCTTAAGTGTGATTTTATTTTAATTAGGGGTAATTAAATCAAGCCATATGGAATTAAATTATATATTATAAATCTTATGGAACAAGGATTTAAATATTTAATTAAAATCCTAATGGGCTTGGGTTTACTTAACCTAATTGGAGTCCATATTGCATAAGGACTATAAAAGGCACATTTATGGGAAAAATCACTGTCTTAACCCTAGGCACAAAGGAAATTCGGCCAGCAAAAATATCAGCCCCAATAGCCGAATTCTTTGGCACAATTTCTTCCGTTATTCGACTAGCATCGGTTCCCGTTCGATAGTTGATCATACACCGAACTGTGGAGATTAATTTTAAGAAACGATTCTACAGCAGTCTCTAGAAGAGACATAATCTGGTGAGTTCAATCTCTTAATTCAAATTGTTTTTATATCAATCAATGGTAATTAGACACGATAGGTGGATTCTAGGAAATTTTAAATGGTGTATTTTTTGCTGCGCCACGTTATTTTTCCGATGACGAATCCCAACAGAATAGGACCTTGTTAGACATGGTTCGCTCAATGATGAGTCATGTCTCTCTCCCAATAAAATTCTGGGGATACACTCTTGAGACAATAGCTCTCATTTTGAACAACACTCCGACTAAGGTAGTGGAAACGACCCCATATGAAATATGGATGGGGAAGGAGCCCAATGTGTCTTTCTTACGGATTTGAGGCTATGATGCACATGTCAAGAGATTGACTGGGGGCAAACTAGAACCCAAGATCAAAAAATGCCTGTTTGTGGGCTACCCTTGGGAAACCAAAGGGTATTACTTCTACAACCCTACCTAGAACAAGGTGTTTGTGGCACAAAAAGGGGTCTTTCTTAAAAAGGATTTCATTTCCTAGAATGACAGTGGGAGGAATGTTGAACTCAGGGAAGTTCAAAGCACACAAGCTCCTGAAGAGGATAACTCAGAGACCAAGGAGGAGCTTCCACAGCAACCTCGGTCGCACAAGAACCTAGAAGCTCTGGTAGGGATCGTCATGAACCTGAGAGATATGGGTTTCTTATTACTGACGATCACACTGTTCTCGTCTTTGATGAGGAAGAGCCTAAAACCTACCAGGAGGCCATTGATAGCCCCCAATCTGCTAATTGGTGTAAAGCTATAGAAGTGGAGATGCACTCTATGTATGATAATCAGGTTTGGAACCTAGTTGATGCACCTCCCGGTGCTCAGGTCATAGGTTGTAAGTGGTGTTACAAGCTGAAGGCCGACAACACCTTCAAGGGGTGGCTGTTTACAAAAGGTTTCAGACAAGTCCATGGAATAGACTATGATGAAACCTTCTTATTAGTTGCTACACTCAAATCCATAAGGATCCTGCTAGCTAAAGCCGCTTGGTATGACTATGAGGTCTGGCAGATGGATGTCAAAACCGCTTTCCTTAACGGGAAGTTACTTGAGGATGTGTACATGGCAAAACCTAAGGGTTTCGTCAATCCAAAGTATCCTAGAAGGGTTTGCAAGCTTTAAAGATCCATTTATGGATTGAAGCAAGCATCCCGAAGTTGGAATCTTAGATTCAAGGAAGCCATAAAGGAATACGGCTTCATATAGAATCAAGGTGAGCCTTGTGTGTATAAGAAGATTATTAGGAACATTGTCGCTTTTTTGCAATAAAGGACTTGGAAGAAGCTATGATGATCCTAGGGATCAAGATCTATAGGGATAGACCCAATCAGCTTCTGGGCCTAAGTCAGGCAACATACATAGAAAAAGTTCTGAAAAGATTTAGGATGGATCAGGCCAAGAAAGGTTTCTTACCAATTAGCCATTGGCTAAGACTTAGTAAGAAAAATTGTCCTAAGACAAGGAAGGATAGAGAGAACATGAAGTTGGTCCCATATGCATTGGCTATAGGATCAATCATGTACTCCATGCTATATACAATACCTGATGTCTCCTTTACACTAAGTATGACGAGCCGATACCAGTAGGATCCCGATGAGGACCACTGAAAGGCTGTCAAAGTAATCCTAAAGTACCTTAACCAGACTAAGGATAGCTTCTTAGTGTATAGTGGTTAAGAAGAGCTATCAGTGACTGGGTACACCGATGCTAGCTTCTAGACTGACCAAGATGAGTACCAGTCATAGTCTGGGTACTTGTTTTTGCTAAATGGTGGTGTTATCTGTGACAACCCTAACTTTTGCAAGCATGCAATGGCGGAAACATTACATAAAGTTTAGGTCATCATTTTCAAAACTTCCTTTTTATCTTTAAAATAACATAATCATAAATGAGTACTCGAAAATTTCCATTTCAAAAACAGTAATTTAACATAAATAGGTATTTCAAAAGGTAATATAACGGAGTAAAAAAAAAAAAATAAATAAATAAATAAATAAATCTTTGAACATCCATAACTACGAATAGATGATAAAATAACATGACGGAAACTCTCCACACAATCCCCGAGAACAGACATCAGGCATCTCCTATTCTGCACCGGCAAAATCTGAAAATATCAATAGCGCCACTTAGTGACGAGTAACTAATAAATCCCAAACATCAATTCAAAGTTCACATAGGAAGATGACAGATCATAAATTTCATATTACATTACTTAAGTATACTTCATCATGATTAATAGAAAGCAAATTTATCAATTTATACAAGCATGCATAATTCTCATAGTAACAATCATGTATCAGGGATCTTACCCTTATTTGTTAGCTGCATCACATACAACATATAAAGTTCAAGTTCAGCATATCACATAATTATCTATTTCAAATAATAGTACAAAACATTCCAAGTGGATAATCAATATCATCAAAATTCAGATTTCCAAGATAAGTCATGTACATATAAATACATACCAACATCCCAAATCAAAGTACTTCATCACAAACTTGACATCAACTCAATTATACCTTAACCTTTATTAATTTTGTGGTATACGCGTATAAATCATTTGTATTGACCTATACACCTATGTCCTTAGAGAGTTCGGCTCAGACGCTTCGGGGAACCACAACGGGACTTACCCCCTTATCAATAAGAAAAGAGTACCACGAAGGGATTTACCTCAGAGTGCCAACGAAGGGACTTACCTCACAGAGTGCCAACGAAGGGACTTACCTCAAAAATAAAATAAATTAGAGTACCACGAAGGGATTTACCTCTCTGAGTGCCAACGAAGGGACTTACCTCGAAACAAAGGGCGCTGTCCTAGTGTCAACCAATCAAACATGGAAAACACTTAGCCAAACTAACCAAGACACCAGAGTATATGCCACTACAAACAGCAATTTAATAATCATAATTATATCAATATTCAAAAGGTGCCTTTAACATAGGACTTATCCCAACCAATTCAATAACCATAAGGTGCCATTAAAATAGGACTTACCCCAAAACATAATCTGATACATCAATAAACACATGGTGCCATAAAAAAAATAGGACTTACCCCAAACTCGATTTCATAATTCCAACATGTATTAAATTTACCAAACCATATATGTAATTATTAGATTTCATGTCAAGAGTTCTAGCATAAATTCCTAGAATCAAATTATGCTTTGCACACATTAAAAAAAATCAGTTCAAGGCCTAAGGTGAAAATTTCAGAATTCATAGTTCATGCCTCAACTTGCATATAATATTCCAGTAGGTTAGACTCAGAATTCAGCATGGCAATACAAAGGTAAATTTAGCCTTACATCTTAGGAACACACGCCAACTTAAATCATGCAATTCGGATTCCTATAGCAAAAGATATTAAGGAAACACTAAAAACATGCAATCTGTAAATTCACTTCAGATCACTGCACATAGTCTGACTTCAACAGACAAAACAGATGTGTTACTCACTGATTTAGCAAAAATAATATAAAGCAACATTGAACATCAGAATTTCAGGAATACATAGAATTTTGTTTCATGGCAAACGGAGCTACAGAGAGAAAATAAAGCCATAATCAACACAAACTGTACAAACTGAAATTCAGCAGTTCCAGGAAATCGGCACAGTGCACATAAGGCAGTTTCAACAGGGAATACGAGCACTTTACTCACAGAATTTGCCAAAATAGTATAAAACAACCTTGTACATTTATGTCTCAGGAAAACACAGAAAGTTGAATCATGCCAATCGGAGTTATATAACGAAAATAAAGCTAAAATTATCACAACCTGTACAATCTGAAATTCAGCAGTTCAAGAAAAATCGGCACAATGCACATAAGGCAGTTTCAATAGGGAATATGAGCACTTTACTCACGGAATTTTCCAAAATAATGTAAAACAACCTTGTACACCTATATCTCAGGAAAACAAGAAAGTTGAATTATGCCAATCGGAGTTATATAACGGAAGTTATGCCATAATTACCATAAACAGTCAATTCTGAAAATACAGCAGCTTACCAATTTCGACTCAATCACATGTATTTTCATATTTCTACCAATCTTTTAACCTAAAAGCAATTTCTTACACCAATATCATATACATTCATGTCTCAACAATAATTTCAGTAATAATACAACCTAGGATCAAATTCATCTACCATACATCCTATATAAATTTCGAACCGACATTTAGGGTTTAGTTGTTACCCTGTTTGCAGTGAAACCAACTGAGGCAATTAACTCGGAATGGAGAAGAATGAAGCAGAGTCTGAATGAATGAAAGTGAGGGAGAGAAAGTTAAGAATTTCGGCTGCACTGGAGCTCCACACAATGGAATGGCCGAAATTTTAACCCTAATAGAGATGAAGAGATTGCCTTGGAGTGAAACTTGGAAAGTGGAAGAGATTAAGGAGAGATTTTCTCCTTAGGTTAAGGATTCCTAATTTTTTTGAATTGGTCAACTGAAAAATGGGATATTTATCATGGATTTTCGGAATTCCAACCTTCCCAACACAAAAATAAAAAGGCACAAAAAAAAAAAATAAATTTAAGCCAGGTAAGGTTCGAACTCTAGACCACTAGCTATTAGTCAGGACTATCTACCGCTAGGCCAAAGCCTACGAATTGTTATAAGCATACAAAACATCGGTTAAATGCAAAAATGCTCACTCATATGCACACATCACAACATAACTAAGTCAACTTATATCTGGGGCGTTACATTATCAGCTAGAAGAGCTCAAAGCAGCTGACCATCATTGACTCTACTACAGAGGCTGAGTACATTGCAACGTGTGATGCGGCTAATGAAGCTCTGTAGGTAAGGAAGTTTATCACTGAATTGGGAGTAGTACCAACTATCCTAGATCTAGTTGATATCTTCTATAATAACAACGGGGCTGCTGCACAAGCTAAGGGGATTAAAGAAAATTTTGTGGCACTGTTCAAAACTATTTCTCAATATAGGGTGAAAACTGAAGTATTTCCCGGTTTATGGTGTTTTTATAAGGGTCCGCATGTGATGTAAGCGGGCATTTGTTTTTTTTTTTAAATCTTATGGTGCACTAAGTCCGCTAGTCAAAATTCTGGACCCAAACAAGTCCGATATTGGTGAAAGCGGACTCAAAAAGGTCTGCAGTTGTAGAAAGCGGACATTTAGTCCATTAATGCGAAAAGAGGACGGACTGCCAGCACTGGGTTGAAGTGACTGGACATATTAAGTCCGCAAACCTGAAAAATGGACCTTTTTGGTTCGCAAATTAAAAAGATGGACCAATTTGGTCCGTAAACTTCAAAGGTGGACCTTTTGGGTCGGCACTCTTGGAACATGGATCTCTTTGGTCCGCAGACTAAAACCATGGACATCATCCATGTTTCTTTCTCCCCTAATTATGCCAACCTTTCACCATTTTATTTATTTATTTTTTTAATTAAGGAAGTAAGAAAAATATTTAGGACATAATATACACCACTATATTAACAAATTATGATAATTAAATTAGATAATTGATTTATTTATAAATATGATTATATTTGTATCAAAATTTACTAATTTTTTGATAAATAAATTTCAATAACCACTATTTTTTTAATTATCAATAATTATAACTAATATTAATAAGCACTATTTCCGATTTGGCAAAAAAAAAATTTATTTTACCCAATAATAAAACTATCATTGGAAAATATTATCATTTCGGTTTTTATTAATACATTTATGAACTTTTAATTTGAGTTATTTTACCCATACTGTGATGGACCTGGTTCATTTGCTAGTCCATCAGGTCCATCACAGTATGGGTTTAACACTTCTCAAAACCCATTTATACAATGGTCTGGGTCGGGTCAATCACCTTGGGCTATGCACAGTATAGTTACACCCCGTTCTTCTCGTAATATGATATTTTTTATCACTTGCATGACCATCTTCAGTAGAACAGTGTGTTGGTATGTATAGTATATACTCTCAGTAACAGCCCACTTTTCCCTATTCAAACTATGTAACAACATCAAATGTTGAATATAATCCATCACAGTGCACTGATCGATCACAGCCTTCGGATAGAATTGGACGTAATATTTGATGTTTCATTTTAAATAATGGATAATAGTTGTATGTTTTAGTTGGAGACTCATATATATGAATATTTAGAATATTTACTATAAATAATATGTCACATATTTTTTTTTATTCTACATTTTAGGATGTTCTTAATATATTTAGCATAGTTGTGAAAACCGGACCGGACCGACCGGACCCGGTTCGACTGGAACTGGAGGTCAGACCGGTCGATTTGTATCCGGTTTACACTTGTCAACAACCGATCAACTTTCGGTCAAACCGGTCGGTCGAACCGGAAACCATGAACTGGACCGGTTTTCCTGTTCGACCAGACTTTTTTTAAAAAAAATTATTTAGATATAAAATTCAAGTTATTTTTTTGAGGTGTTTTTAATTAAAATGAAATATATTTTGCATTTTTAAATTATTTTAAATTAAATTGACATTTAATTGTAACTACAAAAACTATATTTCATAAATTGAGCTTTTTTTATTACTATATTGTGTTTGAAATGATTAAATTTAAAGAATTATAATAAAAATGCTTAAATTTTCATATATTATAAATATAAAATCCGGTTCGATTCCGGTTTATTCCGGTTTAATCCAAAATCCATGAATCCATCCATTTACCGGCTCGATGATCAGTCCGGGTCTGAAAACCATGATATTTAGTATAAAAATACTTTATAAGTTTCTTTGAAGTCAAAAAATATATTTTTATTCTGTATTTTGGGATGTTATTCATATATTTAGTATAAAAATATTTCATAAATTTCTTTGAAATCGAAAGAGTAGTCATTAAGATTTTATTACTTCAAATTATTGAAATTGGAAATAGTGCTTATTAACATTTTATTAGTTGTAATTATTGATAAATTAAAAAAAATAGTGGCTATTAAAATTTATTTATCAAAAAATTAGTAAATTTTGATACAAATGTAATCACATATATAAATAAATCAATTATCTAATTTAATTATCATAATTTGTTCATATAGTGGTGTATATTATTTCTTGAATATGTTTCTTACTTCCCCAATTAAAAAAAAAAAAAAGAAAAAGAAAAAAATGGTGAGAGGTTGGCATAATGAGGGGAGAAAGAAATATGGATGATGTCCATGTTTTTAGTCTACGGACCAAAAGGTCCACATTTGAAGTTTACGAACCAAATTGGTCCATCTTTTCAATTTGCGGACCAAAAAGGTCCATTTTTCAGGTTTGCGGACTGTCCAGTCCCTTCAACCCAGTCAGTCCATCCGCTTTTCGCATTAATGGACTAAGTGTCCGCTTTCTACAACTGCGGACCTTTTTGAGTCCGCTTTCACCAATATCGGACTTGTTTGGGTCCAGGATTTTGACTAGCGGACTTAGTGCACCATAAGATTTTGAAAAAAAAAAACAAATGTCCACCTACATCACACGTGGACTCTTACAAAAACACCACTAACTGGGAAATACTTCAGTTTTCACCTTATATTGAGAAATAGTTTTGAACAGTGGCACAAAATTTTCTTTAATCCCAAGCTAAGGAGCCTCAGTCACACAAGAACATGAAGCATGTACTTAGGAAGTGTCACCTCATATGAGAAATCACCGACAGGGGTGACATTTTATTACACAGAGTAGACACCAAGGACAATGTCGTAGATCCTTTGACCAAGGCGATGGCTCAGCCCAAGATCTATAGGGATTAGGCCCATGCCTAGTTGGAACTTATGCAAGTGGGAGATAGTTGGGAATGCCCTAGTCCCAAGGCATTGGTCCTTGTGTTGTATCATACATTTTGTATCTTATAATGAGATTTACATATTATACATTCATGTCAATGAATGAAGGCATTAATCTATTTATTACATATACCTTTTGCAATATTATAAATAGAGTATCCAATGGACATATCCATATCCATGTTGACAAGTTTCATACACTTGGCAGTAAGGCTATGGATAGGGAAAATGATATGACCATAAAGTTACTGATAGTCTATTCCAGTCATAGGAATGAATGGAACCAAAGACTATCATAAGCTCAGTTGTATGGCTTTGTCTTACCGGCTATAGAACATTGAACGTCAACCAAGTTTATGGGTACATGCAAAGGGGCATGGTACTGGATAGATCCACTAAACGAGAAATCCACATGGTATAGTGTCATAAGTGATTCTTGTGTAGTATTTATATAGATCCTTAGTCTTGACCATATTATGGTCTTGCATGTGATCTCGCACACGTTGGTGTACACCTAAAGGGCCTGTAACAGGGTGCTAAGTATAGGTGCATTCAGGTGTGCTAGTGAGCATGGCAGGGTCATGAATATGCAGAAGGGAATGTCACTTAGCAATACACTGAGAATATATCACCATCCACTTGATGAGTGTGGCCACACCCAAACATGTTGGAACTTGTTTACGAGCATCAGTTCATTTGGGATCAAGTTAATATCTAGACACAAAAGAGGGTGATGACACCATGCCTTCGTATTGAACCCCGATATCAGCGACATAGGAAATATAAGTTTAACTATAAGGTTAAGACTTCCGTTAGACTACTGTCTCTATCTTAATTGGAGGCTATAATGGATGGCTATAGCCCGCCTACAGTCTGTGGGCCTTGGGCCAACTACCAACATAAAGACAGGCCAACAGGATCGTACACATAGAATGTCTGAGTTCGAACTAGTCGGATTGCCTATATACTTGGAGTATACTAATTGGAGAGAAAAATATTGATCAATTAAATTAAAAATCAATTGATTTGATCAATGTAATTTAATTGATATATATTTATATTTTATTGGGTTGCATAAAGTTGATTTAAATAAATTAACTTGTGAATAAATTTCCTGGTGGAAATTTAATACATATATAAGTATATATGTATTTGTTTCTAGTCAAATCATAAATTAATTTTTGGGTTAATTGTAATTGAAAAATCAATTTAATTTAAATGACATGTATCTTATATAGTATGATGTTATATAAATGCATGCATAGAAATTAAATTAGAATTGATTATAATTTAACCCATACTAATTAATTAGGATTTATGGAATTATGGGTATTAATTCCATTTATAGAAACAATTTTATTCACCCCAATAATTAAGGCCCTAATTTTAGCCAAGTGAGTTGATTCTCTTAAAAGAGAATTTCAACTATTATTAGGAAAGGCAGGCTAAATTTTTTGGCTAAGCTTTTCTCTCTTCCTTTGATCCGCCGCTAGCATGGGTTCTACTTAATAGACGTTTGTGTACGTGAGAGTGGAGGAAATTGATTTCGGTTTCTGCAGCCATCTCTTGAAGAGACATAAAAAGGTCATAATCTAATTCTTGTTCTTCGATTTCATGTTTTTTTTATTTCCATTTCAATTGCTCTTGGGTCACGGATTTGAGAAAATCTATTCGAGCGTCCGCTTTTATTGGTTGATTTTCTATAAAAAATCCCTACATGCCTAAGGTTTAAGAGCAAGTCATGGCTTTCGACGGTGTACTCATACACGAGTGTGTACATAAAAAAAGTGTGTAAGGACGAAGGTTTGGCATATTTGTAGGCCTAAGGTTTAGGAGCAAGGCGTGGCTTGCGACAATGTACTCATACACGAGTGTGTATGTATAGAGGTTCGACGTATTGGTATGCCTAATGTTTAGGAGCAAGGGATTGCTTGCAAAAGTGTACTTTTACACGAGTGTGTACTGATGTAAATTCTGTGTATTGGTACGCCTAAGGTCTTAGGAGCAAGACATTACTTGCAAAAAGTGTACTCGTACATGAGTATGTGTGGATGGAAGTTCAGCGTATTTGTACGTCTAAGGTTTAAGAGCAAGACATGGCTTGAAAAAGGTGTACTCGGACATGAGTGTGTACGGACAGAATTTCGACATATTATGCCTAAGGTTTAAGAGAAAGACATGGCTTTCAAAAGTGTACTTATACATAAGTGTGTACAGATGGAAATTCGACGTATTGGTACACCTAAGGTTTAGGAGCAAGACATGGCTTGCAAAAGGTGTACTCGTAGATGAATGTGTAGAGACGAAGTTTGCTATTTTGGTATGCCTAGGGTTTAGAGCAAGCCATGGATTGCAAAATGTGTACTTGTACACGAGTGTGTATAGGCAAAAAATTGGCGTATTGGTAAACCTAAGGTTTAGGAGCAAGGCACGACTTTCAAAAGGTGTACTCATACATGAGTGTGTACAAACAAAGTTTCTGCGTATTGGTTAGGGGTGTACAAAATCAACCCAACCCAATGAATTAAATCAACCCAATCCAACCCAACCCATATATTCTTTATCTTAATGGTTATTCATTGGGTTGGGTTGGGTTGGGTTGGGTTGAGTTGGATGAAATGGGAAAAATAATTGGGTTGGGTTGGGTTGGGTTGGATTAAAATTAACCGTCACATGTAAAATTCAATTTTCTCCCTTTGAAAATCTTCACTTCTTTGTACTATTTTTCATCAATATTCAATTTTATCCCTTTGAAAATTTTCACTTGTCAATTTCATGTTCATAAATTGAATCCATAATCTGTGAATAAATTACAACTCGTATGCTCTAAAACTTAACTCATTTTAATTATTAGTTAAATTCTTTTTTACATTATTTCTTTTACACTTATAATCTATTATTTTTCTTAATTAAAAAAGCTGAACAATTTTCACTTCTTTTTTACATTATTGTGTCAAATACTATTCTACTCAATTACTATTCTGATTCATGGTATAATGTAATGCATATATATATATATATATATATATATATATATATATATATATATATATGTGTGTGTGTGTGTGTGTGTGTGTGTGTGTGTGTGTAGAAAAAATTGACTAATTTTATTTTTGGAACTTTAAAATTTATGATTAATTTTTTGGGACTTTAAAACCAAACCAATATGCATTCGGTTTGAATTGAACCGAACCAAACCAGTTCAGCTTGGGTTTGGTGCGGTTCCAGACAAAAATTTCCAAATTTTTAAAATTTAAATAAATTATCATTATTATTATCATTAAATTATTATTAATTATATATAAATAATTTTTAAATATTTAGAATTAGTTCGGTTGGTTTTTGTTCGGTTTTTCTATCAAAAATCAAAACCAAACCAAACAAACTTTGGTTTGGTCCCGTTTTTTCTGTTCGGTTTGGTTCGGTTTTTGGGTTGTGGTTTGGATTTGCTCATCCCTATTTCCATATACTAAACTATGTAATTATATGAATAATATTCAACCCAATCCAACCCAACCCAACCCAACCCAATCATATGTGAGTATTCATGGGTTGGATAGATTTTCAACAACCAACCCATGGATTTCTTTTATTATTGGGTTGGGTTGGGTTACCACCCAAATGCTATTGGGCCATTCATTGAACAGCCCTAGTATTGGTATGCCTAGGGTTTAGAGAAAAACATGGTTTGTAAAAGTGTACTTGTACACGAGCGTGTATGGATGGAGTTTCGGCTTATTGGTATGCCTAGGGTCTAGAGCAAGACATGGCTTACAAAAGTTGTACTCGTACACGAGTGTGTAAGGATGGGGTTTCGGCGTATTGGTACACCTAAAACTGTGGGCATCATATGATATGGGTTATGGACAAGTATATATGCATGACATTTAGACCAAACGTTGGTACGAAAATATGCCTATAATACAATGCCTAAAGCTTAAGGACGTGAATGTCACACGATGCGTATGGCTGCATAAAAGAAGGTTAGGATGAACGCACATAGATGATGATCATATGTATGTCATGGTAGAAAATATGTGTGTCACACAATTAGCATGGTTGCATAAAAGAAGGTTAGGATGAATGCACACAGATGATGATCATGTGTATGTCGTGGTAGAAAATATACGTCTCACACAATTAGCATGGCTACATAAAAGGGTTAGTTATGTATGTATGGCACACATTACATGTTTTGCAAGAATGGAATGAAAAAGATACATCCTGCATATCAAGCAAACCCAAGCACAAGGATGCTCACCCTTCCAACCTTGTTTCTCCATGATTGGTCAAATCAAAACTGCCCTAAGAATTTGGTCTCTTTGCCATCATTAGGGGATAACAAAGGCATCTCCTGAATAAATGAAATTTTCAAGTTCTGGATAGCTATGGAGAAATTACTAAGGCTTTCTATATGGTCATAGTCAAGACAAGGATTAACATCAAGGTTCCCGCAACAATATATGTAGGGAATCATCACAGGAAAAATTAAACACAAGGAGGAATACCGTTTAAAATTTTCCTCGATTCCAAAGCCTAAGATTCATGTAGATTAGTAGAACAAAGTAAGAATGAAAAGAAAGTAGAATTTTCTCACCTTAACTATCTCTTCTAGAGACTGCTGCAGAAAGCCAAATGTGTTTCCTCCATAATCCGGTACACGAACGACTCTTGAATGTGACTCATGCTAGCGAAATGATTTAACAAAACCCAAGACCAAGCAACCAAAGGGGACGGCTTCTATCTTAGTGTGTAGGCCAAAATTCAAGTGGCTAGGGTTAGGGAGAAATTAGGTTTAAGGCTTCCATATATACTCCTTAGTATACTTCTTAGCCTACTAGGATTTTAATTCAAACTATAGGTTATTTAATTTGATTAAATTAATATAACTTGTACAATTAGAATTAAATAAAACCTTATTATAAAATTCCAATTGACACAATTAAATATAATTTTACAAAATTAATATAACCCAAAGTTAAAATTAAAATCAACCTTAATAAATACAAACTTTGTACTCAAATTTCCACCAAGGAAATTCAATTTTATTTAATTAATTATTTACTACATGTAATTAATTAATCAAATAAAATTAATTTGTCCCTTATAATTGAATTAATTATAACATAACCTAATATCAATAACTTAATTAATTTGGTTTCCGTTCCAATTCCGATTTGTCAACATTCAATCATTCTATGTGTACGATTCTATGAGTCAGTCTCTATGTTGGTAGTTGGGCCAATGCCTACAGACTATAAGTGGGTTCTAACAAATCATTATAGCCCCCAATTAAGACGGAGACTTGCAGTCTAATGTGAAACATAACCCAGTAGTGATCTTGAATATCCCTTGCCAACTGACATCGATAGATAAGTAAAAGGCATGGCCCTGTCATCCTTTTATAAGCTTATTTATTTCTTGATACCGAGTGGACTGAACCTAACAAATAAGTATCCCAACTTATTTGGGTATGGCCATACACTTGTCAGTCCCACTCATCAAATGGCCAGTGATATCATCTCAGGGGATGCTAAGTGGCAATTCCATCAACTTCGCTATCAACATCAACATGTTCACTGGCCCATCCAACATACCTATGCTTCGCACCCTCTTACGGGCCTGTTAGGTGTATATCAAAGTGTATGAGATCCCATGTTATGTTACAGCAAATATCGGATCTAAGGATAATAGCAAGATCTACCTGAGAAACACCTATGATGATCGAACCATGTGGTGCTCTCGCGGCGAATCGATCCAGTACCATGCAACCCAACATGTCCCATTCCAATGGCCAGTGAGACGCTGTCATCTAGTCAAGGGTTTGTTGGTCTTTAGTTCTATTTATTCCCATAATTAGAACAGACCATGGATATCTTTATGACTATAACTTTAACTCTACTAAAAGGTCTCATAATCTAATGACCGACATTGGTTTACTTTAGTATGGTTATAATCATTGGATACTCTATTTATAAATAGCACAAGATATGAATAAATAGATTCATGCCTTTATTTCAACACAAAATGTATAATACAAAATATCCAAATATAAATTATAATACAATATAAGAACCAATGCCATTTGGACTAGGGAACACCGGCAATATATACTCCTCACTTTTCCCCACTTAACTGTCCTAATGAAGAGGTTCATACTAGGCTACAAGTGATGTACCATATCTGTGTCCCGGGGAGCTTTCGATCTATCGGTTACACTTCAACAATACATCGGGGTGAATAAGGGAATTTTGGGAACATGTATGCATAAGTGCCTGTGATATGATGCGAACTAAGAGCTTAAATTGGTAAGGTTAAGCTACTTCATATAAAGCATTTTTAGTGTTTGTCTATTGATTTTATAAAAATCATTCTGAGCAGAGTCGCCACTATGAGCGGGCGATCCTTGACTCGAAAGCGTGAGCAGAGCCACGAGGCCGGCACCAGAGGGTTTTTAATAGAAAATGTATGGATTTATAGAAAATGAGGTTTTTGTGTTTTGGAAAATAAGGTGAAACAAAAGGAGCATACAAAACCAATTCCTCGCGCCTTAAAGGTTGACAGTAGTCGCCACCCGATTCAGCTCTTATTAGGAACTTGTGGTATAGCCAAGCCCGGTAAGGATTCCTATACCTTTTAGACAGAGATTCTGGTTTGGACAAATCACTTATTTTTGTTTTATTTTGAAATAGCTTTTAACTATACTAGATATGTGCTTTTTGTTATTTTTATTCCCTATTCAGTATTCAATCTTAGATATTTCCTATATGCTCATACAAAAAACCGTTAATAAATTTAGAAAAGCGATAAATAAATTCAAGAATAAAATTATTACAACTAAATTAAAGAAACTATCCTAGGGATACATTTGATAAAATAGGATTGGGATACAAATGCCTTTACACGAAATATTCTAAAAAATAGAAAACTAGCATACATCTACCAGCAAAACAGAGGTTAGTGATACAGATAAATATATGCACATTGGACTCAAGTTGGACCAAATGGGAGATCCAGATAGCTTGGGGTCAAGCATTTATGGGATAAATAGGAAAACCTGATAGGTTTACCCGATTAGAGTTGGAAAACAGTTTTAGAAACACCCTGTATTTTTTGGATCTGGAGAAAATGATTTTGGAAAATAGTTTTGCCGATTTTTATTTTTCATTAAGCATGGCAAAGCAAGTCAGATATCTAGGGATTTATTGTGTGGGTTCTAAATAATTCTTCAAAATTAAAGCTAAGCCATAAAGCATTAAACACCCAAAATCAATTTTAGAAAAATACATAAAAAAATATGTAAACTTTTGTACTTAAAATGATTATTTTTAGCAAAATCTATTTATGTATAATAAAAAGTAAAATATAAAAATTCTAGAAATATTTCTTCTCCTTGTGAGTTTAGCTATTTTAGCCTGACTCGAAGGGGCTTGAGCTCACTAGATCATAAGAAAACAGATTTTGGAAGATAAGCCATACAGCCTAAAAGATTAGCCGTATGGCCTAAAACCGAAATTTACTGAAAATGCTCAAAATCAAATTTTTTTAGTCCAAAGAATATCAGCCGTATAGCCTAAAACATAAGTCGTACGGCCTAAAAACCAAAATTTATAGAAAATGTTCAAAATTAATTCTAGAAAAGATTTCTATTGAAGAACAAAGTTGTACACCCTAAACGATGAGCCGTATGGCTCAAATTTCAAATTTGCAGAAAATATTTTGAGATCCAGTGATAAGTGAAAATTATACCGAGTAATTTAGTGAAAATTCAACATTAAATTGATTAAAATTCTATCAAGAATAAAGGAAGAATGGCTAAATATGAGTTTTTCCAGGTCTTCTGCCTCAGCAGCAAGGTTGCTTAATCGAGGAAGTCTTATAGCTGTCCAAGAAGAAGAAAAGGAGATTGTGGAAGGCAACGAAAAGGATGGGCCGGATTTGAAGAGAAGAGTGCGGCCCAAGAGAGGAGGAGGAAATATTTTTTTGCGAAAATTGCACTGCTATCCTTAGCTTCTCATGGAAGCCAGTTGCTTTTGTGGTTGTAAATTTTTTACAATATTTTATCTTGTACTTGCACCATACATTCTTGACACCTCACTTTCTCTAGATCTATCTTTTTGGAACTATAAATATTATACTATTTAGAGGTGGGGGGTAGCATTTAATTGGCTCAACTACTTGTTAATTTGAATACATTTTTAGTTTGCAAATATATTAGTTCTTTGCAAGTTTAATATTTTCTATCTAGAAAATCTCGTTTTTATTGCTATTATGTGCAGTGAGTAGGTTTCCTAGCAGGCTGAAACCAGCTTAGGTTGGTGGTCTTGAGAAGTCTTCCTCTGTTTTTATTATGAAGATCATGCCTTGATGATTGTGTGGTGAAGCGCTTAATTAAATATGGGAAAAGGTCCTCTCATATTTTTAGTATTCTTGATGAGATCGAGAGGAGATTTAGGATTATAGAAAATCACACACACACACTTTTCGTGAGACTAAGAGGAGATTGGGAGTGTGCTAAGGGTTTATACTAGATGTGGAATGCTTGCTAACCTTAATACATGATTTTCTATGCTAAGTGAGGTCGAGAGATAAGCTTAGTTATGGGTCATAGATCCAAGTGAGGTCGAGAGATAAGCTTGGTGAATAGAGGGCAAGAGAGGAAGATATTCTGAGGTTGCTTGCTTAGCTGGTGAAAGCCTGTGTCTTTATCATTATTGTTTTATATTATTCTATTTTACATAATCTTATATTTCCTGCATTGTATGTTTTCTGTTCTTGGTTTATATAATTTCTTTGCGCTAATTTAACTGGAAAACCTTTAAATCTGGTGATTTACTAGGAACTTTTAGAATTTCCCTTACTCCCTATGGATACAACACTTATCTTGCCTAATACTACAATTGACCTAGTATACTTGCTAGTGCACAACCCCAAGGCAACAAGTTTTTGGCACCGTTGCCGGGGAGTAACAGTTGCAAATTTTTGAAATTTCCTACAAAATTTTTGTGTTTGATTTGGTGTTTTGTGTTTTTGTGCAGAAATTCTGTGTTTAAGCAATCTCCTGGTATATGCCAAGGGCTGGTATTCCTATAATTCCTATAGATCCAGAGATTGAGAGAACCTGTAGGACAAGAAGTGGTGCTGCTAGAAGAGCTCGGAGAAGACAGAGAATGGCTGAACAAAATCCACCACCAGAAGGAGAGGGAGAGGTTCACTTGCCTCCTCCAAGGCAAAGACTCAAGGAATATTCGAGACCTATCACTGAGGGACACTCTTTCTATATTGTGATACCCAATGAAGGGACAATGTTTTTTAGATCAAAGCCTACATGATCCAAATGCTTCAAGCTGCTGTTCAGTTTGGAGGATTGCCCAGAGAAGATCCAAATGCTCATATCCAAGATTTTATGACTATGTGTAATACTTTCCGTACCAATCAAAGATTCTCATATGATGTGATAAGATTGAAGCTTTTCCCTTTTTCACTTAGGGATAAGGCTAAAAGTTGGCTGAAAAACCTTCAACCAAGCTCAGTTACAACCTAGGATGAGATGGCACGAGTCTTCTTGACTAAGTTCTTTCCGCCCAGGCAAGCAATAAAGCTATGGAACGAGGCTACCTATTTCCATCAGCAACCTAATGAATCTTTGTCAGAAGCATGGGAGAGATATAAAGAACTCTTGAGAAAAGCACCAAACCATGGATTTCCCATATGGATGCAAATTCAGAATTTCTATAATGGTTTGACCAATGCATATAAGATTCAAATTGAATCCGTGGCCAATGGAGACTCGGAAGAGCTTGCACCAGAAGAGCTTTAGGAGCTGATAGAAAGATTGGTCCATACCAGCTATAAATGGCACTCAGTAAGTAAATATTGAGAAAAGACGGCAGAATCAAATGTTGTTGCCAAGCTTTCTGACAAAGTAGACTTGATTCTTAGACAGTTGGCAAAACAGAATGTCTTAGCTATTTCAAGTTCAAAGCTTCCCTGTGATTTCTGTGGTGGTAACCATAGAAACATTGACTGTGACACTTCACTCACTCAAGAGCAATGTGATTACATTAGAAATAATCCAAGGTAGAACAATCTATTTTCTAACACTTACAATCCAGGTTGGCATAACCATCCTAATTTTTCTTGCAATCAGCAACCAAGCAAGCAACCTCAAGCACCCTTCTAGCAGAATCACAGCAATTTTCAAGCACATCAGCAATCTCAGAATGTTCAACAAGCTGGACCTTCTTATACTTCTAAGAAGTCTAAGATTGAGGAGATGAAGGAAATGATGTCTCAATTCATGAAGCAGACTCAAGCTTACATGAAGAATATGGAGACTCAGCTTCAGCAACTGTGAGCGGACGACCTTTTTCGAAAGAGCGAAATGCGGACGCGGGGGTCCGAAACAAAAAATAATTTTGAAATGTTCCTCTTCTTTTATTTTTGCTTGGTGTGATTTTTGGGAAAACGGGTTTTGTTTATCTTACTTAAGAAAATCCCTTCGTTCGTTTGGAAATTCATTTTGTAGAAAACATTTTCCCATTTTATTACTTGAAAGATCTTGAAACTTAAATCCCGAGATCAGTGACAGAGTCGCCACCCGGATCAGTTCATCAGGGAAATTCTGGTACAGCTCCCTACCGAGAATAGACTGCTGTACCTAATCCAGAGATTCAAGGTTCGGACAAATCCCTTATTTCACGTCTAATCAAAATAAATTTGGTTAATATTCTTTGATGGCATCTTACGCTTCTAGAGTTGATTTTTATTGCATTAAGTTAAACACACAGTGCACATACAAATAAAATAAAGTAGTAAATAATTAAATTATTACAACCTGATCGAATAAAATAAAAATTCACTTTACAATCGCCTAAAATACACGGATAAATCTATTAAATACATCCAAAATAAAAATCAAAGGCTGCAAAACAGAAGGTTAGCACAATTTATATTGCACACATAAATAGGACTCAAATCAGGACAGAATTGGGAATTTTAGGAAATGGGGGCATGCATTTTGGGGATAACCGGGTCGACCCGACTGGTCAGACCGGTTAGACCTGGAAAGCGATTTTGAAACACCCTGTAATTTTATGCTGGAAAATCAGTTTTTGGAAAACAATTGGCTCAGTTACATGCAAATTTTCATTTTCGTGGGTCTGTTGTCCCGGAATCCATAGCTCCGTTCGTGCGGGTTCCTAAATTCAACATCCATCTAGGGTCCAAAACACAATAAACACACCAAAAACATTTATGAAAATGTTTTTTAATATTTTCCAGGGACTTATAGAGTTCAGGGGTCCGCTAACGCTGGACCATAGATCTGATTCGGATAAGATTACCCTGAAACTAGAAAATAAATGCCGGAAAACTTGAAAATATTAATATCTGTATGTACAAAAATTCAAGAACCGGTGTTAAAATGACGTACGAATATTTATAAGCCGAAATATATCAAATCAGAATGCGTATAAATGGAAAACGAGCTATTTCCGGCTTGTCGGGACCGATCGGGGAGCTGTCCCTGATGAACAGAGCCGTACGGCTCTAGGTTTAGAGCCGGCCGGCTCTGTTCTAATTAAACCAGAGCCGGCAGACTCTGTTCTTGAAGAACAGAGCCGTACGACTCTATTCGGGTAGCCAATTTTCTGAAATTTTAGAAATAGAGAAAAGTCACACGAAAAATGTAATGAACACAAGTTAAAGGCCTCTCAGAGTTTACCTTGGTGTTGTTCCAGTGTATTAGATAAGCAAGAACGGTATGAAAATCAAGAACGTAACTCAAATCCTCGAATATCCCGAAAATCCGAAAGTTTATGCGAACGAATCCGAAAAAGAACCGAGAATCGTTGTGGACCAATGAGTAACCACCAGAGTGTGTAATTGTGTGCTTAGGAATTTAGTTTCTAAAACCTAAAACTCACTTCTCCCTTTTTCTCTCTGTCTCTCTTCTCTCTATGTCTTTCTTTTTTTTTTCTCTTCCTCTTTTTTTTTTCTTTCTCTTTTTTTCTTTCCTCCTCTTTTTCTATTATTGTTCCATCCTTTTTCAAAATCTCCCCCACCAGACAAAATAATTTTCCGAATTAAATGCATGGATTAATTGTTTTTGTCGTTTTTTTTACCAAATTTCACAGACTTGGGACAAGGTGTGGCACCTCTGCCCGCCCATCACAGCCGGCCGGCTCTGGTTTGTGAACCAGAGCGGGCCGGCTCTATTCCACAGCCGGGCGGTTCTGGTTTTGAAAACCAAAGCCGTCCGGTTCTAGCTAGAGCCGTGGCGATATTTCGATTATCCGATGCGTACACTAAACCCTGAAAATCACTCGGAGGATCCGCTTTATGGTAGTTTCAGATTGCAGATAATTTTGTTTTGGGAGAATTCGAGACGTTTCGGGTAACATTCTGCTCTTTTCTGTGTCTGAAGGCAATAAAGATTTCTCATCACCAAGGTCGGGAAAACCCGTGCTCACAGGCTGCCCCTCGCGCGATCAAAATCGACTGGATCGATAGCTTACGTCCGATTCGAGTTTTGGTCTCGCGATTGAGAGCGCAGTGAGTAAAGGAAAGAAAAGCGCACCTGATGTCCCTCATAGAAGGTACAGAGTAATCGACTCACTGTGGTCGAGTGTGCCCATGATATCGACTTGCTGTGGTGGAGTGTGCCCCTAGTATCGACTCGCTGTGGTGGAGTGTGCCCGTGGTATCGACTCGCTGTGGTGGAGTGTGCCCGTGATGATTTTTAGCTTTTCTCCGTGTGGTGGAGCAACCAAATGATGTCGTCTTCTCCGTGTGGTGGAGTGTGCCCGTGATGATTTTTAACTTTTCTCCGTGTGGTGGAGTGGACCGTTGGAATTGGGTTAAAAATACGTATTTATTCCTTGATCGATAATTTTGGAAACAAAAATTTTTGCCCCTTCGATCAAGAATAAATACGGTTTAGTAATTTCTTCCCCTGGATATCTGTCAAAATGAAAAATACCCTTCTCGGGATCAAATTCGACTAAATTGAAATTAATTTTTATTTTTATTATTATTATTTTTTTATTATTATTTTTATTTTTATTTATATTTTTTATTTTTTGGAAAACGTAAAAAATTGGAGGGATCGGAGCAGGCGGCTCTGTCTGAAGAGACAGAGCCGGCCGGCTCTAAAACAAAGCCGCCCGGCTCTAAAACAAAGCCGCCCGGCTCTGAATAGAGTCGGCCGACTCTAGCGTGCCAAGCTAACGTCGGCCGGCTCTAGTTGGGCGGCCCAAGTGGGTTTAAAAGGGGGGTTTTGCCATTTTTCACTCATCTCACTTTTCTTTCTCCAATTTCTTTCTCTTGAAAAAATTTCTCTAGCATTTCTTATCAAGATGAGGAAGATGAGGAGGGCTGTGCTCCCTAACGCTCCTACCCAACCTCCATTCCATGTGAGATGCACATTACCTGAGGGTGAGTTTTTTCTGTCCACTGAATCTACAATGGAGGTATACGGCTTGCGGGAAACGGTTCCTTATTGCGGGATCGAGAGGAACGATCCAGTGCCCGTAACTTTGAGCCCATCCACGCACATTATTCAAGATCTGGTTAGTTTTTCTTCAATTTTCCCTTTTTTTCCATTTTTTTTGAATTTCTGCAAAAATATGCAAAATTAGACGAGATTATATGAAATTGATGCATGTTTAGAGTAGATTTTGCCCCTAGGAAACTTAATTGATGATTTAAAGTTGGTTAGAATCGATTTTAGGACCAAAAAAATGGCAAAAAACCGAAGCTGAAAACCGGAGAACCGGATTTTTTCGGACAGAGCCGGCCGGCTCACCGTTAGAGCCGGGCGGCTCTGTTCCTGGTTCTGGCGAAGAACAGAGCCGGCCAGCTCTGTTCTTTCCAGAACCGAACCATCTGGCTGTGGTTCAGCAGGGCGGTTCGACCTTTTTTTTTTTTAACTTAAACCATGTTCATAAGTACCTCTCCCGTGGAAGGGGTGCACGGTTCACCTTCAATTCGAATAAAATGACTAATATGACAATGTATACTACAAGGACGAACTGGAACAAAAGAAGCGATGTTTCGGAATCCATAGTGATTGAAATGCTGAAATTAGATTTGGAATAAGGAATGTATAAAATGAGTTGGAATGGAGATGTATATATACTCGTCGTCTCCAATGGCCATGTGACCATTGAAAGTGTGGCCGTTGGGCGCCATTTCAACGGTCACTGAGCCGTTGGACACGCCAGAATTTTTTTTTATTATTATTTTTTTATATGCATGTATATATGTATATGTATAAAAGAGATGACATATATAAGTGATTGAGAGAACTCCCTGATTATCGTTTTGCAGGGGCGAAAAGATAACCGGGGTGCCGGTTCTGTGTCCGATGCGCTAATTTGGTACAGGAGACTCCCTGACGAGGTGCGGAAGTTGGTCGAGTTAACCGGATTGGATCGGTTTATTTGTTCTATATGTGAGACTCCACCTCGGACAAGTAGGGGTTTGCTGATGGCGCTGCTAGAGCTGTGGATGGATTCCACCCATACTTTTCATTTCCCGATCGAGGAGTTTACGATCACACCCGAGGACTTTGTGGCTATCACGGGATTATCTTTTGGCAGGCGCACCGTTGAGTTCAACCAGACCTTTGGGCGAGGGGGTTTTAATCCCGACGTGATTGCCATGTTGATCGGCTTAACTCCCGCAGGCAGGCGGATCCAGGGGAGCACCTTGAGGGATTATTGGTTGGGTAGACAGGACAGCCTTCCTGAGGGTTCTGCATTCTCCCTTATTGATGTGAGACGCTATAGTCGAGCGTTCCTTCTTTACGCTTTGAGCACTTTGCTGTTTCCCACAGGACAGAGTGATCTGAACCTTGCCGTGCTCCCCTCTTTAATACAGTTGGAGGACGTGGGGAGCTTGAGTTGGGGGCGAGCCAGGCTAGCCCAATTATATTACGGCCTCGATGTCTGTGCCCGTGGAAGGCACAAGGAGGTGAAGGGCGCGTGGATTGTCCTTCATGTGAGTCTCTCCTTTCCTTTTTTTATTATTTTTTATTTTATTTATTTTATTTATTTTATTTATTTTATTTATTTTTATTTTTTATTTTTTTTGAAAAAATAACTCTCTCTTTTTATTGTGTAGATTTGGGCATATGAGTACGCTTTCGTTCCTTAGCCAAAGTTGGCTATACCAGCCAATGCTGAGATTCCTGATTTCCCCCGGTTGCGGCGGTGGCTGGGCTTTAGTTGGAGCGATTTGGACACCGACATTTGGGCATGCCGCCAGCTCTTGGCAGGCATGAGCTTCGAGCAGGTAAATTTTTTTTTTTTACCTTCGTCTGTTTTCAGGTGATTAAGGAGCCTTGGGGGCATGCTGCGTGGTTCCCAGAGCTTTTCGATGCCCGGAGGCTGTCACCTCGGCGGTTCGTTATGGAGAGCCCCGTCAGCCTCGAGTGGTATCTTGGGGAGAGAGTCTCTGATTGGCGTGCTGGTCCCCACGAGCGTAGGATACAGCCTGCACCTCCCGTCGGATTGTTCTGGCCACACTTGCTACTAGTGGAGGAACATCAGGATCTGTTTGGGTCCGGTTACACGGTTATGGGGGATGATGGCGACTATCTCGAGTTTGTCAGGGCACAGCTTCTTTCCCCCACCGTGGATGTACCGCAAGAGGATACGCCAGCTGAGGTATGTCTTTGCTTTGCTCTTACCTTCTGCTTGTTTGAGATTATTCTGCTACCTGCTATTTTTTTTTTTTTTTTGCAGCCATCTGAGAGGGGTAAATGCCCTCGTGCATCGTCAGGTAGACGTTCCAGCGGTCGTGGATCTGGGACTTCCCGCGGCAGGGGAGATAGAGGTTCTTCTGCTCACACAGCTGTGTTCGGTGGTGACACCGAGCCTGTCCCCTCGATGGTGCCCCCTGCTGGCTTTGTTTCAGGTCGTCTGGAGTACAGAGCTGAGCCTTGGGTGATGCTCCATAATGCGGCGGGGGAACTCTACCGAGCTGAGTTGTACACTGAGCAATACCCTCCTCCTGCTTATGATCCACCAGGCGCGACCCATATGAGTATTTCTGTCCCTGCTTAATTTCAGACTGTCCTTGTTGCCACTGGCCTGACCCGTGCGTTGTCCTTTGTACAGATTCCAGTACCACAGGCGACGGCTCTGTATCAGGCAAATTCTGCATTCAAAGCCCTCTTGCTTCGGGATAACGGCGTCATGAATGTAAGTACTTGTGTCAACATGTATATATGCATGTATGTATGCTTCAAATGCATGTGCACGTGTATGTATGACATGATGCTCATTTTGTTTAACTCTGTCCCAGGCCGCACTTGCCGCTCGTCGTTGTGAAAAAGCCCGCTTGAGAGCGGAGATAGAGAATATGCAAAGGTCTATGAGAGCGGAGAGGGAGACTATGCAGAGGTCTATTTCATATCTTCGTACTCGGTTGGACGACTGGGAGTCCGGTCGGCGTTTCTTCGGTGACGGCGTCGAGTCCCAGGATGAGGAGAATCACGATTCGACTGACGGAGGGCAGTCGTAGGCTTTTATTTGTTATTTTGTAGCTTTCTGTTTGATGTAGTCTGTCTGTAGGCCTGGATTTTATGCTACTATGTATCTTACTTATCTATTTATTATTATTATTATTATTATGTAATGGATGGAAGATGTTCGCAATTGCACAGTTGGGTGTCTAAATGTCTTCGTTTATCTGGATGTTTCGACAAATGAATCATGTAACATACTCCAAACATTCATGCAATATGTTGAGCAAGACGCACTTCATTAATGAAACTTAATTATTGTATCAATTGAAAATGCCAAAATCAGTACATATCTCGAACGAACTCATTCCTGTTATCAACCATCCTATACAGGTTTTCTGGTCGATAAACTAACTCTCGTTGCCTTAACTTTTGCTTAGATCGCCCTTACGGTTTTCGACTTAACAGGCTCTTATTTTTTTGTTTTTTTTTACACATGGTAGCGTTTAAGGTGATCTTGATTAATCGGATTGGTGAACTCGTTACCGTCCATGTCTATAATCTTCACCGCACCTTTGGAGAGTATTTTCTTAACCACATACGGCCCTTCCCAGTTGGGTTTGAATTTGCCCCTTGCATTCGTATTAGTCGGTCTCATTTGCTTCAATACTAGATCTCAAGCTTTCAAAGGCTATTTCTGATGATGAACCCGTCGATTATAGGCCCTAGCCATCCTTTGGTGGTACATCTGTAGATGATCAAGAGCCTTGAGACGTCTTTCATCGACCATAGCCAGCTGTTCAAATCTCACCTTTACCCATTCTGTTTCAGGCAATTGGGCCTGCAAAACCGTCCTTAGTGACTTTAACTCCACTTCAATAGGAAGGACCGCTTCCATCCCATAAACCAGCGAATAAGGTGTTTCTCCAGTTGGCGTTCTAACACTGGTTCTGTACCCTCATAGAGCATAAGGTAATCTATCTGCCCAATCTCTGTAGGTTGAAGTGGTCTTGGATAAGATCTTCTTAATGGACTTGTTTGCCGCCTCCACTGCTCCATTGGCTTGTGGCCTATAAGGTGAAGACTTACGATGTTCCACATTGTACTCTTCAAATAGTTCAGCTGTGGCCGCTTGAAATTGCACGCCGTTATCAGTCACCACGTGATGAGGTACACCGTATCTTGCGAAGATGTGCTTCTTTACAAACTTAGCGATATTCTTAGCCGTGGCTGTGACATAAGATTCGGCCTCAACCCACTTGGAGAAATAATCCACTGCCACTACAATGAATTTGTGCCCATTCGATGCTGGAGGTCGAATTTCACCAATTATGTCTATGCCCCAAACTGCAAACGGCTAGGTAGTCATGAGATTCTGCAACTCCATAGATGGGAGATGGCTGATGTCCCCGTAAATCTGGCACTCGTGGCACTTTTTCACTTCTTCTGCACAGTCTGTCTACATAGTAAGCCAGAAGTACCCTTGTCTCATGATCTTCTTTGCCAGGGCTAAGCCGTTCATGTGTGGACCACAAATCCCTGAATGTATTTCTTGCATAACCTTCTTGGCTTCTGCTTCCGTCAGACACTTTAATAACAATCCATTAGCAGTCCTTCTGAAAAGCTATCCATCAAACCACCTGAATTGAGCTGCCAATCTTCTTAACGTGGCCTTACCTGATACATCTGCTTCTTCAGGATATTGGCCATTTTGTAGAAAGTCAGCTATGTCCTGGTACCAGGGCTTATCATCCGCCACTAACGCCAGGACCTCACTAGAACAATGGAATGGTGTTCTAGCTGTCTCCAGGATCAAGGGCTGCATCGGTGCTTTCTGAGGTCCTTCCCACATGGATGACAAAGTAGCTAACGAATCTGCCATCTGATTATCATCTCTGGCCACATGCCTGAATTCAATATGCCCAAATACTTTCACCATTTCCCACAGAGTCTCCAAGTATGGACGAAGTGATTCTTCTTTGATTTCCCATTCTCCTGTGGCTTGACGGATTACCAATAGCGAATCTCCAACAATGGTCACATCATTTGTCCCTAATGTGATGAGAGCATCAATGCCAAACAAACAAGCTTCATATTCTGCGCCGTTGTTAGTTACCGGGAATTCTAGCCTTTTTGACAAGGGAATTATCTCTCCCTCAGGAGTTACAACAATTACTCTGAGGCCTGCTCCCCTCTTGTTTACAGCTCCATCAAAGTGCATAATCCATTTTCTGACCTCCACCTCCACCAAGGCCAACTGCTCATCCGGAAATTCCAGGTTTTCCACATAATCAGATTCAAGCGGCTGATTGGCCAGGAACTCAGCCACTGCTCTTCCTTTGATCACCTTCTTTGTCATATATTCAATGTCAAACTCCGATAGCAAAAGTAACCACCGGGACAGTTTCCCCGTTAAGGATGGGGCAGAGTAGAGATATTTCATTGGATCAACTTTCGCCACAGCTTGTATCTTGTAGGATTGGAAATAGTGTCTCAATTTCTTCGTAAGCCAGACCATAGCAGTGCAAGTCTTCTCCACCACAGTGTACTGAGTTTCATAATCTAGCAACTTCTTACTGAGGTAGTAGATGGCATGCTCTCTTTTGTCATCTTGTTCTTGAACCAACATCGCCCCTATGGAGGTCTCTTCAATGGCTAAGTACAGAGTCAAAGGCTTTCCCAGAGTTGGAGGCTTCAACACTGGTGGATTGATCAAGTATTCTTTGATTCGATCAAATGCAACCTGACACTGGTCATTCCACACAATGGGTTGTTCTTTCCGAAGAAGCTTGAAAATGGGCTCACAGACTGTGGTCAATCTGGCAATGAATCTGCTGACATACTGAAGTGACCCTAGAAAAGATCTGACTTCTTTCTCTGTTTTTGGTGCTGGCATATCTCGAATGGCTTTAATCTTGTCTGGGTCCATCTCAATGCCTTTCTGACTGACAATGTGCCCCAATAGCTTGCCTAATGTAACTCCGAAAACACATTTCTTTGGATTGAGTCGCAGGTTGTACTTTTCAATCCTGGTCATAAATCTATCCAGGATAGCAGGGTGCTCCTCCCGGGTCATGGACTTCACCAGCATATCATCAACATACACCTCGACCTCCTTGTGGATCATGTCATGTAGCAACGTCGTAACTGCCTGCTGATAGGTTGCCCTAGCATTCTTCAACCCAAAAGGCATTACTCTGTAGCAGTACACCCCCCACTCGGTGATGAAGGCCGTCTTGACTTTATCGATGACATTCATTAAGATCTGATTACACCCCGAGAAACCATCCATGAATGAGTACATAACTGCTCTTGCTGCACTGTCAATCAGGACATCAATGTGAGGAAGTGGGAAGTCATCCTTTGGGGAGGCCTTATTCAAATCCCGATAATCCACACAAACTCTGACTCTTCCATCTTTCTTGGCAACTAGGACTATATTGGCTAACCATTCAGGGTAATCCACCACCTCTAGGAAGTTGGCCTTAATCTGCTTTGCTACCTCTTCCTTGACTTTCTCAGCCATTCTGGATGTAGAAGCCTGAGTTTCTTCTTTATTGCACTGAACTTGGGATCAATCGAAATTCTGTGCTCTGCTATCCCTCTGTCAACCCCCGGCATATCATCGTAAGACCATGCAAACGCTCCCACATGTTTTTTAAGTATTTTTGTCAATTCTCTCTCTTCTTCAGGGTTGAGTTCGTTAGAGATAGATACCATTTTAGGATTTTCAATCGTACCTAAATTAATTTCATGTAATGCAGTGTCGTGAATGCTGAACACATTGAATGAATGATTGCATGTATGCTCAGAGCCATTAGGAAAAATATCACACAAATAAGCAAAGTTAGACTTCATTTCATTCATCGCCTTAAAAGCGGAATCGTTTACATCAAATACATAGGATAAGTTTACAAAGAAATCATTTTCTTCTCCCACATGCGGAGGGTCTTTTACAGTAGGGTCTTCTAAATCAGCAGGCTCTTCCTCGAACAAGTCACTCAGATCAGCTTCGAGGGTCTCTTTCTGTGTTTCTAACAGGACATCTTCCTCTACCTTCACTTTCCCTTTAGCCATCATCTTGGTGAGCTCAGCAATAGCCTTTTCCACCAACTCTGCCTGCCCCGAAACAGCTTCCTTTTTCACAGGGCTCTCTTTCAACCCTTTCTTCAACAAGTCGGCAAATGCCTTAGTAATGGTGTCCACCAGGGGGTCTACATCATCTTTTGGCTGTTCCTCTGGAATGATGGGAGCCACTACTTCAACTTGGGTTACTGGAGGAGGGTTGATCTCTTTCACAGCTTCAAACTTAAGCATTTCTTCCACTGAACCAACCTCATATTTTGAGAAGTCGACGACATCGGTGAAGATCTCAAAACCCGGCACTTCCTTACCCTCGAACTTGACTGGCTCATATTCTCCTTTGTAGACTTCCTCGGTTGCACGTACAAAAGTCTCAACCAGGTTCACGTACTTCTTTGCGGCCCTTTTCGTGTCCTCCTTATATCCCAACCCATTTCGGGAATGCTGGCCAACTTCAATGTTGAACTTGGGAATACCCTATTGTTTAGCCCCTAGCCCTTTTCCCGGCTCAAACTTCTGCTTGGCAAAATATTTATGGATCCAGTCGGGGAACTTCGGCTGATCGGTTATGACTGCTACCTGAAATCCAGTGACAGGCTGATCTGTAGTGCTCAGGGCTGCCACTATGGAAGGCTCATCTGCTTCGACAGTTACTACCTTTCCTCCGATTAGAAATTTGATCTTCTGGTGCAAAGTGGAGGGCACACCACCAAGAGCGTGAAACCACGGTCTTCCCAACAGCAAGGAGAATGTGACTGGAATATCTATCACAGTGAACACAACTTTGGACTTGACTTCGCCCACCCCCACTTCAGCTTCAAAAGTTCCAATCACAGTTCGTTTACTGTCGTCATAAGCCCTTATCACAGTCGTAGACTTACACAGTGCTTCAGGGCTGATATCCAGAAATGGCAGTATTTTTGCTGGGCAAATGTTCAAGGCTGACCCATCGTCCACCATCACACACGGCATTGTCTGATCCATGACTTCGACTTTCAAATACAATGACCTGTTATGGTTTACTCCTTCTGGCGGTAGATCAGATATTCCAAAGCTGATTTCTTGGGCCTTATTAGCCCTTAGGTCAATTCCCCTTATCATTGTACAAACTTCATCCGGCGACATCATGGGAGTTGCCGCCATCTCCATCAACTGCTTCGCCACTGCCTCGCGATGTCTCTTAGACTCCATGAGGAGGTGCCAGATGCTGACCCGAGCCGGTGTCTTCTTCAGCTGGACCACCACTTCATCTTCTTCCTCTTTATCTACTGGAGTATCATTCCGTACCAGTGTTGTGTTCCTTCTTGGGGGTGTTGGAGGTAGTGCATTGAGGGGTTGATAAAATCTACCACTCCTTGTGATGTGCATCACTGGCCCATCCTTTTCTATCACAGTCCCTCTCTTTGTCTCTACCGGGTACACAGGCTTCGACTCTTGCACCTCGAATTCCTCATAATCATCATATGCTTCAAAATCGTCCAAATTGACAGGACCTGCTTTGTCCCTTATTGCCAAGCTCTGTTCTTCAATTGCCACCGGCTTCTCCTCCATTTCTACCAGCATGGTTTGCACACTCGGATTCGCCTTAATTATTTGGGCGAATACATAATTAGCTGGCAGATCTGACTGCACCATGTTCACCTGATTTGTGAAGGTAGGGAGTGGGTTTTTCTGTACATTCGGCTTCAAGGTCGGCTCCATAATCTTGCCATCTGTGACTAGTTGTTTGATGGCTTTCATCAGTTGGGTGCACTCATTTGTACGGTGACCCACCATCACATGGTAGGAACAAAATTTCTCCTTATCAGCTGTTGTAGGAGGGACATAAGGTTTCATAATCTGCAACAGGCCAGCCTTCCTACATTTGGCAAATATGAGGGCCAAGGATTCAGCCCACGGATTGATAGGTCTCTGAGGCATCCTTGTTTGGCCTCCTTGAATCACCGTCGCCACATCAGCCTCTCTTGCTTGCTCCACTGCTGCTGCTGTAGTTGGGAGCGGCTTAGAACCAGTTCCTGTTGGAGTAGATGAGGAACCACTGGCTTTATATCCTTAAGTGTATCCCCGATTTCCCCGGTAAGCATTCACATTTTGTCTGTTTTGCTGCTCCTCTTCATCATATCTTTTGACCCGTTTTGTGAAATCTACCACCTCGTTAAAGGAATGGAACCTCTTTAACTTCATTTTCTCCTTATAGGTTGGCAAACTACTATCCACAAGCTTCACGATGAGGGATTCTAACTTAGGAGCTCCATCCACTAACACTTGAACATCCATCCACCTCTTGTAATAGGCCGAGAAGGATTCATTGGGCCTTTGGCAGATTCTTTCTAAGTCTTCCAATGTGGTCTCAACCTGGGTATTATAAGCGTACTGTTTCACAAATGCCTCCGACAGATCCTCCCAAGTGGACCGAGTATGGAGTGGCATCTTCAGATACCACTTGGTAGCTACACCCCGCAGTGTAGTTGGGAACAAATTCAGGAGATGGACTTTCCCGATCCCCAGACTAGACATAATCCTGACATAGCTGTCCAGATGAGCTTCTGGAGGACCTTCCCCAGTATACCAGGGCAAATAGGGCATCTGAAATCCAACCGGGAGTGGCTCTCCTCCCTCAGCAAGTAAAGTGGATGGATCTGCACATTTGACGGGCTGATAATGCACCATCTCTTTCAACTTTGGCAGTAGTGCTTCAAAATCAGACAATTTTTCCTTAAGACGCTTTTCAGCAGCAGTCTCGATTGAGGCCTCCCTCGCCCTTTCAAAGGCTTCATCTTCTTCAGAATGATGGTCAATCTCCCTAGGTGGGATGATCACTCTACTACTTCCTGGCGCATTCCTTCCCAGGTTCGGGACTTCTGGGGCAGCATTTCCTTCATTCTCAACCGGACCCTGGGCTCTCTGACTGGTCGCACCCCCGGTCGCAGACATTGCGGACTGCACCTGTTCTCTAATGGTGTTCTTAAACTGATCAGAACTTAGAAAAGTTGTCATAAATGCATTCATATCAAAAGGAGGAGGCCCCCCATTTCCGTCTTGGGCCATTTCTGATTCTGCTGCTTCTTCTAACACAAACGGACTATCAACTGGTAATGCTGGCAACTGTTCAGCAAACTCTTGCTCTGAGTCAGACCCCAATCCTTCTCTAGTTTCAGCCACAATGCTCGATTCCAATTGATCAATTCCCAACTCCACTCTCATTAACCGTTTCGAGGTTCTTTTCCACACTTGCACATTTCAACAGAGGGTTAGGCGTAAGAAGATGGTATGAACCTAGACTCGATTCCCTAAATGCCATACTTCACGTGGATGTGGGATGATTGTGATGAGATGAAAATATGTGCATGAATATGAATATGACATCTAATGAACTCTATTGTTCACTAGGCTTCGCGAGAATGTCCAATGCCATGCATAATGGGCGCGTGAAAGCGGTCACACAGACAGAGTTTCGGTGCCTTTAGGGCACCTAATGAAAAATGAAATGACGTCACATGTGTACCTTCACATGGACAAAGGTTCGGTGCTTTAGGAGCGATATGGTGATATGAAATGGTCACATTGTAATCGATCCATGGACGGAACTTCGACGCCTTTAGGGCATCAGACATGTTATGATACATGAAACAAGTCGCGTGTACAACGACACACGGACAGAGATTCGGCGTTCCTAGAACACCTTGCGTGATTTAGGAATGTCATGAAATGCCCCTAAATGTGTAAGGATTTGGCATTCGTGGAACACCTAAAATGATTGATAAGATGTCGTGAAATAATCGGATGTGAATTATGAGACGAGATTTCTGGAATCTCCTTTATTCTTAGATGAATGGTCATGATGTCATGAAATGGAGTTGTGCATTCCACTTACACAATCTCGAGCCTAAACCCTTTTTGGGTGTCCTAATTGGCGTATTTTGGTAAAACAGTCGATGTAATCCAATATCGACATCAAAAGGGAGTTTTGGGGCTCCCGGGATGAAATGTGATGAAAGCGTTTGGCATTCTCGGGATGCCAAAATGAAATGGATGCATGCTTAAGTCATGCAAATGCAAACGGCTGCACAAAAACGTGGTTAAATATGGCATACGAATGGTGCATGTATGATCATGGGTGTGTTGATGCATAAAAATGTGTATGGCACACGAAGATAAGCATGGCTACAAAATATGTGGTTAGTGTAAATGTCACACAGGTGATTAATGTATTTACACACAGGAAATAATGGATGTGGCTGTACAAAAGATGTGAGTTAGTATCACACAAATGCTTCACATGTAGTATGTTATGTTTGTGAAAGGATGTAGATGATAGTATGTCATGAAGGATAGGAAAACACGTAGCAATAAGCACACAAACTGAATCTTCCAACCTTATTTCCTTAAACGTGGTCAAGTCGATAAAATTCTAACCGAGTCCTAGGAGGGGTTCTCTTCGATCACCAACCGGGGATGATGAAGGCGCAATTTATTTTATTCACACGATTTGTTTAGGTATCCTAAGGGAATCCAACTAGGGTTGTCTATATGAGTTTGGTCCAAGTCGGGATAAAAACAAGGTTCCCATAGCAAAATATACTCCTCACTTCTCCCCACTCAAGGGTCCGAACGAAGGGGTTCGTACGAGGCTAAGGGTGGTGTTTTGTATCCATGCCCCTAAGACCATGAGGAACATAGGCGACACTTCAACAATTCACCGGGCTAAATATTGGATACTTAACCTAATGCAAGTAGGTCTAACTAAAAATGCAAAAATAAGGCACCATGCAAGACTCATTCACCTAATTTTGATTAGACATTTTTCAGGGCTTGTCAAATTCTTTTAAGTTTTAATAAAACTTTTGTAGAAATCCCCAGCAGAGTCGCCACTGTGAGCGGACAACCTTTTTTGAAAGAGCGAAATCCGAACGTGGGGGTCCGAAACAAAAATAATTTTGAAATGTTCCTCTTCTTTTATTTTTGCTTGGTGTGAGTTTTGGGAAAACGGGTTTTGTTTATCTTACTTAAGAAAATCCGTTCGTTCGTTTCGAAATTCGTTTTGGGGAAAACATTTTCCCATTTTATTACTTGAAAGATCTCGAAACTTAAATCCCGAGATCAGTGACAGAGTCGCCACCCGGATCAGCTCATCCGGGAAATTCCGGTACAGCTCCCTACCGAGTATAGACTACTGTACCTAATCCAGAAATTCAAGGTTCGGACAAGTCCCTTATTTCACGTCTAATCAAAATAAATTTGGTTAATATTCTTTGATGGCATCTTACGCTTCTAGAGTTGATTTTTATTGCATTAAGTTAAACACACAGCGCACATACAAATAAAATAAAGCAGTAAATAATTAAATTATTACAACCCGATCGAATAAAATAAAAATTCACTTTACAACCGCCTAAAATACACGGATAAATCTATTAAATACATCCAAAATAAAAATAAAAGGCTGCAAAACAGAAGGTTAGCACAATTTATATTGCACACATGAATAAGACTCAAATCAGGACAGAATTGGGAATTTTAGGAAATGGGGGCATGCATTTTGGGGATAACCGGGTCGACCCGACCGGTCGGACTGGTTAGACCTGGAAAGCGATTTTGAAACGCCCTGTAATTTTATGCTGGAAAATCAGTTTTTGGAAAACAATTGGCTCAGTTACATGCAAATTTTCATTTTCGTGGGTCTGTTGTCCCGGAATCCATAGCTCCGTTCGTGCGGGTTCCTAAATTCAACATCCATCTAGGGTCCAAAATGCAATAAACACACCAAAAACATTTATGAAAATGTCATTTTATTTATTTTTAATATTTTCTAGGGACTTATAGAGTTCAGGGGTCCGCTAACACTGGACCATAGATCCGATTCGGATAAGATAACCCTGAAACTAGAAAATAAACGCCGGAAAACTTGAAAATATTAATATCCGTATATACAAAAATTCAAGAACCGGTGTTAAAATGACGTACGAATATTTATAAGCCGAAATATATCAAATGAGAATGCGTATAAATGGAAAACGAGCTATTTTCAGCTTGTCGAGACCGATCGGGGAGCTGTCCCTGATGAACAGAGCCGTACGGCTCTAGGTTTAGAGCCGGCCGGCTCTGTTCTTGAAGAATAGAGCCGTACGGCTCTATTCGGGTTGCCAATTTTTTGGAATTTTAGAAACAGAGAAAAGTCACACGAAAAATGCAATGAACACAAGTTTAAGGCCTCTCAGAGTTTACCTTGGTGTTGTTCCAGTGTATTAGATACGCAAGAACGGTATGAAAATCAAGAACGTAACTCGAATCCTCGAATATCCCGAAAATCCGAAAGTTTATCCGAACGAATCCGAAATAGAACCGAGAATCGTTGTGGACCGATGAGTAACCACCAGAGTGTGTAATTGTGTGCTTAGGAATTTAGTTTCTAAAACCTAAAACTCACTTCTCCCTTTTTCTCTCTGTCTCTCTTCTCTCTGTGTCCTTTTTTTTTTCTTCCTCTTTTTTTTTTTCTTTCCTCTTTTTTTCTTTCCTCCTCTTTTTCTATTATTGTTCCATCCTTTTTCAAAATCTCCCCCACCAGACAAAATAATTTTCCGAATTAAATGCATGGATTAATTGTTTTTGTCGTTTTTTTTACCAAATTTCGCAGACTTGGGACAAGGTGTGGCACCTCTGCCCGCCCATCACAGCCGGCCGGCTCTAGATATAGCCGGCCGGCTACAGAAAGAGTCGGCCAGCTCTATTCCACAGCCGGGCGGTTTTGGTTTTGAAAACCAGAGCCGTCCGGTTCTAGCTAGAGCCGTGGCGATATTTCGATTGTCCGACGCGTACACTAAACCCTGAAAATCACTCGGAGGATCTGCTTTACGGTAGTTTCGGATTGCGGATAATTTCGTTTTCGGAGAATTCGAGACGTTTCGGGTAACATTCTGCTCTTTTCTGTGTCCGAATGTAATAAAGATTTCTCATCACCGAGGTCGGGAAAACCCGTGCTCACACAACTCTTGAACATTGTCACTCTAAAGAACAAGGGAGTCATTCCGAGCAATACCGAACCCGATCCAAGAGAGGAATGCAAAGATATTACACTTCAGAGTGGTAAGAATGTTTAGCAACCTAATAAGATGATTATTATTGATGATGAGGAAATACAGGAGAGAAGATTGCTGAGGATAACAAGCAACCTGAGAATACGCAAGTCACACAATCTCAGACTGCCCAGAGCACTAAGAAGCCTTCCGGTATGATTGAGCAACCTCAAGCTCAACAAGAGACTGCCCAACTAGACAAACTCAAGCAACATAAGATCCTGATCAAAGCACTTATGTTCAAGATAAGCAGCCTGTACCTGCTTATCAACCGAGGATACCTTACCCACAAAGAGCTAAGCAACATGAGATGGCCAAGCAATTTGACAAGTTCTTGGAAGTCTTCAAGAAGCTTCACATCAACATACCCTTTACAGAAGCACTTACACAAATGCCTATGTATGTGAGATTCTTGAAAGAGCTTCTAGCAAACAAGAAGAAATTAGAGACTGTAGCAATGGTACAATTCAACTGAGACTGCTCATCGATCCTTCAGAGCAAGCAACCTCTGCCTACCAAGATCAAAGATCCAGGGAGTTTTTCTATACTCTGCTCTATAGGCAATCTTAATATTAAGAATGCGCTTTGTGATCTAGGAGCAAATATCAATCTTATGCCATACTACATTTACAAACAATTAGGATTAGAAGAACCTCAACCTGCTAGGGTTTCTATACAACTTGCTGACAGAACTGTGAGGTATCCTAGGGGAATAATTGAGGATGTCTTAGTCAAGGTAGGAAAGTTTATACTTCCTGTTGATTTCATTGTGATGGATATGGATGAAGACTTGCATGTTCCTATTATTTTAGGAAGACCTTTCTTAGCAATAGGCCGTGCATTGATTGATGTTCATAATGACAAGTTAATTTTGAAAATTCATGATGAGGAAGTTGTTTTTAAGATGAATGCAGCTATGAAGTATCCCCCTGCTTGTGATGATTATTGTTATTTCATTAAAGCTACTGATGTGAATTTATATCCCTTCTTTATGCAGGAATTTGAGAATGCGATCTTTGAAGATGAGGAAGAAACTATGGAGAAGCAAATTAAAGCTGAAACAGGCTGTCCAGCAATCTCAGGAAGTAGACAGTTCATTGAACCTTTGAATTATACACCCACATTATATTCCAAACCTTCCATTGAAGAGCCTCCCACTTTAGAGCTTAAACTACTACCTTCCTACTTAGAGTATTCTTTCCTTGATCCACCAAACAACCTTCTTGTAATTATATCTTCCAAGCTTACCCAAGATCAAAAAGCCTAATTACTTTATATGTTAAGGAAGAACAAGGAAGCAATGGCCTGGACAATCTCAGATATCAAAGGGATTAGCCCTTCTATTTGTGTTCATCGTATTCTAATGGAGGAAGACCACAAACCTGTTGTGTAACCTCAGAAGAGACTGAACCCCAACATGAAAGAAGTTGTGAAGAAGGAGGTGATCAAGCTACTTGATGCTTGGATTATCTACCCAATCTCAGATTTGGTTTGGACTAGTCCTGTCCAAGTACTGCCTAAGAAGGGTGGGATTACTGTCATTCAAAATGAGCAAAATGAACTTATTCCCACAAGAACAGTCACTGGATGGAGAGTTTGCCTTGATTACCGAAGGCTTAGTGATGCCATAAGAAAGGATCACTTTCCTTTGCCATTCATAGATTAGATGCTGGAAAGACTTTTTGGGTATGCATTCTACTGTTTCCTTGATGGTTACTCAGGATACAACCAAATCCCAATTCACCAACAAGATCAAGAGAAGAGAACCTTAACCTGTCCATATGGCACCTATGCTTATAGGAGGATGCCGTTTGGATTGTGTAATGCTCCTGCAACCTTCTAGAGATGCATGATGGCGATTTTCCATGACATGGCTGAAAAGACTGTGGAAATTTTCATGGATGATTTCTCAGTATATGGCAAGACTTTCCAATCCTGCCTCAGTAATCTTGAAGATGCCCTAATCAGATGCAAGGAGACTAATCTTTTTTTGAACTGGGAGAAATGCCACTTTATGGTTAATGAGGGGATTGTCCTTAGTCACAAGATTTCCTCAAGAGGCATTGAAGTTGATAGAGCAAAGGTTGAAGTAATAGAAAAGCTGGCTGCTCCAACATCAGTCAAGGAAGTTTCAAAGCTTTCTTGGCCATGTTGGATTCAACAGAAGGTTTATCAAAGATTTTTCTAAAATTGCCCAGCCCCTGACAGCCCTTCTGCATAAGGATGTCCAATTCGACTTTGATGAAGCTTGTGAGAAAGCATTTGAGACTGTTAAAGCAAGATTGGTCAACTCTCCAAACTTGATTACTCCCAATTGGAACCTTCCCTTTGAGCTAATGTGTGATGCAAGTGACACTTGCATTAGAGCAGTGTTGGGACAGAGAATTGACAAGCATTTCCGACAGCAAAACCTTGACAGAGACTCAGTAAAACTACACAACTATAGAGAAAGAACTACTTGCGATTGTCTATGCTTTTGACAAGTTCAAATCTTATTTGGTTCTGTCCAAGATTACAGTCTTCACGAATCACGCAGCCTTAAAGTACCTATTGGCCAAAAAAGATACGAAACCTCATCTTATTCGATGGCTCTTACTTCTATAAAAGTTTGATCTTGAGATCAAAGACAAGAAAGGCTTAGAGGACATAGCTGAAGACCACCTGTCTAGAATTCCATTAAGCAACCTTAGTAAGCAACCTAAGATTGCTGACTCATTTCCTGAGGAGCAACTCTATGTGGTATACTCTACACCTTGGTTTGCTGATATTGCAAATTATTTAGCTTGTGGTGTTATGCCTTGTTATTTGTCTTCCCAACAAAAGAAAAAATTCTTTTCAGATTTGAAATATTATTTTTGGGAGGAACCCTTTCTATTTAAGTTGTGTGCAGATCAGATTATCCAGAGATATGTTTCATAAGAACAGGCTCAAGCAATCTTGTCCATGTGCCATATCAAGAAGCCAGAGGTCACTTTGGTGCAAACCGAACAGCCTCTAAGATTTTGGAGTGTGGATTCTTTTGGCCGACAATCTGTAAGGATTCTCACAGGTTTGTCTTAGAGTGCAATGAATGTCAGGTAACATTTCTACCAAGAATGCTAAGCCTTTGCATAATACCATTGTATGTGAGATTTTTGACGTTTGGGGCATTGATTTTATGGAACCCTTTCTAAGCTCAAATGGTAATAAATACATTTTGGTTGTTATGGATTATGTAAGTAAGTGGGTAGAGGCTATAGCAAGTCCTACCAACGATGCCCGAGTTGTAGTAAAGTTTCTTAAGAAACTATTTACAAGGTTTGGAGTTCCTAAAGCAATAATTAGTGACCAAGGTACTCATTTTTTTAATAATCAATTTGAAAGGCTTCTTGCTAAGTATGGGGTCACTCATAGAATTACTACAGCCTATCACCCACAAACCAGTGGGCAAGCTGAGATCTCCAACAGAGAGATCAGGAGAATTCTTGAGAAAACTGTTAGCAATTCTAGGAGAGACTGCTCAAGCAAGCTCGATAATGCTCTTTGGGCATATCGCATAGCCTTCAAGACTCCTATTGGAATGTCACCATTTAGATTGCTCTATGGAAAGGCTTGTCATCTTCCTGTTGAATTAGAGTTTAAGGCTTTATGGGCTCTTACAATTTCTTAATTTTGACAGGAATGCCGTTGGAGAAAAAAGGAAATTACAGCTTGATGAACTGGAAGAGTTCAGACTGTTCAGCTATGAGAATGCCATAAACTATAAAGAAAAGATTAAGAAATGGCATGATAAGAAAATTCAAGAAAAGACTTTCTACCTTAGTCAGAAAGTTTTGCTGTACAATTCAAGATTGAGACTCTTTCCAGGAAAGCTTAAGTCAAGATGGACCAGACCTTATACAGTAGCCCAAGTCTTCCCACATGGAGCCATTGAGATTGCCAATCAAAGTGGGGAAATCTTCAAGGTCAATGGTCAGAGACTAAAACCTTTTCTTGTGCAAAAATCATCTGACGTTGCTGGAAGCCTCCAATACCTTGAACCTCCATAAGCAACCTTAGACTGTTTGGTGTCCGCTTCAAACACTAATTGGAGCAATTTTGCTTGGAACCCCCCACCCCCCCCCCCCCCCCCAAATATTTTTAATTTAACTTTTTGGTATAAATATTTTAGTGATAAATTTCTTTCTTTGCAGGTACTTGATTGAATTAAATATGGGAAGTAACATCAAGCTAAAAATTTGCATTTTCTTTTTGTTATACTCCATACTTTATTTTTTATTTTTGTTTTTACAACCACACATTTTTTACTTTTAAAATTTTGAATAAACAAAATTTTGAATTGAAAAGGTGCCTAAATATTGGGAAGTAGAGTGATAATAGGATTGCAAGAGATAAATGTGGGAAAGTGGGACAGCCGTCAAAATCAGCCCCATTTTTCCTCTCTCTCCTTTTACACTCCTACTCTTACTCCCACGTTTTCTCTCTCTCTCTCCTCAAACCAATTTATTTTGAATTTCAAATACTGTAACCGACTTCTCTCTCCTCATTATTTTTCAAATTTCACTCTCTCTCTTCACCCTTATTTCTTTAATTTCCTATGCCTCACCTTCTTCTTTCACCATTTCTACTTCTTCGCTTAATCTACTAGCTGAAATTGCCACCATGGGCAAAGAAAAGAAAAATGTTAAGAAGGCTACCAGTTACACTCATCCAAAGCTCTCTACAGCCTCTGTCAACGCCTTAGCCTCCGAATCCGAAGCAAGTACTGTGGAAAAAATGCTTGTAAAGATGAAGACCTTCAACTCCAAGTGAAGCCGAGAAATTTAAGCAGTTCAACAGCCTAGCTTTCGCTGCTTTAAGAACTTTTGATTGGAGTGTTTTGGAAAAGTTCAGGCTCAGTGAGGAGATCCACCAACTATTAAAGAATAGAGGTTTTGAGTTCTATGCTCAAAACAATGAGCCAGCCTACAGGGAACTAACTCTGGAATTCATTTTCACTTTCAGTCATAATCAGGAAATCACAGAGCTTGATGATCAGAGAAAGTATAGTTTTCAGGTAATGGGAAAGAGAAAGACTTATTCACTGTAAGAGTAAACCAATACTTGGGAGTTGCTGGGATTGCCTTTCTGGAATCTGAAGAGTTTGCTTAAGCCTACACTGCTTTTATCCTGAATTCAACCCGACAGCCTTTTGGAAAGAGATTACTAGAAGAAGTGAGTATTCTTCCTCAACATCTTCAGCATCCTATATCAAGAAATACAGCCATAAAATCCTCTAAAAATTCATAGCTAGCTCCCTATTTGGAAGGAACAACCACTCCCATGTTCCTAACCAAGACCTTTTTGCCCTTTAATGCATGTTTGAGGGCAAAAGAATGAATATTTGGGCTTTGTTCGCGAGTTACATCTAGAGCAGCAAGCCTCAAGGGAAGATTTTGTATGGTTCTTATATGACTAAAATTGTGATGGCTTGCTTATCAGACTTCTCATCAGAAGGTCTCACTCTCGAGTGTTATCCTGCAGCCTTTGAGTTTGGAAACTTGAACCAGATGGGAGTTTGCAAGAAAGTTGTTGGAGATTGGATGCTTTGGGATGAAGCTGTCAAACTCAAAAAAGAACTTGCTGCGAAGACTGCTCAGAAGTAGAAAATGGAAACGCCGGCAAAAAGGAGAAGACCTGCCACCAGATTCGCCACATCCTCTCAACCGCAGATCATAGAAGACCTCACTCTTACTCATCAAGAGAAGTTGAAGCATTATGAGCACGTCTCCAAGATGTCCATAGAAGAAATAGTGAAACTTATTGACCGACTTTGGGCTAGGCAGATTGAGGACAGAGCTAAGATAGCCGTCTTGGAGAGCAAGATTTCTCGATTGGCTGCTAAGATTGACCAGCAGGATGATAGCTCTGGTACTATCTCTGAGTTGAAAAATGAGCAACAAGAAGTTGCTCAGCCCAAAAGCAGTGAGAACGTACTGATGGAGATTGTTGAAGAAGAGGAAGATGAGAAGGAAACTCCTGTTCAGGAAGAAGACAAGGAGACCCCTGCTGAAGAAGAGGAGCAAGTCTCCTCCTAACAAGATAAGTGAAAAGCCTTCCTCCTCCTTCATCTCAAGACATCTGGTATATCTCTTTAAACTTTTGCCCCAATACATTTTTGTTCAGAATTGCCATGTTATAGGTAGTTTCTTTACCTCACTTCTGCCTGAAACAATTGCATGATTTAGTTGCTTTGAGGACAAAGCAGAATTTAAGTGTGGGGGAGAGGTTAGATTGCCTACTGGAATTATTGTTGATAATTGTGATGTTGTTGAGAATGCTGGTTGATTTACTAGATTGCTTGGTATTAATAAATTACTAATTGAGCTTAAACATATTGCTGCTTTGAGTAATCTTAGGTTTTCTGTGTTGTTTTTAGCAATCTTGCGAATATTTTGTTTATGGCTTTGAAGACTGTCCACTTGTAAATATGATTAGTATTTTCGGTTTAGTAAAAATTTGTCATAAAATTTTCAATTTTTCTATGTTTAAATGATTTCTGGCAGCCAATGAGATTTTCTGAGCCTTAGGAATCATGAAGTCTATTTAAAACACTTAAAGTTTGGTTGCCTGTTGATTCGAAAAGACCTTAAGTATGCTGGTTTAGCTGATTAAGCAATTTAGGGCTATGAGACTTTAAATTGTGTTTCATCCTGTTAGTTTGAATTAGACTAGCTACAACAACCTTATGTTTCTCTGTGAGGTTTTTGAGCCTATTTTTCTTGTTAATTAATATGAATTCTTACTTGATTCCTTATTGAGTGGGCATACATAGTCAGTGTTAGCTAGAACTAGATTTGGCTAGTTCCTATCAAGATCACATGGTTTCTCACATGTATGAAGTGATAAAGGCGTTTGTTTTAGCCTTTTTGTTTTAATCCCAAAAAGCCACCCTGACAATTTTCTTTCCATTTTAAAATAGCCACTTTGAGCCTTTAAGCCTATTTTTGTTCAACCCACAAATTGTTTCACTTTAACCACTTCACATTATGCTGTCCAAAAACACCCTAAGAATGCCAAAGGAATGAATTTAATTACTTGTGCATAGCAAGCATGCTGAATTGGTCAAACTTGTGCAATCTGCCTTCCTAGAAAATCTCATCCTAACCAAAAAGCTTTCTTATGAAAACCCCCTTTTTAAGAAGATATACCTTGTAAATCACCTTTCAAATAATTGCCAAAATGCAGTCTGAATTCTCATCTTTCCTTTAAGACTGCTTGAAATCAAAGTTTTGAGCAAGCTCAGTCTCATATCATATCATATCATCAATGCTTGCTTTATATTTCGTTGCTCTCTTTAAAATTTAAGTTAAAAAAAATACCTTCAAATTGTGTGCGATTTCTTCTCTGAAAAATTTTATAATTCCTGATGTGATTGCTTGATATTCTTTCATGTGTTTAATCTTTTATCTCATAAGAATGTGTTAGTATCCTTGTGTTCCCGTTCCTTGTCTGTTTAAAAAATTGCATGAGTTCTTTGGAGGCTGCTTGCTTTTTGTTTTTCGATGTATTGTAATTCCTTTGGTATTCCTTTAGCCTAAAAAGCCTTTTTGACACACCATTAACCTAAGCCTTATGTTACAACCCTTGTGAAAGACCTTTTGATTGTGAATGTGCTTAACACGAATGGTGGTTATGGGACCGATTATTAAGCCTATGGTCTAAGATTGCTATGTATTGCTAATGAGAGTTCTTATAAAAATCACCTGAAACACTTGAGAGTTGAGTGAACCTAGTGGTGAGGCAGTCTTGGTTTAATTCTTGCTAGTTCACTGAAGTATAAGGTCTGGTATCATTGCCTTAGGTTGTTTCTGAGGATTGAATCAGGTTGCTTAGGAATGTTCTGATAATTAGGCAATCTCAAATTTTCGTGTTTTACATGGAAATTTTGCTATCTAAGGGTGATGAGATGATTTTTGGTTATTACCCAAGTTAATTTAAGAAAGTCTTCTAAAGTCTCCAAGTTGTGTTTTCCAATTAAGCTTTTCTTTTCCATTTTTCCTTGAAAGCTTTCTTTTTTTGTTTTCTTTTGAGATTGCTTGAGGGTTCTTGATAAGTGCAAATTATACCAAGTAATTTAGTGAGAATTCAGCATTAAATTGATTAAAATTCTATTAAGAATAAAGGAAACATGGCTAAATATGAGTTTTTCCAGGTCTTCTGCCTCAGCAGCAAGGTTGCTTAATCAAGGAAGTCTCAAAGCGGTCCAAGAAGAAGAAAAGGAGATTGTGGAAGGTAGCGGCAAGGATGGGCCGGATTTGAAGAGAAGAGCGCGGCCCAAGAGAGGAGGAGGAGATATTTTTTTGTGGAAATATCACAACTATCCTTAGCTTGTCATGGAAGCCACTTGCTTTTGTGGTTGTAAATTTTTGACAATATATTATCTTGTACTTGCAACATACATTCTTGACACCTCACTTTCTCTAGATCTATCTTTTTGGAACTATAAATACTCTACTATATAGAGGTGGAGGGGTAGCATTTAATGGGCTCAAATACTTGTTAATTTGAATACATTTTTAGTTTGCAAATATATTAGTTCTTCGCAAGTTTAACATTTTCTATCTAGGAAATCTCGTTTGTATTGCTATTATGTGCAGTGAGTAGGTTTCCTAGCAGGCTGAAACCAGCTTAGGCTTGTGGTTTTAAGAAGTCTTCCTCTGTTTTTATTATGAATATCATGCTTTCATGATTATGTGGTGAAGCGCTTAATTAAATATGGGAAAGGGTCCTCTCATATTTTTAGTATTCCTGATGAGACCGAGAGGAGATTTAGGAATATAGAAAATCATACACACACACTCTTTCCACGAGACCGAGAGGAGATTTGGAGTGTGCTAAGGGTTTCTACTAGATGTGGAATGCTTGCTAACCTTAATGCATGATTTTATGTGCTAAGTGAGGTCGAGATAGAAGCTTAGTTATGGGTCATAAATCCAAGTAAGGTCGAGAGATAAGCTTGGTGAATAGAGGGCAAGAGACCTTAGATCTACGTTCCTTAATATATTCATAGCAAATTCTAGAGGAAGATATTCTGAGGTTGCCTGCTTAGTTGGTGAAAGCCTGTGTCTTTATTATTATTGTTTTATATTATTCTTTTTTACGCAATCTTATATTTCCTGCCTTGTATGTTTTCTGTTCTCGGTTTATATAATTTCTTTGTGCTAATTTAACTGGAAAACCTTTAAATCTAGTGATTTACTAGGAACTTTTAGAATTTCGCTTACTCCCTGTGGATACGACACTTGTCTTGCCTAATACTACAATTAACCTAGTATACTTGCTAGTGCACAACCCCAAGGCAACATCCAGATAACAGTAAACACACGTAAAAAGAATCAAACATGTTGGAAATGAATAAGAGCAGATTTATGGCCTCTGAGAAATTACCCTTGTAGCGTGTATATGTATTTATTTGGAGATTTTGAATCAATGCTCAGAGTGTTGGCCGATCCAACTGAGCTTGGTTACGTCCCAAATTATCTGAAAGATCACGACTAAATTGTATAGGATTACAGGCTTGTGTTTGGTGATAATTTGGTGGTTTACTGTGTATGATTTTTTTGAACAAAAAGAAAAGAAAATCACGAAGCAGCTATTGACGAAGATGATAATGGCCCCTTTTTTTTTTTTCTTTTTTTGCCTCTACCTCCTTCGTTCTTTCTAAATGTTCTTTTCTTATTCTGCTATGTCCCTCTTTCCGTGACCTGCAAAAATGAACTATATACCTTTTTCTTTTACCCACCTTTTTCCTTCCCTCTCTATTCTGCTTCTCCCTCTTTTCTTTATTATTATTATTATTATTATTATTATTATTATTATTATTTAAGTGGTGATGGCCGCCCATCACCGTTCTCCTTTTTTTCCTTTTTCTTTTTCTCTCTTTTTTTATTATTATTTTATTTATATATTATTATTATATATATGTATATAACATATAATATATAAACTATTATTATTTATATGGGAGGAAAAAGCCATGCAGTTCCATGTAAATTTGGGTTAAAAGCTGGGGATCTCTTAGATAATTTTTGGATTGTCTTCCAAGCTAGTTGAAATTCGACTTTTACTCCTAGGGTTGTGTTACTGCGAAAATCTCATTGTAAGGGATAACCTTTGGTTTTCATCACTGAGGTCGGGCAAAAATCCATGCTCACGCCCACTCTGGCCTAAGATGTCTGAGCTTTTGCTTTATAAGCTTGCATTTAGAATCGGTAGGAATTCCGTGCTCTATGCTTTCCCTATCGATTCCTAGCATATCCTCGCATGACCAGGCAAAGGCTCCAACATGCTTTTCTAGGAATTTTAAGATCTCTCCCCTTTCTTCACGAGTAAGACCATTCAAGATGGATACCGTTTTGGGGTTTCATCCGTTCCCAAATTAATTTTAAGCAATGGAGTGTCATGTATGCTACACACATTGTATGAATGCTTGAATGTACGCAGAATTCCATCAGGAAAAATATCACACAAGTAACCGAAGTCAGATTTCATTGTATTCAAAGACTTATAGGTAGAATTGTTCATTTCAAAAATAGAAGAAATTAAAACAAAGAAGTCATCTTCCTCCTCCATATGCGAATGGTCTTCACCAACAGCTGGTATAGCTTCATCTGTCTCCTCTTCTAGTAGATCGTCTAAGTCAGATTCTAGAGCTTTCTTCTGCGTGTCAGAGAGGGAAGATTCTTCCATTAGTGCTTTCCTTGTGCCCATTATCCCATCCAACTCGGGCTACTGCCTTCTTAAACTAATCAATTTGTTCCATCATAACGGGCTTCTCTTCAATCTGATCGTTTAGTCCTTTCTTCAAAAGGGAGAATAATGCACTAGAGATGGCATCTACAACCGCATCAATGTCTTTCACCCCCTAACCTTCTTCGTCAAGCTTCTTGCTCTGGACAACAGGAGCACAAACGTTCACATCCTCTTCAGATTGCATTTGAACTACCGGGGGAACTTATTTCTTTTTTTGTCACCTTAGGCCAAATCGTAAGCGTCTGGTTTTCCCGACCTCTATGATGAGAATTCCTGTATTACCTGTGGAGCAAACGGACTCAAATCGGACTTGAAAATGACCAGAATGTCACTTGGAGTATCTCAAACGCCCTGAAAACCGAGCTATCCTCGATCCGAAATCCCCGAGAAGGTCTCTCGAGTGTTTTTTAGGGTTTAGGGTGAGCGTCGGATTTTCGAGAATTTTGCCCCGGCTCTTGCTATAGCCGTGCGGCAGTAGTTTTTAAACTACAGCCAGGCGGCTCTAGTGGGTGAGCCAAGGAGCAACTTGGCTCGATAGAAAGAAAAAGGGGGCGAAATTTTTAGGAAGTTAGGTGGCTCATTTAATGTTTGTTATGATGATGAGTGGAGAGTATAAAAGGAAAGAAAAAAAAATCAAATGGGAGGATGGGACTTTAGGTAGAGAAGGGAAAACCTGGAAATTGAAAAGAATAAAAGCATTACAGAGAGAAGAGAGGTGAGGAACCGAGCCATTCAAACCAGGGAGAGTGACCCAACAATCAAAAATCCAAGACCTAAAACCAGTCTTCAAACACTAATAGAAAATTCCTTAACCTTTGCACATTGATTCGGGATCGTTTCGGATTGATTTCGGATCATTTTGGTTTTCGGCCGGTTAAGAATTCAGGGCCAATTGTAAGTTCTCAATCAGTTTCTTAACGTTTAAAGCATCAAAACAACATCAAGGTAAACTCTAAGAGGCCTTAAACCTGTGCATATTGCTTTTTCCTTGCATTTTTCTTGTTTTTGAGAATTTCGGAAATCGGACTTTCCCAAACATAACCATACGGCTGTGATTGTGATGAACAGATCCGGGCGGCTCTGTTCTACAGGGGCAGATTCCAAAACAGCCCCGATCGGCCGAAAACAGTCCGTTTTCCATTTTATGCATTCTGTAGTGATCAATTTCAGTCCAGATTCATCTGTATGTTGTAAAATTTTGGTTTTCGGATTTATGTACGTATGGATATTAGGGTTTTCGGTTTTTCTGGGGTTTTATTTTTGGAATTTGGGGGTTGGTCGATCTGAGGCGGATCCGTGGTCCAGCATTAGCGGACCCCCGAACCCTATAAAACCCCCAGAAAATATCAAAAACGAGCAAAATGGCATTTTCAAAAAACGAGAAAACCACTTTTCGGGTTCCCGGAATCACAGCCGCATGATTGTAAATATGGCCGTACTGCTGTAATTCCCAGAATAAAATAGAGCAGCGAAATGACCTGCACGGACATCGTCGCACGGTGCTGTTTTCGAATTTAAATTATTTTTGGCATGTTTACTGCTTTTTGGACCTTAGATGGATGTTGAGTTTAGAAAACCCACATGAACAGAACCCCGAGTTCCAGGATAACAGACCCGCCGAAAAGGAAAATTTGCATGGAACCGAGCCAAATAATTTTCTAAAAATTGTTTTCCAAAAAAAAAATTACAAAGCGTTTCAAAACCGTTTTCCAGGTCTAACCGGTCTAATCTGTCGGGTCGATCTGGTTACCCTCTAAATGCATGCCCCCATTCCAGAAATCCCAATTCTGTCCTGACTTTAGTCCTATCTAGGTTGTACCGTAAATTGTGCTAACCAATTTGTCTTGCAGAATTTTTTTGTTATTTTTATCATTTTTTTACTGTAATTAATAAATTATTCCATGTAAATTAGGCGTTTGTAATTTTCTAGATGTTCGTGTACTCTAGGCGTTTGTAAAGTGAGAACGAGAGTTTTCCTTTTCATTCAATTTGGTTATATAAGCAGCCTTTATTATTTTTGTATAATTTGGATGCATGGTTTATTTTTCTGTAATTTTATTTCTGTCATTTGCCTAAGCATGGGTTGATAAAAATAAATGAAATTAGGATAGAGAAAGATATAAAGCGAATTAAATATAGTAATATAAACTATAAAGTGAAAGCAAGCTAGAGGTTAAAAGTAAGTCACTTGCCCAAGCCCTAAATCTCAGGATTAGGTACAGTAGTCTGCCCTCGGTAGGGAGCTGTACTGGAATTTCCCGGATGAGCTGATCCGAGTGGCGACTCTATCACTGATCTTGGAATTTAAGTTTCGAGGTCTTTAAGTTAAAAACGGGAAAATGTTTTCTATAAAGGGATTTCCAAATCCATGATTTTCTTAACTCGAAATAAACAAAACCTGTTTTCCACAAAATCAAAACCAAATGAAAATCCTGGTTCGCTTTGTCGCGTCTTGATTTTTCGCTTCCGTCGAAAAAGGTCATCCGCTCTCAGTGGTGACTCTGCTGGGGAGAAAGGTTTCTTAAAAAGTTTTCACAAAAACTTAAGGAACTTAGGCAACTACCGAAACATAACTTCTCTTGCAATCACTTCGCTAAGTTCATATTACCATATTTGTTTACACCTTGCATATCATGACATTTTCTTCTTCTCAATCCCTCCAACACACTGATCAGCCCCAGTTTACCCAAGAAGGTGGACTACCTCTTCCACCAGGATTGGAGACACCCGACGGGGTAAACCACTCATAGCACCGTATGACCTTATATCGTGTTCTACAGTGAGGAGTGTATATTTGCTCTGGGAACCTGTATGACCCTTGGTTTTGACTTTGACCCATATGTAAATGGCTTAGCAACTTCCACTAGGATTACCAAAACTTAAATTCAAAATTGAACATTGAGTATGCGCCTTTGGTATCCCTCATTGATGCCAAAGAGACCCAACACCTAGGAAGAATGCAAGACCAATCGAAAGGAGAAATAAGGTCGGAAGGGAGTGCATATTATTGCGTGTGCTAACATTTGTTCCGTGGTGTTTTTTATTTGACCTTTCAAGAAGCATCGAACATGCATGGCTTTCATGTGCCATTCTAACCACATCTTTATGTAGCCATTTTCAAACATTGACATAAGCATGACACTAATCACATTTTTATGCATCCCAACATTTTATTTGTATGCCATTTACATCTCACGTGCGACATTTTCATGAAGCATACACGACATCATTCCGTGTGTCATGCGTTTTAACCACATTTTCGTGCAGCCACTTGCATTTTTTGTGTGACATACACATCCACATCATTTCATCTCAACTAGTAAAGGATGATTCCAAGTGTGTCCTTCACGATCATTTCATAACATGTCGGGTACCTCAAAACTACCCGTATTCTGCCCGTGCACCGGATTGCACTCAACCCTTTCTCAAATACCATGTCATTCAATATGGACCACAATGGTCCTAGATTTATTTCCATGTGGCAGTTCACATGATGTCATCACATGGCATCATACGTATTCATCATAAGTGTCCCGGTGATGCCGAAATCCTGTTTACGCATTATGGATCACATCGGACCATTTCATGACATTGTGAAATCATTCGAGGTGCTCCCCAAGTACTGGATTAGTACACATATAGGGGCATTCCATAACATTATCAAAATCATGCAAGGTTTTCCACGAACACCGAACCTCTGTCCGTGTCTCCGGTTACATGTGACTCTTTTTGGTAACACCATCTCATATCACATTGCCTCAAAAGCATCAGAACTCTGTCCGTGGGACGGTCCCCATGCGACCATTTCATTTCATACCACTGACCTACAAAGCGTCGAAACTCTACCCATGTGTCGGCACACACGCGGCCATCTCACTAAAATTCATTAGGTGCCCCAAAGGCACCGAACATCTGTCTGTGCAGCGGCTCCCATGGGACATTTTTGCATTATTTTGCATACCATTGGGCACTCTTGGGATATCCCAAACAAAGGAAATTCAAACATGCAAAGATCATCCTCATTTTCATTTCCATTCATGAAGCATCATCCAAGCATCATTCTCCACGACACCCCGTCATTCATTTACCATCCCTAACTCTTCACTTATGATGTAGGATCATACATAAGTGAGACTAGAAAATACCAAAGCTCCACAAAGACAGTTCACAAAGTAAGTTGGATCGACCAAGGACAAGGTCTTAGGCTTTGAGGGCTGTTGGGGAACAGAGAATAGTAGAAACTGACAGTGATTCTGATTCTGGGGAGGAAGTGGAAATGGCCAATCAAACACCAAGTCTTGCTGATGCTCTGAAGGACTTCTTGAGATCTCAGGATTTCTGTGACATGCTGAAGAAAGAAATGCGGGCTGTTGTGAGAGAGAGCGAGGAAATCAGAACCAGTAGGCCTGGGAAAGAAAAGGTGGATGAGTCTTCTCAATTTGGGCTGATGTCTCAGCCAATGTAGAAAAGCTGCAAGAGATTGAGGCAGCCATGGAAAAGAAAATGAAGGCAAAATACTCTGAGTTGGATGAAGTATTTGACGAGCTGAAAAAAGGGGCCAACATCAATTTAGGCTCCAAAAGAGGAGTGAATGTAGATCCAATGATCAACAAGGGCATCGAGACCTTCCCCGTTGGGTTTCAAGTGCCGAAGGTTCCTTCTTACAAGGGAATCGGTTCACCGGAGGCCCATGTGAACCTCTATGCACGAGTCATGTTGACGGTAGGTGCCACTAAGCAGTAGCTGATTAACTTCTTCCCAACTAAACTCGAGGGGGATGCACTGAGCTGGTACAACTCTTTGTCTAAAGATGTGCAATCGAATTGGGAGGCCTTGTCAGTGTCTTTCATCAAATACTACAGCTTCAACACCAAGATCCAGGTGAAGCTGTATGACCTGAAAAGGTTAAGCAACAATAGAATGAATCCTTTGATGCTTACTAGCAGAGATGGATGAACAAAATGATTCTGTTGAAGAACCGCCCCAATGACGATGAACTAATTCAGAAGTTGATTGACAGTAATAGGGACATCTTCCGAAACAACATGAAATTCCAGAAGACAAGCTAGCTGAAGTTGCCGTTGTGTCCCAGCAGTGGGGGAGCCAAGATGGAAATTTGCAAAATCGAGGCCTATCCCCTTGGACTCTCTCTTTGGCTAAGATTTTTGCGAAATGCAGGAACGGTGGTCTATTGAATTCTCTGAAGCCATTCGAAAAGACGACTAAGACTGACAAGGGAAATTTATGTTCCTATCATGTGACAGTGGGGCACCACACGGATGATTGCATGCAGTTACTGAGGGCTGTCCAGCAAATGATCGCTGAAGGAAAGATTCTAGAACTGCCTTTGAAACCTAGTGTTCAGAACAATCCTTTGCCTAGCTTTAACTGACCCACATGTTCAAGCCATCAAAGGAGATGATGCAGCAGCAAAAGAAGGCCCTCCGCATGTGTAGGATGACAACTATTTTTATGTATCTGCTTTTCTTTTCTTTTCCATTTTATGAACAATTCAACCTACGAGGTGTTTAATGTAATGCAATTTGATTTCAATTACTTGTGTGATATTTTTTCTAGATGGGACACTGTGTATACATACAAGCATTCATTTAATGTCTTTAGCATACATGACACATCATTGCATGAAATAAATTTCAGGATAGATGATGACCCAAAAATGGTATCCGTCTTGAAAGACCTCACACCTAATAAGAGAAAAAAAAAGAAATTGCAAAGTATCCAAAAGCGTATGACCGGCTTCACCCAATCCTACCACGGCATGACTGGGGATCGGCAAAGAAGTTAGCAAATGCCGAACTCCAAAGGATCTAAGGGCAAAATCAGCTGAGCAGAAACTCCACGAACCTAGATTAGACAAAGAGGGGAAACCACGATAGGAGAAACTGACATTGCCAGAAAAACAAGACTATTCACAGCAAACAGACAGCAGTTCACAGCTATGACTATCAACCACCCAAAGTGGATGAACATGGAGTTGACCATGATGTCACAGCCTTAAAAAAAAAACATGCGCCAAATTTTAGGAAGAAGAACACATATGCACGATACAGAATTCTGTGTTCCATCATGACCAAGAGGAGACTATGGTTTCAAGGGGCAATGGCACATGTGTTCCAGAATAAAAGGCTAGCGCATTGATCGTCAACTCCACATCATCCATGAGCCAATGGCTTGATGGAAGCAGCCAACAGATCTATCAAAGGAATTTTATCAAAGTGGATTGACATGTCATTATTCGCCTTGCAAAGATGCTAGACTGCATCAGAGCACTCACCAGGGAGGCGCTGCAGTCATCGACCTTTAAGGTGGAAACAGTTCTACCAGGGAGAAGAGAGACCAAGTTGTCGACCCCACTAGCCAAGACGGGCTAAAAAAAAGAAAGAGAAAAGAATAAAGAAATCCGGTGGATCGAAAACCAAAAAGGCAGTCCACGCAAAAATTAGGACAGTCCGATGGATCAAAAATCAAAAAGGCAGTCCATGCAAAAGTTAGGACGGTGAGGTGAGCAACACCAGCGGGAAAATCTGTAAGGACCAGTTGGTGACAGTCGTGAATTTGGTCAAGACGGATACCATTGCTGATTCCATTTTTAATTTCATTTCATCTATGATATGCATTATGCTAAAACATTATTAATGAATGAATGAATGCCTTGCTCTGTTCATTTAAATGTCCTAATTCTGCTTGGAAATGAATTCATATCATGCATCATACATGGTTGTGCATGTCTTTCGCTTACATGCGTCGCATTAAAAAAAAAGCTTGCTAAGGTGAAAACCGAAAAGGTGCCTCAGGAAAAAATTAGAGCGGATTGCTAAGGTGAAAACCGAAAAGGCGCCTTAGGCAAAAGTTAGAGCAGCTCGCTGAGCTGAAAACCCACATCGGGCAGTTCAGGTAAAATTCAGAGCACTTCCAGATTCATCATTCCTAGGGGCAGAAAAGTGGAACCCTTCCACCATTCCCCAGTAGAAGCTCTTCTACTATTCTCTAGTAGGATCCTATGCGCTATTCCCCAGCGGAACCATCACAAAGAATGCCACCACTTTCTATCCAACAGTCATGGGACTTCCTCGACAGCCATTGCATATCCCCGCATATTCCCAGTAGAGGTGCGAGAATCACATCACATAAAGAATGTGATCCCTAGCTAGATCAGCCATAAGCGTGGGGTATCTTCTCTAGCCAGAGGCACGACCTGATCTCCCAGACAAGGGCATAGCATTTCAAGACTGGACAAATAGCAAGAAATGCATCTCCCAGTGTCATTCGCATAAGCATACATTGAAACATACACATATAAACATTCAAAACATGCATATGCATACATGCATAATGACCAATTCAAGTACAGGTACCCACCACCATCATCGTGCCGTTTCAAATCAGGGCCACTCTCAAAGTAGAAGTAGTCCAACACTGGGGCATCCTCTAGTTCTCAAGAAACAAATCAGAGCCAAGCAGGCCCAAGCCTCAGTATCTCAAGCATCTAGGGGCAAAGAAGACAAGCCGTATTTATTCCTGATCGAAGGGGCAAAAATTTTTGTTTCTAACCTGATTCCAAAGTCATCACTTTCAAAGTCCCACCACTCAAGCTAGATTTCGAATCCTTGAAACTCCTTTAAGTAAGATTCCTAATCCTTGGAACCTATCCAAGCTAGATTTTGAATCCTTGAAACTCCTTCAAGTAAGATTCCCAATCCTTGAAACCAATCCAAGCAAGATTCTAGATCCTTGAAAACCATTCAAGCCAGATTTTGAATCCTTAAAACCCCTTTTAAGCAAGATCCCAGATCCTTGAAACCAATTCAAGCAAGATTCCAAATCCTTGAAACCAATCCAAACAAGATTCTAGATCCTTGAAAACCATTCAAGCTAGATTTCAAATCCTTGAAACTCCTTCAAGCAAGATCCTAGATCCTTGAAACTATTTCAAATCCCCAGTAGATCAGCCTCGGGTAACCTAGACCCAGGATCAGCCCAGATCGGCTTCATTTCAAATCCTCCGCAGATCTGCCTCGGGTAACCTAAACCCGATGTTAGGCCCAGATTTGCTTCCATCTCAACTTCAGCAGATCCGTCGCGGGTAACCTAAACCTGGTGTCAGACCTAGATTCGCTTCCATCTCATCATCAGCAGATCTGCCTCGGGTAACCTAGACCCGACATCAGCCCAGATCAGCTTCATTTCAAATCCTCAGCAGATCCGCCTCGGGTAACCTAAACCCGATGTCAGGGCCAGATTTGCTTCCATCTCAACCTCAGCAGATCCGCCTCGGGTAACCTAAACCTGATGTTAGGCCCAGATTTGCTTCCATCTCAACTTCAGCAGATCCGTCATGGGTAACATAAACCCGATGTCAGGCCTAGATCAGCTGCAACTCAGGTATGTCTTTTTGTCCTTCCGCTTACGATGCTTCAATTCGCTTTCTCAAATTCCCCTCAGGTGACTTAAACTTGGTATCAGGTATTGAATTTGATCACGTGAGGGGCAGCTGTAAGCGCCGGGTTTTCCCGACCTCTATGATGAGAATTCCTGTATTACCTGTGGAGCAGACGGACTCGAATTGGACTTGAAAAGGACCAGAATGTCACCAGGAGTATCTCAAATGCCCTGAAAAATGAGCAATCCTCTATCCGAAATCCCCGAGAAGGTCCCACGAGTGTTTTTTAGGGTTTAGGGTGAGCATCGGATTTTCGAGAATTTCGCCCCGGCTCTTGCTAGAGCCACGCAGCTGTAGTTTTTAAACTACAACCGAGTAGTTGTAGCCTAGAGTAGCACGGCTCTAGTACAAACTAGAGCCGGGCTCTACAAAGTAGAGCAACTTGGCTCGATAGAAAGAAAAAGGGGGTGAAATTTTCAGGATGTCAGGTGGCTCATTTAATGTTTGTTATGATGATAAGTGGAGAGTATAAAAGGAAAGAAAAAAAAATCAAATAGGAGGATGGGACTTTAGGCAGAGAAGGGAAAACTTGGAAATTGAAAAGAAGAAAACATTACAGAGAGAAGAGAGGTGAGGAACTGAGATATTCAAACCAGGGAGAGTGACCCAACAATCAAAAATACAAGACCTAAAACTAATCTTCAAACACTAATAGAAAGTTCCTTAACCTTTGCACATTGATTCGGGATCATTTCGGATTGATTTCGGATTGTTTCAGATCGTTACGGTTTTCAGCCGGTTAAGTATTTAGGGCAAATTCCAAGTTCTTAATCTGTTTCTTGATGTTTAAAGCATCAAAACAACATCAAGGTAAACTTTGAGAGGCCTTAAACCTGTGCATATTGCTTTTTCCTTGCATTTTTCTTGTTTTTACGAATTTCGGAAACCGGACTTTCCTAAACATAGCCGTACGGCTATGTTCTCCATGAACACAGCCGCACGACTGTGATTGTGATGAACAGAGCTCGGTGTCTTGGGTATCCAGAGCCGCACGGCTCTGTTCTGTAGGGGCAGATTCCTAAACTGCCCTATCGGCCAAAAACAGTCCGTTTTCCATTTTATGCATTCTGTCGTGATCAATTTCGACCCAGATTCATCCGTATGTTGTAAAACTTTGGTTTTCAGATTTATGTACATATGGATATTAGGGTTTTTGGTTTTTTCGAGGTTTTATTTTTGGAATTTCGGGGTTGTTCGATCCGAAGCGGATCCGTGGTCCAGCATTAACGGACCCCCGAACCCTATAAAATCCCCAGAAAATATCGAAAATGAGCAAAATGGCATTTTCAAAAAACGAGAAAACCACTTTCAAGTTCCAGGAATCACAGCCGCACGGCTGTAAATACGGTCGTACGGCTGTAATTCCTAGAATAAAACAGAGCCACGAAATTACTCGCACGGACATCATCGCGCAATGCTGTTTTCGAATTTAAATTATTTTTGGCGTTTTTACTGTTTTTTGGACCTTAGATGGATGTTGAGTTTAGAAAACCCACACGAACGGAACCCCAAGTTCCTGGATAACAGACCCGCCGAAAACGAAAATTTGCTTGGAACCGAGCCAAATAATTCTCTAAAAATTGTTTTCCAGTAAAAAAAATTACAGGGCGTTTCAAGAATGTTTTCCAGGTCTAACCAGTCTGACTGGTAGGGTCGACCTGGTTACCCCTTAAATGCATGCCCCCATTCCTGAAATCCCAATTCTATCCTGATTTGAGTCCTATCTGTGTTGTACCGTAAATTGTACTAACTAATTTGTCTTGCAGAATTTTTTTTTTATTTTTTATCATTTTTTTACTGTAATTAATAGATTATTCCGTGTAAATTAGGCGTTTGTAATTTTCTATATGCTCGTGTACTCTAGGGGTTTGTAAAGTGAGGACGAAAGTTTTCCTTTTCATTCATTTTGGTTATATAAGCAGCCTCTATTATTTTTGTATAATTTGGATGCATGGTTTATTTTTTTGTAATTCTATTTCTATCATTTGCCTGAGCATGGGTTGATAAAAATAAACGAAATTAGGATAGAGAAAGATAATAGAGCGAATTAAATATGGTAATATAAACTATAAAGTGAAAGCAAGCTAGAGGTTAAAAGTAAGTCACTTGCTCGAACCCTAAATCTCTGTATTAGGTACAGTAGTCTGCCCTCAGTAGGGAGCAGTACCGGAATTTCCCCGGATGAGCTGATCCGGGTGGCGACTCTGTCACTGATTTTGGAATTTAAGTTTCGAGGTCTTTAAGTTAAAAATGGGAAAATGTTTTCTATAAAGGTATTTCCAAATCCATGATTTTCCTAACTCAAAATAAACAAAACCTGTTTTCCACAAAATTAAAATGAAACGAAAACGTTTTCCCCTGTTCGCTTCGTCGCGTCCTGATTTTTCGCTTTCTTCGAAAAAGGTCATCCGCTCACACTAAGCATGCTCTCAATTGGCTCCATCCCATATTTGGAGAAATCTACTACATCCATAAATATCTAGAACCTTGGGACCATCTTTCCTTCGGCTTCCACTACCTGGGGGTTGCCATCGTATGCCCTACCAGTGGCACGGACAGAACTGCCCACTAGGTGCACTGCCTTCCATTTAAGCTTGCTTTTTTGCGATCTTGCCTTTGTAACCAAGGCCCTTTTGATGTATCTGACCTATGCCGATCTAGAAATTAGGCATACCCTATTGATTTGCTCCCAAACCCTTACCCAGGATGAACTTTTGCTTCTCCAAATACTTGTGGACCCAATCTGTGAACATGGGGGTCTTATCTTTCTCATCAGACACAACATCGACTTGGAAACTAGCCATGGGCTGATCAGAGGTGCTTAAAGCAGCAATAACCAAGGGTTCATCAGCCTCAAGAGTCACTATCTTTCCCCTAATATGGAACTTGACCTTTTGGTGTAGAGTGGAAGGCACGCCTCCTAACGAGTGAAACCATGGATGCCCCAACAGCAAAGAGAAGGTCATTGGGATATTAATGACTATGAATAGCACTTTAGATCTCACATCCCCAACTACCACTTAAACTTCAAAAGTTCCAATCACTGTCCTCTTAGAGTCATCATAAGCGCAGATTACAATACTAGACCTCAGCACGGTTTCTTCACTCATACTCAGACATAGTAGGATGTTCAGGGGACAAATGTTTAGGGTGGAGCCATCATCCACCATGACACATGGCATCACTCTATCCATAATCTCAACTTTCAAATACAAGGCTTTGTCGTGATTTACACCCTCAGGTGGCAAGTCAGCATCACTAAATGTTATTTCTAAAGGATGATCCATTGGGCGGTTGATAGATCCGCCTATCAATATGCATACTTCTTCTGGGGTAATCAGAGGGGTTGCTTCCATTTCCATTAACTTTTTCACCACCACAGCACGATGTGATAAGTGAATTTTATGCATGTAATTTGCTTTGGTTTATAAGTCTAAATTGCTATATTTTTGGATAACTTAGGTGGATTTGCTGCATTTCGCATTATTACTCATGCTAGGAACTTTGAAGTTAAAAATGAGCCTAAAGAGCCGATTTTAGGAGCTTGGAATGCATAAAAGATGGAGCTTGAAGTCATAACCCATGAGAACAGCTTGTGGGGTGCTGCTAAAGCTAGAAATTGACCTAGAAGCTGTTTCTACATAAGCTAGGATCATGGCTTAAGGGTAGCTATGAATTTGTAGAGTTTTTATGGGATTAGAAGACTTCCTAATTAGTTTTATTTTATTTGTATCAGCTTTTAATTCTATTTGGGATATTCTCTAATTGTCCTAATTAGAGTTTTATTCTACTTAGGATTTTATTTCTTTCTCCTTTCCAACTTCTATAAGAGGAGTCTTCTTCTTATGGGAGGAGAGTTTTTTTAGGTTTTAGGTTTTAGTTTCTTTTAGTTTTTTTTTTTTTGGTTTTTTTTCTCTCATGGAGAAATAATTTTCTTTTCTAGCTAGAGGGAAATTCGGTATTGTAAAGTTAACCGTGAGATTAACTCTTCTTATTTTCTTCTTTAATTCAAGTAATTGATTTCATTCTGTTCTTATTAGTTTTGCATGATTTAATTGAATCCTTGATTTAATTATATACTTTTGATTGATATGCTAGTTAGGTGATTAAATACATAATTGTTTAATTCACTTAACCTAGGTAGTGATTAACACGGATGATTATGGACAAGCCATAATCATTGTTTATACGGGAGAAAAAAGCCATGCAGTTCCATGTAAATTTGGGTTAAAAGCTGGGGATCTCTCAGATAATTTTTGGATTGTCTTCCAAGCTCGTTGAAATTCAACTTTTGCTCCTAGGATTGTGTTACTGCAAAAATCTCATTGTAAGGGATAACCTTTGGTTTTCATCACTGAGGTCAGGCAAAAATCCGTGCTCACACCCACTCTGGCCTAAGACGTCTAAGCTCTTGCTTTGTAAGCTTGCATTTAGAATCGGTAGGAATTCTGTGCTCTATGCTTTCCCTATCGATTCCCAGCATATCCTCGTATGACCAGGCAAAGGCTCCAACATGCTTTTCTAGGAATTTTAAGATCTCTCTCTTTTCTTCATGAGTAAGATCATTCGAGATGGATACCATTTTGGGGTTTCATCCGTTCCCAAATTAATTTTATGCAATGGAGTGTCATGTATGCTACACACATTGTATGAATTCTTGAACGTATGTAGAATTCCATCAGGAAAAACATCACACAAGTAAGCGAAGTCGGATTTCATTGTATTCAAAGACTTATAGGTAGAATTGTTCACATCAAAAATAGAAGAAATTGATACAAAGAAGTCATCTTCTTCCTCCATATGCGAAGGGTCTTCACCAGTAACTGCTATAGCTTCATCCGTCTCCTCTTCTAGTAGATCGTCTAAGTTAGTCTAGAGCTTTCTTCTGCATGTTAGAGAGGGAAGATTCTTTCGTTAGTGCTTTCCTTGTGCCCATTATCCTATCCAACTCGGCTACTGCCTTCTTAAACTAATCAATTTGTTCCATCGTAACAGGCTTCTCTTCAATCTGATCCTTCGGTCCTTTCTTTAAAAGGGAGAACAATGCCCTAGAGATGGCATCTACAATTGTATCAATGGCTTTCACCCCCTGACCTTCTTCGTCAAGCTTCTTGCTCTGGACAACAGGAGCACAAACGTTCACATGCTCTTCAGATTGCATTTGAATTACCGGGGGAACTTATTTCTTTTTTTGTCGCCTTAGGCCTAAGCATGCTCTCAATTGGCTTCATCCCATATTTGGAGAAATCTACTACATCCATAAAGATCTAGAACCTTGGGACCATCTTTCCTTCAGCTTCCACTACCTAGGGCTTCTACTGCTTTAGGATTTTATTTCTTTCTCCTTTCCAACTTCTATAAGAGGAGTCTTCTTCTAATGGGAGGAGAGTTTTTTTAGGTTTTAGGTTTTAGTTTCTTTTAGTTTTTGTTTTTGGTTTTTTTTTTCTCTCATGGAGAAATAATTTTCTTTTCTAGCTAGAGGGAAATTCGGTATTGTAAAGTCAACCATGAGATCAACTGTTCTTATTTTCTTCTTTAATTCAAGTAATTGATTTCATTCTGTTCTTATTAGTTTTGCATGATTTAATTGAATCCTTGATTTAATTATATACTTTTGATTGATTTGCTAGTTAGGTGATTAAATACGTAATTGTTTAATTCACTTAACCTAGGTAGTGAATAACACGGTTGATTATGGACAAGTTTTTAATTTGTGTTATGGATGAAATTGATATGCTTTAAATAATCTCCCTTGTGTGATTATTGAGTAGAATTAGTATCTCTTTTGTGTGTTAATGCTTTTGATTGAATTAAATTTCGAAGCTTGTTTGGAACTGTTCGATTAAATAGAGATCATTAATGAGCTTCTCTTGATTATCTATTTCGTAAGAAGAGATTAGGTGATTCATGTTTTATGATAGCCATAGCTAATTTATTTGAATGCATTGAAGTCATCCCTTATGTTTGATCGATAATCGGTTGGTTTAACCCAAGACTTGAATCTGCCTTATAACTGGAATCTGCCTCATATAAATTTTTATTAAATTATTTCGGTTGTGTTATTTTTAGAATTTAATTACAATTGCTGAACACCTTTTTTTTACTTTTCTTATTAAATTTTAGAAGAAATAATCCAGCCAATCCCAGCGGATTCCTTACTTCACCCTTGCTACATATTTTGGTTTTGAGTTGTAGGTATTGATTTTTGGTGTGCTCAGCACGTAACACGATGTTTCTGGGATCTCATCAATAGGTACCAAACACAAGCTTTGGAGGGCATCCTCTTTAGCTATCCAACCACAAAGTCATTCTCTTCAACTGGTGTGGCGGGAGAGTCATTACGGACCGATGTTTCCATCCTGAGTGCTGACTCGCTTTGCCGCGGTTGATTAGTGGGTTGGTAAACTCTCCCACTCCTAGTGATATGATTGATCAACCCATCCTCCTTCCTCACATACATCCCTACCTCGGTAAAGACCAGGTAAATCGCCTTAGGTTCTATGACCTCATATTCTTGTAGTCATCGTCTAGCTCAACATCATTCAGATTAATCGGCTCTAGCTTCTTCTCTAACACCGGCAACAGCTCGACTGCCTTCTCAACCTCTCAGCTAAAAAAAACTACTTATACTGCAACAATGGCCTAAATAATCTGCGTAAAAACAAAATTAAAAGGTAGCCCGTTTTGTACCATATTGAGTTGACCTCCAAAACTGGGCAGTGCATATCTCTGTACACTTGGCTTGGCATCCAGGTCTTGGATCTTGTTCTCAGTTACCAACTACTTGATGGCGTCTCATAAACGGAGGCAGTCATTTGTCTGGTGGCCCCTCGCCACATGATAAGTGTAGAAGTTTTTTTTGTTTGCCTCAGCAGGAGTCCTAGCTTTCTGCACTTGCCAAAAATTCTACTTAACGATTCGGCCCATGGTGATATTCCTTTTAGATTGGCCTGAGGAGCCGATCCCTGAGCTACTGCCACTACCTCAACTTGCTTAACAGAGGTAGAACCCTGTGAAGCTTTGGGCTGAAGCTAGAACCAGCTAGGGTAGCGGTGGTACCACTACTGCTTTTGTACCCAAGCATGTAGCTCTGACCTCATCGGTAACTGTTACTCCTACCATTGTTCTATTTGTCTTCTTCTTTGTACTTCTCAATCTTTTTAAACAGATTATATACATCCACAAAAGAGTTGAAATTATAAAGTTTTATGTTATCCTAGTAGTTCTTCAAACTCCCATCCATAAGCTTAATGATAAGCTTAAAATCCATCAGTATCTATTATAAAAGAACCTGTTTGTCCATCCATCTTTTATAATACTTAGCGAAGGTCTCATCTGGCTTCTGCTTTACTGCCTCCAAATCTGGTAGTGTTACCTCAATCTGAGTATTATTGCTGTAATGCTTCACAAAGGCTTCAGCCAAAGAGTTCTAGTTTTGAATAAGGCCAAATAGCATCCAATCATACAACATATTTAATCACCCATATGCATCCAATACATATAATTCATAAGCATGTTATAATGCATGATTTAAGCCCATTTCAATTATGTCTAAGCCATTATATAGAAATCGCCAATTTTGGCCCACCACGGTTCTAACCCTTAACGGGCTTTGGGCCTCCAGCCCAGGTAGTCCAACTGCTCCCACTTGAATTGGGAAACCATGGGTCCAATTCAGCCGTCCAAGTAATTGTGCCAAAATTACCCGAACCAACTTCAATTAATCAAATTAATTTCCAAAATTAATATCACATGAATAAAATAAAATTTCATTCAAGAAACCACACGCATTTAAACTACACGAATTTAAACACACGAATTTTAAAACTAATTAAAATTTCGAAACTGGGCCCTGGGCCCAAAATCCGTCAAATCCAAAAACACTGGGCCGGCCCGCTGCAGCTAGGGTAACCAAGTTGCCCTAGCAGCAGCAGCACAGCCGCCGGCGCCGATTCCGCCGCCAGCAGCCCCGCACCCCGGGAACAGCCAGATTTTTTTTTAAACAGAAAAAAATATATGTAAATATATATATATATATATATATATATATATATATATATATATATAATGGCATCCAACAACAGTAAATTCACCAAGAATTCCAAAACATACAATTAAATTAAACAAACACAAACTAATATGCATATTCAATTTCAATTGTATGAAAATCAAATGGGGAAAAATCTTAAACCCAAACCAAGAACCCCAAGACATGGGATTCAACCAATTAGAACAATTTCCACGGATCAAAAGCCTGCTCTGATACCACTGTTGGGATTTTTCACCTGAAATCACCCGATAAAAGCGGAAGAACGCGATGATTTCCTCAAATCCGTGCCCAGGAGCAATTGAAATGGAAATTGTAAAAACAAAAATTTAATTGAAAGAGATAATTCTCTTACCCGGAATATCTCTTTTAGAGATGGATGCAGACTGCAGGAATCAATATAGAATCCCTCCTCGTTCATGTACACGAACGCCTATCAAACACTACCCGTGCCAGCGTCGGAAAACACGAACTATAGAGTAAGAGGCTTAGTGAATTTCAGCTATGGTGTGTATTACATGATGTGGCCGAAATTCCCTAGGGTTATTAAACCCTAGGTTGGCTGAAATTCCCTTGAGAAATTTCGGCCCAACTTGGCACCTTATTTGCATGGGCTTCCTTCTTTTAATTCAGGCCCAATCTTATTTTAATTAGTCTGGTTTAAGTTAATTTCAAGCCCAACTTTAATTTACCCATGTATTTAATATATTACACCAAGTAACATATTATTTACATTTAAATTAAAATTAGTTTGACCAATTAATTTAATCCATCAAATTAAAATTAGATCTTCACAAATAAAATCATATCTAAACCTATACATATGAATATTTCCACCTAGGAAATAATTTCATAATTAATCTAATTAATTATGAAGAGCCAATCGAATATTAATTTTATTATTATGATCAATCCAATTGATCTTTATAATATAATTAATATATATCTCTCTTTCCAGAGTGTATACTCCAAGTGTACATGTGATTCCTTAAGTCAGTGTTCAGTCGCTCAATGAGTGCGATCCTGTGGGCCCATCTTTATGTTGGTAGTGGGCCTGTGGCCCACAGACTGCAGTTGGGCTCTAGCAAGCCACTGCAGCCCCCAATTAAGATGGAGATGGTAGTCCAACTGATATCATAACCCTGTAGTTTAAACTTGTATATCCCATGTCATTGATATCGGTGTCCAACACAGAGGCATGGATTGATCACCCTCTTTTGTGTCCAGACATTAACTTGATGCCGAATGCACTGAAGCTCACAAACAAGTTCCCACTTGTTTGGGTGTGGCCACACTCTTATCAGTCGCATTCATCAAGAGGCCGGTGATATCTTCCTAGTGGACTACTGAGTGACAAATCCCTTCTGCATATCCATAGCATTACCATGCTAAGTGACATACCCGAAAGTACCTATACTTGGCACCCTATTACAGGCCCTTTAGGCATACCCCTAATTACGCGACCTCACATGCAACACCATCATATGGTCAGGTCAAAGGATCCATACAAGTACTACACGAGAATCACTTGTGATACTATACCATATGGATTTCTCGTTTAGTGGATCTATCCAGTACCATGTCCCTTATACATGTATCCATTAACTTGGTTGACATCCCATGTCCAATGACCGATAAGACACCGCCATACAACCAGGTTAATGATAGTCTCTTGTTCCATTCATTCCCATGACTGGAACAGACTATGGATCTATTTATGGTCATATCGTTTACCCTATCCATGGTCTTACTACCAAGTGCATGACACTGGTAATCATGGATATGGATATGTCCATTAGATACTTCATTTAATATATTGCATAAGATAAATATAATAAATGAAGTAATGCCTTTATTAATAACACAAATAAGTATAATACATAAATCCAATTAATGTATGATACAAATACAAGGACCAATGCCTTGGGACTAGGGCATATCCAATAGGGGAGGAGCTCATCAAGCTCAAAATATTTCTCCTTCAGTTTCATTTCAATCGCTGAATCGGATGGTGCTTCTCTAAATCTCCCAGAGGCGTCTCCCTGCTCAAACTAGTAATCTCCATCCCTTACTAGAACCTACCTGCCAACATTCCCATGGTCTACATTCATCTCTATTTGTCTATTGTGGACCCCTTGATCTGCAACAAGTTTGGCTTGTCTATCGGTAACAATGTTGCCTACAACGGCCTGCACCTGATTGTGGATGCTAGCCCTGAACTCCTCTAAACCCAAAAGGTTCCTAAGGGCTGCCACCATAGAAGCGGTGATGATTGTGGTATTCTACTGGTTCATGTTTTGTTAATCCCCCATTTCTGCAGTATTTTCTTCTAGCACAAACAAACTATTTATTCCCAAAGTCTACAACCGCTGACCTAGACACCACACTAACTGATTTTGTTCTGATTCTTCGTATTAGTTGAGGATCTACATAACTGACTCTGACTAGTTTTCTTTAAGGAGGGCAATCCCAAACTACAGAGAGTTATAATCACATGTTAGCATTATGGATGAATGCACGACAATCCTTTGACCTAAAATGGTATGCGTACATGAATGGATGATGTGATATGGTCGATGCATGATATGCATATTATATGAATGTTTATGCAAGATAGGTGGGATTTGATGCTTGGGGAGCACACAGATAGGGGTTCATTACTCAGGGAGCATCGAATAAGGTTAACTAGATTTTGCTAGTCATAGTTGTATACGTATGAGTCTACATATGGATAGAGGTTTGGCACCCTTTGGGCACCTGAGGGTGATTCTAGAAATTTTTAAAGTCTTTAGAATTAAAATGACCTTGGTTTTTGGGTGCATATGATTCTGCACATAGACAGAGGTTCGGTACTAAGGGAGTATCGAAAAGGGTTAACTAGATTCTGCTAATTACAGTTGTATATGTATGAGTCTACATAAGGACAAAGGTTTGGCACCCTTAGGGAACCTGAGGATGATACTAAGAAGTTTTAAAGTCTTTGGACGTAAAATGACCTAGGGTTTTGGGTGCGTGTGAGCCTACACACGGAAAGGTTTGGTACTTGGGGAGTATCAAAAGAGGGTGTCTTTAGAAGACAAGTGAGAGTGTGAGCTTTTTTGCAGTAACTATGGGTTACAGAAGAATAAATGTATGGCCCTAAAGTCACATCTGAAGTTTGCCTAAAGATGATAATTTATAGGTTTACTAATGCAGGTTTCACTTATGCACACGGTTATAGCTGCATCAAAAATATTAGCATATATGTCATACAAGATGAGATGTATGGGTGAGATTATTCACATAGGAAAATAATGCATATGGCTGCATAAAAATCATTAGTGTATGTGTCATGCAGAATGAGTTACATGAATGAAATTATTTACACATGTAAATAATGCGTATGGTTGCACGAAAATAATGAGTTAGTATCACACAAATGGTATAATATGTGCATTGAAGAATGATTATAATGGTATGGTATGGTATAGTAAAATAAATCCCGTAGCACATAGCATGAGAACCTAAATTCTTAACCTTATTTCTCCACGTGATCAAAAGGTCGATATTCTCTTTAATCATCAATGGGGGATGAGAAAGGCGGAACTATAGATAATATATCACATGCATCATTTCAGTATCCTAGTGTAAGTCACTATGGCTATTTACATGAGTTTGGTCAAAGTCTGGGATAAGATCAAGGTCCCTATAATGAATATATACTCCTCACTTCTCCTCACTCAAGGGTACATGCAAAAGGGGTTCGTATGAGGCTATGGGTGGTGTTCCATATCCATGTCCCTACGACCTAGTGGAATGTAGGCGGCACTTCAACAGTTCAATGGGCTAATAATGGTACCTTAACCTAATGCTCAAATCTAGCTAATGTGCAATGCACATAAAATGCTAGAAAAGGTTTGTTGAAGCTATTTTAATTAAATACTTTTAGTGTCCATCAAAATCTTTTAAGTTTTTTAAAAAAAATTTACAAATAAATCCCCAGCGGAGTCGCCGCTATTAGCGAATGACATTTTTTGTTAAAAGAATGCGGCAAAGTGAGCCAAGGAATTTTTATATTAATGAGATTTTATGATAATAATTATAATATGAAATTCATTTTGAAAAATGATATCCATAAAAGATTCGAGAACAAAATCCTAAAGAAGATATAAGAGTCGCATATGGCTTAGTTAACAATGAAATTTGGGTATAGTTGAAACCAAGTGAGGGCCACTATACCTTCTAAAGATCTAGGTCGGGATGAGTCATTTACTTGTTATCTAATTAAAATAAACACTTCAATAGCCAAATTATAACATTTTATGAAACTAAACCAATTTTATTTAGAGCATACAACATTCATGCAAGGTACAAAAAGTAGTAAGTAAATTAATTATATAGACCTAATTACATAAACTAACCTAGGGGATTCAAATGAATCAAAGAGGAAATCAGGTACAATTGTCTAAAATACACGAGTTTATCTAATGTGATGATAAGATTTAAATATACATTTAATCCTGCAAAATAGGCCTTAGCGCAAGAATAATTGCATGTAGGACTCAAAAATGATAGAATAGGATAATAAATGAGTCGGGGTTATGCATTTAAGGGGGATAGCTGGAGAGACTCGATAAATCTCACCGACTAGTCCTAGAAAATGTGTTGAAATGTCTTTGCATTGATTTTTTAGAAAATGGTTTTGAAAACAATTTTGCCGGTTAATTATTTAGCATGGTAAGTGAGTCGGTTTTCAAGAAATTATGTTTCCATCATTGTCCTTTTCTAATACATGCTTCTAGAATATAAATCTAAGGTTCAAATGTCATGAAATGTACAAAAATCAATTTTTGATGATTTTGTCCCGAGGTGACACCCACGCAAGTTGGAACAACAGTCGTGTGGCTGTAAATTTACACCCATACAGGTGTCACCAGTAGCAGATTTCAAATCGTCAAGTTTCATGGTTTTGTTCTAAGAACCATAGTCATGAGGCCGATGGCGTAACAGTCGTTTGGCTTTTGTTACAACCGTGTAGCTGTTGAGACGACCGCACGGGTCTGGTTCTCAGACTAGAACCCAAAAACAGAGCAGTTTTAAAAGTGAAGCAAATGATGGAATATACAGCATAAACAAGTCAAATGCTTTGGTTTCTCAGATATTTACCCTTATACCGTGAATCCACAGCTTTCGGATGCGTAAATCCTTCAAGAAAGCCTTTGATTTCAAACCCGAATTCCAAACCCCAAAAAAGGTTTTAAGCTCCGAAAGTTACAGTTATAATGTTCATATTAGTATATAAACCTATTAGAAGCCTTAATGAAGTGTTTTCCTATGATTTCTAATCGATTATAAGCTTAGAAATAGGGATTAAAGATGAAAATGAAAGAAAATTTTAAATTTCTCTTCTTCCTTTTCTTCCTTTTTCTTCTCCTCTCTCTCTAGAATCAAGTTGCCAACCTCTAATTCATCATTAGACATGGTTTATATAGGTAGAAGAGAGGTTCTTCATTGTTAAATCTTCCCAAAAACATCCAAAAAATTATTTCCAAGAAGAAAAGTCATGATTCTATTAGACATCGAGACCCGTGTGGGTATTGATGTGACAGTCGTGGAACTGATGATGCAATAGCCGTGTGGCTATTGTTACAGTTGTGTGGCTATTGTTATAGCTGTGTGGCAGTTCATCTAGATAGCCTCCTCTTTCACTCGGGAAATGATCCGGGGCCTGAAGTTCAATCTATCAGAGCTTCGATCTTGAATTGATTTTGACTCCTGTGGCTGTAGAAGGCTATAGAAGCAAACAATTTCTTCATCATCGAAATGGGGGATGAAAAACCTGCTATCACACTTAGCATGATTCCTGACATACCCGGTTGTACCTATACTTGGCACCCTATTATGGGCCCGTTAGGCGCACGCTAAAGCAGGTGAGGTCTCACCTAGGAGTATAGTAGTATTTGGTTAAAGGATCTAATATAAGCATTATGTGAGAAACACTTGTGACACTAGACCATATAGTGTTCTCACAAGTGACTCAGTCCAGTACATTGTTCTCTACCATATGTCTATTTCCTTGATTGAGATCTCATGTCCTATGGTAAGTAAGACACCACCCATTTTACAAGGCACATGCTGGTTTTTAATTATTACCAAAACATGCTTCCAACACACATGAGAATTATTTGCATAAGTAAATAATAGATTATGCCTTTTATTAACGATAAAAACTAATTACAGCATCTTTGGACTAGGGTATATACTAACACTTGTTGTTATCTAAGTGTAAAACCTAGAGAAAAACCTTGGGATATCATCGGTCTTGAAAAAGGGTGTGATTGGATTAGCTAAACTTTCAATAAAATTTTTCCCTTTGAGTAATTCAATATATTTTCCAATTGATCTTTCATTCCCAGCATGTCTACTATTTATTCCTTAATTTGATCAGCATCACATCTTAAATCTTCACATGCTTGTTCTTCCATTTGTTTTGCCTTTACACGTGTCACTTAAGGATGGTTTAACTTGAAAACTTTTTTAGAACAGTGATCTATTTTGATTTCCTGTTTAAAGATTTTATTTCTAGATAAGGTATTATATTCATAAGAATGCAAGATAATTAACATACAATTTTATAAAAACACAACAAGACATGTCCTAATATTGGATTTAAAAAAAAAAGTTCCACACAAAATACATATGCAATTGCATTACATAACTGAAAGTCATCCAGGATTATCTCTATTTTCATACATGAACTACCCATCATACTCCAGTTCTTCATAAACTTCTTCTAAGAAGCATTGCAATCTTTTACCAAATGGTCCAGTTGGTAGGTAAAAATTCTTCAAGGTTTCAACCTTCATAAAAAAGTACTAGGCTCTGTAGGCCATTACTCTCAGTTTTCTTATGGCTTGCACCATCTTCCTATCCATCTCTACTAGTCTATCTTGATAGAATATAATATCGGCTTATAATTAATGAACTTCTATCTGAACTTTTTCCATTTCTTCTAAAATATCATGATGTAGCATTCCCCCATCTCGTAATTTAGTTACATTATTGTATTTTATTTTTAAACTCTACAAGCTTTCAAGTTTGTTCATAATTCTTTTGTATTAAAGTTCCTATAGTAGTCTCTATTTGTCATTTCTTTTGTTTGACTCTAACACATGCCTCTAGAGTTGGATTACTTGATTTTTCAAATCATCCTTTTCTTTGGCAAGCTCAAATGCTCTTTCCTTTGCTTCCTTGGCTTGTAATGCCTATGCTTGCGTAATATTGCTTATTTCATCAAATTCTTTGTCTCTTTTGCCTCCATTTAACCCGATTGTGTGTTCTCAAAAGATTGATTCATTGTATTGGGACTTGGCAGAGGAAAAATCTTCCCTCTATTCATATGTCATTCTTGATAGTTGGTAGCAACATCTACCCTATAAATTGATGGTCCCAACATTCTTATTTCCATCCAAGCATCTACGATATCCTACAGTTTCTTAGCATTGCTTGCTTTTGAATATATAAAATCTACATTATGGAGTCCATCTGTGGTAGGAATGAAATGGTGTGACCATTGTTGTCTTAATACCATGATTAGAGTGTATTAAATGGCCCCCAAAGACCTATTAAGAGAACCCATCAAAATACTGCATAACTATATATCATCAAATTTCTTGCCTTCCACGATGCCATCCATTGAATGTCGCTCTCCTTTGTATTTTGCAGAAATATTTCCCATTATAACTTGAATATCATGGAATTACTCACTTTCAAGACCTGGGGGTGATGTTGGCCATTTTTGTTCTCCAATGTCTAAGACATAATTCTTATGTTTATCATACAGCTTATTATATTTTGTTGTGGGGAAGGCAAATTCTAGAGGACATTTGAGATAATTCAATACTCACATACTAAAAAGAGAAACACATGCCTCAAACCTTTCATTTCCTTCTCGTCGACATGCATCCAATGATTGAGAAGTTTCTACTAAAATTCCAATTATCGGATAAATGCCATAAGTCTCCTTGCTAAAGAAAACTATCACCCTACAATCAACATACCCTAATTGTTTTGGAAAGATGATCATTCCAAACATTAGCACTGCTAAAACTTTCAAACCATGTTTTGTCTGCAGATTGCCTCTAATAAAGTACATTATAGGACAAAATGTTTTTAGTTTACTTATCTTCCCATTCTTCATTCTTTATAACTCTTTACCCTTCAATTTTCGGCTCATGTGTATTGTAGGCTTCACCATCCTTTTATTCAATTAGTTCTTAATATGGAATATAATAAAAATGTGAGGTTTCTATTGGGATTTGTCACCAGAAATCACCAGATTAAAGCGGAAGAACACGATGATTTTCTCAAATCCGTGCCCAGGAGCAATTGAGATGGAAATTGTAAAAACAAAAATTTAATAACAAGAGATAAATCTCTTACCTAGATTATCTCTACAAGAGATGGATGCAGACTGCAGGAATCAAAGTAGAATCCCTCCAAGTTCACGTACACGAACGCCTTACGAACACAACCCGTGCTAGCGTCGAAAAAGCACGAACTATGGAGAAGAGGAAGGGGAAGAATTCGGCTACCTTGGCTTGTCACGCTTGTGGCCGAAATACCTAGGGTTATTTTAACCCTAGGTGGCCGAAATTCTCAAGGAGAATTTCGGCCCAATTGGCTCCTTTTGTGTGGGCTTTCCTTCTTTCATTTTTAGGCCCAAATCTATTTTAATTGTTCTGGTTTAAATTAATTTCAAGCCCAACTTTAATTTGTACATGTATATAATATATTACACCATGTACATATTATTTACATTTAATTAAAATTGGTTTGACTAATTAATTTAATCCATGAAATTAAAATTAGATCTTCACAAAATAAATTCATATGTAAATCTATACATATGAATATTTCCACCCAGGAAATAATCTCATAATTAATCCAATTAATATGAGAAAGCCAATCAAATATTAATTTTATTATTATGATCAATCCAATTGATCTTTATAATATAATTAATATAATCCTCTCTCTCCAGAGTGTATACTCCAAGTATACAGGTGATTCCTTAAGTCAGTGTTCAGTCGCTCAATGTGTACGATCCCGTGGGCCCATCTTTGTGTTGGCAGTGGGCCCGTGGCCCACAGACTGCAGTTGGGCTCTAGCAAGCCACTGCAGCCCCCAATTAAGATGGAGATGGCAGTCCAACTATAATCATAACCCTGTAGTTTGAACTTGTATATCCCATGTCATTGATATCGGTGTCCAGAGGCATGGATTGATCACCCTCTTTTGTGTCCGGACATTTACTTGATCCCGAATGTACTGAAGCTCACAAACAAGTTTCAACTTGTTTGGGTGTGGCCACACTCTTATCAGTCACATTCATCAAGAGGCCGGTGATATCTTCTCATTGGACTACTGAGTGACAAATCCCTTCTGTATATCCATAGCATTGCCATGCTAAGTGACATACCCGAAAGCACCCATACTTGGCACCCTATTACAGGCCCTTTAGGCGTACCCCTAAGAATGCGACCTCGCATGCGATACCATCATATGGTCAGGTCAAAGGATTCATACAAGTACTACACAAGAATCACTTGTGATACTATACCATGTGGATTTCTTGTTTAGTGGATCTATCCAGTACCATGCCCTTTTTACATGTACCCATTAACTTTGTTGACATTCCATGTCCAATGACCGGTAAGACACCGCCATACAACCAGGTTAATGATAGTTTCTAGTCCCATTCATTCCCATGACTAGAACAGACTACGAATCTCTTTATGGTCATATAGTTTACCCTATCCATGGTCTTACTGGCCAAGTGCATGACACTTGTCATCATGGATATGGATATGTCTATTGGATACTTCATTTAAGATATTGCACAAGATATATATAATAAATGAATTAATGCCTTTCTTAATAACACAAAATTAGTATAATACATAAATCCAATAAATGTATAATACAAATACAAGGTCCAATGCCTCGGGACTAGGGTATATCCAATAGTTTCATAGGAAGAAATTCTAATATCTCCATCCATTCTTTTACTTATTAAAACAATAAAAGCCATTTTATGAGATACACATTTTCTTCAGGTTTGTCAGCCCAACACTCAAAACACTGAACTAACCAATGTTTTTCAAGTATAATCAAGATCTTATTGCATTTGCAAGATATATGAATCCTTTAAGAAAGTCATAGCATTATCAGCTATTATACAAAAGAAGTTCAAGAATGAAAAATACGTACGGATACCAAGCTAAGAATTCAATCAGTGCTTCATGTATTCTATACTTTTGTAGCAAGATGGATCGATATGTGATGATCACAAGGAATGTCTCTTTTAGTGATTGTCTCTTCCAATCTGTCCAAGGCGATACTTGTTGGGAAATGGCTCACCATATTTTTTATTAGAAGCATATGTAGTTCGTTCGCAATGATATAAATAAATATTTGGTCCAAGTATATGTATTTATAATCATAAATGTAATGATTTTTTAAAAAGGAAAAAAATTAATGATGCATGTTACAAATCAAAGCAAAGCAATACAAGAGATAAAAGACACTCCTTACGAATAGCCTAAGTTGTTTCCATTGGTAAGGGTGGTTACTAAAAATGGGTTAGCAATAATCTCGTTGTAAAGAGTATATATGAGTTTTTGTTTATGATTCTCAACTCGTTTCACCATAGTCCAAACCTAGACTATAACGAATTCTTTCAAATTAGATGCCGATTAAAAACAGTTTGAGTGAGAACTTTTCGCGAGCGGTACCGGGTTTCCCTGAGGACATCCATACTTCATTATCAACTTAATCCTATTTAGGGTATGTGTGTTTATGTGTTAGGTATGACAAATAAGTATTGTGCTATAATAAAATTCACAAATAATATTAAATGGGCAAATAAGTCACAAAATAAAATATCTTGATCCACAAATGAAAATAAATTCAAGTCCCCAATGGAGTCACCAACTATAGCAACGGGTGCAACGCGGAATGGCCAGCTTTGTCGTATAAGAGAATTACGTAAAAATACATTGATTAAGAGTAACCACCAATCGGATTAAATGGGTGCGATTGGACACCAAAAATAAAAATGGTCTACGTTTCAAGAGTTTTAGGTTCGAGGATTAGTTACGTATAGGTAAGGAATTAGCACCCTATAACTAGTGGCAGAGCCAGGACTCCAGCACTGGGGGGGGAGGGGCGGCGATCAAGAGGTCTTCACGGTGGCGAACCAGTAGGCGGTGATAGAGAGAAATCAAATAAAAACCCACATTTATAAAATTCTAAATAACCAACTATATAAATAATATTTTAATTGGTATGAATCATAATCATAATTACAAACAATGGAATCCCATTTTTTAGAAAATATATATTATGAATTTGAAAATTACAAATATAGAAACCAAAACAGTAAAAATACATATGACTATGGCCAAAGAAAACTCAATTAGAATATGAAAATTTGAAATTATCAAGAAATACATCCCATTTCATCTAAAAAAAAAAAGGACATTTTATTGATGAATCATATACATTAATATTTGTTAATATACTTTAAATCAATTTAAAAATAATATACACAAATTTTTATCAAAAATAAAAATAATACACATAAATTGAAATTGAGAATACCCTAAGCCCCTAATGAAAGAAGACAGCCCAACGCATTGGGCTGGGCTTTTTTTTTCTTTTTTTTTAAAAAAATAAAAATAAAAACTTATACTGAACCATGTCGTTTTGTCCTTAATATTTGAAAAAAATTAAAACAGCCAAGCCCATTAGGCCTGAGCTGTCTTTTTCCCTAGAAATTAGGAGGCAATTGTCTCTCCATACTCCTAGCGCCGCCCCCAGTCTATAATGCCCAAATAGTAATACTATGTGATATTTCGTGATTATGATTAATTATAATATTATTATTTTTATATAAGATATATCATTAATAATTAGGTTCTAGTATTAAACTTATAGTATTTAAATATTAGATTCTATATCCAAGACTTAAATATAGATTAATTTTATAGTATCAAGAGTTAAACATGCTACTTTAAATTATATCCAAAATCCGGATTTAAATTTTAATAGTTAATTTATATATATCTTTTTGCGTACGTAAAAAAAAAAAAAAAGTTCTATATAATTATAAGTTGAAAACTTTTTGTTTTAAATGTTTCAATCTTTGATTCAATTGAATAACACTAATTATTTCTATAAAAAAAAAAAAAAAGAAGACAAAAAAAAAACTAGTTTTATTGATTGATAAAAGAAGAGAAAAAACATAAATAAACAACAGATTATGCAACATATGTATAGGATATTTTATGTATAAAGAATTCCTCTTTCACAATTATTCACATGCATTGTCAATTAATATGGTCAAGCAAAAAAAAAGGTCTGAGTTATTTTCATTCACAAAAACTCCTCTTTGAACTTGGTGGAACTTATTCAAATTCATCCATCTCTTATTATTATTATTATTATTATTATTATTATTATTATTATTATTATGTTTTCTATAAATTGTCAAAGAAAGGAAAGCTTATACATCTCATGCACCCTTTCTCACATCTTTCCATTCTATTTTTCTCTTTCTTCATTTTTATTTTCCTTTTAAATTCTTTGTTCCTTCTTCATTCATATTACGACAAACATCCTTCATGAAAAACACCAATCGAAAACCTATCCCTTTTCATCAGTTCTTGCTTATAAAAATAGGCAGCCATTCTCAAGGGATGTATGTTTCGGATTCTAGCAAAGATTATTTCATCATCAGATAAGTATTTCAAATTGGGTTTCTTCTCATCTACACTCTTCTATCTAATCTATCTATTTTACCATAAAAGAGTCAACATGAGTTCATTTGTGATATCTTTTGTAAATTCTCCAGTCATTTACCACCAAGCAATTCAATACAAACTATTTAATAAAAAAGGAACACAAGCTAATATTTATATAAATACTATTTTCCTGAAAATAATTAAGTTTACCTATTTGAAGATATTAAACTCTCTATATTAATCTTATTCCTCATTTGACCCCTCTTCGTCCTTTCCCGCGATGTGTTTCTTCTCCTTAACGTGTTTTGATTACCTAGATTGAAAAATATAACCTTTTATATCTATCTTAGAATGTATTCTCTCTCCTTGCTATTTTAATTTAGATAGTACAGACTGAAATTGCAACCTTTTTTTTTATCCTCTATCAAAAATGCTTTTCTTAACGAAACTGAAAAATCTAACTCTCTCCTTCTTTTTCTCCTCTTCATTTTCGTAAGGTCCAATTATAACTTTTATAATTACCTTTAACATTTCCCTACTCGTTGTCAAGATTCAAACCATCGACCTTTAGGTCTAAACGGCTCTGATACCATGTAAATAAAAGCTTAGCGCACTCCAAAAGGTACCTCAAAGAAAGAGAATTGCCTCACATGTATAACACATAACTCCTTCACTAAGCAATGTCGAATATTTTATGCACCACCTCACATCCAGAACCTGTAAAGAGACTTTGTAGGCCTTGAAAGTACTAGGCCAAACTACATGAGAGAACACATAAATGGGGTTGAGCACATATAACACAAAACCAATTGGATTTTTGTTAAGGCCAATCTACACTACTTATGTACCACTCTTTAAACTTATTTATTTCCGAGGTGGGATCTCTAACACTCTCCATCAATAATTGGGGGTCTTGTAGCTGGAAAATTATGAATTCATAATATAGAAATTTCAACCATGTCGAAGGTTTTGCCAGCAATAAATAAATGTTGCGTCTCTTCATTTTGGAAAGTATTCTTCTATTCAGTGTGAAATGAAAGTACATCTGGGAGCTTAGGCTGGAGAAGCTTTGAAAAAACATAGAACAACTTTGGCTCTGCATTGAAGAATTCTACAGCGTAGACAAGTCTTTGGTGTATATTTGTCTTTTCTTTTAATCACTTTGTGCTCTTCCAATTGATTTAAATAAATTAGTTTTTTTTTATTTTATAAAAATTATTCTATGCCCATTTTTATTTTTCTATACTATTATATGTGTAATATTTTACTAATACAGAAAACGAAAACAAAAAAAATTATTGTTGGATATATTTTTTTACGATTAAAGAATTTAATTATGTAAAAAGAAACAAATTAAAAATTTAAGATAATAAAAAAATGATATCTACGATTGCCTCTCATTGTATACCTCTAAGGGAGCATTTGGTATACCAAAAATGTAGTATGTAATGGGAATGAGAATGTTTAAATCTCTTTGGTAGTGTTTGTTTAGTCATATTCAAGATCGTAATGAGAATGCGATTCCCCCTTACATGGGAATCAGTAATTCCCCTCCCCTCCTCTATCAACAAATTTGATTCTTTCATTATCTATTTTTTTAACTTCTTTCTTTTCTGTTAAAATCTATTAATTTGGAGATGGTTTTTTTTTTTTTTCTTCCTTATTTTAATTATTGCCGATTTCTTCGTGTACGAATCAATTCATTGCAAATCTTCAATATTTGGTATAAGATCATGTTGCATTAACTAATTTACAATCCTAATTCCAATAAAAACCGACAATTCATGGTATAATATATGTCTGATTTACAATCCAAATATATATATATATATATATATATATATATATATATATATATATATATATATATTATTTGTAAAAAATACTTATGAATTATATTATGTTATTATAAAATTTAATAATTTTTAATATTAGGCATATTAAAATAAATGTAGAATTTCGATTACGGAGTAAACCAATCAGAATTGATAAATGGTAATTCCGATTCTGATTCCATGTCATTCCCTTTTTGATCCCGATACCGATTCCAAAGTTTAAACCAAAAGCCTCCTAAGTATTTAGAGATATAGATACAGATAACTATTTCGGCTGGGCAAAAATAACTTAATTATTGATGAAAAGTATTGTATGGTATTAATAATTAATTAATTCAAACACATAATATTTAATTAAGTATTTTATATTTTTTTACTATATTAATGCATGAATGAAAAGTAATATTAATTATAAAATTATATTGCTATTTTTAGTGTATTTTTTATGTTACATTATTATTTTTTTAATGTAATATATAATGAATTAAAATTGTTTAATTTATTAGTTTATCAAATATTATGAAACATAAAAGAAACGTTTAATAGAATGATAAATTTAAACTTGTTGTTTTGTATGTAATTGAACCTTTGACTAGTAAAATTATGAATGTGACTAAGTAGTTGATTTTAATAAAATTTGAAGGTTTTATAATACTGACTAGTTAATATGCCCAAATTTCATGGATTAATCAATTATTTACTCCAATAATAATTGTCATACTATAATTAATTAATGTTACTTTTCATACATTTATTAATATAATTAAAAAATATGTGATACTCTATATATTAAATCAATTACATACATTTAAAATGCATTTCTATATTTTCGTAGTAAGTATATTTCTTCTTAAATGGGAGGTCTAGAGGTCGAGTTTCTATGAAACCAGATACCATACTCATAAAAAAAAATAAGAATTAAAAAAGATGTATGTAATGGAAAATACAAGTGAATCCGAATCAAGGGAATCAGGTTATCTCTTATAACGCATATTCCACAATAGTGAATGCAGAGGAAATAAAGATTGAACTATGATCACGTGTCACCGTTCGTGCGTAGATCCTTGTGAGAATCAAAAGAAGAGAAGATAAATTGTATTTCTTAGCTTTCAATTACAAAGCTTCAAGTCGAAAAACAGAGGATTGTAGAAGATGTATTTATAAATCCCTAATCTGAGAAAAGAGGGAAAAAGAAAAGAGAATTGGGAAAGTAGAAGTTGTTGGAGAGTTTGTTACAGCTGTAACTTATTTCAACGGAAAAATGCCACATCAGCGAGCATATTCTAAGATACCAAAAGCATCTTCATTCATCCCTTTATGCCTTGCCTTCCTGCTGCTGAGTTATGCTTAATATCCCCCTGCACGATGAGAATCATTGTGACAAAAAGAAACCAAACCCAGGCGACATAGAGCTGGTGCCATACGACAGTGAGGCAAAGCTTTAGTAAATAAATCAGCCAACTGATCTTTTGAAGCAATATGTGGAGTACAAATAAAACCAGCTTCGACACAATCTCGAACCAAATGACAGTCTATCTCTATGTGCTTGGTGCATTCGTGGAAAACAGGATCCTTTGCAATAGCTATAGCAGCTTCATTGTCACAGTATAAAGGAATGGGAAGACTGAGATCAATCTGCAAATCTTGAAGTAGATAGCTCAACCATTTTAGTTCACAAGTAGCGGTGCCCATGCTACGATATTCTGCTTCGGCTGAGGAACGACTAACAGTTGATTGTTTCTTGGTTTTCCAAGAAATGAGAGATGAGCCCAACATAATACAGAAACCAGTGAGAGATTTTCTACTTTGTTTACATGTAGCCCAATCAGAATCACAATAACCATGAAGTGTAGGATCAGAAGTGGCAGAGTAGAATAAACCATAGTTAAGTGTACCTTTGAGATACCGTAAAACATGTAGAGCAGCTTGCAAATGGTGGAAACATGGCTTCTGCATAAACTGACTAAGCTGTTGTGAGATGTGAGCAATATCTGGTCATGTAAAACCAAGATATAATAACCGACCTACAATCTTCTGGTATACTTCAGGATCGTCAATTGGAGCACCAGGGTCTGTGAGCACCACGCCTGCAGCAAATCGGCTAGGAGCTGTGTTAACATCTTGGTATCCCACATCAGCAAGCATGTCCAAAATGTATTTTGCCTGTGATAACAAAATACCATCTGTGGTGCGAGTAAGCTCTATCCCAAGAAAATAATGTGCCAAGCCCATGTCTTTAATAGTATAGAGATTATGCAGATAGTCTTTAAAATCCTATATCTGCTCTGAGTTTGAGCCACAAATCAATATATCATCTACATAAATGGCTACGATAAGAATTCCTGCAGAATTGCTCTTAGTAAACAAGCATGTATCATGATAAGATCGAGCAAAACCAAAATGTTTGAGCTTACTGGTCAACTCCTTATGCCACTGACGCCCAGCCTGTTTGAGGCCATATAATGATTTGGTAAGCTTACAAACTTGACCAGGAACAGAAACAGGGTATCCTTCAGGTGGTTGTAAGTAAATCTCCTCATCAAGGAAACCGTGAAGATAAGCGTTGTTAACATCTATTTGATGTATTTCCCAGTGACGTGCTGCTGCTAAAGCAATGAGTAATCTAACTGTGACAATGCAGGCTACAGGGCTGAAACAATCATTGTAATCAATACCAAAACGCTGATTGTATCCCTTGGCGACTAATCAGGCTTTAAATTTGTCAACAGCACCAGAAGAAGTATATTTAATCCGGAAAACCCATTTAGAAGCAAGAGCTTTCTTACCAGCCGGGAGTGTAGTCAAAAACCAAGTATGATTGGCTTCTAAAGCATTGAGTTCTTTCTGCATGGCATCCACCCACCGATAATCTTGGCTAGCTTCCTTATAATTTTTAGGTGTCTTTTCTTATATGACATTGCTAAGAAAAGCCATCTGATCGGTAGAGATAGAAATATCTGGCAAAACACGAAAATCAACCATATTAGAAACATAATCAGTAAGCCATTTGGGTTTGTGAGATACCCTTGAGGATCGTCAAAGAGGAACCACCGGAGGAAGAGAAGAATTATGGACAGGATCGGCTTGTGACTGCTGTTGTGGTAACACAGATGCATTGAACTCAAAAGGAAAATAATCTTCCTCAAACTTAACATCCCGGGAAACAACAAAAATTTGAGATCTGATTGCCTGCACTGTTTTATTAAATTGAGTGTAGACCATTTTCAAGAATACTTCTAAAGCATGTGAAACCTGTGATTTGTGTTGTAATAAAATCACCTATGTATATCGAGAATGATCTTCAACAATAGTTAAAAAATATCGACCACCAGTTTTAGAAGAAATGAAATAAGGCCCCCAAAGATCTACATGAATTAGCTGAAATATATCTGTAGTAGAAATACAACTTCTGGAAAAAGGAAATCTACTTTGAGTAGCAGCTGGACATACTGAACAAAAAGTATTGTTACACTTGTATTGTATTTCAGGAATATGTGCTAGTGTTCCTGAAGATACATGTCCCAATCGTAAATGCGAAATATCTGGCTTATTTGAGCAAGTACTCATGACAGGCTGAGCATTGCTATAACAGACAACATTTTGCAAAATTTCAGGATTAAAAGAAGTACAATCTAACTTGTATAAGCCTCCAATCTTCCATCCTACTGCCAATAAATCATTTGTTTTTCGATCCTGCAAATAGCAATGATCATTACTAAAAAAGATACGAACATTTCCTTCTTCTAGTAACTTGCCAACAGAAAGTAGATTATACTTAAAATTTGGAACATGAAGCACATGTTTTAGATTTAATTTTATGGATAATTTCACATCACCAACATGATTCACAATCTGTTTTGATCCATCAAGCAATATAACCACTTGTTTTCCTCCCGTATTCTGTTTTGTAGTAAACAAAGACAATTGAGATGTCATATGGGAGGTGGCTCCACTATCCACAATCCATTCATCCAAAATCATCTTATCTGAGGTAAAGGAAAAAAAGATGGAAGGAGACTCACCAGAACTAGAGCCAATCTTGTAAGATTTATCTGTTTCAAGAAATCCTGCAGATCCTGCAAAAGCAGAAAAATCAGAATTGTCAACAGGTGTATCATAAACCTGTTTAGACTTGTTAGATTTTTCTCCAGTCAGTTTCTCTTTGCCTTTAAATCTTTGATACATCTCCTCAATCATATGAGCCATGTGTTTCTTGCTAATAAATTCTTCCTCACTTTCTGTTGTATCTGATTCAGTTTCAACCATGTGTGCCTGAGCCTGTTTCTGTTGGGAATTAATCGCACAAAACAAAATGCGCAGCGGAAATAAAAGATTAATCCCCACCAAGGACCCATGTACATTGCATTGAATTGGAAGGAGGGTTAAAGAATTACCTTAATTCTTTGTAGGTTTTGAATCAATTAGGAACCAAAGTAGCTTCCCTCTACGGTTGATCCACACGGAGCAATTCATTCACCGCGTGCTAGCGCCGGGATTGAAGAACGATTCTTCGAACGAGACAGAGAAAGCGAAAAATCAAATTTTTCTTGGAGTTTTTTTTGAGAAATTTCGGCTGCCACTATTCACCTTTTTTGGTGTGGCTGCCGAAAAAATCCTCATTAGTGTTGGCTAGGGTTAGTCATTTTAGGTTATAAAACTTCCTTTTATATCCATTAAACTTAATTATAATTATAACTTAATACCCTTATTAGTTATAATTATAAATTAACCCACACAACTTAATATTAATTCTCAATTAATATTAAATCAATTCCATTCTCCATCATACACATATGTATATTTGATATTATAATTAATTATATCTCTATATAATTGAATTATAATATGTAGCATACTTTATGCAATATTAATCATATTAATATTTATATATACATATATATATATAAATATATATATATATCATTATATATATATTTATTCTCTTTCTCATTCATAAATTATTATCCAATAATAATTTATACCCGAAAAGATGAACTTCATTTTGCTCTTTGTGTGTGACCCCATAGGTTCATATTAATTGGCAATAAGGAGATTACCATAATATCCTTATAAGTCATAAGCGGACTCTAGCAAGCCTTTATGACTACCCAATTAATATGATTGGAATGATCCAATACCTATTTATAGAATGTCATATTCCCTTTTGTCTCTTTGATATCATGATTAATCATAAGACATGGTACACTTGTCAATCTTATATAATTAATCATATGCTTTCTCGATCTCAAAGTAAACTGTTCAGACAAATCAATTGATACTCTTATCAATTATTTGAGCACGGCCATGCATTTAACAGTCTTACTTATCGAGGGGCCCAGTGATATCGCTCTCTTGATAGAGAGGGACAAAATCCCATATCTGTCACTCACATCCCAAAGCATGAGTCATATCGTACCCAACCACAGCCTTTATAACTACTCTGTTACAAGCAGCGTTTGACTGCGTCAAAGCACAACATAAATTCATCCCGGAATCCATGGTGACCTCAGGTCAAAGGAATCAGCTGATGACACTACTATAATCAAGATCAGTTGTGACACGCGACCATGAACTTGATCTTATAGTGGGTCTCCAGCAACATGTTCTCTAACACATTGCCCGTGAGTATAATCTGTATCTGTATACACTATATTCATCTTATGAATATCCATTATCACTCACACTAGTCTTAGTTTGTTATTATTCCCATAATAACAATCGACTAGGGATATTTAGAATAACACGATTTATTCATGGATACTTATCATAAATGCTAACATACAAACATAAATGACAATATTAATCTACATTAGATTAATCTTAGAAGTCAAATTACATAATCCAATATTGGCCTTAGGGCACAATCTCCAACAATCTCCCACTTGCACTATGGCCAATCATACAAGTATCTTATACCCATTGACCTACATGACCTTCATGTATTCACTCGTGCAGGAGTCTTTGTCAGTGAATTATTAATTTTCGTTTCCGTTGCTACTTTACACATTTTCACTCTTTCTTTAGAGACAGCCTCTCTAAATTAGTGAAAGACGCCTAAGTATATGCTTGTGTCATACAGGGTTCTTATGCATTGAACTATTGTCCCTACAATAGTCTCACAGGATAAGCAATGCTTAGAACAAAACACAAAATTTTGATGAACTTCTTCATCCAAAATTTACATCATATGTAGCTATATACTTTGACTATTATTATAGATATTTAGCTATAACGTTTTATTTTGAACCTTTCAAAATCATAACATCTCTTTTAAGAGAATACGATATCTCGATTGATATATTGCAACTAATTGCAATCAGTTGTATATGTGCAACTATTTATACAGTTAACATAAGCAAGCTTCTTTTAAGTCTTTCTCATTGAACGCTTTCAATGCTTTGACTTAAACCTAAACATTCTTTTAGATCTATCTCTATAGATTCTAATTTCAAGAATATAGGCCACCTTGCTTAAACATTAATTGAAATTACTTTCTTAGCCAAGATTTTACTTCTTGCAAGGTAAGAATGTTATTTCAAACAAGCAATATGTCATCCACATATAGCATTAGGATGCCGATATGCTCCCACTGATCCTTTTGAAAACACAAGATTCATCATCCTTTTGATAAAATCAAACCATTTGATTTCTTTATCAAAACTATGACTCCAACTATTTGATGCATGTTTCGATCCTTATAAGAATCTTTGAAACTTGCATACGCTACTTGAATTCTTTGAATGCTCAAAACTTTGGGTTGTGTCACGTACACACCCTCAATCATGTTTTCACGTAGAAAACAGATTTTGATATCCATTTGCCATATTTTATAATCATATTATGCGGATATGGCAACAAGAACTCAATATGACTTGATCATGATTAATGGCGAAAGAGGATTTTATCATAGTCCGTACTATGAATTTGCTCGTATCCTCACAGTCATTACTATGAATTTGTTTATAATCCCTTTTGTCACTAGTCGTGCTTTATAAGTTTGAAGATCACCATCCATGTCGGTTTTCAATTTGAAAACTCACTTGCAACCATTGCATATGCATCTTCTAAAAGATTTATCAAAGTCTATACTTTGACTGTCACACATGGACTTATCTTCAACCTTTGTAGCATCAAGTCACTTATTAGATTCATAATCTAACATTGCTTCTTCATAAAACAAGACTTACTTCAATCTAGTAAAATTACATCATGACTTTGAGAAATCCATATCTCTCCTATTCATGTCGTATTCTACTAGACTTTCATTGGACTTGTGTAATTTCAACAATGATCATGAAACCATTTTCATGTTCCTCTTCAACGTTAATGTCACTTTGTGAATTACGTGTTTTGTAGGTGTACTTTACTCCCACTAACTCTTCTAGAAATTAACTCCCTCTTCAAGGGGAAACCATTTCTAGCTACAACTACTCTGTATCCCAAAGAAACACAGGAGTAACAACTCCTACTTTCCTTTTGTGTGATCCACAATACGACATTTAAATTTAGGTGCCAACTTATTCGAAATAAGCTTTACAGCCCTAAACTTATTCAATGAAACAACTTGGGTCTCATACCCAACCATATCTCATATGTTGATTCATGAATTGTCTTAGACGGAACAATATACACAGCTGCTTTAATGGCATATTCTCGAGAAAACGATGATCAACTTGACTTCATCATAGATTGAACTATATCTGTATAGAGTTCGACTACTCCCTTTTCGACACAACTTCCTTTGTGGCGTAATTGGAGGGGTTAATTGTGAGACAGTCCCACAATCTCTAAGATGATTGTCAAAATCTTGACTCAAATGTTCACCACTTGGATCATATCTAAGTGACTTTACTATCATGTCAAGATACTTCATACTCCTTTTACAAGCTTTTGAACACTTCAAAAGTTCCAAACTCGTGTTTCATTTGATACTCTTATCTAGTGAAAAGTTCCATAAAGGTAATGAAGTATTAAAACCTTCTTTAGCAGTTGATTTATAATTCATATACATCCACATGTATAATGCTTAATAAATCGATTATTCTTTAACTACTATTAGCAAAGAAACACTTTTGTCATCTTTTACAATAAGCAACATTCGCATGATTCAAGATGATTCATAATCTCATGAATCCAAAAGTCCATTCTCATGGAGTTTCGAAATGCAACTTTGCTTATGTCTCCAAGACGACACTGCCAAAATGGGTTGGATCAAACTATTTGATTCGTGTTGGGGAATTAATCGCACAAACAAACATAAAACGCAGCGGATAAAGGATTAATCCCCACCAAGGACCCATGTGCATTGCATTGAATCGGAAGGAGGGTTAAAGAATTACCTTAATTCTTTGAAGTTTGAATCACTTAGAAACCAAAATTGCTTCCCTCTATGGTTGATCCACACGGAGCAATACGTTCACCGCGTGCTAGCGCCGGGATGGAAGAAACGGTTTCTTCGAATCGAGAGAAGAGAGCAGAAAAAAAAAATCAGATTTTTCTTTTGCTTGGAGAGACTGAATTTCGGCTGGCTACTTTTCTCAGGTGGCTGGCCGAATTCTGCTATAGTATTAGTGTGGAGAGTAATTAGGTTTAGGTTAATTGTTTCCTTAAATAATTAACCTAAATAGTTAATTATAATTATAACCTAATACACCTATTAGTTATAATTATATATTAACCCACACAATTTAATATTAATTCTCAATTAACATTAAATCAAATCAATTCTCCATAATACATATATGTATATATAATATTATAATTAATTATATCTCCATATAATTTAATTATAATATGTAGCATACTTTATGCAATATTAATCACATTAATATTTATATATACATACATAAATATATATCACTATATATATTTATTCTCTTTCTCATTCATAAATTATTATCCAATAATAATTTATACCCGATAAGATGAACTTCATTTTGCTCTTGTGTGTGACCCCATAGGATCATATTAATTGGCAATAAGGAAATTACCATAATGTCCTTATAGGTCACAAGCGGACTCTAGCAAGCCATTATGACTACCCAATTAATATGATTGGAATGATCCAATACCTATTTATAGAATGTCATATTCCCTTTTGTCTCTTTGATATCAAGATTAATTATAAGACATGGTACACTTGTCAATCTTATATAATTAATCATATGCTTTCTCGATCTCAAAGTAAACTGTTCAGACAAATCAATTGATACTCTTATCAATTATTTGAGCACGGCCATGCATTTAACAGTCTTACTTATCGAGGGGCCCAGTGATATCGCTCTCTTGTTAGAGAGGGACAAAATCCCATATCTGTCACTCACATCCCTAAGCATGAGTCATATTGTACCCAACCACAGCCTTTATAACTACTCTGTTACAAGCAGCGTTTGACTGCGTCAAAGCACAACATGAATTCATCCCGGAATCCATGGTGACCTCAGGTCAAAGGAATCAGCTGATGACACTACTATAATCAAGATCAGTTGTGACACGTGACCATGAACTTGATCTTATAGTGGGTCTCCAGCAACATGTTCTCTAACACATTGCCCGTGAGTATAATCTGTATCTGTATACACTATATTCATCTTATGAATATCCATTATCACTCACACTAGTCTTAGTTTGTTATTATTCCCATAATAACAATCGACTAGGGAAAATTTAGAATTACACAATTAATTCATGGATACATTATCATAAATACTAACATACAAATATATATGATAAAATAAGTCTTTATTAATGACTTAAGAAGATTGTTTACATAATCCAACATTGGCTTAGGGCACAATCTCTAACAATCTCCCACTTGCCCTAAGTCCAATCTCAAATGTATCTAATACCCATGGACCTAGCATGACCATCATGTACAGCTTGTGAAAGAGCTTTTGTTAGTGGATCAGCAACATTGTCTTCAGACGTAACTTTGCATATCTTCACCTCTCCTCTTGAGATGACTTCTCTTATGTAGTGAAAACGCCGAAGTATATGTTTGGATTTCTGTGACACACTAGGTTCCTTAGCAAGTGATATTGCCCCATTGTTGTCACACAAGAGGCTCACAGGATTCACTATGCTAGGAACGACACCAAGTTCTTCGATGAACTTCTTGATCCAAACAGCCTCTTGGGCTGCATCTGATGCAGCAATATACTCGGCTTCTGTTGTAGATGCAGCTATCGTGCTTTGCTTAGAACTCTTCCAACTTATCGCACCTCCATTCAGAATGAACACATACCCAGACTGTGACTGCATCTGATCTTGATCAGTTTGGAAACTTGCATCCGTGTAACCATTTACAACAAGATCTTCGTCCGAGCCTCCATATATCAAGAATGTATCTTTAGTTCTTCTCAAGTACTTAAGAATACTCTTGACAGCAGTCCAGTGACTATCACCTGGATCAGACTGATATCTACTTGTCATGCTCAAAGCAAAAGAGACATCTGGCCGAGTACATACCATGGCATACATGATAGATCCTATAGCTGACGCATAAGGAATCTTATTCATGCGTTGACGTTCTTCAACTGTCATGGGACATTGCTTACAACTAAGCTTTATCCCTTGCCCAATAGGAACATTTCCTTTCTTAGATTGATCCATACTGAACCTTTTCAGTATCTTATCAATGTATGTACTCTGGCTCAGGCCTATCAATCTCTTAGATCTATCTCTATAGATCTTTATTCCAAGAATGTAGGCTGCCTCACCCAAGTCTTTCATAGAAAAACACTTTCCTAGCCAAGATTTTACTTCTTGCAAGGTAGGAATGTGATTTCCTATTAACAATATGTCATCGACATATAGAACTAGGAAAACTATATTACTCCCACTGAACTTCTTGTACACACAAGGCTCATCTTCGTTTTTGATGAAGCCAAACTTTTTGACTGATTCATCAAAACAATGATTCCAACTTCTTGATGCTTGCTTCAAACCATAAATGGCCTTTTGAAGCTTGCATACTTTATCAGGATTCTTTGGATCGACAAAACCTTCAGGCTGTGTCATGTACACATCCTCAACAAGGTTTCCATTTAGGAAAGCTGTTTTGACATCCATTTGCCATATTTCATAGTCATAATATGCTGCTATGGCAACAAGAATTCTGATGGACTTGATCATAGCTACTGGCGAAAAGGTTTCGTCATAGTCTATACCATGAACTTGTCGGTAACCCTTTGCCACTAACCTTGCTTTATAAGTCTGAATATTCCCATCCATGTCCGTTTTCAACTTGAAAACCCATTTGTGCCCTATTGCTTTAGCACCCTTTGGGAGATCAACCAAAGTCCATACTTTGTTGTCGTCCATGGATTGAATTTCTGACTTCATAGCATCAAGCCATTTTTCAGATTCTGAATTAGAGACAGCTTCCATGTACGTGGAAGGTTCATTCTCTTCTAACAGAATCAGATCATTTTCGTTCGTGACGAGAAATCCATATCTCTCGGGCTCATGACGAACTCTACTTGATCTACGTTGGACTTGTGTTGCTGGTTCTGACTCAACAACTTCTTGTGAATCAGGTTGTTGTTCCATTTGAAAACCATTTTCATTTTGGTTATCCAGATTTTCTTGCAGGTGTACTTTACTCCCACTGATTCCTTTGGAAATAAACTCTTTTTCCAGGAATATACCATTCCTAGCAACAAACACTTTGTTTTCACTAGGACTGTAAAAGAAATAACCTTTAGTTTCTTTTGGATAACCTACAAAGTTGCACTTCACAGATTTTGGTGCTAACTTATCTGAAATCAAGTATTTCACATAAGCTTCGCATCCCCAAATCTTGAGAAAAGACAAATTTGGTCTCTTACCAACCCATATCTCATATGGTGTCTTTTCAACTGCCTTTGATGGAACTCGGTTCAGTGTGAATGCCGCTGTTTCAAGTGCATATCCCCAAAAGGATAGGGGAAGACTTGTTTGACTCATCATCGACCGAACCATATCCAATAAAGTACGGTTCCTCCTCTCAGACACACCATTCCACTGTGGTGTACCAGGAGGAGTTAGTTGTGAGACAATCCCACAATTTCTAAGATGATCGTCAAAGTCTTGGCTCAAATATTCACCACCTCGATCAGATCTAAGTGCTTTAATTGTCTTGCCAAGTTGGTTTTGTACTTCATTTTGGAAGGCTTTGAACATTTCAAAGGATTCCGACTTATGCTTCATTAGATATAGATAACCATATCTACTGAAATCATCAGTGAACGTAATGAAGTATTGAAAACCACCTCTAGCAGTTGTGCTCATAGGCCCACATACATCTGTATGTATGAGTTCTAATAAGTCACTAGCCCTTTCACTGTGACCAGTAAAGGGACTCTTGGTCATCTTACCCATTAAACAAGACTCGCAAGTGTCATATGTTTCAAAAACATCTAGACCCAAAATTCCATCTTTATGGAGTTTTGAAATGCGTTTCTCATTAATGTGTCCTAGACGACAGTGCCAGAGATAAGTAGGATTCACAACATTTGTTCTTATCCTTTTGGTATTTATGTTATATACATGCTCATTATAACCTTCACTAAGGTTCAACAAATAAAGACCATCATGTAAATCCGCATTTGCATAAAACAAGTCTTTATTGAAAAGCAATAAGTGATTATTCTCAATAACACATTTAAATCCTTCCTTGTCCAAACATGAAATAGAAATGATGTTCCTAGACAAATTAGGAACAAAATAACAATTATTCAAAGAAAGAACAAGTCCACTTGGCAACTTGAGCTCGTAGCGACCGACTTCATAAGCAGCAACTCTAGCTCCATTCGCCACATGGAATTCTACCTCGCCCTTCTTGAGCTTTCTACTTCCTTTAAGCCCCTGCACATTCATACAAATGTGAGAACCACAACCGGTATCTAATACCCACGAAGTAGAAACAGAAGTAGAATGAAATATTTCAATAACATAAATACCTTGATTAGCGGTCTCACCGCCTCTCTTCTTCCTCAAGTCCTCCAAATAAAGCTTGCAATTTCTGCGCCAATGACCAGGCTGATTGCAGAAATGGCATGTGCCTTCCTTTGGAGGCTTTGCCTTGGTAACAGCTTTGGGCTTCTTTGCATCCTTCCCAAACTCTTTGGGTTTGTTTGCTTTACCCTTCTTCTTCTGGATCCTACCCTTTTGCACCATATGGATCCCTTTGGAGCTTGGCTTCTCTTTTATCGTTACTTCAGCGTTTTTCAGCATCCCATGCAGTTCGCTGACCGTTTTGTCCATATCATTCATGTGATAATTCATGACAAAATGGGAGTAACTCTCGGGAAGAGAATTAAGGATCAAATCCGTTGCCAACTCAGGTCTGAGTGGCGAACCAAGCCTCTCCAACTGATCAATATACCCTTTCATCTTCAGAACATGGGCACTAACCGAACTCCCTTCGGTCATCTTGCACCCAACCAAAGATCTCAAGGTCTCATACCTTTCCCTTCTCGCTTGCTTTTGGAACATTTCCTTAAGCTCTTGAGACATCTCATATGCCTCAAATGTTTCCAGATCCTTCTGAAGTTCCGGAATCATTGATGCGAGCATCAGGCATTGTACATCAATCTGATCATTTTGATGCTTGTGAAAAGCATCCCTTTCAGCTCTTGAAGCTGTGGTGGGTGGAGGGTTAGCGGGCAAAGGCCCATCCAGAACATACAGCTTTCGCTCTTGCTTGAGAACAATTCTCAAGTTGCGATACCAATCTAGGTAATTGGTTCCGTTCAGTTTATCCTTCTCAAGGATAGATCGAATAGAACCGGGATTGCTTGTGTTGGCCATTTATCTACAACAGAAAATATATGCAAAGTTAATTACATAAGAGAATTAAACTCCCACTAAAATTATAAAACCCTTTAAAATATTTAAGTGGGTAAAAGACCCAAAATCCATACTTAACCATAGCACTGCTTTGGCATGTCCCTATGATTAAATATAATTTCGGTAGACATCACCATGTCAATTACATCATTATGTAACTCTTTTAATTTATGAGATGCATGATATCATATATCATATTTAATTTGCATGTTACTCATCTCATCTTTGCCTCGGGTTCAAAACACCATTTTGATTAACCCTTTGTTAAACCAATTACAACACAATGAGAATCACCATTTCTCATATTATCGCTTCGCTAAGGTCACAACATGCGTACCCGCTTTGGCGTGGCTACCATGATGCGAACATAGTACTTGACTAGTGTTATACGTAATTGGGTGGCAAAAATATAAACTTCATAAGTTTATTTAGGGTTTATTAATTCCTGTGATTAAAATGTATCTCATACAATACATGGCATTAACATTAATCTTTCTAAGTTAATATTAATTCTAGCATGGCATCCAATGTCATACATTCATCTAGCATGCATATTTCATACTTAGCATGGCATCACATGGCATCAAAATATAAAACATGCAATAGACTCGAAAGACCGTGTTATGGTATGGTTTTATCTACATTGATTTTCACAGGCCAATATGAAAATCAACAGGTCATTTCCTAGGTGGTTGTAACCATCGCATGGTCGCAGCACAGCCGCATCCCTTGGATCCGTCTTCACGTCTTTGTTCCTTGGCACCATCTCATGGATTTACATACTTTACAAAATTGTATCCTATACAATTTTCTAGTAAATAAAATTTACAAACAATAAATTGCATCCTATACAATTTATCTAGAAAAATAAGATTACATAAATACAAACGACTCGCAGGCCGTATTTATAAAACCTTACATTCACCAAAACCAAAAGAAAAACAAAAAACATCCAAGGGTCCAAAACCATACCACAACACCATGCATAAAATTATCACAATAATTTTATATCTACAAGATTTAGGGTTCATAAAGGGTAAAATACAATCCTATTGTATTTAGAGTAATTGATTTGAAAATCGTAAATGTGTAGAAACAATTTCCACACATAAACGAAAAACACCAAACCCAACTTCCAGCGATCCAACTCGCTGCTGAGTTGGACGGGGGTACGGGGGCGGTAGCCCCTGTTGCGAAGCAAGCGCCGCAGGCAAAAAAAAATTTTCACGCAAAAAACAGCCCCCTCTGAAAATTCCCAGGTGGCACGCCGTGCCAAGGGCGGCACGCCGTCGTGCCACCATTCTGGTCGCAACACTGGAAACGGTTTCCAGTTGGCACGGCGTGCAAAGGCCCAGCACGTCGTGCCATATGCAAAATTTTCAGGTTGGCACGCCGTGCCAAATCGGCACGCCCGCGTGCCACCATTCTGAACTCAAGCATCCAGGAACGATTTCCTGTTGGCACGCCGTGCCAAAACCGGCACGCCGGCGTGCCAACATGCTGAATCCAAAATTTCACCCCTTTTCTGATTCAAAACAATTACAACCAAATCATTCACAATGATTCACATTAAAATCAAATTTTAAACATATTATTCACAATAACATTGAACCCTAAATCAAGAACATACAACCCTAACATGCAATTTTGATCTAATCAAAATAACAAATCCAATTCAACCAATGCACAAGTGGCTCTGATACCACTGTTGGGGAATTAATCGCACAAACAAACATAAAACGCAGCGGATAAAGGATTAATCCCCACCAAGGACCCATGTGCATTGCATTGAATCGGAAGGAGGGTTAAAGAATTACCTTAATTCTTTGAAGTTTGAATCACTTAGAAACCAAAATTGCTTCCCTCTATGGTTGATCCACACGGAGCAATACGTTCACCGCGTGCTAGCGCCGGGATGGAAGAAACGGTTTCTTCGAATCGAGAGAAGAGAGCAGAAAAAAAAATCAGATTTTTCTTTTGCTTGGAGAGACTGAATTTCGGCTGGCTACTTTTCTCAGGTGGCTGGCCGAATTCTGCTATAGTATTAGTGTGGAGAGTAATTAGGTTTAGGTTAATTGTTTCCTTAAATAATTAACCTAAATAGTTAATTATAATTATAACCTAATACACCTATTAGTTATAATTATATATTAACCCACACAATTTAATATTAATTCTCAATTAACATTAAATCAAATCAATTCTCCATAATACATATATGTATATATAATATTATAATTAATTATATCTCCATATAATTTAATTATAATATGTAGCATACTTTATGCAATATTAATCACATTAATATTTATATATACATACATAAATATATATCACTATATATATTTATTCTCTTTCTCATTCATAAATTATTATCCAATAATAATTTATACCCGATAAGATGAACTTCATTTTGCTCTTGTGTGTGACCCCATAGGATCATATTAATTGGCAATAAGGAAATTACCATAATGTCCTTATAGGTCACAAGCGGACTCTAGCAAGCCATTACGACTACCCAATTAATATGATTGGAATGATCCAATACCTATTTATAGAATGTCATATTCCCTTTTGTCTCTTTGATATCAAGATTAATTATAAGACATGGTACACTTGTCAATCTTATATAATTAATCATATGCTTTCTCGATCTCAAAGTAAACTGTTCAGACAAATCAATTGATACTCTTATCAATTATTTGAGCACGGCCATGCATTTAACAGTCTTACTTATCGAGGGGCCCAGTGATATCGCTCTCTTGTTAGAGAGGGACAAAATCCCATATCTGTCACTCACATCCCTAAGCATGAGTCATATTGTACCCAACCACAGCCTTTATAACTACTCTGTTACAAGCAGCGTTTGACTGCGTCAAAGCACAACATGAATTCATCCCGGAATCCATGGTGACCTCAGGTCAAAGGAATCAGCTGATGACACTACTATAATCAAGATCAGTTGTGACACGTGACCATGAACTTGATCTTATAGTGGGTCTCCAGCAACATGTTCTCTAACACATTGCCCGTGAGTATAATCTGTATCTGTATACACTATATTCATCTTATGAATATCCATTATCACTCACACTAGTCTTAGTTTGTTATTATTCCCATAATAACAATCGACTAGGGAAAATTTAGAATTACACAATTAATTCATGGATACATTATCATAAATACTAACATACAAATATATATGATAAAATAAGTCTTTATTAATGACTTAAGAAGATTGTTTACATAATCCAACATTGGCTTAGGGCACAATCTCTAACAATTCGATCCTTACAGTATTTATGTTACAGATGGGCTCCACATATAAAGACAATTATGTAAATCTACATTTCATAATCATGTCTTTATAAAGTTTATAATTCACAATTATAAAATAAACAACATTTGTTTACTCAAGCCAACAAGCTCAATAGACAACAAGAGTTCGTAACTCACATGTAAAAGTTCATAACCTTTAACCAAAGTTCATAACTTTCATATAAAAGTTCATAACTTTTATGAAAAGTGGTTCGTAACTTTTAACTTGAAGTTCACAACTTTCATGTAAAAGTTCAGAACCTTCGAGTAGCAACCTTTGCTTTTCTTGTCTATTCGCATTCTACCTTTCACCTTCATAAGGTTTCTATTCAAGTTGCGATTCATCATATTCTACTAATATGAGATCCACAACTGGTATCTAATACCTTTGATATAGAGACAAAAGTAGAATAGTTAATAAATACTTAAGGTAGCAGTCTTACTGCCTTTCATCTTCTCATAGTTCTCCAAACAAAGTTTGCTATTTCCATTCTAATGAACGATTCATTCTAGAAATGGCAACATCCTTCTTTTGGAGATCTCTCTATGCCAACAGCTTTGGTCTTTAAAACATGTTTCACCCGAACCTTTCGGTCTTTATGCTTTTCGACCTTCCTTTTATCCTTTTCCTTTTGAACCTTAAGCACACAATTCGAGGCGGGCTTATCCTTTATGGATAACTTAACATTCTTTTGCATCCTATGCAACTAATTCACAATTTTCTCCATGTCATTCAAATGATAGTTCATCACCAATGACTATCAATTAATGAATTCAAGATCACATCTTAATGCCCTTTTGGAGGCCAATGAGAAAATGTTGCCTCAAACATTTATCTTTTCTTGCTCACTAACTGATGGAACATTTCCATTTGTGATGTATCATATATCTCAAGTAAAACTTCCACGTACGGAAGAATTGGTGGCAAGTGTAAGATAACAAAATTTAACAGAGTCCCTTCGATGCTTCAAGTAAGCATCTTTTATACTCGTGTTACAATTGCTAGTGGTTCATTGGGCAAAAGGATTATTGTGAACATATGATTCCTTTTGATTTGAGAACAATTCTCAATGTTCAATAACAATCGAGATCAAGGTAATAGCAATTATAACTATAATAAAGCGTGTAAAGATTTTAGTTAAATGCTCCCACTTAAATTATAAAACCCTTTAAAATATTTAAGTGGGTGAAGATCCAAAATCCATACTTAACCATAGCACTGCTTTGGCATGTCCCTATGATTAAATATAATTTCGGTAGGCAAAGACTCAAAATCATGCTTTAAACCATTTAAACATATTTTGGATGTGCACTTCTTTGCCAATTGCATCATTATGCAACTCTTCTAATTTATGAGATGCATGATATCATATATCATATTTAATTTGTATGTTACTCATCTCATCCTTGCCTCGGGCTCAAACACCTTTTTGATTAACCCTTTAGTTAAACCAATTACAACACAATGAGAATCACCTTTTCTCATATTATTGCTTCGCTAAGGTCACAACATGCGTACCCGCCCTGGCGGTATACCATGACGCGAACATAGTACTTGACAAGTGTTATGCGTAATTGGGTGGCAAAAATATAAACTTCATAAGTTTATTTAGGGTTTATTAATTCCTGTGAGTTAGTTGTATCATATACAATTTCATGGCATTAATATTAATCATACTTTTGTTAATATTAATTAGCATGGATTCTTATGGCATACAATTGTCTAGCATGCATATAGAATATCTAGCATGGCATCACATGGCATCTAAATAAAATAAAGCATGCATATGACTCGAACCGTGTTATGGTATGGTTTAAATCTACATTGATTTTCATAGGCCAATATGAAAATCAACAGGGTCATATCCTAGGTAGTAGCATCCATCACATGGTCATTGCACCGCCTCTTGGATCCGCCTCCACGTCTTTGCTTCCAAGCACCATCTCATGGATTTATATTTTACAAAAAAAATTGCAACCTATACAATTTTTCTAGTAAAATTAATTTTACATATCATAAATTGCATCCTATACAATTTTTCTAGTAAAATTAAAATTTAAAATTTACATAAATACAAACGACTCGCAGGTCGTATTTATATAAAACCATAATAAATAAAATAAAGCATCCACGGGGTCCAAAACCATACCATAACACCATGCATAAAATTATCAACAATAATTTTATATCTAAAAATATTTAGGGTTCAAAGTGGTAAAATACAATCACATTGTATTTAGAATTAATTAATTTGGAAAAATTCGTAAATATGCAGAAACAATTTTCCACACTTAAAACGAAAAAGGGGTAAAACTGTCGGACAGTATGCTCGTCGGGCCGCGCACTGCAGTATCCAATACTGCGCGCAGCCCGACGGGCTGCGCAACACAAAGCTGCGCAGCCCATGCTGCTTACGCAGCATGTGCAATTGCAATTGCAATTGCAATTGCAGTTGGGCGCAATTGCAATTGCAATTGCAATTGCACCCAAAAAATATTCTGGGCATTATGCCCAGAATAACGAAACAAATTTTCTTTTTTTTTTTTTTTTTTTTTTTTTTTTTTTTTAATTAATTGAAACAATTTCAATTAAAATCCCATGAATCAAATTCATGATTCCAAAACCCCTTAAACATTCCAAATCATTAACATAAAATCATTCACAATGATTAATCAATAAAATCAAATTTTATTTTGTTATTCACAATAACATAGAACCCTAAATAAAACATACAAACTCCTAACAACAATTTTGATCCAATCAAAATCATACAAACCCTAACATGCAATTTTGATCCAATCAAAACATAAATCCAATTCAATCAAAATACAAGTGGCTCTGATACCACTGTTGGGAATTAATCGCACAAAACAAAATGCGCAGCGGAAATAAAAGATTAATCCCCACCAAGGACCCATGTACATTGCATTGAATTGGAAGGAGGGTTAAAGAATTACCTTAATTCTTTGTAGGTTTTGAATCAATTAGGAACCAAAGTAGCTTCCCTCTACGGTTGATCCACACGGAGCAATTCATTCACCGCGTGCTAGCGCCGGGATTGAAGAACGATTCTTCGAACGAGACAGAGAAAGCGAAAAATCAAATTTTTCTTGGAGTTTTTTTTGAGAAATTTCGGCTGCCACTATTCACCTTTTTTGGTGTGGCTGCCGAAAAAATCCTCATTAGTGTTGGCTAGGGTTAGTCATTTTAGGTTATAAAACTTCCTTTTATATCCATTAAACTTAATTATAATTATAACTTAATACCCTTATTAGTTATAATTATAAATTAACCCACACAACTTAATATTAATTCTCAATTAATATTAAATCAATTCCATTCTCCATCATACACATATGTATATTTGATATTATAATTAATTATATCTCTATATAATTGAATTATAATATGTAGCATACTTTATGCAATATTAATCATATTAATATTTATATATACATATATATATAAATATATATATATATCATTATATATATATTTATTCTCTTTCTCATTCATAAATTATTATCCAATAATAATTTATACCCGAAAAGATGAACTTCATTTTGCTCTTTGTGTGTGACCCCATAGGTTCATATTAATTGGCAATAAGGAGATTACCATAATATCCTTATAAGTCATAAGCGGACTCTAGCAAGCCTTTATGACTACCCAATTAATATGATTGGAATGATCCAATACCTATTTATAGAATGTCATATTCCCTTTTGTCTCTTTGATATCATGATTAATCATAAGACATGGTACACTTGTCAATCTTATATAATTAATCATATGCTTTCTCGATCTCAAAGTAAACTGTTCAGACAAATCAATTGATACTCTTATCAATTATTTGAGCACGGCCATGCATTTAACAGTCTTACTTATCGAGGGGCCCAGTGATATCGCTCTCTTGATAGAGAGGGACAAAATCCCATATCTGTCACTCACATCCCAAAGCATGAGTCATATCGTACCCAACCACAGCCTTTATAACTACTCTGTTACAAGCAGCGTTTGACTGCGTCAAAGCACAACATAAATTCATCCCGGAATCCATGGTGACCTCAGGTCAAAGGAATCAGCTGATGACACTACTATAATCAAGATCAGTTGTGACACGCGACCATGAACTTGATCTTATAGTGGGTCTCCAGCAACATGTTCTCTAACACATTGCCCGTGAGTATAATCTGTATCTGTATACACTATATTCATCTTATGAATATCCATTATCACTCACACTAGTCTTAGTTTGTTATTATTCCCATAATAACAATCGACTAGGGATATTTAGAATAACACGATTTATTCATGGATACTTATCATAAATGCTAACATACAAACATAAATGACAATATTAATCTACATTAGATTAATCTTAGAAGTCAAATTACATAATCCAATATTGGCCTTAGGGCACAATCTCCAACAGTTTCTTCTTAAGCTCTGTATACCACTCTGGATATCCAATTAACTGAAAACAAGATTCTTTTGTATGACCTGGATTGTCACAATGACAACAAACCAAACCTTCCTTGCCATGATCTTCTTTCTTCTTTTTCTTCTGAAAACCCGATCTTGTAGTTCTGTTCTTATAAGAAGGCTTAAATCTGTTATTCTGGGAGTAAGAAAAATTAGCAATCTCAAAATTATTATCTATAGACACTTCATGCTGTTTCTCCACTCTTGTTAACATAGAATATGCCTTGTTTATAAAAGGCAGGGGATCCATTAACAGGATTTGATTTTTAACATGCTCATAGGTATCATTAAGTCCCATGAGAAATTGAATTAGACGATCTTCCTCCTGCAAATCTGAAATTCTTTGAAAAGCGTTGCACAAACAATTTCTTGAAATTCCGCAATGACAAACAGGATTTGGCCTTAACAAGTTGAGTTCATTCCATAATCTCTTCAGCTTTGTGTAATATTGCATTATGGACAAATTACCTTACTGAAATAGGCTGATATTTCTCTTGATTTAGTACAACAAGGGGCCATTGCTATTGCCAAACCGTTGCTCCAGCTCCTTCCACAATTCTCTGGCTGTTTCTGCATACAAAAAATCTTCACACAACTCTTTGGACATCGAATTAAGAATCCAAGAAGAGACTAAACAATCGGTCTTCTCCCATCGATCGTATTCTAGTGTATCCACCTCTGGTATTATGTTATCTTTGTTGGTGTGCCCTAGTTCTTAGGGCATTGGATTCTTGTATTTTGTATTATACATTAAGAATCATGTATGAATACATTATTTGTGTCACATTAATAAAGGCAATTAATCTATTTCATTTATATCTTGTGCTATAATATGAGTAGAGTATCCATTGATTGATAATCATAAAACCTATCCTAGGTCTGTTCTAATCGTGGGAACGAATAGAACCACAGACTTGTATATTCGATGACTGTATGGCAGTTCTTAACTAGACATAGTACTTGTATAGTCAGTCATGAATATATTTACATGTCGTTGACATGGGACTGGATCGATCAGCACAAGAAAGTCACATGGTTGTCGCGTCATAGGTCTTTCTTGAGTAGGTCTCTTTTGTCCTCAAACCAGATTTCATTATAATATCAATATGGAATCCGGTTCACTTTGACATACGCCTAACAGGTCTGTAAAAGGATGCTAAATACGGGTATGATTGGGTGGATAGGTGAACATGTTGATATTGATGATGAAGTGATGGAATTGCCACTCCAGTAACACCGAGATGATATCATTGGCCACTTGATGAGTGGGACTGATAAGTGTATGGCCATACCCAAATAAGTTGGTTGCTTATTTGATTAATCAGTCAACTCAAGATCAAGAAATATAATAAACAACAGAAGAGGATGACGGACACCATACCTCTTGTTTATTCATATCGATATCGTTAGGCAAAGGACAGTATGAGATTACTACCGGGTGAGTGTCTTCTAAAGACTGCTGCATCTCTGTCTTAATTGGGGGCTGTAATGGTTTGCTAGAACCCACTTACAGTCTGTGGGCCTTGGGCCTACTGCCAACATAAAGACAGACCCATAGGATCGTGCACATAGATCAACTGAACTGGAACTTATAGAAATTGTACATGTAATGTACATTGGAAGGAATGCGTTAATTAATTAGTTGACATTCGGTGTCAAGGTAATTAATTGACATTGGGTTGAATTTAATTTAATTAATTAGTTTACATAATGTAATTAATTAATTTATCAATTAATTGAATTACATAAAGTAAACAATTAATTAAATAATTTTCCTAAGTAGGAAAATTAAATACATATGTTGTATTAACTTAAGTGTGATTTAATTTTATTTAGGGGTAATTAAATTTAGCCAAATGGAATTAAATTACATAGTATATACTTTTTAATTAAAGTTTATTTATGTAATTATAATCCTAGTGGGCTTGGGTTTAATTAACCTAATTAAAACCCAACTAGACAAGGTGTCTATATAAGGGCACACTTAAGGAAGAAAAACCTAATTCAACTCTAATTAATTGCTGGAAATTTCAGCCACCAATAGCAGCCCCAAAACAGCCGAAAATCCCAGCATTAAACCTCAATTCCTTTGCATCTTCGGCTAGCACCGGTTCCCGCTCAATAGTTGGTCGTGCACCGGACTTTGGAGATCGCAGTTTCAAGTAACGATTCTGCAGCAGTCTCTAGAAGAGACGAATCCGGTGAGTTAATCTCTCTTGATTCAATGTGGTTTTATTCTAATCAATGGTAATTGGACACGATAGGTGGATTCTAAGAAATTTTAAAACGGTGTATTTTCCACTACGCCACGTTATTTTTCCAATGACGAATCCCAACAATCTTTAAGTATGTACTTCAGTTTCTCTTTAGCTGTTAAAGCTCTTTTAATGGCTCTACTCCACGGTAAATAATTCTTCCCTGTTAACACGGCATTCACAAGTGACATACCCGGGTTTTCAGGTTGATGAATCTACATAGTACGATTTTCTCTCTCACCACTGTTGCTGCTCTCCATAACTGGCGGTTCTTCCTGTGCTTGCTCTTCATTGCGAAGTGCCTCTTCCTCACGAAAAACTTCATAGCGGTTCGTCCTCCTCACCATAGCTCTGATACCATGTGAGAATCAAAAGAAGAGAAGATAAATTGTATTTCTTAGCTTTCAATTACAAAGCTTCAAGTCGAAAAACAGAGGATTGTAGAAGATGTATTTATAAATCCCTAATCTGAGAAAAGAGGGAAAAAGAAAAGAGAATTGGGAAAGTAGAAGTTGTTGGAGAGTTTGTTACAGCTGTAACTTATTTCAACGGAAAAATGCCACATCAGCGAGCATATTCTAAGATACCAAAAGCATCTTCATTCATCCCTTTATGCCTTGCCTTCCTGCTGCTGAGTTATGCTTAATAATCCTATTCCAACATGTTTGAGAGGAAGAACAACTAAACCACGAACTAAAACGGCTAGAGAGGACTTTTGGATGATAGAATGTTGTATAGGAAAAAGCTTATAGAAAATAGAATAATATTTTCTATTGGGTAAAAATCATCAATAGTACATGAACTTGCATCTTACTAACATAATGGTACATGAACTTCAAAACTAGACATAAAAGTACATCAACTTAGCAATCCGCTAATATCAAAGTCAAAATTACCGTTGACTGTCAAAAATACTGTTGACCACGCCAAGAACCGGTCAAAAAGGATGACGTGTCAGTTTTCACCGGGTTTTGGCGTGGTCAACGGTTATTTTTCATGGTCAACGGTAATTTTGACTTTTATGTTAGTGGGTTGCTAAGTTGATGTACTTTTATGTCTGTTTTTGAAGTTCACGTACTATTATGTTAGTAAGGTAAAAGTTCATGTACCATCGATGATTTTAAACCTTTTTCTATTGATAGTGGATTGGGTATTTTTAACAAACCAACAGTATGTATTGATTATCAGTTTTAAAGTATCATAAAAAGTACTACTGATTGATGTTAAAGTTCCATGAAAATTATAGAGCTAGAGGGTAGAAAGTGGTTTATTTACGTAGAAAACCATAAACCTGATTAATACCTGCTTTGATTTCAATATTAGCACCTAATACTTTAGAAAACTTAATTGTATTCCAATTAACTGATGCCTTGATTGATGTCTACAATTAGTTAATGTCTACAAAAAAAATTTTCAAACTCGTTTCGTCATAGTTTTATCGCAGTTTAAGATGATTTAAAATAAAGAAAAATATATATTTTAAAATAATTTAAAAAATAATGAGAAAAAAAATCTAAAGATTAAAAACACACAAAAAAAAAAAAAACAAAATTCAAATAATGCACACAAAGTTTAATTGCAATTTCAGAAATAATGTTTGTGGAATGTTAGTTTTTTTTATACCTTGACTCGTGTATAGGGGTGGCAACGGTGCGGGTGCGGGGACGGGGATGCATTTACCGCTCCGCCCCCAATGATTGCGGGAGCAGTTTCGGAGATTCTCCATTTAATATTTCGGGGATTTTTTTACCCTCATCCCCGTCCCGCGCGGGTACCTATGGGTATCGGTGAATCTCCACCCTTCCAACAAATAAAAAAAATTACTATTTCGTTATTTGAATAACTATTTTAACATTCAATATCCAAAATACAAATTCTACCACATCACAAATGTGGTTTAACATTAAATATCCAAATTACAAAATATATCCAATATTACAAACATTCAATATTATTTTCCCTATCCATAATTTACCTACAAAAAATAATTAAAAATCAGTTAGTAACTAGCCGGTAACATTTAGTTAGTGAGAAAAACCTTTCTAATTAATTAGTAAAACGTTTGACATCGTCATGCTAATAATTAGGTGAATACAGTACATTAGATTGAAGATGAAAAAATAAATAAACAAATACATAAGCTTAAGATACATATAAAAAATAAATAAACAAATAAAAAAAGGACAACTATAAAAGAAACTAGCTTAATTAAATGCTTAAGATGCATTTAAATGTTTACTTTTCTATCATCATACCCCTAATTGATATTATACGTACGGGGATTTATACGGGGACTAATACGGGAACAGGGCGGGGATCCCCATGGGGCGGGGATAGTACTACCTGCCCCCACGCCCATTTAAGAATCGGGGATAAAATAACCTCCATCCCCATCCCCCTAGGGGATAATATCGGTTATTCCCCGCACCCTTCAATTCGGATCTCCACGGTTTTCGGGTAATCTCCGCCCTATTGCCACCCCTACTCGTGTATGTAATGTTAGTAAAAAAGATAAGTGAAATTCTGACATATTAGAAATATAAATTTGATTTTTTTTTCTTATTTTCAATATTTTTAGTGTGTATGGCATTATTGTAGATATAATAATTTTTATTTTGTTGGTATTTGGTAAAGATCTCTAAAGGATAAATACATCTAAATATCCGAATATGGTAATCAGGTTACATCTTGAAGCTCGCATAGATTATTCAAGTTTGATTTGCAACCGAAATATCTCGAACAACAGACTTGTATTACCGATCATGATTACTCTACGTCAATTGATTGTGAAAGAGTAAATTGATGAATCTATAAACTAGGTATGTGAAGAGCAAAGGGAGACTAACTAAGGAGGGAGAGAAAATCAGTCTACACCAATTTTTGTGTCTTTTTCGTATATTGTGTTTGATTCACTGCTATTTCTTGTAGCGGGTGATTGGATCAATCATAATAAAATTCAAACTGTTAAATTAGGATAAATCTTAATCAACTGAGATAATTATATATCTATTTGAATTGTTTGTATCCACTCATCACAATTACGAGCGAATTGCAATTCTAAACCTTCTATAATTCCTACAATCTTATTAAACATTAGGTTATTAGCGTGTGAATAAAGTTGACATCTCCTTTTCTACTTCTTATACCAAATTACCTAAACCAAAAATAACATCTCACCAATTTTCAGATCTTCATATATGATATGATATGATTATAATTAATCTGAGCGAAATTTTCAACACATGATGTCACAATGTATAACTATTCACTTCAACAGAAATTAATATAATTTGTCCATTTGGCTTCCAGGCACTGATATGGTTGAGCTAACAATAAATTTCACTACATTTTTAATCTTATAGTTAAATGTTTATTCAATAAAAAAAAAAATCAAATAACTTGTTACGTATGGTAACTTCTGACTTACTTAAGTACGTGAAGTCAATTTTCACGTGTAAAAACAGGATGGCTTTTCTGGTATATATAATTTCTTTTTATTATTATTATTATTATTATTATTATTATTATTATTATTATTATTATTATCAATTCTGGTATATATGATTTTGACAGTATTGAATATTTTATATTTTAGGGTTCAACTGATTCTGATTTGTAAGAAAAATATAACAGGGGTCAAATTCATATTCTTAAATAAAAGAGTCACATGTTTTAGGGTAAATAATTATAAATAATTATAAATTCTCTGAGGTTTGGTCAAATACACTAGTAGCTCTCTGTGTTTTATATATCTAATTTATACCTCCTTGAAGTTTGTCTCTATCGAGTTATTACCTTGCTCAATTCATTATTAAGCATTTTTCTTTCAAAATTGTTAATATTACTAAGATTTGTGATTAAGATTAACCTTATCTCATATCAAATGTTGATTTTATAAGGTCTTTTGTTACAAAATTATTATTTTTCACTTATTATAAGACATTTTTTTCATACCTTTTATGTTATGATTACATTTGAAAAAAACAAGATATTAACGGGGTATAATTAAGAAAGACTTGAATGTAGAACATTTTAAGAGATAATATAAGTCCATAAATATATATCACGTTAGAAATTTTGATAGAAAACCAAACAATAATAAATAGATAGAGGTCATAGTGTGACGGATGCAAAATACATGGAGGTATAAATTAGATTTGTAAAATACAGGGAGGTACTAGTGCATTTGACCAAACCATAGGGATGTTATGGATCTTTTTGGTCCATTTACTATCACCATTTGCCTTTTGGACTCCTATCCTATTACCATTTCCCTTTTACCTTTTGTGGTATGCAAAAAGGTTGCAAAATAACCCCTAAAAAGCATATTCAGTTAATAAAATTGTTAACAGAATCTAACAGAACATGTTTATTAGAGGCCAGTTTGGAATTTTTTTTATAGCACATGGCACGAAAAGGAAATGTCAAAAGGACAAACCGATAATAGTACTGGGACCAAAAAAGTATTTAGTCCAGGGCATAAATGGAAAATATTAAGCAGATTTATAAAATATTTGTGAAATTTATATATATGTAATTTAAAAAAAAAAAGAAATTAAGAGAATAATAAATTAAAATCTTGTTATGGTTATACTTAAATTGAAAATTATGTTTTTATAATAATAGTAAATACACACCAAAACACCGAATATTTACTCTGCTTGAATACTAATTAAGAGAAAAAGAGAGAGATGATGATTGTTGGACATGGTGCTGCAACCGGACCTACATTCGGTCCATTACTCAGGACTCCTTAAAAATCAAATTTTATGCTAGGTCATATTAATACCTTAAAATATTCGATCGATGCATCACAAAATAATAGAAGCTAGTCTTCAATTAGAAAATAATAGGGTAAACATTTTCTTTTTACATATTATACTAGTTAGTCCATATATATATATATATATATATATATATATATATATATTAAAGTCCCTAAATTTTACCATATTCAATTTTAATTTATCTACTTATTTTTGCATATGAAAATACAAATAAACCCTTAATTATAAAAAAGTTCAATCTTTTAGGTTTTAAATTTAATTAAAATATTTATAATACTATTTCTATATTTGTATATATTAATTATAATGATAAAAGTTTTATTACTACTTGTTTTTAAGATTTTCTTGATTAATTCGATATAATATAATATATTAATTATAATATATATAATTATAATATATTAAATTCGATATATATATTAAATTCGATATATAATATATTAATTATAATGATAAAAGTTTTATTACTACTTGTTTTTAAGATTTTCTTTATTAATTCAATATAATATAATATATTTAAATTGAAAATAAATATTATCATATATCCATACGATATATCAAAGATGGAAAATTTAGATTTGCAATTTTATATAGTTCCGATTCTCATTTTAATTTTTTGAAATATTCTTTTATTTATTTTCTTAATAAAACAAGGTCTAAGCTAATAATTCAGATTTTTATTTATATAAAATTTAATTAATCAACTCATCAATATTGAAAAGAATAGAATTATGTGAAAGAAAAAAAAAAGGAAACATAAAATAGGAACTGCAATATGTTTTAACATTTTAAAATGGAGTAAAAGACACTTTCGTCCTCGTTATAGGCAAACTTAACCATTGAATTATATAAAGGACTAAAGAATTAATAAGAACTATATAATTATTTTTAAAAAATACTTTTGTTTTAGATTTTGTTTTTGGACTCTACCTTTTCAAAATTAATTTTGTACCTTTTTTTCTTAAATAATTGTTGAATTACCGTTGTTTCTTAATTTATATATTTTATACATTTTCCCTTGCAAAAATCCCGTTCAAACTTTTCATATTTACTCAAATGTGTGATTCTATTTTGTCAACATTTCTCTCTCTTCTATTCATAATTTTAATTTAATTTCGCATTTATCTCTTAGACCGTTTATTTTTTTTTCATGCGACTTTAGAAAGTTTTTTTTTTCTCTTTGAAACAAGATCGATATATATATATTTTCGATATTTTTTTTCACTAAGGTATAACTCGTTATACCTTTGTATCTGAAAGTATAACTAAGGTATAATCACTGTAATAGTGTATAACTAAGGTATGATTAATGTAATAGTATATTTTAAGATATATCTAAGTTATAATAACTATAATAGTGTATAACTAAGGTATAATTAATGTAATAGTGTATCTTAAGGTATAACTAAGATAAGGAGGTATAATCATTGCAATAGTGTATCTTAAGATATAACTAAGGTCTAATAAAAGTATAATCATTGAAATAGTGTATCTTAAGATATAGCTAATGTATAACTAAGGTATAATCATTGTAATAGTGTTATTATACCTTAGTTATACCTTTGATATTCTTATTATACCTTACTTATACATTTGTACAACTATTATACCTTATTTATACTTTAGTTATACTTTTGATACTTTTATTATACCTTAGTTATACTTACTGATATCGTAATACACTGATTCTACCTTAGTTATATCTTCTAATACACTAATTATACATTGAGACATTTGTCGGAACCGTACCGACGGGGGGAAAATCTTGGTTTTAATTTAATTTTATTTAATTCAGTTTTTTATGATTATTCTTGTAATAATTTATTATGATATCTGATCGATAACAAAACTTTATAGAGTCGCCACCAATCGATTTTTTGGTCCGATTGGACACCATAAATAACCAGAGATTTATATAGGTTCGTTTGCTAATTACGTGTAGGGAAGATAAAAATCACCCTACCCCGCCCATAATTGGTACTAAAGTCGTAAATTATTCTTGTGGGATGTATTTCTTTCATCCTATTACTAAATATATGTTCATAAAGGTACCCCACTCTAATAAATTGTATTTATTTAAACCCATAACATGGATTTAAATACTTATACACATGCTATATCTGTATTTAAATAAATTTTGCATTTTTACCTTCCATAACATGGACGTAAAATACATATATATCGTAGATCCGATAAATGTGTAAATATCTCCATATAATCACGCAAGGTATATATCAAAAAGTAATTAGGATTTTATAATGCCCGCCATTAAATTAGTTCAGATTATTTTTTATCATGAAATAAGGTTAACCTTATCAACTTAAATTATATTTCATAACCATAGCATAGTTATAAAAATAAAAATTCCAAAATTATACATACACAAATTTATTTTATGTTATTTATTTATTTTAGGAATTTCAAATTTTATTAACCCAAGTTTTTAATTAATTTATAACAAAATTTACAAGTATAATTAAAACAAGATAAAAGACTTAATTTTTGGTTGGGCCACAAATGGTTCTTAATTCAATTAATTTTAAACCATTCTTTTTTTAGGCCCAAAAAGAAAAGACCTAACCCATATAACCTTAAACCAAAAAAAAATTTTGTTGACCAGCAATTAGGCCCTAAACCAAGCCCAACCCGGATTTCCAACCCAATGGGTATTGTCCACCATATAAAAGCCAATTTTTTCGTTCCAAACCCTAGGATCCATTTTTCACCAGATGCCTCCTCCTTCTTCAAACCCTAAGCCTAACCCTAACTCCCTCAAATCAGCCGCCACTTCCCCTCTCTTTCCCGGCCGCCCCTCTTGTTCTCGCCGGCAGCCTCTTCTTTCTCTCGGCTCACCCTAAAAACCGGCCTCTCTCTTCTCTCGTTCTCGGCCGCTCCTTTCATTCTCGCCGGATTTTCTCTTTCGGCTTCGCTTTTCACCGGCCACTCTCTCTCTCTCGGCTCGCCGTAGATCTAGGCTCTCCGCTCACTCTTGGTCTCAGTTTTGCTTTCTCCGTCGATCTGCTTCTCATCGTTCTCTCTTTCTCTCCATCGATATGCTCTCTCCGCTCACTCTTGCTCTCCGCCGATCTATTCTCGCTTTTCTCTTGGTTTGTGTTTTCTGTTTCGGTTTTTAATTTTTTTCTTTTAACTGATTTTGTTTCTTCTATCTTAAGCAGATAAATTCGTCTACCCTGGACTAGCCGGAGTCCGTCGACCGTGGCAGCTTCAGAGCGAACCCAGGTACTTCCTTTTTCTTATTCTCGGTTTCTCAGTTTGTGTTTTCTATTTCATTTTTTCTGCTTTTACTTTTTTTTTTTACTTTTAGTTCTTTGAATCTGTATTTTTTGGTGATTTGGAATTAATATTTTTTACTTGCTGGATTTTTGTTTATTTTGCATGTTGTGCTTTTTTTTGTTATTTTCTGGTTGTTGGTGATGGTTTGGGACTGATTTTGGTGTTTCTCTGGTTTGTGTGTTTTATTTTTGTTTATGCATATTCTGAATTGTTGGGTTTGTGTTGCTGATTTTGCAATACTTGGTTTTGACGATTGTAGTATGATGGATTTTGGGTTTGAATTGATTTATAATTCTGCAAATTTTCTTCTGAGTTTTAATTGATTTTAAAGTTAGTGATTAATGCACTTCTTAAGTGAGCATAGAATGCAAGTGAAGAAGAGAATAATAGTGTGGGAAAAAAAAATGAAATGAATGGATAAATGAACTAAGATATACCAATATTTGGTATAGACATAACATGTCTCTACCAGATCTATCTAAGGATGTTGATTAGTGATTAAAGGATAAATTAATTAAGTAATCACCAATATTTGATTTCTACTCAATGTTGATAAATCTAAGACATTTTTACTTTTACATTATAGTTTATGAAGAAACTTGAAGAGACTCATACATATTGCCGTTTGATCTAATGCTTGTGGCTTTGTTGATGTTCAAAAGTTTTGCTGGAATGCTTGTGAGCTCCTTTAACTGATTCTCTTACTGGATATTTCGAAGGGATTGAAGGACTAATACTTACTTCTTTCTTGCTGTTTACTTCCAACAGGTGAAATGAAATTCAAAGAAAGTTTGGATTTGCAAGAGATGGAAAGATGAAGTTTTTCTCTCTAGGTTAGAGGAACCAGAACCTGGTTCTTCTTACTGAAAGAATAAGAAGAAAAGAATTTGTGATTTAGTGCTTTTTTTTTTGTGTATGCTGTTTTTTATATGTATCTCTGCCCTTTTTTTTTCTCCCCTTTGTGTGTTGTGGGACTGCCCTTTTATAGGCAAATGGTGGGCAGTCCCAAACTTGTAAAACTAGGGACTCTTAAAGGTTAGAGTTGTAATTTTACTAATTTTGGGTTTTGCCCTATGTGTAATTTTAGGGACTGATTTTCTTAATATGCTGGTCATACTTTGTGCCATACTTTCTACTATTTCTGCTGCCCAATTTGGACCTTTTCAATATTATTATCATTTATTATTATTACTGCTAAATTCTGGTTTTTTCTGTTATTATTATTATTATTATTTTTTATCATTACTCTTATACTATAAAAAAAAAAAATCTACAAAAGAACATTTAATTTTTTTTGTGTGTATTTTATTAGTAATTCAATTTTTAAAATTAAAAAAAAAATAAAATATATTGTTAATAAATTACGCGTATAAAAATAAAACTAACCCGGACAAAATCGGGTAGCTACAGTTGCCCCCCTTTGTATAGCTTTAAGAATTTAAAGTTATACAAAGTAATATTAGATACCGATTTTGTTAATTTTGTCACGACTATAGCATAGCCATTAAAAACCTGTTTTTTACAAAACCAAGGATATGACTTTTAATCCTAAAACATGTATTATTATGACGATATCAGCTTATGCTCTAATAACAAACTAGGGAATTATATCCGAGGTTGTTGATCTAGTTAAGCCAGCGAAACGTTACTTTTTTATTGATCTTATCGTGATCAAACCTTAAAGTGAAAACATACATAACCAGATTCGTACCAAATTTCATCGAAATTGATTGTTTTACAATCGAATTTTGAAAACATGATTGATTTTCACGTAATCAGATCCGTATCAAATTTTACCGAAATTTGACCACTTCGTGATCGATTTCTCAAGCAGAAAAATTGGGTTCAGTAATTTGGGAATTGAAAACCAAATGAGATCAATCACATGATGATCAAATCTCACAAACAGAAAATTTGGAATCAATTTTCTAATAATTGAAATCCGAATGAGATTGATCATGTGACGATCAAATCTTACAAGAAGGAAACGTGGAATCAATTTTTTAATAATTGAAATCTGAATGAGATCGATCACGTGACGATCAAATCTCACAAGAAGGAAATTTGGAATCAATTTTCTAATAATTGAAATCCGAATGAGATCGATCGCGTGACGATCAAATCTCACAAGAAGGAAATGTGGAATCAATTTTCTAATAATTGAAATCTGAATGAGATCGATCGCGTGACGATCAAATCTCACAAGAAGGAAATTTGGAATCAATTTTCTAATAATTGAAATCCGAATGAGATCGATCGCGTGACGATCAAATCTCACAAGAAGGAAATGTGGAATCAATTTTCTAATAATTGAAATCCGAATGAGATCGATCGCGTGATGATCAAATCTCACAAGAAGGAAAAGTGGAATCAATTTTCTAATAATTGAAATCCGAATGAGACCGATCGTTTGACGATCAAATCTCACAAGAAGGGAATATGGAATCAATTTTCTAATAATTGAAATCCGAATGAGACTAATCGTTTCACGATCAGATCCCACCAACAAGGAATTTAAGTCGATCCTTGTCAAAGGAATTAATTTATTTTTCAAACCTTCATTTTACGGTTATGACATAACCGTAAAGTTATTAGAAGTTCTTTGTAAGATCGACTATGTAGCAGTCGCTTGGTGGATTCAAATTAAATTGATATTTTAATCAAATATGAAAGACAATTTTTACTAATTTTTGGGTGGTTTAATGGTCATCACATGATCATTAAATATGTCTAGAAATCATTATCGAGTTAATTTTTTTTAAAATTGTGAAGCTACACCTATTAAAGGGAGTTAATCATAGTAAAATGATCAAACTGCTAAAAGGAGCTACTCTCAAGAATAAAAATGCGCACTATTTCAAATCCTAAGAACTATAATCACAAGTGATTTGATTGTGAAAAGATAGAGTTTGACTCCACAAACTCTGTTGCTAAGGGCTTTGATTTCTTGTAAAAGGTTGATCCCAAGGACTCCAATTGATGTTTTAAAGGGTAAAGCTGACTTGTATCAATCAACTTTTGATGGAATATTGACATTAGCATGCCCTAGTCAAATTTCAAACAGGTGGGAATTAACGCGACCCAGTCGAATTTCAAGAAGAGATGAAATTGATATTAATCAAATTTCACAAGACAGAAAATTAATTCTGATTGACATCCAAATTCAGTCAAAAGGAGAATCAACTTTTTATTGATCGAAACTCAAGAGACAAAAGATGAACTTTGGCTGATACCAGTTGAAAGATATGCTTGATGCTTAATCCCTGTGTTTCCACCAAGGGTTTGATTTTGACAAATCTAAACAAAGATATGCTAGTCATAAAAAAAATTCAAACACTTTGACACAATTTTACAGTGGGCATGCTTTTGAACACAAAATGCTAAAAGTAATTGAATTGCATTACAACTTCCCTTTAAAATGACAAGCAAATATAATTCTTGTACAAGATAAACTAAATAAATTAATCTATTTTTTATGCAAATATTCTTAGAGGAACCTTCATAAAAATGTATGATATGATCTTTCTAAAATGGTTTATCAAATACTGAAAGATCAAAATTGGTTTGAGAAGTAAATGAATAATTTAACTCACAAAATACTTCTTTGATTCATTCATATATATAACCCAGGAAAAATCGATGTTGTCTTTTTGGGAAGATACTTTGATGGCATCAATTATCTTCCTTGGATTTTCGAATACGTATCGTCTTGTGTTTCCAACAAGTCCTTAGAGTACTTTTTGTACTTTGAATGCTCCTGTCTTATAGTGATTATTTCTTCAAACGAATAGGCATAGTTTTTCTCATGTAAATTTTCCTTTTGAAGAGATTGATGTCAGTGCCCAAGAGCTCTACACGTAGTCCATGCCCTGAGAATCCTTTTTCCTAAATTGAGTAGCTCTTGGAAGAATAAATGTGATGGTTTAATCCTTATTTTATATTATATCTTGAACAAATTATTTGCAGTAACCTATTCCACTTGCAGCTTGTTTGAGCAAGACATCGGCGTACATCTATGAACCTTGCCCCCCATTCTTGTGAGTAAGTTGTTGATCCAAAAATTATGCATTTTGGTCAAAAGACCTAAATTGCTTGTTGTCCTTAGGGATCTCTTAGTGCAATACACATGAATTTCTAGAGAATTATCCATCTTGTGGTCCTTGAGTAACCATGATATGCATCAATGTTGAACCACACATGTCGGGGCATAATTTGTCAACTCATTGTTTAAAGCAAAATAGGCACTAGAAATGTTCATTTCTCTTGTTCACAAGATCATAATTATTTAATGAATGCTTAAAATAATTTAAATGCATTTAATTTGTGTTAGATTATTAAAGGTTGGTAAATGGTGAGTTCGATAAGGGAAGGAAAATGCCTCGTGACTTGGGTATTTCGTAATGAGATATGCTCGAGAAGAAAATAAGAAGATTTTTAGGTAATAAAGTCATATGAAAAATCCAAATGATTACAAAACAAGATATATTTCATTGCTCAAAATGTTCTGTCATAGTTTTCTTGTCTATTGGAGCGTATTATTCTGATCCTTATTGGCAAGGACATTAATTGCCCCCCCAGTCTTCATTTGCTTTGTTGATGATACTATTCTTGCTAGCCTAAGTAATTTTTGACTTCGGGGAATGATATTTAACAGTGACTTTATCCTTTTATCAATGATGTCCTTGTTCTTGCACTATTTTATTGGTGGCATCCTTGCAGTTACCCCCAAATTGGTTTCTAATGAAATCCTTGCTCTGATCAGCTTGTACTGATTTTGACTTTTAACAAAGACATTTCATGGTTGCCTCCCGAGTTTATTGGAGATGAAGTTCTTGTGATAATTTTGACTTTCATTCGAGGCCTTTTCCACAATTGCCCCTAGACTTGTTGTTGATGAAGTCTTTGATCCTATCCATCTGTGCTAATCTTGAGTTTCATCATGGGTATCTTCTTAGTTGCTCCTACTATCAATTTCATAATGCCCCCTCGAATCTCATCTAATATTGACATATTCCTTGTAAAGGGTCCTGAAGTGATTTCTTTTCTTTTCTTTTCTTCTTTTTTTTTATTCTTTTTTTATTCTTTTTTCTTTTTTTTTTTTTTTTGGATGGATGCAATGCACCCACTTGAATCCATCCGACTCAATGTGCATATTTTGTTCCTTATGAATTAGGATATCTCACTTAATCTGTATCGTTGCATCGTAGAATGAAACATTTCTTCTTTCTATCGCCTTGAAGTATTAAGAAGAAATATGCTGGTTATCTGGCGATACTACATTCATCCTTGTTTGCCTTCATCATAACTTGATATTCTTGATTTTCATATCATGCATTTCTAAACGTTAACAAGATTAATGAATCGAGCTAATTTTTTAAACTACTATGTGCTCATTTTCACGTTCCTCTTCATTAATGAAGACTATCATCATAACTAGAGATCATAAGGACTTTTTCGGTTTATTAGGGTTTACAAATGAGATGGGTAAAAGGAGTAAGAGGGATGTTAAGTGATTCAAGAAAACTAGATGAAATAAAGGTCCCCTAATAGCTTTATTTCTTGATCTTATTAAGGCATCAGGGCTTGGAAATCAGATTTGAAGGTTTTTTTTTTTTTTTTTTTTTTTTTTTTTTTTTTTGAATTCCTCGCTTGATAATTCACTTGGTCGCTTAGACAACATATTGACATAAGTAGTCGTCTAAAGTTCATTGGATCTAAAATATTCTGCCAACTTGGATTCCGAGACTCAAAGTCACCACTTTTCCTATGATTAAGGTCCCAAAAAATTTGATAATCTTGGCATTCTCTATGAAATTATCCAACTTCTTTGATTTGACCTTTTTGAAAAATGTACACCATCGAGTGACAAACCCTAGATCCCGGACAACAATTCTCGTAAAAGATGTTTTTTCCAAAACATTTCCAATTTTTGGATCATTTATCATCTTTTGGTAACTTTTCACTTCTTCTGAGACTTTCTTCTTATTGTCTATCTATTTTAATGAGTTAAGAACTTTCTAGAGGAGTATCCGATGTAATCACATTCTCACTATGGAAGCCGTCATCCTAACCAAGGTTAATAGCTCACAACTATCATTTATCATTCTCATAAAGAACTCATTTAGATAGCTTTTTAAAAACACAATATTCCTTAAAAGACCATGTGTTCTTGCCAGGATGATTATCCTTGTTGCTTCCACTATACTAGGCTCTGATGCGATCATTGATACCTAGGGGAACTTCTTTAAAATTCTCTTAGCGGTGCTATCACCATTAAAAGGTTTTGAATTTTATGAGAAGCATTCTTCTTATACTAATACTTTCCTTTGAGTATATGATTTTGAGACTCCAAACTTGAATGCTTCATAAGAACTTGATTCCCCCTATATATATTAGAAGCTTCTTCTCATAACGTTGCCATTTCATATTATATCCTGTCTCAATATCCACATCGACACCTTTTAGACCAATAGATCTTGGCAAAAATGAGAGAAAACATACCCGTGCATTTTAACAATCTGATAATGTATCTATCTACTGATAGTAATCATTTCCTCACTGCTTGTTCTTGCCGTCAAGTTCCTATTCCTCACCCTCTCAATCAAATGGTTTTCTTGATTTTTAGTAGAATAGATAAGGTGAATACAAAGAAAGGGCTATATCTCAAAGGGGTATACAAAGGGATATAATGAAAAGGTAGGTAAAGGGCTTAAAAGTGTAATCCAAAGAATGCCTTAGTCCTTTCTTTAGTCACAAGTAGTCTAGCATTTCATCTCAAGGAATAATCAAATAAGTTCTAGAGTTTTGAAATTAACCTTATTCATTTATCGAGAAAAATTTAGAAATGCATGAATCGGTTATGAAGTAACTTCTCTGCAGATGAGTGAGATGGGGCATCCCATTAACTACTTTCACGGGCATTCACCTTGAACCAATAAGGTGTTTCTTCGTTCCTAACTTCTTTGCTTTGCAATCCATAATAAAATGATCAACAAATGAATAATCCACTTTGAGCAAATAAAAATTTACCTTGATTCATATATTCATTTCATTTTCCAAATTATTTATTATCTAATAACAAAAACAAATGATGAAAAGAAGAAAAAAACAAAAAAGAAAACCAAGAAACAAGAGCAGAAAGTTAAGAGAATTGCACAAAACGATAAAATGCATTTCACTAAATCACTCTTATTATCCTGAGAACATTAGAAACAAAAGCTTTGAGTGACAATTTGATTCCTTAAATCCTAGGTAGAATTTAAGAAGATCCTACTTTTACACAAGAGTTGACAAGATTACACATTTCACAATATCATTTTAAGATGTGGGATTATCAACTTTTCCAAAGCTGCCTTTTCCTCTTTAACCATTGACTCCTTCTCTGGGATTCCAAAGATTATGTCCTTCTTGTCCATCAGCTCCTGAACCTTATTTCTGAAAGGCCAACACTCCATAATCGTATGATCCCCAGCTCCCTTATGGTACTCACATATAACTCTTTTGCTCACACCTGATGAAGATTTTTGTACTTGGACCAAATCAGCATTATAAAGTAGTTGAAAAAGCATATGCATAGGCATGCATATTTCTTCAACTTTTGTCTTGAACTGATATTCTTGACCTTCAAAGGTAATTGTATCATTTTCCTTGTCGAGTGGAGTATTCTTTTCAAATTTCAACCATCCTGACTTAATAAATAATTGGACCTTCTTCTTAAAACCAAGGCAATTTTCAACGGTATGCCCTCGAGCTCCAGCATGATACATACAGTTAGCATCATGGATAAATGAACTAAGATATACCAATATTTGGTATAGACATAACATGTCTCTACCAGATCTATCTAAGGATGTTGATTAGTGATTAAAGGATAAATTAATTAAGTAATCACCAATATTTGATTTCTACTCAATGTTGATAAATCTAAGACATTTTTACTTTTACATTATAGTTTATGAAGAAACTTGAAGAGACTCATACATATTGCCGTTTGATCTAATGCTTGTGGCTTTGTTGATGTTCAAAAGTTTTGCTGGAATGCTTGTGAGCTCCTTTAACTGATTCTCTTACTGGATATTTCGAAGGGATTGAAGGACTAATACTTACTTCTTTCTTGCTGTTTACTTCCAACAGGTGAAATGAAATTCAAAGAAAGTTTGGATTTGCAAGAGATGGAAAGATGAAGTTTTTCTCTCTAGGTTAGAGGAACCAGAACCTGGTTCTTCTTACTGAAAGAATAAGAAGAAAAGAATTTGTGATTTAGTGCTTTTTTTTTGTGTATGCTTTTTTTATATGTATCTCTGCCCTTTTTTTTTCTCCCCTTTGTGTGTCGTGGGACTGCCCTTTTATAGGCAAATGGTGGGCAGTCCCAAACTTGTAAAACTAGGGACTCTTAAAGGTTAGAGTTGTAATTTTACTAATTTTGGGTTTTGCCCTATGTGTAATTTTAGGGACTGATTTTCTTAATATGCTGGCCATACTTTGTGCCATACTTTCTACTATTTCTGCTGCCCAATTTGGACCTTTTCAATATTATTATCATTTATTATTATTACTGCTAAATTCTGGTTTTTTCTGTTATTATTATTATTATTATTATTTTTTATCATTACTCTTATACTATAAAAAAAAAAATCTATAAAAGAACATTTAATTTTTTTTGTGTGTATTTTATTAGTAATTCAATTTTTAAAATTTCAAAAAAAATAAAATATATTGTTAATAAATTACGCGTATAAAAATAAAACTAACCCGGACAAAATCGGGTATCTACAACATTGATTGTACCTTATATGTACATTGTTTGTACCTTATTTATTTATTGTTTAAGCATTGTAGTGTATAAGCAATGTATAACAATGTATAAGCAGTGTATAACATTGTATCAGAAGTTATAACTTTGGTATGATTAGGGATGTTCATGGTCCGGGGCGGGATCGGGGAATGCCATACTATCCCCTTCCCCGCCACAACCGAGGAATCCCCATCCCCATCCCCATGAAGGTGGCGGGGGAATATCCCTACCATCCCCAACCCCACGGGGATCGCCATTCCCCGTTTGAATAATTTTAAAACTAATTTTACAAAGAAAAAGAAGGATAAATTATATTTTTTTTATAAATATTTCGGCAAAAAAAATACTGCAATGTACATTGCAATGAATTTTTTGCAGCATTTCTGCAAGAAATACACTCTGTAACTACTGTAGAAATACTACAAAAAATATACCACAGTGTGTATTTTATGCACTTAAGTGTAGAAATACACTACAGTCTTCAGTGTAAATTCTGCTACATAAAAAACCTGTAAATCTCAATACATGAAAGTTCAATAATATTAATAATCAATACATCAAAAGCACAAATTTGCAGAATAAAACTGCAATCACTCTGAAGTGTGAAGGGAGTTGCTTCTGACTAGTGGAGTGGACAGAGTCACGACAGTTCATAGGATGAGAGCAACCAACGATAAGTTGCTGGTTCGCAATATCGTGGCTTCCAGTAGGCTAAAACTGACTAAGACATGGCAGGCAGCAGTTAGAGGCTGATCCACTGAGAGCAAGCGATGAGAGGGAGGGGTCGATTTGAAGAACTCAACTGAGATTGAGAGAGAGGGTTTTAGATAGAAAATTAGGTGTGGTGGGAAACGGATAGTGATAGATAGATAGATAGGATAAGAAAGTTTAATTAGGCTAAGAAAGTATAAAATAGAAATGAACACAATAGTTATAGAATTTTCTATTCATATGGGTTTTACTTTTTATTATAAGTTGGAATGTATTGTTATACAATACATTTGATTTTATATAATTACACTTATCATATATATAAATATTTTTTAAGAAAATACAAATCCCCACGGGGATTTAAATGGGACCAGGGTGGGGACCCCTATACTACTCCCCTCCCTATTAAGGATGATGGGAAAAATTTTCTCCCCATCCCCACCACCGTGTAATCATAGGGCGAGTCCCCGCGGAGACGGGTTATCCCCATCCTGCGATCATCCCTAGGTATAATCAGTGTATCCGTGTATTAGTAAGTATAACTAAGGTATAATCAGTGTATCAGAAGGTATAACTAGGGTATAATCAGTGTATCAAAAGGTATAATCAAAGTATTAGATGGTATAATCAATGTCTACACAAGGTTAACAGTTTTACAAAGGTATAAACAATGTATAACTAAGGTATAATTAGTGCATCACTAGGTATAACTAAGGTATAATATTTATAAAAGTTATAAATACATTGTTATACACTGCTTATACACTAGTGTATCACAAGGTATAACCAAGGTATAATATTTATAAAAGTTATAAATACATTGTTATACACTGCTTATACATTATTATACATTCATATACACTGTTATAAGCTGTTTATATACTATTATACACTACTTATACATTATAATACTTAAACAATGTATAAATAAATATAATCAGTGTTTCAAAAGGTATAATTCGTGTATCAGAAGATATAACTAAGGTATAATTAGTGTATCAGTGAGTATAACTAAGGTATAATCAATGTATCAGAAGGTATAACTATAGTATAATCAACGTATCAAAAGGTATAATAAGAGTATCAAAAGTATAAATAAAGTATAATTAAGGTATAATAATTGTATAAAGGTATAAGTAAGGTATAATAAGAGTATCAATGGTATAACTAAGGTATAACAATGATTATACCTTAGCTATACCTTAAGATATACTATTACAATGATTATAACTTAGTTTTACCTTAAATATACCTTAAGATAGACTATTACAGTGATTATACGTTAGTTATACCTTAAGATACAAATGTATAATTAGTTATATCTTAGTGAAAAAAAAAATATAGGAAAAATATGCTAAACATTGTTTTGATGAAAACAACTTTATATTTGAAAAAGATAAAATTAAGTAAACACTTTAATGATTAATTAAAGATAAATGTAATCTTATTTTTAATTAATTAAATAAAGTATGAAGATGAAGACTTTCAATAAGGACATTGGAAGAATAATACAAAAAGAAAATAAAAAGTTTGGAGAAATAAGATACATCTTGCTTCAAGAGGCTGAAGACTTAAGAACTATAGTTACATATCTTCAGAGGCCTAAACAATATATAACGACCACTTTTCAGAGACCTGAAGAAGTCAAGTTCAAATGTTCAAAGGCCTGAACACTGCATAACGACCACTTTCAAAGATGTGAAGAAGTCAAGTTCAAATGTTTAGAGTCCTGAACACTATATAACGGCCACTTTCAGAGACCTTAAGAAGTCAAGTTCAAATTTTCAAAGTCCTAAACACTGTATAACGACTACATTCAGAGACCTGAAAAAATTTAATTCAAATCTTTAGAGACCTGAAGACTGTAGAACGGATACATTCAGAGACCTAAAGAAAGCTCATTACAAATCTTCAGAGGGCTAAACACTATGCAACGGCTAGTTTCAGAAACCTGAAAGAAATCAAAACTAAAGCTTCAAATGGCTGAATACACTATAACAGCTAGTATCAGAGACTTGAACAGAATTTGAATTTCCTCTCCAAACTACTTCTCCAATGCCTATAAATAGAAGACAATTGCAAGCATTTCAAATGGAAAGACAATTTGGAAAATCTACTATACATTCAAAGTAATCAAGGTATTCAAAGCATTCTTGAGTAGTCTTTCTAACAAATTGCAAAGAGAGCAATTGAGAGAAATCAAATCTTCATCAAAACAATTCATATACTTTCAAATCCAATATTTTGAGTGAATTGTAATATCACACTAAGAGATATTAGAGTGAGGGGGAGCTTTGTTGTTAAAGTTTATTAACAAAGTGTGTAAAAAGTTTGGTTGTTGATCTTTGAAAAACAACTATTGTAAAAAGTTTGGTGTTTGAGCTTGCGAAAAACAACGGTTGTCTCGATCTAGACAGAAGAAGGATCATTGTTTTAATCCTAGATAGAAGTAGGATTAATCGTCCTGATCTTGGACAGAAAAAAGATCACTTGGTTTGATTCTTACCGTTAAAGGAATTGTAGTGGAAAGTCTCAAGTGGTTCACTTGGGGATAGGAGCAGGACAGTTGGTTTGAACCTGTATAAATCTCTATGGCGACTATTTCTCTATCCCTATTCTCTTTAATTAGTGCTATTTATATTTCTGCATTTATTTTCAGCAGTAATAGTCATTTAGATAATTTTACCTTATTTACAAAAGTAATTAAATTTACAAGTTTTACAAAATTTTTTATTCCGCATTTTAAAGTAAAACTTGCTTGTTGGGCAAAATTATTTTTGATTTCAAAAGGTTTCCATAAAAGAATTTTTATTTAGGTATTTACACTATTCACCCTCCTCTAGTGTACCTTAAAGCCTATTTGGGACTAACAAAATATATACATATGTATAATGTTTCAGAGAGAAAAAAAAAACTTTCTAAAGTCGCATGACAAAAGAATAAATGGATTGAGAGATAAATGCAAAATAAAATTAAAACTATAAAAAGAGTAGAGAGAAATATGGTCAAAGCAGAATAAGATATCTGAGTAATTTTGAAAAGTTTAAAAGGAATTCTGACAAAAATTTCCTTTGTTCACGTAAAAAAAAAAAAAGGATGCCTAAATGTAAATATTTTTGTAAAACCCCCTTTAATTAATGGATTTGGTATTCAAATATGCCAATGGATCCAGAGCACCGTGGTACCGATAGGCCGTGGCCCCTCTAGCCACAGAAAAAAAAAAACTCGCAATAGGCACCAACCAAAGGAGCAAAGATTTTAGCTTCTCAAGATCAACTCCAGGCTCCACCACTGGATGGGTCACCGATCTTTGTTGTTACCTTCCTTTGAGTGGGTTTTATTTTTCTTTACAACATAATAAATACATACATAAATAAATAACATTTATAAAGGTCAAACTTTAGAACTTACCAATTAGTTGAAACAGAAAGTTAATTTTTAAAATTTAATTAGTTAACTTGCTATATACTTTGACATGATGGCAGCTAGCATTAATCACGTTATAGATAAATCATTATAATTAACTATATTATAAATGTTTTGACATTTTAATATTAATATTACGTACCCTTACCAAATATATATATATATATATATATATATATATATATATATATATATTAACATTACTTCATATATTCTAGGGTGTTTTAATTATTTTTCTAACATTCTACTTAAATTTAATGTGTCATTATCGAATATTTTGTTGTATAGAATAAAATGTTAAATGTTTTATTTATTTGTGGATGTTTTATTTAAATTATTATATTTACATTATTTTGTGTTCGGAAATTTCGAAATATTGTGTTTAGTAAATTGAAGTCATATTTGTTTAATATTACTTAAAAAAAATAAGAAAAGATGATGGAATTTTTCATGAATGGAGACAAATGTATCCTTATCCTATTAATGGGTGGGAATGGAGAAATTTTGTTCAGAATGTGTATGTAGGTGAAATAACTTGTTCCATCCTTGACCTTCCCTATTAAGAAAACTTAATCTTAGACCAAAAAAGAATGGAAATCTAAATCTTAAGGATTATGAAAGATTTGATGAATCCCAACTTCCATGGTGTAGAAAAACCATTAAAAATAACCTCACATTGAAATTTGCCAGATCCAAATAAACCATAAATATTGTTAATTTCTCTTGCTGTACATAGCAGGACAAGGTGAACAAAGGGGCGGCGGCAAAGTGGGACATGAAAGTGGTTACACCCTTAGTAGGGGTGTTTGCCACTGGCTTTCCTGATTATGGGTACATATTTTTGAGGGCCTCTGGTTTTTCGGTCCCCAAGGATCGGTTCCTGGGTTTGCCAGTGGGTGAATGTGAGTGACTTCCTAATTGAACCAACAGAATAGAGCAGCTACAGATTAATGTCTATAATATATAGACCATTAGACCAACTCCATATTCAGCCTTGATTTCATCAAATTTTAACAACCTTAAAAGTTTCAACTGCCCACGAATGAAGTGTGTTTCAACATATATACTATGTACTATAGAATCTTGTTTATATAATGTTATGAGGAAGAATTTAATTATCTTAAACGCAGCGTTTTGTAATGTGCCAAAAGTAGTTACAGCACAATGGCTATACATAAAGCCTGATTTTGTCTCGTATCGTTTATGAAAATTCAGTGAAATCTTCTTATTCTTCTCATTCTGTTATTCTCTCTCTCCTCTCTCTCTTCTCATACTTCTCCACAGATTATTTGGTATCAGAGCATCGATCCTGCCACCTATTCCCGCCACATCCAAAACGCCATGGCTGAAAATACGAGGTCGCAACAAGATTTGAAGAAGATAGAGGAAAATATATCAAAGCGAGTAGAAGAAAATCTTACGGCAAGAATGAAGGCAATGTTTGCAGAAAATCAGATGGTGATCATGACTGAAGTTAGGGCATTGGTGGAATCTCTGAAGATGAGGACAGGTGATTCTTCTTCTGGCGCCAGTCATTCGAGGATTAGCCTTAATCCTGGGGGAGATGATTCCTACCAGTTATCTACCAGATTTACTAAGGTGGATTTTCCGAAATTTGATGGAACCGAATTGGAAGGCTGGCTCTTCAGATCTGAACGGTTCTTTCAGATCGATAACACTCCTACGACGGCTAGAGTGAAGCTCGCTTCCCTCCATTTAGCTGACAAGGCATTAGAATGGTATCAGTCTTACCTCAGAGGTCGGGGAAACCAAGGAGAGCCTTCCTGGGAGGTATTTGTGAAGGATGTTAAGGTCAGATTTGGAGATCGGATCTACGAGGATCCTTTAGCAGACATTAAGAGGTTGTATCAGACTGATTCGTTGATGGAGTATATTGAAGCTTTTGATGTGTGTGCGCATAAAACTACCCTGACTGATGAGAACTTGTTGAGTTTTTTTATCACCGGGTTGAAGGATGAAGTAGGCTATCCAGTCTTGATGCAGGGACCTAAGACTCTTCAACAGGCTTACGCACTGGCCAGAATGCAAGACGCTTATCTTGTTTCTCTACGCACTGGTAAATCAGTTGGAATTAAGGGAAATTTTTCTTCTCCATATGCTGGGCCTGTTAGTGGTACAAACAGTGCAAGCAAACCTGCTTTGTTACCTACTCCCAATGTACCTCGGCTACCTTGGATATCTGGATCTAACCAGAAGAACAATCTTCCAACTAAAACGCCTTCACCTGTGGCTACAAAGACCAGAAGACTGACTGAAGCAGAGATCTCGGAAAAACGTGCTAAGAACCTATGCTTTTGGTGTGATGAGAAGTTTTCACCAGGGCATAAATGTAAAAAGAAGTACCTTCATGCTATTTTTGTGCAGGAAGTTGGTGATGACCCTGGAGGAATTGGTGAAGAGGAGCAAAACCAAGGAGGGCAAGATGAGGACAACCCCATCATTTCATTGTGCGCAATGGGTTCCTTATCTGAGGTGGATGCTCAAACCATGAGGTTGGTTGGTAAGTACAAAAGGCATCTGTTGCACATTTTGGTAGATTCCGGTAGCACATATAATGTTTTGGACTTAAAGGTTGCGAAGAAGTTAGGCTGTGAATTGCAACACATTGAACCCTTACAAATAACTGTAGCTAATGGTCAGGTTGTTTTTTGTTACTGGCGGTGTGAAAATTTAGCATGGGAGATGCAGGGTAGGGATTATGTGGCTAATTTCCTGGTGATGCCTTTAGGAGGCTGTGAGGTAGTGCTGGGTGTAGAGTGGTTGATGTCGTTGGGCAATATTAAATGGAATTTCACCACGAGATCCATGCAGTTTGAGCTAGCTGGAAGCAATCATCAACTAATTGGTGATTCTCATACAACACTTAAGCTTGTAGGGAAAAAAGGGGTGCTGAGGTCTTTACAACATGGACAGGTAGCCTATCTGGCTCTTGTGCAACTAGCTAACAGGAAGGAGGAAGAGCCATGTATACCAACACCATTAGTACCCTTGATTAATGAATTTGAAAACACCTTTACTAAGCCAGTTTCCTTGCCACCAGCCAGATCACAGGATCATAGGATTCCTTTGATGGAAGGGGCTTCTCCTGTGAACCTCAGGCCTTATAGACACTCTTTATTGCAGAAAGATGCCATAGAAAAGATAGTGCAGGAGCTGCTGGACAGTGGAACCATTAGGCACAGTGTAAGCCCCTACTCTTCTCCAGTAGTGCTGGTGAAAAAAAAAGACAATTCTTGGCGAATGTGCATTGATTACAGGGAATTAAATAGTAGGACAGTTAAGAATAAGTTTCCAATTCCTGTTATTGAGGAACTCTTTGATGAGCTTCATGGTGCGGCTGTATTTACAAAAATTGATCTGGCTTCTGCATACTATCAAGTAAGGATGTTTCCTGATGACATACACAAAACAGCATTTAGAACACATGAAGGCCACTATGAATTTGTGGTGATGCCCTTCGGTCTCACTAATGCTCCTTCAACCTTTCAGAGTCTGATGAATGACGTATTCAAACCATTTTTAAGGAAGTTTGTTTTGGTTTTTTTTGATGATATATTGGTCTTCAGTAAAAATATGGAAGATCATATGAAGCACTTAAGGGCTGTGTTTGAGAAATTGCAAGAGCATCGATTATACTCAAAGAAGAGCAAGTGTTTATTTGGTGCAGATCAAGTGGAATACCTAGGCCATGTTATTCATAAGGATGGAGTTTCAACAGATCCGAAGAAGATTGACGCTGTGGTTTTATGGCCCAGGCCTGTTAATGTGAGACAATTAAGAGGGTTCCTTGGTCTTGCAGGCTATTATCGGAGATTCATAAGGGGGTATGGAATATTGAGTAAGCCGCTCACCGAATTGCTGAAGAAAGATGCTTTCCGGTGGACAGAAAAAGCTACCGAAGCCTTTGAAGCGTTGAAACAAGCGCTGATCACCGCACCAGTGTTGGCTTTGCCCTCGTTTGATAAACAATTTGTGGTGGAAACTGACGCATGTGATGTGGGAATAGGGGCAGTTCTGATGCAGGAGGGGCATCCAGTGGCTTATATTAGTAAGGCATTAGCAAGCAAACACTTGGGAATGTCTGTGTATGAGAAGGAACTGTTGGCTGTGGTTTATGGAGTTAGGAAGTGGCACCATTATTTGTGTTGCAGGAAGTTTTTAATTAAAACAGACCATAGGAGTCTTAAATTTTTATTGGAGCAAAGAATCACCACAACCCAACAACAGAAACATATAGCTAAGTTGTTTGGGTATGATTTCGACATCAGCTATAAACAAGGAAAAGAGAATATAGCAGCAGATGCTTTATCTAGACTGCCAGCTGCTGCGATAGCCATCATCACTGTCTCTACCGTGGAAAGGAGCCTATTACCAGAAATTGAAAGTAGTTGGCAGAGTGACACTGAGTTACAATCGTTGATTAAAGAGTTGGAGCAGGCGGACGGTGGAGTGAAAGGCCCTTATATATGGCAGGGATCACTTTTGAAGAGGAAGGGAAGGCTGGTTGTAGGAAGGGATACCCAATTGAGGCAAAAACTCATTCAATTGATGCATGACTCACCTAGTGGAGGGCATTCCGGGGTTCAAGCTACCACCAAGAGATTGCAATTGATGTTTTTTTGGAAAGGAATGGAAAGAGATGTGAGGAATTATATCAGGGAATGTGCAGTTTGTCAAGTGTGTAAGTACAAAACCGGTAAGACACCGGGACTGTTGCAGCCATTGCCGATTCCGGAGGGTATATGGACTGACGTAAGCATGGACTTCATAGAGGGCCTTCCTAAATCCAATGGAAAAGATGCTATTCTAGTAGTTGTAGATCGGTTAAGTAAGTACGCACATTTCATAGGGTTAAGCCATCCTTTCACCGCCAAGACAGTAGCTATGGCATTTCTCAACAACGTGTCGAAGCTACATGGTTTACCAGCATCTATTGTTAGTGACAGGGACCCCATTTTTGTTAGTAAGTTTTGGGAGGAATTGTTTAAACTACAAGGAATAGAGTTGGCTAAGTCATCTGCATATCACCCTCAGTCTGATGGGCAAACAGAGGTAGTGAACAGGTGTCTAGAGACTTATTTGCGTTGTATGACTCATGGGCACCCTCATCGGTGGGAAGGTTGGTTGCCGATGGCGGAGTGGTGGTATAATACCAACTACCACACGTCTATTCAACTTACACCATTTGAAATTTTGTATGGAGTGCCCCCACCCTTGCACATTCCTTATGTGCCAGGTGATTCCAAGATAGAAGAGGTGGATCAACTATTAAGGGATAGAGAATTAGCCATACAGATTATGAAGCAGCAATTGTTAAGGGCCCAGCACCGCATGAAACAACAAGCTGATAATCACAGGAAAGATAGGGAATTTGCTATTGGAGATTGGGTATTTGTCAAACTTCAACCATACCGGCAACATAGCGTGGTTCAAAGAAGTAATCAGAAGTTAGCTCCCTTGTTCTATGGACCTTACCAAGTGGAGGATCGTATTGGAACAGTAGCTTATAGGCTTAAATTACCAACAGGAACAGGGGTCCATCCAGTATTTCATGTGTCACAGCTGAAGAAGAAGGTACCAAATCAAGCAGGGTCATCTACACAACTACCAGGGGTGCCACCAACTCTTCCTACTCCTAAGGCAGTGCTGGACAGAAAGATGGTGAAAAGAGGAAATCAAGCTGTGACCAAGGTGTTGATTCAGTGGGAGGGAGGAACAAGCGAGGAAGCCACATGGGAGTTTGCATTTGATATTCAACAGAGATTCCCAACCTTCGACCTTGAGGCAAGGTCTTAAAGCAGGATGGAATGTTATGAGGAAGAATTTAATTATCTTAAACGCAGCGTTTTGTAATGTGCCAAAAGTAGTTACAGCACAATGGCTATACATAAAGCCTGATTTTGTCTCGTATCGTTTATGAAAATTCAGTGAAATCTTCTTATTCTTCTCATTCTGTTATTCTCTCTCTCCTCTCTCTCTTCTCATACTTCTCCACAGATTATATAATAAATATATAAATGGTTGGGGCAAGTGGTTATACCAAGTCCGCTTTATGGTTAGAATTAGTACTCCTAAACTACGAAATGAATGTAATTGTTGACATAAAACCTAATACAATTTGTAACAAAATAATTTTAAAACCCTTAATTGTCTTTTCCCGCTTTGCCCACAATGCGTCTGCATATATATAGCAATTCTTCTTCAATGTATCATGTCAAAGTATCCTCTTATTCAACAATGAAGCCTCAAAACTCAAGCTTCAACCAATGCTCTTCTTACTTCTTGTTTGGAATTCTTTTGATTTTTGGCTTCTTTTCGGTTTCTTGTCAAGCTGAAACTCATTACCATGTATTTCTGGTATGTCTATCATTAATTTTTCACTTATATCCTAGTTTCATGTTTCTTCGAATTATTCTTATATAAGACGCAGCAAGGATACTCCTCATGTGTTCTTGTTCCAATAAGGATTAATTTGACTGCTCAATTGAATTTTCGACAAATCACTGAAAAAATAAGGCATATAGACATGTCATTTTAAATCCTTTTTTTTAAAATCAAGTTAAATAACTAACGCGTACAAAAATTTCATTAAGAGACAAATTGATCCCACAAAACAATGTTCAACGGTTAAGTTGATCATTTTTATCCATTCTTTTCTACTATATCATAGTCTATAGATGTCATAGTCTATCGACTGAATTATATGTTTTTGCTTTGGTAAACAGATTGAAGCCAAGCCAGTGAAGAGGCTGTGCAGAACACATAGCACAATTACCGTAAATGGACAATTTCCAGGACCAACATTGGAAGTGAGAGACGGTGATACTCTTGTCATCAAAGCTATAAACAATGCTCGATACAATATCACCCTCCACTGGTAATTTTAGAAGAAATCAAAGCACAAAATAAGCATTCATTAATCATCATATTCAAATGTTGCTGCAAATTTTTTGCAGGCATGGAGTACGGCAACTGCGGAATCCATGGGCAGATGGTCCAGACATGGTAACCCAGTGCCCAATCCAACCAGGAAGGAGTTACACTTATAGGTTCACTATTCAAAAGCAAGAAGGGACTTTATGGTGGCATGCCCACAGCAAATGGCTTAGAGCCACTGTATATGGAGCTCTTATAATCTATCCCAAACTGGGTTCTCCATATCCATTTCCCATGCCCAAGAGAGAGATTCCTATTCTTCTTGGTAAATCTATTTATAGAAATTATACTGTTGAATAATTTAGACCTTCAACTTGGCTCTCGCAATTTGTGAACTTTGGTATCAAAGTTTAATTTGCAAAAAATTTACCCCATGAGCCAAGTTAAAAGGCTAAATTAATCAAGGATCACAGCCAAGAGAAACCATAAAAGGAACCTGATTATGGGTGATTGTTGATTGACAGGGGAATGGTGGGACAGAAATCCTATGGATGTCCTAAAGTTGGCAACTTTCACAGGAGCAGCACCAAATGTTTCCGATGCCTACACCATCAACGGCCAACCCGGAGATCTCTACAGATGTTCCAGAAAAGGTTTGCTGATTCTTCTTGCTTTTCTTCATAGTTCAAAGTAGCTATCTTACTGAACAAAATGTCGAGTTTACTAATATTTTGACTATGTAGAAACTGTGATATTCCCTGTGGTATCGGGCGAGACAATCCTCCTAAGAATAATCAACGCTGCATTGAATCAAGAACTCTTCTTTACAGTAGCAAATCACAAACTAACTGTTGTAGCTGTGGATGCGGCCTATACCAAGCCTTTTACAACCTCAGTGATCATGATAGCTCCTGGCCAGACAACCAATGTTCTCCTCACCACTGATCAAACTCCAGGCCGCTACTATATGGCAGCACGAGCCTATGCTACTGCACAGAATGCAGCATTTGATAATACAACCACAACAGCAATCCTGCAATACAAATCTGCTCCTTGTAATGCAAAAAAGGGGAAGAAGACTACAACACCGGTTTTTCCCCAGTTACCAGCCTACAACGATACGAACACTGCAACTGCATTCACTGCTCAACTAAGGAGTCCTCACTGGGTGAATGTCCCCACTCAGATTGATGAGAACCTGTTCTTTGCAGTGGGATTGGGACTCATCAATTGCACCAATCCCAACAGCCCGCGTTGTCAGGGTCCAAATGGAACTCGATTTGCTGCCAGTATCAACAATGTATCTTTTGTACTCCCAACAAGGAACTCTTTGATGCAGGCTTACTACCAAGGTCAACCTGGTGTCTTCACCACAGATTTCCCACCAGTTCCCCCTCTGCCATTTAATTACTCAGGCAATGTGCCCCGAGGCCTATGGCAACCTGTTAAAGGAACTAAGCTTTACAAGCTCAGGTATCGCTCCAGAGTACAGGTTGTGTTCCAAGATACCAGCATTGTGACAACTGAAGACCATCCAATGCATCTTCACGGTTATCAATTTGCTGTAATTGGGATGGGTTTTGGCAACTTCAACCCGGCCACAGATCCAGCCAAGTTCAATCTCATCGATCCACCAATTAGGAATACCATTGGAACCCCTCCTGGAGGTTGGGTGGCCATTCGATTTATTGCAGATAATCCAGGTAATGCACTTAAAATTTATATTAAAATACAAATTAACTAATACAATACCTGCTATTGACCTATCTCGTGCAAAACAGGAATCTGGTTGTTGCACTGTCACCTCGACGACCATCTTTCTTGGGGTTTGGCTATGTGTTTCTTAGTTGAAAATGGTGCTGGGCAGCTGCAGTCTGTACAACCTCCACCATTAGATCTGCCTCAGTGTTAGTATGTCCAATAAGTGAGGGCATACAATTCATTCAAATAGTCAATGGCTATTATAAATTTATCATTTCCTAATTCATTCCTTCGACCTGCATTTATTTACCTCAATTAAGATTCAAGAATGTTATTTTCTACTTCTATGTTTGGGATAGCCCAATTTACCTCAATTAAGATTCAAGAATGTTATTTTCTACTTCTATGTTTGGGATAGCCCAATTTCAATTCGACAATGTCGCATAAGGAATCAAGGATTGATTTATAAATGTTTGTACCACTTCAGAATGGGAAAACACTTTCTTATTTGTAAAAAGTACAAATGTTTACTCCAACGCTCCTATTATGTTTTTGGTACTAGTGCTTTGCTACAGGAAATACCAAAGGTCATATGCAAAACAATAGGGAACTGAAGCATGGTCAGCAAATGTTCTAATTGTGTTCTCTGAACCAAATCTAGACAATAGATCTATTTTACTGATCACCACCAGATTAATATACAAGTGACATATTAGACCATGACTGATATTCACAACATATCCTTTAAAGTAAAAATGCAAAAACTTGCAAGTTGATCACTTAAAAGGTGCACAACTTGAAGAAAATCGCCAATGTACGTAAACAAAAGGAAGCGCAAATTTTCAGATGAAGAACTACTCAATTCACAGTAACTGCATAAATTAGGATCTGCATTAAGGAGAATACAGACAAGCAATGATCCAAGATCTGTCCTCCATACAAGTTACGTTCATGTATTGATTTCATATAATATTTTTTGTCAAATACTGTGGCCTAAAGCAGTGACTCTGTCCTTAGGCCAAACTGTATCTACAAGAAATCTGCAGGCTAAACTCAGACCAATCAAGCAACAAATTTTTGACAACGAGTATCATCATGTATATTCTGGCAACGGGGTGAACAAAAACGCATTCCACACCTAACACAGGTATAGTTGGAAGCATATCCACAGACAGTGCAGAAATGTCGGCGGCAGGTAGAGCTTGGAAGACCTACTGCTGCTTTCAAATAGGATGGAACATGAGGAGGTAAAGATTCCAAATTTGCCTGATCATGGAGGATGAATATTTTAGAACATCTAAAACAGAAATTTTAAACAGTATAAAAATATTTGACCTCGTTTTTAAGCTGACCTCATGTAAGAGCTCAAGAAAATTTCTTGAAGCTTTCCTAGCATTTTCAAGCGCTTTTGCTTGCCGAGTTTTACGTTTTGTGCTTTTGGACTGCTTCTTTTGCAGATACCCTGCAATGGAATATCAGAAATCTTTTTGAGATATATATGGGGGACAGACATAAACAATATGGTTAACACTGATTTCCATAAGTTAGCCATTGAATTACCTTGATATATGCTTAAACAATAGGAACAAATTCTTCAAGACAGAAAAGATATAATTTTGCCAATTTAAAGTATCAAACATCATCCTTCATAGACCATCCAGACCTACGTTGAAATTTTTAATAAACTAAGTTCTTGTAAGAAAGATACAAATAGTTGCCGATGGCGAAAATGACAAAACAATCTCCTATAATAGGACCAATGGTAGAAGAGGCAATTTCTTCAGGCAAAAAGCACAAGATAACTGAAGCATATTATCAACTCAAGTACATGGATATATAAGGTCTTAACATTATATTATTATAAAAAGAAATAATCAAAGGAAACACAGGAAATGAACTATTTCACGATCGAAAGAGAGATAAGTCATAAGAATTAGGACACAGCAAAATCCATGAAGAAGAATAGAATGAAAACGAAATAAAAAATATGTTGAAAGAACATTGTGTAAAGACCTTCATCGTCATCATCAAGGGAAGCCTCATCATCATCATTAGTTTCCACTGTATCTATCCCCAAATAATCATTTTCCAATGCTTCAAGTCGCGCACGAGCTGCCTAAAATTAGTGGAAAATTAACTTTCTATGTGCTCCAGAAACAGGGATGAAATGCAACTAAATACCTGAGTTCGATTATCGTTGCTTGCAAGGGCTGCTGCCATTTTCGGTGCAACTCTGCGAGTACGACTTGACATTCGCCGAAATGAGTTCAAAACATCATCTTCCATGGCTGTCAATTTGAACTTAATCACAACTGATTAGAATTGCGTGTTTCCAATTTTAACAGTCCGATATGGAACTCATATATTCAATCACCATTAATGAACCAACTGAATTTTGGAGCTGTACTTAATTGTACAAATTGCCTCAACTGAAACTCAAAAAAAAAAAAAAAAAAAAGGTTCAGATCATATAATTCATTGAAACAATAAAATTTACAGCAATATTCATATCAACTGTTAGAATCACAGGTTTTATATTTAGCACATCAAGCATCAAAAGCAGACAAACGTTCACATCTATAGCAATAATTAATAGTTCTTTGATTTTTATCATTTAACAGAAGGAGTGGCAGATACAACACTAGTAGTCCAGGGGTGCCTGTGTCCATGTAAAGAAGAAAAAAATCACATCAACTAAAAAAGAAATGGAACTGTATTACATATCAATTATATGGTAATAGCCAAATAGTTTTCACACATAACAAAAGTTATTTCTTGTTGACAATGACGGACGAGGATGAATCGATCAAAAAAACTTTTATCAACCATAATAATAATACAAATAGTCAAACGGTCCTTGATTGCCTTAACTCATAATACAAATAGTCAAATGGTCCAAAATAATAACTTTTATGAATAAAAAAATAATAATACAAATAGTCAAGTAGTTTTCACACATAACAAAAGTTAGGTGTCACCATATTCTGAAAATGTACCAAAATAATACCAAAATTTTAATTAAAATCAATTCAAATGAGGATGAATCAAGCCTCGTCGGCTTATTTTAGTCCTAATTTATCTGTATCAGATTTTCATAACACATACACAAAATGAGTACCCACGATTTTAATTAAATCAATTTGATTTAATTCACAACCCTAAAATTAATTGATCAAATTCACTCTCACCTTGTATGGAATCAATTTCACACTAGAAAACAATTGAATTCATTTACTTGTTTGGAATACATATTCAATGTGAAAGAATTCAATTACTAATTAATAAATCCATGAGACATATTTTCATTAATTCACTTCTTAAATAGAATGTCTAATTGATTTAAATAAGCATTACTTACAGCAGATAAATCAATATAATAATTATATTTTACACAAACAATATTTTATAAAAAGTAAATTAGTCATTTTGCTTACAATCAATAAAATGTCACATATTTCTCTCAAAAAATGTCAGTTTTAATTAACTCAGAAAAGTAATTTAAAAAAAAAAAAAAAAAAAAAGAGTAAGATTTGTATTTTGCCTTATCGAATAAGATCTTTAATTTTACTTGAAAAGTATAAAAAAAATAAATAAATAAATAAATTCAGGAAATTCAAGTATCATGTAGTCAGTGGTTTCAAAGAGAGAAATAATAAGTTGGGACAATTCGGTAAATTTACAACTCACAAACCAATTTCATTTCAATTCCCATGAAATCCGGCCACCATTGGCCAGATTTGCAATTCTCACGGTAAAGACTGTTTTTAAATGGAAAGAATTGAACTCTTTCAATACTTTATCTTTCCAAACACGAGAATTTGCGAAATAGAATTCAAATCAATTGAATTCCTGCAAAAATTGATGGTTCCAAACACTCTGTTTATATCTCTAACACAATTTAATCAATTAATATGTAAACACTAAATTGAATCAAAATCAACCAATAAAATTTTTCAAATTTCAACCCTGAATCTATAATTCATGAATCAAAATAACTTCTATCAACCCGATTAAAAAAATCATTAATAAAACAAAATTTGAAGAAAGAAACAAGATTACTCCCTAATTTGTAAATTTGAGTTTCATCAATTGAACAAAACATAAGTACACAAAATGAACCTAAATGTCTAAATCTAAACAAATTAATGAATAAATAATGAAGAGGAAGAGTTGAGGAAGACTACCTGTCGACGAAGCCGAGAAGCAGTGGAGGACCGGAGGTGGATGCTGAGCGGTGAAAATTGAAGAGAGTGGAGATTGGAGATGGACGGACTGCAACTGCGGGAGAAGAAGGAATGGGACTGACCAACAGCGTGTCTGGAGATTTATGCCATCAATTTGTTTTACCCATATTTTTTTTCCTAAAATAATTTAGGGGAAACGGCGTCGTTTCTCCACGTGATTTTTAAAAAATTAAGCCCAGCCCAGGGCTGTAAGCCTGGGCTCGGGTAAGGTGAGGAACAAAATGCTTCAAATTTTCTGATTCTCTATTAAATAGTGTTTACAATTATACTACTTTAGTTACGTTTGTTTTATAAAATATTAATTAATTATCCGTAAGTTGATTATTTAAATAAAACTTTAAATCCAATAACAGAAATCTTAGACCTTCAAATATAATTTTATATGTTGAAGATATACACTAAACCTTGATATATAAACTATAGATCCTAAATATAAACATTAAACCCCAAAATATAAAACATCTCTAGAATATAAATCCTAGAGCCCAAAGAAAATTTTATTATCTAATACCAATAATAATTATATAAGGGAAAATTTACATTAAAAAATAGGTTTAAAAAATTTAATTTAATATACTATTTGATAGTTTTGTTATAAACAATGCTCATAGTGGCATTTCAAATATGAATTCAAATTAGAATACTAACTTTGTTAGGTGGAGTGACATACTTGTAATTCTAGTGTAAATTGTGTGTTTTGGTGTTTTTTCTCATATTTTAACACTATATACAATTAAGTGAATTGAATTTTTGAATTTTGTTAGAGCAATAAATTAACCTTAATACATCAATTAACTATTTTCATTGTACATTTTTCAACTGAGTATAACCAATTAAATTCTTATACTATTAAAAACAAATAATTATCCCATATCCCTTTTACTTTGGCAACCAGTCCTTCTCCTTTTTCTTTATTTTTTTTCTTTCAAAAGTTTCTGCAATAATTTTTTTTTTCTCTTTTTTCATCTTATTTCTATAATTAATTCTATTCAACTTTATTTTGATGAAAATAACTCTATTTTGAAAAAGATAAAAATAAATAAATACTTTGAAAATTAATTAAAAATGAATATGATTTTATTTTTAATTAGTTAACAAAGTATAAGATGATGACACACAACATAGATATTGGAAGGAAATTACTAAAAGAAGATAAAAAATTTGGAATAGTAAGGTAAACAATGCTTCAGGAGACTGAAGACTTAAGAAATTCTGTTACACATCTTCAGAGGCCTAAACACTGTATAACGGCTACATTCAGAGACATGAAGAAGTTCACCTCTAGAGACTTGAACACTATATAATGGCTACTTTTAGAGACCTGAAGAAGTTCGCATCAAATCTTCAGAGACCTGAACACTGACCTGAAGAAGTTCACTTCTAATCTTTAAAGATCTGAACACTGTATAACAGATACATTCAGAGACTTAAGGTTAGCTTATTACAAGTCTTTATAGAGCTAAACACTATGCAACGGCTAGTTTCAGAGACCTGAAGAAAATCAGAACCAAGCTACAAAGGGATGAATACTGTGCAATGGCTAGTTTCAAAGACCTTAACAGAATTTGATTATCTTATCTAAACTATTGGGATTTTTCACCGGAAATCAACCGATAAAAGAAGAAGAACGCGTTGATTTCCTCAAATCCGTGCCTAGGAGCTAATGATATGGAAATCAAAACCAAAACCAATAAGAGGAAAGTTAGATTCTCACCAGAATATCTCTTAAAGAGATGGTTCCAGAAATCAAAACTGACTTCCACCACCGTCACGTACATGAACTGACGGTTCCAAATGACTAGCTATAGTACTTAAAGGGGGTGAATAGTACTATAGGGTGAATAAAAATTTTTGCAGACTCTCTTAAAAAATACTTTTTGTAGAAACACCAGTTTCTTTTTCAAAAACAAGTTTTATTAAAAATGCAGAATTAATTAATATAATAAAACTTGTGAATATAAAATTGCTTTTGTAAAAATAACTTTAAATACTAAAGCGATTAATTTAAATTGCAAGAATTTAAATAGCATAAAATATAAAGAGATTAGGGATAGAAAAATGTAGACGTCGAATTTTATCCTGGTTCGACCCAACCGGTCTACGTCTAGTCCTCAAGCCAACAGCTTGAGATTTCCACTAACGTTTCCTTTACGGGCAGGAAACAAGCCTATGTTACTTTTTGCGAGTTCAAGTAACAAACTCAATGCTTTTGCATACTAAGTATCAAACCTCTACCGTTACTTTTTGGAGCTTAAGTAACAAACTCTACTGATGCTTTTTCGAAGCTCGAGCACCAAACTTTTACAGTCTTTGTTGATCACACCACCAACAAAGTAAAACCCCCTTCACATAGCCTTGTGTGAAAATACAATTCCCGAATGTATAAATATTTGAATGAAACAAATATAGCTTTTTTCTCTTTTCTCTTTTTCGGAATTCGGAAGACTAGAAGTGTATGCTTAAGAATGTATGAATTGCTAATTTGTCTTCCTTGCTTTCAAGTCTTCATCTTCATTCCTTTTATAAGAAAAAGTGGTATTATAGCCGTTTGATACAACTCATAAGGAATGATGGCTGTTTGAACTAACTCTTAAAAAGAGATGTACTTTGATCTCAAGTAATAAGCACTTATGTAGCCGTTTGATCTTGTTCATAAAGGGAGATGTACTTTGATCTCAAGTAATAAGCACTTATGTAGCCGTTGGATCTTGTTCATAAAGAGAGATAGATGTTGGTTTCAAGTAATAAAGGATTGATGGCCGTTTGAATCATCTCACAAGGAGAGATTTACTTTGATCTCAAGTCACAAACATATTTTTGACCGTTTTCTTCATTTCATAAGAGGTACAGTTAGTTGCTTTCAATTCATGATCATTTGTTGATTTCAAAAGTCAATCCCTATGTATCTGTTGATATCAATTGGTAAAGTAATCTCAAGTCATAAGCATTCTTAACTCAAGTCATAAGGTCACTCTATAAAGGGAGAGATAAAGTAGCCATTTGTTGTAGGTCATATGTATGCCATGTTTTCTCAACTAGTAAGGCATTTACCTCATGTGATAAAAGATATGTTATTAAGTCTTATAGGCTAAGGTGATTGTCAAATCAAGTTAGGGCCGAATATATGTATATTTTGTAAGCTCAAATCTTTCAACCCATAAGCCAATATCTTTCAACTAATAAGCATATATCTCTTATTATTTTTCACCTTATAAGCATATATCAATCAAAGATCTTTCAACTAATAAGTACATATCTCTTAATATCTTTTTCCTTATAAGCATATATAAATCAAAGATCTTTCAACTAATAAGCATATCTCGTTTACCTCATAATAAGAACTTTATATGGCTGAGAGAGTTGGACTTTAAGGCATGTCAAGTATTTATCTTTCTTATGACATCATAAAGTACCTATAAAACATTTTAATTTTAACTCTTAATGCTTAATTCTTAACTCATAAACTCTTTAACTCAAAGATTTAAGATGCTCATTTAATATGAATGTCAACTTATGATCATCAAAATCGAAGTCAACACAAACGGCTATGGAGCTTAAACCCGTGCTAGCGAAATGGATAACTAAAGAAGAGAAGAGAGGAGATCAAGTGGTATTTCCTTTCTTACCAAAAGAAAGAAAAGGATAAGCTTAAAAGAAGCAAAATCAAATTTTGGTACTTCATACTCCTATAGTCAAAAGAATGACTCATCATACTTTATGGAAAGAATGACTCATCATCCTTATCAAAAAGGATAACTCACCATTCTAAACATAAATTCGGCCCATACATCTCATTCTACGTGGGCTTTTATTTTTCTCAAGCCCAAATCCATTTTAATTCCTTTATTTTATTTAATTTCAAATGTAACTTTAATTCAACATGTATGCTTATATATTATACTATATAATATATTACATACATTTAAATTAAAATTAATTTGACCTATTAATTAAACCGAGGAATTAAGTTAGACATTCATAAAATGATATACATGTAAACCTATACATGTAAAATATTTCCACTTAGGAAATAATCTCATAAATTAATTCATTGAATTAATTATGAGAAGGCCTAAATAAATATTAATTATATTATTTTGATCAATCCAATTGATCTATATAATATAATTAATACAACTCTCTCTCTTCAGCATGTATACTCCAAGTACACACTAAATCCTTTTAGTTTAAGTTCAGACGTTTAATGTGTACGATCCTGTGGGCTCGTTTTTATGTTGGCAGTGGACTTATGGCCCACAGACTGCAGGCGGGCTCTAGCAAGCCACTACAGCCCCCATTTAAGACGGATATAACAGTCAAATTGGAACCGTAACCCTATAGTTTAAACTCGTATATCTCATGTCATTGATATCGGTGTCCAAGATAGAGGCATGGAATGATCACCCTCTTTTGTGTCCGAACATTTACTTGATCCCGAATAAACTGATGCTCACAAACAAATTCAAACTTGTTTGGGTGTGGCTACACTCTTATCAGTTGTATTCATCAAGAGGCCATCTTCTTAGTGGGCTACTGAGTGGTATTCCCTTCTGCATATCCATAGCATTGCCATATTCACTGACATACCCATACTTGGCACCCTTTTACAGGCCCGTTAGGCATACACCAAAGTATGCCACTTCACATGTGGCACCATCATATGGTCAGGTCAAAGGATCCATACAAGTACTACATGAGAATCACTTGTGATACTATACCATATGGATTTCTCGTTTAGTGGATCTATCAAGTACCATGCCCCTTTGCATGTACCCATTAACCTGGTTGACATCCCATGTTCAATGACCGGTAAGACACTGCCATTCAACCAGGTTAATGATAGTCTTTAGTTCCATTCATTCCCATGATTGGAACAGACTATGGATGACTTTATGGTCATATCATTTTTCCTATCCATGGTCTTACTGCCAAATGCATCACACTTGACAACATGGATATGGATATGTCCATTGGATTCTCTATTAAAACATAGCACAAGATATATAATAAATAGATTGATGCCTTTATTTAATGACACAAATTGCATAATACATATATCTTACATAGAAGTACAAATGTATGATACAAATATAAGGACCAATGCCTCGGGACTAGGGCATATCCAATATAAACCACTTCTCTAATGCCTATAAATAGAAGACAAGTGCAACCATTTCAACATGGGAAGACAATTTACAAAGTATACATTATAATCAAAGCATTCTTGAGTAGTCTTTCCAACAAACTTCAAAGAGAGCAATTGAAAGAAATTCAAGTCTTCATCAAAGCAAATTCAAACACATTCAAATCCAATATTTTGAGTGAATTGTAAAATCACACTAAAGGATATTAGTGTGAGGGGGAGCTTTGTTGTTAAAGTTTTATCAATAATGTTTGTTTAGAGTTTTATTGTTGATCTTTGAAAAACAACTGTTGTAAAAAGTTTGGTGTTTGAGCTTGCAAAAAACATCGGTTATCTCAATCTAGACAGAAGAAGGATCATTGTCTTAGTCCTAGACAAAATTAGGATTAATCATCCCGATCTTGGACAGAAGAGAGATCACTTGGTTTGACTCTTACCTTTAAAGTAATTAATTGTAGTAGAAATTCTCAAGTGGTTCACTTAGGGATAGGTGTGGGATAGTTGGTCCGAACCTATATAAATCTCAGTGTCGCAAATTTCTCGATGCCTACTCTCTTTAATTACTGCCATTTATATTTCTGCATTTATATTTAGCAATAATAGCCTTTTAAGAGTTTTTATTTAAAGTTCTTCAAAAGCAATTATTTTTTTTTTAACAAATTTTACAAATTATTTTATTCTGCATTTTAAAGTAAAACTTGTTTCTTGGATAAAATTGTTTTTGATAATAAAAGTTTCCACAAAAGAATTTTATTCGTATATACATTATTCAACCCCCCTCTAGTGAACCTCAAAGCCTATTTGGGACTAAGAATTGGTATCAGGGGTTGACTCTTGCCCAAAAGGATTAACATCCTTAGAGTGATCCAAGTATCGCTAGTACATCAGCGAACCAAAATGTTTTTATGGCTGAAGGACTTGTATTCTTAAGCCTCTTCTATTTCATGGAGACAATTATAATTTTTGGCAGAATAGAATGAGAATATTTTTACAATCAACGGTCATATAGGTCTGGAGAATTATCAAGGATAGGCCTATCATTCCTACTAAAATTGTTGATGGTGAAAATATTCCAAAAGAAAAGAGTGAATATGATGCTGGTGATTGGAATAAATTAACCTTAAATTCCAAAGCTATTTATTTGCTAAATGCTCCTTAGATATTAATGAATATAATCGTATTTTAGGATGCACAATAGCTAAGGAAATCTGGGATAAGCTTGAAGTAACTCATGAAGGAACCAAGCAAGTAAAGAATGGAAAAATCAATCTCTATGTTACCGAATATAAGTTATTCAAGATGGATCCCAAGGAATCAATTTCAAAGATCAATACAAGATTCAGATTAATTGTGAATAAATTAAAGAATTGTAGCAAGCATTATACTGATGAAGAGCTTATAAGAAAACTCATTAGAACAATGCCAACTTCTTGGGATTCTAAGCTCACTGCGATAGAGGAATCAAAAGATTTGTCTTCATACTCCTACGATGAATTTATAGGTTCATTACTTACCTATGAAATGAAGATCAAATCCACCACAGATCGTGAGTAATCAGAAAAGAAGAAATCCATCGCACTTAAAGCTGCAAGTCCAACAGTTGATGCACCTGGAAGTGGATCAGAAAGTGATAATAGTGATGAAAAGCTAGATGACGAAGAAGCACTTCTTATCAGAAAATTTCAAAAATTCTTGAAGAAAAAGAACAAAGACAAGAAGATGCCAAAGAAAAATTTCAATAATAGCAATGTCACTAAGACAAAGCAAGAATCACAAAAAATCCATTTGCTTCAATTGCAAGAAGCCAGGACAATACAAAATGATTTGTCCAAAATGCAAACTAGAATTCAACAAGAAAGATAAGAAAGCTATGTTAGCTACATGGAGCGACAATGATGATTCTGATGATGAAGATGCTGAAAACAACACTCAAATTTGCTTTACGGCAAATAATCAAGAAGAGACTTCACCAAAAGAAAAAGAAGTAGAAGATGAGGTAATCCTAACTTCCTTATCTCATAAAGAAATCATTCAAGCATATTTTGAATTACATAATACTTTACAGGAAACTATTAAAGGTGACGGTCCCAAAAGGCTAGTTACAGTATTAGAGGGGGAATGAATAGTACTATAGAGCGAATAAAAATATTTGTAGACTCTCTTAAAAAAAACTTTTTATAGAAACACAAGTTTCTTTTTCAAAAACAAGTTTTATTAAAAATGCGGAATTAATTAATATAATAAACTTGTGAATATAAAATTGCTTTTGTAAAAATAACTTTAAATGCTAAAGCGATTAATTTAAATTGCAAGAATTTAAATAGCATAAAATAAAAAGAGATTAGGGATAGAAAAAAGTAGACGCCGAATTTTATCTTGGTTCGACCCAACCGGTCTACGTCCAGTCCCCAAGCCAACCGCTTGAGATTTCCACTAACGTTTCTTTTACGGGTAGGAAACAAGCCTATGTTATTTTTTACGAGTTCAAGTAACAAAATCAATACTTTTGCAGGCTAAGTATCAAACCTCTACCGTTACTTTTTGGAGCTTAAGTAACAAACTCTACCGATGCTTTTTCGAAGCTCCAGCACTTTACAGTCTTTGTTGATCTCACAACCAACAAAGTAAACCCCCTTCACACAACCTTGTATGAAAATACAATTCCCAAATATGTGAATATTTGAATGAAACAATATTTCTCCTTTTCTTTTTGCTCTCTTTGGGAATTTGGAAGACTATGAGTTGAATGCTTAAAGTATGAGAATTGATTGATTTGTCTTCCTTGTCTTCAAGTCTTCTTCTTCATCCCTTTTATAAGAAAAAAAGATTAAAGCCCTTTGATACAATTTATGGCCGTTTGATCAAGCTCTTAAAGAGATGTACTTTTTCTTCTTCAAGTAACAAGCATTGTAGCCATTTGAACTTGTTAAGGAGAGATAGCCGTTGATATCAAATGATAAGTGTTTTATGGCCGTTTGAATTCTCTTACAGAGAAGGAATGTACTTTGATTCTCAATCAATAAAGCCATAAAGAAAAGTATACGTGTGTTCTTTACATAATAAAGCCATGTGACTAATTTTGTAAAGAGAAATGCATGTGTAACTTAAGTATCAAACCATAGCTATAGAGAGAGAGAGAGAGAGAGAGAGAGAGAGAGATAAGACATAGATATTAGTTGGTCTTAAGGCTTGAGATAAAAGTTGACTATTGTTGGGATTCGTCACTGGAAACCGACCGATAAAAGCAGAAATACGCATCGATTCCCTGGAATCCGGGCCCAGGAGCTTAAGATGTGGAAATCAAAAATATAAAGCACAAAGGAGAGAGTATAAAAAACTCACCAGAAAGTCTCTCTAAGAGACGAATGCAGACTACAGGAATCAAAGTATACTCCCTCCAATGTCACATACACGAACGGCTCTCAGACCCAGCCCGTGCTAGCGACTCGGATTATGCAAGAAGAGAAGGAGAAGAAGAGAAGAGAGGGGCGGCCAAGCATAGTGTAATGGCTTCCCAAAATTTCTTTCCAAAAGAAAAATCCAAACTCTCTCTCTCATACGCACTTTTTCTTTCCAAAAGAAAAAAATTAAGCATAAAAGTTGGCAAACTTTCTCTTCTAAAGAAAGAGTATATACGGCCAAAGAGTGGAGTCAATTTCATCATCATTTAATGCTCCTCCTTTCTATCCAATAGAAAGAAGATCATCACAAAACAAAGTCTAACTTTGCCATGACTCACCCATCCATGATTGGTTTAAAAGAATGAGTCAACAAAGTAATGATCACAAGTATGACTCATCCTTTCATCCAACATATTCGGCCAAGAAGAAGTCAAATGATGGTGGGATATTTTCATCTCATTCTTATCATAAGAATGATGAAAAATATCCAAGGTGTAAAGTCCAACTTTGGTACCTAAAGTCTTCCATGACTCACCATTCACATCATCTTCTTTTGTCCAACAATGACTCACCATTCTTTTCAAGAATGAGTCATCATTCTTGCCCATTTATGCCATGAATTTCGGCTATGATATCTCCATTTAATGTGGGCTTTTTTATTTTAAAGCCCAAGCCCAATTACAAGCCCATTGATTTAATTAATTTCAAATGCAACTTTAATTTAACATGTATGCATATAAATATTATACCATATAATATATTACACACATTCAAATTAAAATTCATTTGACCCATTAATTTAATCAATGGATTAAATTAGACACACATAAAATGAGATACATGTAAACCTATACATGTCTAAACATTTCCTATCGAGGAAAAAATCCCATCAATTAATTCATTTAATTAATTAAGAGGAGGCCGAAATAAATATTAATTATATTATGTTAATCAATCCAATTGATATATATAATGTAATTAATATAACTCTCTCTATTCAATAGTGTATACTCCAAGTACACACTAAATCCGACTAGTTAAAGTCTAGACGTTCTATGTGTACGATCCGATGGGCCCGTCTTTATGTTGGCAGGGGTCAATGCCCACAGATTGCAGGCGGGCTCTAGCAAGCCACTGCAGCCCCCAATTAAGATGGAGTAAGCAGTCCAACTAAAAACATAACCTAGTAGTTTGAACTTGTATATCCCATGTCACTGATATCTGTTGGGATTCATCACGGGAAACCGACCGATAAAAGCGGAAATACGCATCGATTTCCTCGAATCCGGTCCCAGGAGCTTAAGATGTGGAAATAAAAAACTTACAGCATAAAGAGAAGGTTCAAAAACTTACCATACAGTCTCTCTAAGAGACGGATGCGGACTGCAGAAATCAAGTGTAGATTTCCTCCACCGATGCATACACGAACGGCTCTCGGACCGAAACCCGTGCTAGCGACTCGGACGATTTCAAAGGGAGGGAGAGAAGGGATGCCCACTAAAAATTATGGATCTACAATATTTCTTTCCAAAAGAAATATATATATATATCTTTCCAAAAGATAGTCCCAATTTTCTCAAGTGGGCAAACAAGTTTCTTTCCAAAAGAAACATAATGCATAAAAGTGGGCAAAATTTTTCTTCCAAAGAAAAATTCCTTCTGCCAAAAGTGAATTGAATTAAATTGTTATTATTTCTCATCAAAGAAAGGAGATAAGTATGGAAGAGCAAAGTCCAACTTTGCTACAAATGAGTCAAACCAATGACTCACCATGGTGACTCACCACCACCACTCACCATCACCTTTTCTTCTTCTTTATCCATAATACCAAAAAGTCAAGAAGATGACTCATCTTCACTCCCATCAATTTGGCCAAGAGAGGAAAGAAAATGGATGGATATTTTTCTCATTAATCATACCATAACAATGACCAAAATATCTCATGATGCAAAGTCCAACTTTGCCACCTAAAGTCATCCATGACTTATCCTTTTTCATCATCTTCTTTTGTCCTAAGATGACTCACAATTCTTTCCAATTCCATGCAAGATTTCAGCCAACATATCCCACTCAAGGTAGACTTTATTCCTTTAAAGTCCAAGCCTAATTTTAATCCCATGGATTTAATTAATTAATTTCAAATGCAACTTCAATTTAACATGTATGCATATATATTATACCATATAATATATTACATACATTGAAATTAAAATTCATTTGACCTATTAATTTAATCAATGGAGTAAATTAGACACACATAAAATGAGATGCATGTAAACCTATACATGCTATAATATTTCAACCTAAGAAATAATCTCATAAATTAATTCATTGAATTAATTAAGAGAAGGCCAAAATAAATATTAATTATATTATTTTGATCAATCCAATTGATCTATATAATATAATTAATGAATCTCTCTCTCTTCAAACGTATATACTCCAAGTACACACTTAATTCGACTAGTTAAAGTCCAGATATTCAATGTGTACGATCCGATGGGCCTGTCTTTATGTTGGCAGTGGGCCAAGGTCCATAGACTACAGGCGGGCTCTAGCAAGCCACTGCAGCCCCCAATTAAGACGGAGATAGCAGTCAAACTGTCACCGTAACCCTGTAGTATGAACTTGTATGTCCCATGTCACTGATATTAGTGTCCAACACAGAGGCATGGTTGATCACCCTCTATATGTGTCCAGACATTTACTTGATCCCGAATGAACTGATGCTCAAAAATAAGACCCAATCTTGTTTGGGTGTGGCCACACTCTTATCAGTAACATTCATCAAGAGGCCGGTGATATCGTCTCAGTAAACTACTGAGTGACATTACCTTCTGTATATCCATAGCACTGCCATGCTCACTGACACACCGGAACGTGCCCATACTTGGCACCCTTTTACAGGCCCGTTAGGCATACACCAAAGTGTGCCACTTCACGTGCAGCACCATCATATGGTCCTGTCAAAGGACTTCTACAAGTACTACACGAGAATCATTTATGATACTATACCATGTAGATTCCCGTTAAGTGGATCGATCTAGTACCATGCACTTTTTGCATGTACCCATTAACCTGGTTGACATTCCATGTTCTATGACCGGTAAGACATCGCCATACAACCAGGCTAATGATAGTCTTTAGTTCCATTCATTCCCATGATTGGAACAGACTACGGATGACTTTATGGCCATATCTTTTTCCCTATCCATAGTCTTACTGCCAAGTGCATGACACTTGACAATATGGATATGGATATGTCCATTGGATACTCTATTTAAAATATAGCACAAGACATATAATAAATAGATTAATGCCTTTATCTCTTGACACAAATTGTATAATACATGAAGTTCACATTAATCTACAAATGTATTATACAAATACAAGGACCAATGCCTCCGGACTAGGGCATTTCCAACAATATCAGTGTCCAACACAGAGGCATGGAAGTATCACCCTCTATTGTGTCCGGACATTTACTTGATACCGAATGAAATGATGCTCATAAACAAGATCCAATCTTGTTTGGGTGCGGCGACACACTTATCAGTAGCATTCTTCAAGAGGCCGGTGATATCGTCTCAGTAAACTACTGAGTGACATTCCCTTCTGCATATCCATAGCACTGCCATGTTCACTAACACACCCGAACGTACCCATACTTGGCACCCTTTTACAGGCCCTTTAGGCGTACACCAAAGTGTGCCACTTCACATGCAACACCTTCATATGGTCTGGTCAAAGGACTTATACAAGTACTACACGAGAATCATTTGTGATACTATACCATGTAGATTCCTGTTAAGTGGATCGATCCAGTACCATGCCCTTTTTTCATGTACCCATTAACCTGGTTGACATTCCATGTTCTATGACCAGTAAGACACCGCCATACAACCAGGCTAATGACAGTCTTTAGTTACATTCATTCCCATGATTGGAACAGACTATGGATGACTTTATGGTCATATCGTTTTCCCTATCCACAGTCTTACTGCCAAGTGCCTCACACTTGACAATATGGATATGGATATGTCCATTGGATACTCTATTTAAAATATAGCATAAGACATATAATAAATAGATTAATGCCTTTATCTCTTGACACAAATTGTATAATACATAAAGTTCACATTAATGTACAAATGTATTATACAAACACAAGGACCAATTCCTTGGGACTAGGGCATTTCCAACAACTATTAATCCATAAGAGATCTCAAGTTGAAGACACTGTAAGCGCCTGGTTTTCCCGACCTCTATGATGAGAATTCTTGTATTACCTGTGGAGCAGACGGACTCGAATCGGGCTTGAAAACGACTAGAATGTCCCCGGAATAGCTCAAACATCCTGAAAACCAAGCTATCCGTGATCTGAAACCCCCGAAAAGGTCCCCCGAGTGATTTTTAGGGTTTAGGGTGAGCGTCGAACCTTTGAGGATTTTACCCCGGCTCTTATTAGAGCCGCGTGACTCTAGCCTAGAGCCGTACAGCTCTAGTACAAACTAGAGCTGGGCGGCTCTAGTGGGTGAACCAAGTTACTCTGCAAAGCAGAGCAACTTAGCTCGACAGAAGAGATATATGGGCGAAATTCTCAAAGTTGCAGGCAGCTCATTAATTGTTTGTTATAATGATAATGGAAAGTATAAAAAAAAAAGAAAAATCAAATCAAAAGGGGGTTGGTAATCTTAAGGTAGAAGATTCAAAATTTAAGAAACAGAGAGAAAGGGAGGCAGAGAAAGGAAAGAGAAAAAGGTAGCCGAGAGCTTGAGGACCTAAAAACAAAGAAGTTAAGACCTAAAACTAATCTTCAAACATCAATAACAAGTTCCACAACCTTTGCACATTGATTCGGGATTGTTTCGGGTTGCTTTCGGATTGTTTCGGATCGTTTTGATTTTCAGCCGGTTGAGCATCTAGGGCAAATTCTAAGTTCTCTATCTATTTCTTGACATTTAAAGCATCAAAACAACATCAAGGTAAGCTCTGAGAGGCCTTAAACCTATTTGTATTGTCTTTTCTGTGCTTTTTTCTCTACTTCGCATTTTCCGGAAAACGGCTTCAACCCATCATAGCCGCACGACTATGTTCTTCAAGAACACAGCTGCACGGCTATGCCCAACATGAACAGAGATGGGCGGCTCTGGTGCTCAGAGCCGTACGGCTCTGTCTTTTAAGGGCAGATTCCCGAAAACTACCCGTTTGGCTGAAATAGACCCGTTTAACACGTTTTCCTTCTGATCTTGATCCATTCTGGGCCTAAATGTGCCTGTGTATTGTAAAAGTTTGGTTTTCGGATTTCCAATCTCATAGATACAGGGTTTTCGGTTTCCTAAATTTTTGTTTTTCTGAGATTCGGGGTTGTTCGATCCACACCAGATCCATAGTCCAGCATTTGCGGACCCCCGGCTTCCACGGAAATTTTTAGGAAATCCTGAAAACGTGTAAAACGATATTTTTAAATTGGGAAAACCATTTTTGGGTCCTGGATATTGTAGCCACATGGCTCAAATCACGGCAGCACGGCTGTAATCCCCAGGAGAAAACAAAGTCGCAGAACGACCCCGTATTAGATTTGTTGTGCAATGCTATTTTCAGATTCAAATTGTTTTTGGTGTGTTTATTGCTTTTTGGACCCTAGATGGATGTTGGAATTAGGAAACCCACACGAACAGAACTCTGGATTTTGGGATAATAGACCCACAAAAAATGGAAATTTGCATGTAACCGAGCTAATTGTTTTCCAAAAAATGATTTTTCAGCACAAAAATTACACTACATTTCAAAACCATTTTCTAAGTCTAACCGGTCTGACCGATCGGGTCGACCCGATTACCCCCTAAGTGCATGCCCCCGTTTCCTAAATTCCCAAATTCTGTCCTATTTGAGTCCTATCTGTGTGTGCAGTCTAAACTGTGCTAATCGTCTATTTTGCAGCATTTATCTTTCTTTTATTTTCATTTTTTTATGTAATTGATAGATTTCGTGTATTTTTAGGCGGTTGTGATTTTTAGATATTCGTGTATTACAGGCGTTTGTAAAGTGAGGACGAGAGTTTTCTTTTTTATTCGATTTGGTTGTATAATCGGCCTTTATTTTTATTCTCTTAATTGTTTGAATGTATGGTTTATTTATTCTGTAATTTATTTTTGTCATTTGCCTAAGCATGGGTTAAATAAATAAACATAAATTGGGGTTAGAGAAAGATAATAAAGCGAATTAAATATGGTAATATAAACTGTAAAGTGAAAGCAAGCTAGAGGTTAAAGTAAGTCACTTGCCTGAACCTTAAATCTCTGGATTAGGTACAATAGTCTGCCCTCGGTAGGGAGTTGTACCGGAATTTCCCAGATGAGCTGATCCGGGTGGCTACTCTGTCACTGATCTTGGAATTTAAGTTTCGAGGTCTTTAAGTTAAAACAGGAAAATGTTTTCTACAAAGGATTTCCAAATCAAATCCATGGTTTTCCTAACTCAAGATAAACAAAACACGTTTTCCACCAAAAGCAAAACCAAACAAAAATGTTTTCCCCAGTTCACTTCGCCACGTCCTGATTTTTTGCATCTAAAAAGGTTGTCCGCTCATAGTGGCGACTCTGCTGGGGAAAATGGTTTCTTAAAAAGTTTTCACAAAAACTTAAGTAACTTAGGCAACTACCGAAACATAACTTCGCTTGCAGTCACTTCACTAGTTCATATTACCATATTTGTTTGCACCTTGCATATCATGACATTTTCTTCTTCTCAATCCCTCCAACACACTGATCAGCCCTGGTTTACCCAAGAAGGTGGACTACCTCTTCCGCTAGGATTGGAGACACCAGACGGGGTAAACCACTCATCGCACCGCATGACCTTTCATCGTGTTCTACGGTGAGGAAGTGTATATTCGCTATGGGAACCTGTACGACCCTTGGTTTTGAATTTAACCCACATGTAATGGCTTAGCAACTTCCCCTAGGATTACCAAAAATTAAATTCAAATTGAACATCGAGTGTGCGCCTTTGGTATCCCTCGTTGATGCCAAAGAGACCGAATTCCTAGGAAGAATGCAAGACCAATCGAAAGGAGAAATAAGGTTGGAAGGGAGTGAATATTTTTGCGTGTGCTAACGTTTGTTTTGTGGTGTTTTCTATTTTGACTTTTCACAAAGCATCAAACATGCATGGCTTTCGTGTGCCATTCTAACCACATTTTACGCAGCCATTTTAGAACATCGACATATGCGTGACGGTAATCACATTTTTGTGCAGCCACGACATTTTTATTTGTATGCCATTTACATCTCGCGTGCGACGTTTCCATGAAACATGCACGACATCATTCCGTGTGTCATGCATTTTAACCACATTTTTGTGCAGCCACTTGCATTCTTCGCGTGACATACACATCCATATCATTTCATCTCACCTAATAAAGGATGTTCCGAGTGTGCCTTTCATGATCATTTCATTCCTTAACATGTCGGGTACCCTGAAACTACCCGTATTCCGCCCGTGCACTGGATTGCACTCGGGCATTTCATAAAGATCATATCATTCAATAAAAGACCGCAATGGTCCTAGATTTGTTCCCGTGTGAAGGTTCACGCGATGTCATCACATGGCATCATACGCATTCATCATAGGTGTCAAGGTGATGCTGAAATCCTGCTTGCGCATTATGGTTCACATCGGACTATTTCATGACATTGTGAAATCATTCGAGGTGCTCCCCAAGTACCGGATTAGCACACATATAGGGGCATTCCATAACATTATTGAAATCATGCAAGGTGTTCCACAAACGCCGAACCTTTGTCCGTGTCTCCGGTTACACGTGACTCTTTTTGGTAATACCATCTCATATCACATGCCTTAAAAGCATCAGAACTATATCTGTGGGACGGTCCCCATGTGACATTTCATTTTATACCATTGACCTACAAAGCGTCAAAACTCTGCCCTTGTGTCGGCACACGCGTGACCATTTCACTACAATTCATTAGGTGCCCTAAAGGCGCTAAACCTCTATCCGTGTGGCGGCTCCCATGAGACATTTTTGCATTATTTTGCATAGCATTGGGAATTCTTGGGACATCCTAAATAATGGAAATTAAAACATGCAAAGTTCATCCTCATTTTCATTTCCATTCATGAAGCATCATCCAAGCATCATTCTCCACAACACCACGTCATTCATTTACCATCCCTAACTCTTCACTTATGATGTAGGACCATACACACGTGAGACTAGAAAATACCAAAGCTCTATAAAGACAATTCACAGAGTAAGCTGGATCGACCAAGGACAAGGTCTTAGGCTTTGAGGGCTGTTGGGGAACAGAGAACAGTAGAAACTGATAGTGATTCTAATTCCAGAGAAGAAGTGGAAATGCCTAATCAAACACCAAGTCTTGCTGATGCCCTGAAGGATTTCCTGAGATCCCAAGATTTCCATGACTTGTTGAAAGAAGAGATGCGGGCTGTTGTGAGAGAGAACGGGGAAATCGGGACCAGTAGGCCCGGAAAGGAAAAGGTGTATGAGTCTTCTCAGTATGGGCCTGATGTCTCAGCCAGTGTAGAAAAGCTGCAAGAGATTAAGGCTGCCATGGAAAAGAAAATAAAGGCAAAGTACTCTGAGTTAGATGAAGTGGTGGCTGAACTGAAGAAAGGGGCCAACATCAGCCTGGGCTCCAAACGGGGAGTGAATGTAGATGCAATGATCAACAAGGGCATTGAGACCTTCCCCATTAGGTTTCAAGTGCCGAAGGTTCCTTCTTATAAGGGGATTGGTTCACCAAAGGCTCACGTGAACCTTTATGCACGGGTTATGCTGACGGCAGGTGCCACAAAGCAGCAATCGATCAACTTTTTCCCGACCACACTGGAGGGCTATGCACTGATCTGGTATAACTCTTTGTCTGAAGATGTGCAATCAGACTGGGAGGCCTTGTCATCATCCTTCATCAAATACTACAGCTTCAACACCAAGATCCAGGTGAAGCTATACGACCTAGAAAGGGTTAAGCAACAACAGAATGAATCCTTTGATGCTTACTACCAAAGATGGATGAACAAAATGATTCTGCTAAAGAACCGCCCCAATGAGGATGAACTGATTCAGAAGTTGATTGACGGTAGTAGGGACATCTTCCGAAATAACATGAAATTCCACTCTTTCAGTGAACTCAGTGAAGTATATAGCATGGCCATGAAAATTGAGAGTGACGAGGAAGAAAAGGCAGTGAATCAAAGGGGAGGCAGAGGCTCCGGGCATGGTTTTGGGTATCGATCAGTGACTACAACTAGATCAGGCAGCGGATCTGGTTCCGGCTCTATAGGCAAAAGTGGGCAACTCTCCAAAGACAAGCCAGCTGAAGTTGCCGTTGTGTCCCAGTAGCGGGGTGGCCAAGATGGAAATTTGCAAAATTGAGGCCTATCCCCTTGGACTCTTTCTTTGGCTAAAATTTTTGCGAAATGCAGGAACGGCGGTCTATTGAATTCTCTAAAGCCGTTTGAAAAGCCGGTTGAGACCGACAAGGGAAATTTCTGTTCCTATCACTTGACAGTGGGGCACCACATGAATGACTGAATGCAGTTACTGAGGGCTGTCCGATAATTAATCACTGAAGGAAAGATTATAGAACTGCCTTTAAAACCTAGTGTTCAGAACAATCCTTTGCCCAGCTTTAACTGACCCACGTGCTCAAGCCATTAAAGGAGATGACGCAGCAGCAAAAGAAGACCCTCCGTATGTGGAGATGACAACTATTTTGATGTATCTGCTTCTATTTTCTTTTCCATTTTGTGAACAATTCAGCCCACGAGGCGTTTAATGTAATGCAATTTGATTTCAATTACTTGTGCGATGTTTTTCTAGATGGGACACTGTGCATACATGCAAGCATTCATTTAATGTCTTTTTACATGAAATGAATTTCAGGATAGATGATGACCCAAAAATGGTATCCGTCTTGAAAGACCTCACGCCTGATAAGAGAAAAAAAAGAAATTGCAAAGTATCCAAAAGCACATAATCGGCTTCACCCGATCCTACCACGACATGACTGGGGATCGACAGAGAAGTTACCAAATGTCAGATTCCAAAGGATTTAAGGGCAAAATCAGCTGAGTAGAAACTCCACAGACCCAGATCAGACAAAGAGGGGAAACCACCATAGGAGAAACTGACATTGCCAGAAAAACAAGACTATTCATGACAAACAGACATCAATTCACAGCCATGACTATCAACCACCCAAAGTGGATGAAAACGGAGTCGACCATGATGTCACAGCCTTAAAAAAACATGCGCCCAAATTTAGGAAGAAGAACACATATGCATGATACAGAATTCCGTGTTCTGTCATGACCAAGAGGAGACTATGGTTTCAAGGGGCAATGGTGCATGTGTTCCAGGATAAAGGGCTGGGGCATCAATCGTTAACTCCGCATCATCCACGAGCCGGTGGGGTGACGGAAGCAGCCAACAGGTCTGTCAAAGGAATTTTATCAAAAGTGGATTGGTATGTCATTATTCGCCTTGCAAAGACGCTGGACTGACATTGGAGCACTCACCAGGGAGGCACCGTAATCATTGACCTTTAAGGTGGAAACGGTTCTACCAGGGAGAAGAGAGACCAAGTTGTCGACCCCACTAACCAGGACGGGCTAAAAAAAAGAAGAAAAAAATAAAGAAATCCGGTGGATCGAAAACCAAAAAGGTGGTCCAAGTAAAAATTAGGACAGTCCAATGGATCGAAGATCGAAAAGGCGGTCCATGCGAAAGTTAGGACGGTGAGTTGAGCACCATCAGCGGGAAAATCTGCAAGGACCGATTGGTGGCAGTCGTGAATTCTATCAAGACGGATACCATTACTGATTCCGTTTTTAATTTCATTTCATCTATGATGTGCATTATGCTAAAACATTATCGATGAATGAATGAATGAATGCCTTGCTCTGTTCATTTAAATGTCCCAATTCTGCTTGGAATTGAATTCACATCATGCATCATACATGGTTGTGCACATCTTTTGCTTACATATGTCACATTTAAATAAAAAAATAAAAAATAAAAAATAAAAAAAGAGAAAAAGAGCTCGCTGAGGTGAAAACTGAAAAGGCACCTCGGGCGAAAATTAGAGCGGCTCGCTGAGGTGAAAACCGAAAAGGCGCCTCAGGCAAAAGTTAGAGCAGCTCGCTAAGCTGAAAACCCACATCGTGTAGTTCAGGCAAAATTTAGAGCACTTCCAGATTCACCATTCCTAGGGGTAGAAAAATGGAACCCTTCCACCATTCCCCAGCAGAAACTCTCCCACTATTCTCCAGCAGGATCCTCTACGCTACTCGCTAGCGAAACCATCACAAAGAATGCCACCACTTTCTCTCCAACAGTCATAGGACTTCCCCAACAACCATTGCATATCCCCGTATATCCCCAGTAGAGAATGACATCACATAAAGAATATACTCCCCAGCTAGATCAGCCATAGGCGTGATGTACCTTCTCTAGCCAGAGGCGTGACCCAATCTCCCCAGCAAGGGCATGGCATTTCAAGACTAGACAAATAGCGAGAAATGCATCTCCCAGTGTCATTCACACATGCACACATTGAAACATACACGTACATACATTCAAAACATATGCACACATGCATGCACACATCACAACCAATCCAGGTATAGGTACCCATCACCATCGTCAGGCTGTCCTGAATCAGGATCGCTCCCGAAGCAGAAATAGTCCAACACTGGGGCATCCATTGGATCTCAAGATAGGAGTTAGAGCCACATGGGTTCGAGCCTCAAAGTCTCAAGTTTCCAGGGGCAAAGCAAACAAGTCGTATTTATTCCTGATCGAAGGGGTAAAAATTTTTGTTTCCAAAATTATTGATCAAGGAATAAATACTCATTCTCAACTTGATTCCAAAATTATCACCCCCATAATAAAACCAATTCAAGCAAGATCCGGGATCCTTGAAACCTATTCAAGCAAGATCCCAGATCCTTGAAACCTATTCAAGCAAGATCCCAGATCCTTGAAACCTATTCAAGCAAGATCCCAGATCCTTGAAACCTATTCAAGCAAGATCCTAGATCCTTGAAACCTATTCAAGCAAGATCCTAGATCTTTGAAAACTCCTTCAAGCAAGATTCCCAATGCTTGAAAACCATTCAAGCAAGATTCCCAATCCTTGAAACCCCTTTCAAGCAAGATCCCGAATCCTTGAAACTCCATTCAAGCCAGATTTTGAATCCTTGAAACCCCTTTCAAGCAAGATCCTGAATCCTTGAGACTCCTTCAAGCAAGATTCCCAATCCTTGAAACCAATTCAAGCAAGATCCTAGATCCTTGAAAACTCCTTCAAGCAAGATTCCCAATCTTTGAAAACCGTTCAAGCCAGATTTCGGGTCCTTGAAAACCAAGTCAAGCAAGACCCTAGATCCTTAAGACCAATTCAAATTCTCAGCAGATCCACCTTGGGTAACCTAAACCCGGCATCAGTCCAGATCGGCTTTACTCCAAATCCCCAGCAAATCCACCTCGGGTAACCTAAACCCGGTATCGGTCCAGATAGGCTTTACTCCAAATTCCCAGCAGATCCACCTCGGGTAACATAAACATGGTATCGGTCCAGATCGGCTTCATTCTAGTTCACCATCAACTTCACCTCGAGTAACATAAACCCGGTATCGGCTTATTCCAACTCATCACTGCAGCTCAGGTATGTCTTTCTTGCTTTCCACTTACGGCGCTTCAATTCGTGTTCTCAAATGCCCCTCAGGTAACCTAAACCTGGTATCGGGTATCAAATTTGATCACGCGAAGGGCAGACACATTTAGCTTCGGTTATGAATATCTTCTCAAACTCAAGTTATAAAGTCACATCATAAAAATGCTAGGTTGTCACAAGTGGTAAGCTACTTACTTTTAGGCTCATAAGCATATATGACTAAAATATTGATCTCAAAACTTTTCACCTCATAAGCAAACATGATTTCAACACACACACACACACACACACACACACACACACACATATATATATATATATGGCTGAATATATTGTACTCAAATCCTTTTAGCTCATAAGCTAATATGGGTTGAGCATATATGGCCAAACAATATTGATTCTCAAATATTTTTATCTCATAAGCTAACATAAGCTTAATTATATATATATATAAGTGCCTCTCAAATAATAAAAACATTTTTACTCATAAGGCTCTTTAATTTAGAGAGACTTATTAGAATGTCAATCTTTGTGATCATCAAAACTAAAATCAACATTCTCCCCCTTTTTGATGATTGCAATTTGATGTTTTGACATTTTATAATATAAGCAAATTTATCGAATGCTCCCCCTCAATACGTGGCTCCCCCTCAATATGAGCATGGTTATTTTTGGAAGAGATTTTTAGAGTTTACAAATCTTATTTTACAACCAAATAAAAATATTAGAGTATAAGCAATATGGACTTTAAGATCATCATGGGGCCCATTAATCCACTTGAATATGAGTTTTATATCTTAGAAAAAGACTCTTGATTTAAACTCATTATTTGGATTTCTATAATATTGAGCCATTACTTTGGTTATAACCTGCATAAATCAACTTGTATAATTATTATAAAACCAATATGTATTGAGCTCATTTGCACAATTTTCAATAATCATTGAGCTCATACATCTTGTAAAGAACATAATAGACAAAACCACATGTCATCATAATCCTTATGTATGTAGAGAGCTCATGTTAAGGATCACATGTTATTTAAAAACTTAGGGGTAGTTCAAAACATAGCACTTAGAAACATGTTTTAGTCAAGGTAGTCAATTTCAATTGCTTCCCAAGTCATGAATCATCTTTATTTCTATTATGTATAAGACTTGGCAGTTCATTCAAGCATTATTCCTAGAATTTCATTACTTATATATTCTGCTTAAGCTCAATTCATAGCACAAGTATTCTGTAGGCAGCTATATACATGCATTAGAAACTTATGTACTTATACTATATAAAACTCATAAGTATAGCAGCACAGTTTTGTCATGTCAAACTAATTTCTCAACAATATGCTCAAAAAGTCAGCATAAGCAGCACATCAGATCATTAATATTATCATAGCATGCCAATGAGATTTCAATGTTCACTCTAGTACCAATGTGCTAAAACAAAAAACTAACATGTCAATCCTTTCTAGTGTCAATAGATGCAGTACACAACTTAAGTTAATAAGCTAGCTTTTAGCTAAGGATTAATGTCCAATGATAGTTTATTCAATGCAGCAGTTACACTTTCAATGACAACTTCATAGTCAACACAATGTTTCATCCTAAGTCAACAAAATGTTTATTTCACATGTCAATGTTCAACTCACTTTTTATAATCTCATAGTCGACACTTTATTTAACTCATGTTTCAAAAAATGTTCAACTCACATGTAGATATCAATGTTTAAACACAATGAGTGTTCCTCACATGTTATCATGTTAAGAATTCTAAGTCAATGTACTCAAGAATATTCAATTCACATAATTGTCAACATGTTCTATCTCAAGTATCAACCCTTTCTCAACATAAGTGCCAATCCTTTCTTAAGAATATCCATAAAATGTCAATCTTTTCAACTATTTCTCCCCTTTGAAATCATAAAAAAGAAATAGTGCAGGGCAAAAAGTCTAGCAAAGGTGATCATTAGAACCACTCATAATCAAATATGCATAACTGTTAAAGCACACATAAAAAAGGAAGCTTGTCACAACTTTTCATGAGAAAGAGCTAGAGCAGGGGAAATAAAACATGCAAGTCACAAAATAAAAACTCAAAAACATGAAGCACAAATTGGAATAAGATTTTGATACCAAGACAAACTAAAAGCAATACAGTGGATAAGAGATAATTTAAGTTCTAACAAGACTGACCACCCATTTTTGAGAGTATTCCTATTCTATTTAGAACTAGATGGATCCAAATAGAATAAAATACTCTTGAAGGAATTAAGACTATTTTAATACCAAAAAAAATAACCTTTGCAGAGATAAGATGGGAAGTACCAGAATTATCTTGTCATCAACCCTGAAAGTCAACATTAGAGTGCAAACCTTGCTCATGGAGCTGAAAAGGAGGAGGAGGCTGCTCCAAACTTGAGAATGCAGCAATCATGTGATGCACTTTCTCTTGTATGTGCATCAGTTTCATTTGAAGATCCCTAAGGGCAACAGGGGACTTTAAAACATGTTTCTAAAGTGTATGAGGTCACTCTTTGATAATCTAGTGGTGGTGATAAATGCTAAGAGGGATAGATCAAAATAGCTTATGTAGCTGGTTAGAATCAAAACAACTTTGTAGCTCACTGCCATAAACTTTATCCTAAAACCATAATGGTGTCAATTACTAAACTCTATAAGTATAGTATATAGATGTCATTTGATAAGGAGAAACCATAGCTTAAGCTTTGGTTGATCAATCATAGAGAAAATTATTCATATACAGAAATTTCTTACCAGATCTGATGATGAGAACCAAGATATCCATATATATCAATTTCAAGAATATCTCAAAGCAATTATATCATTCTCGAGAACATGTTAGTTCTATTGGCTCTAGAATAAAGATCATAAGCAAATGCAATTATGATCCAATCATATATTTCTAAGCATAACCAGCAACATAATTTATATTCCATATGATTTAGACATCAAAACTTATCAAAATAATCATATAAAAGATTACTTTATCAAGCATAATAACTACTAATCATGGCATTTTTCATATTAACAAGTCTTAGTCAAAGTAGCAGCTAAATAGATAAGATATAAGTGAATCAACATGTTGGAGACCTTATGTAATCCATAACATAGTATTCCAGCAACATGGCAAGCAGTATTACATAGACATAAACTCAAGTTTATCATACTAACAGATTAAAGCATAGATAATAAATCAGAGTATTCGAGTTATATGTCAAACTAAGGAACGCACCAAATTGTAGCAGATCATATTTTCCAAACATATATAACAATTATAGTGAGCATTCAATACTCATAAGCAAGAATATCCAAATCTCAACATATATCTTGAATATTTGCAATCAATGGTCATGTTTAAACTAGTCAGCTTACGACAACTAAGATAGATCATCATGCAGTTATAATTATATTTCAGCAAAGTAGCTGGCTTAGCAAAGTTCAGAGATTATGCTGCAAATGCTTTCAATAAGCATGTCTAAAAAGCATAACAATTATGGTAGCCTATATCATGCTGAAATATTAAACTATTTAGACAATAATACCTATATGAAGATAGATAGACTTACAAATGGATGTTGAACACAAGTGCTAGATTAATCAGAGCATGTAACATTATATATAAGATCAAACACATTAGATAATATCTCTTGAATATCTTAATTGATCAATAATGCATAAAGATGTGATCACTAGTATTAAAATGATACCAACAGGCTGAAGTCCTAACAAATGACTGAGAGAACTAATGACTTCATTAAAGCATATCAAATGCATAATCACAATTTTCATAAGCAAGATGTATAACAAATAATAATATTACTATCACAACATCCTATAGAGGATAGATTCTTATAAAACTATTCACTGCATATGACACAAGATAGCATGCATATTTTGATACTAGATACAATAGATTTGTATGTATATGAACATTCAATGCTCAATCACACAAAGGTATAATGTAAGCACTGATAAAGACTAGATCCTGACTTCCTTAACTTCTTATACCTTCATATCCTTCAGTCATGTAAGAGCAAGCCTCAGTACAAAAGGCAATCCTCATATGACCATAAGGCAAGAAGATACAATATGATCCTATTATCATTCAATCATTAGAGCTAAGGATTGATACCTGATGATATTTCATACTGACCTAAAAAAGGTGGATACATATCACTTATAACACATAGGGGATCATGCTATTAGAGTTTGTTAAAAACCTTCTTGACAATGCAGCTTAAATACTCAAAAGATAATTTTGCTGCACAACCTATGTATTAGACTGCATAAATGATATAATAAACTAAAGCTAACATCACTTTTGATTCAACTAACCTTAGAGTAAAGATCAACTCAAGAGATCAATAGCAATAGAAAATCATCATATTGAAAACACAATAAGAAACATGTTAGCACATCATACCATCATGCCACATCATAAATAAAAGACTCATATGACAAAAGGCAAAGACAACTTGTTCATGGCATTTCTATTAAACATGCTGCTCGATCCATGTTCTATATAGCCTTAACAAATAAAAAAAACACAAATTATAAAACACCATCAGATCACATCATGATATACACAATAAAGTCATCCATATGTTGATAATCAACAGATGTTAGAGCTCAAAACCTATACAACTACATGCGAATAGAGATGATGCTGAAATGGGGCCATAAATGCTCAACCCATATTAGCTTATGAGTTAAAAGGATTTGAGTACAATATATTCGGCCACATACCTTATGATGCCATAAAGTGCCTCTCAAATTATAAAAACATTTTTACTCATAAGGCTCTTTAATTTAGAGAGACTTATTAGAATGTCAATCTTTGTGATCATCAAAACTAAAGTCAACAAAAGGTTATGAATGCAAAATTCTGAAGTTGAAAAAGAAAAAATTGAACTTCAAAACAAAGTAAAGTTTCTTGAAAATACTAATCTTACATTAGTAAGTAAAGTATCAAGTTTAGAAGACAAGTGTGAAAAGTTAAATGTTGCTTTTAATAAATTCACACTTGGTGAAAATATGCTTAATATGATGTTGGATACCCAAAGAAATCCATATGATAGAACAAGAATCGGTTTTAACCAAAGTACTTGTGAGATACCTATCCACACACCCAAAAGCTGATATCTTTTTGCAAATCCTCATCCTTTACCGAAATGCAAAATCCCCCTTCTACAAAAACTCCTCAGCCATCTGAACCAAAAAGAAAACAGAAGATTAGTCATGTACAGTCTTTTGAATAAATAGCTAGAAGAAATGTTTAGAGATCTGTACTAAAAACAAGCCAGAAGCTTCAGCTCTCTGAACAGAAAAATAGAAAGAAGAGCACACAAAATGTTTAGCCCTCTGTACCATAAGATTCATACTATAAAAAGGCTTCCAAACCAATATACTATCATAAATTTTATCCCAACCAAAGACATGGTTACAAACCAAAATACTTCCATAAAAAATCTAACCATGTTCACAAAATTCTTACCACAAAACCACATTATCCTTTTTAATCATCTTTCAAGAAGAAGAGAAATTTTACATGCTTTTATTACAATCACAAAGGACATGTAATTCAAGAATGTAATTTCTGAAGAAGTTTATACAAGGGAGAAGTAATGTGGATCCTAAAGAAAAACAATGCTAAAAGGAAGGACCTAATAAAATTTGGGTACCTAAAACTGTTTGATTTCTCTTTCAGGTAAAGAACACCTTTGGAAAGCAAAGCTGGTATATTGACAGTGGATGTTCAAGGCTTATGATCGGTGATAGTACCTACTTCACCACTCTAAGACAAGTTAAGGGAGGTATTGTAAAATTTGGTGACAAGAAGGAACGATAAATTATCGACAGAGGGAAGATGGAAATAATCCTTGCATTGATGAAGTATCATAAGTCAATGGATTAAAATTCAATCTTTTGAGTGTTAGTTAGTTGTGTGACAAGGATCAGAAATTAATCTTTGACTCAAAGAAGTGTGAAATTATTGAAGCAAAAAGTGGTTAGACATTACTTACTGTTCCAAGAATTGGAAATATCTATCTTTTAAATACAGATAATCATACAGATGATCAATGCTTAATTTCACAAGAAGAAGAGAGTTGGTTATGGCATCATAGATTATAGCATGCTAGTATGCATATGATTTCAAAACTTTCCAAAAGAGATTTAGTATAAGGTTTACCAAAAATCGATTTCAACAAAACTCAAGTTTGTGGTGCATGTCAAACAGGTAAACAAATTAGAAGCTCTTTTATGACTAAATATGATGTTTCTACTTCTAGACCATTAGAATTATTGCATTTAGACTTACTTGGCCCCATACAGCCAACTAGTTTAGGAGGCATGAAATATACATTTGTCATCGTAGATGACTACACTAGGTATACATGGACATTATTTTTGAGTAAAAAAGATGAAGCCTTTGAGAATTTTTCAAACCTTTGTAAAAGGCTTCAGAATTTGAAAAACACTTTAATTATTTCTATCAGAAGTGATCATGGAAAAGAGTTTAAAAATCATCTTTTTGAAAATTTTTGCAATGAACATGGTATTTCCAATAACTTTGCAGCACCAAGGACTCCTCAACAAAATGGTTTGTAGAAAGGAAAAATAAAACTCTCGAAGAGATGACTAGAACAATGCTATATGAAAACAATTTACCAAAATATTTTTGGGCAAAAGGCATGAATACAAATTGCTATATTCTTAATAGATCTTTAATAAGACCCGTTTTGGAGAAAGCATTATATGAGTTGTGGAACAATAAAAAACCTAATATTGGTTACTTTCACTAATTTGGTTACAAATGTGTTATTTTTAACAATAAAAAAAATCTTTGTAAATTTGATGCAAAATCTGATGAAGGAAATTTTCTAGGATATGCATTACACACCAAAGCATATAGAGTTTTCAATAAGAGAACTCTTACCATAAATGAGTCGATGCATGCGACATTTAAAGAAGCTCTATCCCAGGCAATGATAAGTCTGAGGAAATTCCTGAGATACTTGATCCATAGGTTGAAAACACTACTGACAATAATCTATAGAAAAGTGATGACATTAATAATCAAGAAGAACATGATTTTCAACAATTGGAAACTCAAGAAAATTAGCATCACGATCTACCTAAAGAATTTTGATATCATAAGTATCATCTAAAAGATGATATTATTGATGATCCTTCTAAAAGGGTAATGATAAGAAATTAGTTAAAGGAATACTTTGATCACATCGCTTTCATTTCAGAAATGGAACCAAAGAATTTCAAAGAAGCAGAAAATGAAGAAAGATGGATGAATGTGATGCAGGAAGAAGTCGATCAGTTTAAAAGGAACAATGTATAGGAACTTGTTCCTAAACCTAAGGATCAAACTATGATAGGAAAAAAATGGGTATCAGGTATAAGCTTGATGAATTTGGTAAAGTTGTCCCAAACAAAGCCATATTGGTTGCACAAGGGTACAACCAGCAAGAAGGCATTGACTATGATGAGACATTTACTCCAGTTACAATACTAGAAGCCATAAGGATGCTATATGCATTTACATGTTATAAGGATTTCAAACTATACCAAATGGATGTAAAAAGTGCATTCTTAAATGGCTATATTAATAAAGAGGTATACGTAAAGCAACCTCCTGGATTCAAAGATCGTCATCATCTTTAATATGATTACAAGCTAGCCAAAGCTCTTTACAGTTTAAAACAAGCTCCAAGAGCTTGGTATTAGAGGTTAAGCTTCTTGCTTACAAAAGGTTTTACATGAGATAAAGTTGACACAACATTGTTCATAAACAATATAAAGGATCATATATTAATTATGCAAATCTATGTTGACGATATTATATTTGGTTCTCCTAAAGAATTGTTGTGCAAGGATTTCCCTCAACAAATAAGTAAAGAGTTCAAAATGTATATGATGGGTGAATTAAATTTCTTCCTTGGATTACGCATTGAGCAAGAAAAGAAAGGAACCTCTATCTGTCAATCCAAGTATACAACGGAACCCATCAAGAAATATGAAATGGAGAATTCCAAACCGATGAAAACACCTATGAGTACATCTGTCTCACTAGACAAGGATGAAAAAGGTAAAAGTGTAGATACTAAGAAATACAAAGGTATGATTGGTTCTTTAGTTTACCTAACTACTAGTAGACCTGACATACAATTCAGTGTGTGTCTGTGTGTAAGATTTCAAGCTAACCCCTAAGAGTCACATTTAAGTGATGTAAAAAGAATTTTCAAATACTTAAATGGAACTCTAGATGATGGTATCTGGTATCTGAAATGCAGGGATTTTGATTTAATAGGATACAGTGATGCAGACTATGCTAGGTATAAATTAGAAAGAAAAAGCACATCTGGTACTTGTCAATTTCTCGGTCAAGCATTAGTCTCTTGGTTAAGCAAAAAGCAAACATCAGTGACAACTTCAACTACTGAAGCTGAATATATATCTGAAAGTCAATGTGTGGCATAGATATTATGGATGAAACATCAATTAAAAGATTATGGGTTAAAGTATGATCATATCCCTATATGGTGTGATAATACTAGTGCAATTAACCTAACCAAAAATCCTATTCACCACTCTAAGACCAAACACATTGACACCAAGCATCATTTTGTACGAGACCAAGCACAAAAAAGGGATATAATATTGGAATTTGATCCCACTGAAGAACAGGTTGCAGATATTTTTACAAAGCCTTTTAATGATCAAAGGTTCAGTCAACTTCGAAGAGAAATTGGCATGTCTATTTCCATTAATGAGAAATAATTCTCTATTTTTCATTAATGTATTTTTCTATAATTTCTTCTCAAATTAATTAGTTCTCTACTAATTAATTTTCTAAATAATTAGTCATATACTAATTATTTTTGGGTCAATTTCTCGAGTTTATAAGGCCAATATTTTTTCTCGATCCAAAGTCTTTAAAATAAATTTTTAAAAAGTCCATAATTCCTTCTATTTTTAATAGGCCAAGGGATCAGACATTATATAAGTCTTTAATTAAATACCATCCTTCGGACCAATGTTCTTCAAAAAGCCCACATCTCTGTCTTATAAAGAACATCTTTTGATTCTCTTGTTGCACGCATTCTGGTTGCATCATAATGATGTTATACATGTTGGATCTTCTGCTTAGATGCTCATATTGTATACATTGTGCCAGTGCATATAAATATCTATCAGTAGGTCATTGCATTCGGGCAAGCTCCATCCGAGGAAAGCCAAATCCCAAATATAGACCATCAGCACCAACAAGGCACCACTCATTCTCGGTGGTCAATGTTCATCCCTAATGATTACATCATGCCAAATCTCAATCCTTTTGAAACCACTAGCAAGAAAATGTCAATCTCACTTATCCCCGACAACAAGTAGTAAAAGGCATGCTAAGATCATAGAGCTAGAAACTCAAGCAAGGGATATAGCAACTCGCTAAACTGAAAATCAGAAAAGACAGTCTAAGGTAAAGGTTGAAGTGTACTCCATTCCCAGAAGCATGTCCAAGCCACGCTTATCCAAGCAACTGAGAAGCCAATACAAACTTATTCATCCCTAATAACAGATAATAAGGGTCATGCAATAACCATCCAATGGCCAACAAGGGGCATGCATTAATCATTTGACAGTCAATGAAGGGCATAATGAATTACCCAGTAGCAGCCAACGAATATGACATCCTCGCGCACTACTCTGCGACAGAAACAAACTAGTAATTGGAGCTGAAAGCCATCATAGCTATGAGATTTGAACCCAAATTCACTGTCTCAAGGCTAAAAAAAATTCTCATCATCAAAACTCCATCCGCAAGCCTCTCAATACTCGAGGAAAAATGGTGCTTACCAAGCTTAAGAAAATGATCAGTAAATTCCAAGCCGGGATAGCAAACTAGGACAAGCCAATGAATATTTGCATCTGCATTTGCACACATGCATACATGCATTTACATACATTGAATATCCATCATATTTACAAGAACAAGCTACACAGGGGAAATCTTTTCCCACAGCTATACAAAGTGTGCCAAAGAAGAACACTAAAAGATAACCCCAGCTTATCTTTATTATCGACCAGAGGAGAAAGGAGTCTTAATCATCAATGCACATATGTTTCTTTAACACCATATAGCCATTCTGTTTGACATCTTATACAAAATCTTGACTCGTATCTATTCTTAATCGGAGGAGCAAAAAATTATGTTTCCCAAATAATCAATCATGGAATAAATACATATCTCATAACTCACCAACTTATCCAAAGGTCCTACGCGACACTAAAATGTAGCCGTTCCTACATGATCCTAAATGGTGAATGCTCCTACACAACCCTAAAAGGTCAACGGTCCTACACGACCCTAAAAGGTGAAAGGTCCTACATGAGCCTAAAAAGGTAATCGATCTTACACGACCCTAAAAGGTGAACGGTCCTACATGACCCTAAAAGGTGAATGGTCCTACATGAATCTAAAGGATGAAGGTCTAACACAACCCTAAAGGGTGAACGGTCCTACACAACCTTAAAAGGTGAACGGTCCTACACGACCCTAAAAGGTGAACGATCCTACATGACCCTAAAAGGTGAACATTCCTACATGACCGTAAAAGGTAACCAGTCTTGCATGATCCTGAAAGGTAACAGTCGACCAGATCGCTCAACCAATGCCAAGCACAGGTACATTTCTTTCTCTACTCACCATGCTCTTTATTGTGCATCCAAATTCACCATGGCAAAATGTAAACCCATAAGTTGTGAAATCAGATACATGAGGGGCAGCCTGTGAGCATGAGATTTTCATCCCTTGGTTTCAATGATGACTAGATCGTTTATTTGCTTTTATAGCTTTCACAACTACAGGGGTCAAAGTTGATTCAAGTTTGAGGCTCCAGTTAATTGAATTCCAAGCCTCAGATTATTTACCAGTTGAAAGACTGCTAATCTCAGACTAATATCCGCACAGGTGTTGCAGCAACACTCGTATAGGTGTAGTGTTAACAAACTCACAAGTGTCACGTACAAAAATAGAAAACCTACCATTTCTTCTTGGAACTCTGAATTTGGATTTTAGAGGGCAGATTTAATAAGAAAAAAAAGGCTCTTTCTGCCTATAAAAACCTCACCAAAATCAGAAAAATGGTTGGCAACTATGACTATGAGAGAAAGAGGAAGAAAAGGAGAAAAGAAAATCAAACTTTTTCTTCAATTTTCATCTCCAATATCTATTCTTAGGCCTACAATTGGTTGGAAATCTTAGGAAAACACTTCACTAAGAATTTTAATAAGATTAGAGACTAATTTAGGCACCAAACATAACATTTGGAACTTGAAACCATTTTTAGAGTTTGAAGTTCAAGTGTTCAATCGTAGCCTCTTTGAATAAATTTTCAACCTCTCAAGTGGTGGATTCATGCAAAGGTAATACTTCTAAAAAAACCAAAAGCATAGACTCTTTGTTTGTGATTTTATGCATCATTTCATCTAAAACTTCGATTTTAAAGTATCCTAGTCCCAAACCTGTATGGGTGTTATCCTGAAACTTTCCTAGATACATCAAAATTATGAGTTTCAATATTTGAACCAAACACAGAAGCAACACCCGTGTGGGTATGACAATAGCCACATGGTTCTTGCCTCCACATTTGCATGAGTATCACCTTAGGACAGAATTACTAAAGCCAATTTTCGCATATTTCATGACATTTGAACCTTAGATTTACATTCTAGAAGTGTATATTAGACCAGAACAATGATAGAAACCTAGTTTCTTGAAAATCGACTGACTTGTCATGCTAAATAATTAACCGGTAAAACCGTTTTCAAAGCTGTTCTCCAAAAAATCTATGCAGGGATGTTTCAAAATGTTTTTGAGGTTTAGTTGGTGAGATTTGTCGAATCTCTCCGGCTACCCCCCAAAATGCATGACCCTGACTTATTTATTATCTCATTCTATTTTAATTGAGTCCTACATGTAATTATTCATGTACTAATGCCTGTTTTGCAGGATTAGATATATGTTTAGGTTTTATTATTGCATTAGATAAATTCATGTATTCTAGGCGATTGTACCCTGATTCCCTATTTCATTCATATGTATCCCCTAGGCTAGTTTATGTGATTCATTTTGTATAATTAATTTATTTACAGCTTTCTATACTTTGCATAAATACCGTATGCTCTCATTAAAATAGGTTTAGCCTTATACAATTCTACGATTTGATTGTTGAAGCATTTATTTTAATTAGATAATAACTAAGTGACTCATCCAGACCTAGATCTCTGGAAGGCATAGCGGTCTTCACTTGGTTTCAACTGTACCTAAATTTTCCGGTTGAACTGAGCTGGGTGGCGACTCTTATATCTTCTTCGAGATTTTGGTCTCGAATCTTTTATGAAAATAGTTTTCAAAAATGAATTTCATATCATAATTATCATTAAAAAAACCTCATACCTTATAGATACTCCTTGGTTCGCTTCGCCACGTGTCATATACAAAAACATCATCCTCTCACACCTCTCAACCATAGAATTCCCACTTCCAAACTTGATTCTGGATACCTTGGTAGAATTTTTCGTACACTTAAGCTTTTGAACTCAACATTCTTCGCTCCTCAGTCTTCTAATTTAGCAATCATCGACACATTTGATGTGTGCTTTACCTGGCACCTTATCAATTTGAAGCCCATTAACTTACCTTGGATCATAGTCCATTTCCTACCTGCCATAAGAGCAACTTCAGCCTTCCCTTATAGCATGATGTTAACTAAGTTCTTTCAATACTATGATATTTCCACTAAAAACCATATCCCTTCACTAGTAGGACCAAAGTTTTTTTTGAACCAGGTTAATATTGAAAGTACCATTTGTTGGATATGCCCTAGTCTCGAGGCATTGGACCTTTTATTTGTATTGTACGTTTATTGGATTTATGTATTATACATATTTTGTGTTATTTAAATAAAGGCATTAATCTGTTTATTATATATCTTGTGCTATATTTTAAGTGGAGTAACAAATGGACATATCCATATCCATGTTGACAAGTGTCATGCACTTGGTAGGAAGACCATGGATAGGGAAAACAATACGACCATAAAGAGATCCATAGTCTATTCCAGTCATGGGAATGAATGGAACTAGAGACTATCATTAACCTGGTTGTATGGCGGTGTCTTACCGGCCATTGGACATAGGATGTCAACCAAGTTAATGGTACATGCAAAAAGGGGCATGGTACTGGATAGATCCACTAAACGGGAAATCCACATGGTAAAGCATCACTAGTGATTCTCATGTAGTACTTGTATGGATCCTTTGACCTGACCATATGATGGTGCTGCATGGGAAGTCGCATCTTTGGTGTACACCTAAAGGGCCTGTAAAATGGTGCCAAGTATGGGTACGTTCGGGTATGTCACTAAGCATGGTAGTGCTATGGATATGTAGAAGGGATATGTCACTCAATAGTCCACTGAGAAGATATCACCGGCCTCTTGATGAATGTGACTGATAAGAGTGTGGCCACACCCAAACAAGTTGGAACTTGTTTGTGAGCATCAGTACATTCGGGATCAAGTAAATGTCTGGACACAAAAGAGGGTGATCAATCCATGAATGTGTGGACACAAAGAGGGAAATCCATGCCTCTGTGTTGGACACCGATATCAATGACATGGGATATACAAGTTTAAACTACAGGATTATGATTACAGTTGGACTGCCATCTCCATCTTAATTGGGGGCTGCAGTGGATTGCTAGAGCTCGCCTGTAGTCTGTGGGCCATAGGCCCACTGCCAACATAAAGATGGGCCCATAGGATCATACACATTGAACGTCTGAACTCAGACTTAAGGGATCACCTGTATACTTGGAGTATACACACCAGAGAGAGAGGATTATATTAATTATATTATAAGGATCAATTGGATTGATCAAAATAATAAATTAATATTTGCATTGGCCTTCTCATAATTAATTCAATGAATTAATTTATGAGATTATTTCCTAGGTGGAAATGTTTCACATGTCTAGGTTTACATATATCTTAATTTTATGAGTGTCAAAATTAATTCCATGGTGAAATTAATTGATAAAATTAATTTTAATTTAAATGTATGAAACATATTATATGCTATAATGTGTTAGAATACATGTTGAATAAAATTAAGTTTGATATTTAATTGGACCAAGAGAATTAATATTGACCTGGGCTTAAAAAGGAGAAAATCTCGGATAAAAAGAAGAAAATCTCGTATAAAATTGAGTAGGGATTGGGCCAAATTTTTTGTCAAAAATTTGAGCCCTCTAGGTTAAAAATTAACCTAAAGAATTAGGCCAGAGGGAGAGGCAACATAGCTAAAAATCACAGCCACCAAACTCTCTCTCTCATTCGATCTCATCGCTAGCACGGGTCGTGTTCGATAGCCATTCGTGTACATGAATGTAGAGGGAATCAATTTTGGTTTCTGCAGCCATCTCTAGAAGAGATATCTCTGGTGAGAAATCTATTCTTTTCTATTTGATTTTAAGTTTTACAATTTCCACATCAATTGCTCCTGGGCACGAATTTAAGGAAATCACTGAGTTCTTTCGCATTTAATCGGTTGATTTCCGGTGAAAAATCCCAACACCATTAGACAGAACAAGAATGAGCTTCAAATTCCCACAATTCCACTTGATTGTGCTAAGTCAGACAATGAACATGTGAGTGATAACCTGGAAGATGAGTATCCAATGGCTAACACGGAAGTCAAAGTAAATGAAAGTGTACAAGCAAGTTTTGTAGGACCTGTATTTTCTCATCAATATGATTTTGACACCAACCAGGATCCTAGACATGTATCTAAGAGTGTACATAGGAATGAACATAGTTTCATTCATGTCGCTGAGTCTAAAGAAGATCAAAGTCATGATGTGCTTAATGGGATGAATATTCTAGCTACTAAGGTAGAGAAACATTTTTTCAAAAGTTAAGATACTGAGGAGGCCCTATAAGAAGTTGACAATGACTTTTATGAGTCATTAGATGAGTTGTACACCACTTTTCATTCAAACTTTATATCTACTGAAGAAATAGATGCTTCATTGCCTCTCATACCAGTTTCTTATCCACATGTGGCTTCTTCAAGTTCCAATACTCTTCCAAGCAAGTCATTTCATCCTATCCAGACTTCCTTAAGAACTCCAGTTGGCAACTTCTATTTAGATCAAGTTATTCAAGGCATTCTGAACTCACCATTCTTAAAGACTCTTTTTGGCTATTCCTTTCAGTGTATCCATCCCAGCTCACTCAAAATGGCTAAAAAATACCATCCTTCCACTTTTCCCTTGAGCATTTAACAACCCTCTCCTTCCACCCCTATTTTGAACATCCCTACTAATTCTCTCAAGCCAGATATTCTTCCTGAGTTCCCACACATCCATTTCACCACTATTCATGACAATATCAGAACCACTACTTTCACTCTCGAAGCTTCCCTTCATGTCACTACTAAAGTTCTCAAGATTTCACAAAGTTTGATGAACTCTGACATCTTTTAAAAAGTTCTTGAGACACTAAAGCAGGTACAGATGCAAATTATGGATATGTAAACCAAGCTAGTAAATATGGTGCAATATTAAGAAGAAACTTTGGCCAAGGTCACTAGAGAAGTCAGGTACATTGTAGACATGATTGAATCTATGGAATATCTCCTTTCCAAAGTTTGTGCACCACCTGTTCACCAAATGCTCTATCCTCTTCTGCTTAACAATAAAGCTTTAGGTTTGCTGATGTTATTCTATGAAATGATGCAGAGAAGTCTCACAAAGTGATCTACTTCGTCCTAATCTACTAGTCTCTGTATCACTTTTGCATTTCTTGGAGTAACATTATTATTACTTTATATCTTTCATTTAGGACTTTATTTAGTTTTAAAGCCTAGTATCAGTGATGTAGTACTTTATCTCTTGACATGTATTTTCCTGTATTTTGGTTTTCCAAACCAATATATGGAACTAAATACTTGTTTATGCTTAAGGCTTATATAATCTTCCTCTCTTAGTTTCTGGTTTTTGATTTATTTTTGCTGATGACAAAGGGGTAGAATGTGTGAATAACATATCTTATGTGTGTTAGTATGCTGCTAATGAGAATGTACATGTTGGGGATGCCCTAGTCCCAAGGATTGGTCCTTGTATTATATCATATATTTTTTATCTTATAATGAGATTTATGTATTGTACAAGTTGTGTTAATAAATAAAGGCATTAATCTATTTATTATATATACCTTGTACAATATTATAAATAGAGTATCCAATGGACATATCCATATCCATGTTGACATGTGTCATGCACTTGGCAGTAAGACCATGGATAGGAAAAATGATATGATCATAAAAGTTATCCATAGTCTGTTCCAGTCATAGGAATGAATGGAACCAAAGACTATCATAAACTTGGTTGTATAGAGATGTCTTACCAGCTATTGGACATGGATTTTTGACCAGGTTTATGGATACATGCAAAGGGGCATGGTACAGGATAAGATCCACTAAACGAGAAATCCACATGGCATAGTATCACAAGTGATTCTCATGTCGTACTTGTATGGATCCTTGGACCTGACCATATCATGGTGTTGCATGTAAAGTGACACACTTTGGTGTACGCCTAAAGGGCCTGTAATAAGGTGCCGAGTATGGGTACGTTCGGGCGTGTTAGTGAACATGATAGGGCCATGAATATGCAGATAGGAATATCACTCAGTAGTCCACTAAGAAGATATCACCATCCACTTGATGAGTGTAACCGATAAGAGTGTGGCCACAAAAAAGAGGGTGATTAAACCATGCCTCTATATTGGACACCGATATAGTGACATAGGATATATAAGTTAAACTACATGGTTTCGATTTCAGTTAGACTGCTATGTCCATCATAATTGGGGGCTGTAGTGGCTTACTAGAGCCCGCTTATAGTCTATGGACCATGGGTCCACTGTTTGAGCTTGAACTTAATAGATCAACCGTATACTTGGAGTATACCAACTGGAAAGAGAGGATTCTATTGATTATATTATATAGATCAATTGGATTGATAAAAAATAATGTAATTAATATTTGTATTGGGTTTCTTATAATTAATTCAAATGAATTAATTTAAGATATTATTTACTAGGTAGAAATATTTCACATGTATAGGTTTACATGTATTTAACTTTATGAACAGTCTAATTTTAATTCCTAGGTTAAATTAATTGGATAAATTAATTTTAATTTGAAATGGTATGCAGTATATGGCATAATATATTCACGTACATGAAAGATTAAAATTAAATTTGCAATTAAAACTAAACCTAAATAATTAATTTCGGACTTGGGCTTTAGTAAGGAAAAAGCCCACATAAAATTGAAACCCTAAAACCTAAATTCCCATGGGATGGAATTCAGCCAAGGGCATAAAAGAGCAGCTGTAATTTTCAGGCATTGATACACTTTCCAGGCATAAAAGTTCATCCCCTATTTTCCCTCTCTTCCGATGATTCGATGCTAGCACAGGTTCTCGCTTCGAAGCCGTTCGTGTACGGGATTGTGGAGAAGATCAATCTTTGTTTCTGCAGTCATCTCTAAAAGAGATTCACTTGGTGAGAATCTAACTTTCCCTTATTTAATTTTGTTATTTTGATTTCCACATCAATTGCTCCTGGGTCACGGATTTGAGAAAATCAATGCGAGCTTCCTCTTTAATCAGTTGATTTTCAATTAAAAATCCCTATAGTGGTATCAGAGCGGGCTTTTGATCCGTGGAAATCCTAAACAGGATTGAATCCCTGGTTTTAAAATTATTGTTTTAATTTTGGGTTTCTTGGATTTGGGGTTTATGATTTCCCCCATTTGTATTTTCGAATAGAAATTTAATTATGCATATTGGTTATGTGATTTTAATTTCTGTTTGATGTATGGATTCTTGGTCGAATTTATTTATTGCTATTTTTCAAAAAAAAATCATGGGCTATTTTCATGGCTATGGGGCTGCCGGCGGCGGAATCCACTGCCGGCCACTGCCATAACAGCAAAAACAGTGGCAGCAGCCGCTGCCTCTGGCGCTGGGCACCAGAGGCAGTAGCTGTTGCCTGCTGCTACTACTGAGACTAGCAGCGGATGCTGTTGCGATAGAAGTATGCCACTGTTGCTAGACAGCCGGGCCGTGTTTTGGATTTGGCGGGTTTTCCTAGTCCGGCTCTATTTTTAATTCTAATGGTTTTAAATATTTGTGTGTTTAAATTACTGCGATTTAAATGCACATGGATTCTTGAATAAAATTTATTTTATTCATGATATATTAATTTGGAAATTAATATGGTGTAATGAAATTGGTTTGGTTTTTCTTGGCACGATTAACCGGACGGTGTAATTTGGATTCATGGTTTCCCAATTCTAATGGAAGCAGTGTTCTGCGTAGGTTGGAAGCCTAAAGCCTGTTAAGGGTTAGAACCATGATGGATCAAATTGGCGATTTCTAAATAATGGCTAAGGACATAATTAATTGGGATTAATTTCATGCTTTTTAACATGTTTATAAATTGATGTATTGGATTATATATCTGTGTGATTAAATGTTTGAATGGATACTATTGGGCTTTATTTCCAGATGGGTTTTATTTCTTTTTGGGTAAATACGGTCAGCATGCCATTTTCTTTTTTATGTAATTTTATTTTATTATTTATTATAAAATGTTGTAAAGAAGAAGCCCCTTGGAGAGGCGAGCCCAGAAGGAAGGAAGGAGGCCTACCTGGTGTTTTTCTAGTATAGGTTTAATAGAATTATATTAAGTTGAAATATAAGCCCATAGCATTCCATTATTTATTTAATTATGCTTTTATTTATTTACATGCTTTAATGTATGATCCAATCTCATTTCACCCGCTTATACATCTAAGCTGTTATCAAAATGAATCTAATAACCAAAAGGAAATTACTAAGTCGCTTAAAAGTGCTTCCCTCATTCAAAACTGACTCGAAGTGGGGATAGGCTAGTTGTAGACCATGCCCTCACAGGATACACTGGAGTATCGTCTTTTTGTATTAGGTTAGAGTTTGGTTACTCTGACACTTGGATGGAGGTTTGGACTTAGCATGGGTAGTAGGATTCTATTAGCCCTAAGCACAGATGGGTAAGTCTAGCCCAGCAACTTGACTTAATTAATAACATGGATTCACTATTAATTAAATATGGGAAAAAAAACTAAGACCTTTATTAATACTCTTTATTTTTTTGTGTAGTAAGGCAAACAATAATACTCTTTCACTATGTTCTATCATCGAAAAGGAAAAACTTTCAAGGCCAAATTTCCTGGATTGATCTAGGAACTTAAGAATAGTTCTAAGATAGGAATCTAAGGAATATGTGTTGGAGAGACCTGTACCGCCTGCACCTACTGGGCGTAATCCACTGGCTGCATAGCTAGAGGAATACGAGGTGTATGTCAAGGATAAATGGGATGTGACATGCTTGATGCTAGCATGCATGGTCAATGAGCTGTAAAAGCAGTTCATAGACCAGCAAGCCTTTGCTATGATAACAAATCTAAATGAGATGTTTCAGGAGCAAGCTCGTTAAGATACTTGACCAACAAGGCATTCCACTCCTACAAGATGGGGGCTGGGACATATGTGAGCACACACGTGCTTAAGATGAAGGGCTATTTGGATACTTTAGCCAGTTTTAGTTCACCTATCTTGCAGGAATTGGCGATTGACACGATCCTGGCATCCTTGCCGGATTCTTATGATCAGTCCATCCTGAACTACAATATGCAAGGGATGAACCACATTGTTAGTGAGCTGCATGGATGCTCTAGCTTATTGAACAAACAATCAAAAAGACTCTGCTGGTACTGCTAGTCAACAAAGGGAACCCCCCTCTTGCTAAGGGCAAGGCTAAGGTGAAAGCCAAGGCCGAAGCTAAGAAAGCTAAGGCCAAGCCCAAGGCTGATCCTGAGGATGTCTACTTCCAGTACAAGTAGGCTGGACACTAGAAGAGATCTTGTCCCTAATTTTTGGGAGAGTAGAAGAAGAGCCAGGGCTCGTCTTCATCAGGTATATATGTCATAGACATAAACCTCACTGTTTCAACATCCTGGGTATTGGATACTGGATGTGGTTCGCACACTTGTTGTAATGTGCAGGGAATTAAGAACAGGAGATCACTGGGATCTGAAGAGATGGACTTGCGGGTTGGAAATGGAGCAAAGGTAGCTACCATAGAGATGGGTGAGTACCATCTGATGATTCCTGGTGGATTAGTTTTAATTCTGGAATAATGTTATTTTGTTCCTACAATGTGAAGGAATATTATTTCTGTTTCAATTTTGGATATTTCTAGATTTAATTTTACTATTGGTAATGGTAGAATTAGTTTATCTATAGAGGGATTATTTTATGGAGATGCTCTATTAAATAATGGCCTTTATATCCTAGATTTAAATGAAGCTAATCAAGTCTATAACATAAATACTAAAAGGGTTAAGCCTAACAAACTTAATCCTATCTACCTTTGGCATTGTCGTTTAGGCCACATAAATAAGAAACGCATAGCTAGGCTTCAGAAAGCTGGAATTCTAGGATCATTTGACATGGAGTCACTTGATATATGCAAGTCTTGTTTAGAGGTAAAATGACTAAAGTGCCTTTTAGCAAGAAAGTTGATAGGGCTACTGGCTTATTGGACCTAATACATTCAGACGTATGTGGGCCCATGAGCACGCTACCAGAGGTGTACATCTGTACTTTGTCACTTTCAAGGATGATTTCAGCAGGTATGGCTATGTCTATCTGATGAAACACAAATCTGAGACCCTTGATAAGTTTAAGGAATTTAAGAAAGAAGTATAGAACCAACTAGGTAAAAATATCAAAGCCCTTTGCTCAGACTGAGGAGGCGAGTATATGAGCCTAGAGTTTGATTTATACCTGAGAGAGCATGGAATCATTCCATAACTCATTCCTCTAGGAACACTACAATGGAATGGGGTGTCCGAAAGGAGGAACAGGACCTTGTTGGACATGGTCTGCTCAATGATGAGTCACGCCTCTCTCCTAATAAGTTTCTAGGGATACGCTCTCGAGATAGCAGCTCTCATTTTGAGCAATACTCCGACTAAGGCTGTGGAAAAGACCCCATAAAAAATATGGACAGGCAGGGCACCCAATGTGTCTTTCCTGTAGATTTGGGGCTGTGATGCACATGTCAAGAAATTGACTGGGGGCAAACTAGAACCCAAAAACTGATAAATGTCTATTTATGGGTTACCCTAGGGAAACCAAAGGGTATTACTTCTACAACCCCATTGAGAACAAGGTGCTCGTGGCATGAAAAGGGGTCTTTCTTGAAAAGGATTTCATTTCCAAGAAAGACAATAGGAGTAATGTTGAACTCAAGGAAGTTCAAAGCTCACAAACTCTTGAAGAGGATAACTCGGAGACCAGGGAGGAGCTTCCACAGGAGGAAGCACCAGCCCAGATCACACAAGGACCTAAAAGGTCAGGTAGGGATCGTTGGGAACCTGAGAGATAATATTCTTGGCTCTGATGATCATACTCTTCTTGTCTTCCATGAGGAAGAGCCCAAAACCTACCCGGAGGTTATCAATAGCCCGCAGTCTACCAATTGGCACAAAGCCATGGAGGCAGAGATGCAATCTATGTATGATAATCAAGTTTGGAACCTATTTGATCCACCTCCGGGTGCTAAGGTCATTGGTTGCAAGTGGTGCTACAAGTTGAAGGCCAACAACACCTTCAAGGGGCAGCTGATTGTGAAAGGTTTTAGACAAGTCTATGGAATAGAATATGATGAAACTTTCTCACCAGTTGCTATACTCAAATCCATTAGCATCCTGCTGGCCAAAGTCGCTTGGTACGACTATGAGGTATAGCAGATGGAATGCAAAAGTACTTTCCTTAATGGAAAGCTACTCGAGGATATGTACATGGCATAACCTGAGGGTTTTATCGATCCAAAATATCCTGGAAGGGTATGTAAGCTTCAAAGATCCATTTATGGATTGAAGCAAGCATCCCAGAGTTGAAATCTTAGATTCAATGAAGCCATAAAGGAATATGACTTCATACAAAATCAAGATGAGTCTTGTGTGTATAAAAGGATTAGTGGGAGCATCGTCACTTTCCTGGTGTTATATATGGATGACATCCTTCTGATTGGAAGTTACATACCAACACAGCAAGGAGTAAAGTAGTGGTTGGGTAAGTGCTTCACAATGAAGGACTTAGGCAAAGCTAAGATGATCCTAAGGATCAGGATCTAAAGGGATAGACCTAATCGGCTTCTAGGTCTAAGTCAGGCCACATACATAGACAAAGTTCTGAAAAGATTCAGCATGGATGAGGATAAGAAAGGTTTCTTGCCAATGAACCATGGGCTGAAACTTAGTAAGAAGAATTTTCCTAAGACAAGGAAGGATAGGGAGAACATGAAGTTGGTCTTATATGCATCAGCTATAGGATCAATCATGTACTCCATGCTATGGATGAGACCAGATGTCACCTTTGCACTGAGTATGATAAGTCGATACCAGCAAGATCCCGATGAGGATCACTAGAAGGCTATCAAAGCAATCCCATAGTACCTTAACCGGACTAAGGATAGCTTCTTAGTGCATAGTGGTCAGGAAGAGCTATTAGTTACTAGGTACACTGATGGAAGCTTTCAAATCGACCAGGATAAGTATGAGTCACAGTCTAGGTATGTATTCTTGCTTAATGGTGGTGCTATCAACGGGAAGAGCTCCAACCTATAGACCATCGCAGATTCTATTATAGAAGCTGAGTACATTGTAGCGTGTGATGAAACTAAGGAAGTTGTATGGATAAAGAAGTTTATCACTGAATTACGAGTAGTACCAACTATCCAGGATCTAGTTGATATCTTCTGTGACAACAACGGGGCTGTTGCACAAGCTAAGGAGCCTCGGTCATATAAGAACACGAAGCACATACTCAGGAAGTTTCACCTCATACGAGAAATCACTGAGAAGGGTGATATTGCATTACACAGAGTTGACAACGAGGATAATGTCACAGATCCATTGACCAAGGCACTTGCTCAGCCTAAGCATGAGGGTCATACTAGATCTATAGGGATTAGGCCCATGCCTAGTTGGAACTAGTGCAAGTGGGAGACTGTTGGGAATGCCCTAATCCCAAGGAATTGGTCTTTGTATTGTATCATATATTTTGTATCTTATAATGAGATTTATGTATTGTATAAGTTGTGTTAATAAATAAAGGCATTAATCTATTTATTATATATACCTTGTGCAATATTATAAATAGAGTACCCAATGGACATATCCATATCCATGTTGACAAGTGTCATGCACTTGGTAGTAAGACCATGGATAGGGAAAACGATATGGCCATAAAAGTTATCTGTAGTATGTTACAGTCATGGGAATGAATGGAATTAAAGACTATCATAAACTTGGTTGTATAGCAGTGTCTTATCGGCTATTGGACATGGATTGTTGACCAGCTTTATGGGTACATGCAAAGGGGTATGGTACATGATAAGATCCACTAAACGAGAAATCCACATGGCATAGTATCGCAAGTGATTCTCATGTAGTACTTGTATGGATCCTTTGACCTGACCATATCATGGTTTTGCATATGAAGTGACACACTTTGGTGTATGCCTAAAGGGCCTGTAATAGGGTGCCAAGTATGGGTACATTTGGGTGTGTCAGTGAACATGACAGGGCCATGAATATGTAGATAGGAATGTCACTCAGCAGTCCATTGAGAAGATATCACCGGTCACTTGAGGAGTGCAACTGATAAGAGTGTGGCCACACCCAAAGAAGTTGGAACTTTTTTGTGAGCATCAATTCATTTGGGATCAAGTTAATGTCCAGACACAAAAGAGGGTGATTAAACCATGCCTCTGTGTTGGACACAAATATCAGTGACATGTGATATATAAGTTAAACTACAGGGTTTTGATTTTAGTTAGACTGCTATCTCCGTCTTAATTGGGGGTTGTAGTGGCTTGCTAGAGCCCGCTTACAGTCTGTGGACCATGGGTCCACTGCCAACATAAAGACTGGCCTACATAATTGTACACATTGAACATCTGAGCTTGAACTTAATAGATCAACCGTATACTTGGAGTATACCAACTGGAAAGAGAGGATTCTATTGATTATATTATATAGATCAATTGGATTAATCAAAATAATGTAATTAATATTTGTATTGGGTTTCTTATAATTAATTCAAATGAATTAATTTAAGATATTATTTCCTAGGTGGAAATATTTCACATGTATAGGTTTATATGTATTTAATTTTATGAATAGTCTATATTCCTAGGTTAAATTAATTGGACAAATTAAGTTTAATTTGAAATGGTATGCAATATATTATATGTCATAATATATTCATGTACATGAAAGATTAAAATTAAATTTGCAATTAAAACTAAACCTAAATAATTAATTTCATACTTGGGCTTTAGTAAGGAAAAAGGCCACATAAAATTGAAACCCTAAAACCTAAATTCCCATAGGATGGAATTCGGCCAAGGGCATAAAAGAGCAGCTGTAATTTTCAGCCTTTGATACACTTTCTAGGCATAAAATTTCAGCCCCAATTTTCCCTCTCTTTCGATGATCCGATGCTAGCATGGGTTCTCGCTCCGAAGCCGTTTGTGTACGGGATTGTGAAGGAGATCAGTCTTGGTTTCCGTAGCCATCTCTGAAAGAGATTCACTTGGTGAGAATCTAACTTTCCCTTATTTAATTTTGTTTTTTTGATTTCCACATCAATTGCTCCAAGGTCATGGATTTGAGAAAATCAATGCGAGCTTCTGCTTTAATTTGTTGGTTTTCAATGAAAAATCCCTACAGTGTGAATATCATATCTTGTGTGTTTGATGGAATGCTATTAGTGTTGATATGCTGTTAATGTGTAGAGATCATATATTTGGTGCTGATATGCTGCTGTAAAGTATTGATATGTTAATATTGGTATAGCTATGCATTTATAGTGATGATATGCTGATGCTGGTATTCTGATATGCTGATTCTATGTTAAGTATTGGTATGGCAGAAATACAAGTTTTTTTGATCCTATTTGGCTAAATTTGTAACTGGTATATTCATATGCTGCTATGATTGAGCTCATAAAAAGCATGCTCTGACAAAGAGGCATTGGTTATTTTTGACAGATATATTGACAAGTTATATGATATATGTCACTTGTGTAATACATACAAGCATATGGTAATATACTGGTCTAAGTGGTATGAATATGCTGGTATGATGGATTTGATGTCGAAGAAATACAGGTTGTGATATATAGGCTATTTCTAATTGTCTGTTATACATTTAGTATTCTCTGTATGCTAAGCACTATAAATAGGACTTAAGTGACATATCATGCTTAGCATGTTTATGTACTGATATGATCTGGTACTAATCTCTGTTATGACATGATACATTGATATGGCATATGTTAATCAAAATATGACTAAGTACCTTTACAATGTGTGATGAAATATGATGACTTTTATATACATGGATATGAGATGCATTATATGTGTATAGTTTGATCTAGTATGCAAGTATAAATGTCACTATTCTATGCCAATATGCCAAACCTCTGCTGATATGGCATTAGCACTAATATAGCTTGAAATTACATAGTATAGATTACTGATGTATACTGATAAAAATGCCTGCTGAAATCTAGCCCATTACTGCTATATGTCCATAATACAACATTTATGACAGGTGCAATGTTATGATTTTTTTATGGTTTAAAGATTTTATGTTGGTATGAAAATATGCAGGAGGTTGTTTCTATGACTTTGACTTTTGGATCCTTACTTTTTGTCATACATATCAAGCAATGCCATGACAAAGTAAAATAAAATTTCTCTATGAGTATGTCAACCGATCCAATGATATTTCCCTTAAAAATAGTTTTTCTAAGGAAATATCCTTAAACTCAAGAAGAGCTCAATGTAACAACTCATTATGGACTCAATTTCATCATGGATAAATTCTTTATGGCCCAAACCAAGCAATACATGGATCTATTCATTTTTTTTTTAGCTAATGGGCCAAATCTCTCATCCTTTTAATAAAAAGTCCATCTATATCTTTTAGTTATTGAAAAAGATTTTCAATTTGGAAAGGTTTTGAAAAATCCAATAACTAAAAATTTCAAAATAATATATATCTTCTAATCTCCTCAAAATCTTTTTGCAGATATACTTTCTTAAAATAGATTTTGTTTTTTTACAAAAATTCGTTTAAGAAAAATCCATCAGGAGATCACAACTTCAAGGGAAGCTTATTTCGTGCTAAACAACATAAATTATCCTGAAGAATAATTTTTATCTCTTCATTAAAATCAAGATATGATAAGAATTGTCATCATAAAAAAGGGGGAGATTGTTGAACCTTGTTTGATGAAAACAACTTTACTTTTGAAGAAGACAAAAATAAATAAATACTTTGAGAATTAATTAAAGATGAATATGATTTTATTTTTAATTAGTTAACAATGTATAAGATGAAGACACATAACATAGACATTGGAAGGAAGTTACTAAAAGAAGATAAAAAGTTTGAAATAGTAAGGTAAACATTGCTTCGGGAGGCTGAAGACTTAAGAAGTTCTGTTACACATCTTCAGAGGCCTAAATATTGTATAACGGCTACATTCAAAGACCTGAAGAAGTTCATTTCCAATCTTCAGAGACCTAAACACTGTATAACGGCTACTTTAAGAGACATGAAGAAGTTCACTTCAAATCTTTAGAGACCTGAACACTGTATAACGGCTACATTCAGAGACCTAAAGAAGTTCACTTCAAATCTTTAGAGACCTGACCATTGTATAACGGAAACATACAGAGACCTAAAGAAAGTTTATTACAAGTCTTCAGAGGGCTAAACACTGTGCAATGGCTAGTTTCAGAGACCTAAAAAAATCAGAACTAAGCTTCAAAGTGCTGAATACTGTGCAACGGCTAGTTTCAGAGACCTAACAAAATTTGATTATATTCTCCAAACCACTTCTCTAATGCCTATAAATAGAAGACAATTGCAACCATTTCAACTTAGGAAGATAATTTACAAAGTGTACATTACAATCAAAGCATTCTTGAATAGTCTTTCCAACAAACTTTAAAAAGAGCAATTGAAAGAAATTCAAGTCTTTATCAAAGCAATTCATACACATTCAAATCCAATATTTTGAGTGAATTGTAAAATCACACTAAAGAATATTAGTGTGAGAGGAAGCTTTGTTGTTAAAGTTTTATCAACAAAGTTTTGTTGATCTTTGAAAAACAACTGCTGTAAAAAGTTTGGTGTTGGAGCTTGCGAAAAACACTGATTGTCTTGATCCAGACAGAAGAAGGATCATTATCTTAATCCTAGACAGATTAATCGTCCCGATCTTGGATATAGGAAAGATGACTTTTTGATTCCTACCATTAAAGGAATTGTAGTGGAAAATCTCAAGTGGTTCACTTGGGGACAGGGGTAGGACATTTGGCTCGAACCTGTACAAATCTTTGTGTCACAAATTTATCTATCCCTACTCTCTTTAATTACTGCCATTTATATTTCTACATTTATATTTAGCAGTAATAGCCTTTTAAGTGTTTTTATTTAAAGTTCTTCAAAAGCAATTATTCTTTTTACAATTTTTTACAAATTATTTTATTCGGCATTTTGAAGTAAAACTTGTTTCTAGGGCAAAATTGTTTTTTATTATAAAGGTTTCAACAAAAGAATTTTATTTGGGTATATCCACTATTCACCCCCCTCTAGTGTACCTCGAAGCCTATTTGGGGCTAAAAAATTCCTATAATAATGATAGTAATTGATGGTCCCTAATAGGCTAGCTATAGTACTAAAAGGGGGTGAATAGTACTGTATACCGAATAAAAATTTTTATAAACAATTTAGAAAATTCTTTTTGGTGAAAAGTAATTTTTTGGTGAATAAACACAAGTTTCACAAAAATGTGGATATGATAAAATAGTAAAACTTGTGAATATAAATTTGTTTGACTAAATAAAAGGTCTTCAAATAATAATGCTATTGAATTAAATAGCAATAAATATAAAGAATGTAAAGATAGAAAATTAAAGACACCGAGATTTATACTGGTTCGACCCAACGGGTCTACGTCTAGTCTCCAAGCCAACCACTTGAGATTTTCCACTAGCATTTCTTTTACGGGTAGGAAACAAGACTGTGTTACTTTTTACAAGTTCAAGTAACAAACTCAATAATTTTACAGGCTAAGTATCAAACCTTTATCGTTACTTTTTCCGAGCTCAAGTAACAAAAACTCTTCTAATGCTTTTTTAAAGCTTAAGCACCAAACTTATCCGGTATTTTTTACAAACTCAACTACCAAACTTTTTCCGATGTTTTTTCAAAGCTCAAGCACCAAACTTTTTACAAACTTTATTGATCACACTATCAACAAAGTAAACCCCCTCACACAAATCCCTTGTGTGAAATACAAAACCCGAATGTAGAATATTTGAATAAAGATGAAGCTTTCTCTCTTTGATTGCGTGAAGGATTTTATTGGGAAGACTTAATTAATTTGCTCTCAAAGTTTGAAATATTACTTAGTCTTCCTTAATTCCTTAATTTGATTTTCTTCGCTTTTATAGGTGAAAGAAATGCACTTCAGGATGTGAAATAGCCATTGCATTGAGGTCTTAAGTAGAATATGGTTGTTACTTTCATCTCTTGAAGGTCACAAGCAAGATGTGACAGTTGTATCAAGGTCTTGAATCATAAATTGTTTGTTACTTCTAGCTTATAAATGAGATATAACGGTTGAAGAGTGAAGTTAATGAATCTTGTAACTCTTGAAGCAATATCATTTCACCTAATGAACCTTGAAGCTCTTAAGGAAGTCTTCATCTTCTTTTGAAGCTAATATAGCTATTGGAAGGCTTTGAGTTCATGAAGCAAAATGATTGTCCACCTTATAAGCAAGCTTGTCATATATAACACTTTTTTATCTCCTGTTGTTTTATCAAACTTTAAGACATGTTGGTATACTTTGTAATGTAGCTTCATCTTCTTCATAGTAGACATATCTTACTTCTTTATTAATTACAACTTAATTGTAATAATATTCAAGTAATCATGATTTTCCTTTTCTCAATTATGTCAACTTTTCGATTAGTTGTTAACATCAAAACTTGATTCAACAGTAGTAGTAGTAGTAGTAGTAATAATAATAATAACAACAACAATAACAATAACAATATGTGTATTAATTATCTATTAAAGTGGATTTTCTTGATCAATTTAAGAATCTTCACTACTTTTAATAATTTTCATTGTCCTTGATTTGTAGTTTTCCTATACATATAAAAAAAGAAACTAGCTTCAGGATTTAAAAAAATAATAATAATTTACCTAGCCATCTTACAATAATGCATGTTTCATCGTGCAAGTTAATTTTTGGGTAATTTACAAAAATACTACTTTTTTCAATAATCATATCAAACATACGCTTGGCCCAAAATCTCTCAAAAATACACTAAAAAATAAGTGCAATTTGTGTTTTATGCTCCAAACATTCTTCAATTACTTCACCTTATTTTCTCTGTCCTCTTTTATTATTTGAATGTTATTTTTTTATTTATCTCCTAAGCCGTTCACTTTTTCGACATTCCGTTTTAGCAAGTTCTTTTCGTTTCTTTTTTATCTTCGAATTGATATCTATATGTATGTATTTTTTCTCATTTTTTTTCCAATTATCAAAAATGTATTAGAAATGTATCAACAAGCAAACATTGATACAACTTTTTATACAATTTTAATACAATAAAATGTATCAAAAATGTGTCACCAACTTTACATTAGAAACATTACAGACAACACAATTCAGGAAATATATAAACAAGCAAACAATATATAGAAACAACACTTTAAAAGGTATCAAAAAATGTATCACAAAAATATGATAAAAGTACTATAAAAAGTATCAGAAATGTAACAGAAATGCATAAAAAATGTATCAGAAATGTATCAACAAGCAGACATGTTCAATATATTTTATTCCGTACTTTTTTCCTATGGTTAGCTTTTATTTAGCTTTTATAACAAAAAAAAAAAAATCAGTTTAGGTAATTCCTCACTACAGATAAAACATGTAGAATAAATACATAAAACACAGTATGCAAAGTATCAGAATTGTATCATAAATGTATCATAATTGTATCGCGAAATCAAAATTGTATCATAAATGTATAAAAAAAAATCAACAAACAGATATTGATACAATATACTTTATTCTATATATTTTTTTTATATGGTTAGCTTTTATTTAGCCTTTATAACAATAGAAAAACCAGTTTAGTTCCTCACTACAGATAAAATCATTTTCTAATACATTTATGGAAATTCGAAAAAAAAATCCTAAAAATGTATCAGAAATGTATTAGAATTGTATCAAAGATACATTTTTTATACTTCTCCAATACATTTTCGATACATTTTTTTATACATTTCTAATCCATTTCTAATACTTTATGTATTATGTTATACATGAATTCCATAACAATAAAAAAAATCAGTTTAGGTGATTTCTCACGACAGATAAAACATGTCGAATTAATACATAAAACACTATACACAAAGTATCACAAATGTATCAGACAATATCGACAAACAGACATTGATAAAATATGCTTTATTCTATATTTTTTTTCCTATGGTTAGATTTTGTTTAGCATTCATAACAATAAAAAAAACTAGTTTAGTTCCTCACTACAGATAAAATCATTTTTGATACAATTCTGATACATTTCTAGAAATCCAAATATATATATATATATATATATATATATATATATATATATATATATATATATATATACGTATCTCGTTTTGAAGAGAAAAAAAAATGATAAAAACATTTTAAAGGGGCGTGGCAAAAAAATTAACAGATTAAGAGATAAATGACAAAATTACGGTTAAAAATATAAAAGAGGAGAGGGAATCCCATAGGGGAAAAGGAAGTGGATAAAAGCAAAATTTACAATTAAATGGGTGTATTTCAAAGAATGGCACAACATGGACATGAAAGAAAAATTAAAATTGAGATATTTTTGGTAATTTCCCTTGGTTTATTGACTAAAAAGAGAATAATTGCATTATATCTTAAAATTCGATATGATATATATTGTGTTATAACTATTTTAAATATTTAATCTTTCTTAAGATATTTTTTGCATATATTTATATTTTAAGGTTCTTAAGTTTTGTCTCAATAAACTCTTTAGTTATTTTCTTTATTTTTGCATATGAAAATACAAAATTACCGTTGATATACATATTTTAGTTTTCAAATTTAACTAAAGTATTTTTTATAAAGGTTTTTTTTAGGATATACACATACACTAACATTTCTATACTTATATATATTAGTTAAAAATAAAAAATGTTCCTATTATTTATTTATTTAATATATATTATCATTTTCTATTAGTTTAATATAATATCTACAAACTAACAATAAATGTTATTATGAATCTTGATATTTGTTTTAAAATGATATCCTTTTGTTTATTAATGTTATCATAAAGGTATATTAGAGATGAAAAAGTTTGGATTTATAATTTTATATAGTTCTACTCTTAATTTTATATTTTTTGAAATATTATTTTTTGCAGTTATTTTAATAGAAAAACTCTATGCCAATAGAGTTTAGTTCTATAATTATATAAAATTTAATAAGTCAATTAATCAATATTAGTAATATTAGGATTATGTGAGGAAAACAATAAAAAAGTTGAAAAGAATAATATGTTTTCTCATTACAAAGTAGAATAAAGGGTAATTTTGATATTATTAGTCTAATTTGACAATTGACTATACTAAAAGGATTAAACAGTTGATAATGACAAAACTTAGGGACTATATAATTATCATAGGTAGTGACTAATATAAAATGTAAAAATATAGAGATTAATAAATTATTTACCCTAAATGTTAAGGCTTGATACAATAACAGATTAAGTGATAAGAAACTTTAGGTGTCTGAAACATTAAAAAAAAAAAATTAAATGATCAAGATCTTAATAAATCCAAATAAAATAACAACGGTTTAATATATCAAAATTGAAAGCTTAGGGACTTGAGAATACTTTTTGCTTTAATTTTATTCTCCAAATTTTTTTTTTGCAAAAGATGCATGTTGTGATTAAATATATAATTAATTATTTAAAGGAAAATACTTTTTTCCCAAAATATTTTTGTTCTTATCTAATGTTTGTAACTTAAAAAAAATGAAGTAAAAAAAAATAATAATAATAATAATTTCTAGTCTTCTAAAGGAAAATGCCAAAACACGTGAGTTTTATCAAAATTATCTTTCTGAGAAGATGCTTATTTATGACGTCATTGCTTACGAATTTTGAATTTTGCCAAAACATTTTACTTCTGATCAATTTATTCGAAAGATTTGCCTTAAATTTTGCTTGAGATAAAAGATCTCAACAGGCTTTTTAACTCTTTTTTTTTTTTTTTACCTTTATTGTTGCCTGGACTATTGCAGAATTAGTCCAGCAGGTAGACTATTGCCCAAAGTTTTGCCTAAGCTGCCACAAAGGGTTTTCAGCTTAGCGGGCTTATTTGTCTTATATCTATCTTGTTCATTAATACCTATTTGCCAAAATCCAGATTTCATATCAAATTTTGAATAAATTTTTGCATTATATAATTTTTTTAACAAGTCTCATTTATTGGGTATTGGATATCTAATCCATTGTAATACTTTATTTAAAGGTTTATAATTGATTACCAACCTGGGAGTTCCTCTCTCAATTTCTGCAGAGTTCATAACATAAAAGGCCGAGCATGACCATGGTGATTTTGAGTCTCTAATTAATCCCTTTTCTTTTAAATCTTGAATTTCTTTTCTACAGGTTTTTTCTAATTCTTCAGACATATGGATAGATTTTGCTTTTGTAGGAATCTCTTTTTCATTAAAATCTTTAATATAAGGTAAATTAACTATATGTTGTTTTCTATTCCAAAAAGCATTAGGAATGGTGGCACAAACATGTTTTGTAAACATTTCCTCAATTTCTTTTATTTTTAGTTTGACATCATTATTCCGTAATTGTTCTTCTATTCTTTTCTCAGTTATTTCATCAATTAAAAATCTTATTTGTTTATGCTTATTTTCTATTAAATTAATATTATTTTCTATACTACCTATTCCTTTTGGGATAATAGGAAATACAAATTCAAATAAAATTGTTTTTCCCAAAATTTTTGTTTGAATACCATTATCACAGACAGTAAATGGGTATAACATTGTAATAAAAGGTGTTCCCAATATTACTCCTGAATTCAAATTTTTTACCAATATCAAATACGTTTTATAACAATATCCTTTATTACAAATTTTTACTTTAGGTAATTTGTAATGTATAATTAATTTTGATCCATTTGCAGAACTTAGTTTTTCAGAAGTTTTTTGATAATATTTTGTAGGTATTAATCCTTCTTGAATACAATTTTGATCAGCACCAGTATCGATTAAGGCTAAAGTAGTAAAGTGAAATTCATCTTCTATTACAGTATCTAATTTTACTAACCATTTTTGATAATTAACCTTATTAATTATATTAACATATTCTTCATCATCTTGTTCTTTGATAATAATTTCTTTATTCTTATTATTATTTGTCGTATGTGAACTATTTTGGTGTACTATATTATTTAATTGAATCTTAAACGTTTCTTCCTCAAGAATAGTTATTCTATTTTCCAAGTTTTTTAATTGTGTAATTTCTTTATGTAAAGTTTTTATTTCTTCTTGCAATTCTTTAATAGATACCTCTCTTGGTGTATTAAATCTATTATATATTTCCTTAACATTACATGGAGTATAATTCTTAAGTTCTCTATTTCCTATCATATCTTTTAATTTTTGTAAATAAATTCTTTTATCTTCAGGATTATCAATTTTTTCAATTAAATCAAATAGAAATTCTTGTTCATTTGTTAGCATATTTATTTTTACACAATTACAAGTTCCTATGCATTCACAACTATCTGACTCAGTTTCACTGTTACTATTACTAATAATATTTAAATCATTTTCCGAATAATCTGAGATTTCTGATTCTGAATCCGTTGACTCATTTATTAAAATTTTCATAATTTTATTTTTTAGGTCGTCTGAAATATCCAAATTATTTATTTTTTGTTTTGCTTTACAATCTTTTGAATAATGTCCCTGTTTTCCACAAGTATAGCAGATGACTATATTCTTTTTACCTTTTCTAAAATTTTTTCTTCTCTTTTTAAAAATATTTTTAACAACTGGTTGTGCTTCTTTAAATTTATTTTCCTTTTGATTATATCTTTTATAATATTTTTTCTTATAGCCAAATTTTCTCTTTTTAGATTTTCCTTTATATTTTGATGATGGGGCTTTTATTGTTTCATAACCATATTGTTGACAAAAAGATCCCAATTCTTTTCTTCCTACTATATTATCTTTCTTTAATTTAGATTTAAATTTCATATCTGAACAAATTAATAAGCCTTCGTGATTAATATAATTTATCAATTGTCCATAAGTTAATTCAGGATAAGGAATAATACCGTTAAATTCTGCCCTCAACTTTTCTCTAATTCTATCAGCAAATAATTTAGGTAAACCAGCAATAAATCGTTCTTTCCAATAAGGATTATTACAATCTTCTCTAGTCATTACTTTAGTTAAAAATAAATCTTTATACCAACGAAAATCTTGTAATTTAGGACAAGTTAAATTTTGTAATATTTCAGAGTTTCTATCTTGATAAATTCTAGGGTCTCCTACAAATCCTTTTAAGATAGAAAAAAGTAAAGTTGGAATAATATCATCTTCTTCAGTTTGTAGTATTTGATTATTTTCTTCTTTTATAACAATTTTCTTAGTATTTATAATTTTATTTTTATCTTCTTGGGTTACGTAATAATCCTACCAACCTTTTAATTGACCAGTAAAGCCTGCTACTAGTACTTGTAATACTTGTAATTCAGAATTATTTTTTGATCTTGCTGCAGTAGCTGCCATAGACATTTCTTGTAACAAATTTATTATTTGATATTCGGCTAAACCATCTATATTCCATTCACAGACAGATTCACCATCATATCTAGCCTGTAGTATATCTTTTCTTTCTTCAAATTGTGTATCAGGAGGTGTTGGTCTAGAATAATAATTTTTTGTTCTGGGCAAAGGAGTATATGTATTAAATTTAATTTTTTGAATAAATTGTTCGTCTCTATTTTGATCAAATTGATGAACCAAATTTTCAATATCGCTTATTTCAGTTTCTGTATCTGAATGTTTATTTATTACTAAAATTTGTTTATTTTTCATATCATCTAAAATATTTAATTGTGCTAATCTAGCTTCAATTTTATTCAATATAGAATCTTCCTTTTTGAGATTAATTTTAATTCCAGGTTCGCAAGGTTTAAATATTGGAGTTTCCATTTTAGACGTTGATGTTGAGGCTTGATTAGTTTTTGGTACTGTTTTTTGGGGGGATTGAACTACACATTCAACTCTATTAAGTTGTTCAGAAATAGTGCTTAATACTTGATTGGAATAATTGTTTTGACAAATTACTTGCATTATTTCCTTAGTTGGATTATTTTCATTCATATCTATTTTTCTAAATGGTGTTCCAATAAATGTTTCATCATTATTATTTATTATTATACTTTCTAAAGGTGGGTGAATAGATACAACAGCTTCATTGTTTGTAGTTTTCCAAAGTTTTGCAATTTTATTATTAACATTAATTTCTCTGAAGGGATATTCGATATTATTTTGTCTACAATAAAATTCAAACCAAGTAAATAAAGGAATATTTACCTGTAAATTTTCCATTTTCTCATACCAAAGAGCTCTAAATTCATTCAATTGTTCTTTTGTAAAATTATTAAAATACCAATTACGTTTATCATCATTATAATTTGCATATAAATCTTGTTTTAAAAATTCTTTATTAATTTCAAAATTTTTCATAACTAATTCTATTCAATTATTATTATTTAATACCGAAAATGTTTCCATTTGGGTTCTAGTTGGACTCAATGTATTATCATTCCTTATTTCTTCATAAATTGGTCTTGGAATATTTTCACTAAAATCGACAGTTGATAAATTAAAATTTCTTTCAAAACTAGACCGTGGTAAAGTATTGCTTGACGATGGCCTATTATTCGAGTAAACAGATGTTCGAGCAGGTTGACTTAAACTAGAGGAAAAATCTATTCGAACAGTACCATTGCTATGTTCAATAATTCTAGATGTTTGATTATTTATTTCTAAGGGTCTAGGTTCACAAATTTCTGTTAAATCCCAAGTTCCTGATCTACTTATTTCATTCCAATTTAATCTTTTAGGTATTTGAATATTAGAGTGTGCTCTATTTGCTTCAAATAATAAAGTCTCATTTCTTTTAAAATTTCTTTTCGATCTAGGATTAAGAGTTGTAGTCATAACCTTATAATAAATCCTATATATAATAGCAACAGATCTAACGTTTTCCTTAAATTCCAAATTCTTTGTCTTAACAGTCAAAGTTAATGTATCTAAAATATTTGGATCAAATAAACTAATAGAAAATCCAGGATAACAATTAAAATATACAGGTCCATTTGCCAAATTTGTTTCAGCCATAGCAAGCAAAGAATTAGCAAAATTAATATGCCTTCCATCACGTAAACACATCAAAACAGGAATATCAAGTCCTAATCTAAACAAAGGCTTTATAGCAATCTGTACAGAACCAATATGTAAAAATTTATATTTTTTCAATTTATGTTCGTTTATTGTTTTTTCTGAAAATAATTGGATATTTTCATGTTTTTGGTTTATAGCAACAGTTTGCTCAGCTGTTTTAATAGCATAATCAGTTAAAAATTCAAATGTTCCAACAGAATAAATAGTACTAATATCTTGCTTTGGTATTGTCCAATCCATCAAGTCATTCTCTATTTTACTGATATTAATTTTCATTGAATTAATTTCTTCTTCAATATTATTACTACTATTCCTGGAAGTAGAACCTAGTTCACGATTAGAAAATATTCTTGTTAATCTATTCATTTTAAATCTTATACTTGTTAAATTTATTCTCAGAAATAAGATAATGTAATTTGAACCTGTTGATAAATAACGGGACCACCCAGCGTATTGGGACCACCTGGCTCTACTGGCTCTTACGGCTGACCAACGCTACGCCTCCAGGGCTGACCAACGTTTCATCATCAACCGGACCAACCTTCACTATCATATTTCTTTGTATAAACTTAACAAACATAAAATCTAAAAGGATTAGTTCAACAAAAATATCTCCTAATACCCCCACCGGGCTCTGATACATCAAAATTGAAAGCTTAGGGACTTGAGAATACTTTTTGCTTTAATTTTATTCTCCAAATTTTTTTTTTTGCAAAAGATGCATGTTGTGATTAAATATATAATTAATTATTTAAAGGAAAATACTTTTTTCCGAAAATATTTTTGTTCTTATCTAATGTTTGTAACTTAAAAAAATTGAAGTAAAAAAAAAAAATAATAATAATAATTTCTAGTCTTCTAAAGGAGAAGTTATTTTCTAAGAGAGACGATATAATTACTTATCATAATTTTCTTACGTAGCATTATTTTATTTTCAATATCTATAATTCTACTTAAACATGGAAAAATATTTTATTTTTTTAGAAAGAAAGTTTTTATTCAAGAAAAATTATTTCCCTTGAAACAAATAGAGCCTATATGTTAATAGAAATTAGAAATGATAATGGATAGGATACCCACAGATATTGACATTACCCTTCTCATACATGTTTACAAAAACAATTACTCATACCTTCCCATTATTCCTGAGTATTTTTTTACCTAAATCTTATTACCATCCTACAAATTTCCAGGTACCCATTAATCACTTGTACTCTTTGTAAAAATTACATGTTTAATTAAAATAATAAATTATATACTAATAACTATTTATTTATAATAATTTAACAATGCTGAAGTATATGTAAAAATAAATAAATAAATAAAAAACACGGAAATATCATAAAAAAAAGGAATTTTTCTAAGTGGTTACGGCTTACATAATGTAATAATCTTTTAATAAATCTAATTCAAGCTCTTAAAGTTCTAAACAGAACATATCATAACATAATATTTAATAATAAGTATTTAATTAACAAATCAATAATTGAGTATGGGCAGCGGGCACCCGAGGTACACTCATATTCTGTCCATACTATTGATGCATAATGTTTTAAATTACATTTCCGTTCCATACCCTTCTATATAGGGTTCGGATAGCCCATTAAAATCGGGTAGCGCCGGATACGTGTAAAATCCATACTCTCTGTCATCCCTAATACAAATTAAAAATATTATAATTAGATGGAATACTAATTAATTATTTATATTAAGAATTTAGGGTAGAGAAGTAGATTATGGTTATAAATTAAAGGATGATTTTATAATAATTGTGATCTAGTTTCCTGGTAGGATAGTAATTGAATCAAATCTAAAACCAAAATTTTAGGTTTGGTAAAATCAGCAGTATATATTATAAAGATTTGAAGTTGCATAATACGTGCAAATAGATTCGAGGCAGGAATACAATTGGTAAAAATAAGAAATGGGTTCGTTGAATCAAATTAAATTATGACCACATAAGCCGTACGTGTATCAGGAAATTTAAGAAAAAACCATATTTATATATGCCAGCTATATGCTAATTAATATATGCCCACCGACAAAATCTAATTAAACGACATATATTAATCACAATTTCTGCAAATCACATCCACATAGAATACAACCATTTTATTTCCTAAACCATAAAATAAGAATTAACTCTAAAAAATTAACATTCATGATCTACTGATAAATTGTTTATTTAATATATTAACTATTTTCTAAATTTTAACATTTTTAAATTTATCACTTGGAAAATTTATATTGTTGTTTGGGAAAATTAAAACTTCAGAATGAAAAGCTTTATAAGAATTGATTATATAAATATATTTGAAAAGTATATGAATTATTTTTTAAAAATTCTAAATTATGCTTAATTAATAATTTTAAGTTAAATATCATAACAATTGAATAATATTATCAAATAACTTAGAAATTCTTGGAAAACAAGTGAGAATGGTTGCATTAGTGTATCATCCACTTTGTCTTCTAACACTCGAGGGTATGGGAACCAAAATTGCTCTAGAAATTTTTTTAGTAATCATCCTTACCATGTGTGGATACCTATTATATATATATATATATATATATATATATATATATATATATATATATATATATATATATAGTCCCTAGGTTTTTACGTATTACAATATATATATATATATATATATATATTAAAGTTTTTAAGTTTTGTCTCGTTAAGTTCTTCAGTCATTTCCTTTATTTTTGCATATAAAAATATAAAATTACCCTTGGTTATAAGTGAAAAATTTATCTTTTAGTTTTTAAACTTAATTAAAATTTTTCTAATGGTACATATACATGCACAAACATTTATAATATTTATGAAGTAATAATAAATAATTGTGATGATTTTCATCATTTTTTAACATGATGTAATCCATAAGATATATTTGAAATGAAAAGTTGGAATTCATAATTTTATTCTACCCCTAATTTTATATATTTTTCAAATATGTTTTGTTTAGTTATTTTAATTAAATAACCTCTATCTCAATAGAATTTAGTTTTATAATTATATAAAATTTAATAAATTAATTAATGAAAATTAGTAATGAGGATTATACGAGGAAAATAACATAAAATGGGTTATAAAATAGAATAAAGGATAATTTGGTTCAGTCTAATTTGACCATATACTCTGCTAAAAGGACTAAACAATTGACAATAACAAAACTTAAAGACTATATAATTTATCATAGGAACTAACTAGTATATTATATAAAAACATAGGGACTAATAAATTGTTCATATATATATATATATATATATATATATATATATATATAACACGTAGGAAAAAATAACCTTTTCAGCTCCTATCCTATCACCTAATTGCCATTGTCATTTTAAAGTTGCCATTTGAACCCATGTTCTATGCGAAGTGCATATCCAACTGGACCATAATTTAAGTTTTACTATCTGGATGAGTTAAAATTGAAAGACAATATGATTAATTATAGTCTAGTTAGGTATAGTTTCGTATAGGACGTGGATCGAAATGATAACTTTGAAATAAAATAAGCTAAAAGACCAATTAATTAATAAAACAGAGGCTGAAAATGTCATTTTGTCTTAGGGAGATTAGCACTCTCCATCTCCTTCTACACTACTTTCTGTCTCCATTCTATCAGAAATCTCCTCCTTATCGTCACCCCTAACTAGTTAGGGGCAATAGACGGTTATTTATTTATTTATTTTAGATAATAAACAAGGAAAACAAGATAGAAAGAAACATTAGAGACACCAACAACATCTTCATACAAAAAAACGTAGCAGAGTAGGGGGCTATCTTAACAGATGCAATGCCACTTGTAAACTTCGAGCATCAGCAACAATCCTATCAACCGAGTAATTAGCCTCTCTCCAAATATGAGAAATGTGAACATTAGACAGACTCAATAAGGATCTTTTAACAGCAGTGAACAAGTTACGAAGGGGATGATAAGCATCCAAGTAAGCGCATTCCTTAACCATACTTATCAACTCCATGCAATCAGATTCATTAAGAACATGAACATAGTTTCTACTGGTAATCAAATCTAGGGCATCTTTTAAAGCCCACATTTCAGTAATAAGAGAGCTACCAATTCCTATATTATACACAAAGCCACACACCCAATTACCATTACGATCTCGGAATAAACCTCCAACTCAAATTCGCCTAGTATACTCATTACGAGGACCATCAAAATTACATTTCAGCCACTTGGAAGGCGGTTTCCCCCATTGCACTTGAGCCTCGGAGTTAAAGACTGCGCTATCAATAAGAGCTCCCCACACATTGTTTATAGACGAGAGAAAATGAATAATAGAGTTAAGACGAGTCTAATTAAGAACTACAAATATGATAGTTCCGGGAAGAAATGTGTCTTCACACGGTTACTTGAGAGTCAAAAGATCGTCTGGGTCCACAAATGAGCTAGGTGGCTGCAAGGAAAAAATGGTGTGAGCACCGGGTGACCTCTGGGTCCACTCCGATACTTAAGTCAGAAAACTTAAATATTTAGAGAGAGAAGAAAATGTACAGGAGAGGATGAGAATGAGATACCTGTTGGTTTTTCTACTATTTTTTATACCCATTTAGGATGCGTGGCCTTGTCATGCTGTTATGTACGTCCTCCTCTCATTGGCATGGCATAGGTTCCTCATGGTCCCCCTTTTAGTGTGCTTAAGGGACAGACCTATCCTGTATCTATCCTTGTCCTGTTTATTTCAGGTTCAAGATCTTATCCTTACACGTGTACGGTTAAGACCGGCTTATCCTAAGCTTCTGCCTTTTCTTGACACATATTCCAACTTGGTCACAGGGTACTGATATGACTTCATTCGTTGCGTCCACTAGGTCTATTTCCTGGGCGCCTATTGAATGATCTTTTCCATGGACCAGATGGATATTGGGAGTGGCCGAGTGAGACATTAGGCTACTTTTATAGATTAGCCTTGCAAAGGATGTGGTAAATGACTGTGTAATCCACGTGGTCATTTTAGGAAGTGATGCTATTAGGAATCCCCCCTGGTGAACGATTTAAACTTTTTTAAGAGTTTTTTGGTGCTAGGTTTGTGGGAATCGAGGAGTCCCTTGGGCCTCATGCATCCAACGTTTGGGTGACAGGTGTCTCCTTATTTTAACCAGTGTCAGGAAGCTTCTTTTCATCTGCTTGTTCATCATTTCCTTTAAAAGGAAAAGACTTGGTTCTCCTTCCTCATTTGCCTTTACAGTTTTAAAAATTTTCCTTTCTTTCTGCGATTTATTGGTCTCCCGATCTGCAATTTTTCCTTCGCTCCTTCGATTTCTTCATTTTCCAGTAAGTCCTCTCTCCTCACACTTTGGCTTAGTAGATTTTCATTTTTTATTTCTGCGATTGGCGTTTGTTTTAGACTTTTCTCGCCTGTTCATCTCCCTTACTCACCTGGGTTTTTGTTTCTCCCTTGCTTCGTTTGTCTATAGTTTTTACAATACTTCTTGAATATATGAGTTCTTCTATGACCCTTAGTGACCTAGGTTTCTAAGATAATGGGGAATTTGAGGAACTCATGAATTCTAGGAATCGCCCTAGGACTGTTGGCCGCACGAGGGGATTTAGTCTCAAGAGTGTAGGGAAAAAGCCCTCTTGTCGTCTCCTAGATCTAACTGACCATGAAGATTATAGGGAAATTACCACTCCTAACCTACCAAGTCCACCTCCCTCTTTGGGGAATGAACACCGGCTGACAACCTCTTCAGAATTCGGTTCTCCTACCTCGGTGCCCTCCATTGGTGCTGAGGAGGCGAGTACTTTAGTCCTACCTATTGTAGAGGTCAACTTGCCATCTGAGGCTCCAATGCAAGTGGATTCCTCTCCATCTGGCCTTTGCCCACCTAGTCTTGGGAGGGCTAAGACTAAGAGGATGACTCCTCCCATAGAGGAGATCGTCTCTGAAATTCACCTGGGTCACATGGAGCTTTTTTTAAACTTACCCTTGGTTGTGTAATTGTAAGATCATGCTCCCTTCTTTGAATCAACGCCTCCATGGGCCTCCACCCGACTATTTCTCCATCTACTTAGATCAGATTAGATCTGGTTTTTTCTACCCTCTTCCAACCAGCATTTATGACATTCTCCACAAATGGGGCCTCTATCCTGCTCAAATCCATCCCAACTCCTGGGGGGATATCTGTGCCACATACTAGCTGTGTGAAAATCTAGGCTTTCCATTGAACGCTGCCTTCTTCTGGAAGTAGGCCACCCCAAAATTGAACTCTGGGAAGGATCACAATTAGCTTTCCAGGAAAGGAGATTTCTATATCTTTCAGGGACAGATCGCCTCCCTGAAGAGCTTCAAACATTTTTTCTTCTATATCGAAGTCTAAAAGAACTTAAAGGACTTTCCACTTAGATGGTCTTTTGATGAAGTCAGAAAGGCCCGCCAGCGCCTCCTACTGGATGAAGATCTCCATCTCCAAGAGTTTAGGTCTTTAGCTCCCCACAAATGGATTTGGCAAGTTGCAGTTGATACCTACATCAAAAAGATTAGGCTTGTTGAGCCTGAATCTTTAGGAACTGGTTTTATCTATTACCCAGTTTCGGTCCCTATATGAGGTATTATTTTTTTTAACTTTGTTCAGACATTTATTTGTTCTCCCAGGCTTGGAACCAGCTGACGCTCTTGATCAAAATTATAGCTCAAAAAAAGAAGATTTTGCTGAGGGAGCCGCATTCTAATCCTGAAGAGCTCCCATCCGGTGCTGGTGAATCTGGTAAGCAGCCAACTATCTCAAGGTAGTCAAAGACGAAAAGGGCTGCTTCTATTGGAACTGAGCCGACTCCTCACTCGGTAGGTTCAACCATTTTCTTCCTCATATTCTCTCTTGCTTTTGTTCACTGATCTTGTGTTACCTCTTTACTTGGTCAGGAACCAGGTACCACATCTGCCACCCCTGGGTCACCTCCTCTTCCATGTGTTCTTCCTCAGCACTGGTTACGGGGGAGAGAGGGGCAAAAGGTGCGGATAAGGGACCTGGCTGTTCAGTCAGAGCTTAGATCAGAGTCCCTGGTTCCGGCCGATAGGAGTGAATATGGCCGGTTGGATGATTCTGAGGCGATTTCCATGTGTATCGTGGATTCGTCCTCTGTAAGAATTTAATTGCTCTCTTCTTATATCTTTCCTCCCTCTTTTTTTCAACTCGGTTAGTTGGTTTGTAGGCGTTTTCAAGAGTGGTTGAGTTGTCTGATCACTTGTCCAAGACCAGCAGGCTGGCCAAGGAAAAAGAGATGGCAAAGAAAAAATTCAAGGAGACCATCCTGGTGTTGGAGGCTGGGAAGAGTAAGGCTTAGGAGTAGGGAAAAGACATCAACGATCTAAGGAAGCAGCTAGAGGATGAGAAGGTGGCACATAAATAGAGCATCGAGAAGTGCAATGCTTCTCTTCTAGACTGTACAGGCAAGCTGTTTACTCTAGGGAAGATGTATGGACAGCGGATCCTTGCCGCCTGCCAAGAGGTCCATGATGACTTAGCCCTGGACTTGGATTCCATCGATTTCCCTCAGTACAATGATCTTCCTACCAACAGCCTAGTTTTGAGTGAGAAGGCTACCGGATTGCCTGTAGGGTGAGAGGAGATGGAGGATGTGGGAGGCAATGCTATTGAACATTGATTTTGTAATTTGTAGGTTTGAGCCTTTAGTCGGCTCTTTTTCTCATTCAAATGTATTTTGTACATTTTCTCTATGATTAATGAAGGGATATTTGATTTGAATGTCTCTGTTTTGGACTTTCCTTTTCTTCCCGAGTTTATTTACCCGGTTTGTTTGGCGTTTGTTGGAATTGCTTGAATAAGTCTTTTAGACTTTTAACTTTGCATCAAGTTTATTTACTCAGTCTATTTTTGGCTCGGTTAGGGCTTATTATTTTATTTGGTATTCAAACTTGCCATCTTTTTAGCATGGTTTTTGTAATGAAGATATTATACCCGGTTATGACTGGCTCCTGGATTGGAGATTTTGTAACTTGAAGGTATTTTATTCATCTTCTTGCATTACATCTTAAAGGGCATCCCCTGCTAAGTTATGTATTACAATTGGTGGTGGTGCCTTGTTAAAAACCCTGCTAAGGAAAAACCCAATGGGAAAAATCCATTAGTGGGAAAGAAAAGTGCAACACTTTTCACTTCTAGATATTTTCAGGTGGGAAGTATTGCCTTAGATGTTGGGATTTTTCACCGGAAATCACCCGATGAAAGTGGAAGAACGCGGTGATTTTCTCAAATCCGTGCCCAGGAGCAATTGAAGTGGAAATTGTAAAACTTAAAATTTAACTAGAAGAGAATCAATTCTCACCAGGAATATCTCTTCTAGAGATGGTTGCAGAAACCAAATTTGATTCCCTCCGCGTTCATGTACACGAACGGCTATCGAACACGACCCATGCTAGCAATGAGATCGAATGAGAGTGAGAGAGAGGGGGCTGAAAATTTTGGCTTGTTTTACTCAAGCTATGGCTGAATACTCTAGGTTAAAAACCTAACCTAGATGGCTGAAATTTTTACCAAAATTTCGGCCCAATCCTCACCTTAATTTCATGTAGGCTTTTCTCCTTTTTAAGCCCAGGTCAATGTTAATTCTTTGGTCCAATTAATTATCAAACTTAATTTTCGTTCAACATGTATTCTAACATATTATACCATATAATATGTTTCATACATTTAAATTAAAATTAATTTGATCAATTAATTTCACCATGGAATTAATTTTGACATTCATAAAATTAAGACACATGTAAACCTATACATGTGAAACACTTCCACCTAGGAAATAATATCATAGATTAATTCATTGAATTAATTATGAGAAGGCCAATGCAAATATTAATTTTATTATTTCGATAAATCCAATTGATCCTTATAATATAATTAATATAATCCTCTCTCTCCGGTGTGTATACTCCAAGTATACAGGTGATCCCTTAAGTCCGTGTTCAGACATTCAATGTGTACGATCCTGTGGGCCCATCTTTATGTTGGCAGTGGGCCTATGGCCCACAGACTATAAGCGGGCTCTATCAAGCTACTGCAGCCCCCAATTAAGATGAAGATGGCAATCCAACTGAAATCATAACCCTGTAGTTTAAACTTGTATATCCCATGTCATTCATATCGGTGGCCAACACAGAGGCATAGATTGATCACCCCCTGTTATGTCTGGACATTTGCTTGATCCCGAATGTATCGATGCTCACAAACAAGTTCCAACTTGTTTGGCTGTGGCCACACTCTTATCAATCACATTAATCAAGAGGCCGGTGATATCTTCTCAGTGGACTACTGAGTGACATATCCCTTATGCATATCCATAGTACTACCATGCTCAGTGACATACCCGAACGTACCCATACTTAGCACCCTTTTACAGGCCCTTTAGGAGCACACCAAAGTATGCGACTTCGCATCCAGCACCATCATATGATCAGGTCAAAGGATCCATACAAGTACTACACGAGAATCACTTATGATACTTTACCATGTGGATTTCTCGTTTAGTGGATCTATCCAGTACCATGCCCCTTTTGCATGTACCTATTAACTTGGTTGACATTCCATGTCCAATGGCCAGTAAGATGCCGCCATACAACCAGGCTAATGATAGTCTCTAGTTCCATTCATTCCCATGAATGGAACAGACTACGGATCTCTTTATGGTCATATCGTTTTCCCTATCCATGGTCTAACTGCCTAGTGCAGGACACTTGTCAACATGGATATGGATATGTCCATTGGATACTCCATTTAAAATATAGCACAAGATATATAGTAAACAGATTAATGCCTTTATTTAAATGACACAAAATACATGTACATGGGATTTCTTATCCATCTAACTTGCTTAGCTTGTAGGTTGCTGGACCGACCGCTTCCGTTACCTTGTAAGGTCCTTCCTAATTTACTCCGAGCTTCCCTTTTCCTTCCTTTGCCTGGGATGCAATTGAGTCTTTCAGGACCAGGTCCCTTTTCTGGAGGGTCACCTTCCTCATCCTTCTGTTGTGATAGCAAGCTAATTTGCTCTTGAAGGCGGCCATCAGGATATAAGCTTTCTCTCTTCTTTCTTCCAGTGAGTCCAAGTGGTATTTCATTTTGATGTGGTTCTAGGCCTCTGTGTAATACATCACTTGATCACTGGGAGCTCTTATCTCAATAGGTATGACCGCTTCCACACCATAAACCAATGCAAATGGTGTTTCTCCAGTTGGTCTTCTAGGCGTGGTTCTATGAGCCCATAGGACATTATTGTTGGATGTGCCCTAGTCATGAGGCATTAGTCCTTGTATTTGTATTATACATTTATGGGATTTATGTATTATACATTTTATGTCATTAAATAAAGGCATTAATCTATTTATTAAATCTTATGCAATGTTTTAAATAGAGTATCTAATGGACATATCCATAACCATGTTGACAAGTGTCTTGGCAGTAAGACCATGGATAGGGAAAATGATATGACCAAAAAGAGATCCGTAGTCTATTCCAATCATGGGAATGAATGGAACTAGAGACTATCATTTGCTTGGTTGTATGGCGGTGTCTTACTGACCATTGGACATGGGATGTCAACCAAGTTAATGGGTACATGCAAAAGGTGCATGGTACTGGATAGATCCACTAAACGAGATATCCATATGGTAAAGTATCACAAGTGATTCTCGTGTAGTACTTGTATGGATCCTTTGACCTGAACATATGATGGTGCTGCATGTGAAGTGGCATACTTTGGTGTATGCCTAAAGGGCCTGTAACAAGGTGCCAAGTATGGGTACGTTCGGGTGTGTTAATGAACATGGCAGTGCTATGGATATGCATAAGGGAATGCCACTCAGTAGTCCACTGAAAAGATATCACCGATCTCTTGATGAATGCAATTGATAAGAGTGTGGCCACACATAAACAAGTTGGAACTTGTTTGAGCATCAGTTCATTCGGGATCAAGTAAATGTCCGAACATAAAAGAGGGTGATCAATCCATGCCTCTGTGTTGGACACCGATATCAATGACATAGGATGTACAGGTTTAAACTACAGGGTTATGATTTCTACTCCATTTTAATTGGGGGCTACAGTGGCTTGCTAGAGCCCGCCTGTAGTCTGTGGGCCAAAGGCCCACTACCAACATAAAGATAGGCCCACAGGATCGTACACATTGAACGTCTGAACTCGGACTTAAGGGATCAACTTTATACTTGGAGTATATGCACCGGAGAGAGAAGATTGTATTAAATATATTATATAGATCAATTGGATTGATCAAAATAATATGATTAACATTTGTATTGGCCTTCTCATATTTAATTCAATGAATTAATTTATGAGATTATTTCCTAAGTGGAAATATTTTACATGTATAGGTTTACATGTATCTAATTTTATGAAAGTCTAATTTAATTCCTTGGTTAAATTAATTTGTCAAATTAATTTTAATTTAAATGTATGTGATATATTATATGGTATAATACATTCACATACATGTTGAATTAAAATAGAATTTGAAATTAAATTGGACCGTAAGAATTAAATCAGCTTTGGGCTTAAAAGAAAGAAAAGGCCCGCATAAAATTAAAGAAAGATGGGCCCAAATTTTGACAAAAATTTTTAGCCTCCTAGGGTTAAAACACCCTAGGGAATTCGGCCAAGACAAGTGAGTTTTTATAGAGAATTCCAGCCCCCAAAACCTCTCTTCCGGCCAATACTCTTGCTAGCACGGGTCATGTTTTATAGCTGTTCATGTACGGGAACGTGAGGGAAATTGGATTTGATTTTTGCAGCCATTTCTTGTAGAGATTTTCTGGTGAGAATCTCAATTTATTTAATTTTGTTTTGTTGTTTTCAATTCCCACATCAATCGGTCCTAGGCACGGATTTGAGGAAATCAATGCGTGTTTCCGCTTTATCGGTTGATTTCCAGTGACAAATCCCAATAGTGGTATCAGAGCGAGCTTTTGATCCGTGGAAATTGATTAACAGGATTGAATCCCTTATTTTAAATTGGTGTTTTATTTTGGGATTCTTGGTTAGGGTTTTATGATTTTTCCCCATTGATTTTTCAATTGAAAATTAATTGGATGTTTGGTTATGTTCATGGTTTAATTTTTGATTGATTGATTTTATTTTCTTTATTGGCTCCATTTCTTCTTTATTGGCTGGGTCGCCCCAGATTTGGATTTGGCGGGTTTCGGACCCGGGGCCCAATTTTGAAATTTTAATGGGTTTTAAAATTTTGTGTGTTTAAATTTCTGTAATTTAAATGCGCATGGTTTCTTGAATGAAATTTTAATTTTATTCATGAGATATTAATTTTGGAAATTAATGTGGTTTAACTAAAATTGGTTCAGGTTTTCTTGGAATGATTACCCGGGCGGCTGACATGGACTCATGGTTTCCCAATTCCAGTGGGAGCAGTATTCTGCCTGGGTTGGAGGCCCAAAGCCCATTAAGGGCTAGAACCATGATGGGCCAAAATTGGCGATTTCAAAAAATAATGGCTAAGGACATAATTGAAGTGAGCTTAAATTCATGCATTATAACATATTGATAAATTGATGTATTGGATGCATGGATGTATGATTAAATTTATGTATGGATGCTATTGGGCCTTATTCAAGTTAGGTTTTATTTTTCTTTTTGGGTAAATATGGCCTGTATGCCGTTTTTCTTTTTTTTTATGTAATTTTTTTTTTATTATAAAATTTGTAAAGAAATGAGCCCATTGGAGAGGCGAGCCTAGAAGGAAGAAGAAATGGAGGCCCACTTGATGTATTTTCTATATAAGTTTACTAGAATTATATTAGATTGTAATATAGGCCCATAATAGTCCATTTTATTTATTTAATTATGTTTTATTTATTTACATGTATGTATGTATGATCCAAACCCAATTTCACCCGCATATGCATCTAAGCCATTATTAAAATGAATCTAATAACCAAAAGGAAATTACTAAGTCGCTTAAAAGTGCTTCCCTCATTCAAAACTGACTCGAAGTGGGGATAGGGTAGTTGTAGACCATGTCCTCGCTAGATGAAGTGGAGTATCGTCATTTTGTATTGGGTTAGAGTATTGGTTACTCTAACACTTGGATGGTGGTTTTGACTTAGCATGGGTAGTAGGATTCTCCTGGCCCTAAGCACAGATGGGTAAGTGCCAACAAGCCCATCAAACCGAGAGTCTCTAGGTTGGGATTGGACAGCGTTCCTACCTAAATAATTAGGGTATAGTTTTTTCCAGGCCCTTGTCTGGCTTTATCTTAATGAAATATGGATCTCGACCTATGAGCCCAACAACTTGAGTTAATTAATAACCTGATTCATTATTAATTAAATATGGGAAACAAATTAAGTCCTTTATTAACACTCGTATAATTTTTCTGTGTAGTAATCTAATGGCAACAAACAACTCACTTTCACTGCGATCTATAAGACAAGAGTCAAAGAAGTATGTACTGGAAAGGCCTGTACTGGCTGCACCTATGGGACGTAATCCATCGGCTACCCAGCTGGAGGAATACGAGGTGCATGTGAAGGATAACTAGTATGTGACATGCCTTATATTGGTGTGTATAGTCCCTGAGCTGCAAAAGTAGTTCATGGACCATCAGGCCTATGCTATTATAACAACTCTAAATGAGATATTTCAAGAGCAAGCTCGTTAGGAGAGGTACCTGACCAATAAGGCATTCCACTCCTGTAAGATGGGGACTGGGACATCTATAAGCGCACACATGCTCAAGATGAAGGGCTATCTGGATACATTAGCCTGTCTCGGATCTCCTATCTCACAGGAGCTGGTAATGGACAAGATCCTGGCTTCCTTAACGGATTCTTATGATCAGTTCATCCTGAACTATAATATGTAAGGGATGAACCATACTATTATTGAGCTGCATGGGATGCTCAAGCTCACTGAGCAGTTGATCAAGAAGACTCCGTTGGTACTGCTGGTCAACAAGGGGAACCCTCCTCTTGCAAAGGGCAAGGCCAAGGAAAAGGCTAAGGCCAAGGCTAAGAAAGTAAAAGCCAAGAAGCCTAAGGCCCAGCCTAAGGCCAGTCCCGAGGATATCTACTTTATGAGCAAGCAGGCAGGGCATTAGAAGAGATCATGTCCCAAACTGTTGGGAGAGTAAAGGAAGACCCAAGGCATTGTCAGGTATATATGTCATAGACATTAACCTCACTGTTTCAACATCCTGGGTATTAGATACTAGATGTGGTTCTCGCATTTGTTGTAATGTGTAGGGACTTAAGAACAAGAGGTCACTAGGATCAGGGGAGGTGGACTTGCTGGTTGGTAATGGAGCAAGGGTTATTGCAATAGAGATCAGCGAATACCACCTCATGATGCCTAGTGGATTGGTTTTAATATTGGAACATTGTTATTTTGTACCTGTAATGTGCAGGAATGTTATTTATGTTTCAGTATTGGATATTTCTGGATTTCATTTTACTATTTCTAATGGTAGAATTGGTTTATCTAGATGGATTATTTTATGGAGAAGCTCTATTAAATAATGGCCTATATATCCTGGATTTGAATGAAACTAATCATGTCTATAATATAAATACTAAAAGGGTTAAGCCTAACGAACTTAATCCTATCTACCTTTAGCATTGTCCTTTAGGCCACATAAACAAGAAAAGCATAGTTAGGCTTCACAAAGCTAGAATCCTAGGATCATTTGACTTGGAGTCACTTGATATATGCGAGTCTTGTTTACGAGGTAAAATGACTAAAGCACCTTTTAGTAAGAAAGCTGAAAGGACTACTGGCTTATTGGACCTAATATATTCAAACGTATGTGGGCCCATGAGCTCAACTACTAAAGGTGGACATCTGTACTTTGTCACGTTCACGGACGATTTTAGTAGATATGGCTACGTCTATCTAATGAAACATAACTCTGAGACCCTTGATAGGTTCAAGGAATTTAAGAACAAAGTACAGAACCAACTAGGCAGAAATATCAAAGCCCTTCGGTCAGACCGAGGAGGCAAGTATATGAGCCTAGAGTTTGACTCACATTTGAGAGAGCATGGAATAGTTCCATAGCTTACTCCTCCAGGAACACCACAGTGGAATGTGGTGTCTAAACGGAGGAATAGGACCTTGTTGGTCATGGTCTGCTCAATGATGAGTCATGCCTCTCTCCCAATAAGCTTCTGGGGATATGCTCTTGAGATAGCGACTCTCATTTTGAATAATACTCCGACTAAGGCTGTGGAAAAGACGCCATATGAGATATGGATGGGTAGGGCACCCAATGTGTTTCTCTTGCAGATTTGGGGATGTGATGCACATGTCAAGAAATTGACTGGGGGCAAACTAGAACCTAAAACCGACAAATGCATGTTTTTGGGCTACCCTAGGGAAACCAAAGGGTATTACTTCTATAACCACGCCAAGAATAATGTGTTCGTGGCATAGAAGGAGGTCTTTCTAGAAAAGGATTTCATTTCCAAGAAAGATAGTGGAGCAATGTTGAACCCAAGGAAGTTCAAAGCTCACAAACTCCTGAAGAGGATAACTCAGGGACCAGGGTAGAGCTTTCACATGAGGAAGCACTCACATGAGGAAGCACCGACCCAGGTCACATAAGGACCTAGAAGGTCTGGTAAGGATCGTTGGGAACCAGAGAGATATGGGTTTCTCATCACCGATGATCACACTCTTCTCATCTTCGATGAAGAAGAGCCCAAAACCTACCAGGAGGCTATAGCTAGCCCACAGTCTGCCAACTGGCGTAAGGCCATGGAGGCGGAGATGCAATCTATATACAATAATCAATTTTGGAACCTAGTTGATCCACCTCCGGGTGCTAAGGTAATAGGTTGCAAGTGGTGCTACAAGCTAAAGGCCGACAACACCTTCAAGGGGCGTCTAGTTGCGAAAGGTTTCAAACAAGTCCATGGAATAGACTATGATGAAACTTTCTCTCCAGTCGCTATGCTCAAATCCATAAGGATCTTACTGGCCATAGCCACTTGGTACGACTATGAGGTGTGGCAGATGGATGTCAAAACCACTTTCCTTAATGGAAAGCTACTCGAGGCTGTGTACATGACACAACCTAAGGGTTTTGTCGATCCAGAGTATCCTGGGAGGGTATGCAAGCTTCAAAGGTCCATTTATGGATTGAAGCAAGCATCCTAAAGTTGGAATCTTAGATTTAATGACGCCATAAAGGAATATAGCTTTATACAGAATCAAGATGAGCCTTGTGTGTATAAAAGGGTTAGTGGGAGCATTGTCACCTTCCTGGTATTATATAGGATGATATCCTTCTCATTGGAAGCGACATACCAACACTGCAAGGTGTAAAATAGTGGTTGTGTAAGTGCTTCGCAATGAAGGACTTAGGCGAGGTTCAGATGATCCTAGGTATTAGGATCTACAGGGATAGATCCAATCAGCTTCTAGGCCTAAGTCAAGCCATGTACATAGACAAGGTTCTAAAAAGATTCAGCATGGATCAAGCCAAGAAAGGCTTCTGGCCAATGAGCCATAGGCTAAAACTTAGTAAGAAGAACTATCCTAAGACAAGGGAGAATAGGGAGAACATGAAGTTGGTCCCATATGCCTCTGCTATAGGATCAATCATGTACTCCATTCTATGTACAAGACCTGATGTCACCTTTGCACTAAGTATGATGAGCCAATACCAGCAAGATCCAGGTGAGGATCACTGGAAGGCTATCAAAGCAATCCTGAAGTACCTTAACTAGACTAAGGACAGCTTCCTAGTGTATGGAGGTCAGGAAGAGCTGTCAGTTACTGGGTACACTGATGCAAGCTTCCAGACCGACTAGGATGAGCACCAGTCGCAGTCTGGGTATGTGTTTATGCTAAATGGTGGTAGTGTAAGCTGGAAAAGCTCTAAGCAACTGACCATTGCAGACTCTACTTCAGAAGCTGAGTACATTGCGGTGTGTGATGTAGCAAAGGAAGCTATGTGGATAAAAAAGTTTATCACTGAATTGGGAGTAGTACCAACTATCTAGGATCCAGTTGATATCTCCTGTGACAACAATGGGGCTGTTGCATAAGCTAAGGAGCCTTGGTCATACAAGAATACGAAGCACGTGCTCAGGAAGTTTCACCTCATATGAGAAATCGCCAAGAGGGGTGACATTTCATTACATAGAGTGGACACCGAGGACAATGTCGCAGATCCTTTGACCAAGGCACTAGCTCAGCCCAAGCACGAGGGTCATACTAGATCTATAGGGATTAGGCCCATGCCTAGTTGGAACTAGTGCAAGTGGGAGATTGTTGGATGTGCCCTAGTCCTGAGGCATTGGTCCTTGTATTTGTATTGTACATTTATTGGATTTATGTATTATACATTTTGTGTCATTAAATAAAGGCATTAATCTAATTATTATATATCTTGTGCTATGTTTTAAATAGATTATCCAATGGACATACCCATATCCATGTTGACAAGTGTCATGCACTTGGCAGTAAGACTCTGGATAGGGAAAATGATATGACCATAAAGAGATCCATAGTTTGTTCCAATCATGGGAATGAATGGAACTAGAGACTATCATTAGCTTGGTTGTATGGTGGTGTCTTACCGGCCATTGGACATGGGATGTCAACCAAGTTAATGGGTACATGCAAAAGGGGCATGGTGTTGGATAGATCCACATGGTAAAGTATCACAAGTGATTCTCGTGTAGTACTTGTATGGATCCTTTAACCTAACCATATGATGGTGGTGCATTTGAAGTGGCATACTTTGGTGTATGCCTAAAGGGTCCGTAACAGGATGCCAAGTATGGGAACGTTAGGGTGTGTCAGTAAACATGGCAGTGCTATGGATATGCAGAAGGGAATGTCACTCAGTAGTCCACTGAGAAGATATCACCAGCCTCTTGATGAATGCAATTGATAAGAGTGTGGCCACACCCAAACAAGTTAGAACTTATTTGTGAGCATCGGTTCATTCGGGATCAAGTAAATGTCCGGACGCAAAAGAGGGTGATCAATCCATGCCTCTATCTTGCACACTGATATCAATGACATGGGATGCATAGGTTTAAACTACAGGGTTATGATTTCAGTTGGACTGCTATCTCCATCTTAATTAGGGGCTGCAGTGGGTTGTTAGTGCCTGCGTGCAGTCTGTGGGCTAAAGGCCCACTACCAACATAAAGATGGGCCCACAGGATCTTACACATTGAACTTCTGAACTTAGACTTAAGGGATCAACTGTATACTTAGAGTATTTACACTGGAGAGAGAGGATTGTATTAATTATATTATACAGATCAACTGGATTGATAAAAATAATATGATTAACATTTGTATTGGCCTTCTCATATCTAATTCAATGAATTAATTTATGAGATTATTTCCTAGATGGAAATATTTTACATGTAGAGGTTTACATGTATTTAATTTTATAAAAGTCTAATTTAATTCCTTGGTTAAATTAATTTTTCAAATTAATTTTAATTTAAATGTATGTGATATATTATATAGTATAATACATTCACATACATGTTGAATTAAAATAGAATTTGAAATTAAATTGGACCGGAAGAATTAAATCAGCTTTAGGCTTAAAAGAAAGAAAAGGCCCGCATAAAATTAAAGAAAGAAGGGTTAAAATTTTGACAAAAAAGTTTAGCCTCCTCGTGTTAAAACACCCTAGGGAATTCGGCCGAGACAAGTGAATTTTGATAGAAAATTCCAGCCCCCAAAACCTTTCTTCCGGCCAATCCTCTCGCTAGCACGGGTCGTGTTCTATAGCGATTTGTGTACGGGAACGTGGAGGAAGTCGGATTCGATTTCTACAGCCATCTCTTGTAGAGATTTTCTGGTGAGAATCTCAATTTATTTAATTTTGTTTCGTTGTTTTCAATTCCTACATCAATCGCTGTTGGGCACGGATTTGAGGAAATCAACACCTGTTTTTGCTTTATCGGTTGATTTCTGGTGACAAATCCGAACAATTGTTTAGCTCATCTGCCCTTGCTCTGTTGTGACCTTCCAGTCTTTTTTTTTTTGTTCCTTCTCCTAAGGTTCAGTTTGTGACCTCTGTTTGGTCGTTGCTTTATGGGTGTACTACCTCTGAGGAGTGGTGTTTGATTTTCAACCCTTTGCAGAATTCCTCGAATTTACTCGAGGTGAATTGAATGTTGGGATTTGTCACCGGAAATCACCCGATAAAAGCAGAAGAACGCGGTGATTTCCTCAAATCCAGTCCCAGGAGCAATTGAGGTGGAAATTGACAAACTTAAAATTAAATAGAAAGGGATTAAATTTCTTACCAGAAAAAGCTCTTTCTGAGATGGATGATGACTGCAGAATTCAAGGTAGAATTCCTCCACTCTCACGTACACGAACGCTTAGCGAATGCAACCCGTGCTAGCGTCGGAAAAACGAAACAATAGAGAGGGAAGAGCTAGGGAAATTTCGGCTAGGTATGTAATGCCTTGGTTGGCCGAAATTTCTAACCCTAGGTATTTATACCTAGGGTTGGCCGAATTCCCTTAGGGGAATTCAGGCCCATCTTGGCTCCTTTCTATTTTGTGCGGGCTTCCATGTTTTAATTTAGGCCCAGTCTAACTTTAATTATTCTGGTTTAAATTAATTTCAAGCCCAATTTTAATATACCCATGTATTTAATATATTACTCCAAGTAATATATTATTTACATCCAAATTAAAATTAGTTTGACTATTAATTTAATCCATCGAATTAAAATTAAATCTACACAAAATAAAATCATATGTAAGCCCATACATATGAATATTTCCACCTAGGAAACAATTTTATAATTAATCCAATTAACTATGAAGAGCCAATATATATATATATATATATATTAATTTTATTATTATGATCAATCCAATTGATCTTTATAATATAATTAATATATACACGCTTCTCCCTCCATTGTGTATACTCCAAGTATACATGTGATTCCTTAAGTCTGCATTCTATCGTTCTATGTGTACGATCCCGTGGGCTCATCTTTATGTTGGCGGCGGGCCTTTGGCCCGTAGACTGCAGTTGGGCTCTAGCAAGCCACTGCAGCCCCCAATTAAGATGGAGATGGCAGTCTAACTGTTATCATAACCCTGTAGTTTAAACTTGTACATCCCATGTCATCGATATCGGTGTCCAACACAGAGGCATGGATTGATCACCCTCTTTTGTGTCCGGACATTAACTTGATCCCGAATGTACTGATGCTCACAAACAAGTTCCAACTCGTTTGGATGTGGCCACACTCTTATCAGTCACATTCATCAAGTGGCCGGTGATATCTTCTCAGTTGGTTACTGAGTGACAAATCCCTTCTGCATATCCATAGTATTACCATATTCAGTGACATACCCGAAAGCACCCATACTTGGCACCCTATTACAGGCCCTTTAGGCGTACCCTTAAGTATGCGACTTCATATGTAACACCATCATATGGTCAGGTCAAAGGATCCATACAATTACTACACGAGAATCCATTGTGATACCATACCATGTGGATTACTCGTTTAGTGGATCTATCCAGTACCATGCTCCCAGGCATGTACCCATTAACTTGGTTGACATTCCATGTCCAATGACCGGTAAGACACCGCCATACAACCAGGTTAATGATAGTCTATTTTTCCATTCATTCCCATGCATCACACACAGCTTCCTTAGCTGCATCACACGCAGCGATCTACTCAGCTTCTGTTGTAGAGTCCGCTAGGGTTGGCTGCTTTGAGCTCCTCCAGCTTACAGCACCACCATTTAGCAAGAATACATACCCTGACTGTGATTGGTACTCATCTTGGTCTGTCTGGAAGCTTGCATCCGTATACCCAGTAACTGATAGCACTTCCTGACCACCATACACCAAGAAGCTATCCTTCATCCGGTTAAGGTACTTGAGGATCGCCTTGACAGCTTTCCAGTGATCCTCCCCGGGATCTTGCTGGTATCGGCTCGTCATACTTAGTGCAAAGGCGACATCAGGTCTCGTACATAACATGGAGTACATGATTGATCCAATAGCCAAAGCATATGGAACCAATTTCATGTTCTCCCTGTCCTCCCTTGTTTTAGGACAGTTCTTCTTACTAAGTTTCAGCCCATGGCCCATTGGCAAGAAAACTTTCTTGGCCCGGTCCATGCTGAATCTTTTCAGAACTTTGTCATTGTACGAAGCCTGACTTAGGCCCAGAAGCCGATTTGATCTATCCCTATAGATCCTGATCCCTAGGATCATCTCAGCTTCGCCTAAGTCCTTCATTACGAAGCACTTACTCAGCCACTGCTTTACCCCTTGCAGTGTAGGTATGTCGCTTCCAATGAGTAGGATGTCGTCTACATAAAGTACCAAGAATGTGACTATGCTCCCACTAGTCCTCTTATACACACAAGGCTCATCTGGATTCTGTATGAAGCCATGTTCCTTTATAGCCTCATTGAATCTCAGATTCCAACTTCGGGATGCTTGCTTCAATCCATAAATGGACCTTTGAAGCTTCCATACCCTTCCCGGATACTTAGGATCGACAAAACCCTCAGGTTGTGTCATGTACACAACCTCGAGTAGCTTCCCATTAAGGAAAGCGGTCTTGACATCCATCTGCCATACCTCATAGTCATACCATGCGGCTATGGCCAGCAGTATCCTGATGGACTTGAGCATGGCTACTGGTGAGAAAGTTTCATCATAGTCTATTCCATGGACTTATCTGAGACCTTTCGCAACCAGACGCCCCTTGAAGGTATTATCGGCTTTTAGCTTATAGCACCACTTGCAACCTATTACCTTAGCACCCGGAGGTGGATCAACCAAGTTCCAAACTTGATTATCGTACATAGATTGCATTTCTGCCTCCATGGCTTTACGCCAATTTGTAGACTGTGGGCTAGCCATAGCCTCCTGGTAGGTTTTGGGTTCTTCTTCATCCCAGATGAGAAGAGTTTGATCATCGGTGACAAGGAAACCATACCTCTCCGGTTCCCGACGATCCCTACCAGACCTTCTAGGTTCTTGTGTGGCCTGGGTCGGTGCTTCCACTTGTGGAAGCTCCACCTGGGCCTCCGAGTTATCCTCTTCAGGAGCTTGTGGACCTTGAACTTCCCTGAGTTCAATGTTGCTCCCACTATCTTTCTTGGAAAGGAACTCCTTTTCCAGAAAGACCCCCTTCCTTGCCACGAACACCTTGTTCTCAGCGGGGTTGTAGAAGTAATACCCTTTGGTTTCTCTAGGGGAGCCCACAAATAGGCATTTATCGGTTTTGGGCTCCAGGTTGCCACTAGTCAATTTCTTGACATGTGCTTCGCATCCCCAAATCCTTAGGAAAGACACATTGGGCTCCTTGCCCGTCCATATCTGATATGGGGTCTTTTCCACTGCCTTAGTCAGAGTATTGTTTAAGATGAGAGCTGCTGTCTCGAGGGCGTATCCCCAGAAACTAATTGGTGTTGGAGATTAATCGCACAAAACCAAATGCGCAGCGGAAATAAAAGATTAATCCCCACCAAGGACCCATGTACATTGCATTGAATTGGAAGGAGGGTTAAAGAATTACCTTAATTCTTTGTAGGTTTTGAATCAATTAGGAACCAAAGTAGCTTCCCTCTACGGTTGATCCACACGGAGCAATTCATTCACCGCGTGCTAGCGCCGGGATTGAAGAACAATTCTTCGAACGAGACAGAGAAAGCGAAAAATCATATTTTTCTTTGGAGTTTTTATGTAAATTTTGGCTGCCACTATTCCTTGTTTTGGTGGCTGCCGAAAAACAGTTTTTGTTATATTATAATTAGGTTATATTATTTCCTTATATATATAACCTAATAAGTTAATTATAATTATACCCTAATACACTTATTAGTTATAATTATAAATTAACCCACACAACTTAATATTAATTCTCAATTAATATTAAGTCAAATCAATTCTCCATAATACATATATGTATATATAATATTATAATTAATTATATCTCCATATAATTTAATTATAATATGTAGCATACTTTATGCAATATTAATCACATTAATATTTATATATACATACATAAATATATATCACTATATATATTTATTCTCTTTCTCATTCATAAATTTATTATCCAATAATAATTTATACCCGATAAGATGAACTTCATTTTGCTCTTGTGTGTGACCCCATAGGATCATATTAATTGGCAATAAGGAAATTACCATAATGTCCTTATAGGTCACAAGCGGACTCTAGCAAGCCATTACGACTACCCAATTAATATGATTGGAATGATCCAATACCTATTTATAGAATGTCATATTCCCTTTTGTCTCTTTGATATCAAGATTAATTATAAGACATGGTACACTTGTCAATCTTATATAATTAATCATATGCTTTCTCGATCTCAAAGTAAACTGTTCAGACAAATCAATTGATACTCTATCAATTATTTGAGCACGGCCATGCATTTAACAGTCTTACTTATCGAGGGGCCCAGTGATATCGCTCTCTTGATAGAGAGGGACAAAATCCCATATCTGTCACTCACATCCCAAAGCATGAGTCATATCGTACCCAATCACAGCCTTTATAACTACTCTGTTACAAGCAGCGTTTGACTGCGTCAAAGCACAACATGAATTCATCCCGGAATCCATGGTGACCTCAGGTCAAAGGAATCAGCTAATGACACTACTATAATCAAGATCAGTTGTGACACATGACCATGAACTTGATCTCATAGTGGGTCTCCAGTAACATGTTCTCTAACATATTACCCGTGAGTATAATCTGTATCTGTATACACTATATTCATCTTATGAATATCCATTATCACTCACACTAGTCTTAGTTTGTTATTATTCCCATAATAACAATCGACTAGGGATATTTAGAATAACACGATTTATTCATGGATACTTATCATAAATGCTAACATACAAACATAAATGATAATATTAATCTACACTAGATTAATCTTAGAAGTCAAATTACATAATCCAATATTGGCCTTAGGGCACAATCTCCAACAATCTCCCACTTGCACTATGGCCAATCATACATGTATCTTATACCCATTGACCTACATGACTTTCATGTATTCACTTGTGCAGGAGTCTTTGTCAGTGAATTATTAATTTTCGCTTCCGTTGTAACTTTACACATTTTCACTCTCTCTTTAGAGACAGCCTCTCTAAATTAGTGAAAAAACGCCTAAGTATATGCTTGTGTCATACAAGGTTCTTTCGCATTGAACTATTGTCCCTACAATAGTCTCACAGGATAAGCAATGCTTAGAACAAAACACAACATTTTGTGATGAACTTCTTCATCCAAAATTTCCTTTACATCATATGTAACAATATACTTTGACTACTATTATAGATATTTAGCTATATCGTTTTATTTTGAACCTTTCAAAATCATAACATCTCTTTTTAAGAGAATACTAGATCTCGACTGATATATTGCAACTAATTGCAATCAGTTGTATATGTGCAACTATTTACACAGTTAACATAAGCAAACTTCTTTTAAGTCTTTCTCATTGAACGCTTTCAATGCTTTGACTTAAAACAAAACATTCTTTTAGATCTATCTATATAGATTCTAATTTCAAGAATATAGGCAGCCTTGCTTAAACATTAATTGAAATTACTTTCTTAGCCAAGATTTTACTTCTTGCAAGGTAAGAATGTTATTTCAAACAAGCAATATGTCATCCACATATAGCATTAGGATGCCGATATGCTCCCACTGATCCTTTTGAAACACAAGATTCATCATCCTTTTGATAAAATCAAACCATTTGATTTCTTTATCAAAACTATGATTCCAACTATTTGATGCATGTTTCGATCCTTATGAGAATCTTTGAAAACTTGCATGCGCTATTTGAATTCTTTGGATGCTCAAAACTTTGGGTTGTGTCACGTACACATCCTCAATCATGTTTTCACGTAGGAAACAGATTTTGATATCCATTTGTCATATTTTATAATCATATTATGCGGATGTGGCAACAAGAACTCAATTTGACTTGATCATGATTAATGACGAAAAAGGATTTTATCATAGTCCTACTATGAATTTGTTCGTATCCTCATAGTCACTACTATGAACTTGTTTATAACCCCTTTTGTCACTAGTCGTGCTTTATAAGTTTGAAGATCACCATTCATGTCGGTTTTCAATTTGAAAACTCACTTGCAACCATTGCATACGCATCTTCTAAAAGATTTATCAAAGTCTATACTTTGATTGTTAGACATGGACTTATCTTCAACCTTTGTAGCATCAAGTCACATATTAGATTCAAAATCTAACATTGCTTCTTCATAAAAGAAGACTTATTCCAATCTAGTAAAACTACGTCATGATTTTGAGAAATCCATATCTCTCCTATTCATGTCGTATTCTACTAGACTTTCATTGGACTTGTGTAATTTCAACAATGATCATGAAACCATTTCCATGTTCCTCTTCAACGTTAATGTCACTTTGTGAATTACGAGTTTTGTAGGTGTACTTTACTCCCACTAACTCTTCTAGAAATTAACTCCCTCTTAAAAGGGAAAACATTTCTAGCTACAACTACTTTGTATCCCAAAGAAAACACAGGAGTAACAACTCCTACTTTCCTTTTGAGTAATCCACAATACGACATTTAAATTTAGGTGCCAACTTATTCGAAATAAGCTTTACAGCCCTAAACTTATTCAATGAAACAATTTGGGTCTCTTACCCAACCATATCTCATATGTTGATTCATGAATTGTTTTAGACGGAACAATATACACAGCTGCTTTAATGGCATATTTTCGAGAAAACGATGATCAACTTGACTTCATCATAGATTGAACTATATCTGTATAGAGTTCGACCACTCCCTTTTCGACACAACATACTTTGTGGCGTACTTGGAGGAGTCAATTGTGAGACAGTCCCACATTCTCTAAGATGATTGTCAAAATCTTGACTCAAATATTCACCACTCGGATCATATCTAAGTGACTTTACTATCTTGTCAAGATACTTCATACTCCTTTTACAAGCTTTTGAACACTTCAAAAGTTCCAAAACCGTGTTTCATTAGATACTCTTATCTAGTGAAAAGTTCCATGAAAGTAATGAAGTATTAGAACCTACTTTAGCAGTTGATTTATAATTCATATACATCCACATGTATAATGCTTAATAAATCGATTGTTCTTTGACTACTTTTAGCAAGGAAAACCTTTTGTCATCTTTTACAATAAACAACATTCGCATGATTCAAGATGATTCATAATCTCATGAATCCAAAGGTCCATTCTCATGGAGTTTCGAAATGCAACTTTGCTTATGTCTCCAAGACGACACTGCCAAAATGGGTTGGATCAAACTATTTGATTCGATCCTTACAGTATTTATGTTACAGATGGGCTCCACATATAAAACAATTATGTAAATTTACATTTCATAATCATGTCTTTATAAAGTTTATAATTCACAATTATAAAATAAACAACATTTGTTCATTCAAAACAACGAGCCCAATAGGCAAGAAGAGTTCATAACTTACATGTAAAAGTTCATAACCTTTAACCAAAGTTCATAACTTTTATGTAAAAGTTCACAACTTTTACCTAGAAGTTCATAACTTTCATGTAAAAGTTCATAACTTTTAACCAGAAGTTCATAACTTCCAAGTAACAACCTTTGCCACTCTTGCCTATTCGTATTCTACCTTTCACCTTCATAAGGTTTCTACTTAAGTTAAGATTCTTCATATTCTACTAATATGAAATCCACCACGGTATCTAATACCTTTGATATAGAAACAAAAGTAGAATAATTAATAAATACTTAAGGTAGCAGTCTTACTGCCTTTCATCATCTCATAGTTCTCCAAACAAAGTTTGCTATTTTCATTCTAATGAACGATTCATTCTAGAAATGGCAACATCCTTTTTTTGGAGATCTCTCTATGCCAACAGCTTTGGTCTTTAAAACATGTTTCACCCGAACCTTTCGGTCTTTATGCTTTTCGACCTTCCTTTTATCCTTTTCCTTTTGAACCTTAAGCACACAATTCGAGGCGGGCTTATCCTTTATGGATAACTTAACATTCTTTTGCATCCTATGCAACTAATTCACAATTTTCTCCATGTCATTCAAATGATAGTTCATCACCAATGACTATCAATTAATGAATTCAAGATCACATCTTAATGCCTTTTGGAGGCCAATGAGAAAATGTTGCCTCAAACACTTATCTTTTCTTGCTCACTAACTAATGGAACATTTCCATTTGTGATGTATCATATACCTCAAGTAAAACTTCCACGTGCGGAAGAATTGGTGGCAAGTGTGAGATAATAAATTTTAAACAGAGTCCCTTCGATGCTTCAAGTAAGCATCTTTTATACTCGTGTTACAGTTGCTAGTGGTTCATTGGGCAAAAGGATTATTGAGAACATATGATTCCTTTTGATTTGAGAACAATTCTCAAAGTTCAATAACAATCGAGATCATGGTAATAGCAATCATAACTATAATAAAGCGTGTAAAGATTTTTTTATTTAAATGCTCCCACTTAAATTATAAAACCCTTTAAAATATTTAAGTGGGTGAAGATCCAAAATCCATACTTAACCATAGCACTGCTTTGGCATGTCCCTATGATTAAATATAATTTCGGTAGGCAAAGACTCAAAATCATGCTTTAAACCATTTAAACATATTTTGGATGTGCACTTCTTTGCCAATTGCATCATTATGCAACTCTTCTAATTTATGAGATGCATGATATCATATATCATATTTAATTTGTATGTTACTCATCTCATCCTTGCCTCGGGCTCAAACACCTTTTTGATTAACCCTTTAGTTAAACCAATTACAACACAATGAGAATCACCTTTTCTCATATTATTGCTTCGCTAAGGTCACAACATGCGTACCCGCCCTGGCGGTATACCATGATGCGAACATAGTACTTGACAAGTGTTATACGTAATTGGGTGGCAAAAATATAAACTTCATAAGTTTATTTAGGGTTTATTAATTCCTGTGAGTTAATTGTATCATATACAATTTCATGGCATTAATATTAATCATACTTTTGTTAATATTAATTAGCATGGCATCTTATGGCATACAATTGTCTAGCATGCATATAGAATATCTAGCATGGCATCACATGGCATCTAAATAAAATAAAGCATGCATATGACTCGAACCGTGTTATGGTATGGTTTAAATCTACATTGATTTTCATAGGCCAATATGAAAATCAACAAGGTCATATCCTAGGTAGTAGCATCCATCACATGGTCATTGCACCGCCTCTTGGATCCGCCTCCACGTCTTTGCTTCCAAGCACCATCTCATGGATTTATATTTTACAAAAATTGCAACCTATACAATTTTTCTAGTAAAATAAATTTTACATATCATAAATTGCATCCTATACAATTTTTCTAGTAAAATTAAAATTTAAAATTTACATAAATACAAACGACTCGCAGGTCGTATTTATATAAAACCATAATAAATAAAATAAAGCATCCACGGGGTCCAAAACCATACCATAACACCATGCATAAAATTATCAACAATAATTTTATATCTAAAAATATTTAGGGTTCAAAGTGGTAAAATACAATCACATTGTATTTAGAATTAATTAATTTGGAAAAATTCGTAAATATGCAGAAACAATTTTCCACACTTAAAACGAAAAAGGGGTAAAACTGTCGGACAGCATGCTCGTCGGGCCGCGCACTGCAGTATCCAATACTGCGCGCAGCCCATGCTGCATGAGCAGCATGCTGCGTAGAAAAAAAAAATAATTTTTTTTTTTTTATTATAATGTGGCGTTGCAATTGCAATTGCAATTGCAACGCCAAAAAGTTTTCTGGGCGTCATGCCCAGAAAAGGAAAAAAAAACATTTTTTTTTTTTTTTTTTATTTTTATAATGTGGCGTTGCAATTGCAATTGCAATTGCAACGCCAAAAAGTTTTCTGGGCGTCATGCCCAGAAAAGAAAAAAAAAACATTTTTTTTTTTTTTTTTTTTTTTTTATTAATTGAAACAATTTCAATTAAAAACCCATGAATCAAATTCATGACACCAACCCCTTAAACATTCCAAATCATTAAAACAAATTATTCACAATGATTCACATTAAAATCAAATTTTAATTGTTATTCATAATAACATAGGACCCTAAATAAAAAAAAAACATACAAACCCCTAACAACAATTTTGATCCAATCAAAATAACAAATCCAATTCAACCAATGCACAAGTGGCTCTGATACCACTGTTGGAGATTAATCGCACAAAACCAAATGCGCAGCGGAAATAAAAGATTAATCCCCACCAAGGACCCATGTACATTGCATTGAATTGGAAGGAGGGTTAAAGAATTACCTTAATTCTTTGTAGGTTTTGAATCAATTAGGAACCAAAGTAGCTTCCCTCTACGGTTGATCCACACGGAGCAATTCATTCACCGCGTGCTAGCGCCGGGATTGAAGAACAATTCTTCGAACGAGACAGAGAAAGCGAAAAATCATATTTTTCTTTGGAGTTTTTATGTAAATTTTGGCTGCCACTATTCCTTGTTTTGGTGGCTGCCGAAAAACAGTTTTTGTTATATTATAATTAGGTTATATTATTTCCTTATATATATAACCTAATAAGTTAATTATAATTATACCCTAATACACTTATTAGTTATAATTATAAATTAACCCACACAACTTAATATTAATTCTCAATTAATATTAAGTCAAATCAATTCTCCATAATACATATATGTATATATAATATTATAATTAATTATATCTCCATATAATTTAATTATAATATGTAGCATACTTTATGCAATATTAATCACATTAATATTTATATATACATACATAAATATATATCACTATATATATTTATTCTCTTTCTCATTCATAAATTTATTATCCAATAATAATTTATACCCGATAAGATGAACTTCATTTTGCTCTTGTGTGTGACCCCATAGGATCATATTAATTGGCAATAAGGAAATTACCATAATGTCCTTATAGGTCACAAGCGGACTCTAGCAAGCCATTACGACTACCCAATTAATATGATTGGAATGATCCAATACCTATTTATAGAATGTCATATTCCCTTTTGTCTCTTTGATATCAAGATTAATTATAAGACATGGTACACTTGTCAATCTTATATAATTAATCATATGCTTTCTCGATCTCAAAGTAAACTGTTCAGACAAATCAATTGATACTCTATCAATTATTTGAGCACGGCCATGCATTTAACAGTCTTACTTATCGAGGGGCCCAGTGATATCGCTCTCTTGATAGAGAGGGACAAAATCCCATATCTGTCACTCACATCCCAAAGCATGAGTCATATCGTACCCAATCACAGCCTTTATAACTACTCTGTTACAAGCAGCGTTTGACTGCGTCAAAGCACAACATGAATTCATCCCGGAATCCATGGTGACCTCAGGTCAAAGGAATCAGCTAATGACACTACTATAATCAAGATCAGTTGTGACACATGACCATGAACTTGATCTCATAGTGGGTCTCCAGTAACATGTTCTCTAACATATTACCCGTGAGTATAATCTGTATCTGTATACACTATATTCATCTTATGAATATCCATTATCACTCACACTAGTCTTAGTTTGTTATTATTCCCATAATAACAATCGACTAGGGATATTTAGAATAACACGATTTATTCATGGATACTTATCATAAATGCTAACATACAAACATAAATGATAATATTAATCTACACTAGATTAATCTTAGAAGTCAAATTACATAATCCAATATTGGCCTTAGGGCACAATCTCCAACAATTGGGAGAGATGCTTGACTCATCATTGAGCGGACCATGTCCAACAAGGTCCTATTCCTCCGTTCGGACACCCCATTCCATTGTGGTGTTCCAGGAGGAGTGAGCTGTGGAACTATTCCATGCTCTCTCAAGTATGAGTCAAACTCTAGGATCATATACTCACCGCCTCGGTCCGACCGAAGGGCTTTGATATTCCTGCCTAGCTGGTTCTGTACCTCGTTCCTAAATTCCTTGAACCTATCAAGGGTCTCGGACTTGTGTTTCATCAGATAGACATAGCCATATCTGCTGAAATCATCCGTGAACGTGACGAAGTACGGATGCCCACCTCTGGTTGCTGCGCTCATAGGTCCACATACATCTGAATGTATTAGGTCCAACAAGCCAGTGGCTCTTTCAGCCTTTTTGCTAAAAGGCGCCTTTGTCATCTTGCCTTTTAAACATGATTCGCATGTATCAATTGACTCCAAGTCAAATGACCCTAGGACTCCAGCTTTGTGAAGCCTAGCTATGCGCTTCTCGTTTATATGGCCAAAACGACAATGCCATAGGTAGACTGGATTAAGTTCGTTAGGCTTAACCCTTTTCGTGTTTATGTTATAGATATGATTGGTTCATTTAAGTCCAGGATATATAGGCCATTATTTAATAGAGCATCTCCATAAAATAACCCCTCTCTGGATATAGAAATTCGACCATTTATAATAGTAAAATCAAATCCAGAAATATCCAACATTGATACAGAGATAATATTCCTGCACATAGCAGGTACAAAGTAACAATGTTCTAAAATTAAAACCAATCCACTGGGCATCATCAGGTGGTATTCGCCGATCTCTATGGCAGCAACCCTTGCTCCATTCCCGACCCGCAAGTCCACCTCTCCCGACCCCAGCAACCTTCTGTTCTTAAGTCCCTGCACATTGCAACAAATGTGACAACCACATCCAGTATCCAATACCCAGGATGTTGAAACAGTAAGGTTAATATCTATAACATAAATACCTGAAGAGGACGCACCTTGGCCCCTTCTTTGCTCTCCCATCAGCTTGGGACACGATCTCTTCCAATGGCCCGCCTGTCTGCACCCGAAACAGACGTCCTCAGGACCTGCCTTCTGCTGGGCCTTGGGTTGGGCCTTGGCCTTCTTGGCTTTGGCCTTTTTGGCCTTGGCCTTGGCCTTTTCCTTGGCTTTACCCTTAGCAAGAGGAGGGTTCCCCTTATTAACCAGCAGCACCGGCGGAGTCTTCTTGATCGACTGCTCAGTAAGCTTAAGCATCCCATGCAGCTCACTGACAGTGCGGTTCATCCCTTGCATGTTATAGTTAAGGATGACCTGATCATAAGAATCCGGCAAGGATGCGAGGATTGTGTCCACCGCCAACTCTTGAGAGATAGGCGATCCGAGACGGGCCAAAGTATCCAAATAGCCCTTCATCTTGAGCACGTGTGCACTCACAGATGTCCCGGCCCCCATCTTACAAGAGTGGAATGCCTTATTGGTCAGGTACCTTTCCTGACGAGCTTGCTCTTGAAACATCTCATTAAGAGTTGTTATCATAGCATAGGCTTGATGGTCCATAAACTATTTTTGCAGTTCGGGGACAATGCAAGCCAACATAAGGCATGTCACATCCCCGTTGTCCTTAACGTGCGCCACGTATTCCTCCAGCTGGGCAGCCGGTGGATTACGTCCCTGAGGCGCAGCCGGCACAGGCCTTTCCAGCATATACTCTTTTGACTCTTGTCTTAGAACTATCCTCAAGTTCCTAGACTAGTCTAAAAAGTTAGGACCGGAAAGCTTATCCTTTTCAAGAATGGATCGCAGTGATAAGGTATTTGTGTTTGCCATTTGGGTGTTTCTACATAGAAAACATTGAGAGTGTTAATAAAGGGCTTTGCTTTGTTGTTCCCATATAAAATTAATAATGAATCAAGTTATTAATTTAAACCGAGTTGTTGGGCTCGTGGGCCGAGATCCATATTTCATTAAGATATAGCCAAACGAGGGTTTGGTACAACTACACCTTAATTATTTAGGTAGGAACGCCGTCCAATCCCAACCTAGGGACTCTCGGTTTGATGGGCTTGTTGGCACTTACCCATCTGTGCTTAGGGCCAGGACAATCCTACTACCCACGCTAAGTCAAAACCTCCATCCAAGTGTTAGAGTATCCCATACTCTAACCCAATACAAAGTGACAATACTCCAGTGCATCCTGCGAGGGCATGGTCTACAACTGGCCTATTCCCACTTCGATTCGGTTTTGAATGAGGGAAGCACTTTTAAGCGACTTAGTAATTCCGTTTGGTTATTAGATTCATTTATAACGGCTTACATACATAAAGCGGGTGAATGAGCTATTGAAACATACATTCATACATGCAAATGAATATAAAACATGATTAAATAAAATTAAAATGGACTGCTATGGGCCTATGTTACATCCTAATACTATTCCAGTAAACCTATACTAGAAACAGATATTAGGTGGGCCTCCATCTTCTCCTTTTGGGCTTGCACCTCTAATTTGGGCTTGCACCTCCATTTGGGCTCACCACTCCATGGGCTTCTTCTTTTACAAATTTTATAATATTTAATTTAAATAAAATAAAATTACATTAAAAAGAAAAACAACACGCAGGCCGTATTTACCTAAAAAGAAAAATACAACCCATCTCGTAAAAGGCCCAATAGCATCCAATCATACATTCATTCAACCATTCATATGCATCCAATACATACAATTCAGAAGCATGTCATAATGCATGATTTAAGCCCATTTAAATTATGTCAAAGCCATTATTAGGAAATCGCCAATTTTGGCCCACCACGGTTCTAACCCTTAACGGGCTTTGGGCCTCCAGCCCAGGCAGTCCAACTACTCCCACTGGAATTGGGAAACCATGGGTCCAATTTAGCCGCCCGAGTAATTGTGCCAAAATTACCCGAACCAATTTCCATTAACCATATTAATTTCCAAAACTAATATCACATGAACGAAATAAAATTCATCCAAGAAATCATGCGCATTTAAATTACATAAATTTAAACACACGAATTTTAAAACCAATTAAAATTTCAAAACTGGGCCCCGGACCCAAAAACCCGCAAAATCCAAAACTGGGCCCGGCCCGCTGCAGCTAGGGCAACGGGGTTGCCCTAGCAGCAGCAGCGACGCTGCTGCCGCCTGCAGCGGCACTGCCGCTGTGCAGTGGCCGCCCAGCGGCCACTGCCCAGCAGCAGCCTGCTGCTGCGGCAGCGGCTGCAGCCGCGCCTCCCGCCGCCAGCCCCGCACCCCGGGAGGCAGATTTTTTTTTTTTTTTCTTAAACAAAATTTAAAATAAAAAAAAATCCATCCATCATCCATAGTAATTCACCAAGAATTCCAATAATACAACAAAATTAAATCAATATAAACCAATATGCAATATTAATTTTCATTGTATTAAAACATATGGGAAAGATCATAAAACCCAGACCATGAATCCCAATCAAAAACATCCAATTTCAAAATAGGGATTCAACCAAATTAATCAATTTCCACGGATCAAAAGCCCGCTCTGATACCACAGTTGGGATTTGTCACCGGAAATCACCCGATAAAAGCGGAAGAACGCGGTGATTTCCTCAAATCCAGTCCCAGGAGCAATTGAGGTGGAAATTGAAAAACTTAAAATTAAATAGAAAGGGATTAAATTTCTTACCAGAAAAATCTCTTTCTGAGATGGATGATGACTGCAGAATTCAAGGTAGAATTCCTCCACTCTCACGTACACGAACGCTTAGCGAATGCAACCCGTGCTTGCGTCGGAAAAACGAAACAATAGAGAGGAAAGAGCTAGGGAAATTTTGGCTAGGTATGTAATGCCTTGGTTGGCCGAAATTTCTAACCCTAGGTATTTATACCTAGGGTTGGCCGAATTCCCTTAGGGGAATTCAGGCCCATCTTGGCTCCTTTCTATTCTGTGCGGGCTTCCATGTTTTAATTTAGGCCCAGTCTAACTTTAATTATTCTGGTTTAAATTAATTTCAAGCCCAATTTTAATATACCCATGTATTTAATATATTACTCCAAGTAATATATTATTTACATCCAAATTAAAATTAGTTTGACTATTAATTTAATCCATCAAATTAAAATTAAATCTACACAAAATAAAATCATATGTAAGCCCATACATATGAATATTTCCACCTAGGAAACAATTTCATAATTAATCCAATTAACTATGAAGAGCCAATATATATATATATATTAATTTTATTATTATGATCAATCCAATTGATCTTTATAATATAATTAATATATACACGCTTCTCCCTCCATTGTGTATACTCCAAGTATACATGTGATTCCTTAAGTCTGCATTCTATCGTTCTATGTGTACAATCCCGTGGGCCCATCTTTATGTTGGCAGCGGGCCTTTGGCCCGCAGACTGCAGTTGGGCTCTAGCAAGCCACTGCAGCCCCCAATTAAGATGGAGATGGTAGTCTAACTGTTATCATAACCCTGTAGTTTAAACTTGTACAACCCATGTCATCGATATCGGTGTCCAACACAGAGGCATGGATTGATCACCCTCTTTTGTGTCCGGACATTAACTTGATCCCGAATGTACTGATGCTCACAAACAAGTTCCAACTCATTTGGGTGTGGCCACACTCTTATCAGTCACATTCATCAAGTGGCCGGTGATATCTTCTCAGTTGGTTACTGAGTGACAAATCCCTTCTGCATATCCATAGTATTACCATGTTCAGTGACATACCCGAAAGCACCCATACTTGGCACCCTATTACAGGCCCTTTTGGCGTACCCCTAAGTATGCGACTTCACATGTAACACCATCATATGGTCAGGTCAAAGGATCCATACAAGTACTACACGAGAATCCATTGTGATACCATACCATGTGGATTACTCGTTTAGTGGATCTATCCAGTACCATGCTCCCAGGCATGTACCCATTAACTTGGTTGACATTCCATGTCCAATGACCGGTAAGACACCGCCATACAACCAGGTTAATGATAGTCTATTGTTCCATTCATTCCCATGACTGGAACAGACTACGGATCTATTTATGGTCATATCGTTTACCCTATCCATGGTCTTACTGCTAAGTGCATGACACTTGTCGTCATGGATATAGATATGTCCATTGGATACTTCATTTAATATATTGCACAAGATAGATATAATAAATGAATTGATGCCTTTATTAATAACACAAATGAGTACAACACATAAATCCAATAAATGTATGGTACAAATACAAGGACCAATGCCTCGGGACTAGGGCATTTCCAACATTGAATACCATTGTCATAGATGATTTTGTGAGGTATCCTGAAGCGGGTGATGATGTAATCCCAAACAAAGGATATGATCTTTTCTGGTGTGATTGTTGTGGCTGATTCTGCCTCTACCCATTTGCTGAAGTGGTCTACTGCTATAATGATCCACTTCCTCTATCTGCTGGCTTCGGGCATTGGTCCCACGATGTCAATCCCCCATATAGAAAAAGGCCAGTCGGTTAGGATGGGTCTCTGCTCTGCTACTGGCAAGAGGGACTTTTTTGCATGGATTTGACATTGGTGACATCTCTTCACATAGGCTGTCGCATCTGCTTCCATTGTTTCCCAGTAATATCCTTGTAGCATTGCTCTCCTAAACAGTGTTTGTGTTGTCTGGTATGACCCACAAATTCCTTCATGTAGTTGTCGAAGGACATAGTTTCCCTCTTCAGCAATGATGCATTTCAACCAGGCATCAGTAAAAGATTTCTTGTAGAGTTCATTGTCTATTACCGCATATTGCTGTGACTTTTTGAAAATTTTGGTTGCTTCTCCTTTGTATTCGGGCAACTTTCCTTCAACCAGGTATTTCACTATGGGCTCCATCCATCTTAGTTTGGCCTTCTCCACAGTCAGTGCTTCACTTGCTCTGATGCTAGATGTGGTTTGGACTTCATATGGGTAATTTAGGAATTGCTAGTCCTCAGTACTTGCAACTGCCTTGGCAAGTTTGTCGACTTCAATGTTTTCATTCCGAGAAATGTTTTCCACCCTCCACGTGGTGCCTCTGCTTTTGACTACGTCGAGCAAGGCCCTTACCTTGTCTAGGTATTTGGACATAGAAGGATCTTTAGTCTTAAAATTTTTGTTCATCTAATTAGAGACTAATCTTGAATCGCTTAGCAGCTTCACTCAGTCTGGCATAATTTCTCGGATGAGTTCCAACCCCTTTATTACTGCTTCATACTCTACAGCGTTGTTGGTGGCTGGGAAGGCCAACTTCATGGCATATGACATCTTGATCTTGTTAGGTCCCTCGATGTATACTCCAATTCCTACTCCTTCTTGGGACGATGCACCATCTATTAAACTTTCCATTCTTCTGTTTTCAGCATTTGGTTCAGCCCTAATCCTACAAATTCAACTACGAAGTCTGCTAGGACCTGGGCTTTCAATGCTGATCTGGGCATAAAACAAACATCAAATTCACTGAGTCTGATAGCCCACTCAGCCAATCTTCCTGAGGTGTCTGGTCTTTGTAAGACCTTTTTCACAGGAAAATTTGTCCTCACAATCACCGTGTGAGCCTATAAGTAGGGCCGCAACCTAGTGGATGCCGATGTTACTGCTAAGGCCAACTTTTCGATCTTTGGGTACCTGAGCTCTGCCCCTCTCAACATTTTACTAGTGTAGTACACTGGGTACTGCTGCCCTTCTTCTTCTCTGATCATTGCCAACCCTACTGCCTCGTCAGTTGCAGCCAGGTATAAATATAGAACTTCACCAGGTAATGGCCGACTCAACAATGGTAGAGCTCCCAAGAAGCTTTTGATTTTGTTAAAGGCCTCCTGGCATTCACCATCCCAGGTGAACTTCTAACCTTGCTTGATGGCCTTATACAAGGGAAGAAATTTTTTGAATGAAAATGAAATGAATCTTCCCAAGGCATTGATACGGCCATTAAGGGGTTGGACTTCATTCACTGTTTTAGGTGGCACCATGTCTATGATTGCCTATATTTTCTCTGGGTTGGCTTCCACTCCCTTCTGTGAGATCATAAAACCTAGAAATTTTCCGCCTCGGACTCCGAATACACATTTCTCCAGGTTGAGTTTGAGGAGGTATTTCTGCAATGTTTTGAAGGCCTGTTGAATATCCTTGGCGTGACTTGCCTCATCTTTGCTTTTGATGATCATGTCATCCATGTACACCTCTACTGTCTCTCTAATTTGTTCCCTGAATATGTCATTAACCCGGTGCTGATATGTTGCTCTTGCATTCTTTAGACCAAAAGGCATCACTTGGTAGCAGTATGTGCCTTCGTAGGTTATAAATAAAGTTTTTTCTTCATCCACTGGGTCCATAGGGATTTGGTTTTATCTGGATTTTGCATCTAAGAAGGAGTACATCACATACCTAGTAGTCGAATCTGCCAACTGGTTAATGCTGGGCAGGGGGTAGTTGTCCTTTGGGCAAGCTTTGTTTAAGTCGGTGAAATCTATGCATATTCTTTATGCCTCGCCTGGTTTTTTCACAAGACTACGTTGGCTAGCCACTCGAGATACAAAACATTTCGAATATGTCTGGCTTTCATCAGTTTTTTTATTTTTGCCTTAATCACCTTCTGCTTCTCTAGTGCGTGCTTTCTCTTCTTCTGCGCTACAGGCTTAGTAGTGGGGTCTATTTGCAAACTGTGTTTCATCACTTCAGGTAGGATCCTGATGATATCACTAGTGGACCAAGGGAAAATCTCCTACTCTTCCTAGAGTACCACTACAATCCCCTGCTTTAGCTCGGGCTTTAATTCTTTGGCGATGCGGACTCACCTCTCTAACCCGACTACTAGGGCTTCCAATTCATCCACCGGTTCAGCTCTGTCTTTTTTTTTTGGTTCCCAGCTAACTTCTCCCAGCTTTAAGGAGGCTAGGTACGCCCTTTGTGCCACCTACTAACTCCCCCTAGCCATTGCCACCCCTGAGGTAGTCAGTATTTGGAGAGGTAAATACCAAATGGATAGGACCGCTTTGGATTCAACCAAGAAAGGTCACCCCAATATGATGTTGTAAGCTATGGGGGTGTCAATTATTACAAACTCCTCTTTGGACCTCCAACTGTGTTTGTCATTGCCCACTTCAATAGTTAATATTACTTACCCAATAACTGTGACTGAGTGTCCACTCAGCCCTACTAACAGTGAATACATTGGCTGAATTCTGCTTTGATGAATGTCCAACTTCCGGGCTACTTCCTTGGTGATGATGTTCATCGAGCTTCCAGTGTCAACCAAGATCCTTTTGACTGTATATCCTTCCATGGTGGCTTCAATGACCAAGGTGTCTGCGTGCTATGCTTGTATGTTGCTTGCAATTGAGAATGAGTCATTCAATCCATCAAGTTGCCTTGTGTTAGCTGCCTGATGGGTTAAGGATATGGCCTTTTTACTGGGCGGCTCAAACTCAAGTCCCCTAGCGATGACCATGATAACTCCTTTGGACTTTTTCGTCAGCCTTTCATCCTCGTCTTTCTTATCTCTTTGCTCCTTGTCCTTACTTGTGCCTTTTGTTATGCCATCGACGAACTTACTACATTTACCAGCTTTGATCAAGAGGTCCACCTCTGATGCAATAACTCGGCAATTGTCTATGTGATGGCCTTTTGCCTTATGAAACTTGCAATACGCCTCTTTTTCGCTTCCCATGACTTGACCAGGCTTGGTATTAGGATGCCAGATGCTTTTTACATCCGAACTTCTCTGTATTGCCACTATGACCTCGCTAAGTGGGGCAGTAAATGGTGTAAACCTGGGCCAGTCTCTAGCACGGTCTCTGTAGTCTCGCCTTTTATGTCCTTCTTTAGACCGGGTGGACTTCTCCCTGTCTCCATACCTTCTACTTCTCGCAGGTGTGTCGATCTCGTAGATGTCTACCATGCTCTTTGCAAGAGCAATCATCTGTGTCAGCTTCCTGGGCTTCCTTTTTATTATCTCTCCATGGAGCCTTTTATTGGTAGTGTTATTTATCATTACTTCCTTAGCAGTATTGAAGTCTAGGTTTCGGATCTTGTGAGCATGCATTTTTCCCAACCTCTGTGATGAAAATCCTTTGTTACCTGTTAAGTAGACAAATATGAATTGGATTTGAAAATGAGCGGGGCATTCCCTAGAATGTCCTAAATGCTCTGAAAACCGAATAGCCTTCGATCCAAAACCCTGAGATAGGTCCTTCGAGTGATTCGAGGGCTTAGAGATGAGTGTGGCATTTAGGAGAATCTGTCACAACACTAATTAGAGGTGCACAGTTGTAGTTTCACAACTACAGCCGCATGGCTGTAATTCCAGAGCTGCACGGCTATAATCTTACAATCGTGCAGCTCTATCAAGCGACAGAATTCTTCCGAAATAACAAAGTCAGTATTTGTTAGGGAGGCAAATTCCTTAATCAAGGGGATTTCGAGCCAGGTTTCCTTAGGTCAATAAGGGTAATTAGAGGCAAAAACAGGGGAACATAACAATAACATAACATAGAGAAATCAAGAGAGAGCAAGGATTCCAAAAGAGAAAAAGAGAGAAAAAGAGAGAAAAAAGGGAAAGCGCAAGAAACCAAAGCTGAAAAATACAGAAAACACTTAAGAAACACACTGAGTGAAAGTTCCCAATCGAATCGAGTTTATTCGGGTCTATTCTCAGGTTGTAATTGGATTGATTCAGGATGCATACTCGAGGATTTCGGAGCGTTCACGGGGATTCTAAGCGTATTCTAATGTTCCAATCCAATTCTGGTTGTCATACACGCTGGAACATTATCAAGGTAAACTCTGAAAAAGCCTTAAACTCATACTTTTTTGATTTTTGTTGTGATTTTTCTGTGTTTTGTTGAATTTCCAGAAACTGGTTGTTTAATTACAGCCGTGCGGCTCTAACTAGAGCCGAGCGGCTATAATCCCTTAGAACAGAGCGGACCGGTTATACCTCTATAGTCGCACGGCTATGTTCTTCTGGGCAGAAACCCAAAAAGCCCTAAATTGACAGAAAACAGTCAAATTTCTATTTTGTTTATTCTATTCCGAACTATTTCGGTCCCAATCGCATCTGTTACATTCTAAATTTTGGTTTTCAGTTTTCAAACGATGTTGATGCAAGATTTTCAGTTTCTTTGGTTTCGATTTTTGAAACCCGGGGTTGTTCGATCCAAATCGGATCCACTATCCAGCTTTAGCAGACCCCTAGGTTCCTAAAAGTCATTAGAAATCATCGAAAATGATTCAAACAGTGATTTTCAAATTAAAGAAAACCAATTTCGGGTTCTATACTACAAACATATGGCTGTAGTGCTACAGCCGCACTGCTATAGTATATAGTCACATGACTCTACCTGAGCCCCACGGCTATAGTGTCCAAAAGGAGGCAGAATCATGGGACGACCCGTATGGACATCGTCACGTGATGCTGTCTTCAGAATCAAACTGTTTTTGGCATGTTCAAGGCTTTTGGACCTTAGATGGATGTTTGGAATTAGGAAACCCCAACAAATAGGACCTCGAGTTCTGGGATAAATGACCCACTAAACCAAAGTAATTTGCATGTAATTGAGCCAAATAGTTTTCCAAAACTATTTTCAAGCACAAAAATCTACAGGGCGTTTCTAAAACTGTTTTCCAGGTCTAACCGAGTAAGTCGTCCGGACTTCTCGGTTATCCCCTAGATACATGTTTCCATTCTCTAAGACTCCCCATTCTATCCTGTGTGAGTCCCATTTGTGTTTGTAATATAATTGTGCTAAATAATTTGTTTTGCAGCTTTTATTTTTATTTTTATTACTTTTGGATGTATTTTATAGATTAATCGTGTATTCTAGGCAGTTGTAAATTTTTAGATCTTCATGTACCTAGGCGGTTGTATTGGTGAGGATGAGAGTTTTTCTCTTTTTGGGTTGTAATAAGCGGCCTCTATTTTGTTGGTTTGGTTTTGATGTATGGTTTATATTTTTGCACTTTAATTTTATGCAATTTATTTCCATCATTTGAATGAGCATGGGCTAATAACAAAAGATAAAATGGGTAGAGGATTAAGTGAGTAAAATATTGTCATATGCACTTATAAATGAATACAAGCTTAAGGTTGAATAGGTAAGTTGTCCAAACCCTAAGTCTCTAGATTAGGTACAGTAGTCTACGCTCAGTAGGGAGCTGTACCAGAATTTATTGGATGAGCTGATTCGGGTGGCGACTCTGTTACTGATCTTGAAATTTAGGTTTCAAGATCTTTAAGTAATAATATGGATTTTCTTAAATGCAAAACCAGTTTTCTCAAAACTCACATTCAAAGAAAAGGTTTTCTATAAAAGGATTTCCAAAAAAATTAATGGTTTTCCTAAGCAAGATACAAACCCGTTTTCAAAACAAGGCCCATTCTTCACTGTTTCTTTTTTCACCGGTTTGCTTCGCCACGTTTCACTTTCACGCGAAAGGTCATTTGCTCACAGTGGCGGCTCTACTGGAGATTAAAAGTTTCTTCAAACGTCTTTTTTTAACTTAAGGAACTTAGGCAACTACTGAAATATAACATCGCTTGAAGTCATTTACTAGTTCATAGTACCATAATTTACTCACACTTGCATAGCATGAAATTTTCTTCTTCTTAACCCCTCAAACTCACTGATCAGCCTAGTTTACTTTAAAAGGTGACCTACCTCTTCCGCTAGGATTGGAGGCACATAAAGGGGTAAACCACTCATAGCACAGCATGAACCTTTCATGTTCTATGTGGAGGAGTGTAAATTTGCTTTAGGGACCTGTACAACCCTTAGTTTGATTATGGCCCACATGTAATGACCTAGTAACTTCCCCTTAGGATTACCAAAACATATATTTGAAATTGGGCATTGAGAGTACGCCTTTGATATACCAGATTGGTACCAAAGAGACCCAACACATAGGAAGAATGTGTGACCAATTGAAAGGAGGAATAAGGTTAGAAGGGTGAGAATATAGTTACGTGCGCTAACGTTTGTTCTGTGGCGGTTTTATTTTTTATTTTGACCTTTACATGAAACATCAAACACGCATAATCATTCATGTGCCATTCTAATCACATCTTCGTGCAACCATTCTTAAGACATGAGCATATGTGTGACGTTGATGCTAACCACATCTTCATGCAGCCATGATGTCCTATTTGTGTGCCATATGCATTTACATCTCGTGTGTTGACATTTTGATGAAGCATACATGACATCATCCCCGTATTGTTGGATATGCCCTAGCCCTGAGGCATTGGACCTTGTATTTGTATTATACATTTATTGGATCTATGTATTATACACCTTTTGTGTTATTAATAAAGGCATTAATTCATTTATTATATATATCTTTTGCAATATCTTAAATGAAGTATCAAATGGACATATCCATATCCATGATGACAAGTGTCATGCACATGGTAGTAAGACCATGGATAGGGTAAACGATATGACCATAAAGAGATCTGTAGTCTGCTCTAGTCATGAGAATGAATGGAACTAAAGACTATCATTAACCTGGTTGTATGGCGTTGTCTTACCGGTCATTGGACATGGGATGTCAACCAAGTTAATGGGTGCATGCAAAAGGGGCATGGTACTGGATAGATCCACTAAATGAGAAATCCACATGGTATAGTATCACAAGTGATTCTCGTGTAGTACTTGTATGGATCCTTTGACCTGACCATATGATGGTGTTGCTTGCGAGGTCGCATACTTAGGGGTACGCGTAAAGGGCCTGTAATAGGGTGCCAAGTATGGGTACTTTCAGGTATGTCACTTAGCATGGAAATGCTATGGATATGCAGAAGGGATTTGTCACACAGTAGTCCACTGAGAAGATATCACCGGCCTCTTGATGAATGTGACTGATAAGAGTGTGGCCACACCTAAACAAGTTGGAACTTGTTTATAAGCATTAGTACATTCTGGATCAAGTAAATTTCCGGACACAAAAGAGGGTGATCAATCCATGCCTTAGTGTTAGACACCGATATCAATGACATGGGATATACAAGTTCAAACTACAGGGTTATGATTACAGTTGGACTGCCATCTCCATCTTAATTGGGGGCTGCAGTGGCTTGCTAGAGCCTGCCTACAGTCTGTGGGTCATAGGCCCACTGCCATCATAAAGATGGGCCCACGAGATCGTACACATTGAGCGATTGAACACAGACTTAAGGAATCACCTGTATACTTGGAGTATACACTTTGGAGAGAGAGGATTATATTAATTATATTATAGAGACCAATTGGATTGATCATAATAATAAAATTAATATTTGATTGGCTTTCTCATAATTAATTGGATTAATTTATGAGATTATTTCCTAGGTGGAAATATTCATATGTATAGGTTTACATATGAATTTATTTTGTGAAGATCTAATTTTAATTTCATGGATTAAATTAATTAATCAAATCAATTTTAATGAAATGTAAATAATATCTTACATGGTGTAATATATTATATACATGTTAAATTAAAGTTGGGCTTGAAATTAATTTGAACCAAGTGAATTAGAATAGATTTGGGCCTAAAAATAAAAGAAGGAAAGCCCACACAAGGTAAGCCAATTTGGGCCAAAATTCTCAAGGAGAATTTCAGCCACCTAGCGTTAAAAGAACCCTAGGTATTTCGGCCAAAGTGAGAGTAACACAAGTCTAGCCGAAATTCTTCCCTTCCTCTCTTCCAAAGTTCTTGATTTCCGATGCTAGCACGGATTGTGTTCAAGAGGCATTCGTGTACGTAAAAGAGCAGGGAATCTATATTGATTTCTACAGCCATCTCTTAAAGAGATACTCCTGGTAAGAGTTTAATTCTTGTTGAAATATTTTATGTTTTGCAATTTCCATTTCAATTGCTCCTAGGCACAGATTTGAGGAAATCACCGCCTTTTTTTGCATTTAATCAGGTGATTTCGGGTGAAAAATCCCAACACGTATGTCATGCATCCTAACCACATCTTCGTGTAGCCATTTGTATCTTGTGTGACATGGACATTCATATCATCTCATCTCATTCCATTTAAAATTAAGGACATTCTAAGTATGCCCCTCATGATCATTTAATTCCATATCGGGTGTCCCAAAACTCGTGTCCTGCCCGTGCACCAGATTGCACTTGGCCATTCTACTTACCATGTCATTTGCTAGAGAACCATAATGGTCTTAGGTCTATATTCATGTGGTGGCTCACATGATAACATTACATGACATCATGCTCATACATCATTAGCATCACGGTGATGCCGAAGTCTTGCTTGTGTGTTACGATCCATATCGGATTGTTTTATGACATAATGAATCATTCGAGTTACTCCATTAGTACCAGATTATTACACATGTAGGGGCATTTAATGACATTACCAAATCATGCAATGTGTTCCCCGGACGTCGAACCCCTGTCCGTGTCTCGAGTTACACGTGACTTATTTGTAACATCATTTCATGTTAGATGCCCTAAAAGCTTTAAAACTCTTTCCATGGGATGGCACCTATGCAACCATTTCATATCACTGCATTGGCCTGTAAAGCATCGAATTTCTGTCCGTGTGTCAGTGTACATGCGACCATTTCATGACATCCACTAGGTGCCCTGAAGGCACCGAACCTCTCTCCGTGTGACGGCTCACATGCGACCTTTTTGCATTGTCTTTCGCATGTCATTAGGTATTCTTAGAACGTCTAAAGTAAAAAAGAGAATGAAAACATAAATATCATCCTCATTATCATTCTCATTCATGAGACATCATTCAACCATAGTCATTTCACGATCATACCATACACGTCACTTAATGTGTCGAGTCTAGACTCACGACATCCATCCATTGTTCTAACCTTATGTTGAATTTGTAGTTTGGAGTCGAAGGCAATTAGTACGTGTTGAACAAGAGTCTGATTAGTTAGCCTAGTCAGTTAAGCCAAAACCGAAAACCGTGGAAAGGGTTAGGGTTAGCTCAGATTCAGATTTAGAGCAGGAATTTAGGGTCAGTTACCTTCACTACCAGTTGACAGTCATTTGTTGTTAGAGGAAGCAAATAGGATAGACATGGCCCAAGACTTATCTAGCAGAGGGATGCCTTTTGACATGAATGCATTTGTAGATGCACAGCTAAGCTCGGATCGGTTTATGGCTGTTGGAAATGCCCTAGTCCCGAGGCATTGGTCCTTGTATTTTTACTATACATTTTTGGATTCATGTGTTGTACTCATTTGTGTTATTAATAAAGGCATCAATTCATTTATTATATCTATCTTGTGCAATATATTAAATGAAGTATCCAATGGACATATCTATATCCATGACGACAAGTGTCATGCACTTAGCAGTAAGACCATGGATAGGGTAAACGATATGACCATAAATAAATCCGTAGTCTGTTCCAGTCATGGGAATGAATGGAACAACAGACTATCATTAACCCGGTTGTATGGCGGTGTCTTACCGGTCATTGGACATGGAATGTCAACCAAGTTAATGGGTACATGCCTGGGAGCATGGTACTGGATAGATCCACTAAACGAGTAATCCACATGGTATGGTATCACAATGGATTCTCGTGCAGTACTTGTATGGATCCTTTGACCTGACCATATGATGGTGTTACATGTGAAGTCGCATACTTAGGGGTACGCCTAAAGGGCCTGTAATAGGGTGCCAAGTATGGGTGCTTTCGGGTATGTCACTGAACATGGTAATGCTATGGATATGCAGAAGGGAATTGTCACTCAGTAACCCACTGAGAAGATATCACCGGCCACTTGATGAATGTGACTGATAAGAGTGTGGCCACACCCAAACAAGTTGGAACTTGTTTGCGAGGTTCAGTGCATTCGGGATCAAGTTAATGTCCGGACACAAAAGAGGGTGATCAATCCATGCCTCTGTGTTGGACACCGATATCAATGACATGGGATGCACAAGTTTAAACTACAGGGTTATGATAACAGTTAGACTGCCATCTCCATCTTAATTGGGGGCTACAGTGGCTTGCTAGAGCCCAACTGCAGTCTGCGGGCCAAAAGGCCCGCTGCCAACATAAAGATGGGCTCACGGGATCGTACACATTGAGGGACTGGACACTGACTTAAAGAATCACAAGTACACTTGGAGTGTACACACTAGAGAGAGAGAAGTATATATATTAATTATATTATAAGGATCAATTGGATTGATCATTATAATAAAATTAATATTTGGCTTCACATAATTAATTGGATTAATTATGAAATTATTTCCTAGGTGGAAATATTCATATGTATAGGTTTACATATGAATTTGTTTTGTGAAGACTTAATTTTAATTTGATGGATTAAATTAAATAGTCAAACTAATTTTAATTTAAATGTAAATAATATGTTACTTGGAGTAATATATTAAATACATGGGTTAATTAAAATTGGGCTTGATATTGATTTAAACCAGATTAATTAAAATAAGTTTGGACCTGAATTAAGAGGAAGCCCACACAGACATAGAAGCCAGACTGGGCCCAAATTCCAACAAGGGAATTTGGAAGCCCTAGGGTTAAAACCCTTAGGGGAATTCGGCCAACATATATATGTGTGTAGCCCCCCTTTGGCCGAATTCTCCTTCCCCCTTTCACTCTCTAATCTTCGTGATTTTTGACGCTAGCACGTGCGGTGTTAGTTAGGCGCTCGTGTACTTGAACGAGGAGGAATTCTACTTTGAATTCTGCAGTCATCATCCATTTCTAGAAAGAGATTTTCTGGTAAGAAAATTAATCCCTTTCTATTTAATTTTAAGTTTTTCAATTTCTACTTCAATTGCTCCTGGGACTGGATTTGAGGAAATCACCGCGTTCTTCCGCTTTTATCGGGTGATTTCCGGTGAAAAATCCCAACAGTGGTATCAGAGCAGGCTTTTGATCCGTGGAAATTGATTAATTTGGTTGAATCCCTATTTTGAAATTGGAGGTTTTTAATTGGGATTCATAGTATGGCTTTTATGATTTTTCTCATACGTTTTAAACAATGAAAATTAATATTGCATATTGGTTTATGTATTTTAATTTTGTTGTATGTTATTGGAATTCTTGGTGAATTGCTACGCGGCGGGAGGCGTGGCGGCAGCCGCTGCCTGCTGCTACGCCAGCAGCAGCAGCCGCGCAAGCGGTTGCTGCCGCGCGGCAGCAGCGGGCAGCCGCTAGGTTGCTGCAGCGGGCCGGGCCCAGTTTTTTTGATTTTGCAGGTTTTTGAGTCTGGGGCCCAGTTTTGAAATTTTAATTGGTTTTAAAATTCGTGTGTTTAAATTTATGTAATTTAAATGCGCATGGTTTCTTGGTTGAATTTTAATTTCGTTCATGTGATATTAATTTTGGAAATTAATATGGTTAATGGAAATTGGTTCGGGTAATTTTGGCACAATTACTCGGACAGCTAAATTGGACCTATGGTTTCCCAATTCCAGTGGGAGCAGTTGGACTGCCTGGGCTGGAGGCCCAAAGCCCGTTAAGGGTTAGAACCATGGTGGGCCAAAATTGGCGATTTCCTAATAATGGCTTAGACATAATTTAAATGGGCTTAAATCTTGCATTATGACATGCTTTTGAATTGTATGTATTGGATGCATATGAATGGTTGAATGAATGTATGATTGGATGCTATTGGGCCTTGAACAAGATGGGTTGTAATTTTATTTTGGGTAAATACGGCCTGCGTGTCGTTTTTCTTTTTTAATGTAATTTTATTTTATTTAAATTAAATATTATAAAACTTGTAAAAGAAGAAGCCCATGGAGTGGTAAGCCCAAATTGGAGGTGCAAGCCCAATTGGAGGTGCAAGCCTAGAAGGAAAAGATGAAGGCCCGCCTAATATCTATTTCTAGTATAGGTTTACTAGAATAATATTAGGATGTAACATAGGCCCATAGCAGTCCATTTTAATTTTATTGAATCATGTTTTATATTCATTTGCATGTATAAATGTATGTTCCAATTGCTCATTCACCCGCTTTATGTATGTAAGCCGTTATAATTGAATCTAATAACCAAACGGAATTACTAAGTTGCTTAAAAGTGCTTCTCTCATCCAAAACCGAATCGAAGTGGGAATAGGCCAGTTGTAGACCATGCCCTCTCAGGATGCACTGGAGTATTGTCACTTTGTATTGGGTTAGAGTATGGGATACTCTAACACTTGGATGGAGGTTTTGACTTAGCGTGGGTAGTAGGATTCTCCTGGCCCTAAGCACAGATGGGTAAGTGCCAACAAGCCCATCAAACCGAGAGTCCCTAGGTTGGGATTGGACGGCGTTCCTACCTAAATAATTAAGGTGTAGTTGTACCAAACCCTCGTTTGGCTATATCTTAATGAAATATGGATCTCGGCCCACGAGCCCAACAACTCGGTTTAAATTAATAACTTGATTCATTATTGATTTTATATGGGAAGAACAAAGCAAAGCCCTTTATTAACACTCTCAATGTTTTTCTGTGTAGAAACACCCAAATGGCAAACACAAATACCTTATCACTGCGATCCATTCTTAAAAAGGACAAGCTTTCCGGTCCTAACTTTTTAGACTGGTCTAGGAACTTGAGGATAGTTCTAAGACAAGAGTCAAAAGAGTATGTGCTGGAAAGGCCTGTGCCGGCTGCGCCTCAGGGACATAATCCACCGGCTGCCCAGCTGGAGGAATACGAGGCGCACGTCAAGGACAACCGGGATGTGACATGCCTTATGTTGGCTTGCATGGTCCCTGAACTACAAAAACAGTTTATGGACCACCAAGCCAATGCTATGATAACAACTCTTAATGAGATGTTTCAAGAGCAAGCTCGTCAGGAAAGGTACCTGACTAATAAGGCATTCCACTCTTGTAAGATGGGGGCCGGGACATCTGTGAGTGCACATGTGCTCAAGATGAAGGGCTATTTGGATACTTTGGCCCGTCTTGGATCGCCTATCTCTCAAGAGTTGGCGGTGGACACAATCCTCGCGTCCTTGCTGGATTCTTATGATCAGTTCATCCTTAACTATAACATGCAAGGGATGAACCGTACTGTCAGTGAGCTGCATAGGATGCTTAAGCTTACTGAGCAGTCGATCAAGAAGACTCCGCCGGTGCTGCTGGTTAACAAGGGGAACCCTCCTCTTGCTAAGGGTAAGGCCATGGAAAAGGCCAAGGCCAAGGCCCAACCCAAGGCCCAGCAGAAGGCAGGTCCTGATGATGTCTTTTTCGGGTGTAGACAGGCGGGTCATTGGAAGAGATCGTGTCCCAGGCTGATGGGAGAGCAAAGAAGGGGCCAAGGTGCGTCCTCTTCAGGTATTTATGTTATAGATATTAACCTTACTGTTTCGACATCCTCGGTATTGGATACTGGATGTGGTTCTCACATTTGTTGTAATATGCAGGGACTTAAGAACAGAAGGTTGCTGGGGTCAGGAGAGGTGGACTTGCTGGTCGGGAATGGAGCAAGGGTTGCTGCCATAGAGATCGGCGAATACCACCTAATGATGCCCAGTGGATTGGTTTTAATTTTAGAACATTGTTACTTTGTACCTGCCATGTGCAGGAATATTATCTCTGTATCAATGTTGGATATTTCTGGATTTAATTTCACTATTTTAAATGGTCGAATTTCTATATCTAGAGAAGGATTATTTTATGGAGATGCTCTATTAAATAATGGCATGTATATCCTGGACTTAAATGAAACCAATTATATCTATAACATAAACACTAAAAGGATTAAGCCCAACGAACTTAATCCTGTCTACCTATGGCATTGTCGTCTTGGCCATATAAACGAGAAGCGCATTGCTAGGCTTCACAAAGCTGGGGTACTAGGGTCATTTGACTTGGAGTCAATTGATACATGCGAATCATGTTTAAGAGGCAAGATGACAAAGGCGCCTTTTAGCAAAAAGGTTGAAAGGGCCACTGGCTTATTGGACCTAATACATTCAGATGTATGTGGACCTATGAGCGCAGCGACCAGAGGTGGGCATCTGTACTTCGTCACGTTCACGGATGATTTCAGCAGATATGGCTATGTCTATCTGATGAAACACAAGTCCGAGACCCTTGATAGGTTCAAGGAATTTAGGAATGAGGTACAGAACCAGCTAGGCAGGAATATCAAAACCCTTCGGTCGGACCGAGGCGGTGAGTATATGAGCCTAGAGTTTGACTCATACTTGAGAGAGCATGGAATAGTTCCACAGCTCACTCCTCCTGGAACACCACAATGGAATGGGGTGTCCGAACGGAGGAATAGGACCTTGTTGGACATGGTCCGCTCAATGATGAGTCAAGCATCTCTCCCAATTAGTTTCTGGGGACACGCCCTCGAGACATCAGCTCTCATCTTAAACAATACTCCGACTAAGGCAGTGGAAAAGACCCCATATCAGATATGGACGGGCAAGGAGCCCAATGTGTCTTTCCTAAGGATTTGGGGATGCGAAGCACATGTCAAGAAATTGACTAGTGGCAAGCTGGAGCCCAAAACCGATAAATGCCTGTTTGTGGGATACCCTAGGGAAACCAAAGGGTATTACTTCTACAACCCCGCCGAGAACAAGGTGTTCGTGGCAAGGAAGGGGGTCTTTCTGGAAAAGGAGTTCCTTTCCAAGAAAGATAGTGGGAGCAACGTTGAACTCAGGGAAGTTCAAGGTCCACAAGCTCCTGAAAAGGATAACTCGAAGGCCCAGGTGGAGCTTCCACAGGTGGAAGTACCGACCCAGGCCACACAAGAACCTAGAAGGTCTGGTAGGGATCGTCGGGAACCGGAGAGGTATGGTTTCCTCATCACTGATGATCAAACTCTTCTCATCTGGGATGAAGAAGAACCCAAAACCTACCAGGAGGCTATGGCTAGCCCACAGTCTGTAAATTGGCGTAAAGCCATGGAGGCAGAAATGCAATCTATGTACGATAATCAAGTTTGGAACTTAGTTGATCCACCTCCGGGTGCTAAGGTAATAGGTTGTAAGTGGTGCTATAAGCTAAAAGCCGATAATACCTTCAAGGGGCGTCTGGTTGCGAAAGGTTTCAGACAAGTCCATGGAATAGACTATGATGAAACTTTCTCACCAGTAGCCATGCTCAAATCCATCAGGATACTGCTGGCCATAGCCGCATGGTATGACTATGAGGTATAGCAGATGGATGTCAAAACCGCTTTCCTTAATGGAAAGCTACTCGAGGATGTGTACATTACACAACCTGAGGGTTTTGTCGATCCTAAGTATCCGGGAAGGGTATGCAAACTTCAAAGGTCCATTTATGGACTGAAGCAAGCATCTCGTAGTTGGAATCTAAGGTTCAATGAGGCTATAAAGGAATATGGCTTCATACAGAATCTAGATGAGCCTTGTGTGTATAAGAGGACTAGTGGGAGCATAGTCACATTCTTGGTACTTTATGTAGACGACATCCTACTCATTGGAAGCGACATACCTACACTGCAAGGGGTAAAGCAGTGGCTGAGTAAGTGCTTCGCAATGAAGGACTTAGGCGAAGCTGAGATGATCCTAGGGATCAGGATCTATAAGGATAGACCAAATCGGCTTCTAGGCCTAAGTCAGGCTTCGTACATTGACAAAGTTCTGAAAAGATTCAGCATGGACCGGGCCAAGAAAGGTTTCTTGCCAATGGGCCATGGGCTGAAACTTAGTAAGAAGAACTGTCCTAAAACAAGGGAGGACAAGGAGAACATGAAATTGGTTCCATATGCTTCGGCTATTGGATCAATCATGTACTCTATGTTATGTACGAGACCTGATGTCGCCTTTGCACTGAGTATGACGAGCCGATACCAGCAGGATCCCGGGGAGGATCACTGGAAAGCTGTCAAGGCGATCCTCAAGTACCTTAACCGGACTAAGGATAGCTTCTTGGTGTATGGTGGTCAGGAAGCGTTATTAGTTACTGGGTATACTGATGCAAGGATGAGTACCAATCGCAGTCAGGGTATGTATTCTTGCTGAATAGTGGTGCTGTAAGCTAGAGGAGCTCAAAGCAACCAACCATAGCGGACTCTACAACAGAAGCTGAGTACATCGCTGCGTGTGATGCAGCTAAGGAAGCTGTGTGGATGAAGAAGTTTATCACTGAGTTGGGAGTAGTGACAACTATCCAAGACCCAGTCGATATCTTCTGTGACAACAATGGGGCCGTCGCACAAGCTAAGGAGCCCCGGTCACACAAGAACACAAAGCACGTGCTCAGAAAGTTTCACCTCATACGGGAAATCACGGAGAGAGGTGACATTGCGTTGCACAGAGTGGACACCGAGGATAATGTCGCAGATCCATTGACCAAGGCGCTGGCCCAGCCCAAGCACGAGCGTCATACTAGATCTATAGGGATTAGGCCCATGCCTAGTTGGAACTAGTGCAAGTGGGAGATTATTGGAAATGCCCTAGTCCCGAGGCATTGGTCCTTGTATTTGTACTATACATTTATTGGATTCATGTGTTGTACTCATTTGTGTTATTAATAAAGGCATCAATTCATTTATTATATCTATCTTGTGCAATATATTAAATGAAGTATCCAATGGACATATCTAGATCCATGACGACAAGTGTCATGCACTTAGCAGTAAGACCATGGATAGGGTAAACGATATGACCATAAATAAATTCGTAGTCTGTTCCAGTCATGGGAATGAATGGAACAACAGACTATCATTAACCTGGTTGTATGGCGGTGTCTTACCGGTCATTGGACATGGAATGTCAACCAAGTTAATGGGTACATGCCTGGGAGCATGGTACTGGATAGATCCACTAAACGAGTAATCCACATGGTATGGTATCACAATGGATTCTCGTGTAGTACTTGTATGGATCCTTTGACCTGACCATATGATGGTGTTACATGTGAAGTCACATACTTAGGGGTACGCCTAAAGGGCCTGTAATAGGGTGCCAAGTATGGGTGCTTTCGGGTATGTCACTGAACATGGTAATGCTATGGATATGCAGAAGGGAATTGTCACTCAGTAACCCACTGAGAAGATATCACCGGCCACTTGATGAATGTGACTGATAAGAGTGTGGCCACACCCAAACAAGTTGGAACTTGTTTGTGAGGTTCAGTGCATTCGGGATCAAGTTAATGTCCGGACACAAAAGAGGGTGATCAATCCATGCCTCTGTGTTGGACACCGATATCAATGACATGGGATGTACAAGTTTCAACTACAGGGTTACGATAACAGTTGGACTGCCATCTCCATCTTAATTGGGGGCTGCAGTGGCTTGCTAGAGCCCAATTGCAGTCTGCGGGCCAAAAGGCCCGCTACCAACATAAAGATGGGCCCACGGGATCGTACACATTGAGCGACTGGACACCGACTTAAAGAATCACAAGTACACTTGGAGTGTACACACTAGAGAGAGAGAAGTATATATATTAATTATATTATAAGGATCAATTGGATTGATCATTATAATAAAATTAATATTTGGCGTCACATAATTAATTGGATTAATTATGAAATTATTTCCTAGGTGGAAATATTCATATGTATAGGTTTACATATGAATTTGTTTTGTGAAGACTTAATTTTAATTTGATGGATTAAATTAAATAGTCAAACTAATTTTAATTTAAATGTAAATAATATGTTACTTGGAGTAATATATTAAATACATGGGTTAATTAAAATTGGGCTTGATATTGATTTAAACCAGATTAATTAAAATAAGTTTGGGCCTGAATTAAAAGGAGGAAGCCCACACAGACATAAAAGCCAGACTGGGCCCAAATTCCAATAAGGGAATTTGGAAGCCCTAGGGTTAAAACCCTTAGGGGAATTCGGCCAACATATATATGTGTGTAGCCCCCCTTTGGCCGAATTCTCCTTCCCCCTTTCACTCTCTAATCTTCGTGATTTTTGACGCTAGCACGTGCGGTGTTTGTTAGGCGCTCGTGTACGTGAACGAGGAGGAATTCTACTTTGAATTCTGCAGTCATCATCCATCTCTAGAAAGAGATTTTCTGGTAAGAAAATTAATCCCTTTCTATTTAATTTTAAGTTTTTCAATTTCTACTTCAATTGCTCCTGGGACTGGATTTGAGGAAATCACCGCGTTCTTCCTCTTTTATCGGGTGATTTCCGATGAAAAATCCCAACAAAGGCCACCTTGAGGGAATAGATGCAAGCTATGATGCCTACTGAAGGGGGTCAGACTGCTCAACAAATTTTGGCTTTAGTCAAAAATGGAGGAAACATGGTGCAAGCGGCGAACAAGGCCAGAGGAGGTATTCCCGGCAGTAGTATGGTGGCCATTCCCCATTTGTAAATTGACCACCAATCTGAGGAAGATGAAGCTTTCATCAGGGCAAGGGAGGCCTCAATTAAACAGCTGCTGAGAAGAATCTCCTAGAAAAATTCTCTGACCTGGAGGCTTTGCTGCCTAAATTGAAGGAGATGGTGCATTACAATCCTATCAAATGTGCAGACCCAGCTAGTTTGATGACAAAAGAAGGAGACCCGCTCCTAGTTGGTTTCTACACACTAGAGAGGGCCCACCAGAGGCTCACTTAGACAGATATGTAAGGATAATGTCTAGTCTGGGAATTGGGAAAATCCACTTGCTAAACTTATTCCCGACCACTCTAAGGGATGCTGCTGCTAAATGGTATTTAAAGATGCCAATCCATATCCAATCCATATGGGAAGATTTGTCTAAGGCATTTGTGAAGCAGTATGCCTATAACACTCAGGTAGAGACCACTCTGGAAGACCTAGAAAGGATTTGCTAAAAACCCAACGAGTCTTTCTCGGCATACTATAAGAGATGGATGGACGTCTAGGTCCTGGTGGACTGGGCTCCAAAGTTAGAATCCCTCATTGTGAAGCTGTTTAATGGCAGTTTACCCCTCTATAAAGAGAAGATGAAACTGAAGAGGTTCCGTTCTTTTAATGATGTGGTGGTGTTTGCTAAGCGCATCGAGAGGTATAAAGAGGCAGAGCAGAGGAATAAGCAGAGCACGGGTACCTATCGAAATGGCCGGGGGTATTCACAATGTTACAAGAGCAGTAGTTCCACAACTACACCAACTGAGTCTAGTTAGAGAATGGCACAAGTAAGAGAAGCAGATGTTGTTGCGGTGGCCCAAGACAGACAACTAGTAACCACTCAGAGGCTCACTAATCCGTGGGCAGAGCCTTTATCTCGCATCTTTGCCAAATGTAGGAAAGCTGGTTTACTTCAAAGCTTGAAGCCTTATGTTCCTCCATCCGGGTCTGAGAGATAACTTTTGTGCCTACCATGTGACAGCGGGTCATCATACAGGCAAATACACTAATTTGATAAGAGCCATTCAATGGCTAGTTAGTGATGGGAAGATTATGGAACCCGCCTTGAAGCCTAATGTTTAGAAGAACCCCTTGCCTAACTTTAGGGATTAGGTCAATATGGTCTAGTCCAGAACGTCGGCCAACTGTGTGTTCGCTCAGATTATCAAGGCTAATCCAATTGTGCAAGTGGTTATAGCTGAGGAGGAATAAGAAAAGGTAGAAGAAGCTGAAGAGCAGACGTCTGTAGTTAAGAATGGGCAGGGTCCAATCGATCTAGCTGACATTGAACTAGATGATGATGATGATGAGGATTTCGAGTTTGAAGAACCAAAGTTAGTTTACCCAGTAGAAACAAGAAGAGGGACGATGATCACAAAGTATGGTCCCGTTATGCACATCATCAGAAGCAGTAGGGTTTATCAACCTACTAATGTGGTTCCCCAAGCGCCACCTAGAAGAAGTAACTCAGTTGTAGGGGCAGACACTACCATTCAGGTGTAAGAAATAAGGAAGATGGTGTTGTGGTCGAACAGTTGAAGAGGACGCCTACTCGAGCTAGCATTTGGCATCTCCTCATGGAGTCCAAGAGCTATTGGGAGGTAGTGGTTAAGCAGCTGATGGAGATGGATGCCAACCCTACTATGTCTCCCGATGAAGTATGTGCCATGATAAAGGGAGTTGAACTGAAAGCTAACCAGGCCCTAGAGATCAGCTTTGGAGTGTATGACTTTTCGCCGGAGGGCGTAAACCACAACCGGGCTCTGTACTTAAAAGTTGAAATCATGGACAGGGTGATGCCTTGCGTGATGATCAATGATGGCTCGGGTTTGAACATCTATCGTTCTAAAATCCTGCCATACCTGGGGATTAGCACAGAAGCACTCTGTCAGTCTAGCATGGTAATCATAGCATATGATGATAGCAAAAGGACCGTAATTGGAATATTTGAAGCTTAGGTCAGTGTAGGGGAGATCAAGTCGAAGGTGATATTCACAGTCATTGACATCCCTGTCACATTCTCTCTACTTCTCGGAAGGCCGTGGTTCCATGCCTTAGGAGGTGTACCATCAACTCTGCACCAGAAAGTGAAGTTCCTAATAGGAAGGAAAGTGGTGACTGTAGAAGCTGACGAGCCATTTGTGGTAGCTACGTTGAATGCTGTAGAGCAGCCGATGACTGGATTCCAAGTCGCAATGGTTTTAGATGAGAATAAGAATGAGCCAAAGTTTATAGAGTGGATCCACAAATACTTCACCAAGGAGAAGTTTGAACCTGGTAAGGGGTTAGGGGTAAGGCAGCAAGGCATTCCTAAGTTCAATATCAATGCTGGCAAACACCATCAGTATGGGCTCGGTTACCATGAAGAAGGGAATAAGCCGAACAGGAAGTATGTGAATATGGTTGACACTTTCATACGTGCAACGGAAGAAGTGTACATGGGAACCCCCGAGCTACTGATAGTTGAGGGAGGCCAGCTCCTAGGATTCGAGCTTTTCTATAACGCTGTTAACTACAGTAAGTATGGGCTCAAGCCAGTTGTGAATATGCTATGCACTGGGACTGAAGACAAAGGGAAGAAGGTTCTAAAAGATCAAGAAGATGCAGTTGATTAGGTCAGAATTGAATTCAGAAACAAATGTGAATCAGCTTAGAAAGCTGATCTAGAAAATGGAAAGGTTGAAGCAGCCATTGAAGCCCTCACTAAAGCACTATCTGTTTTAATGAAGTCAAATATGGGTTTTGGGAAAAAGAAGGCGCCCGTGGTGAAGACTCAGGAGGAGCTGATGATTGAAGCTGTGAAAGAGTTAGCCAAGCTGATGATAGAAGGAAAGGCGAAGGTGATCAAAGAAGAGCTATCCACTGACCAGAAGGAAGCCCTTGAGGGTGATTTGGGAGACCTATTTGAAGAAGTTGATGATGCTGCTAATAACTCATTTTCATATAGGCATTTTTAGGATTGTTTTAGTTTGTTTTCTTTGCTTTATGCATTTTTAGTTTTAAGTTCTATTGTTTATTTGTTCAATTGTTATCTTTTATCTATTTGGTCTCTATTTTTCTCTTTTAGGTGTTAAATAGGAGATTTTTGATTAAATGGGAATTCTGATTGAGGAAGGATTATTGAAATCAGAAATTTGGCTGGATTTTCAAGATATTTAGAGGCTGTTTTAGCTTCAGAGTTATTCTGTAAAGTTGTGCACCTATTCGTTAGCTTTCCAGTGCATCTTGAATCGTGTTAATTGGAGCTGTATTGGAGAAGTTAGCCTAGATTTTCTATAGCATGCTTTGGTCCTGCGGGTCAACCTATTGCTGTTGATTTTGCTCCCACCTATTGTGTTTTCCTAATCCAATTAGGAGACTTGGAGCTGCAGAGTTTTGTTGGGGATTTCCTGTTTAATTGAAATTCAATGAATTAGGAATTTTAATTGGGGTATGTTAGAGTTTTTAGGGAGTTTAGATTTTCTAGGTTAGTTGTTTCCTTTTCAATTTAGGAGAGATTTTTCTCCTATTTATGGAGCTCTTGTTCTACAGTTGAGGGATCCCATAACTTAGCTTTAATTCTTTATTTTCAGAGAGGAATTTCAATGGTGAAGTGGGGGCGACAAGGCAAAGGAATTCGACGAAGGTGTCTACACCAACCTTAGAGTTTTTCTTCTCTTCTCTATGTTCTTATTTCTTATTTCTTATTTGTATGTTTTAGATACTATGTGTAGCTAAATTCTTTTATCTAGAATATTGATATAGTACAACTTTATGGTCTAATGAAATTATTGTAGTTTTCTTACTTTATTCATGCAAATTTTATTATCTTGCTTAATGCTTGCTTTTGCTTGATCACCAATTGCATGTTTATAGATTGAAATAGCATAGAGTTCCGGGAGGGAATACTATTGAAATCAAACTTAAGATAATAGAATCATAAATTTAGATTTAAACAAGAGTAATAAAATTTGAACTTGTGTGGAGTTTTTCGAATGATTCGTGCTTAGTGAGTTAATTTTATGTTATTAATCACTATTGGGAGATAGGGTTAGTGACTTATTTTTAACATTGATAATATATCTTGGGAGAGAGTATTATTGACATAAAATCATTCTCCGTTGCATTAGTAATTAAATTGTTTGAATATACAGTATATTGATTAGGCAAAGAGTTATTAATAACCTGGATGTTTTCTCTTATTGAATTTTCTTTACTTATTTTTATTGCTTTGATTGTTTTTAGATTTAATTCATAGTTTAATATAAATCAAATCATTATTCATCGTTTTCTTAGTTAATAGTTTTTGTGAATTAGTTGGTCATCAGTAAGCGATCCTCGTGGGAACGATCTTTACTTACCCCTTATTACTTGATACGATTTTGTGCACTTGCGATTTCCACATCAAGTTTTTGGCGTCGTTGTCGGGGATTGTATTTTATTAATATCAACAAAAATTTACTTGACTATTAATTTAAGTTTGTATTATTTTGTAAATATTTTCTTCACTTGTTTTCTTTCTTGTATTTTTGCAAGATAATGGCTAGAAATGGTTATCCATAGAATAATAAACAACAAAATAATTATTATCCATAGGATGCTAGTCGGGATAATAATTATGATTTTGAAGATAACGTTTATGAGCCAACATATCAAAAAACTTCTACTTCATTCTATCTAACTTGGGGGAATCAATATGACACTTCATGGGATTACTATCGAAGCTTGCAATCAATTTTGGAGGACACAATACTAGAAAAACTTAAGTTATTAGTCTTGGATTTAAGAAAGTTGGTCCAAGAGTTGTAGGGATCAAGTAAAGAGTTTGGATTTTCAAGCCAAAGTTTTATTATCAAAGGTAGATTCATGCATAGACCAAATATCTGACACATGGGAACAATATCAGAATAATTATCAAGACTTGTCGTCCATTTCAGAGGATTCAAGATTCAAAGAAATCAGGGATATGTTCATGGAAACACAAAAGATAGTCCATGAGTTGGAGAAATCCGCTAGATATTGTAACTATTTGAAGATTGATATGGCTACAGATGTATCAATTACAGATGATGAGGATTGTTTTGAAGCAAAAGATACCATATTGGATGAACTTATTGATGAGCCACCCCAAGAAGAATTGTCCGTGGAAGAGTTAGAAGTTGTATTTGAATAATTCACTATATTGGAGGAGCTTAGTGATAAACCTCTAAGAAAAGAATTTCATATGGAGGAGCCGAAAGATGAACAATTGGAGATAATTCCTACTCAATTATTTTATTCATTAAATGAGCTACCATGGCAATCGAAGAGGAGATTATCAAAAATTTTCAAGCAATTGCAAAGATGCTCTATGTGGAAATTCTTCACTCCAAGGAGAACCAATTCTTCGATGTCCATCCATGATATACTTTTAGAAGAATTTGGATTTATCGTTCACCTTCAAGCATATACGTAAAAGGGAAGTTCGAGGTCGAGCTATCGACTTTAAAACTAACGCTTCTTGGGAGGCAACCCAAGTGTTAAATATCATGTTCTTTTAATTTTTTAGTTTAAATTAGTTTTAACTTATAGTTTTTGTAGTGATTTAGGATTTAATTTAGTGTTTAAATCTTATTTTGTAGGATAAAGAGTGCATTCCGGATGAAGAAAACGTGTTTGGTTGAGGAAATTTCAAGATTTTAGTGTTGCACCTCGATCATACCTCGAAGAGGCAATTTTTAGCACACAAAACTCACAAGGCAGCAAGATCACCCACCTTGCCTTGTCAGTAGCTCGTCGAGCTATGAAACAATTGAAAAATAGCAAGTTTCCTGAGCCTGCCTCGAGCACAACTCGCTGAGCTGTTCTGTTCGGCAGATCTGACCACTTTTCATAATTGTGTCATAACTTTTGCATCCGACCTCCGATTGCAGTGATTCAAAATGCGTTAGAAATATAAGAGAATGATGTCAACTTTCTATTTTGTATTTTTCCAAATTCAGAATTTATCCTTGCCGAAATTGGCTTTGAAGTTGCTGCCTCTGCAAACATTGTTCTTCCAATTCTCCACCGTTCTTTCCTACAATCTAAGGGAGTACTTCTTTCCTTTTCTTTCCACTTTATGCTTAATTTAGATGCATTTTTAGGAGTAAATGCATGCTAAGTCTGGGGGTAGGGAAAAATTAGATATAATTTTTAATTTTTAGGCTAGTTTAATTTTTTTTTTTTTTTTTAATTCATGTGTTACTTTAACTTAGGAATTACATTTAGTTTTTGCATGTTTCCCACCACTAATCGGATTCTCAGTTGTTTATCTACAAGTAAATTAGACTTAAATTTAAATTTTGAAATTTATTTGGTTTAGCCCTTGGAAAATCCTAATTTTTGTCATCATTGAATATAATGAACCAATTGGAAGTAGGAAGAATTAGAAACAAAACATGTTAGTGGGTTTGTCATAAGGATTGGGGCTGAGCTTGGTTTGCATATGCTCTACATTTGATTTTGACGGAATTTGATGAAGTTTAATTGATTTATTTCTTTCAAAAAGTTTGTTAGCTAAAGTGAAGTAATTGAGTTTATTGCCAACTTATGGAAGATGAGATAACTAAAGTCTAGCTTACAATTGATAATGTTGTTGAATTGTGCTGAGAATGTTAAATTTTAGAATTTGTCTCGATTACCCTTGAGTCTTGAATTGGGAGATAGGACCAATTCACTTTAAGCAAGGCATGAAAAAAATCATTCCTTGTGTATGGAGAGTGGCTTAAGAGGAAGAGCAAACTTCTTATACGAGACCTTTCGCATTCCAACACCCATAAGTTTTGAGTTGGGGGATAGGCCCATCTCACCTTAAGCAAAGTTAAAGAAAAATAATTTTATGTATAGAGCGTAACTTATGGGGAGAGTTACCCCTTATTGAAGGCCTTTTTAATACTTGAAAAATTGGAATGTTGACCCTTTGCTTAAATCTTGATATCAATTTTGGTATATAGTGCTTTAAATGTGAATGAAAGCTTAAAATCTCTAGATGTCCTTCTAAGTTGGATGACTCGCTTGCCTAAAGTTAGTTAATTAAATAATTTGTGGTAGTTTCTCAATTGACTAAGTCTTATGAAGTTGGGTTGGATGTTTTGTTTATGTTGACTTGTTTGATTATCCAGTTTTTATGGTTAAACTTATTAGCTTGTAGAGTTTTGAAACATCCTATGGCATTTTGGTGACCTTAGCTTCCTTGTATGAACGGTTAAGGATTTACTTGAGTTCAACCACAATAAATTTCATATGTAGTTTTCCTTGAAGTCTTAGTTTGCTTAAGGACAAGCAAAAATCCAAGTGTGGGGGAATTTGATAACTCATTTTCATATAGGCATTTTTAGGATTGTTTTAGTTTGTTTTCCTTGCTTTATGAATTTTTAGTTTTAAGTTTTAATGTTTATTTGTTCAATTGTTATCTTTTATCTATTTGGTCTTATTTTGTTGTATTTTTCTCTTTTAGGTGTTAAATAGGACATTTTCGGCTGGATTTTTGAGATAGTTGGAGGCTGTTTTAGCTTCAGAGTTATGCTATATAGTTGTGCACCCATTCGTTAGCCTTGCAGCGCATATTGAATCGTGCCAATCGGAGCTGTATCGAAGAAGTTAGCCTAGATTTTCTATAGCATGTTCTGGTCCTGCGGGTCAACCTATTGATGTTGAATTTTTCTCCTACCAATTTTGTTTTCCTAATCCAATTAGGAGACTCGGGGATACAAAGTTTCTTTGGGGATTTCCTGTTTAATTGAAATTCAATGGGGTAGGTTAGAGTTTTTAGGGAGTTTAGAGTTTCTAGGTTAGTTGTTTCCTTTTCAGTTTAGGAGAGGTTTTTCTCTTATTTATAGAGGTCTTGTTATGCAATTGAGGGATCCCATAACTTAGCTTTAATTCTGTATTTTTGGAGAGGAATTCCAACAGTGAAGTGGGGGCGACAAGGCAAAGGAATTCGATGAAGGCGCCTGCACCAACCTTAGAGTTTTTCTTCTCTTCTCTATGTTCTTATTTCTTATTTCTTATTTGTATGTTTTAGATACTATGTGTAGCTAAATTCTTATATCTAGGATATTGATATAGTACAACTTTATGGTCTAATGAAATTATTGTAGTTTTCTTACTTTATTCATTTAAATTTTATTATCTTGCTTAATGCTTGCTTTTGCTTAATCACCAATTGTATGTTTATAGATTGAAATAGTATAGAGTACTGGGAGGGAATACTATTGAAATTGGACTTAAGATAATAGAATCATAAGTTTAGATTTGAATGAGAGTAATATAATTTGAACTTGTGTGGAGTTTTTTGAATAATTCGTGCTTAGTGAGTTAATTTTATGTTATTAATCACAATTAGGAGATAGGGTTATTGACATATTTTTAACATTGTTAATATATCTTGGGAGAGAGTATTATTTACATAAAATCATTCTCCGTTGTATTAGTAATTAAATTGTTTGAATATATAGTATATTGATTAGGCTAAGAGTTGTATGAAATTAATATCCAGGATGTTTTCTCTTATTGAATTTTCTTTACTTATTATTGTTGCTTTGATTGTCTTTAGATTTAATTCTTAGTTTAATATAAATCAAATCATTATTCATCGTTTGCTTAGTTAATAGTTTTTGTGAATTAGTTGGTTATTAGTAAGTAATCCTCATGGGAACGATCTTTACTTACACTTTATTACTTGATACGATTTTATGCACTTGCAATTTCCACTACAACAGGAGAAGATCCTCCGCATGTGGAGGATGACAATTATTTCAATGTATCTATTTTTTCTGTTTATGATGTGAATAATTCAGCCTATAAGGCACTCAATGCAATGAAATCCAATTTTGCTTACTTGTGTGATGTTTTTCCGGGTGGAACTGTGCATACATACAAATATTCATTTAATGTCTTTAACATACATGATCCATCATTGCATGAAATAAATCTAAGGATAGATGATGATCTAAAAATGGTATCCATCTCGAAAGACCACATGCCTGAAGAGAGAAAAAGAATGGTAAAGAACTGCAAAGGCATGTGAAAGCCTTCGCCTGGTCCTATGATGACATGATTGGGGTTGACAGAGAAATTGCAGAACATAGAATTCCTACAGATCTGAAAATGAAACTTGTCAAGCAGAAGCTCAGAAGACTCAGACTAGAATGGACTGAAAAAGTCAAGGAAGAGGTAGCCAAGCAAATAAAGGTGAAGTTCCTGGAAGTAGTGGAATACCCAGAATGGTTAGCCAACATCGTACTGGTTACAAAGAAAGATGGCCGAGTTAGGACTACAGGGATCTAAACAAGGCATCACCCAAGGATGACTTCCCATTACCACATATTGATGTTTTGATTGATAGTGCCACCGGGGCAGCAATGTATTCATTCATGGACAGATTCTCGAGGTACAACCAGATTCTGATGAACATAGTTGACAAAGTAAAGACAACTTTCATTATGGAATAGGGAGTCTATTGCTACAGGGTCACGCTGTTTGGGTTGAAGAATGTCGAGGCAACTTATCAGCGAGTAGTCATGGCACTCCTACATGATATGATCCATAAAAAGGCTGAAGTTTATGTAGATGACATGCTAGCTAAGTCAATGACCCGGTAAGAGCATCTTACTATCCTAGATAGATTCCTAACTAGGATTGGAAAGTACAATCTTTGCCTGAATCCCAAGAGGTGTATGTTTAGGGTAACTTCAGGGAAGCTTCTCGATCATATGGTAAGCCAGAGAGGAATTGAAATGGATCCAGAAAAAATCAAGGCCATCAGAGATATGCCTACACTGAAGACAGTAAAGGAAGTGAGGTTATTTTTAGGGTCACTGTAGTATGTCAGTTGGTTCATCGCAAGACTAACAATGGTCTATGAGCCCATCTTCAAACTCTTGAAGAAGAATTAGCCAGTGAAGTGGAATGATCAGTGCCAACTGGCCTTTGACAGGATCAAAGCTTATTTAATGAATCCACCAGTTCTTAAGCCTCTAATGCTGAATAAACCTTTGATCCTGTACTTAGCCATCAAAGATGCTTCCGTAGGGGCAATGCTCGTACAGGAACAAGAGGACGGACGTGAACACGCAATCTACTACTTGAGTAAGAAACTACTTGATTATGAGACCAGATATACGGTAGTAAAAAAGACTTATACTGCTATGGTGTGACTGACCAAGAAGTTAAGGCATTACTTCCAGTCGTATAAGGTTCAGGCAGTAGCTAAGGTTGACCTGATGAAGTACTTGTGCCAAACCCCCGCATTGGCCAGAAAACTATCAAGATGGTTACTTTTGTTATCAGAATTTGATATTAAGTATGTAACTAGGAAGACCGTCAAGGGAAGAGCTGTAGCAAAATTCCTGGCCAACCAGCCTCTAGAATCAGACTATGTAGACAATTTAGAATTTCCATATGAACAGCTAGCAATGTGGAGACAGAACCAAGCAGATGGGTGATGTATTTTAGTGGTGTTGTGAACAAACATGGTTCAGGCTTAGGAGTAATCAATGGCACACCTGATGGAGAAATCATCCCTCTGGTGAAACGTCTTGAGTTCTCAATAACTAATAACGGAGTAGAATATGAAGCTTGCCTTTTTGGAATTGATGCCTTAATCACATTGGGGGCACATTTGGTAATTCGACAGATTATCGGGGATTGGGAGATAAAAGAAGAATCGCTCTAGCCGCATCTCAAACTGGTTTGGGAGAAAGTGAAAATATTTAGGTAGTGTGAATTTAGGCATGTCCCGAGGGAAGAGAATCAGATGGCAGATTCCTTAGCTACACTCTTATCAATGTGGAAAGAACCCCGAAAGCATCCGATACAGCCATAATTCTAGAAATTGCACAGAATCCTTGTTACTTGTTGGTCAATGCTATAGCAACAGTGGAAGAACGTCCTTGGTGTCATGATATCTTGCAATTCATTTAGAATGGGAAATACCCTGAAGATGCCAGTGGAGCACATAAGATCTCTCTTCGAAAGTTGGCAGCACAATTCAGAATATTAAAGAATTAGCTCTTCAAGAGAACCACCAATGGCTTACTCCTGAAATGTTTGATGGAAGAAGAAGCAAAGAAGGTCATGAGATAGATCCATGTGGGAACCTGCAGACCGCACATGAATGGGTTAGCCCTGGCCAAGAAAGTGTTGAGGCAAGGCTACTTTTGGCTTACCCTGCAAGCCAATTGTATCGAAGAAGTGAAAAGATGCCATGAATGCCAAGTATACAAAGATCTCAATCATCTCCCTCCACTCGAACTTCATATATCATCGACTCCATGGCCGTTTGCTACTTGGGGGATAGACATCATTGGAGAAATAAGGCCGCCTGCATCAAATGGCACCGCTTCATAGTCGTGGCTGTTGACTACTTCTCAAAATGGGTAGCAGCAGCATCATTCACAAATGTTACGGCTAAGAAAATGAACAAGTTATCGAGAAGAACATCTTTGCATGGTATGGAATCTCGCATCATGTCGTGACTGATAATGGGATATAGTTTCAATGGGCAACAGCACAATTGTTCCAAGATAAAGGAGTTGAACATCATAGATCATCTTCATATAGCCTGCAAGCCAATGGAGCAGTAGAAGCAGCCAACAAGTCTATTAAGAGAATCTTATAAAAAATGGTAGTCACCTACAGGGATTGGGCCGATATGTTGCCATTTGCCTTATGGGGATACAGAATAAGAACTCTTACCGGAGAAATGTCGTACTCATTGGTCTATGGGATGGACCAATCACATTCCGTAGCTGCTACCTCTTCCAAAAGTTGTTGTAACAGTGTTTGATGGACCACGGGCTATGGCCATCGGTTGTAACGACGTTATTTCCTAAGGAGGAAGAACTATTGAAATAGTGTCTGAAGTTGTTGAACCCAATGACTTTGCTACTCAATGGGTCCATGCTCACCGCACCAATTGATAGTTCCGGGAAGAAATGTGCCTTCATGCTGTTACTTGAGAGTCAAAAGAGTGTCTGCGTCCACAAATGAGTCGGGTGGCTGCAAGGAAAAAAGGGTGTGAGCACCGGGTGACCTCTGGGTCCACTCCTATTCTTAAGTCAGAAAACTTGAATATTTAGAGAGAGAAGAAAATGTAGAGGAGAGGATGAGAATGAGATACCTATTGGGTTTTCTACTGTTCTTTTTATACCCATTTAGGACTCGTGGCCTTGTCAGGCCGTTATGTGTTGGAAATGCCCTAGTCCCGAGGCTTTGGTCCTTGTATTTGTATTATACATTTATTGGATTCATGTATTATACTCATTTGTGTTATTAATAAAGGCATCAATTCATTTATTATATTTATCTTGTGCAATATATTAAATGAAGTATCCAATGGACATATCTATATCCATGATGACAAGTGTCATGCACTTGGCAGTAAGACCATGGATAGGGTAAACGATATGACCATAAATAGATCCGTAGTCTGTTCCAGTCATGGGAATGAATGGAACAAGAGACTATCATTAACCTGGTTGTATGGCGGTGTCTCACCGGTCATTGGACATGGAATGTCAACCAAGTTAATGGGTACATGCATGGGGGCATGGTACTGGATAGATCACCTAAACGAGTAATCCATATGGTATAGTATCACAAGTGATTCTCGTGTAGTACTTGTATGGATCCTTTGACCTGACCATAGGATGGTGTTACATGTGAGGTCGCATACTTAGGGGTACACCTAAAGGGCCTGTAATAGGGTGCCAAGTGTGGGTACTTTCGGCTATGTCACTTAGCATGGTAATGCTATGGATATGCAGAAGGGATTTGTCACTCAGTAGTCCACTAGGAAGATATCACCGGCCTCTTGATGAATGTAACTGATAAGAGTGTGGCCACACCCAAACAGGTGGGAACTTGTTTGTGAGCTTTAGTGCATTCGGGATCAAGTTAATGTCTGACACAAAAGAGGGTGATCAATCCATGCCTCTGTTTTAGACAACGATATCAATGACATGGGATGTACAAGTTTAAACTACAAGGTTATGATAATAGTTAGACTACCATCTCCATCTTAATTGGGGGCTGCAGTGGCTTGCTAGAGCCCAACTATAGTCTGTCCCTTAAGATGTTCGTGGCAAGGAAGGGGGTCTTTCTAGAAAAGAAGCTCCTTTCCAAGAAAGACAGTGGGAGCAATGTTGAACTCAGGGAAGTTCAAGGTCCACAAGCTCCTGAAAAGGATAACTCGGAGGGCCAGGTGGAGCTTCCACAAGGGGAAGCACCAACCCAGGCCGCACAAGAACCTAGAAGGTCTGGTAGGGATCGTCAGGAACCGGAGAGGTATGGTTTCCTCGTCACCGATGATCAAAATCTTCTCATCTGGGATGAGGAAGAACCCAAAACCTACTAGGAGGCTATGGCTAGTCCACAGTCTGCGAATTGGCGTAAAGCCATGGAGGCAGAAATGCAAACTATGTACGATAACCAAGTTTGGAACTTGGTTGATCTACCTCCGGGTGCTAAGGTAATAGGTTGCAAGTGGTGCTACAAGCTAAAAGCTGATAATACCTTCAAGGGGCGTCTGGTTGCGAAAGGTTTCAGACAAGTCCATGGAATAGACTATGATGAAACTTTCTCGCCAGTAGCCATGCTCAAATCCATCCGGATACTACTGGCCATAGCCGCATGGTATGACTATGAGGTATGGCAGATGGATGTCAAAACCGCTTTCCTTGAGGGAAAGCTACTTGAGGATGTGTACATGACACAACCTGAAGGTTTTGTCGATCCAAAGTATCCGGGAAGGGTATGCAAACTTCAAAGGTCCATTCATGGACTGGAGCAAGCATCCCGAAGTTGGAATCTAAGATTCAATAAGGCCATAAAGGAATATGGCTTCATACAGAATCAAGATGAGCCTTGTGTGTATAAGAGGACTAGTGGGAGCATTGTCACATTCTTGGTACTTTACGTAGACGACATCCTTCTCATTGGAAGCGACATACCTACACTGCAAGGGGTAAAGCAGTGGCTGAGTAAGTGCTTCGCAATGAAGGACTTAGGCAAAGCTGAAATGATCCTAGGGATCAGGATCTACAGGGATAGATCAAATCGGCTTCTGGGCCTAAGTCAGGCCTCGTACATAGACAAAGTTCTGAAATGGTTCAGCATGGACCGGGCCAAGAAAGGTTTCTTGCCATTGGGCCATGGGCTGAAACTTAGTAAGAAACACTGTCCTAAAACAAGGGAGGACAGGGAGAACATGAAATTGGTTCCATATGCCTCCGCTATAGGATCAATTATGTACTCCATGTTATGTACGAGACCTGATGCCGCCTTTGCACTGAGTATGACGAGCCGATACCAGCAAGATCCCAGGGAGGATCACTGGAAAGCTGTCAAGGTGATCCTCAAGTAACTTAATCGGACTAAGGATAGCTTCTTAGTGTATGGTGGTCAGGAAGTGCTATCAGTTACTGGGTACACTGATGCGAGCTTCCAGACCGACCAGGATGAGTACCAGTCGCAGTATGGGTATTTATTTTTGTTGATTGGTGGTGCTGTAAGCTGGAGGAGCTCAAAGCAGCCAACCATTGTGGACTCTACAACAGAGGCTGAGTACATCGTTGCGTGTGATGCGGCTAAGGAAGTTGTGTGGATGAAGAAGTTTATCACTGAGTTGGGAGTAGTGCCAACTATCCAGGACCCAGTTGATATCTTCTGTGACAACAATAGGGCTGTTGTACAAGCTAAGGAGCCCCGGTCACACAAGAATACAAAGCACGTGCTTAGAAAGTTTTACCTCATACGAGCGATCGCGGAGAGAGGTGACATTGCATTACATAGAGTGGACACTAAGGATAATGTCGCGGATCCATTAACCAAGGCACTGGCTCAGCCCAAGCACCTGGGTCATACTAGGTCTATAGGGATTAGGCCCATGCCTAATTGGAACTAGTGCAAGTGGGAGATTGTTGGAAATGCCCTAGTCCCGAGGCATTGGTCCTTGTATTTGTATTATACATTTATTGGATTCATGTATTATACTCATTTGTGTTATTAATAAAGGCATCAATTCATTTATTATATTTATCTTGTGAAATATATTAAATGAAGTATCCAATGGACATATCTATATCCATGATGACAAGTGTCATGCACTTGGCAGTAAGACCATGGATAGGGTAAACGATATGACCATAAATAGATCCATAGTCTGTTCCAGTCATGGGAATGAATGGAACAAGAGACTATTATTAACCTGGTTGTATGGCGGTGTCTTACCGGTCATTGGACATGGAATGTCAACCAAGTTAATGGGTACATGCATGGGGGCATGGTACTGGATAGATCCACTAAACGCGTAATCCACATGGTATAGTATCACAAGTGATTCTCGTGTAGTACTTGTATGGATCCTTTGACCTGACCATATGATGGTGTTACATGTGAGGTCGCATACTTAGGGGTACGCCTAAAGGGCCTGTAATAGGGTGCCAAGTATGGGTACTTTCGGGTATGTCACTTGGCATGGTAATGCTATGGATATGCAGAAGGGATTTGTCACTCAGTAGTCCACTAGGAAGATATCACCGGCCTCTTGATGAATGTAACTGATAAGAGTGTGGCCACACCCAAACAGGTGGGAACTTATTTATGAGCTTCAGTGCATTCGGGATCAAGTTAATGTCTGACACAAAAGAGGGTGATCAATCCATGCCTCTGTGTTAGATACCGATATCAATGACATGGGATGTACAAGTTTAAACTACAGGGTTATGATAATAGTTAGACTGCCATCTCCATCTTAATTGGGGGCTGCAGTGGCTTGCTAGAGCCCAACTGCAGTCTGCGGGCCAAATGCCCACTGCCAACATAAAGATGGGCCCACGGGATAGTACACATAGAACGACTGAACACAAACTTAAGGAATCACATGTATACTTGGAGTATACACTATGGAGAGAGAGGTGTATATATATTAATTATATTATAAAGATCAATTGGATTGATCCTAAAAATAAAATTAATATATTCAATTGGCTCTTCATAATTAATTGGATTAATTATGAGATTATTTCTTAGGTGGAAATATTCATATGTATAGGTTTACATATGATTTTATTTTGTGAAGATTTAATTTTAATTTGATGGATTAAATTAATTGGTCAAACTAATTTTAATTTAAATGTAAATAATATATTACTTGGTGTAATATATTAAATACATGGGTATATTAAAATTAGGATGAAATTAATTTAAACCAGAATAATTAAAATTAGATTGGGCCTAAATTAAAAGATGGAAGCCCGCACAGAATGAAAGGAGCCAAGCTGGGCCTGAATTCCCCTAGGGGAATTCGGCCACCCTAAGTATATAAACCTAGGGTTAAAAATTTCGGCCACCACTACACTAGGCCATAGAGTAGCCGAAATTTCCTAGCCCTCTCTCACCATTGTTTTTGTTTTTCCAACGCTAGCACGGGTTGTGTTCGTTAGGCGTTCGTGTACGAAAACGAGGAGGGAATCTAATTTGATTTCTGTAGTCTTCATCCATCTCTTGAAAGAGATATTTCGGGTAAGAATTTAATCTCTTTCTATTTCAATTTTAAGTTTTACAATTTCCACTTCAATTGCTCCTGGGACTGGATTTGAGGAAATCATCGCGTTCTTCCGCTTTTATCGGGTGATTTCTGGTGAAAAATCCCAACATTATGTACGTCCTCCTCTCATTAGCTTGGCATGGGTTACTCCTAGTCCCCCTTTTGGCGTGCTTAAGGGACAGACTTACCCTGTATCTGTCATTGTCCTATTTATTTCAGGTTCAAGATCTTGTCCTTACACGTGTACAGTTGAGACCAGCTTATCCTAAGCTTATGCTTTTCCTTGACACGTATTCCAACTTGGTCACAGGGTGCTCATGTGACTTCATTCGTTGTGTCTGTTGGATATGCCCTAGTCCCGAGGTATTGGACCTTGTATTTGTATTGTACATTTATTGGATTTATGTATTATACACATTTTGTGTCATTAATAAAGGCATTAATTCATTTATTATATATATCTTGTGCAATATCTTAAATGAAGTATCCAATGGACATATCCATATCCATGATGACAAGTGTCATGCACTTGGCAGTAAGACCATGGATAGGGTAAACGATATGACCATAAAGAGATCCGTAGTCTGTTCCAGTCATGGGAATGAATGGAACTAGAAACTATCATTAACATGGTTGTATGGCGGTGTCTTACTGGTCATTGGACATGGGATGTCAACCAAGTTAATGGGTACATGCAAAAGGTAGGGGTGCACACGGTCGGTTAACCGGTCCATGTGGACTTTTACAAACGGTTAACCGTTTGAATGGTTTTTTAAATTTACTATCCATATACTGTCCATTAAATTCGGTTAACCATTAATTTCGGTCGGTTAACCATTTCTTTACGGTTAACCATTTACAAAATATACATTATGATTTTGCTAAATTTATAATATTTGAAACCTCAAATAAATAGACAATAAATCTCAAATATCAAATAAAAATATAAAATTACAAACCATAGTCTTAATTATTAATTAAATAATATTTTAACCATAAACTCCAATAATTAAAACATTAATAAAAAAAATTCCCAAACATAGAAATTGTTGTACAAGATCAAACATTAATTAATGAAATTATTCTTCGCTTCGCTTTTCAGTGAGTGTGAAATTAAGAAGTGAGAGGAGTTAGGATTGAAAGGAGTGACCGAGACTATTTGGTGTTGTATAGTAAGGAAGTAAAATAATATCAAAGGCCTAAATGTTTCACTTATTATTCATATGACCTATATATATATAATTACAAAATTTTAAAAAAAAATATTTGTAAAAAGTCGGTTAACCGCAAGTCCACATGGACTTTCGGTGTAAAAACCTAAACCTAAACCGTAACCGTTAATTTCTAAAAATAAAAACCGTACACTGGTCCATCGGTTTCGGTTAACCATATTTTTAGCTTGGTTTTGGTTCGGTTTCATGGTTTTTCGGTTTTTCGGTTTTTTTTTGTGCACCCCTAGCAAAAGGGGCATGGTACTGGATAGATCCACTAAACGAGAAATCCACATGGTATAGTATCACAAGTGATTCTCATGTAGTACTTGTATGGATCCTGACCTGACCATATGATAGTGTTGCATGCCAGGTCGCATCCTTAGGGGTACGCCTAAAGGGCCTGTAATAGAGTGCCAAGTATAGGTACTTTCGGGTATGTTACTTAGCATGGCAATGCTATGGATATGCAGAAGGGATTTGTCACTCAGTAGTCCACTGAGAAGATATCATCAGCCTCTTGATGAATGTGACTGATAAGAGTGTGGCCACACCCAAACAAGTTGGAAAATGTTTGTGAGCATCAGTACATTCGGGATCAAGTAAATGTCCGGACACAAAAGAGGGTGATTAATCCATGTCTCTGTGTTGGACACCGATATCAATGACATGGGATATACAAGTTCAAACTACAGGGTTATGATTACAGTTGGACTGCCATCTCCATCTTAATTGGGGGCTGCAGTGGTTTGCTAGAGCCCGCCTGTAGTCTGTGGGTCATAGGCCCACTGCCAACATAAAGATGGGCCCACGGGATCGTACACATTGAGCGACTGAACACAGACTTAAGGAACCACCTGTATACTTGGAGTATACACTCTGGAGAGAGAGGATTAATTAAATTATAGAGATCAGTTGGATTGATCATAATAATAAAATTAATATTTGATTGGCCTTCTCATAATTAATTGGATTAATTTATGAGATTATTTCCTGGGTGGAAATATTCATATGTATAGGTTTACATATGAATTTATTTTGTGAAGATCTAATTTTATTTCATGCATTAAATTAATTTATCAAATCAATTTTAATTAAATGTAAATAATATGTTACATGGTGTAATATATTATATACATGTTAAAACTAAAGTTGGGCTTGAAATTAATTTGAACCAAGTGAATTAGAATAGATTTGGGCCTAAAAATAAAAGAAGGAAAGCCCACACAAGGTAAGCCAATTTGGGCCGAAATTCTCAAGGAGAATTTCGGCCACCTAGGGTCAAAAGAACCCTAGGTATCTCGGCCAAATGTAGAGCAACACAAACTTAGCCGAAATTCTTCCCTTCCTCTCTTCCAAAGTTCTTGATTTCCGACGCTAGCACGGGTTATGTTCAAGAGGCGTTCGTGTACCTGAACGAGGAGGGAATCTACATTGATTTATGCAATCATCTCTTAAAGAGATACTCCTGGTAAGAGTTTAATCTCTTGTTGAAAAATTTTATGTTTTGCAATTTCCATTTCAATTGCTCCTGGCTACGGATTTGAGAAAATCACCGCGTTCTTCCGCATTTAATCAGGTGATTTCCGGTGAAAAATCCCAACAGTGTCCCCCAGGTCTATTTCCTGGGCGTCTGCTGAATGATCTTTTCTATGGACCGGATGGATATTGGGAGTGGCCAAGTGAGACATCAGGCTACTTCGTAGATTAACCTTACAAAGGACGCGGTAAATGACCATGTAATTCAGGCGGTCATTTTAGGATATGATGCTATTGTAGCTTTGATAATGGTGAAATGTCCAACATACCTTTTGTCTAGGTTGTTTGGCCTAAGTCCTTGTGGACCTCTATTCTTTAGTCCCTGTAAGACTTCCGATATTACTAAATATATAGAGATTTATTTCGTCCTTAGGTCTAAAATACAATACAAATTTAAAAAGAATTGCCAAACAAATAATTTTTTCAGGTGGATCCACGCCATAAGCTGTCCAACTGTAGCTCCGCCCTTGATTCTCAAACATCCAATACTATTTGGTGCTAATTTAATTCGACTTCAAATACTAAAAATTATTGCTATCAGTCGTGTGTAACTTCACAAAGTATAAGACATAGGCAGATTTTATTAGGGTAAATACCAAAAAAAAAAAAAAATATTGTGGTTTCACTTTTTTGCAAATAAAAGACTATGGTCTTTTCTTTTTTTTAAAAAAATTAAAAAAGAGGATTATGTTTTAAAATGTGAATAAAAAAAGGACAATTAAAATTAAATCATGACATTATATAGAGTAGTCTTGTTCATTTTGAATTCAAAATTTTCAAGTTGATTAATAAAAATACAATACACATTAATAATAAATTTTGAAAATTTTTTAAAAGCGTAAATATTTTTTTAAATTAAATAATGATAATATATTTAAAAAAAAATCATAACAAATTGAAAATCTGTTGAAAAATATTCAAATTTTGATGTAAAATTCTTAAATAATATACATAAATTATTGATATGTTAAATAACCAAAAATACCCTCCGTTATATTATCATTTGTAACGGAAAAATGTTATTTGTCCATTTTTTGTTAACATTTTAAAACACAATCTTCCCTTTTTAACAAAAAAAACCATAGTCCTTTATTTGCAAAAAAGTGAAACCACATATTTTTTTTATAATTTACCCATTTTATTAAATAAATGGTCAATTTGACCCTTCAATCCAGTTTGTAATATTTATCCACCTTAAATACTAATTTTTAAATATTATTTTAGTCCACAATTGGCTATTTAAATTAGTAGTATCATACCAGTGTTTGATAACTCAGGTGGTAAGTGATTGGTTGAACTAGGGACAGGAAAGGTATTCACAGTACCAATATTGGAAAGGGTCTTGATATCATAATCTACTGAACTGTTACTCCAAAACCGAATTAGTCGGCATCAAATATAGTGTCCGAAAACCGGTAGTATAAAAAAAAAATAGCAATGTCATGCATCACGACATGTTTTCTGATTATCTTAACAAGTTTTCATTTTCGCTTTCATTATACATGTTATTTTATAAAGAAAATATTTTAGATTAAATTTATAAAAAAAGTAATTAGATTAAAGTTCAAATTGATACTCCAAATCTATTTTGAAGTAAGTTAACGATTTTTCTATTGTATTTGAGAACCAAAAGTTAATGGTAAAATAACATAATAATAAAATTTAAACTAAACTGATATAAATGTACTCATAATTTTATGGAAAAAGTATATAAATAACCCTGTGATTTGGAGGTTTACACATCGAGAATCTCAACAAAATTACGAATAACGAAGTGAATTTTATATATATTTATATATAACCCCACCATTTTAATTAATGAAAGAGAATTAGTACAAACCAATAAACCCAGCAATCTTTACTGAAGCAACTAATTAAAAGGAAACCCAGCAGCGCCAATGCATCTAAAATATCAGTCTCTTCAAATCTAAAGAACTCACCCAATTAACAACTCACCCCTTTATCCAAGGAGTTTTTACATAAATACTTACCTTTTGACACTATATAACTTTTTTACATACAAATCAAAAGTTTACATAAATACATAAAAAACTTTCCAAAATTTCAAAAATACCTAAAAAACTTATTCCTGTTTTACGTGAATTTTGCCCAAAAAACAACAAAAGTAAAAAATCATAATCTCCAAAATACATCCTCTAATTTGTCCACGTTTTTCTCTCCTTTTTTATAATTTTAAATCTAATTTTATATTTATCTCTCAATCCGTTTATTTTTTTGTCATCCGACTTTAGAAAGTTTTTTTTATTTTTTTTTTATCTTCGAAACAAAGTCCATATGTATATACTTTTTCCGACATATTTTTTCACTAAAGTATAACTATATATGCCTTTGTATATTAAGGTATAACTAAGGTATAATTAAAGTATAATCACTGTAATTGTGTATCTTAATCTATAACTAAGGTATAATTAAAATATAACTAAGGTATAAACACTGTAATAGTGTATCTTAATGTATAATTAAGGTATAACTAATGTATAATCGATGTAATAGTGTATCTTAAGGTATAACTAAGGTATAATTAAGGTATAGCTAATGCATAATTACTGTAATAGTATATCTTAAGGTATAATTACGGTATAACTAAGGTATAATTACTGTAATAGTGTATCTTAAGGTATAATTAAGGTATAAAAAGGTATAATCACTGTAATAGCATATCTTAAGGTATAATTAATGTATAAGTAATGTATAATCAATATAATAATGTATCTTAGGGTATAAATAGGGTATAAATAAGGAATAACTAAGGTATAATCACTAGAATAGTATATCTTAAGGTATAATTAAGGTATAATCAATGTAATAGTGTATCTTAATATATAAATAGTGTATAATAATGTATAAGCAGTGTATAAAGAAAGTATAACAATGTATACTAAGTGTATAAACATTGTATAACAATGTATAACTAATGTATAATAATATATAAGAAGGTATAACAATGTATAACAAGTGTATAAATAGTGTATAATAATGTATAAACAGTGTATAAACAGTGTATAAACAATGTATAAATTATGTATAATAATAAATAAGAAGTGTATAATAATGTATAACAATGTATAAGAAGTGTATAAACAGTGTATAACAATGTATAACAGATTATAAATAATGTATAAACAATGTATAAACAGTGTATAATGTATAAACAATGTATAAATAATGTATAAAAAATCTATAACAGTGTATAAACAGTGTATAAATAATGTATAAATAATGTATAATAAATGTATAAACAGTGTATAATGTATAAACAATGTATAAATAATGTATAAAAAATCTATAACAGTGTATAAACAGTGTATAAGCAACGTATAAATAATGTATAAACAGTGTATAAAGAGTGTATAACAATGTATAAGTAGTGTATAAATAATGTACAAACAACGTATAACAGTGTATAAATAATATATAAACAATGTATAAACAATGTATAAATAGTGTATAAAGAGTGTATAAATAATGTATAATAAGTGTATAAACATGTAACATTGTATAAGAAGTGTATAATGTATAACAATATATTAGTAGTGTATAAACAATGTATAAGCAGTGTATAAACAGTGTATAAGAAGTGTATAAGAAGTGTATAAACAGTGTATAATAATATATAAGTAGTGTATAGTAATGTATAATAAGGGTATAAACATATAACAGTGTAAAAGTAGTGTATAAACAATGTATAAGCAGTGTATAAAAAATGTATAAGCAGTGTATAATAACTGTATAAATGGTGTATAAGCAGTGTATAAGCAGTGTATACAGTGTATAACAATGTATAAGCAGTGTATAAAAAGTGTATAACAGTGTATAACAATGTATAAGAAGTGTATAAGTAGTGTATAAGAAGTGTATAAACAGTGTATAATAATGTATAAGCAGAATATAACAATGTATAATAAGTGTATAAACATATAACATTGTATAAGAAGTGTATAACAATGTATAATAGTATATAAGAAGTGTATAAATACATTAGGAACAAAAGGACCTAATCTAAATTACAAGATAATACTAATGTTGCAAAATTACAGCTCAAGCCAAAATCATCAGATTTTGTGCATTCAGGTTACTTAAATGTTGGAAGTTGGCCATCGTTGCCAAATATTGTTCTTGTCACTGGCATATGGAGTTCCAGGGATATAAAGAGGAAGTGAAATTAATCCCTTCATGAAAGTAAGAAAATCTTCAAGAATTTGTACTGTCTGTGGCTCCTCCGGTGTTAAGCCTAGCACTTGCTTCACTATTACATTAAATGTGAGCTGTGCCCAAAAAATTAAAAAAAAAAATCAAGAAAAATTAATTTCTGATTTCTTTGGGGGAAAAAAAAGAAAAAGAAAAAAGCAAGTGGTACCTTCCTAGCCTCTTCACAGAACATGACTTGTTGTTTATCCTTCCCAGTATTAAGTAATTGAATAGCAATTCTCTCAATATCATTAAGAAACTCAGGTTTTGATTTGGTAATGGAGACAAGAGAAAGAGCAACTTTTCTTAATCTTTTATGAGTATCTCCAACTGCAACAAGGATCGAAACATTTCCAAGAATCCCATGAATTGGCTTTGGATAACTACACTCAAATAATTTTCCTTCATTTTGAAGAATGAAGTAGCTGAGCTCTTGATCACATGACACAACTGTTGGGGAGAAGAACAAATGGGACTTAAACACTTTACCATACCTGCAATATATATATATATATATATATATATATATATATATATATATATATATATATATATATATAGTAAAATCAAGTTTATCAAAAAAAAAAAAGACTAAGAAACCGATCAAAGTAGAGATAATTAATTATAATTACCTAGAGCAGTGATAATGAAGAAAGGATCCAAGAAAATTACATAAAGGAAAGTGACATATCAAGTTGGCCATTGTTGCCAAATAGTAACAAGCCAGTGACATATCCAAAATTCAGGAATCATAACAAGATTATGAAGCATCAATGTGCTATATTCTGTACATTTGTTTGACTGAATCTCACACTGAATATCAGCAAGAACTACCTCAATAGCTTCTCAACAGTCCCAAAGGAACTCAACATATCAAATGCGTGAAGCTTCAGTCATCTAATCAAGTCATTTGCATCACATGACAAGCAATTGAAATAGATGCATAAGCTGATGTATGGTCGCAGTTTCTGGGTATGACAAATAGTCAAATTTTATGATAAGAAAATTTGAATCAAATTAAAGATCAAATTTCCTTTATGATGCATTCTACCCCTCTTCATTTCTCTTTATTATTGTCCCACAAAAGCTAGGCACTCAAGACCTTCTAAACTAACGACATTATTGCAACTTTAACAGAACCTCTGCTTGTTATAATACAATTTCAACACCATTAAGGAAAAATTACAGCATCTGAATGAGTAACAACAGTGTAAGTTGCTTGGAGGGATAATGGCCAAATTATCCCCCACCATTTTTGGAGAAGTGCAATTATACCCTTATTTCCATCTTACCTACAGGAAGGTAATTGTTGAAATGATAATATCTCATAGAAAGTTGGAAATAGAAGTAAAATAAAAAGCGTACCTTGACAGTAATCTCTACCTTAAAAGGGAGGCTAGAACCCCAAATAATCAAGCAAAACACTGTAAACAAGATAATGAAACTACAAAGGGCAATTAAGGCTTGAAACCGCCTAGTAAAGGCCTTATCATCATCATATTCTCCTTCTTCCATAATGACATTACATTTAGGCCATCCTTTGTCAAGCAAAGCACAAACCAAAAAAACAAAAAACAAAAGAAAAAGGGGAAAAAGCAAGAAGAGAAAGAACACATAAAGAAGAAACACATCCATCAAGAAAAAAAAAGAAAGACCTTGTTCTGTTATTATAAACCAAAACGATGGAGAAACTTTCCTCGAAGAAATAAAAAAAAAATTCTGCAACAGAACCAAAAATGGATAAAATGAGAGAATAATGAAAAAGGAAGAAATGGGATGAGAACCTTGATTAAGAAGGGAGGGATCTCTGCTTCTGCGAATTGAAAATGGGAAGAAGAAAAAATTCGCAGAACAGAGGGGACCCAAAATGGAGAAAGTGATGAAGACGTTGGTTGCTGTCGTCGGTGGGGCAGGGGGAAGCGCGATGGACAGGAAAAGAAAATATCCGAACAGAATCAGCCAGAGAGACAACCACCGGTGAGGAATCAAGGCCTTCCGTCAGATCACCAACACGAAAGGAGGTCTACCAAGCCATCAGATGAGGGAAAAGCGTAGACCAGAGAACGTAATTAACTTTTTAAAAAAGAAAAATCTGTATTAAAAGAAATAGAATTTGGGAAAAACGTATTTAAGAGAATAGGGAAAGGTATGGCAAAAAAGTAAACTCAAAAACAGGATATATATGACAATTTCCCTTTATCCAAGCTATGAAATTCCAAAACTTTTTAATATGGGCTGGATCCATGTGATCCGCACTGTTGTTGGATGTGTTAACAGTCCAACTTTTGCTAAAGAATCCGCAAACGGTGGTTGAAGATGTATAAAATGGGCTGAAAGATTTTGAGCAAAACCATTTGCCCATATCTCAAAAATAAACTCAATTTTCCATCTATAATCTAATTTCATTTACTTCCATCCATAAATTAATTTCTATTAAAAGAAACAAAAACCAAATCACAAAAGGAGCAAAACCGATACGTGTTTCTTATGCCACCAAAATTGTCATCACGGCTGCTTGGAAGAAAATATCCCAATTTAAAATTGCCTCAGCGTCATTTTTTGATGGAATTTTCCGATATGATAACGTAGAAAAGCATAAGGTATGTGTTTGTGAAAAATTGAACCACAGATCTTGATCTGCAAAAACTCCAAACCACTGGATTTTTTTTATATACCTTTTCCTGATTTTATTTCATAAAATAATAATGACAATTGGTACAGTTTTAACGTTTAAATTAAAACAATGTATTTTAGTTTTGAAACTAGCACGATTTTATATTGTAAGATTTACTCCATTAACTGAGCTGCAATGAGAAACGTAGTACGGTAGCAAATGAAACTGAAATGATACTCAAAAAGCAATGATGATCAATTATGAATTTACAATTAATTAATCAAGTTTACACCTAGAATTTTGTGTCAACACAGACTTCACTCCCGTTGTTCAATTATCTACTACCCATAGTTGAGTTTCATATAGATTTTAGTATTAACGAATCTCATCCTCGTGCGTTTCCTTCATTAACTAAACCTCATTAATTCATTAATTAATTATAAATCTTAATTATATAATTTTTCTTTTAGCTAAGGTCGGCGCCCGAAACCTATGTGGGACGAAGCTTCCTCTTTCGTATTTGGAAATATTATTATTCACTTGCTCTCTACCACAAAAACAAACAATGTATAATGTATTGGTTTGTCCTAAGAAAATATATAAAAAGAAAAAGGAAATTAATATCTTTTAAAAAAATTTATGAAAAAGGAAATTACTAAAATATTCATTTCCGGTAATACTTTCAATTAATGTTTGGTAGCTCAGATGGTAGATGGTAAGTTGAGCTAAGTGTTCGAGTCCCAGTACCAACATTGGGAAAAGTCTTAATATCATAATCCACCGAATTGTTACTCCGAAAAAAACTATGAAGAGTGAGAAACTGAAACACACCTAGCTAGCTGATTAGGAGTGAGTGTAAATCTAATTTGAACCTGCCATTCTCCACCATTTCACTAGTAAAGTGATTGTGCTGATTAGGAGATAGTGTAAATCGGACTTGAACCGTGACATTCTCCACCATTTCACTAATAAAGTGATTGTCCAATTCAAATCAAGTTCAAATGTAACGGTAGATGTTTCAAACAAACTTCCAAGATTGAAAAATTGTAAAACTATTCATTAGTTTATAGCATATGACTATGTATTGACCGTATATAATATTTTATTTGAGAGGAGAAAAGAGAAAATAGCAATTGAGTAGCTCCAAATGTAATTGTTCAAAACCCAAGTTGCAGAAAACTACTCAACAATTTAATAACCAATTGATCATAAAGTTAATTAAACATGTACCACATCAAGAGCAATTGTTGCAAGCATTGAGTAATCTCCCCATTCCTGAAAGCAACAACTAAAGAATATGGAAGTTGGAATATTAGCAACAACACAAAATATTTAACACAATCTATTACAAAATGCACTTTGTTCTTATAGTGCACACTTATCAGGACGAAAATGGTTCTTAGAGCAAAGAACACAAGGGTGAATGACTTCCTAACATTATCAAAAAGAAATACAAGGAAAGACATCCAATTATAATCTTTCTTCACTTGCTGACTAATAATTCTTTGGTCCCTCTGTTTCTCATCCTTAAGTTTCTCCTCAATCACTAAATATTCAAGAAACTAAGAAAATTGTTTATAACTGATTCCATAACTACCTTAGGTAGCATAATTCTGTCGAGCAGTAGAGCTTGTGATATAAATGTTGGGATTTGTCACCGGAAATCACCCGATAAAAGCGGAAGAACGCGGTGATTTCCTCAAATCCAGTCCCAGGAGCAATTGAAGTGGAAATTGAAAAACTTAAAATTAAATAGAAAGGGATTAAATTTCTTACCAGAAAAATCTCTTTCTAGAGATGGATGATGACTGCAGAATTCAATTGAGAATTCCTCCACTCTCACGTACACGAACGCTTGGCGAATACAACCCGTGCTAGCGTCGGAAAAACAAAACAATGGAGGAGGAGAGCTAGGAAATTTCGGCTAGGAGTGTATCAACTAGTCGTAGCCGAAATTTCTAACCCTAGGTATTTATACCTAGGGTTGGCCGAATTCTCTAAGGGGAATTCAGGCCCATCTTGGCTCCTCTCTATTCTGTGCGGGCTTCCATGTTTTAATTTAGGCCCAGTCTAATTTTAATTACTTTGGTTTAAATTAATTTCAAACCCAATTTTAATATATCCATCTATTTAATATATTACTCCAAGTAATATATTATTTACATCTAAATTAAAATTGGTTTGACAATTAATTTAATCCATCAAATTAAAATTAACTCTACACAAAATAAGATCATATGTAAACCCATACATATGAATATTTCCACCTAGGAAATAATTTCATAATTAATCCAATTAATTATGAAGAGCCAATAGAATATATTAATTTTATTATTATGACCAATCCAATTGATCCTTATAATATAATTAATATATACATGCTTCTCCCTCCACTGTGTATACTCCAAGTATACAAGTAATTCCTTAAGTATGCATTCTATCGTTCTATGTGTACGATCCTGTGGGCCCATCTTTATGTTGACAGCGGGCCTTTGGCCCGCAGACTGCAGTTGGGCTCTAGCAAGCCACTGCAGCCCCCAATTAAGATGGAGATGGCAGTCTAACTGATATCGTAACCCTGTAGTTTAAACTTGTACATCCCATGTCATTGATATCGGTATCCAACACAGAGGCATGGATTGATCACCCTCTTTTGTGTTCGGACATTAACTTGATCCCGAATGTACTGATGCTCACAAACAAGTTCCAACTTGTTTGGGTGTGGCCACACTCTTATCAGTCACATTCATCAAGTGGCCGGTGATATCTTCTCAGTTGGTTACTGAGTGACAAATCCCTTCTGCATATCCATAGTATTACCATGTTCAGAGACATACCCGAAAGTACCCATACTTGGCACCCTATTACAGGCCCTTTAGGCGTACCCCTAAGTATGCGACTTCACATGTAACACCATCATATGGTCAGGTCAAAGGATCCATACAAGTACTACACGAGAATCCATTGTGATACCATACCATGTGGATTACTCGTTTAGTGGATCTATCCAGTACCATGCTCCCAGGCATGTACCCATTAACTTGGTTGACATTCTATGTCCAATGACCGGTAAGACACCGCTATACAACCAGGTTAATGATAGTCTGTTGTTCCATTCATTCCCATGACTGGAACAGACTACGGATCTATTTATGGTCATATCCTTAACCCTATCCATGGTCTTACTGCTAAGTGCATGACACTAGTCGTCATGGATATAGATATGTCCATTGGATACTTCATTTACTATACTGCATAAGATAAATATAATAAATGAATTGATGCCTTTATTAATGACACAAATGAGTACAACACATAAATCCAATAAATGTATAGTACAAATACAAGGACCAATGCCTCGGGACTAGGGCATTTCCAACAATCTCCCACTTGCACTAGTTCCAACTAGGCATGGGCCTAATCCCTATAGATCTAGTGTGACCCTCGTGCTTGGGCTGGGCCAGCGCCTTGGTCAATGGATCTGCGACATTATCCTCGGTGTCCACTCTGTGCAATGCAATGTCACCTCTCTCCGCGATTTCTCGTATGAGGTGAAACTTTCTGAGCACGTGCTTTGTGTTCTTGTGTGACCGGGGCTCCTTAGCTTGTGCGACGGCCCCATTGTTGTCACAGAAGATATCGACTGGGTCCTGGATAGTTGGCACTACTCCCAACTCAGTGATAAACTTCTTCATCCACACAGCTTCCTTAGCTGCATCACACGCAGCGATGTACTCAGCTTCTGTTGTAGAGTCCGCTATGGTTGGTTGCTTAGAGCTCCTCCAGCTTACAGCACCACCATTTAGCAAGAATACATACCCTGACTGCGATTGGTACTCATCTTGGTCTGTCTGGAAGCTTGCATCAGTATACCCAGTAACTGACAGCACTTCCTGACCACCATACACCAAGAAGCTATCCTTAGTCCGGTTAAGGTACTTGAGGATTGCCTTGACAGCTTTCCAGTGATCCTCCCAGGGATCCTGCTGGTATCGGCTCGTCATACTCAGTGCAAAGGCGACATCAGGTCTTGTACACAACATAGAGTACATGATTGATCCAATAGCCGAGGCATATGGAACCAATTTCATGTTCTCCCTGTCCTCCCTTGTTTTAGGACAGTTCTTCTTACTAAGTTTCAGCCCATGGCCCATTGGCAAGAAACCTTTCTTGGCCCGGTCCATGCTGAATCTTTTCAGAACTTTGTCAATGTACGAAGCCTGACTTAGGCCCAGAAGTCGATTTGATCTATCCCTATAGATCTTGATCCCTAGGATCATCTCAGCTTCGCCTAAGTCCTTCATTGCGAAGCACTTACTCAGCCACTGCTTTACCCCTTGCAGTGTAGGTATGTCGCTTCCAATGAGTAGGATGTCGTCTACATACAGTACCAAAAATGTGACAATGCTCCCACTAGTCCTCTTATACACACAAGGCTCATCTAGATTCTGTATGAAGCCATATTCCTTTATAGCCTCATTGAATCTTAGATTCCAACTACGGGATGCTTGCTTCAGTCCATAAATGGACCTTTGAAGTTTGTATACCCTTCCCGGATACTTAGGATCGATAAAACCCTCAGGTTGTGTCATGTACACATCCTCGAGTAGCTTTCCATTAAGGAAAGCGGTTTTGACATCCATCTGCCATACCTCATAGTCATACCATGCGGCTATGGCTAGCAGTATCCTGATGGACTTGAGCATGGCTACTGGTGAGAAAGTTTCATCATAGTCTATCCCATGGACTTGTCTGAAACCTTTCGCAACCAGACGCCCCTTGAAGGTATTATCAGCTTTTAGCTTATAGCACCACTTGCAACCTATTACCTTGGCACCCGGAGGTGGATCAACTAAGTTCCAAACTTGATTATCGTACATAGATTGCATTTCTGCCTCCATGGCTTTACGCCAATTCGTAAACTGTGGGCTAGCCATGGCCTCCTGGTAGGTTTTAGGTTCTTCTTCATCCCAGATGAGAAGAGTTTGATCATCGGTGACGAGGAAACCATACCTCTCCGGTTCCCGATGATCCCTACCAGACCTTCTAGGTTCTTGTGTGGCCTGGGTCGGTGCCTCCACTTGTGGAAGCTCCACCTGGGCCTCCGAGGTATCCTCTTCAGGAGCTTGTGGACCTTGAACTTCCCTGAGTTCAACGTTGCTCCCACTATCTTTCTTGGAAAGGAACTCCTTTTCCAGAAAGACCCCCTTCCTTGCCACGAACACCTTGTTCTCGGCGGGGTTGTAGAAGTAATACCCCTTGGTTTCCCTAGGGTAGCCCACAAATAGGCATTTGTCGGTTTTGGGCTCCAGCTTGCCACTAGTCAATTTCTTGACATGTGCTTCGCATCCCCAAATCCTCAGGAAAGACACATTGGGCTTGCCCATCCATATCTGATATGGGGTCTTTTCCACTGCCTTAGTCGGAGTATTGTTTAAGATGAGAGCTGCTGTCTCGAGGGCGTGTCCCCAGAAGCTAATTGGGAGAGTTGCTTGACTCATCATTGAGCGGACCATGTCCAACAAGGTCCTATTCCTCCGTTCGGACACACTATTCCATTGTGGTGTTCCAGGAGGAGTGAGCTGTGGAACTATTCCATGCTCTCTCAAGTATGAGTCAAACTCTAGGCTCATGTACTCACTGCCTCGGTCTGACCGAAGGGCTTTGATATTCCTGCCTAGCTGGTTCTGTACCTCGTTCCTAAATTCCTTGAACCTATCAAGGGTCTCGGACTTGTGTTTCATCATATAGACATAGCCATATCTGCTGAAATCATCCGTGAACGTGACGAAGTACAGATGTCCACCTCTGGTTGCTGCACTCATAGGTCCACATACATCTAAATGTATTAGGTCCAACAAGCCAGTGGCCCTTTCAGCCCTTTTGCTAAAAGGCGCCTTTGTCATCTTGCCTCTTAAACATGACTCGCATGTATCAATTGACTCCAAGTCAAATGACCCTAGGATTCCAGCTTTGTGAAGCCTAGCTATGCGCTTCTTGTTTATATAGCCAAGACGACAATGCCATAGGTAGACTGGATTAAGTTCGTTAGGCTTAACCCTTTTCGTGTTTATGTTATAGATATGATTGGTTTCATTTAAGTCCAGGACATACAGGCCATTATTTAATAGAGCATCTCCATAAAATAATCCCTCTCTGGATATAGAAATTCAACTATTTATAATAGTAAAATCAAATCCAGAAATATCCAACATTGATACAGAGATAATATTCCTGCACATAGCAGGTACAAAGTAACAATGTTCTAAAATCAAAACCAATCCGCTGGGCATCAATAGGTGGTATTCGCCGATCTCTATGGTAGCAACCCTTGCTCCATTCCCGACCCACAAGTCCACCTCTCCTGACCCCAACAACCTTCTGTTCTTAAGTCCCTGCACATTGCAACAAATGTGAGAACCACATCCAGTATCCAATACCCAGGATGTTGAAACAGTAAGGTTAACATCTATAACATAAATACCTGAAGAGGACGCACCTTGGCCCCTTCTCTGCTCTCCCATTAGCTTGGGACACGATCTCTTCCAATGGCCCGCCTGTCTGCACCCGAAACAGACGTCCTCAGGACCTGCCTTCTGCTGGGCCTTGGGTTGGGCCTTGGCCTTCTTGGCTTTGGCCTTCTTGGCCTTAGCCTTGTCCTTTTCCTTGGCCTTACCCTTCGCAAGAGGAGCGTTCCCCTTGTTAACCAGCAGCACCGGCGGAGTCTTCTTGATCGACTGCTCAGTAAGCTTAAGCATCCCATGCAGCTCACTGACAGTGCGGTTCATCCCTTGCATATTGTAGTTAAGGATGAACTAATCATAAGAATCCGGCAAGGACGCGAGGATTGTGTTCACCGCCAACTCTTGAGAGATAGGCGATCCGAGACGGGCCAAAGTATCCAAGTAGCCCATCATCTTGAGCACGTGTCCACTCACAGATGTCCCGGCCCCCATCTTACAAGAGTGGAATGCCTTATTGGTCAGGTACCTTTCCTGACGAGCTTGCTCTTGAAACATCTCGTTAAGAGTTGTTATCATAGCATAGGCTTGATGGTCCATAAACTGCTTTTGCAATTCGGGGACCATGCAAGCCAACATAAGGCACGTCACATCCCGGTTGTCCTTGACGTGCGCCTCGTATTCCGCCAGCTGTGCAGCTGTTGGATTACGTCCCTGAGGCGCAGCCGGCACAGGCCTTTCCAGCACATACTCTTTCGACTCTTGTCTTAGAACTATCCTCAAGTTCCTAGACCAGTCTAAAAAGTTAGGACCGGAAAGCTTGTCCTTCTCAAGAATCGATCGCAGTGATAAGGTATTAGTGTTTGCCATTTGGGTGTTTCTACACAGAAAAACATTTAGAGTGTTAATAAAGGGCTTTTCTTTGTTGTTCCCATATAAAATTAATAATGAATCAAGTTATTAATTTAACCGAGTTGTTGGGCTCATGGGCCGAGATCCATATTTCATTAAGGTATAGCCAAACGAGGGTTTGGTACAACTATACCTTAATTATTTAGGTAGGAACGCCGTCCAATCCCAACCTAGGGACTCTCGGTTTGATGGGCTTGTTGGCACTTACCCATCTGTGCTTAGGGCCAGGAGAATCCTACTACCCATGCTAAGTCAAAACCTCCATCCAAGTGTTAGAGTATCCCATACTCTAACCCAATACAAAGTGACAATACTCCAGTGCATCCTGCGAGGGCATGGTCTACAACTGGCCTATTCCTACCTCGATTCGGTTTTGAATGAGGGAAGCACTTTTAAACGACTTAGTAATTCCCGTTTGGTTATTAGATTCAATTTTAACGGCTTACATACATAAGGCGGGTGAATGAGCTATTTGTAACATACATTCATACATGCAAATGAATATAAAATGATCAAATAAAATTAAAATGGACTGCTATGGGCCTATATTACATCGTAATATTATTCTAGTAAACCTATACTAGAAACATATATTAGGCGGGCTTCCATCTTCTCCTTCTGGGCTTGCACCTCCAATTTGGGCTCGCACCTCCAATTGGGCTCACCACTCCATGGGCTTCATCTTTTACATATTTTATAATATTTAACTTAAATAAAATAAAATTACATTAAAAGAAAACGACACGCAGGCCGTATTTACCCAAAAAAAAAATACAACCCAACTCGTAAAAGGCCCAATAGCATCCAATCATACATTCATTCAACCATTCATATGCATCCAATACATACAATTCAAAAGCATGTCAAAATGCATGATTTAAGCCCATTTAAATTATGTCAAAGCCATTATTAGGAAATCGCCAATATTGGCCCACCATGGTTCTAACCCTTAACGGGCTTTGGGCCTCCAGCCCAGGCAGTCCAACTGCTCCCACTGGAATTGGGAAACCATGGGTCCAATTTAGCCGTCCGAGTAATTGTGCCAAAATTACCCGAACCAATTTCCATTAACCATATTAATTTCCAAAACTAATATCACATGAACAAAATAAAATTCATCCAAGAAACCATGCGCATTTAAATTACATAAATTTAAACACACGAATTTTAAAACCAATTAAAATTTCAAAATGGGCCCCGGACCCAAAATACCCGCAAAATCCAAAAAACTGGGCCCGGCCCGCTGCAGCTAGGGCAACGAGGTTGCCCTAGCAGCAGCAGCGGCGCAGCCGCCTAGCGGCTGCCCGCTGCTGCCGCCTGCAGCGGCGCTGCCGCAGCTGCGGCAGCAGCGGCTGCCGCCGCGCCTCCCGCCGCGTGCGGCGGCCGCCGGCCGCGATTCCGCCGCCGGCAGCCCCGCCCCCGGGAGGCCGATTTTTTTTTTTTTTTTAAACAGAATTAAAAAATAAAATTAACCATTCATCATCCATAGCAATTCACCAAGAATCACAAAATTAACACAATAAAATTAAACTAACTTAAACCTATATGCAAATTTAATTTTCATTGTATCAAAACATATGGGAAAAATCATAAAACCCATACCATGAATCCCAATCAAAAACATCCAATTTCAAAACAGGGATTCAACCAAATTAATCAATTTCCACAGATCAAAAGCCCGCTCTGATACCACTGTTGGGATTTGTCACCGGAAATCACCCGATAAAAGCAGAAGAACGCGGTGATTTCCTCAAATCCAGTCCCAGGAGCAATTGAAGTGGAAATTGAAAAACTTAAAATTAAATAGAAAGGGATTAAATTTCTTACCAGAAAAATCTCTTTCTAGAGATGGATGATGACTGCAGAATTCAATTGAGAATTCCTCCACTCTCACGTACACGAACGCTTGGCGAATACAACCCGTGCTAGCGTCGGAAAAACAAAACAATGGAGGAGGAGAGCTAGGAAATTTCGGCTAGGAGTGTATCAACTAGTCGTAGCCAAAATTTCTAACCCTAGGTATTTATACCTAGGGTTGGCCGAATTCTCTAAGGGGAATTCAGGCCCATCTTGGCTCCTCTCTATTCTGTGCGGGCTTCCATGTTTTAATTTAGGCCCAGTCTAATTTTAATTACTTTGGTTTAAATTAATTTCAAACCCAATTTTAATATATCCATCTATTTAATATATTACTCCAAGTAATATATTATTTACATCTAAATTAAAATTGGTTTGACAATTAATTTAATCCATCAAATTAAAATTAACTCTACACAAAATAAGATCATATGTAAACCCATACATATGAATATTTCCACCTAGGAAATAATTTCATAATTAATCCAATTAATTATGAAGAGCCAATAGAATATATTAATTTTATTATTATGACCAATCCAATTGATCCTTATAATATAATTAATATATACATGCTTCTCCCTCCACTGTGTATACTCCAAGTATACAAGTAATTCCTTAAGTCTGCATTCTATCGTTCTATGTGTACGATCCTGTGGGCCCATCTTTATGTTGGCAGCGGGCCTTTGGCCCGCAGACTGCAGTTGGGCTCTAGCAAGCCACTGCAGCCCCCAATTAAGATGGAGATGGCAGTCTAACTGATATCGTAACCCTGTAGTTTAAACTTGTACATCCCATGTCATTGATATCGGTATCCAACACAGAGGCATGGATTGATCACCCTCTTTTGTGTTCGGACATTAACTTGATCCCGAATGTACTGATGCTCACAAACAAGTTCCAACTTGTTTGGGTGTGGCCACACTCTTATCAGTCACATTCATCAAGTGGCCGGTGATATCTTCTCAGTTGGTTACTGAGTGACAAATCCCTTCTGCATATCCATAGTATTACCATGTTCAGAGACATACCCGAAAGTACCCATACTTGGCACCCTATTACAGGCCCTTTAGGCGTACCCCTAAGTATGCGACTTCACATGTAACACCATCATATGGTCAGGTCAAAGGATCCATACAAGTACTACACGAGAATCCATTGTGATACCATACCATGTGGATTACTCGTTTAGTGGATCTATCCAGTACCATGCTCCCAGGCATGTACCCATTAACTTGGTTGACATTCCATGTCCAATGACCGGTAAGACACCGCTATACAACCAGGTTAATGATAGTCTGTTGTTCCATTCATTCCCATGACTGGAACAGACTACGGATCTATTTATGGTCATATCGTTAACCCTATCCATGGTCTTACTGCTAAGTGCATGACACTAGTCGTCATGGATATAGATATGTCCATTGGATACTTCATTTACTATACTGCACAAGATAAATATAATAAATGAATTGATGCCTTTATTAATGACACAAATGAGTACAACACATAAATCCAATAAATGTATAGTACAAATACAAGGACCAATGCCTCGGGACTAGGGCATTTCCAACAATAAATGCATACAACTTCAAAGCATCTTAAGCATCAATGGAGTTCTCAAAACGATTCATGTTTTAAAAAAAATACAAATGGGAACTCAATTCTAAAAAAGAAACAACACATGCCTAACTTCTAAATCCCCTACAAGTTTAATTTCAATACGATGAAAATGAACTCTTAGAACCTAACACTAATACAGATAATAATGCACAAAAACTTAGAAATAATTATGTATAAAGAGGTGTCCATTCATCGGCAAAAGGAGGCAAACATGAGATAAATAAATATACTACAATGATGAATCTAGATTTAGTGATATTGTTAACAAGTACACATGTTAAACATTCCTTATTTAACCAAATGAGCTCAAGGCAGACAAGTATATCTATTTTTAAAACGGAATTAGTCCTTTATGAGAAGAATGAAAATGAAAGCAGATTCATTATGTTTAGTTTCATAGAACTCTTATTTAATAAACAAAAAGGATAACCAAAACTACGTGGTAACCTGTAGAAAGCTAAAGTTACTTCCAATCAATGACAATTTAAAGATGAAAATATCAAACCGTTAGGACTGACTTGTACAGTGATTCTTTTATGTTATTAATTGGTGACTGATTTGAAGCCAAGACCTAGACAAATTAGGATTTTACTTACAGCAAAAGTTAGATTAAACTCAGAGAAATCATAACCTGAAACATAGACAATCAGGAACCAAAACAACCTAAAGATTACCAGGTCATATAAACTAGCAATACATAATGAGTCTAATTGACATAAACAAGATACATATAAGAAAGAGATGTCATTTCAATTTAGCATCTCAAATTTCTTTCTTTAACAAGATGCAAAATAACAAATTAATAAGTTTAATCAAAAATAACTTGCTTACTTAGTTTATTAGCCAACAATTTTATTAGATGAAACTATTAGTACATCGCCGTAGAAGTAAGAATTCTAGTAAATGAAAATAGCATGCAACAATTACATGAAATGAAAAAGAAATCGAAGACTTCCAAGCATAATTGAAAATTGCAGCAGACTAATCAAAATGGCCAAACTGATAGACGTAAGACAAAAGCCAACAATCCCACAAACACATCATCCCAAAGAAAGAGCAGAAGAAGATCAACAGAATAGTAACACATTGGCAAATGTCACTGCAGCTACCAAAGTATGCATCAGTCAACAAAAAAAAAAAAAAAAGCAGTCCCATAACCAAAAATGGTAGCACCAATCACCAGAAAGCCAATAAACTTCACTTACAAAAAACAGTTAGCAACCCAAAAGAGAGAATTTTATCAATTAAACCAAGCAAAAAAGTGCGATTGCCTTGAGGTATCACCATTGACAACATCCCAAACAATCCAGACATTTAATAAGGTAAAGTAACAATTAAGAAAATAAAGAAAATTGAGCTATAGTACAATTACTAGAATAGTATTTATAATTACACATGCCTATTTTAGCATTATGAAGCTTACAAAAAAAACTTGTAGCCATCTGCTAAGTCTTTAATAACATGAATGTATATCATGTACCTAACAGAACATAATTATCAACATCATGATTGGACTACAAAATGGATTAACAAATTCTTTCTTCCAAACAAGTTTGTCCCTTAAAATAGTGGACATTCACAAACCAGTTACAACAAGAAAGTGACAGTATATTTCACCAACTACAAATTTCAGCCAAGATCGACACAACACTAACCATATCGAAATTTACTTAAATTTAGAAAAGATGTGAAACTTTAAATTATAGAGATTATGCAGATACCTTATTTATTTGCTCATTTTAAACAGAATGGACAAAGCATAAAATTTCTCCAAATTACTGGTAGGCTGAGGCTTTTCCATAAGTGATAGAACAATGAAAGAAGAGAAATTTAAGAACAACTGATTAAATTTTGACATAAATTGCTAAAAGCCATTTAGAGATAATGAACAGAAAATCTCAAATCGATATTATTATATGACCATAGGACATACAAGAGGAACTTAGTAGTCATAAGCACATGTGTTGCTGTCGAAGAACTCTATTGAAGCTAACTAAAGTTGCAAAGCAGGTCTTCTCCGGAGATATTGGCATCAATCGAAAAGGAAACCCTAACAGGGCGTTTGGCTATTGATGGGGATAGGGATAGGGATAGGGATAAAAGAGTGGGATAGGGATAGGGATAAAAGTTAAAAGTGTGATATGGATAATTTAAGATTTCTTCAAAAAAAAAAGGGATAATTTAAGATATGTTTGCTATGTTGGATATGGATAAATCAATATAAATGATGAAATTACCCCTAAACATGTTTAAAATAATAAATGATATATTACTATGTGAAAACATATTAAAATTAGTCTATTAAAATAAGGAAATCTTGGCACAACAAATTTTGTCAAAATAACATAGCATAGAAATAATTACTTATGTGAAAACATATAAAAATTAGTCTATTAAAATATGGAAATCTTCACAAAACGAAGTTGTATCAACTTAAAAGTGTACAAAAAAAATAAAAAGCAGTAGAGTAAGAATTTCTTAATCCTTAAATTACGCTCTATGGCTGCTTTGTTGCCCCTTTAAATAGTTGACAAATCACTATGAACGGACTTACAAGGAACCGCTCGGAGCGTCGGGTGGAGAAACCCAACAGTCATTTTTGAAATGACCAGCCAGGTCGCGAGCGCGACATGCGTGTCGCGCTCGCGACCGAAAGAAACAAGGCCATTGTGGCCTTGTTTCGCCAGCGCGACAAATTTGTCGCGCTAGCGACGTCAACGTTTGCCTTGTCGCGAGCGCGAAAAATTTTGTCGTGCTCGCGACCTTAGCCAATGTGGCCACAATGGCCTGCGTCGCCAGCGCGTCGCGCTGGCGATGCCTACATTTGCCTCGTCGCGAGCGCGACAAATTTTGTCGCGCTCGCGACTGAAGGGAACAAGGCCATTGTGGCCTTGTTTCGCCAGCGCGACAATGCTTTCGCGCTGGCGACGCCCATTTCTGGCAAGTCGCGAGCGCGATTATTTTGGTCGCGCTCGCGACCGAAGTGCGAGAAATTTTTCCAAAAATAAACCATATTATCCCAAGTCCTGTAATTAGTTGATTCGATTGGACCGTCGCTATGGATCAGTTCTTACAAGTAGAAAATCCGACCCAAAAGTAAAATGGTCAACGGCCCACTATTGCTTTATCTAACTAATCCATCAGTTATGTAAATAACTAAAGTCAAGATTATTCTTCATTGAAATTCATCATAACAAACACTATTAATTTACATTTGATCAGAAATTTGCCACATCTTTAACCTGAACTAATCCTAATTATGTCAACTACCTAGGTCTAAGCAAAATCAAAATGCAATGCAATCCTGATTAAGCATACAAAAAATTCCCATTTGACATATGGAACTCATCATTATGCTCTTCTATTTCAACACCAAAGCTTACCACCTACTGAAATAATAATTAGCACATCAAACACAAACTTGTTTATTAATAACCAAAAGATGTGGGTAAGATTACAAAGATGCGATGAACAATATTCATACAGACAGAACATATAGCTAGCAGGTGACAATTAAGTACTATTGTATAAGGTTTAACTAAGCAATCTAACCACTAATCATCAGTAGTAACACTTGATTCATGTTCTTCCGTCCCTCTCATAAGTTTTGCCTCGTTACACCAAATACAGTGAATCAAAGTTTGTTCCTGAATAGCCCCAAAATTTAAGAGGCAAATATGAAGGGAAATAAGAAGTGGTAAGGCAACTTCCTCAACCGCAGATCAATGTTGCTTCTTGCTAGTTGCTGCTTCCCAGGTTTGTAAAATATGATTCACAATGTCAGCAGCGCCAACATGGTGCTTAACCTGTGTGATTGAAGTACATAATCAGAAAACAGCATGGCCTCAAGACTGAAGCATATACCATTTCACCACAGAAATGCTTAGAATCAACTAACTAGACTAGCTAATAGATGCTGAAAAATCTCAATCATGATATGAATTTTTGAAGCAGTAATATGGCAAAACTCAACTCAACTATGCATAGAGCAAGATGCTTACAACCTCCTGAGGTATATCATTAACCTTAGAGAAAGAAGTGACACAGGATAAGTAGCAAATTAGGCACCATAAATCATACCCATGATCAGCAGATAGCAACAGTGAAAAATAACTTGAATATTTACAGGTGTGCAGTAACATTTACAAGTATTACAAAACATTAATATATAAAGACTTCAATTGATACTCGACCTTTTAGATATCCTTAATCTGCGTTCTCTGAAGATTTGAATTCTTAAAGAGAACTAAAAGGGAAGAAAACCTTTTGAAATCCCTAGGAACTGAAGTCACTAGCTGGCCACATCAAAGAGGACAAGTTAACAATGTGTATTTTCCTTGCACATGCACCAAAACAAAAGTTAGTCATCTCTAGATAGCAAGATACTCAACCATCTATCACAGACATAGAGTTCCCCACACATGCCTGGATACTTAAATTTTGGTGGGTTTCCTATGAAACCTCCAATTAATTGATATATGCAACTATATTATGAATGTGACGGTTGACACATGGCTCAAAAGAATGACCTTGGGATAATTCTTTATGCATGTTCCAAAAATTATTAGCCATCTAGGCAATTTACAAAAATGAAACTGCTGCTGAAGCATAAAACTATCAATGATCAAGCATAGAGCACTAAAAGAGTACCTGGAAAAATGTCATCCAATGAAAGGAAGCTATCCAAGCAAGAATGAGATCGGTGCTGAGATTGAGCGTCAGCAATCAGGTGACGGTAGTCTTCTCCTTTACTCTTGGGCAAACTAACATCAGTGGCTTTATTCATACTGTCCCTAGAGGGTTCTTCTGAACCTTTGAATTCTTCCTCCTCATAACAATCCCAATTGGAGGGGAGGGCAGACTGTCGAGCTTTCTCTTTAACTTGCTTCCCCAATGCCTTATTTCCAATTCCAGCAGCACCACTACTGCCTGCAGATGTAGCTTTAGCTTTTTGAATAGAATGAGGCTTTTTACTATGGTGGAGGGAGTGAGCCCTCTTAGATTTTGCCAAGGATTTTGCATCCATTACTGAAAACAACGCTTAATAAAACATCATCTAGCATGCACCACAAAAATTCATCATTGTTGTAGCATAAAAATTTCAAAAATTACATATCAGAAAAAAAAGTACAGAGTAATGAAAAAAGCAGTCAGATGCCAAAGATGTAAAGTAAACTTATCAAAACAAAACGAAAGAAGTGATAACAAGATTAAGAATTGATAGCAGTGTAGGTTCAAACTGTCAATCACGAAACACGAAAAATCTCATACTTAAGAGTAAAAAAAAAAAGCAAGATAAGTTCTAAACTGCTCACTTTTTTTCTCTTGGTTCCACTACATATTCTTCTCTATTTCTTATGATTCAATGGCGAATTTCCTGCAGAGTAGATAAGCTCCAAAAAGTGCGTCAAGCTGTAGCTCAAATTGCAATCACATTCCCGAGGAGAAAAATTAAGAGAAAACAAGATTAGAGCAGAATCAGAGCAATAATTGTTTCAAATTAACATGCTCAATTGAGAATTAGCCAGGAGATTTTAAAGATTATGCAGAGCAACAAAATTGATAAACTCTAATGACTTCAAAGAGTGGGGAAATGCAATAAGCATAAAGGGTCATTTGGCTGCAGTGACTTGATTCCTAATACTAAGTAGACATCCCATCTGGCCCAAGATTTTGCAACAAGAATCACTAATTTGAATGATTTTGTTGGTTGGAAATACTGAAGAGAGTGCTTCTGACAAAACTCATGATTAGAGCAAAATCCGAGTAAATCTGCTTGCTATACATGAAACATAGCAGTCATATTTTTCTGTAATCAACTGACAATAGGCCTAGTTTGTTAAAAAAAAACATATCCGTTCTGTCAAATTCTGTGATATATTCTTTCATTCTTCAATGTTGGGTATTGCCATTCATGAAGCTTAATTAACTAAACATGTAAAATATCTAAATATTCACACACCTTATAGAAGATTGATAAGAACCACAGAGAAAAAACCAAGAAGATTTCGAATTCATCCACCTTGCAATTGTTCATCCGTGGCAAGGATAAGCATAATTACAAATCATTCATGTTCTGACTCCACAATTATTGTTACATTTTATAATGAATTCCATCATTCAAATTCAAATTGAACAAGGTAAACAAAATCAAATTAAAGAGAAATACGAAAGAGAAAGAGGGAACCGACCTGATATCAGAAGGAAGAGAAGGTTTATTAGCGGCAGAACAAGAGATAGAGGAGAATTTTAGCTTCTTACAATAACTATATCTTGTATTATGAGAAATGGAAGTGAACAAATCATGCCTATGCTTGTGATTGATAATATGGCAGGTGAAGCTAATCCTGGGCCATTTGGGGATGAACAGAAAGAGAGAAGTGCTATGAACGATTTCAAGAGGCGGTTAATTGTTCGCGGCGACCTAACCGGAGGTGGGAGGAGGCAGATTGAAGAAGATGAGACCGAAAATGATGATGAGAATGAGGGAGAGCAGAACAGGGCAGATGAGACATGGGTTTGTGGGAGCTGATGGAGAGAGATGGCTGGAGAACGAAGAAGGAGATGAAGGAGAGCAGGAACTGGCTGGAGAACGAAGATGGAGAGGACAAAATGGGTAAAATTTTTAATATCCCTATCCCAGCTGAGTTATACCTGGGGGGGGGATGTATTTGCATTTGGGATAGGGATGGGATAAAATCCCTTATCCCTATCCCACTTACACCTAAACAAATGGGGGATAGGGGTGGGATAGGGATAAGAAATCCCTATCCCACCTTTTATCCCCCATACCAAACACCCTGTAAGTTCACTCTTAACTTCACTAGTTGAAGGAAGCTGGTTGTTCTTCAAAGAAAGGAGCAAGTGTGGTTTTATTTAAGAGATTTTGAGGGAGATTCCCGCTAAAAAATTTGGCATCAATAGCCAAAAGAATGAGTAAAGAAATTGTTCACAAACTCTGTTTTGTAAGTAATGATAATGATATTAATGAGGGTCTTTTAAAACCCTCATAAAATAGGAAAGGCGCCGTTTCTACGTGTCAGTGGAAGACGTTTTTAATGTTTACGCAGCAAAGCAAACCAAGGAGTTTTTATCAATTTGCTTTATATGATAATTATAGTTACGAAATTATTTTTACAAAACGATTTTCATAAAAGATTCAAGACCGAAATCTCAAAGAAAATATAGAAGTCGCAACCTGGCTCAGCTCAATCGGAAATTTAGGTATAGCCAAAATCAGGTGAGGGCCACTATACCTTCCAAAGATCTAGAGCCGGACGAGTCAGTTACTTGTTATCTAATTAAAATACACGCTTCAACAATCAAATAATAGCATTTCATGAACTAAGTTGATTTTATTTTAAAGCATACTGCATTTATATAAGGGACTAAAGTAGCAAATAAATTAATTATTACAACCATATCGAATCAAATAAGTTACCCTAGGGGATGTAGATAACCAAATGGGGAATATGGATACAATCGCCTAAATTACACGAATTTATCTATCATAATAATGAAACCCTAACATACATCTAATCCTGCAAAATAGAGGTTAGTATGCAAGTAATTGCATGTAGGACTCAATCAAGACAGAATGAGATAATAAATGAGTTGAGGTCATACATTTAGAGGGGATAGCCGGACAGACTCGATAAATCTCACCGCTAGACTTGGAAAATGTTTTGAAACGTCCCTATGTTGATTTTAAGAAATACGGTTTTGAAAACAATTTTTCTGGTTAATTATTTAACATGGCAAGTGAGTTGGATTTCAGGAAACTAGGTCTCCATCTTTGTTCTGTTATAATCCATGCTTCTGGAATGTGAATCTAAGGTTCAAATATAGTAAAATGCACGAAGATTGATTTTCGGTGATTCTGTCCCTAATTAACACCTGCACGAGTGTTGAGACAACAACCGTGCAGCTGTATATTTACACCCATGCAGGTGTCACTTCAAGACCCATGAAGAATTTCGAATCATAAACTATTCACGGTTCTGTTCTGAGAACTAAAAACCGTGCAGTTGTTGCGACAGCCACATGGCTCTAGTTCTCAGCCCAGAACTGAAAAAATAGAGTATTTTAAAAAAGATGCAAATAATGCCCAAATCTACACAAACAAGGCAAATGTTTAATTTTCCCCAATATTTACCCTTGTAGCGTGGATCTACAACTTTAGGAGGTGAAAATCTTCAAGAAAAAAAAAGATCTGATTTCAAACCCGAACTTTAAGCTCCGGAAATGGTTTCAAGCTCCAAATGATAAGGTTTTGGTGTTCAGATTAGTCTCTAAACCTCTTAGAAGTTGTAGTGAAGTATTTTCCTAAGATTTCTAATTGATTTTAAGCCTAATAACAGAGATTGAAGATGAAAATTGAAGAAACAAGACTTGAATTTTTTTTCCTCTTTTCTTCCTTTTTCTTCCTGTTTCTCTCGAAAAAATTTTCCAACCCCTAATTCATTATTAGAAATGGTATTTATAGGCAAAATAATGAACTTTTCTTGTTAAATTTACCCCTTAGAATCCAAAAAAATTTCCAAGTAAAAGAGTGACGGTTCTGTCAGAGATCAACACCTGTGCAAGTGTTGATGCAAGAGTCATGCGGTTATTGGCACATCAGTCGTGTGGCTGACGTTACAGCCATGCGGCTGTTGTTCCTACATTGCCTCTTCTTCATTCAGAAAATGTTCCGAGCCTTGAAGTTCGGTCGATTATACCTTTGATGTTAAATTGACTCCGAATCCCACGGCTGTAGAAAGCTATAGAAGCAAACCATTTATTCATCACTTAAACTTGGGATTAAAATCTTGAGCTCACAGGCTACCCCTTGTGTATCTAAATTCACGGCTTGTGGGATTACCTTGTCCCGTGGTGAATTTAGATGCATGATAGGGAGCGCGATAAGAAAGAAAAGAAACATACCTGCCCCTAGCTTTGGCTGAAGGACTTGATTGATCGCTACCTTTTAAGGTCGTATGGGACCGATTATCTTTTAGAGTCGTGTAGGACTGATTACCTTTTAAAGTAGTATGGGACTGATTACCTTTTAGAGTTGTGTGGGACTATTACCTTTTAAAGTCGTGTGGGACTTTATTACCATTTAGAGTCATGTGGGACTAATTTACCTTTTAAATTCGTGTGGGACTGATTTACCTTTTAAAGCCATGTAGAACTTATTACCTTTTAAAGTCGTGTAAAACCGATTGCCTTGTAAAGTCGTGTGGGACTGATTACCTTTTAGAGTCATGTGGGACTTGGGACTGATTACCTTTTAGAGTCATGTGGAACTTGATTATCTTTTAGAGTCGTATAGGACTTATTACCTTTTAGAGTCGTGTGGGACTGATTATCTTTAGGAGTCGTGTGGGACTTGATTACCTTTTAGAATCGTGTAGGACTGATTACCTTTTAGAGTCGTGCGGCACTGATTTACTTTTTAAAGTCATGTAGAACTGATTTACCTTTTACATTCATGTAGGGTTGATTTACCTTTTGAAGTCATGTAGGACTGATTACCTTTTAAAGTCGAATGGGACTTTTTAAAACAGACATTGTGTTGGGTTATGCCCTAGTCCCTATGTGATGTACCTTCTTATTTTGTGTATGAGAACACATTTGCTCTATATTAATAAAAGGCATAGTCATATTTATTTAATTACTTATGCAATTAATAAATATTGAGAATCCATAAACTAGTGTTCACTTATGTTTGTTAGTTGCGTGTACTGAATAAGTAAGACTATAAGTTTGATGAACACAGTTTTAAAGCTATTCCTAGTCTGTTATAATCATGGGAATGAATATAACTAAAAACTAGTATGTTCCTTGTGGGATGGGTGGTGTCTTACCGACCATAGGACTTGGAAAGTCTATCGAGGACATAGGTACATGTTGGTGAACAGTGTACTGGATTGATCCGCTTATAAGAACACTACATGGTGAAGTGTCATAAGTGTTTCACATGTATTGCTTATATTGGATCCTTAGACCCGATATTACTATACTCCTTGATGTGACCTTTTATACTTTGATGTGAGCCTAATGGGCCCGTAACTGGGTTCCAAGTATGGGTACGTTGGGTATATCAGGAAGCTTGTTAGGACTAGGAGTAATATGAAGAAATTGCCTATCTCGTCGCCGAAGAGATGATATCACCGACCTCTTGACGAGTGAGACTGGGTAGTGTATGGTCGTACCTAAATAGAATAATTATTGGATAATCATTTATTTGATCTTATCAGTCTACTTGGATATCAAGTAAATGTCCTAGCACTTAGAAGGATGACAGTGCCATGCCTTGTGTAAGACACCAATATTAGATGTGTAAAAAATCATATAAGAATGCTACAGGTGTAAGTCGTTATGATCTTGACATCTCCATATATAAATTAGCTTCAACTCTTTTATTACTTTGCATTGTTTCTCTTTAACAATCGTAGTACCAAAAATTTTTTCTTCTATGTCTTGTGTACTTGTCAAGGGAGATGTTTGCATAAATAAAGCATAAGGCCCTAGCTAGTTGAAATCACTGTGATCAATAGACACTTGAATTGAGATGTATCACTTAGAGACATAGATTGTATAAGCAACTTCTTTTGACTAACCATAAATCAAGGGGATGAAATAGGTGTTATGCACGTTCTTGATTTTGAATGTCTGTGTTAAAAAAAAAAAGAAAAAGAAAAAAAAAGTTCACATGAATATTTCTATTCCGTTGGCTTGATTTGCGAATCCAAGTTATGAATAGTGCTAGTAGCCGCTTAATGAATATGCTTAGCCAACTAAGTCGGGTGCATTATGTTTGCTCTATTTTTGTTATCCGTTCGGAAAAGTTAAAGCATCTTAAGTAAGGTTAAATATTGTGAAAGATAAATAAATAAATAAAATAAGATCACAAAGTGATCCGTTAGTTGTTTGTGTCTTAGATAAATTGTGTGCTTATCCAAATCCTATTGTCCCTTGTTTATGTTTTTGATTAAGAAGCGATTAGGGGTCTACTATCCTAGTGATGCAAATCATATTCTAGTTGTTAATTGAGTAGCTTTGAGTGCATTAGTTCGGGCTAAGTGCCAAGTTTATTGCATCTTTCCCTTGATAAGCGTGCTTGATTTATTAGTTGATTTTTGAAACTATGATTTGTGAGATATAATGTGCTTTTAATTGTCTTTGGAGTTGGACTTGTTTTGTTTGCTTGAGGACAAGCAAGGTTTAAGTGAAGGGAATTTTGATAAGTGCATTTTATGCATGTAATCTGTCTTTGTTTTTAGGCTTTAATTGATATATTTTTAGCTAACTTAGGCAGATTTACTTCATTTTGTGTGATTACTCGTGCTAGGGACTCTGAAGTTGGAAATGCTCTTAAAGAGCCGTATTTGGGAGCTTGTAATGCAATGAAGTTGGAGCTTGAAAGCTTAACCCATGGGCATGGCTTATGGAGTGCTGTTAATGCTGAAAATGAGCCTAGGAAGCTGTTTTGCATAAGCCAAGATCCTGGCTTAAGGAGAGATGCGAATTTGAAAAACTTTTATGGGATTAGAAAACTTACTATTTTAGTTTGAGTTTATTTGACTCAGCCTTTTTGTGATAGGCTTTTGGAATATTTTTATTTTTTTTATTTCTAGTATAATTCTAATTAGATTTTCCTACAAAAATCTTAATTAGAGTTATTACCTTTTTAGAACTCTTTTCTTAGTTGTTTAGGTTTAAAAAGAGTTAGGTTTTTGTTTTTTTCTTTCTCTTCAATTTTTGGGAGACGTAAAAAATTTCTAGCAGCCTTTCTTTTCTCTCTTGAACATGTTCTTCCCCCATGAAGAACTAAAACCCTAATTTCTAGCTAGAAGAAAATTTAGTCTTGTAACGTCAACTGTGAGATCAATTGTTCTTAATTTCTTCTTTAATTCAAGTAATCCATTTCATTCTGTTCTTATTACTTTTGCATGATTTAATTAAATATTTGATTTAATTATTTACTTGTCATTGATTTGCTAGTTAGCAGATTAAATACATAATTGTTTAATTCACTTAACCTAGGTAGCAAATAACACGATTAACTATGGACAAGTTTTTAATTTGTGTTATGGATGAAATTGATATACTTTAAATAATCCCGCTTGTGTGATTATTAAGTAGAATTAGTGTCTCTTTTGTGTGTTAATGCTTTTGATTGAATTAAATTCCGAAGTTTGTTTGGAACTGTTTGATTAAATAGAGATAATTAATGAACTTCTCTTAGTTATCTATTCCATAAAAAGAGACTAGGTGATTCATGCTTTATGATAACTATAGCTAATTTATTTGAATGCATTGAAGTTATCTTTTGTGTTTGATCGATGATCGGTTGGTTTGACTTAAGACTTGAATCCGCCTTCTAGTTGGAATTCACCTTCCATAGATTTTTATTAAATTATTTCGTTTTTGTTAATTTTAAATTTTTATTTACAATTGCTAAAAAAAACCCCTTTTGGTTTTTCTCGTTCGAAACTGTAGAAGAGATAACCCGGCTAATCCCTGTGGATTCGATCCTGCTCCCTTTTACTACAAAATTCAGTTTCTGAGAGTAGGAAATTATTTTTGGTGTGCTCGACACACATCAATAACAACACAAAATAAAGTAAATTCGCCAAAGTTAAACCAAAATATAGTAATTCAAGCTTACAAACAAAAGTAAATTAAACGCATAAAAAGCACTTATCACTTACCATGAATCTAAAAACAATTTGGTATCTCTTAGATCCCTACCATACCACACTTTATTTACCATATCATACCATACTGTACTTTATTGACCCCTAAACCAAACATAGTATTACATTATTCAAGTATCTACTGAAGTAACTTTATTAAGTCTTCTTTCTAGTTCTTGAAACTTAATTTCCTTGTTTGTTTTACCAATATATTAATTTTCCTACGCTAATAAAATATTTATCGTGCCCAAGTTTACAAGGTATTTTTACCATTGTCATAAATTCACAAACCTTCAATTCATGTGAAAAAAAATCATCAACTTTAGAAAAATGTCACTCAGAATTAAGTTCATTTAACTCCAACCTATTAAAATTAACTTCAATGGTTAAGGGTAATATTGCAAATAAGACATGCGGGGATGGGGACTACTCCACTCATCCATTCTAGATAAAGATGGTCATATCCATTTATGAACTACGAAAAAATAGTCTTCATCCACATCCCCATAAGTATTAGGGTCCAGTGAAATAATTTTTCAATATATTATAACCATGTAAATATAATCTAAAAAAAAAATAGTATGATTACATGATACAAAAATTTATATCAATTATAATTCATAACCAATACATCAATCCACCAAATATTAAAAAAAAAAAAAAATAATTATCTAATTATAAAATTAATACATTAAAAGATTCATATAGGTTATAAATTATAAAAAAAATAGCAATCCACTAAACATATTACTAATTCAATTATAGGCACGGTATACCATTACAATATTGAGTTGGAAATTTGGATTATTTGATTAATTTATAAAAATATTTTTACCAAAAAAGTAATATAACTATATATCAATATTTTTTTCTTAATATAAAGAATTTTCGAGAGAACATGATGGAGTGGAGATCCTCGTAGGGTTGAAGAAAAGTTTCTCGTCCTCACCCCATCTCTGTCTTAAGAGTAATATTTTTCCTTGTTCTCGTATTGTGCGAAAGATAAATCGGATTTCCTATAATCCGCCTATCGTGTCCGATTACCATTGATTGAAAAGAAAATCAAGTTGAATCAAGAGAGAATAAACTCACCGGATTCATCTCTTCTAGAGACTGCTGCAGAATCGACTCTTTAAGCAATCTCTAAAGTCCAGTGCATGAACAACTAACGAACGGGAACCAATGCTAGTCGAAGAACCAAAAGAATGGAAAATTACATCAAAGAATTCGGCCAAAAGGGGGCTGTTTTTGGTGCTAGCCAAAATCTCCTTATATGCTAGGGTTCAGGTTAATTTTTCCTACTTAAGTGTGCCTTATACAGTCTCCTATTATGATTGGGTTTTAATTAGGTTAATTAAACCTATGCCCATTAGGATTATAATTATATAAATAAACTTTATTTTAAAAGTAACCTAAGCCCATTAGGATTACAATTATATAAATAAACTTTATTTTAAAAGTTTGTAATATATAATTTAATTCTATTTGGCTAAATTTAATTACCCCTAAATAAAATTAAATCACACTTAAGTAAATACAATACATGTATATTAATTTTCCTTCTTAGGAAAATAATTTAATTAATTGTTTACTTTATGTAATTCAATTAATTGATAAATTAATTAATTATATTATGTAAACTTATTAATTAAATTAAATCAACCCAATGTTAATTAATTACCTTGACATCGAATGTCAACTAATTAATTAACGCATTCCTTCCAATATATATTACATGTATAAGTTTTATAAGTTCCTGCTCAGTTGATCTGTGTGCATGATCCTATGAGCTTGTATTTATGTTGGCAGTGAGCCCAAGGCCCACAGACTGTAAGTTGATTCTAGCAAACCGTTACAGCCCCCAATTAAGACAGAGCTATAGTAGTCTGTTGAATACACTTACCCAGTAGTAATCTCATAGTATCATTTGCCAAATGATACCGATATGAATAAACAAGAGGCACGGTGTCCGCAATCCTCTTCTGTTGTTTATTATATTTCTTGATCTTAAGTGAACTGACTAATCAAATAAGCAACCAACTTATTTGGGTATGGCCATACACTTACCAGTCTCACTCATCAAGTGGCCAATGATACCATTTTGGTGTCACCTAAGTGGCAATTCCATCATTTCATTATCAATATCAATATGTTCACCTGTCCACCCAATCATACCCATATTTAGCATCCTTTTACAAAACATGTTAGGCGTATGCTAAAGTGAACCAGATTCCATATTGATCCTATAATAAAATTTGGTCTGAGAACAAAAGAGACCTACTTAAGAAAGACCTATGATGTGACAACCATGTGGCTTTCTTGTGCGGATCGATCCAGTCTCATGTCAACGATATGTACCTGTATTCATGACTGACTTTACAAGTATTATGGCTAGTTGAAAACTACCATACAGTCATCGAATATACAAGTATGTGATTCTAGTTGTTCCCACGATTAGAATAGATTTGGGATATGTTTTATGATTATCAATAAATGGATACTCTATTCATGTTATAGTACAAGATATAAATCGAATAGATTAAATGGCTTTACTAATGTGACACAAATGATGTATACATACAAAGAATCTTAATGTATAATACAAAATACAAAAATTCAATACCTTAAGAACTAAAGTACACCAACATGTATAAAGGACCACGTAACTTTCTCAATATGCCATTTTGCTATCTAACAAAAAGGAATTCAACAAAGTACACGAACTGAAAGAATCTTTATATTTAAATTATTTATCGTAGCTAGAAACATTTTTCCTATTTAAATTTAGTTCATGTGCAATTTTTTGTTTTTTCTCCTTACATTCTCAAACTCTATATATATATATATATAATATATATATATACATATCGAACTTAATATATATATTTATCTTTGTGGTGTCTGACTCTCAACATAATGTTACCATGATTGGTAGATTGGAGTAAGTTGTTGTTACGTGTCACAAAAAGACAAGTTTGTGTGTTTAGAGCCAGAGTGGTCCAACAGTATTTGAGAGTAAACTCCGTGACAGGCAGGTGATGATATCAAAATGTTGTGAAGGACAGTGTAACATGTACTTTCGTATTTTCCATTCCGTACCTAACCACTCATTCATTTTTTTTAATAATATTTATTTATTAATTAATTTATCAAAATAAATATATTTAATCTGCTTGCAAAAAGGTTTTTCAGTGTTGAGATATGCAAGCTTTGTCTCTTCAAGTCTCGTGCCTATATTCCCGATAAACTCGTCTCATCTTTCCGCCATGTGTGTGGGGCCTACTTCTATTATAATTCATCATTTCTTGTCTTCTTACATTACTTCCATTTATTACTCATGGTCGTCTAGCTTTTCAAAATTATAATATAATAATGGCCAAATACATATGCGACCCCTCCAACTTTAATTTTTGAGCTGTTTACCCCCTCAACTATTTTAGCGACCTATCTAACCCTTCATCTATTTTAAAGTGATATTTTTAGACACTTTAAATTGACATAACCACTCACAGTATAATACGTACATTACACGCGTCTGACACAAGCCACGTAGGACACACGATGTAATTTTACTAATTTAACCCTGGCAATTTCTCTCTCTAGGTAAATTCTTCATCTTCTTCGTTGAAAAAGCAAAATTCTCTGCACCCTCTGTTCTTCTACAACAAAGCTTCAAAATCTTTCGATTTAATCCTTTGATTTAAGTACACAATACTTCGATTTCGAGTTCCAATGATTGAAAATTGTTTTTGTTGAGAATCATTATTAAGAAAATTGCAGCAATTTTAGGGATTCTGTTGTTCAGAATTGATCTTTCGTTTGCTGAAGGAGAGGGAGAGACCACTTCGATGCATAAGTAAGTGTAAACTGATTGCGTTTATTGCTTGAACTTTTCAATTTTCTTTGTTGAATGATAATGGTATTCTTGTTATAATGAAGAAAATTAGGGTTTTTTTTCTACATATTCTCTACAAGATGACACAGTTCTCTACATGTTGTTATGACACCTATACTGTTAACTTTGATGGTTAAGCAATTATGTAGCTTTAATCTGATTTGAGTTTTTCCCATTTTGTTTTGTGTTTCTTTTGTTTATTTTTTTACAAAGGATGACAAATTTTATTAATATAATAATCCATCATGGGGGAAAATTAGTGAATGGTTCAGTCCTTAATTACGAGGGTGGAGAGGCAGAATCTATCCCTAACTTTGATATAGATAAGTTTTCTATACCAGAGCTTAAAGGTTATACGAGAGATATGGGATATAATGATGATGAGATTGACAGATTTTACTACAAGCCATAAGGGAGTTCTGTGTTTCAAGAAATAAATGACTCTTACTTATTGGACTTGGCTAAAGGGTTTAAAGATGGTCAACATGTTCACATCTTTGTGGCACATGTTATAACTAAGCCCAATTTTGTTGAGCCCAATGCATTGAATACAAAACTTGGGTCCAATGGTAATGATGATGGGGATGTAGGCCAGGAATTTTTCAAAGATCCAAATCAATTACCAATCTTAGATACTGTTTTTATGGATGATTGGGCCAAATATCAAGGGGTGGAGCAAAGGATAGGAAGAGAAGAGGACATTGAAGACTTAACTGTGAACCAAAGCATAAATTTTCAAACTGGCATATCATCTATAGAAGCACCTGGCTTAAATGTAGAAAAAGTTGGTGAAGATCCAGTTGGAGGCTATGCCAGTGATGGTAGTTCATCCAATGATGGTTCTCTACATTCGAAAAGCAGTTCCAGCTCCAGTGAGGATGAAGATGATTGTGTTCCAGGACCAGTCCAACAAGCTGTGGACAATCAACTAAGTGATGTGGATGAAGAGTTGATACAAGTCAGGGCAACTGTGAATCAATTTATGAATTCAAGACATAGGAGGAGCCAAGTTCAAGATCCAGGGCAGATACCACTTGGACATGCAGGGATTGATCCTGGTTTTGAAGATCTGAACAAAGAAAAAGGTAAATGTGAGCACGGGTTTTTTCCCGACCTCTATGATGAGAATTCCGGTGTTACTTGTGAAGCATATGTACTTGAATCAGACTTGGAAACGACCAGAATGTTGCCCGAAGAGTCTACTACCGTAAAGCGGATCCTCTGAGTGATTTTCAAGGTTTAGTGTACGCGTCAGATAGTCAAAATGTCGCCACGGCTCTAGCTAGAACCGGACGGCTCTGGTTTTTAAACCAGAACCACCCGGCTCTAATGCAAAATAGAGCCGGTCGGCTCTAGTGGATTGGACAAGTTGTCCCACCTTGTCCCAAGTCTGCGAAATTTGGTAAAAAACGACAAAAACAATTACTCAACGCATTTAATTCTGGAAATTATTTTGTCTGGAGAGAGATTTTGAAAAATCAATCAACAATAATAAAGGAGAAAGAGAGAAAAAAAAAAGGATGGGGGAGAAAGAAAAAAAAAAAAGAGAGAAGGTGAGGGAGAGAGATAGAGAGCAAGAGAAGAACCCAAAAACACAAAATCACAACACTAAAATCAATCTCCAAAGATCCATAACAAGTTACATAACCTTTACTCATTGATTCGGATCATTTCGGGTTAGTTTTGGAATTGTTCGGTTTTCGGCCGGTTGGACTTTAAGGGCAAATCCTAAGTTTCCAATCCGTTTCTTGACGTTCAAAGCATCAAAACAACATCAAGGTAAACTCTGAGAGGCCTTAAACCTGTTTGCATGGCTTTTTCTATGCGTTTTCTTTGTTTTTGCAAGTTTTAGAACCGAACTTACCCGAATAGAGCCGTACGGCTCTGTTCATCAAAGAACAGAGCCGGCCGGCTCTGGTTCCACAAGAACAGAACCGGCCGGCTCTGGTTCAATTAGAACAGAGCCGTACGGCTCTGTTCTTCAGGGACAGCTCCCCGATCTGTCCCGACAAGCCGAAAATAGCCCGTTTTCCATTTATACGCATTCTGATTTGATGTATTTCGGCTTATAAATATTCATACATCATTTTAACACCGGTTTTTGAATTTTTGTATGTACGAACATTAAATTTTCAAGTTTTCCGGGGTTTATTTTCTAAGTTTCAGGGTTATCTTATCCGAACCGGGTCTATGGTCCAGCGTTAGCGGATCTCTGAACTCTATAAATCCCTGGAAAATATTAAAAACAAATAAAATAGCATTTTAATAAATGTTTTTGGTGTGTTTACTGCGTTTTGGACCCTAGATGGATGTTGAATTTAGGAACCCATACGAACGGAGCCATGGATTCCGGGACAACAGACCCACGAAAATGAAAATTTGCATGTAACCGAGCCAATTGTTTTCTAAAAATTGGTTTTCCAGCATAAAATTACAGGGCGTTTCAAAACCGTTTTCTAGGTCTAACCGGTCCGACTGGTCGGGTCGACCCGTTATCCCCTAAATGCATGCCCCCATTTCCTAAAATTCCCAATTCTGTCCTGATTTGAGTCCTACTTGTGTGTGCAATATAAACTGTGCTGACTCTCTGTTTTGCAGCCTTTTATTTTTTATTTTGGATGTATTTAACAGATTTATCCGCGTATTTTAGGCGGTTGTAAAGTGAATTTTTATTTTTATTCGATCGGGTTGTAATAATTTAATTATTCACCGCTTTATTTTTATTTTATTTGTGTGAGCGCAGTGTGTTTAACTTAATGCAATAAAAATCAACTCTAAAAATGTAAAATACCATCAAAGAACATTGGCTAAATTCATTTTGATTAGACGTGAAATAAGGGACTTGTCTGAACCCTGAATCTCTGGATTAGGTACAGCAGTCTATACTCGGTAGGGAGCTGTACCGGAATTTCCCGGATGAGCTGATCCGGGTGGCGACTCTGTCACTGATCTCGGAATTTAGGTTTCGAGATCTTTTAAAGTAATAAAATGGGAAAATGTTTTCTACAAAAATGAATTTCGAAACAAACGAACGGTTTTTTTTTAAGCAAGATAAACAAAACCCGTTTTCCCAATCTCACCCCGAAAACAAAGAAAGAACATTTTCAATACCATTTCTTCTCGGACCCCCGCGTCCGCCCGTTTTCAAAAGAGAAAGAGGTTGTCCGCTCAGAGTGGCGACTCCGCTGGGGATTTCTACAAAAGTTTTCTTAAAACTTGAAAGAATTTGACAAGTCCTGAAAAATGTCTAATCAAAATAAGGTGGATGATTCTTGCATGGTATTTTATTTTTGCATTTCAGACATACTTGCATTAGGTTAAGTATCCAATATTTAGCCCGGTGAATTGTTGAAGTGTCGCCCAAATTCCTCTTGGTCTTAGGGGCGCGAATACGAAACACCACCCATAGCCTCGTACGAACCCCTTCGATTGGACCCTTGAGTGGGGAGAAGTGAGGAGTATATTTTGCTATGGGAGCCTTGATGTTATCCCGACTTTGGACCGAACTTATTTAGGCAACCCTAGTTGGACTCCCTTAGGATACCAAAACAAATCGTGTGAATAAAATAAATTGCGCCTTCATCATCCCCGGTTGGTGATCGAAGAGAACCCCTCCTAGGACTCGGTTAGAATTTTATCGACTTAACCACGTTTGGGGAAATAAGGTTGAAAGATTCGATTCGTGTGCTTATTGCTACATGTTCTCTTGTCCTACATGACATATTATCATCTACATCATTTCACAAACATAACATACTACATGTGAAGCATTTGTGTGATACTAACTCACATCTTTTGTACAGCCATATCCATTATTTTTCGTGTGTAAATAAATTAATTACCCGCTCGACATTTACACTAACCATATTTTTTGCAGCCATACACCTCATCATTGTGTGAAAAACAATAATTCATACACATCATTTGAATGTCACAAGCACTAACCAATTTATTTTGCAGCCATATGGAACGCATGTCATGCATAAAACATTCATGTGGGCCTTGAACAACCTCATAAGGCTCACACACATCACACCTCCTACCAAGTAGGAAATCATCTAGGTGCTCCACGAGCGCCGAAAATTTCATTTCATTCCATCAAATCATTTAGGTGCTCCACGAGCACCAAAAAGTTCATTTCATTTCATTAAATCATTTAGGTGCCCCACGAGCGCCGAGAATTCATTCATAAAATATTTTAGGTGCTCCACAAGCACCAAAAAATTACATTTAGGTGCTCCACGAGCGCCGAAAAATTTCATCACATGCATTAAGTCATTTAGGCGCTCGACGAGCATCAAAAATTTAATCGCATCCATTAAAGCATTTAGGTGCTCCACGAGCGCCGAAAACTTTTTATTTCACACGTTAAATCATTTAGGTGCTCCACGAGGACCGAAAAGTTCATTTCATTCCACTAAATCATAGGTGCTCCATGAGCGCCGAAAAATTCATTTCATGCATTAAATCATTTAGGCACTCCACGAGCGCCGAAAAATTTCATCACATGCATTAAGTCATTTAGGCGCTCCACGACGAGCATCGCAAATTTCATCACATCCATTAAAGCATTTAGGTGCTCCACGAGCGCCGAAAACTTTTCATTTCACACATTAAATCATTTAGGTGCCCCACGAGCACCGAAAAGTTCATTTCATTTCACTAAATCATAGGTGCTCCACGAGCGTCGAAAAATTCCATTTCATGCATTAAATCATTTAGGCGCTCCACGAGCGCCGAAAAATTCCATTTCATGCATTCAATCAGTTAAGCGCTTTACGAGCGCTGAAAAATTCCATTTAATGCATTAAATCATTTAGGCGCTCCACGAGCGCTGAAAAATTCCATTTCATGCATTCAATCATTTAGGCGCTCCACGAGCGCCGAAAAATTCCATTTCATGCATTAAATTATTTAGGCGCTCCACGAGCGCCGGAAAATTCCATTTCATATATTAAATCATTTAGGTGCTCCACGAGCACCAAAAAGTTCATTTCATTTCACTAAATCATAGGTGCTCCACGAGCGCCGAAAAATTCTATTTCATGCATTAAATCATTTAGGCGCTCCACGAGAGCCGAAAAATTTCATCACATGCATTAAGTCACTTAGGCGCTCCACGAGCATCAAAAATTTCATCACATCCATTAAAGCATTTAGGTGCTCCACGAGCGCCGAAAACTTTTCATTTCACACATTAAATCATTTAGGTGCTCCATGAGCACCGAAAAGTTCATTTCATTTCACTAAATCATAGGTGCTCCACGAGCGCCGAAAAACTCCATTTCATGAATTAAATCATTTAGGCGCTCCACGAGAGCCGAAAAATTCCATTTCATGCATTCAATCATTTAGGCGCTCCACAAGCACCGAAAAATTTTATTTCATGCATTAAATTGTTTAGGCACCCCACGAGCGCCGAAAAATTTAATCGCATCCATTACATCGTTTAGGTGCTCCACGAGCTCTCAGAATTCGTTTCATCAAATCATTTAGGTGCTCCACGAGCGCAAAAAAATCCATTTCATTACATTGAATCATTTAGGTGCTCCACGAGCGCCGAAAAAATTACATTTCATCCATTAAATTATTTAGGCGCTCCACGAGCACAAAAAAAAAAAAATAAAAATAAAAATAAAAATAAAAATAAAAATAAAAATAAAAAAATCATCGCATCCCTTACATCGTTTAGGTGCTCCACGAGCACCGAGAATTCATTTCATCAAATCATTTAGGTGCTCCACGAGCGCCTGAAAAATTCATTTCGTTCCATCAAATCATTTAGGTGCTCCACGAGCACCGAAAAGTTCATTTCATTTCATCAAATCATTTAGTTGCTCCACGAGCACCGAAAAGTTCATTCAATCATTTAGGTGCTCCACGAGCGCCGAAAAATTGCATTTCATCCATTCAATCATTTAGGCGCTCCCCGAGCACCGAAAATCTCAACCATATGCCACACGCATATTCATCTCATTTCACAAAAATGCTCCCTTGAGCACTGAAACCCTACCCATTTACTAAGAACTCATTCATTTCATATCATGATTTGGAAGTTAAGATGCTCCCCGAGCATCGAAATTCCATTCTTGCACCAAGCACGAGTTCATTTCATATCACGACATTAAAACCCAAGGTGCTTCCCGAGCGCCGAAATCTGGACCATGTGCCACGCGCGTGATCATCTTATATCATAACATGAAATCCCAAGGTGCTCCATGAGCGCCGAAACTTTGCCTATGTGCCATTCTAACCACATTTTTGTACAGCCATTTTCAAGATATCAACATAAGCATGGCATTTATTCTAACCACGTTTTCATGCAGCCATGAAATCTATTTATGTACCATGCATATTTATGTTATGTACGTTGTTATCTTTGCAAAGCATACACGACATCATCATGTATGTCATGCATCCTAACCACGTTTTTGTGCAGCCACTTGCATTTTTGTGTGACACAAGCATTCACGTCATTTCATATCATTTAAATTAAGGACATTCTAGGGATACCCTTCACGGTCATTTCATTTCATAGCATATCGGGAGTCCTAAAGCTACCCGTGTTCTGCCGTGTACCGGAATACACTCGGCCATTTCACTAAACCACTTCATTCGATAAGAGACCACAATGGTCTTAGGTCTATTTTCGTGTGGCAGGTCACACGACATCATTGCATGGCTTCATGTTATTTATCATTTTCATCATGGGGATGCCGAAGTTTTGTTGGTGTGTCACGATCCATTTCGGATTGTTACATGACATTGACATTATTGTATCATTTGAGATGCTCCACGAGTACCAGATTATTACGCATATAAGGGGCATTTCATAGCATTACCAAATCATGAAAGGCGTTCCATGAACGCCGAACCTTCGTCCGTGTCCTTACCTACACGAGACTTGTCTATAAACATCACCTCATATCGTATGCCTCAAAAGCATCAGAACTCTGTCCATGGGCCGGCCCCTATGTGACCACCTCACTTCATCTCATAGACCTATAAGGTGTCAAGACTCTGTCCGTGTGTTGGCACACACACGATCATTCCACGATGTTCACTAGGTGCTCCAAAAGCACCGAACCCTTGTTTGTGTGGCGGTCCACACGTGTTTTTTTTGCATTATCTCTTGCATAGCATTGGGTGTTCTTGGTATGTCTGAAAAAAAAAAAATAAAAAAAAATAAAATCATCATCATCATCTCCCTCATGAACATCATATATGCAACTCATCATTCATACACATATCCCATCATGCATTCATACCTACATCACCTGTGATTTGGTGTTCTTCACTCGTATGCGCTCGTTAATGCTAATAAGTCTTCTTATAAGAGGAAAAAGGGAAGAGATTTCAGGGATGGCCAACCCAATGAACTTCAAATCCATAACGGACATCGTGGAGGATCATATCGCCTCATCACGGTTTCAAAATGCGGTCAGGAAGGAAGCGGCAGCAATGCTGAGAGAAGTGCTGGGGGACGACCTTGACAGAGTAGAAAGGCTGACAGCGAGGTGCACTGAATTGGAAGCACGAGTGGCAGAACTCGAAGGGAAAATGAAAAGTGCGGCATTCTCAAACTCCAATACTGATGCTAGCGAGGAACAGAATGCCCAGTTTGCTAACATTCGCCCTCGCCACCTTGGAAGGCCCTCTCTCCAAAATTCGGGTCTGCCAAAGCTGACTGATGACATAGAACTGAAGAGGCCCCTTAAGACGAATGTTGGCACTGACTCTATTCCACGGCATACCAAAAACTCGCCTACCGGTAATAGCGGAAAAGGCATTTCTCCATGGGCTGACTCATTAGGTGCGTTATTCCTTAGATGCAGAAATGCGGGTCTATTACAGAGTGTCAGACCATATGTGGTGCCAACACCAGAGCAAAGGAGTAATTTCTGCAGCTATCATGTGATCGCAAGCCATCGGACCAATGAGTGCCTTGCTTTAAGAAAGGGGATCCAGAAGCTAGTCGACGATGGGAAATTGATCCTCCCTGATAAGTAACCAGGGGCAATCAGGGAGACCACCAAAGAAATTTCTCAAACCTCCCGAGGAGAGGAATATGATGAAGAAATTCAAAGTCTGCTCTGATAAGAGTAGGTCGAGGATGCTGAAGCTGAAATGGTGACCGACCGGAAAATAATCACATTCTATGAGATCAATGCCTCTAGGAGATTCCTTCTTACAAGGCACTCATTTTGTTTGTGGGATGTATTGAATTCATTATGAATGCAATGAAAGTTATCTTCATCTTACTTATGTGATGATTACTTGCACATGGCATTATACATGCATTTGACCATCTGAAATGACATGTCCAACACACATAATATCAAAATGCATGACATCATTCTGAGTATTGTGGGGGAACCTAAAAGTGAACCTGGTCCCAAACGAACTCTCTCTTGAAAAGTGAGCTTGTGAGATAAATAAAATAATACGATGGTACCACTTCCACTGAGGCATCTGCTGATTCAACTCAACAATCCTTGAAAGACACTACCAATTCTGCCCCAGAGCTTCAACTAAAAAAAAAAAAAGAAAAAAAAACCAAAACCAAAAAGCCCTCCTTGGGGCGAATCCAAACTTATCCAAATTTATCCAAAGCACCAACCACCAAGAAATTCAAATGACCTTCACTACCCATCTTATTGTAAAACTCTGAATCATTCCTTGGTTGTAGCTCACGTATAATCTTGTTTGCATGACAGTCCTGTGCACATGACATTACGCATGCATTGTTCATCCAAAAAGGCATATTAAGCACACATGACATGCACGAATCTGAATGCAGCAGGAAAACCAAAAGGTGGCTGTGGCTTTGATTTAGTTCCAAAAAAAAAGAGTAAAAAAAAAAAAGAAAAGTACGTTTTTGCCCATTCTGGAAAGTTAACTTCGCCCGGTGGCAGAAAAGATCGGTGTCTTTATCTACCTCATACACGGCAGCCATAATTAAGTCTGAAGTGTCCCATGATGTTGAATGACAAGGCACGATGCTTTCATCTTCTCTCCTGAACTAACTCTGTGAAGCCTTATTTTCTACCACCAATGGCCTCCAACAAGAGGTTGAACCCCAATGCTACTCCATACCACATTTTTCCGCATCATCTCATCACCAGAAGGGCGACAGAGCAGAGAGAGGATTTGAATATGAGCCTACTTCAAATGAGCTCAACAATGGTTACCCGAGAAATTGACTCTTGAGGAGACCAAACTGAATAAAAAAGAGAGATTGAAGTTAATCTTGGTGGAAAAACAAGCCTGATGATCAGAAATCTACCAAATCAGTTTCCAAGACATGATCTGCTGCAAATTCTGGACGAGCATTATTTGAAGGAAAACAAGAATAAGTCCAAAGGGAAGTTTGCTTATGATTTCCTCTATTCGCCTATGGATTTCAAGACTGGAGGAAATGTTGGTTATGCATTTGTGAACTTCACCAACAGTGTTGGGACAACTCGGCTTTACAGAAAAGCTTACAAAGTCTATTGTGCTCATATTCCAAAGGAAAGTTGCACTTACCAACCATTTCAAGTATTCAGTCTTCGGAAACCTTGCCTGAAATGGAATCTGGGGTGAATTGGAAACATAAATACGGCATCAGACCGCAGGAGAATCCAATGGTTAATTGAATTCATCTCAGGTTGTCCGTCCACAATGGCAACTCTATCTAGTGATCGGGCATTCATCCAAAAAAAAAAAAAACTCTCCAATGTGGAAAACCGAAAGGACATATTGGTAGTTTGAAAGGACATCAATCAAAACCAGAGCCACACTTTGGATTTTCCTGATGCATCCACATTCATTATGTCATAGATGTTTTATATTCAATTTTGATGTTCAATATACATTCGTCATGTCATTGCACGTCAATGTCCACATACGGGTGACAGCACGCAGCGAACCATGTCTGATTCAGTGTTTTATACCCCAAAAACAAACCCTTAATGCTAGGGGCAGGTGAAAGCCAAACCACTGTGTGTCATCAGCAGCAACGTCCTCACAACTTCTGTTGAGCATTGTCAAGGTGTGCTTTCCAATCTCAAACGGATCAATGCAAAGAGATCAATTTGGTTGGGACGCTCACGCAGAACTCTCGGACCATTAAAAAAAAAAACAAAAACAAAAACAAAAAAAAAAATCGCAAAGAGAAAATTTCTGACACGGAAAACCGAGAGGACGTGTCGGTAACAAGAAGAGGGTGATGTCTAAAGCCGAAGTTACTGTTAATTTCCCTATTGTACTCATTATGATGTCATCATAATGATATTATGCATGTTTGACATTCTGCTTAGATGTCCATATCGCATACATTGTGCCATTACACATAAACATCCATTAGTAGGTCATTGCATCCAATTCCCATAATAATAAAATTGAAGTCCACGTTGTGTATGGAAAATTAAAAAAAAAAAGTCCTCCCGCACCTCGTCAGGGAGTCTCCTGTACCGAATTAGCGCATTGGACACAGAACCGGTACCCCAGTTATCTTTTCGCCCCTGCAAAACAATAATCAGGGAGTTCTCTCAATCACTTATATTTTGCATCTCTTTTATACATATATACATACATATATAAAAAAAAATCTTGCGTGTCCAACGGCTCAGTGACAGTTGAAATGGCGCCCAACGGCTACATTTTCAACGGTCACATGGCCGTTGGAGACAACGAGTATATATACATCTCCATCCCAACCCATTTTATACATTCTTCATTCCAACTCTAATTTCTTCACTTCAATCACTATGGATTCCGAAACATCGCTTCTTTTGTTCCAGTTCGTCCTTGTAGTATACATCATTATATTAGTCATTTTATTCGAATTGAAAGTGAACCATGCACCGCTTCCACGGGATAGGTTCTTATGAACACGGGTTATTCCCGGTAAAACAAAAAAAAAACAAACAAAAAACAACAAAATAAAAAACAAAAAAATAATAATAAATAAAAAAATTGTGTTTAAAAAAAAAAAAGAGGGTCGAACCGCACGGCTGAACCACAGCCGGACGGTTCGGTTCTGGAAAGAACAGAGCCGCCCGGCTCTAACTGTGAGCCGGCCGGCTCTGTCCGGGGAAAACCCGGTTCTTCGGTTTTCAAGTTTGGTTTTTGCCATTTTCATCCTAAAATCGACTTTAACCAACTTTAAATCATCAATTAAGTTTCCTAGGGGCAAGATCTACTCTGAACATGCATCAATTTCATATAATTTCGTCTAATTTTGCATATTTTTGCAGAAATTCAAAAAATGGAAAAAGAGGAAAATTAAGCAAAAAACTAACCAGATATGGATAATGTGCGTGGATGGACTCAAAGTTACGGGCACAGGATCATTCCTACCGATCCCGCAATATGGAACCATTTCCTGCGATAAAAAAGATGTAATCCAGGGACACAATCAGAGTCATAGCGTGCAAATTAGAGTTATATGACTCCAAATCTCAGGTATGAAGAATTTCTCCAATTATCAAAGTTTTTTGTTCATGCCAATATTACCCCGAGAAGGGTATCTCTTGCCTTTTGCAGGTCTAGGGGCAGAACAACTTGGAAAGCCAGCGGCTGTCGGCACTCACTGACCGTCCTTTCCTCCTGGGACCACGGGAACCCGAGCCATCACCCTACTAACACGAAGACTTCATCCTCCGGCATGCATACGATCAGTGGACGGAAAAAGGCGTACTCATAGGCCTAAATCTGCAACAACATAAAGCGCAATCAGCACTTTCAGATAAGTCAAAATTCATAACGTAAATTAAAAAACAATGATCGTTTTTCATTTTTGCAGATATCCAGGGGCAAAAGATAACTAGACCATATTTATTCTTGATCGAAGGGGCAAAAATTTTTTTTGTTTCCAAAATTATCGATCAAGGAATAAATACGTATTTTTAACTCAATGCCAACGGTCCACTCCACCACACGGAGAAGACGGCATTATTCGGTTGCTCCACCACACGGAGAAAAGTTAAAAATCATCACGGACACACTCCACCACACGGAGAAGAGTTAAAAATTATCACGGGCACACTCCACCACAGCGAATCGATATTATGGGCATACTCCACCACAGCGAGTCGATATCATGGGCACACTCCACGACAGCGAGTCGATAATACGGGCACACTCCACCACAGCGAGTCGATATTATGGGCACAGTCCACCACAGCGAGTCGATATTATGGGCACACTCCACCACAGCGAGTTGATATCATTGGCACACTCCACCACAACGAGTCGATATCATGGGCACACTCCACCACAGCGAGTCGATATTATGGGCACACTCCACAACAGCGAGTCGATAATATGGGCACACTCCACCACAGCGAGTCGATATCATGGGCAAACTCCACCACAGCGAGTCGATATCATGGGCACACTCCACCACAGCGAGTCGATAATATGGGCACACTCCACCACAGCGAGTCGATATTACGGGCACACTCCACCACAGCGAGTCTATATTATGGGCACGCTCCACCACAGCGAGTCGATATCATGGGCACGCTCCACCACAGCGAGTCGATATCATGGGCACGCTCCACCATAGCGAGTCGATATTATGGGCACGCTCCACCACAGTGAGTCGATATTATGGGCACGCTCTACCACAGCGAGTCGATATCATGGGTGTTGGGATTTTTCACCGGAAATCACCCGATAAAAGCGGAAGAACGCGGTGATTTCCTCAAATCCAGTCCCAGGAGCAATTGAAGTGGGAATTGAAAAACATAAAATTAAATAGAAAGAGATTAAAATTTCATACCAGAAAAATCTCTTTTAGAGACGGATGATGACTGCAGAACTCAATTTAGAATTCCTCCACTCTCACGTACACGAACGCTTGGCGAATACAACCCGTGCTAGCGATGGAAAAACAAAACCAAGGAGAGGAGAGGCTAGAGAATTCGGCTAGAGGCTAATAGCATTAGGTTGACCGAATTTTTCTAACCCTAGGTATTTATACCTAGGGTTGGCCGAATTCCTTAGGGGATTCTGGCCCATCTTGGCTCCTCTCTATTCTGTGCGGGCTTTCTTGTTTTAATTCAGGCCCAGTCTAATTTTAATTAATTTGGTTCAAATTAATTCAAGCCCAATTTTAATATACCCATGTATTTAATATATTACTCCAAGTAATATATTATTTACATCCAAATTAAAATTGGTTTGAAACTTAATTTAATCCATCAAATTAAAATTAACTCTGCACAAAATAAAATCATATGTAAACCCATACATATGAATATTTCCACCCAGGAAATAATTTCATAATTAATCCAATTAATTATGAAGAGCCAATAGAATATATTAATTTTATTATTATGATCAATCCAATTGATCTTTATAATATAATTAATATATACACACTTCTCCCTCCATGGTGTATACTCCAAGTATACATGTTATTCCTTAAGTCTGCATTCTATCGTTCTATGTGTACGATCCTATGGGCCCATCTTTATGTTGGCAGCGGGTCTTTGGCCCGCAGACTGCAGTTGGGCTCTAGCAAGCCACTGCAACCCCCAATTAAGATGGAGATGGCAGTCTAACTGATATCATAACCCTGTAGTTTAAACTTGTACATCCCATGTCATTGATATCGGTGTCCAACATAGAGGCATGGATTGATCACCCTCTTTTGTGTTCAGACATTAACTTGATCCCGAATGTACTGATGCTCACAAACAAGTACCAACTTGTTTGGGTGTGGCCACACTCTTATCAGTCACATTCATCAAGAGGCCGGTGATATCTTCTCAGTTGGTTACTGAGTGACAAATCCCTTCTGCATATCCATAGTATTACTATGCTCAGTGACATACCCGAAAGCACCCATACTTGGCACCCTATTACAGGCCCTTTAGGCGTACCCCTAAGTATGCGACCTCACATGTAATACCATCATATGGTCAGGTCAAAGGATCCATACAAGTACTACACGAGAATCCATTGTGATACCATACCATGTGGATTACTCGTTCAGTGGATCTATCCAGTACCATGCACCCAGGCATGTACCCATTAACTTGGTTGACATTCCATGTCCAATGACCGGTAAGACACCGCCATACAACCAGGTTAATGATAGTCTGTTGTTCCATTCATTCCCATGACTGGAACAGACTACGGATCTATTTATGGTCATATCGTTAACCCTATCCATGGTCTTACTGCTAAGTGCATGACACTAGTCGTCATGGATATGGATATGTCCATTGGATACTTCATTTACTATACTGCACAAGATAAATATAATAAATGAATTGATGCCTTTATTAATGACACAAATAAGTACAACACATAAATCCAATAAATGTATGGTACAAATACGAGGACCAATGCCTCGGGACTAGGGCATTTCCAACAATCTCCCACTTGCACTAGTTCCAACTAGGCATGGGCCTAATCCCTATAGATCTAGTATGACCCTCATGCTTGGGCTGGGCCAGCGCCTTGGTCAATGGATCTGCGACATTATCCTCGGTGTCCACTCTGTGCAATGCAATATCACCTCTCTCCATGATTTCTCGTATGAGGTGAAACTTTCTGAGCACGTGCTTTATGTTCTTGTGTGACCGGGGCTCCTTAGCTTGTGCGACGGCCCCATTGTTGTCACAGAAGATATCGACTGGGTCCTGGATAGTTGGCACTACTCCCAACTCAGTGATAAACTTCTTCATCCACACAGCTTCCTTAGCTGCATCACACGCGGCGATGTACTCAGCTTCTATTGTAGAGTCCGCTATGGTTGGTTGCTTTGAGCTCCTCCAGCTTACAGCACCACCATTCAGCAAGAATACATACCCTGACTACGATTGGTACTCATCTTGGTCTGTCTGGAAGCTTGCATCAGTATACCCAGTAACTGATAACACTTCCTGACCACCATACACCAAGAAGCTATCCTTAGTCCGGTTAAGGTACTTGAGGATTGCCTTGACAGCTTTCCAGTGATCCTCCCCGGGATCCTGCTGGTATCGGCTTGTCATAATCAGTGCAAAGGCGACATCAGGTCTCGTACACAACTTAGAGTACATGATTGATCCAATAGCCGAGGCATATGGAACCAATTTCATGTTCTCCCTGTCCTCCCTTGTTTTAGGACAGTTCTTCTTACTAAGTTTCAGCCCATGGCCCATTGGCAAGAAACCTTTCTTGGCCCGGTCCATGCTGAATCTTTTCAGAACTTTGTCAATGTACGAAGCCTGACTTAGGCCCAGAAGCCGATTTGATCTATCCCTATAGATCCTGATCCCTAAGATCATCTCAGCTTCGCCTAAGTCCTTCATTGCGAAGCACTTACTCAGCCACTGCTTTACCCCTTGCAGTGTAGGTATGTCGCTTCCAATGAGTAGGATGTCGTCTACATACAGTACCAAAAATGTGACAATGCTCCCACTAGTCCTCTTATACACACAAGGCTCATCCAGATTCTGTATGAAGCCATATTTCTTTATAGCCTCATTGAATCTTAGATTCCAACTACGGGATGCTTGCTTCAGTCCATAAATGGACCTTTGAAGTTTGCATACCCTTCCCGGATACTTAGGATCGACAAAACCCTCAGGTTGTGTCATGTACACATCCTCGAGTAGCTTTCCATTAAGGAAAGCGGTTTTGACATCCATTTGCCATACCTCATAGTCATACCATGCGGCAATGGCCAGTAGTATCCTGATGGATTTGAGCATGGCTACTGGTGAGAAAGTTTCATCATAGTCTATCCCATGGACTTGTCTGAAACCTTTCGCAACCAAACGCCCCTTGAAGGTATTATCAGCTTTTAGCTTATAGCACCACTTGCAACCTATTACCTTAGCACCCGGAGGTGGATCAACCAAGTTCCAAACTTGGTTATCGTACATAGATTGCATTTCTGCCTCCATGGCTTTACGCCAATTCGCAGACTGTGGGCTAGCCATAGCTTCTTGGTAGGTTTTGGGTTCTTCTTCATCCCAGATGAGAAGAGTTTGATCATCGGTGACGAGGAAACCATACCTCTCCGGTTCCCGACAATCCCTACCAGACCTTCTAGGTTCTTGTGTGGCCTGGGTCGGTGCCTCCACTTGTGGAAGCTCCACCTGGGCCTCCGAGCTATCCTCTTCAGGAGCTTGTGGACCTTGAACTTCCCTGAGTTCAACGTTGCTCCCACTATCTTTCTTGGAAAGGAACTCCTTTTCCAGAAAGACCCCCTTCCTTGCCACGAACACCTTGTTCTCGGCGGGGTTGTAGAAGTAATACCCTTTGGTTTCCCTAGGGTAGCCCACAAACAGGCATTTATTGGTTTTGGGCTCTAGCTTGCCACTAGTCAATTTCTTGACATGTGCTTCGCATCCCCAAATCCTTAGGAAAGACACATTGGGCTCCTTGCCCGTCCATATCTGATATGGGGTCTTTTCCACTGCCTTAGTCGGAGTATTGTTTAAAATGAGAGCTGCTGTCTCGAGGGCGTGTCCCCAGAAACTAATTGGGAGAGTTGCTTGACTCATCATTGAGCGGACCATGTCCAACAAGGTCCTATTCCTCCGTTCGGACACCCCATTCCATTATGGTGTTCCGGGAGGAGTGAGCTGTGGAACTATTCCATGCTCTCTCAAGTATGAGTCAAACTCTAGGCTCATATACTCACCGCCTCGGTCCGACCGAAGGGCTTTGATATTCCTGCCTAGCTGGTTCTGTACCTCGTTCCTAAATTCCTTGAACCTATCAAGGGTCTCGGACTTGTGTTTCATCAGATAGACGTAGCCATATCTGCTGAAATCATCCGTGAACGTGACGAAGTACAGATGCCCACCTCTGGTCGCTGCGCTCATAGGTCCACATACATCTGAATGTATTAGGTCCAACAAGCTAGTGGCCCTTTCAGCCCTTTTGCTAAAAGGTGCCTTTGTCATCTTGCCTCTTAAGCATGATTCGCATGTATCAATTGACTCCAAGTCAAATGACCCTAGAGCTCCAGCTTTGTGAAGCCTAGCTATGCGCTTCTCGTTTATGTGGCCAAGACGACAATGCCATAGGTAGACTGGATTAAGTTCGTTAGGCTTAACCCTTTTCGTGTTTATGTTATAGATGTGATTGGTTTCATTTAAGTCCAGGACATACAGGCCATTATTTAATAGAGCATCTCCATAAAATAACCCCTCTCTAGATATTGAAATTCGACCATTTATAATAGAAAATTCAAATCCAGACATGTCCAACATTGATACAGAAAAGATATTCCTGCACATAGCAGGTACAAAGTAACAATGTTCCAAAATTAAAACCAATCCGCTGGGCATCAATAGGTGGTATTCGCCGATCTCTATGGCAGCAACCCTTGCTCCATTCCCGACCCGCAAGTCCACCTCACCCGACCCCAGCAACCTTCTGTTCTTAAGTCCCTGCACATTGCAACAAATGTGAGAACCACATCCAGTATCCAATACCCAGGATGTTGAAACAGTAAGGTTAATATCTATAACATAAATACCTGAAGAGGACGCACCTTGGCCCCTTCTCTGCTCTCCCATCAGCTTGGGACACGATCTCTTCCAATGGCCCGCCTGTCTGCACCCGAAACAGACGTCCTCAGGACCTGCCTTCTGCTGGCCTTTGGGTTGGGCCTTGGCCTTCTTGGCTTTGGCCTTCTTGGCCTTTTCCTTGGCCTTACCCTTAGCAAGAGGAGCGTTCCCCTTGTTAACCAACAGCACCGGCGGAGTCTTCTTGATCGACTGCTCAGTAAGCTTAAGCATCCCATGCAGCTCACTGACAGTGCGGTTCATCCCTTGCATATTATAGTTTAGGATGAACTGATCACAAGAATCCGGTAAGGATGCCAGGATCGTGTCCACCGCCAACTCTTGAGAGATAGGCGATCCGAGACGGGCCAAAGTATCCAAGTAGCCCTTCATCTTGAGCACGTGAGCACTCACAGATGTCCCGGCCCCCATCTTACAAGAGTGGAATGCCTTATTGGTCAGGTACCTTTCCTGACGAGCTTGCTCCTGAAACATCTCATTGAGAGTTGTTATCATAGCATAGGCTTGATGGTCCATAAACTGCTTTTGCAGTTCGGGGACCATGCACGCCAACATAAGGCACGTCACATCCCGGTTGTCCTTGACGTGCGCCTCGTATTCCGCTAGCTGTGCAGCCGTCGGATTACGTCCTTGAGGCGCAGCCGGCACAGGCCTTTCCAGTACATACTCTTTCGACTCTTGTCTTAGAACTATCCTCAAGTTCCTAGACCAGTCTAAAAAGTTAGGACCAGAAAGCTTGTCCTTCTCAAGAATCGATCGCAGTGATAAGGTATTAGTGTTTGCCATTTGGGTGTTTCTACACAGAAAAACATTTAGAGTGTTAATAAAGGGCTTTACTTTGTTGATCCCATATAAAATTAATAATGAATCAAGTTATTAATTTAACCGAGTTGTTGGGCTCATGGGCCGAGATCCATATTTCATTAAGATATAGCCAAACGAGGGTTTGGTACAACTACACCTTAACTATTTAGGTAGGAACGCCGTCCAATCCCAACCTAGGGACTCTCGGTTTGATGGGCTTGTTGGCACTTACCCATCTGTGCTTAGGGCCAGGAGAATCCTACTACCCATGCTAAGTCAAAACCTCCATCCAATTGTTAGAGTATCCCATACTCTAACCCAATACAAAGTGACAATACTCCAGTGCATCCTGCGAGGGCATGGTCTACAATTGGCCTATTCCCACCTCGATTCGGTTTTGGATGAGGGAAGCACTTTTAAGCGACTTAGTAATTTCCATTTGGTTATTAGATTCAATTATAACGGCTTACATACATAAAGCGGGTGAATGAGCTATATGTAACATACATTCATACATGCAAAAGAATATATAAATGATTAAATAAAATAAAATGGACTGCTATGGGCTTATATTACATCCTAATACAATTCTAGTAAACCTATACTAGAAATACATATTAGGTGGGCCTCCTCCTTCTCCTTCTGGGCTTGCACCTCCATTTGGGCTCACCACTCCATGGGCTTCTTCTTTTACAAATTTTTAATATTTAACTTAAATAAAATAAAATTACATTAAAAGAAAAACGACACGCAGGCCGTATTTACCCAAAAGAAAATACAACCCAACTCGTAAAAGGCCCAATAGCATCCAATCATACATTCATTCAACCATACATATGCATCCAATACATACAATTCAAAAGCATGTCAAAATGCATGATTTAAGCCCATTTAAATTATGTCAAAGCCATTATTTGGAAATCGCCAATTTTGGCCCACCATGGTTCTAACCCTTAACGGGCTTTGGGCCTCCAGCCCAGGCAGTCCAACTGCTCCCACTGGAATTGGGAAACCATGGGTCCAATTTAGCCGTCCGAGTAATTGTGCCAAAATTACCCGAACCAATTTCCATTAACCACATTAATTTCCAAATTAATGTCACATGAACGAAATTAAAATTCATCCAAGAAACCATGCGCATTTAAATTGCATAAATTTAAACACACGAATTTTAAAACCAATTAAAATTTCAAAACTGGGCCCCGGACCCAAAACCCGCAAAATCCAAAACTGGGCCCGGCCCGCTGCAGCTAGGGCAACAGAGTTGCCCTAGTAGCAGCAGCCACTGCCCAGCAGCAGCCGCTTGCGCGGCTGCTGCCGCGCCTCCCGTCACGTGCGGCGGCCGCCGGCGGCGATTCCGCCGGCGGCAGCCCCGCCGCCGGGAGGCCGATTTTTTTTTTTTTTTTATAAAAACAGAATTAAATCAATCCAAAAAAAATATCCAATCATCATCCATAGCAATTCACCAAGAATTACAACAATACAATAAAATTAAAACAACATAAACCAATATGCAATATTAATTTTCATTGTATTAAAACACATGGGAAAAATCATAAAAACCCATACCATGAATCCCAATAAAAAAAAACATCCAATTTCAAAATAGGGATTCAACCAAATTAATCAATTCCCACGGATCAAAAGCCTGCTCTGATACCACTGTTGGGATTTTTCACCGGAAATCACCCGATAAAAGCGGAAGAACGCGGTGATTTCCTCAAATCCAGTCCCAGGAGCAATTGAAGTGGGAATTGAAAAACATAAAATTAAATAGAAAGAGATTAAAATTTCATACCAGAAAAATCTCTTTTAGAGACGGATGATGACTGCAGAACTCAATTTAGAATTCCTCCACTCTCACGTACATGAACGCTTGGCGAATGCAACCCGTGCTAGCGATGGAAAAACAAAACCAAGGAGAGGAGAGGCTAGAGAATTCGGCTAGAGGCTAATAGCATTAGGTTGACCGAATTTTTGTAACCCTAGGTATTTATACCTAGGGTTGGCCGAATTCCTTAGGGGATTCTGGCCCATCTTGGCTCCTCTCTATTCTGTGCAGGCTTTCTTGTTTTAATTCAGGCCCAGTCTAATTTTAATTAATTTGATTCAAATTAATTCAAGCCCAATTTTAATATACCCATGTATTTAATATATTACTCCAAGTAATATATTATTTACATCCAAATTAAAATTGGTTTGAAACTTAATTTAATCCATCAAATTAAAATTAACTCTGTACAAAATAAAATCATATGTAAACCCATACATATGAATATTTCCACCCAGGAAATAATTTCATAATTAATCCAATTAATTATGAAGAGCCAATAGAATATATTAATTTTATTATTATGATCAATCCAATTGATCTTTATAATATAATTAATATATACACACTTCTCCCTCCATGGTGTATACTCCAAGTATACATGTTATTCCTTAAGTCTGCATTCTATCGTTCTATGTGTACGATCCTGTGGGCCCATCTTTATGTTGGCAGCGGGCCTTTGGCCCGCAGACTGCAGTTGGGCTCTAGCAAGCCACTGCAGCCCCCAATTAAGATGGAGATGGCAGTCTAACTGATATCATAACCCTGTAGTTTAAACTTGTACATCCCATGTCATTGATATCGGTGTCCAACACAGAGGCATGGATTGATCACCCTCTTTTGTGTTCAGACATTAACTTGATCCCGAATGTACTGATGCTTACAAACAAGTACCAACTTATTTGGGTGTGGCCACACTCTTATCAGTCACATTCATCAAGAGGCCGGTGATATCTTCTCAGTTGGTTACTGAGTGACAAATCCCTTCTGCATATCCATAGTATTACTATGCTCAGTGACATACCCGAAAGCACCCATACTTGGCACCCTATTACAGGCCCTTTAGGCGTACCCCTAAGTATGCGACCTCACATGTAATACCATCATATGGTCAGGTCAAAGGATCCATACAAGTACTACACGAGAATCCATTGTGATACCATACCATGTGGATTACTCGTTCAGTGGATCTATCCAGTACCATGCACCCAGGCATGTACCCATTAACTTGGTTGATATTCCATGTCCAATGACCGGTAAGACACCGCCATACAACCAGGTTAATGATAGTCTGTTGTTCCATTCATTCCCATGACTGGAACAGACTACGGATCTATTTATGGTCATATCGTTAACCCTATCCATGGTCTTACTGCTAAGTGCATGACACTAGTCGTCATGGATATGGATATGTCCATTGGATACTTCATTTACTATACTGCACAAGATAAATATAATAAATGAATTGATGCCTTTATTAATGACACAAATAAGTACAACACATAAATCCAATAAATGTATGGTACAAATACGAGGACCAATGCCTCGGGACTAGGGCATTTCCAACAATGGGCACACTCCACCACAGCGAGTCGATGATTCTGTACCCCTACGAGGGGTATCAGGTGCGCTTTTCTTTCCTTTACTCATCGCGCTCTCAATCGCGAGACCAAACTCGAATCAGACATAAGCTACCGTTCTAGTCGACTTTGATCTCGCGAGGGGCAGCCTGTGAGCACGGGTTTTTTCCCGACCTCTATGATGAGAATTCCGGTGTTACCTGTGAAGCATATGTACTTGAATCAGACTTGGAAACGACCATGTCTTGAAAACCAAGTTATCCGCAATCCGAACAGATAGTCAAAATGTTGCCACGGCTCTAGCTAGAACCGAACGGCTCTGGTTTTTAAACCAAAACCACCCGGCTCTAGTGCAAAATAGAGCCGGCCGGCTCTGGTTAAAGCTGGCCGGCTATAGTTCAAACTAGAGCCGGCCGGCTCTAGTGGGTTGGATAAGTTGTCCCACCTTGTCCCAAGTCTGCGAAATTTGGTAAAAAATGACAAAAACAATTACTCGACGCATTTAATTCTGGAAATTATTTTGTCTTGAGAGAGATTTTGAAAAATCAATCAACAATAATAAAGGAGAAAGAGAGAAAAAAAAAAGGTGGGGGAGAAAGAAAAAAAAAAGAGAGAGAAGGTGAGGGAGAGAGATAGAGAGCAAGAGAAGAACCCAAAAACACAAAATCAAAACACTAAAATCAATCTCCAAAGATCCATAACAAGTTACATAACCTTTACTCAATGATTCGGATCATTTCGGTTTAGTTTCGGAATTGTTCGGTTTTCGGCCGGTTGGACTTTAAGGGCAAATCCTAAGTTTCCAATCCGTTTCTTGACGTTCAAAGCATCAAAACAACATCAAGGTAAACTCTGAGAGGCCTTAAACCTGTTTGCATGGCTTTTTCTATGCGTTTTCTTTGTTTTTGCAAGTTTTAGAACAGAACTTACCCGAATAGAGCCGTACGGCTCTGGTTCCACAAGAACAGAACCGGCCGGCTCTGGTTCAATTAGAACAGAGCCGGCCAGCTCTAAACCAGAGCCGTACGGCTCTGTTCTTCAGGGACAGCTCCCCGATCTATCCCGACAAGCCGAAAATAGCCCGTTTTCCATTTATACGCATTCTGATTTGATGTATTTCAGCTTATAAATATTCATACGTCATTTTAACACCGATTTTTGAATTTTTGTATGTACGAACATTAAATTTTTAAGTTTTTAGGGGTCTATTTTCTAAGTTTCAGGGTTATCTTATCCGAACCGGGTCTATGGTCCAGCGTTAGCGGATCTCTGAACTCTAGAAATCCCTGGAAAATATTAAAAAGAAATAAAATAGCATTTTAATAAATGTTTTTGGTGTGTTTACTGCGTTTTGGACCCTAGATGGATGTTGAATTTAGGAACCCATACGAACGGAGCCATGGATTCCGGGACAACAGACCCACGAAAATGAAAATTTGCATGCAACCGAGCCAATTGCTTTCCAAAAATTGGTTTTCCAGCATAAAATTACAGGGCGTTTCAAAATCGTTTTCCAGGTCTAACTGGTCCGACCGGTCGGATCGACCCGGTTATCCCCTAAATGCATGCCCCCATTTTCTAAAATTCCCAATTCTGTCCTGATTTGAGTCCTACTTTTTTGTGCAATATAAACTGTGCTGACCCTCTATTTTGCAGCCTTTTATTTTTTATTTTGGATGTATTTAATAGATTTATCCGTGTATTTTAGGCGGTTGTAAAGTGAATTTTTATTTTTATTTTATCGGGTTGTAATAATTTAATTATTCACCGCTTTATTTTTATTTTATTTGTGTGAGCGCAGTGTGTTTAACTTAATGCAATAAAAATCAACTCTAAAAATGTAAAATACCATCAAAGAACATTGGCTAAATTCATTTTGATTAGACGTGAAATAAGGGACTTGTCCGAACCCTGAATCTCTAGATTAGGTACAACAGTCTATACTCGGTAGGGAGCTGTACCGGAATTTCCCGGATGAGCTGATCCGGGTGGCGACTCTGTCACTGATCTCAGGATTTAGGTTTCGAGATCTTTTAAAGTAATAAAACGGGAAAATGTTTTCTACAAAAATGAATTTCGAAACAAACGAACGGTTTTTTTTTAAGCAAGGTAAACAAAACCCGTTTTCCCAATCTCACCCCGAAAACAAAGAAAGAACATTTTCAATACCATTTCTTCTCGGACCCCCGCGTCCGCCCGTTTTCAAAAGAGAAAGAGGTCGTCCGCTCACAATAAATATGATGGGCTGATCGGTGGAGATGAAGATTATATTGGGAGTTCAGATCCTGAAAGTATTAGCAGTGGAGATTCAAATGCGGATAGTGAAGAGGAAGATATACCAAGAAGAAGGCAAAGGAGAAAGGTATGCTATGATCCAAACTCTAAAACTGTTTGTTGGGAACTTGGTTTAGTGTTTGAAAGTGCAACTCAGTTCAGAGAGGCTGTTAGTCGATATGCTATTCAGAGAGGAGTAAATTTGCATATGAGACCTAATGAAAAACATAGGGTAAGGGTTAAATGTAGGGAAGCTAAGTGTAATTAGGAATTGTTTGCTAGTACTCAGAAAAGTATAAACAATTTTATTGTGAAAAAATACCTCCCTGTGCATTATTGTGATAGGACTAACAAGAACAAGGCAATAAACTCTAGGTTTATTGCTAAGCACTATAAGAAGACAATCATTAGATTTCCAGCTGTGAGAATTTGGCAATTGCAAGATATGGTCAAAGAGGAATTTTCTTTAACAGTAGGGAGGACTGTTTGTAGAAAAGGAAAAATGAAGGTTATGAAAGAGCATATGGGTGACTACAAAATGGAGTTTGCTAGGTTATATGATTATAGAGATCAAATTTTACAACAAAACCCGGGTAGTACTTGTGTAATAAGGGTGAATAAGGAAGATCAGCCGGGTAAATTACTATTTTCAGGTATTTATGTATGCTTTAAATCTGTGAAAGATGGTTTCCTAAAAGGTTGTAGGAAGTGTATTGGTGTGATGGTTGTTTTCTAAAAGGTGTTTGCAAGGGGCAAGTTTTGGTTGCTGTGGGGAAAGATGGTAATCATCAAATGTACCCAATTGCATGGGCTGTGGTGCAATATGAGACCACTGTGACTTGGACGTGGTTCTTGAAATTGTTGATAGAAGACTTGGGAATGGGAACTGGAGAAGATTGGACTATAATTTCCGATATGCAAAAGGTAAATTTAATCATAACTATATTTTATTTTATTTTATTCTACAAATTGGACATGATTGAAAGTAGTGTATTATTAATTGGACATGATTGAAACTAGTGTACTATACTTTTGGTGCAATTTAGTATTTTTGTTCCTGCAGCAACATTGCTGCTGCACGTGCAGCTGTAGTGCAGCAGCAACATTGCTGCTGCAACGTGCAGTTGAGCTGCAGTGCAGCAGCAATGTTGTTGCTACTGCAATGTGCAGCTGAGCTGTAATGCAGCAGCAACATTGCTGCTGCAACGTGTAGTTGAGTTGCAGCAGAGCAATGTTGCTGCTGTAGGTGCAGCAGCTACTGCAGGAGCAATGTTGCTGCAGCAGCAGCAACATTGCTTTGCTGCAACATGCAGCTGCACGGGTAGCCGAGCTGAAGCATTGCTGCTGCAAGTTACAGCAGTAATGCTCTGTTGCAGTTGCAGCATCAATAGTTATAGCAGGAATGCTCTGTTGCAGTTGCAGCAGCAATAGTTACAGCAGGAATGCTCTGTTGCAGTTGCAGCAGCAATAGTTACAGCAGGAATTCTCTATTGTAGTTGCAGCAGCAATAGCAAAATTGCTGCTGCAAAAGCAAAATTGCTGCTGCAATTGTAGCTGTAGCAGCAACAATAATGTTGCTTCTGCAGCAGCGGTAGGAATTTGTTATTTTTCTGTTTTTTCTTATATTTGTTATTTTGTTGGTTTTTTTTATGTTCAACAGTTATTAAGTATATTCTATGTTAATTTTTTATTTAAGGGATTGGATATTGCTGTTGGTGATCTACTACCCAATATAGAACACAGGAGGTGTGCAAGGCATATCCTTGCTAATTGGTCAAAGAAATGGAGAGGAGTTGAAAGGAGGAGGAGATTTTGGGCATGTGCAAGGTCTACTTTTGAAGTGCAATTGAAAGATAATCTCATTAAACTGAACAATTTAGGAATCGGTATAGTTGAAGATCTGCTGCACTACAACAAAGAGACTTGGTGCAGAACTTATTTTAAGATCCATTCACATTGTGATGTTGTTGACAACAACATGTCAGAGACTTTCAATGGATGAATTTTAACTGCAAGGCACAAGATAGTGATCACAATGCTTGAAGAGATTAGGGTTCAAGTCATGAATAGAATTCTTCAAATGAGGGATTTTGCATAGACATGGATTTCAGATATATCTCCAATGGCAATAAGGGTGCTCATGGATAATACAACAGTTGCAATGACATGTTGTAATATTCAATGGAATGGTGATTCAGGTTTTGAGGTTGTTGAAGGGGAATATGGGCATGTTGTTGATCTTAAGAAAGCTACTTGTAGTTGCAGAGCTTGGGAGCTTAAGGGAATACCTTGTGCACATGCCATATGTGCATTGAATCATCTGAAAATTGATCCTGCTAGTTACATTGTCCACTGGTATCGAAAGGAAACCTATATGAAGGCATATTCAGATTTCATTCAACCTATCACAAACATGAAAATGTGGCCTGAAACATCAAATCCACCAATTGAACCACCTGAAATGAAGAAGATGCCTGGGAGGCCTAAGAAGAATAGGAGAAGAGAACATAATGAGCCAAAACATGGCAAACTATCAAGAAGGGGTTTGCAAATGAAGTGTGGTCATTGCAAAGGTGTTGGTCACAATAAAAGTACCTGCCAAGTATTAAAACAAGGAAGAAGTCAGGTACAATAGTTTAATTTAATTGTTTAATTTAATTTAATGCAATTTATGCAATTTAATTGTTTCAATTAATTTAATTGTTTTGTTTAATTGCATAAATATGTGTTCATTTGCAGCAAGGAAGCAATACGAATAACAACCAGGACTCGGTTAGAGTTGATACATTCGAGGTCGAAAGTACTTCGACAGCAAATCCAAACACTAATGTAAGCTGTTTTACATTATTTTAATGCAATGTACTCTGTTGGATTTCTTTTTATTGAAATATCTTTCGCATCTAATACTGGGATTGAGTATATAGGGATCAACTGGTAGAGGAAGAATCTCAAACAATGGTGGAGGAAGTGGTAGACCTGGAGGTAGACCAAGGGGTAGAGGTAAACATCCAGAATTGAGAATGGAAGAGACTGTTGGTTCATCAACTCAAAATCATACACATAAAAGGAAAAGAGTGGAAGGATATGGGATCTTCATAAATGAAAATACTGGTTGGACTTGTGCTAATGTAAGTTCAATTATAAGAAAGTGTTCCTTTTCCTTTTGTGCTATTGCTATTGGTGAAATAGTGACTGTTTTTTGTTTGTTACTAATATAGCTAGGAAGAAAATCACAAAGGGTTATATCAACTGGTGCAGATAATGTTAAAAGCTCTACAAATGTAACTGGAGATCTTGGTTTCAATCCCCAAGGGTTGAAATGGAAGGGAAAGGATGCAATCACATCAAAGAAGCTCTTAGAGCAGAGAACAGTTAAAGAAAGAAGCAGAATTGTAGCGCCATCAACTTTTAGTTCTCAACCAACTAGTAAAACTAGTTTTTCTCAACAACAAACCAGGCTGTTTTTTTCTCAATCAACTAGTCAAGCAAGCTTTCATCTGCCACAGGATCAGGGGTTTGTTTCTCAGTCAACTACTCAACCATTACATTTTAGGCCTCCAACTGGAGCTCCACAATCCTCAAGAGCTAATTCAATCAACAAAGGCAAAAATTCAACTGCTCAACCTTTGACAAGAGTTGCACAACCAGTAAATCCTAGGCCTCCAACTGCAGCTCCACAATCTTCACGATCTAATCCGATCAACAAGGGCAAAAATCCAGCACATGTTGTGCAGTGGAGGTTTTAGAGCGTCTAAAAACTGGTTTTATTATGTTTTTTTGTTAATGAACACAACACATGTTGTGCAGGGTAGTTTTTATGGAGTCAATGCTTTAATTGGGTATTTTGTTCAATTATTAACTCAATTTGTTATGAACTTAATTATGGATATGTTATGAACTTAATTATGGGTATTTTGTTGTCTAAAAACCGTTAATTAAGCATTGTAATTTAGTTCCATGCCTTCACATGTTTTTGACAATTGGAAGGCTTTATTTATGTTAGGAATGTTTTGGAATGTTTCAATATACATTATGTAGAAGAAAATGGTCCTCCTTTTCACATAGCTAGCAAGCTTTTTTTTTTTTTTACCAATAACAGGTTTTAAGTACACCAACAAAATTGAATTAGCTACTATTTCAAGGTTAGTTTAGGTTACTGAATATTATTCTCAGTCAAACCAAACATCTCCATTTTGCTACTGAAAACAGCCGTGTATTAATAATTAACATCTCAATTTTTGCTTCGTTTTTATTTTTGGCTCTTTTTTTACTGTTTCAAATTTAGTTGCCCGGTCAAAATTGAAAAACTATGAACCCAAAGATTTCAAACTATTATAAACATCCTCAAACCATCTTCTATTTAATTAATATTACAAACTATTACAAGCGAAGATTTTCCAGCAATTTTCCCTTCCAATTTCAATTCTCAAAATCAAATTCAAAATCTAAAAATCCACTCAATTAACAAGTTTTCCCAAAAAAAAAAAACTTTTCAATCTTAAAATCAAATTCATAATCGAGAAATTAAATCAATTAATACCACTTTAAAATATATGAGGGGTTAGATAGGTCGCTAAAATAGTTCAGGGGGCTAAGCGGCTCAAAAAAAAAAGTTGGAGTGGCCATTGATGTATTTAGCTACAAAATATTACTTTGTAAAAACGTAAATTTCGTCCAGACGCACTCATATTTCTCTCACCTCCAGGTCATATGACACATCAGTATTAAAGTGTCTAAAAATATCACTTTAAAATAGATGAGGGGTTAAATAGGTCGCTAAAATAGCTGAGGGGGCCAAGCGCCTAAAAAATTAAAGTTGGAGGGGCCGCATATGTATTTAGCCTATAATAATTAATAATAATAATAAACTTTTCTTATGAAATAAAATAACTTTTCGCTCAAATTGATTTATTTTTAACATTTCAAAATTGTAAATATTCTCCTCGCCCTTTAAACTTTTTTGTAACTTATCTCTCTTGAAGTGACAACTCATGAGGATTAGAGAATTTAAACTATTATACCTAATAAGAACTTTTCTAATTACATCGTCAATTTTTTTTCCTTAATTTTCTACTGCTTAACAGTTGCATCTTCTTAATACCTCAGGGGTTGTAATTGTATTATTTATCTTATTGTTTATAGTTGGTGGATGCATTACTCTTTCAGCAAGAACAAATGATCATAAAAAACAATTTGCATGCAATAATTGTTTAAATCAAATTTAGACATATTATTGAATATAAATTTTCAATCAAAACTAATAATGACCATTGCAAAAGAGGACAAGTTGTTGAAAATTTAAAAAACGAAAAAGAACATTGATAATTTTAAAAGATTCCAGATTAAATCCACTTTTGAAAAATAATTGAGAGTAAATTTAGCCGTAAAGCCAATAAAATAATCATTATATTTCTTCAATATGTAATAGAATCCTTATTTTCTTAACCTTTGTATACATAAATCTTCTTATTAATTCAAATCTTCCAATTTATCATGTTGAGGCGCTAATAGCATTCCAGAAAAAATTAAAAAAAAAAATCGATCTTTTAAATATTAAAAATCGATTAAAAAAAATTAAATATTTACTCTTTGTTTAGTAATAGTCTCATTAGACATATACTGTTATAAAAGCAAGTTCAAATACAAATAAAATCAACAAACGATCTTTTAATCGAAATCTATATTAAAAACTAACTTTTATGATAATTGTGTGGACTAATTTAATATAAGAAATTATAACTAATCAACAATCAAGGGCGACAACTACGAATCACAATGCATATAATGTTATTTGCAGATTATAGAAAACACAATTGAAAATAAACGCAAGAACAAACGAAAAATTTAAAATACTTTTCAACCTTAACAGAAGGAAGGAAACAGTAGAGCCGAGACCTGTATAAACAGTTTTCTTAAGACAATTATCTGCCCCGTAGTGGCGATTTATCTCCCAGGATACAACGACTCTCAAAAGCGAACCGAACTGTGCGAAGTGTATAATCACGGGAAAAAAGGAAGGCTTTCTTTGGAGGAAACAAAATGCAGTGAAGGAGAAGGAATTTCGAAATCAATGGATAGAACTAAAAGAAAAATTGGTAGAAGGAGGATTTTAAAAGAATGTGCGGGTGCGCATTGGGCCTTTGAAGGCTCGGGGCTAGGATTTGCACCCACCCTACGCGCGCAAGAGAGAGCCTTTTGGCTTACACAAGTTAACACCTTACAAAAGTGTGTTTTAATATAAACACCTTTGCCACTTTATATTTTTCCCATGTGTGATAAGTTAACATAAGCCAATTTTTCTCTAAATATTTCATTCCATTAGGCTAATTTTGAGCAACAATTTCTCATTCACTACTTATCCGTTTTGGGTAAATTATATACCGTTGGAAAGCTCACGTTACGTACTATACAATGACACTAATCATTTAATTAAATACGCTTCCTTTCCATAATATAATTTGGCCCAAAGTTGACAAATAATCACTAATATATAATCCAATATATTTGTCAAATTTCCAACATATAAGTCTCTTGTAGGTAGTTTGATAGTTTATATAGAAAAAAAAATTTCTAAGAAGAGTTTAATGTATAATGATTTTGTTAATTAATAGTAGCGTAATTCAACATATAAATGAAAATATCATCTTGATTTGTTTTATTTTAGTGTAAAATTTCTTAATAACATGTTTTACTTGAAATTTCTTTTTATAGCAGTCTCTCTTACTATTTGGCCCCTCAAGATGAAAAGGTTTAATTCCGCTGTGATGAGCTGAAAATTTTGAGTTAATTCATAAAAACTGAAAAGATAATTAAGATATGAAATTATAATTGACTGAAAACTTAATGTATTAAACTAAAAAGATCGAGAGTTATATTAAAAACATTAATCGTCTCATGATTTTTTTCTCAATTTTTTTTTTTTATTATTATGATTAATATTTAGCTAAGTAATAATTGATCAGAGTCAAATTGAACTTTTCTTATCATCATATAAGTTAAACGGTAAGGCATCGTTGCCCTACACATGCTGCTAGCTATTTACTCCAAACAGCTCATAGCATTCCAAATTAATTCTAATCTCGAGACAGATATATGTACTTACACGTTAGCGTATCATACATCAAACACCATACAATAGAGTAGAGATACAAAATAATTGTAAATAATTTTTATTATTTATTTTCTTTTAATCACTCTTTAGCATGTACGTCTTAACTCATCTTGCAATTTTATGCAAGAACGACATTTCTCTGCGGATGCATATTTTAATTAGAAAAGTACCGTTGAATATGTTGTAACTAGGTAAACAATAAATCCTACCAACAAAAAAAAAAGCGAAACAATAATTTGAGTTAAAAAAAAATAACAATTTGAGAATACTATTACTGTATATTATTAAAAATAGAATTGAAGTATCAAAGTATGTAATAAAAGTTGAATTTGCAATATAAAAAAAAAAAATGAAATATAACTTGTTAGAACAATTAAATAGTTACTGCTATAAAGTTGTGACTGTAGATATTTGTAATAAATTAAAATTTGATATAATTTTGTTGTTAAAAGTGTTTTTTGGTAACAACTTTTGGATATTGCTGCTAAATTTAATGGTTTTTTTTAAGTAAGAAAAAACTGAAAATAGATCACATAACATCCCATTTCTAGTATTAAATATATTTTCTCTTTGACATGGAATCCCTTTTTATGTTTTGCTAGCTTGTCATTACATAAAAAAATTTATTTTTGAAATTTGTATTTAATTAATTAGTAAATAAAAAAAAATTTAATCAAATTCACTATATTTATATATATTGGAATAAATTTATATACTTTATTAAGTGTTATTAACTGATCAAATTGACATGTATAAGTAAGTTGAGAGCTAAATTAAGAAGGAGCCAAGCTAAAGCCATATGATCACTTTAATGTGAAAAAGCCTTGACACTTTGTAAAGCTTGTTTTGGTAGGGGAATATTATTAATAAGTTCAAGTTTAATATGACTTTTTTTAGTAATTTAATTAGGTGTACTACGTAGAACTTCAAACATGTTGTTAAGTAACTAGGTCAACGTACAACATCAAATCTAAAACTTTATGTAATTAGAGGTTTCAATTCATAGTTAAGTTAACCTTTAATTGATAATTCTTTATAAAATTAAGTAATTGGTGATAATTTATAAACTTAAATAAATATATATTTTTTTAAGTATGGTATCAGAAGACGGCGGTTAGTATGACTAATATAGAAGGAAACGCCACCGTATAGAGTAAGGTACAAAATCATAATCATAAGTAGAATTAATTAAAGGTCACACTTTGGGGTATTTGTGTCATTTCCCATCAAACATATTACCACATTATGAGTAGAACTGCTCTATATAAGCCCATCAACCCTTCGTTGAAAACATTACCAAAAACAAAAAAGGAAAAGAAAAGAAAAAAAAAAAAAGGAATAAGAAAGGGAAAAAGGGAGAGAAAATTTGAGAGAAAAAAAAAAAAAAAATGGGCAACAGCTTAAGGTGCTGTTTGGCTTGTGTTATTCCTTGTGGAGCATTGGATTTGATCCGTATAGTTCATTTGAACGGATTCGTAGAGGAAATAACACATCCCATCACCGCAGGCGACATTCTTAAAGCCAATCCAAATCACGTTTTAAGCAAGCCTTGCTCTCAAGGAGTTTCCCGTAAAATTCTCATCCTCTCGCCGGAATCGGAGCTAAAAAGAGGCAGCATTTATTTCCTTATCCCGTCGGCTTCACTGCCGGCGGAGAAGAAAAAGAGCAGCAGCCACCGCAAAAAATCATCTAAGAAATGCGCATCCATTGATGATCCAGTATCAGTCGTATCAGATTGTGATAAGAAAATCGTGCCTACGAATAAATACTCTCGCCGGGAACATCATCATCGCCGGTCAGGTAGTCGTATCGGAGTATGGCGGCCTCAACTGCAAAGCATCAACGAGGATTGATGTTTCTTTTTTCCGGCGCCGGCTGGAGATCGACGTTATTAGTTTTGTGTATAATTTTTTTTTTGGTCAAAAACTTCTCTTTGTTTCGGTCTGCGAGTAATTGTAGCAGACTATGAATTTTACTCTTTTTTTTTTTTTTTTCATCAGATCTTTCCGATCCCTTTTTTCCTTGTTCTATTGAAGAATCAAATTAATTATAGGACAGAAAGAGAAAATTAATTAATGATGTTTTGGACTTAATTTGTAATGATCTCATCATCATCAAGTTGTAAGTAAATATGTTTTGTTTTCTCTTCTTCCTAATCCTAATATGAGTCTTTCAAAAGTAATTTGATTTGTTTCCTTCTATTCTTGTTTGAATTCAGGTTAATTATAATAATTTCTTGTTATAATAAAGTTGTTAAATTAAATCAAAATCTTGTAATTCATTTATTATTATAATTTGGGGTTTCCTTCTCTTCTTGTTTGAATTCAAGTTTAGGGTTCAATTTCTCACTTTATAAAAATTTAGTTTTTGTTTTATAAATTTTGCATTTAAACTCTTATCGAGTTTTGTAGTTTACTCATATCTCAGAATGAGTGGACATATCCTTACCTAAAACTTTATTTACTAAATAAATTTAATGTAAACTCATTATTGTTATTTTAATTATTAGTTCAAAACTCATCAATTATTGTCGGTTGAAGTAATAAGGAACTCATTCCGTTTAATTAAGGTCTCAGTTTTGAACCTTATTAATGGAAGAGTTAGTTGCTGAAAGAGCTTCATCCGTATAAAATGGTCTACCTCAAAATACAGATTCAAAAGGGTGATTTAAAGAAAAATATTATTTCAAAACTCAGCACCTTCAATCCCTTGAAGAAAATATTTTTTAAACTTGTTTTAACTAATTAATCTATTAGGAGTAACTCAATGATCCAATTATGAATATTTTAAATGATAAAAGAAAACTATGGATATCCTGATTCGATGTATCCGTTTCGGGACAAGTTAGGGTAATAGTTAAGAAAAAGGAAATAAATATACTTGTTTAATTTGAGTAGCTCATGAATGAGTTCAATTAATAGATTAATTAGGAGCTAATTAAGAAGGCTTGAGTATAAATTAAAGGTGAACAAACTCAATGATTGACGAGATGAGTATGCCAATTGTAAATCTTTCAGCTGACTTTTATTGTCCAACTCATACAGGCTTTTGCTGTTGGCTGGATGCAAGACTATCTTATTCTAATTATTCTTCGACAAACTAGTATTAATATTAAGAAATATATAGTTAATTAATTCTATATATTAAAGGGAAAAAAAAAAAAGAAATATATATAGTTAAGCTGTCGATTTAATGAAGGTCAGAAGAGAAAGGGACCATTTCATTATGAGCCAACAATATGAGGGAATAACCGATGCATATATTTAACATATATATATATATTCAATGAAAATTATGTCCCACTTATTTGTTAATTGAACTTGATTATTAAAAATGTATAATCAATTCCTGCGTCCTTTCGGTGAAATGTTACGTCATTGAACCATTTCGTTGTTTCGGTAAAAAGTTATATTGAACCATTATGTCCTTCCATGGAAGATTACGATGAACCATTGTGTTAGTTCATGAACAATTGTGTGTCTTAATAGTACCTGATGGAGGACTATTTAAAGAGAGTTGAGTCACTAAAACTAATACAGAAAATTGTATATATTCTTAACCATCAAAGATCTTATAAGGAATTTTGGTGTTGGTTTTCCGAAAGGGAATTTCATATATCAAGTGAAAGTGACGACTCTGTGAGCACGAGTTTTCCCGACCTCTGTGATGAAAATCCTATGTCACCTGTTAAGACAGACGAATGAGAGTTGGACTTGAAAAGGAGTGGAATATTGTCTGTAATGTCTCAAACAGTCTGAAAACCGAACAATCCTCGATTCAAAACCCCGAGAAAAATCCGTGACAGCTCTGGTTAGAGGTGCACGGCTGTAGTTTCAAGACTATAGCCGCGCGGCTTTAATACCAGAGCCGCACTGCTGTAACATTAGAGCCGCGTGCCTCTATCAAGCGGTCAGATTACTTCCTAAATAGCCAGCATCAGTATTTGAGAGGAGATATGATTGCTAAATTACGGGGATTTAAGCCGTGATTGACTAGGTTTCGAAAAAAAGGAAGGAGAACACAATAACAAGCAGGAACAAAAATAGAAAAAGGGAGAGGATTCTAAAGGGAAGCAAAACCAAAAATAAGGAGAAAAGAGAGAGAAAGGAAAACCAAAAGAAAAAATACCAAAAAAAAAAGAGAGAAAATAGTCTAGAAAACATATAGGGTGAGAGTCTCCAGTCACACTATCATTCGTTCGGGCTATTCTTCAGTTTGTTTGGATTGATTCGGGACGTGTATTCAAGGATTTCGGGACGTTCGTGAGGTTCTAAGCGAATTCCGGCTTCCAAATCCAATTCCGATCGTCAAACACACTGGAACATCAAAAGGGTAAACTCTGAGAGCCCTTAAACTCGTATTTGATTACTTTTGCTGTGTGTTTTCTGCGTTTTATAAAATTTCCAGAAACTGTCTATTTGATTACAGCCGTGCGGCTCTAACTAGAGCCGAGAGCTTTAATCCCTTAGAACAGAGCGGGGCGGCTGTACCATCATAGTTGCATGGATGTGTTCTTCTAGTTAGAAACCCGAACTGCCCTAAATCAACCGAAAGCAGTTAGTTTCCCATTTTACTCATTCTGTTGTAAACTATTTCGGTCCAATCACATCCGTTACATTCAAAATTATGATTTACGTTCCTAGAATGTTGATATGAGATTTTCAGTTTCTTTGATTTTGATTTTTGAAATCGGGGGTTGTTCGATCCAAATTGGATCCATTGTCCAGCCTTAGCGGACCCTTAGATTCCCTAAAATCCCAGAAATCACCGAAAACAAGTTGAAACAATGATTTACAAAGCGATGAAAACCAATTTTGGGTTCTGGATACTACAGCTGTACGGCTGTAGTGGCTATAGCTGTGTAACTTTAACTAGAGCCGCACGACTGTAATTCCCTGATGGAGGCAGAATCTTAGGATGACTCCCATGGACTTTGTCACGTGATGCTGTCTTCAGAATCAAAACTATTTTTTGTGTGTTTATTGTTTTAGACCTTAGATGGATGTTTGGAATTAGGAGCCCCCACGAACGGAACCCCGAGTTCCGGTATATCCAACTCACTAAAAAGAATGATTTGCATGTAATTGAGCCAAAATGTTTTCCAAAATGGTTTTCAAGCACAAAAACCTACAGGGCATTTCTAAAATGGTTTTCCAGGTCTAATCGAGTAAGTCGCCCGGACTTCTCGGTTACTCCCTAAATGCGTGCTCCTCTTTCTTGAGATTCCCCATTCTGTCCTGTTATGAGTCCTACTTGTGTTTGTGATATAGTTGTACTAATCCATTTGTTTTGAAGCTTTTTATTTCTTCTTATTTTTTATTTTGGATGTATTTAATAGATTAACTCGCGTATCCTAGGTGATTATAATTTTTTAGATATTCGTGTATCTAGGCGGTTGTATTGGTGAGGATGAGAGCTTTTTATCTTTTTGGGTTGTAATAAGTGGCCTCTATCTTTCTTTTTGGTTTGGTTTGGATGCATGGTTTATTTTCCCGCACTTTAATTTTATGTTATTTATTTATGTCATCTGAATGAGCATGGGCTAATAAATAATAAAAGATAAATTAGGTAGAGAATAAGTGAATAAAATATTGTCATATGAACTTATAAATGAAAGCAAGCTTGAGGTTGAATAGGTAAGTTGCCCGAACTCTAAATCTCTGGATTATGTACAGCAGTCTACGCTCGGTAGGGAGCAGTACCGGAATTTCCCGGATAAGCTGATCTGGGTGGTGACTCTGTCACTGATCTTAAAATTCAGGTTTCGAGGTCTTTAAGTAATAAAACAGGATTTTCTAAAATGTAAAACCAGTTTCCCCAAAACTCACATTCAAAGGAAAAGGTTTTCTATCAAAGGATCTCTAAACAAATCAATGGTTTTCCTAAGCAAGATTCAAACCCGTTTTCACTTCAAAATCATCAAACAAACCAAGTTCTTCTTCTTTCCCTAATTTGCTTCGCCGCATTCCGTCGTTTAAAAGGTCATCCACTCACAAACTCCATTAACGATCCTATAGCTATGGCTAAAGGTATGTTTTAGTTTTGACCGTTGGTATCAGAGCATGGTTAAATATAAGTTATTTTGTCATCATGTAAGCATGAATCCGTATATAGATTTTACATGCATCTTGTTCCGTATTATGAGATTAAGTAAGGAAAATTAGCCATTAATTCGTTTTAAATTTTTTACTAGAACTGCATACCATTAATGAAGTCATCAATTGTTATTTTGTGTACATCAGTATGTTGTTTAGAATTATAGATTAAAGATCAAAATTACTCTCATAAAATATTTTTAAAAAAATGCATCAATGACCATAGCATTTTTTCTTTTATAATATTTGTTGAACTTGTTATTTTGTACTAAGATAAATTGTGATTTTAAAATGAATTTGGAGTAGCCACAACATCCTATATCATTTTTGGTAACCACATAAAGATTATAAAGTCTAATGAAGATTTTGACATACTAATTGTCAATATAAAGTTTTACATAATGTGTACTAGTGGTAGTTGGGCATTAATTATTTCAAGTGTAGCCACAACAGCTTCAAATATAAAAATGATTGATCACGAAAATTGAATAACCATAAAGTATATTGAGATTGCATAAAGACTTGTAGTTTTTAATTACATGAGTACAACATCATTTTTGTATGTGTAAAATAACTTCAATATTAGTGTATAAATTTTCTTTGCCCACAGGTATGAATTTTCATACACTAGCATGAAAAATAGTTCATTTTATATATAAGTTTTCTTGTATAGTAAATTCTATGCATTTAACAACCTCTACCCACATGAAGGTTTTTATTATTGAAATTGGCATTGGGTTAATTTCATGATTATTATTATTATTTGCAAAGCAATAAAATATGAAATCTAATAGGTTTGCAGGACTTGTTCCTAAAACATTTTCTCCTAATTCTATTTCCATGTTAACTAGAGAAAATTTTTCTGATTGGAAAGAAAGCATCCTTCTGGATTTAGGGTGTATGGAACTTGATTTGGCTCTTCGTGAGGATGCTCCTCCTTTTCCTTCGTTGGAGATACGCAATTTGTAAAAGATATGTATGAAAGGTGGGAGAGATCTAACTGCTTGAGTTTGATGTTCATTAAGTCTCATGTAAGTAAAAGTATTAGGGGTTCAATTCGTAATGTCAACAAGGTTAGAGACTATATGAAAGCGATTGAAGAGCAATTTATGACTTCTGATAAAGCCATGGCCAACACCCTAATGCAAAAACTCTCAAGTATGAAATTTCACAGTTCAAAAAGTGTGCATGAATACATTATACAAATGAGGGATATTACTACACAATTGAAAATCTTACACAATTAACATATTCGAATCAATTTTGGTACACTTGGTTCTGAACTCTCTTCTTAGAGAATATGGTGCTTTTAAAATCTCTTGCAACATAAAAAAGGAAAAATGGTCTTATGAACAGACGACATTTTAGGTGGAACGCATGGTGAAGTGGACCGGGGAAAAAGAGAAGTAAGAAAGGTTTGGATTTTGAAACCGGGGTTTGATGATCTTATTTAAGAAAACCATTGATTCTTTTTGGAAATCCTTTTGTAGAAAACCTTTTCCCATTTTATTACTTAAAGACCTCAAAAATTAAATTTCAAGATCAGTAATAGAGTCGCCACCTGGATCAACTCATCCGGGAAATTTCAGTACAGCTCCTTACCGAGCGTAGACTACTGTACATAATTCAGAGATTTAGGGGTCGGGCAACTTACCTATTCAACCTCAAGCTTGTGTTCATTTATAAGTACATATGACAATAGTTTACTCACTTATTATCTTTCTCTACCCAATTTAATCCTTTACTATTAGCCTATGCTCATTCAGATGACAGGAATAAAGTACATAAAATTAAAGTGCCGAAATATAAACCATACATCCAAAAATAAAACAAAAAGAAATAGAGGCCTTATTACAACCCAGAAAAAGGAAAAAAAGGCTCTCATCCTCACCATTACAATCGCCTAGATACACGAGGATTTAAAAAGTACAATCGCCTAGAATACATGATTAATCTTTGAAATACATCCAAAATAAAAATAAAGAAAAATAAAAGCTACAAAACGAATGGTTAGCACAGATATATCCCAAACACATATAGGACTCATACAAGACAGAATAGGGATTTTAGGAAGTCGGGAACATGCATTTAGGGGATAACTGAGAAGTCCTGGCGACTTACTCGGTTAAACCTAGAAAACAGTTTTAGAAACGCCCTGTAGGTTTTTGTGCTTGAAAACAGTTTGGCTCAATTACATGCAAATTCCTTCGGTTTAGAGGGTTGGTTATCTTGGAAATGGAGGTTTTGTTTGTGGGGGTTCCTAATTCCAAACATCCATCTAGGATCTGAAAGCAGTAAACATGCCAAAAACAGGTTTGATTCTAGAGATAGCATCACACGATGACGTCCGTGCGGGTCGTCCCGTGATTCTGCCTTCTGCCCTTCACTACAGTCGTAGATCTGTATTACAGTCCTGCGACTGTAATTTACAATCGTACGACTGTAATGGTTATAGCCGTGTGATTGTAATGAACAGTGCCCGGCAGTGGTTTTCTTGGTTTTCTAAAATCACTTTTTTTGATCGATTTTGATGATTTCTAGGGAGTGTGGAAATCTGAGAGTCCATTATCACTAGACCAAGAATCCAGTTATGGATCTAACAACCATGAATTCCAAGAATAGAAACCAACAAAACCCTAAATCTCACATCTGTATTATTGAAATCCGAAAACCACAATTTTATGGTGTCCAGATGTGATTTAACCGAATTGAATCATGAAAAAACATTTAAAATAGGAAAACAAACTGTATTCGGTTGAATCTGGGCTTTTCGGGCTTCTACCCAGAAACAGTCGCATGACTGTGTTCTTGGCAACTATAGTCGTATGATTGTAACCATAGTCGTGCGGCTGTAGTTTCACAAACAGTTTTCTGGATAGAAAATTTTAAACATAGAATCAATCACAAATCAACATGAAACGAGTTTTAAGGCCTCTCAGAGTTTATCTATTTTGCTTTCCAGTATGCTTGATGATCGGAGTCGGATGTGGACGTCGGAATCCACCTGGAATCTTTAAATGACCCGAAATTCTCGAACATGTGTCCCAGATTGATTCGAATGAAACCCGAGAATAGTTTAGATTGAGTGAAATCCTAATTCCCAGCCCTCACTCCAAGTTCTAGTATGTCTCTCAGTGTTTTTGATTTTGATTTCCCTTGGTTTCCCTTAGTTTTTCTCCTTTCTCTCTCTAAAACTCTCTTTTTTTACTAGAATGCTCTCTCTGATCTTTTAGAATTGATTCTCCCACTATCCTCCTATTTTCTGCCTTTTTGTCTTTCTTTTGGTCGCCCTAATTCCTATAAATCATGCCCAAAATCTGAGCCAAAATAGAATTCTTTCCTATTTAGGAATCTACTGAGTCAAAACTAGAGTCGCATGACTCTAACTATAGTCGTGCGACTGTAGAATTACATGTTGGGATTCGTCACGGGAAACCAATTGATAAAAGTGGAAATACATGTCGATTTCCTTGAATCCGGTCCCAGGAGCTTAAGATGTGGGATTCGTCACGGGAAACCGACCGATAAAAGCTGAAATACGCGTCGATTTTCTTAAATCCGGTCCCAGAAGCTTAAGATGTGGAAATCAAAAACTAAAGCATAAAGAGAAGAGTTTCAAAAACTTACTACAAAGTCTCTTTAAGAGACAGATGCGGATAGAAATCAAGTGTAGATTTCCTCCACCAATGCGTACACGAACGGCTCTCGGACCAAAACCCATGTTAGCGACTCGGATGACAAGAAGAGAGGGAGAAAGAGAGAAAAAAAAGGGGCGGCCAAGCTTGGATATTATGGCTGTCCAATATATTTCTTTCCAAAAGAAATAAAACAATTTCTCTTTTTTCTCACACTTGTTTCTTTCCATAAGAAAACTAATGCATAAAAGTGGGCAAAATTTTCTTCCAAAGAAAATGTATCTCACAGCCAAAAATAGAAGTGAATTACCCCTCATTATTTTTCATCAAAGAAAAGTGATAATACATGAAAGAGCAAAGTCCAACTTTGCAACAAATGAGTCAAAACCAATCACTCACCATGGTGACTCACCACCATCACTCACCATCGCTTTTTCTTCTTTTTTTATTCATAAGGTAGCAAAGTCTAACTTTGCTACCAAAAAGTCAAGAAGATGACTCATCTTCACTCTACTATATTCGGCCAACATGAAGGAAATGAAGATGGGATATTTTCCTTTTCATTCTTACCATAAGAATGAACAAAATATCTTAAGTAGCAAAGTCCAACTTTGCTTACCAAAAAGTCATACATGAGTCACCATCTACATCATCACATTTTGTCCAACAAAATGACTCAACATTTATTGCCCTAATGCATCAATATTTCGGCCAAGATAAGTCCCACTTAATGTAGGCTTTTTTCATTTTAAGACTAAGCCCAATTTTACATCCTTTGATTGAATTAATTTCAAATGCAACTTTAATATACCATGTATGCTTATATATTATACCATAATATATTACATACATTTAAATTAAAATTCATTTTACCTATTAATTTAATCAATGGATTAAATTAGAGATACATAAATTGAAATACATGTAAACCTATACATATAATAATATTTCCACCTAGGAAATAACCCCATATTGAATTAATTATGAGAAGGCCAAAATAATTATTAATTATAATGTATTGATCAATCCAATTGACCTACATTATATAATTAATAAGTCTCTCTCTCTCTCTCTTCAAATGTGTATACTCCAAGTACACACTTAATCCGACTAGTTAAAGTCCAGACGTTCAATGTGTACGATCCAATGGGCTCGTCTTTATGTTGGCAGTGGGCCAAGGCCCACAGACTGCAGGCGGGCTCTAGCAAGCCACTGCAGCCCCCAATTGAGACGGAATAAGCAGTCCAATTAAAAACTTAACCCTGTAGTTTGAACTTGTAAATCCCATGTCATTGATATCAGTGTCCAATACAGAGGCATGGAAGTATCACCCTCTATTGTGTCTAGATATTTACTTGATACCGCATGAACTGATGCTCACAAACAAGATCTAAGATGCATAGAATTAAATCCAAGATGCATAAAAATAATCAAATAGAAACATATACATACAACCTAATATGCATAAACCAATTTCTATTTGAAAACCAAATGGGGAAAAATATAAAACCCCAAAACCAAAAGAATCCCGATCCAAAAATCACCAATTTTAAAACATGGGATCCGCCAAGATTTCCCCAAATCAAAAGCCTGCTCTGATACCACTGTTGGGATTCATCACTGGAAACCGATCGATAAAAGCAAAAATACGGGTCGCTTTCCTCGAATCCGGCCCAGGACCTTAAGATGTGGAAATAAAAAACTAAAGCATAAAGAGAAGAGTTTCAAAAACTTACCACAAAGTCTCTTTAAGAGACGAATGCGGACTACAGAAATCAAGTGTAGATTTCCTCCACCGATGCGTACACGAACGGCTCTCCGATCGAAACCCATGATAGCGACTCGGATGACAAGAAGAGAGGGGGAAAGAGAGAAGAAAAAGGGGTAGCCAAGCTTGGATATTATGGCTGTCCAATATATTTCTTTCCAAAAGAAATAAAACAATTTCTCTTTTTTCTCACACTTGTTTCTTTCCAAAAGAAAACTAATGCATAAAAGTGGCAAAATTTTCTTCCAAAGAAAATGTATCTCACGGCCAAAAATAGAAGTTAATTACCCCTCATTATTTTTCATCAAAGAAAAGTGATAATACATGAAAGAGCAAAGTCCAACTTTGCAACAAATGAGTCAAAACCAATCACTCACCATGGTGACTCACCACCATCACTCACCATCGCCTTTTCTTCTTTTTTTATTCATAAGGTAGCAAAGTCTAACTTTGTTACCAAAAAGTCAAGAAGATGACTCATCTTCACTCTACTATATTAGACCAACATGAAGGAAATGAAGATGGGATATTTTCCTTTTCATTCTTACCATAAGAATGAACAAAATATCTTAAGTAGCAAAGTCCAACTTTGCTTACCAAAAAGTCATACATGACTCACCATCTACATCATCACATTTTGTCCAACAAAATGACTCAACATTTATTGCCCTAATGCATCAATATTTCGGCCAAGATAAGTCCCACTTAATGTAGGCATTTTTCATTTTAAGACTAAGCCCAATTTTACATCCTTTGATTGAATTAATTTCAAATGCAACTTTAATAGACCATGTATGCTTATATATTATACCATAATATATTACATACATTTAAATTAAAATTCATTTGACCTATTAATATAATCAATGGATTAAATTAGACATACATAAATTGAAATACATGTAAACCTATACATGTAATAATATTTCCACCTAGGAAATAACCCCATATATTAATTCATTGAATTAATTATGAGAAGGCCAAAATAAATATTAATTATAATGTATTGATCAATCCAATTGACCTATATCATATAATTAATAAGTCTCTCTCTCTCTTCAAATGTGTATACTCCAAGTACACACTTAATCTGACTAGTTAAAGTCCAGACGTTCAATGTGTACGATCCAATGGGCCCGTCTTTATGTTGGCAGTGGGCCAAGGCCCACAGACTACAGACAGGCTCTAGCAAGCTACTGTAGCCCCCAATTAAGATGGAGTAAGCAGTCTAACTGAAAATGTAACCCTGTAGTTTGAACTTGTAAATCCCATGTTGTTGATATCAGTGTCCAACACAGAGGCATGGTAGTATCACCTCTATTGTGTCTGGACATTTACTTGATACCAAATGAACTGATGCTCATAAACAAGATCCAATCTTGTTTGGGTGTAGTCACACACTTATCAGTAACATTCTTCAAGAGGCCAGTGATATCGTCTCAGTGAATCACTGAGTGACATTCCCTTCTGCATATCCATAGCATCGCCATGTTCACTAACACACCCGAACGTACCCATAGTTAGCACCCTTTTACAGGCCCGTTAGGCGTACACCAAGGTGCGCCACTTCACATGCAGCACCATCATATGGTCCGGTCAAAGGACTTATACAAGTACTACGCGAGAATCATTTGTGATACTATACCATGTAGATTCCCGTTAAGTGGATTGATCTAGTACCATGCCCTTTTTGCATGTACCCATTAACCTGGTTGACATTCCATGTTCTATGACCGGTAAGACATCGCCATACAACCAGGCTAATGATAATCTTTAGTTCCATTCATTCCTATGATTGGAACAGACTACGGATGACTTTACGGCCATATCGTTTTCCCTATCCACAGTCTTACTGCCAAGTGCATGACACTTGACAACATGGATATGGATATGTCCATTGGATACTTTATTTAAAATATAGCACAAGAGATATAATAAATAGATTAATGCCTTTATCTCTTGACACAAATTATATAATACATAAAGTTCACATTAATGTACAAATGTATTATACAAACACAATGACCAATGCCTCGGGAATAGGGCATTTCCAACATTATAGTCGTGTGACTGTAGATTAAAGTTGTGTGACTTTAGATAGAGCCTACACGTGCACCTAAGCTTCCTAATCTCTTGATGGACTCTTTTCGGGGTTTCAGATCAAGGACTCCTCTGAATTTCGGGACGTTTGAGAACATTCTGGGCATTATTCTGCTCATTCTTAAATCTGACTCACATTCATCTATTTAATAGGTAACAAAAGGTTTTCATCATAAAGGTCGGGAAAAAACCCATGCTCACAGGTTAATTAATGAACTTTTGACCATGTGTGTGCAAGAAGAAGAGAGGTTGGAGCATGAAAAGCTTGAAAATGCAAATTTTACAACTCATGCTAAGTCAAATGTTAAGAAAGGCAATACATCTGCGTTGTCAAAAACATTAGGCAAATGTCTTATGAAGGTAAAAGGCAATCAAGTCAAGTGGTTTTTCTATAAGAATAACAGACATATAAAGAAAGATTGTCTTAAGTATAAAAAATGGTTGGAAAAGAAAGATACCCTCATTTCTTTTGTGTGTTATGAATCTTGTTTTGCTTAAGTACCTAGTAATACTTGGTGGATTGATTTTGGTTCTACAATTCACATTTCTAATACCACACAGGCTTTCTCAACCAAAGGAAGCCAATGGGCAGTGAGCACTACATCTATTCAGGAAATAGAATGCGTTCACAAGTTGAGGCAGTGGGAACATTAAGACTTATACTCAAATCAGGATATCTATTAGATTTGCAAAACATATTTTATGTTCCATCTTTTTCAAGAAACTTAGTTTCAGTATCGAGACTAAGTAATCTTAGCTATGTATTAGTTTTCATAACAATATGTTTACCTTATTTGAACATGGTGCGGTTATTGGAAAATTGTTAGTGTGTGCCCTAGTACCTTTGACAATGTAATCTGATTTTGATACTTAATAAAAGGCATTAATCTATTTTATTAATTTCTTATGCAATTAATAGTTATAGAGTATCCATTAGTTAAGTCATATTCTTGTTTGTTAGGAGCATTTCCTAGCAAGTAGGACTAAGAGTAGGGTTAACACTTAACTATAAATATCCCTAGTCTGTTATATCATTGGAATGATACTAACTAAAGACTAGGATGATCTTTGATTATATGGTGGTGTCCTACCGGCCATTGGACATGGAATGTCAATCAAAGAGATAGGTACATGTTAGGTTATATGGTACTGGATCGATCCACTCAGAGTATTTCACTTGACCCCTATAAGACAAGTGAATCTCTAGTAGCACTTATATTGGATCCTTAGACCTGATGTTGCAATGGACTTAGGGACAATCTCACATACTTTGACATATGTATAATGGGCTCATAAAAGAGTGCCAAGTATGGGTATGATTGGGTATGCTAGTGAATACCTAAGGATCATGGGCAAGGGGAAGGGAAATGCCAATTTCTTAAATGAGATTGTTATATCACTAGCCACTTGATGAGTGAGACTGAGAAGTGCTTGGCCAAGCCCAATACTTAATCACTGGGTGATTAAGTGATTGATGTTCTTCAGTCTACTCAGTATCAAGAAATGTACTTGCAGCCATAGGGGATGAATTTGTCATGGTTCTAGTAGTATAGAGATATCTAACAAGCATTAGATGTATAAGAAAAAGGCTACAAGGTATATATGTCCAAAAGATATATTCATCTTAATTGGGGGCTATAATGGTTTGCTAGAACCCACTTATAGTTTGTGGGTCCAAAGGTTTGGGGCCCACTGCCAACATAAAGATAAACCTACCGGATCACACGTATAGGGTCAAGATCAGATGTTTAGGACCTAAATATATATTGATTATATATTTAATTAAAAGAGATATCGTCATATTTATATTGATTTAATTATTGTATGGTGGAATAAAAAAATAAATTAAAATATGACTTGTCAAAATTGGATTTTGACATTTATGGGATTGGAATTATATTCATGTTAAATTAATTATTGTATGGTACAATAAATAATTTAATCGAAATGTAATTTATCAAAATTGGATTTTGACATTATAGGGAGTTAATATATATATATTTGGGTTAATTTATTTTATTGCATGGTGTGATAAATAAATTAAGGTTAAAATATTATTATGTTAAAATTGGTTTTTAACATTAGGAAATATTTATATTTATATCATAAGGTTAATGGGGATTTAATTTAATTAGAACTTTAACCCAAAGTTTAATTAATTAAAACCCTAATTAACCTAGAGTATAAATAGAAGTTTATTTCCCTAATTCCCCAACCCTAACACATATTGCCTCCTTCCCATAACATAGTGAGAATTTCGGCCAGCACTAGCTCTTTCTAGGATTCAGTTGTTCTTGCACCGGTTTAGAGCTAGCACACTCGTTCGATCGTTTGAGGCCTGGATGTGTGAAGGTGGAGATTTCATGCTTCGAAATTTGCTTAGAAAGCTTCAAAATCTAGTAAGATTTAAATCGCTTTATGGTTGAGTCTATTTCTTCCCATCTGAATGGGTTCCTGGGCTGGATTTTAGTACAAAATCAACTGCTTCAGCTGTTAAAAATTTTATTTTGCACGGTGAAAATCCCTACAAAAATTAATGGATAATTTATATAAATTTGATTTGGATTCATCATTAGAGTATAGCTTATTATCCCTTAATGTTGATGGTATTGGTAAAAAGAGAAGTATTACAAATGAGCATTGCTCCTAATTATGGCATAAAAGATTAGGCCATATCTCTGTTGAGAGAAAAAAGAGATTGGTGAATGATGGGGTATTGCCTACCCTTGATTTCACTGATTTTGGTATTGAAATTATACACATAGATATTTATGGGCCATTTGCTACTTTTTGTCTAAATGGTCAAAGATACTTTATTTCTTTTATTGATGATTATACCATATATATGTATCTCTACTTATTAGATGAAAAGGCTGGAGCATTAATGTTTTTAGGTCTTATAAAGTAGAATTAGAAAAACAAATTGAAAGAAAAATAAAGATTATAAGGTCTGACAAAGGTGGTGAATATTATGGTTGATATACAAAACAAGGATAAATGCCTAGTCCATTCGCTAAGTTCCTTGAAGGGGAAGGCATTATTGGGCAATATACAATGCTAGGCACACCACATATAAATGGTGTTGCAGAAAGAAGGAACGGAACACTTATGGATATGGTAAGAAGAATGATTAGTAATTCTAATCTTCCAGTATCTTTTTGGAGTGAAGCTTTAAAGGTTATTTTGTATATACTAAACAGAGTTCCAACAAAAGTAGTACCTAAAACTCCATTTGAGTTATGGAAGGGTTGGAAACCTAGTTTCAGTCATATACATGTATGGGGTTGTCCAGTTGAAGTGCAGATTTGTGATCCACACATTAAGAAGTTAGACCCTAGAACTCATAGTGGCTTTTTCATTGGTTATCCAATGAACTCCAAAGGCTACAGATTTTATTGTCCTTCATACACTCCTAGAATTGTTGAAACTAGAAATGCAAAATTTCTTGAAGATATTGAGTTTAGTAGCTGTGAATCTTTTCGTAACATTGAGTTGGAGGAAATAATTGGATTGTACCCAAAAGAGATCGATTGGTTTATTCATACTAAAGAAAATTCAATAAATGATGAGAATCCAATTGAGGGTGATACACTCCATGATGACCTAACTCATGAAGAACATGTTATTCAAAATCTTGATAATCGAGATGAAATAACAGAGTTAGGAAGATTTTCTAGACAAAGGAGATATGCTATAAGTGATGATTATGTTGTATATCTTCAAGAGTTTGATTTTTATGTTGGACCTAATGATGACATTAAGTCGTTTTCTCAAGCCATGAATGGAGAAAATTATGATTTATGGTATAAAGCCATGAAGAGTGGGACATCATTCATTTACCTAAAGTTGCTTCAATTGTTGGCTGTAAATGGGTCTTTAAAACTAAAAGATATCCTTCTGGTAAAAATTGAACGATATAAGGCTAAATTTGTCGCTAAAGGTTTCACCCAAAAGGAAGGAATTGATTTTCATGAAACCTTTTCTCCAGTATCAAAGAAAGACTCATTTAGAATAATGATGGCTTTAGTAGCTCATTATGATTCAAAGTTACATCAAATGAATGTGAAAATGAAATTCTTGAATGGTGATCTAGAAGAGGAAATATACATAAAACAACTTGAAGGATTTGCTAAAGAAAATGACAGTTCACTAGTATGTAAGCTTAAGAAATCTATATATGGATTGAAACAAGATTTTCGCGAATGACATATCAAATTCCATAATGTTATTATATCATATCGTTTTACTGAAAACATTACGGATTAATTTATATACGTTAAGTTTAGTGGGAGTACGTTTGTGTTCTTAATGTTATATATAGATGATATTTTAATTACTTGCAAAAGATGTGGATTTATTAATGAGACAAAGAGCTTTCTATCACCATACTTTGAAATGAAAGATATGGGTGAAGCCTCTTATGTTATTGGCATAGAAATTCATAGAGATAGATCTCAGATAACTTTGAGATTATCTCAGAGGGCTTACATTGAAAAAGTTTTGGAATGATTCCAAATGCGAAATTGTGTTCCAAAAGCATCACCAATTTCAAAAAGGGACAAACTTAGCACAGATCAATGTCCAAATACTGCATTGGAATGAAAGAAGATGGAAAGAATAGCATATTCCTCTGCAGTTGGTAGTCTCATGTATGCACTTGTGTGCACAAGACCCGATCCTGCATTTGTGGTGGGAATGTTAGGTAGATATCAAAGCAACCCTAGATTAGCACATTGGAAAGTTGCTAAAAGGGTTATAAGGTACTTAAAAGGAACTAAGGAATTCAAGCTTACATATAAGCAAACCAACCAATTGATAGTAACTGGATATTCAGATTCAGATTATGGTGGATGTCAAGATACTCAAAAGTCTACTTTAGGATATGTTTTCCTTTTGGCTAAAGGAGCAATATCATTGAGGAGTATGAAACAAAAGCTTGTGGCTTCTTCAACTATAGAAGTTGAATATATTGCTTGCTATGAGTCATCTGCACATGCAATATGGTTAAGAAATTTTTATCATTGGGTTACAAGTTGTTGATCTCTTATCAAGACCATTGATGATTTATTGTGATAATACTTCAGCAGTATCATTTGCTAATAACAAGAAAAGTGGGAGTGGCAGCAAACATATCATAATAAAGGTTCTTGTTGTGAGAGATCGTATTAAGAATCAAGAAGTGTCTATTGAGCATATCGATACCGAATTGATGATTGCTGACCCTTTGACTAAAGGATTACCGATCTAGTCATTCAAAGGTCATGAGCATAGCATGACTCATTAGCATTTAAGTTTCTTGATTATATGTAAAGTATATAATTATTTGTATATGACCCACATGTTTTTATAACTATTAGCCTATAGACATGACATTAAAAAGGTGCACATCTAAATATATATGTTGTGTATTCATTATGGACTCGGAATAACTTATAAGAAATTTATTCATTCAATATTAATACATGAAAGCTAAATTGTTTGGTTTTTCATTAAGTTTTGAGCTTTCATAAGTTATGTTATTTTCACTATTATTCAGCAACTATTTATTCAGTTTGGCCACAAATAGTCGCGATATATTTTTACTCATTTTAAATAAATAAAGTGGTCCAAGTGGGAGAATGTAAACAAAAATTATGTCCCACTTACTTATTTATTGGACTTGATTATTTAAAATGTATAATCAATGGTTGTGTCCTTTCGGTGAAAGGTTATGTCGTTCAATCATTACATTGTTTTCATGAAAAGTTATATTGAGCCATTGTGTTCTTCCATGGAAGGTTACGTTGAACCATTGTATTTGTTCATTAACAATTATGTGTCTTAATAGTACCTGATGGAGGACTATGTAAAGAAACTTGAGTCCTTAAAAGTAACGTAGAAAATTGTATGTATTCTTAACCATCAAAACTCTTATAAGGAATTTCGGTATTTGTTTTACGAAAGGGAATTTCATATATTAAGTGGAAGTAACGACTTCGTTAACGATCCTGTAGCTATGGCTGAAGGTATGTCTTGGGATCTAAAGTTAAATATTTCTTATATGTATATATTGTTTTGAAATTGGCAGTATAAAAGAAGAACGAACGTGGTTCAACAATTTTCCTACTCCACGGGTAGGAGAAAATTCTTATTGAGATTTGAAAAATCAGATACGAGGATTGAGAAGAAAACTTGGTCACCAAGTTTGGCCAAGTTAAGATTTGGTGACCAAGCAAACTTGGTGGCCAAGCTTTACAATTAAATGCGACATTAACAAATCTCCTCCTTGGATTGAATTGTCGCAACCCAAGAACCTTGGAACAATTACTCTCTTACCATTCCACCCCGTAGGCCTCATCCAATGTGGACATTTACCGAGTCCAACCTGTGCTTGAACTTTGCAATGGGCAACACCTTAGTCAATATACCTGTCAAATTATCTTCAATGTTAATATTCTCAATGAAGAATCCCGCTTGTCTTCTTTGACATCTTGAAGAAAGTTCAACCAGATGTCAATATGCTTTGTCCTTTCATATATACCTGATTCTTAGCCAGGCTTAAAAAGCTCTGATTGTCATAATACAAAACTGGGTTCTAAACTTCCAAACCCAAACTATCTACTAGACCTTCAAGCCACATGCATTCTTTAACACCTTTTGTCCAGGACATTTACTTTGCCAAAGTTGTAGACAAAGCAACCATAGACTGTAATGTTGCTTTCCAGCTGACCGCACACCTAAGGAGAATAAAGATGTAACAAGGCAAGGACCTACTCTTCAAATGATCTTTACCATAATTTCAATCAGTGTATCTAAGTAGACCATTGTTTTGGTCCTTAGTACCATACACCAAACATATGTCACTAGTGCCTTTCAAATACTACATTATCCATTTTATAGCCTCTCAATGAATTTTCCTCAGATTACCTATAAATCAACTCACCACATTAACCGCATAAACTAAATCTGGTCTGGTGCACACCATGGTGTACATTTAGCTCACAACAGCACTCGAGTATGGAACCCTTTTCATCTAGTCTCTTTCTTCATCAGTGCTATGTAGTGTGCTCTTATCAAATTTAAATTGTGCTGCCAAAGAAGTGCTTACTAGTTTAGAGTTTTCCATTTGAAAAGAGCACAACACTTGCGCAATGTATTTCTTATGAGATATAAAAAGATGACATGCTTTCCTATCTTTCCAAATCCCAATACCTAAATCTTCTTTGCTGCACCTAAATCCTTCATCTCAAACTCACTGCTCAATAAGACTTTCAAGTTGTAACCTCAATGTTGCTTTTACTGCAATCAACATGTCATCCACATATAGCAAATGATAGATATACGAGTCATCTCTAAGATTCTTAGAATAAACATAAATATCATATGGATTTCTCACGAACTCATGAGAAATCATAAATGCATCAAAACTCTTATACCATTGCCTAGGGGACGGCTTCAAACCATACATGGACTTCTTCAGCAGACATACATGATCTTCTTTACCATGATCAAGGAATCCCTTCATATGGGCCATGTAAATCTGCTCTTCCAAATTTCCATGCAAGAAAGCAATTTTTACATCCAGCTGCTCTAGTTCTAGATCATAAGTGCTAACCAACACCAATAGAACTCAAATGGTTTTATGCTTCTCAACTAGTGAGAACACTTCATTATAGTCGACTCCTTCCTTTTGTGAAAAACCCTTTGCCACAAGCCTTACTTTATACCTTCTAGGTTCAACTCCTGGCATACCCTCTTTTTTGAACACCTATTTGCATCCCAGTGATTTAACTGTTAGTGTGTGCCCTAGTCCCTTTGTCGATGTAATTGGATTTTTGATATTTAATAAAAGGCATTAATCTATTTCATTAATTTCTTATTCAATTATTAGTTATAGAGTATCCATTAGTTAAGTCATACTCTTGTTCGTTAGGAGCATCTCCTAGCAATAGGATTAAGAGTAGGGTAAACACTTAACTATAAATATCCCTAGTCTGTTATATCATGGTAGTGATACTAACTAAAGACTAACATAACATGGTTTTTGATTGTATGGTGGTGTTCTATCGACCATTAGACATGGAATGTCAATTAAAGAGATGGGTACATGTTAGGTTACATGGTGCTGGATCGATCCACTCAGAGTACTTCACTTGACCCCTATAAGACAAGTAAATCTCTGGTAGCACTTATACTGAACCCTTAGACCTGATGCTACTATGGACTTAGGGACGATCTCATATACTTTGAAATATGCCTAAAGGGCTCATAATAGAGTGCTAAGTATAGGTATGATTGGGTATGCCAGTGAATGCCTAAGGATCATGAGGAAGGTGAAGGGAAATGCCAATCTCTTAAAAGAGGTCGTGATATCACCGGCCACTTGATAAGTGAGACTGAGAAGTGTTTGGCCAAACCCAAACTGTAGAGATATCTATAGGGCATGGGATGTATAAGAAAAAGGCTAGAAGGTATATATGTCCAAAAGATATATTCATCTTAATTGAGGGCTATAATGGTTTACTAGAACCCACCTATAGTCTGTGAGCCCAAAGGTCTGAGGCACACTACCAACATAAAGATGAACCTACCGAATTGCACGTATAGGGTCAAGATTGGATGTTTAGGACATAAATATATATTGGATATATATTTAATTGAAGAGCAATTAATATATTTATATTGATTTAATTATTGTATGGTACAATAAATAAATCATTTAAATATAACTAGTCAAAATTGGATTTTGACTTTTATGGGATTTAAATTATATTCATATTAAATTGATTATTGTATGGTAGAATAAATCATTTAATTAGAATATAATTTGTCAAAATTGGATTTTAACATCATAGGAAAATAATTATATTTAGGTTAATTTATTTTATTGCATAGTGCAATAAATAAATTAAGGCTAAAATATAATTATGTCAAAATTGGATTTTGACAGAAATTAATTTAAAGGTGCATCAATGTTATATCATAAGGTTTATGGGTTTATAATTTCATTAAGACTTTAACATAAAGTTTAATAAAATTTAAATCTAATTAACCTAAAGTATAAATAGCCCCTTATAACTTTAATTCCTTATAGGAAAATGAGACTGAAAATTCCCATACATAGAGACAGGAAATTTCAGCCCCCTTGTAGGTTCTAGGGTTCCGCTAGTTGCTCTCCGTCCAGTGATAGCATGTTCATCCAATCATTCGATGCCTACGTGTGTGAAGGCAGAGATTTCCTGCTTGGAAATTCATAGAGAAAGCTTCATATCTCAGGTAAGATTTAGGAATGCTTTCTAGTTGAGTCTGTTTCTTCCTAATCTAAATGTTCCCTAGGCTAGATTTGAGTGCAAAATTGACCGCTTCCTCTAAATTTTTTTTCGTTTTACATGGTGAAAATCCTTACATTAACACCCTTTGGTAGCGATACTATGTCCCACGTCTAATTTTTTTGCAAGAAACTACATCTCTTCATTCATGGTCATTAACCATTCTAAAGCCTATATACTTTGTATCACTTCTTTATATGACTTGGGTTCATCAAAATCCAGGCTTTCACCTACTGTTAGAGCATATGCAATAGACTTCATCTCGACTGAATCTTCCGTTATAGTGACACTATGAGTGGATGATGTTTTACAACGATTGATGCTGTGGAGCGAACCAAGGAATTTTTATAAAGTATGGTTTCGTTGCATAATAACTATATCATGAAATACATTTTCGAAAACTATTTTCATAAAAGATTCGAGATTGAAATCCCGAAGAAAATATAGGAGTCACCACCCAACTTAACTCTACCAGGAAATTTAGGTATTGCTGAAACCAAGTGAGGGCCACTATACCTTCGAGAGATCTAGGTCCGGACGAGTCAGTTACTTGTTATCTAATTAAAATGAATGCTTCAACAATCAAATTATAGCATGTTATAAAACAAAACCGATTTTATTTAGAGTATACGACATTCATGCAAGGTACAAAAAGCAGTAAATAAATTAATTATACAGACCGAATAACATAAAATACCTTAGGGGATACATATGAATCAAATGGGGAATCAGGATACAATTGCCTAAAATACACGAATTTATCTAACGCAATAATAAAACCTAAACATACATCTAATCCTGTAAAACAGATGTTAGTACATGAATAATTACATGTAGGACTCAATCAAGACAAAATGGGATAAAAAATGAGTCGGGGTCATGCATTTAGGGGATAGCCAGAGAGACTTGAAAAATCTCCTTGAGCAAACCTGGAAAATATTTTGAAACATACCTATGTTGATTTTTGAGAAAACGGTTTTGAAAACAGTTTTGCCGGTTAGTTATTTAGCATGGTAAGTGACTCGAATTTCAAGAAACTAGGTTTCTATCATTGTTCTATTCTAATATATGCTTCTAGAATATAAATCTAGGTCCAAATGTCAAAAAATGTACGAAAATCAATTTTCGGTGATTCTGTCCCAAGCTGATACCCACGCGGGTGTTGAGACAACAGCCATGCATCTGTATATTTACAGCTGTGCAAGTGTCATTTCAAGGCCAGATACAGATTTCACAAGTTTCAGTTTCATGGTTCTATTTAGAGAACCAAAGCTATGTGGCTGTTACAACTACAGCCATGCGACTATAACTACAGTTGCACGGCTGTTGTGATAGCCACACAGGCTTGGTTCTTTGTCTAGAACCGAAGAATAGAGTATTTTTAAAAAACAATGCAAATGATGCCCAAATATAACACAAACAAGTCAAATGTTTTGGTTTTCTAAGATATTTACCCTTGTAGCTTAGATCCATGAGTTTAAGAGGCGAAAATCCTTTAAGAAATGCCTTCATTTTGATCCCGAACTTCAAGCTTCAAAAATTTAAGGTTTTAGTGCTTAGATTAGTCTCTAAACCTATTAGAAGTCTTAGTCAAGTGTTTTCCTAAGATTTCTAACCGATTTTAAGCTTAGAAAAAGAGATTGAAAATGAAAATTAAAGAAAAAGTTTGATTTTTTCTTTCCTTTTCTTCCTTTTTCTTCTCCTTTCTCTCTAAATTAAAGTTACTAACTTCTAAAATTAAAATCAAGAGGCCTTCATATAGGCAAAAACATAAACTATTCTTGTAGAATCCGCCTAAAAAATCTAAAAAAATCATTTCCAAGAAGAAGAGTCACCGTTTTATCAAGCATTGAGACTTGTGTGGGTCTTGATGTGACAACCATGCGGCTGATAGTACAACAATCATGTGGCTGACGTTACAGCTGTGCGGCTGTTGTTCTTGGATAACCTCCTTTTTTGCTCTAGAAATGTTCTGAGGCTTGAAGTTTGGTCAACCGGAGCTTTGATCTTGAATTAACTTTGATTTCTGCGGCTATAGAAGGCTATAAAAGCAAATAAACAACTTATTCATCACTGAAACCGAGGATGAAAATCCCGCTCTCACAGACACAATCTGAATATTTGGCAGGTTTTCTAATAGCCCTTCCCTTTTTTCTTTTCGCTATACCAAAAGACCAATATCCCACATCACTAGACTCTCCATCCATGGAACATAAATCATGTGCCGTTTGAGCTTCAATCACTAACTCCACCACTTAGTGTGCACCTTAATCCTTTTGCACTATAAGATCACCTAGCTTCTCTTTCTAGCTAAACATAGTAGATTCGTTAAAGATGATGCCTCTACTAATTACAAATTTTAGAGTTCTTCCTTGCTTTGCTCACCACATTCTGTACCCTTTAACTCTAGGCACATACCCTAGAAATATGCAATTCATTGCCCTCAGCTTAAGTTTTTCCATCATAAAATGAGCATAAGTAGGACAATCAAATATTCTCAAGTTAGAATAATTAGTAGGTTTACTGGACCAAACCTTTGAGGAATCTTCAAATCAATTACAATCGATGGTGATCGATTCACTAGAAAACAAGCAATGTTAACTACTCAGCCTTAAAACTCTAGGGAAAACTAGTACGTAAACGCATACAACACACTTTCTACATTGTGTTTCATTCACTAGTTCTACAAACCCATTTTATTGTGGTGTATGGCGTCTAGTGTGGTCCCTCAGTATACCTTCTACCTTGCAGTCAAATGGTGCAGTGTAGAACTCCAAGTCATTGTTATTTTTTAGTGTGTTAACCTATCTTCTAGTCCATTTCCCACTATGGTCTTCCACTCCTAGAACTTCCCAAACACTTCATCCTCGGATTTCATAAAGTAGTACAAGACCTTCCTAGAGTAGTCATCAATAAATGTCACAAAATACTAGTATCCGTTTTGAGATTTGACCGTTGTAGGACCCCATAGATTAGAATGAGCATAATCAAGGGTACCTTATGAAGTTTGGTTTCCTATTCCTAACTTTACCTTACTCTGCTTGTATAGAACTTTAAAACTTCAAGTTACCAGTTTCAGCTTTACCCAACAAACCTCGGTTGCTTAACACTGACAACCCTTTCTCACTTATATGTCCCAATCTTTGATGCCACAATTATGTGTCATTACCATGCTTCTCGATCGAATGAGAAACCTCCACTGTTCCCACCAGTGAGCTGCTTAATAGTACATAAATACCATGCTGCAGTTTACCTTTCATCACTAACTCCAACCCTTTTCAAATCTAAAATGAGGCATACTTCCAATCATCCGCAAGGTATACAAACATTGTTTTTTGATATAACCAATTGTTTAGGGATTTTCTTCTAGTACTTGCTTTCAAGCTTTACCTATAATCTTAAAGCTGTTGTCTCCTACACAACCTTGCTCAAGAGTTCATCCATCACGCTTAATAGAGTAACACTTTGTGCCTTTGCCAGAATCTTCAACTTCACTTTCGGTTTCATCTCAACTGAATACTTACTTTCTCCTTCCAAAGACAATGCATACCCTTATTGAACAAGAACCACCTTCATCTTCAATTTCTAAATAGAGCAATCATTCGATCCGTTGAATTTCTCAACATCAAATAAGTGAGAAGTCATCTTGTTTGAAAAGCCCTAGATCCTTCATTTCCAATTTAATCGAAATTAAAAATACTAGCTCTGATACCAATTGTTATGAAATTGACAATATAAAATAAGGAAGAAAGTAAGCAAATCAAGAAACACAAGATTTATGTGGTTTGACAATTTGCCTACTCCACGAGCTGCAATGAATTCTTATTGATTTTTGGAAAATGGGATTCAAGGATTAAGGATATAAGACTAATAAATAAATCATCTATTTATAGCCTTCAAGACTTGGTCACTAAGTTTGGCCAACTCGAGACTTGATGACCAAGTATATTTGGTGGCCAAGCTTAATATATATAAGCATATTAATTTTCAAGGATACTAAGTTGAATCAAGAGAGTTTTAGGTAGTCATGTTATATTTTATTATCAATCAATTAATACATCAACTGGATGAAAATTCTAAAGAAAACCTTAAAATACGAGAAATTTTAGTAATTTTTTGGAGTACATAGTCTATTAATTATCGAAAGGATATATATATTTTTGTGAAAAGTATAAAAAAAATCTGTGGTTTGTTGATTTTATAAATGTAGATCCTTGTTTTAAAAGATGATAAAGAGAGGTGTGTGTGGTTCCCTTTATTAGCAAATAGATACTTCATGGTTAGCATGTTGGTGTGCCCTTGTCCAAAGGCATTGGTTCTTGATTGTGTTATACATTGTATGTAGATATTTTATGTTATATATAAAGGCATGAATCTATTTATTCATATCATCTGGTATTTATAAATAGAGTATCAAGTGATTATAACGATACTGAAGTAAACCAATGTAGGTTTAAAGTTATAATCATAAAGTTATCCCTAGTCTATTCTAATCATGGGAATGAATGGAACCAAAGACCAGCATATCCTTGACTAGATGGCAGTGTCTCACCGACCATTGGACATGGAATGTAAGTCAATGATATGGGTACGTGTTAGGTTACATGGTATTGGATCTATCCGCCGCGATAACAACACATGGTTCGATTGTCATAGGTGATTCTCAGGTAGGTCTTGTTATTATCCTTAGACCCGATATTCGCTGTAACATAACATAGGATCTCAAACACTTTGATATATGTGTAACGAGCCCGTAATAGGGTGCCAAATATGCATATGTTGGGTGGGCCAGTGAACATGTTGATGTTGATAATGAAGTTGACGGAATTGCCACTCAGCATCCCCTGAGATGATATCACTAGCCACTTGATGGGTGGGACTGACAAGTGTATGGCCATACTCGAATAAGTTGGGATACTTATTAGTTCGGTTAAGTCCACTCGGTATCAAGAAATAAATAAGCATATAAGAGGATGACAGAGCCATGTCTCTTGCTTATATATCGATGTCAGTTGGCAAGGGATATACAAGATCACTACCGGGTTATGTTTCATATTAGACTGCAAGTCTTCGTCTTAATTGGGGGTTGTAATGGTTTGCTAGAACCTACTTCGATTTGTGGGCCTTGATCCTACTACCAACATAAAGACGGACCCACAGGATCATACACATAGAACGACTGAACGTTGACAAATCGGAATTAGAATGGAAACCAACTTAATTGAATTATTGACATTAGGTTATGCCATAATTAATTCAATTATAAGGGAGAAATTAATTTTATTTGATTAATTAATTACATGTAGTAAATAATTAATTAATTAAAAAATTGAATTTCCTTGGTGGAAATTTAAATACAAAGTTTGTATTTATTAAGGTTGATTTTAATTTTACTATAGGTTATATTAAATTTGTGGAATTATATTTAATTGTGTCAGTTGGAATTTTATAGTAAAGTTTTATTTAATTCTAATTATAAAAGTTAAATTAATTTAATCAAATTACATAACCTATAGTTTTAATTAAAATCCTAGTAGGCTAAGGAGTATACTAAGGACTGTATAAAGAAGCCTTAAACCTAATTTCACCATAACCCTAGCCACTTGGTATTTTTGGCCTACACCAAAGAAAGGACTTGAATTCTGCAGGTTGAAATTTCTTGGTTTTCATTCTTCCGTTCGCTAGCACGAGTCGTGTTCAAGAGTCGTTGGTGTACGAGATTGTGGAGGAAACGCGTTTGGATTTCTGCAGCACTCTTTAGAGGAGACAGCTGAGGTGAAAAAATTCAATTTTCTTTCTATTCTTGGTTTCGTTCTATTAATCTACATGAATCTCGGGCTATGGAATCAAGGAAAATTTTAATCGGTATTCTACCTTACGTTTAATTTTTTCCATAACGATTCCCTACATAGTAAGTAAAGTCATCCATTCAATTCAAGCCCTAAAAATTGTCCAATCTTTTGGTTTTTATCTAAAATTTTGCATTTTTGTCTATATGAATATAGTGGACATTAGTAATGAAGCTCAAGAATTTTCGAGAAATGCAAATAAGTGTTAAATTAAATAATAGAAAAAGGTAGAAAAATTACCATAAAAACTGGTAAAAAAATCCAATTCTTGACAAAAAAAAATCTTAAATAATATGGGTAAACTATTCAGATGCTAAATGGTAAAAAACTATTGAGTAACATACAAAGATTAGGTTAACAGTGTGAACACATGTACGATCTCCATGTACACCTCAACGTTTTTTTCCATTTATCCCGCTAATAATTTTTCATTTTATTTAAGAATTTTCTATCAAGATGTGATTTTTTTTGTAATAATTCTATTTTTTTACAATTCTTCAATTTTCTGCATTATTTAATTAGAAAAATACATACGGTTCTAAAAAATTTTAGAGATTTGGTCCCAAGGTCTATTGTATCTGTATCCACCAATATGAAAAATTTTAGCTCAAAATTCAAAGGATTTGACAATTTTTAGAGGGTATGTTGCATCAAGGACTCTATTTGTCAAATGATACAACCACAAACTGAAGTTTGCCAACTTTCAATTGTATTTTTCCTATTTTTTTATACTATAAAAACCCAAAAAACAACCCTTTTACCCATCAAGAATTATTCTAAAATTTTCTAACATCAACATTAACATCTTCTCATAATACAAAATTAATGCATGTTGTAGTCATAATTTGGCAGCCATAGTTCATATTTAAAATATACCTTTTTAGAACTATTACCAATTATGAAATAAAAATTTTAGAACTATAATTATTATTTCATTAAGTGCAAGTTACTTTTTAAGCTATGGATTAATTAATACATGTTCACTTTGTACTTATATATATATATATATATATATATATATATATATATATATATATATATATATATATTTATGAAAAAGGCTATTTAATTTGTGTTAATAAATATCTTATAATCACAATAATTTGTTAAATTTTCAATGTATGCATGAAAATTTTAATTAGAAGAGACACCATTTAAGTTGCGTTTGATAAATTTCAAACCAATCAATCAAATATATTAAAAAAACTAATAAGAGCCTGTTTGTAAATCAATTTTTGATTTTTTTTTATATCAAGCAAACAAAATTAAAGACGCTTAGTAAAATTTATGTAACAACTATTAATAGTTGTTTTGAAAGGAACAACTAATGTTTTTAGACCAGGATGATCGACGATCCAAGGAAGATAGACGGTGAAATGTTGATTGAGAGAGTTGACATAAGACAATAATTCCTATTTTTCATAAAAAAGGAGTTCCTAAATCACTTTTGTTTTTGTTTTGTATAGTAATTTATTATAAATGATAATGAATCTCATAAAATAATATTGTTTATAGAATAGTGTTTATATACATAAAGGTAAGAAACTCTAAATAGAAGATAAAACCTAACTAGGAAGAGACATAATTAAATAAAAGAGGAAGAAATCATATACAAGATAATATCCCTTAACACACACCCCTCAAGCCAATGGGATTCACAAACATGAATTTTATCCCTAAGCAAAATAAATAGGGAGGGACCCTAAAGCATCTTAAACCCGATGTGAGCATGGATTTTTCCAACATTGATGATGAAAATTGAAATAGTTATCCTTTGCATTGAGTTTTCTACAGGAATTGGTTCAAAGGATGAAGATGGACATCAAATGAGCTTAGGAAAGAACTCGAGAATTGTTTGAGAGATCAGACTAAACCCTAATTTTAATAAAAGCTGTACGGCTCTCATCTGGGTCCCATGGTTCTAATTTGAGTCGTACAACTTTATATAAGTAAGGGTTAAGCCATGAAACTGGATGAAAAAATCATGATTTTTCACCTAAACATGATTCGTACGGATTTACATTTGAGCCATATAGCTCTAACACTCAATTATTTGAGTTGTACGACTCTAATCCATGTAAGACAAAAAAAAATTTTTCTCGCCCATGAGAGATGGAAATGGCTCTCTTCTCCTAAAAATACAAAGAAATGATCTGGATAAGGATGAGCCAAAAGGGAGATAAGAAAAGAAAGGCAGAAAGAAAAAGATGGAGGGACAACCATTAGTAGGAGAGTTTTTGATATCTCACCAGCTTTTCATTTCCAAACTCAAACAACAAATCTTCCTAGCCTTAAACACTCAAACTCCCATTCTTTATTCTTGGTTCGTGATCTTAGTGTTGATTCAGGACATGAATAGGCTTATTAAGAACTGTTTTACATCTTAAAAAAATCAGTTTTGGAGGCTTAAAATGTTAGAGATTGTGCCCTAAGCCAATGTTGGATTATGTAAACAATCTTCTTTAAGTCATTAATAAAGACTTATTTTATCATATATATTTGTATGTTAGTATTTATGATAATGTATCCATGAATTAATTGTGTAATTCTAAATTTCCCTAGTCGTTTGTTATTATGGGAATAATAACAAACTAAGACTAGTGTGAGTGATAATGGATATTCATAAGATGAATATAGTGTATACAGATACAGATTATACTCACGGGCAATGTGTTAGAGAACATGTTGCTGGAGACCCACTATAAGATCAAGTTCATGGTCAAGTGTCACAACTGATCTTGATTATAGTAGTGTCATCAGCTGATTCCTTTGACCTGAGGTCACCATGGATTCCGGGATGAATTCATGTTGTGCTTTGACGCAGTCAAACGCTGCTTGTAACAGAGTAGTTATAAAGGCTGTGGTTGGGTACAATATGACTCATGCTTAGGGATGTGAGTGACAGATATGGGATTTTATCCCTCTCTAACAAGAGAGCGATATCACTGGGCCCCTCGATAAGTAAGACTGTTAAATGCATGGCCGTGCTCAAATAATTGATAAGAGTATCAATTGATTTGTCTGAACAGTTTACTTTGAGATCGAGAAAGCATATGATTAATTATATAAGATTGACAAGTGTACCATGTCTTATGATTAATCATGATATCAAAGAGACAAAAGGGAATATGACATTCTATAAATAGGTATTGGATCATTCCAATCATGTTAATTGGGTAGTCATAATGGCTTGCTAGAGTCCGCTTGTGATCTATAAGGATATTATGGTAATTTCCTTATTGCCAATTAATATGAACCTATGGGGTCACACACAAAGAGCAAAATGAAGTTCATCTTATCGGGTATAAATTATTATTGGATAATAATTTATGAATGAGAAAGAGAATATATATATAGTGATATATATTTACATATATATGTATATGTGAATATTAATATGGTTAATATTGCATAAGGTATGCCACATATTATAATTAAATTATATAGAGATATAATTAATTATAATATTGTATATACATATGTGTATTATGGAGAATTGATTTGACTTAATATTAATTGAGAATTAATATTAAGTTGTGTGGGTTAATTTATAATTATAACTAATAAGTGTATTAGGGTATAATTATAATTAACTTATTAGGTTATATATATAAGGAAATATATAACCTAATCAATATACAACACAATAAGGTGATTTTCGGCAGCCACAAAAAGGGTGAATAGTGGCAGCCGAAATTCTCAACAAAACTCCAAGGAAAAATCTGATTTTTCGCTTTCTCTGTCTCGTTCGAAGAATCGTTCTTCAATCCCGGCGCTAGCACGCGGTGGATCAATTGCTCCGTGTGGATCAACTGTAGAGGGAAGCTACTTTGGTTCCTTTTGATCCAATCCTATAAGAATTAAGAGGTAATTCTTTAACCCTTCCTTCCAATTCAATGCAATATACATGGATCCTTGGCGGGGATTAATCCGTTTTTCTTTCCGCTGCGTATTTATTTTGGCGATTAATTCCCTACAGTGGTATCAGAGCCACTTGTATTTTGATTGAATTGGATTTATGTTTTGATTGGATCAAAATTGCATGTTAGGGTTTGTATGATTTTGATTGGATCAAAATTGTTGTTAGGGGTTTGTATGTTTTTTTTTTTTTTTTTTTTTTTAGGGTTCTATGTTATTATGAATAACAATTAAAATTTGATTTTATACATTAATCATTGTGAATAATTTGTTTTAATGATTTGGAATGTTTAAGGGGTTGGTGTCATGAATTTGATTCATGGGTTTTTAATTGAAATTGTTTCAATTAATTAATATAAAAAAAAAAAAAAAATTGTTTTTTTTTCTTTTCTGGGCATGACGCCCAGAAACATTTTTGGGCGTTGAAATTGCAATTGCTACCAATTGCAATTTCAACGCACTTCTTCTCATGCTGCGTAAGCAGCATGCTGCTCCTGCAGCATGGGCTGCGCAGCAGTGCGCGGCCCGTCGAGCATGCTGTCCGACCGTTTTACCCCTTTTTCGTTTTAAGTGTGGAAAATTGTTTCTGCATATTTACGAATTTTTCCAAATTAATTAATTCTAAATACAATGTGATTGTATTTTACCACTTTGAACCCTAAATATTTTAGATATAAAATTATTGTTGATAATTTTATGCATGGTGTTATGGTATGGTTTTGGACCCCGTGGATGCTTTATTTTATTTATTATGGTTTTATATAAATACGACCTGCGAGTCGTTTGTATTTATGTAAATTTTAATTTTAATTTTACTAGATAAATTGTATAGGATGCAATTTATAATATGTAAATTTTATTTTACTTAAAAAAAAAATTGTATAGGTTGCAATTTTGTAAAATATGTAAATCCATGAGATGGTGCCAAAGAACAAAGACGTGAGGACGGATCCAAGGGGTGCGGGAGAGCTGTGACCATGCGATGGTTACAACCACCTAGGAAATGGCCTTGTTGATTTTCATATTGGCCTATGAAAATCAATGTAGATAAAACCATACCATAACACGGTCTTTCGAGTCTATTGCATGTTTTATATTTTGATGCCATGTGATGCCATGCTAAGTATGAAATATGCATGCTAGATGAATGTATGACATTGGATGCCATGCTAGAATTAATATTAACTTAGAAAGATTAATGTTAATGCCATGTATTGTATGAGATACATTTTAATCACAGGAATTAATAAACCCTAAATAAACTTATGAAGTTTATATTTTTGCCACCCAATTACGTATAACACTAGTCAAGTACTATGTTCGCATCATGGTAGCCACGCCAAAGCGGGTACGCATGTTGTGACCTTAGCGAAGCGATAATATGAGAAATGGTGATTCTCATTGTGTTGTAATTGGTTTAACAAAGGGTTAATCAAAATGGTGTTTTGAACCCGAGGCAAAGATGAGATGAGTAACATGCAAATTAAATATGATATATGATATCATGCATCTCATAAATTAAAAGAGTTACATAATGATGTAATTGACATGGTGATGTCTACCGAAATTATATTTAATCATAGGGACATGCCAAAGCAGTGCTATGGTTAAGTATGGATTTTGGGTCTTTTAACCACTTAAATATTTTAAAGGGTTTTATAATTTTAGTGGGAGTTTAATTCTCTTATGTAATTAACTTTGCATATATTTTCTGTTGTAGATAAATGGCCAACACAAGCAATCCCGGTTCTATTCGATCTATCCTTGAGAAGGATAAACTGAACGGAACCAATTACCTAGATTGGTATCGCAACTTGAGAATTGTTCTCAAGCAAGAGCGAAAGCTGTATGTTCTGGATGGGCCTTTGCCCGCTAACCCTCCACCCACCACAGCTTCAAGAGCTGAAAGGGATGCTTTTCACAAGCATCAAAATGATCAGATTGATGTACAATGCCTGATGCTCGCATCAATGATTCCGGAACTTCAGAAGGATCTGGAAACATTTGAGGCATATGAGATGTCTCAAGAGCTTAAGGAAATGTTCCAAAAGCAAGCGAGAAGGGAAAGGTATGAGACCTTGAGATCCTTGGTTGGGTGCAAGATGACCGAAGGGAGTTCGGTTAGTGCCCATGTTCTGAAGATGAAAGGGTACATTGATCAGTTGGAGAGGCTTGGTTCGCCACTCAGACCTGAGTTGGCAACGGATTTGATCCTTAATTCTCTTCCCGAGAGTTACTCCCATTTTGTCATGAATTATCACATGAATGATATGGACAAAACGGTCAGCGAACTGCATGGGATGCTGAAAAACGCTGAAGTAACGATAAAAGAGAAGCCAAGCTCCAAAGGGATCCATATGGTGCAAAAGGGTAGGATCCAGAAGAAGAAGGGTAAAGCAAACAAACCCAAAGAGTTTGGGAAGGATGCAAAGAAGCCCAAAGCTGTTACCAAGGCAAAGCCTCCAAAGGAAGGCACATGCCATTTCTGCAATCAGCCTGGTCATTGGCGCAGAAATTGCAAGCTTTATTTGGAGGACTTGAGGAAGAAGAGAGGCGGTGAGACCGCTAATCAAGGTATTTATGTTATTGAAATATTTCATTCTACTTCTGTTTCTACTTCGTGGGTATTAGATACCGGTTGTGGTTCTCACATTTGTATGAATGTGCAGGGGCTTAAAGGAAGTAGAAAGCTCAAGAAGGGCGAGGTAGAATTCCATGTGGCGAATGGAGCTAGAGTTGCTGCTTATGAAGTCGGTCGCTACGAGCTCAAGTTGCCAAGTGGACTTGTTCTTTCTTTGAATAATTGTTATTTTGTTCCTAATTTGTCTAGGAACATCATTTCTATTTCATGTTTGGACAAGGAAGGATTTAAATGTGTTATTGAGAATAATCACTTATTGCTTTTCAATAAAGACTTGTTTTATGCAAATGCGGATTTACATGATGGTCTTTATTTGTTGAACCTTAGTGAAGGTTATAATGAGCATGTATATAACATAAATACCAAAAGGATAAGAACAAATGTTGTGAATCCTACTTATCTCTGGCACTGTCGTCTAGGACACATTAATGAGAAACGCATTTCAAAACTCCATAAAGATGGAATTTTGGGTCTAGATGTTTTTGAAACATATGACACTTGCGAGTCTTGTTTAATGGGTAAGATGACCAAGAGTCGCTTTACTGGTCACAGTGAAAGGGCTAGTGACTTATTAGAACTCATACATACAGATGTATGTGGGCCTATGAGCACAACTGCTAGAGGTGGTTTTCAATACTTCATTACGTTCACTGATGATTTCAGTAGATATGGTTATCTATATCTAATGAAGCATAAGTCGGAATCCTTTGAAATGTTCAAAGCCTTCCAAAATGAAGTACAAAACCAACTTGGCAAGACAATTAAAGCACTTAGATCTGATCGAGGTGGTGAATATTTGAGCCAAGACTTTGACGATCATCTTAGAAAGTGTGGGATTGTCTCACAACTAACTCCTCCTGGTACACCACAGTGGAATGGTGTGTCTGAGAGGAGGAACCGTATTTTATTGGATATGGTTCGGTCGATGATGAGTCAAACAAATCTTCCTCTATCCTTTTGGGGATATGCACTTGAAACAGCGGCATTCACACTGAACCGAGTTCCATCAAAAGCAGTTGAAAAGACACCATATGAGATATGGGTTGGTAAGAGACCAAATTTGTCTTTTCTCAAGATTTGGGGTTGCGAAGCTTATGTGAAATACTTGATTTCAGATAAGTTAGCACCAAAATCTGTGAAGTGCAATTTTGTTGGTTATCCAAAAGAAACTAAAGGTTATTTCTTTTACAATCCTAGTGAAAACAAAGTGTTTGTTGCTAGGAATGGTACATTCCTGGAAAAAGAGTTTATTTCCAAAGGAATCAGTGGGAGTAAAGTACACCTACAAGAAAATATGGATAACCAAGTTGAAAGTGAGTTTCAAATGGAACAATCTGATTCACAAGAAGTTGTTGAGTCAGAACCGATAACACAAGTCCAACGTAGATCAAGTAGAGTTCGTCATGAGCCCGAGAGATATGGATTTCTCGTCACGAACGAAAATGATCTGATTCTGTTAGAAGAGAATGAACCTTCCACGTACATGGAAGCTGTCTCTAATTCAGAATCTGAAAAATGGCTTGATGCTATGAAGTCAGAAATTCAATCCATGGACGACAACAAAGTATGGACTTTGGTTGATCTCCCAAAGGGTGCTAAAGCAATAGGGCACAAATGGGTTTTCAAGTTGAAAACGGACATGGATGGGAACATTCAGACTTATAAAGCAAGGTTAGTGGCAAAGGGTTACCGACAAGTTCATGGTATAGACTATGACGAAACCTTTTCGCCAGTAGCTATGATCAAGTCCATCAGAATTCTTGTTGCCATAGCAGCATATTATGACTATGAAATATGGCAAATGGATGTCAAAACAGCTTTCCTAAATGGAAACCTTGTTGAGGATGTGTACATGACACAGCCTGAAGGTTTTGTCGATCCAAAGAATCCTGATAAAGTATGCAAGCTTCAAAAGGCCATTTATGGTTTGAAGCAAGCATCAAGAAGTTGGAATCATTGTTTTGATGAATCAGTCAAAAAGTTTGGCTTCATCAAAAACGAAGATGAGCCTTGTGTGTACAAGAAGTTCAGTGGGAGTAATATAGTTTTCCTAGTTCTATATGTCGATGACATATTGTTAATAGGAGATCACATTCCTACCTTGCAAGAAGTAAAATCTTGGCTAGGAAAGTGTTTTTCTATGAAAGACTTGGGTGAGGCAGCCTACATTCTTGGAATAAAGATCTATAGAGATAGATCTAAGAGATTGATAGGTTTGAGCCAGAGTACATACATTGACAAAATACTGAAAAGGTTCAGTATGGATCAATCAAAGAAAGGAAATGTTCCTATTGGGCAAGGGATAAAGCTTAGTCGTAAGCAATGTCCTGTGACAGTTGAAGAACGTCAACGCATGGATAAGATTCCTTATGCGTCAGCTATAGGATCTATCATGTATGCCATGGTATGTACTCGGCCAGATGTCTCTTTTGCTTTGAGCATGACAAGTAGATATCAGTCTGATCCAGGTGATAGTCACTGGACTGCTGTCAAGAGTATTCTTAAGTACTTGAGAAGAACTAAAGATACATTCTTGATATATGGAGGCTCGGACGAAGATCTTGTTGTAAATGGTTACACGGATGCAAGTTTCCAAACTGATCAAGATCAGATGCAGTCACAGTCTGGGTATGTGTTCATTCTGAATGGAGGTGCGATAAGTTGGAAGAGTTCTAAGCAAAGCACGATAGCTGCATCTACAACAGAAGCCGAGTATATTGCTGCATCAGATGCAGCCCAAGAGGCTGTTTGGATCAAGAAGTTCATCGAAGAACTTGGTGTCGTTCCTAGCATAGTGAATCCTGTGAGCCTCTTGTGTGACAACAATGGGGCAATATCACTTGCTAAGGAACCTAGTGTGTCACAGAAATCCAAACATATACTTCGGCGTTTTCACTACATAAGAGAAGTCATATCAAGAGGAGATGTGAAGATATGCAAAGTTGCGTCTGAAGACAATGTTGCCGATCCACTAACAAAAGCTCTTTCACAAGCTGTACATGATGTTCATGCTAGGTCCATGGGTATTAGATACATTTGAAGATTGGACTTAGGGCAAGTGGGAGATTGTTAGAGATTGTGCCCTAAGCCAATGTTGGATTATGTAAACAATCTTCTTTAAGTCATTAATAAAGACTTATTTTATCATATATATTTGTATGTTAGTATTTATGATAATGTATCCATGAATTAATTGTGTAATTCTAAATTTCCCTAGTCGTTTGTTATTATGGGAATAATAACAAACTAAGACTAGTGTGAGTGATAATGGATATTCATAAGATGAATATAGTGTATACAGATACAGATTATACTCACGGGCAATGTGTTAGAGAACATGTTGCTGGAGACCCACTATAAGATCAAGTTCATGGTCACGTGTCACAACTGATCTTGATTATAGTAGTGTCATCAGCTGATTCCTTTGACCTGAGGTCACCATGGATTCCGGGATGAATTCATGTTGTGCTTTGACGCAGTCAAACGCTGCTTGTAACAGAGTAGTTATAAAGGCTGTGGTTGGGTACAATATGACTCATGCTTAGGGATGTGAGTGACAGATATGGGATTTTGTCCCTTTCTAACAAGAGAGCGATATCACTGGGCCCCTCGATAAGTAAGACTGTTAAATGCATGGCCGTGCTCAAATAATTGATAAGAGTATCAATTGATTTGTCTGAACAGTTTACTTTGAGATCGAGAAAGCATATGATTAATTATATAAGATTGACAAGTGTACCATGTCTTATGATTAATCATGATATCAAAGAGACAAAAGGGAATATGACATTCTATAAATAGGTATTGGATCATTCCAATCATGTTAATTGGGTAGTCATAATGGCTTGCTAGAGTCCGCTTGTGATCTATAAGGATATTATGGTAATTTCCTTATTGCCAATTAATATGAACCTATGGGGTCACACACAAAGAGCAAAATGAAGTTCATCTTATCGGGTATAAATTATTATTGGATAATAATTTATGAATGAGAAAGAGAATATATATATAGTGATATATATTTACATATATATGTATATGTGAATATTAATATGGTTAATATTGCATAAGGTATGCCACATATTATAATTAAATTATATAGAGATATAATTAATTATAATATTGTATATACATATGTGTATTATGGAGAATTGATTTGACTTAATATTAATTGAGAATTAATATTAAGTTGTGTGGGTTAATTTATAATTATAACTAATAAGTGTATTAGGGTATAATTATAATTAACTTATTAGGTTATATATATAAGGAAATATATAACCTAATCAATATACAACACAATAAGGTGATTTTCGGCAGCCACAAAAAGGGTGAATAGTGGCAGCCGAAATTCTCAACAAAACTCCAAGGAAAAATCTGATTTTTCGCTTTCTCTGTCTCGTTCGAAGAATCGTTCTTCAATCCCGGCGCTAGCACGCGGTGGATCAATTGCTCCGTGTGGATCAACTGTAGAGGGAAGCTACTTTGGTTCCTTTTGATCCAATCCTATAAGAATTAAGAGGTAATTCTTTAACCCTTCCTTCCAATTCAATGCAATATACATGGATCCTTGGCGGGGATTAATCCGTTTTTCTTTCCGCTGCGTATTTATTTTGGCGATTAATTCCCCACATAAAATACTAGATAAATGAACTAGACATAACTTTTAAGAGGCCTTAAACCCGTTCACTACTTTTTAGGTTGTTTTTGTTGTGTGTTTTAAAGTTTTTATCCAAAAACAGAATATGCTTGTTTATAGAGGTTAGACCCATACGGCTAAGTTCTTGGCCCCAATAGAGACGTACAACTCTATTTTATGTAAACAAGAGTCATACGACTCTAATCTCAAAGCCGTGACATGTCGGCTTTCTACAGAAAAAAATTTTAAATAAATCACATTTGTGCCGTATAGCTAAAACTTGAACTGCACGGATGTGTTTCTATAGAATTAAGCCATACTGCTCTAATCCCATTGAACTCTATGATTTCAGTTTTGGATGTAGAGTTTGAACCATTCTAGTAAAAATCTCAAAACAGATCAATTTTCATTTTTATACGGCTCTCGTTTTCCAGTTTGGGTTTCACATTCAACCTGTTTTCTTATCTTTCGTAATTATTTTTGAGTGTTTTTGTTTTATGGTCTAAATTTAGTTCATGTGAAGTAATTAACTCCCATAAACCGGGTCTTAAAAATCCCAGGATAACTGACTCACTGAAGTATACATTAATCAATAAGTCGGTAAAAATGTTTTTGAAAATGTTTTCCAGTCACAACCGGAAATGCGTTTCATAACTGTTTTCCAAGTTAGGTCGGTTGAATCTACCAAATTTCCTTGACTCTCCCCTTTGGCACCCCAAATAATCTATTATCCATTGCTATCTTTTTTGAGTCATTTGTGCATATATATTTATTGTGCTACTAACCTCTATTTTGTAGGTAGATGTATATTAGGTTAGATCTAGCTTTCTATTTTTAGATTACTTATGTATCCTAGGCAATTGTACCTTATATCCTATTTTTAGAAACATATTCTGTAGGGTGATTATTCAATTGGTTTGTAATAATTTATTTTTCCGAACTTATTTTTCTGTATTTATTTACTAATATTTTGTATGATCATGTAAAAGGTAACAAGGGCTAAAAATGGAATAATGAATAAATATGAAAGATGTGAAAATTATAATAATTCATAATTACTTGAAACGAGACAAAAATAAGTAATTTCTTTAAACCCAAATCTTTGATTAAAAGGTATAGCGATTCCGGCACAGCTCGGCTATATCGCAATCACCTGGTAAAGCTGGGTGGCAACTTCTACATCTTTTAGTAAGAAAATTTGGCTTCATACATTTTCCTTGTGCTTTCCAAATTCAAGATTACGATGCATTCTAAACACTCGCACACTTTCCAAAATAAGAAAACCCTCTCTCGACCTTGGGAACTATGGCTCTAAAGGATAGTCCACTTACAGTAGAGACTCTGTTGGGGATTGATTTCAAAATCAAATTGACAAACACTAAAAATGTCTTATGTCAAAAAATTCTAGCAATTCTAATCTCATGTCGTTTATCGTATCATATCACTACATTTATGCACACACATTCCTAAAATTTCTTTCTTAGCCCAAATATGCTATTGAAGTTTGGCGTAAAGACCAAAAGCTCTTAGGGACACAGATATAGTATACCACTCATAGCCTAGTATGAACCACTTCATTTGAACCCTTGAGTGGGGAGAAGTGAGGAGTATATGTTGTTATGGGAACCTTGATTTTAACCATTGGCATGACTTGAACTCATAGAAGCAGCCCTAGTAATCTCCCATAGGATTACCAAAATGAATTTGCATAGTTATTATGGGAGAAGCCTTTATTATCCCCAATCGGTAATAAAGAGAATCAATACCTAGGAAAGATTATTATTTCGCCAAATCAAGGAGAAATAAGGTTAAAAGGGGGTGCATCCTTTATGCGTGTTCTTACTAACAGTTTGATTTGTTATGATTTTTGATTTTTCTCTAGGCATAAAAACCATATATGTGACATGCATACATACTAATATTTTGTGTTACCATATGCTTTGTGTGACATAAACATTTTTCATTGTTATCCCATCACATATAAGCATCTAGGTACACCGAAGTCTTGTCCATACAAAGTCGTGTGTGCTTGTTTCGAAATTGTATCATGTGTTTTAGGCATGTAGGAACACCAAAATCTTATATGCAAATAGTTGTACACACCTATTTTTGTAGTAATATATTATGTTTTACACATCATGCCCTCAAATACATTGAAATGTTGTCAGTACATAGTCGTTTTGTCCATTTTCTCGTGTTTTACACCTTAGATGTATAGTCACACCGTCATATTGTTCATGCAAAGTTGTATACATTCTTTTAGGAAATTTCTAATGTCAAATGTTTGTCTTAACCTTGTATAAGAACAAGTTCGGTTATCAAAGAATTAGTTTGGTTGGTTGGTCCCATTTCCATTTCAAGCATTGCATTAGTATGCACGACAAATCATGAATACATGAAACCCATATCATTAGTGTACCCTCGTCTCTTGCATCATGGCCATTCATTTGTCAAACAGATGATTAGATGACATTAACTTCTTTTAGTCTTAATATTACGGTCATGGAAGTGGCCGACTAAGAGATTGGTCCGAAAGAGTTTGGGAAGTGATTCACCGGGAACGACACCAAGATTAAAAAAGGGGGTGGCCGAAGAAGGCAGTAGTGTAGCATCGAAAGTCAGTTTAGGTCTAGACATAGTGGTTAACTTGGGATAAGAAATTAGGGACAGTTCAGATTCAGAGTGAGACACAGTTCAAGAAAGTAAATAAGCAATAGTCTTAGTGATAGAAATGGCTAATGCAACAAACCCCTCAAATAGTGTTGAGATCATAAAGTATCTCTTTACCTTCTCTGATTTTATGAAGTAGATGGAGGTGTTGATGAAAACCATCTCTAGTAAAGAAAAGGAGAGGGAGTTCACCTCTAGTTTAGGAAGTGGGGGACCAAATACATAGAGCTGGAAGAGGTTGTTCCAGAATTGAAGAAGGGGGCTAATATCAGGTCCAAATGTTTGGGTGTTGACAATATGGTGAATAAGGGTATTGAGACTTTTCTAATTAGTTTCTAGTTATCGAAGCAATTGATGTACAAGGGAATTGGGTCCCCATCAGCTCACATCAATCAGGAGACCCGAATCATGTTGGATATGCCCTAGTCCCCAGGCATTGGTCCTCGTTCTTGTATCATACATTTGTACTTTATTATGAGATTTGTGTAGTATACAATTTTTGTCAATAAATAAAGGCGTTAATCTATTTATCATATACCTTATGCAATATTGTAAATAGAGTATCCAATGGACATATCCATATCCATGTTGACAAGTGTCATGCACTTGGCAGTGAGACCATGGATAAGGAAAATGATATGATCATAAAGTCATCCATAGCCTGTTCCAGTCATGGGGATGAATGGAACTAAAGACTATCATAAGCTTGGTTGTATGGCGATGTCTTACTGGCCATTAGACATGGAATTTCAACCAAGTTAATGGATACATGCAAAGGGGCATGGTACTAGATAGATCCACTAAATGAGAAATCCACATGGTATAGTATCACAAGTGATTCTCATGTAGTACTTGTATGGATCCTTTGACTGACCATATCATGGTGCTGCATGTGAAGTGACATACTTTGGTGTACGCCTAAAGGACCTATAATAGGGTGCCAAGTATGGGTACGTTCGGGTATGTCAATAAACATGGTAGGAATGTGGATATGCAGAAGGGAGTGTCACTCAGTAGTCCACTGAGAAGATATCACCAACCACTTGATGAATGCAACTGATAAGAGTGTGGCCACACCCAAACAAGTTGGAACTTGTTTGTGAGCATCAGTTCATTCAGGTTCAAGTAAATGTCCGAACACAAAAGAGGGTGATCAATCCATGTCTCTGTGTTGGACACCGATATCAATGACATGGGATATACGAGTTTAAACTATAGGGTTTCGATTTCAATTGGACTGCTATCTCCGTCTTAATTGGGGGTTGTAGTGGCTTGCTAGAGCCCGCCTTCAGTTTGTGGACTACAAGCCCACTACCAACATAAAGACGAGTCCACAGGATCATATACATAGAATGTCTGAGTTTGAATTTGTTGGATCGCCCGTATACTTGGAGTATACAGACTGGAGCGATAAACATTAATTAATTAAATTATAGATCAATTGGATTGATCAATATAATTTAATTGATATATATTGATTAGGAATTTATTTCCAGGTAGAAATAAAATGCATATATAGGTTTATATGCATTTTGATTTAAGTTGAATATCAATGAATTTATTAGGTAAATTAATTAGCAAATCAATTTTAATTTAGTGACATGTACATTATATAATATGATTTTATATAAATACACGCATAAAAATTAAAATAGGATTGCATTTAATTTTATCCATGGTGATTAATTTGAATTTAGGGATTAATGGCATTAAATCCTAACTCAAATCAAATTAAAACGAAGCCAAATTAAGGCTCAAGATTTTGACCAAAATGAGCATTAATTGCAATGAAAATCATGGCAAAAAATGAATGGGAGGCTGCTGATTTTTATGCAATTAATTGCATAAGATTTTGGCCATTAAGTAGGGCTTTAATGATACATAATTTCGGCCATAAGTAGGAATTTTTCTGCTGGAATTTTTGAACTTTAAGGCAGAAAAGTTAGCCCACATTTTCTCTCTCATTTTGATTGATCCGTCGCTTGTACGGGTTCCACTCAATAGGTGTTCTTGTAAAAGAGAGTGGAGGGAATCAGTTTCGGTTTCTGCAGTTATCTCTAGAGGAGATATTCCTGGTGAGAATCTATATTTTCACATTTGGTTTTTGTTGTTTTGATTTCCACTTCAATTGTTCTTGGGTCATGGATTTGATAAAATGTTCCTAGTTTCGCTTTAATAAGACATTTTGCAATGAAAAATCCCTACAGTGGTATCATAGCGAGCTTTTGATCCATGGAAATCTTAAACAAGATTGAATCCCTTGTTCTAAAATTGATGTTTTTGATGTTGGGATTCTTGGATTTGGGGTTTATGATTTTTCCCATTTGATTTTGCAATCGAAAATTAATTTGCATATTGGTTATGTATGTTTTAATTTTCTATTGATGTTGAATCTTGGTGATTTATTTTATTGCTATTTTAATTAAAAAAAAATCATGGGCTATTTTGCTGTTATGGGGCTACTGGTGGCTGAATCCGCTGCCGGCTATCGCCATAGGGGCAGCAGCCGCTGCCCATGGTGATGGGTGCCACAGGTAGCAGTAGCTGCCCCTAGCAGTGGAGGCTGCTGTTGCTAGGGCAGCAGGGCTTCCCTAGCTGCAGTAGGCCAGGTCCTGTTTTGAATTTGGCGGGTTTTGGGTCCGAGCCCAGTTTTAAATTTTAATGGATTTTAAAATTTTGTGTTTAAATTTTCTGCAATTTAAGTGCGCATGGTTTCTTCGATGAAATTTTATTTTGTTCATGAGATATTAATTTTGGAAATTAATATTGTGTAATGAAATTGGTTTGGGTTTTTCTTGGCACGATTACCCCGGACGGATAATTTGCATTCATGGTTTCACAATTCCAGTGGGAGAAGTATTCTGCTTGGGCTGGAGGCCTAAAGCTCGTTAAGGGTTAGAACCATGATGGGCCAAATTGGCAGTTTCTGAATAATGGCTAAAGACATAATTAAAATGGGATTAATTTCATGCATTTTAACATGTTTATAAATTGATATATTGGATTACATGCTTGTGTGATTACATGTATGAAATGGATTCTATTGGGCCTTATTCAAGTTGGGTTGTATTTTCTTTTTGGATAAATACGGCCTGCATGCCGTTTTCTTTTTTATACAATTTTATTTTATTTATTTATTATAAAATGTTGTAAAGAAGAAGCCCATTGGAGAGGCGATCCTAGAAGGAAGGAAGCAGGTCCACCTAGTGTTTTTCTAGTATAGGTTTACTAGAATTATATTAGGTTGTAATATAGGCCCACAACATTCCATTATTTATTTAATTATGCTTTATTTATTTACATGAATGAATGTATGATCCAATCTCATTTTCACCCATCTATGCATCTAAGCCATTATTAAAAAGAATCTAATAACCAAAAGAAAGTTACTAAGTCACTTAAAAGTGCTTCCCTCATTCAAAACCGACTCGAAGTGGGGATACGCCAGTTGTAGACCATGCCCTTGTAGGATACACTGGAGTATCGTCATTTTGTATTGGGTTGGAGTATTGGTTACTCTAACACTTGGATGGAGGTTTGGACTTAGCATGGGTAGTAGGATTCTCCTGGCCCTAGGCACAGTTGGGTAAATTCCAACAAGCCCATCAAACCGAGAGTCCTTAGGTTGGGATTGGATGGCGTTCCTACCTAAATAATTGGGGTATAGTTTTTCTAGGCTCTCGTCTGACTATATCTTAATGAAATATCGATCTCGGCCCATTAGCCCAACAACTAGACTTAATTAATAACATGATTCATTATTAATTAAATATGGGAAAAATAACTAAGACCTTTATTAACACTCTTTAATTTTTCTATGTAGTAATCAAATGGCAAATGATAATACACTTTCACTGTGATCTATCCTTGAGAGGGACAAGCTTTTAGGGCCTAACTTCTTGGATTGGTCTAGGAACTTAAGGATAGTTCTAAGATAGGAATCCAAAGAGTACGTGCTGGAAAGGCCTGTACTGCCTACACCTATTGGGTATAATCCACCAGCTGCACAACTGGAGGAATACAAGGTGCATGTTAAGGATAACCGTGGCATGACATGCCTGATGTTGGCGTGTATGGTCCCTAAGCTATAAAAGTAGTTGATGGACATAAGGCCTTTGCTATGATAACAACTCTGAATTAAATGTTTCAGGAACAAGCTTTTCAAGAAAGGTACTTGACCAACAAGGCCTTCCACTCCTGCAAGATGGGGGTTGGGACATTTGCAAGCGTACATGTGCTTAAGATGAAGCGCTATTTGGACACTTTAGCCCCTCTCGGATTCCTATCTCACAGGAGTTGGTAGTTGACATGATCTAACATCCTTGCCGGATTCTTATGATCAGTTCATCCTGAACTACAACATGCAAGGGATGAACCGTACTATTAGTGAGTTGCATGGGATGCTCAAGCTCACTGAACAATCAATCAAGAAGACTCCACCAGTACTACTGGTCAACAAGGGGAATCCTCCTCTTGCTAAGGGTAAGGCCAAGGTAAAATCCAAGGCCAAGGCTAAGAAAGCCAAGGCCAAGAAGGCTAAGGCTAATCCCAAGGCCGGTCCCGAGGATGTCTGGTTCCAGTGCAAGCAGGCTGGGCATTGGAAGAGATCTTGTCCCCAGCTATTGGGAGAGCAAAGGAAGAGCTAGGGTGCATCTTTATTAGGTATATATGTCATAGACATAAACCTCACTGTTTCTACATCTTGGGTATTGGATACTAGATGTGGTTCTTACATTTGTTGTAATGTGCAGGGACTTAGAAATAGGAGATCACTGGGATCTGGAGAGGTGGACTTATGGGTTGGAAATGGAGAAAGGGTAGCTGCCATAGAGATCGGCGAGTATCATCTCCCTAGTGGATTAGATTCTGGAACATTGTTATTTTGTACCTGCTATGTGCAGGAATATTATTTCTATTTCAGTTTTGGATATTTCTGGATTTAATTTTACTATTGGAAATTGTAGAATTGGTTTATCTAGAGAGGGATTATTTTATAGAGAAGCTCTATTAAATAATGGCCTATATTTAAATGAAACTAATCATGTCTATAACATAAATACTAAACGGGTTAAGCCTAATGCACTTAATCCTATCTACCTTTGGCATTATCGTTTAGGCCACATAAACGAGAAGCGCATAGCTAGGCTTCACAAAGCTGGAATCCTAGGATCGTTTGACATGGAGTCACTTGATATATGCGAGTCTTGTTTATGAGGTAAAATGAGTAAAGTGCCTTTTAGAAAGAAAGCTAAAAGGGCTACTGGCTTGTTGGACCTAGTACATTCAGACATATGTGGGCCCATGAGCGCAGCCACCAGAGGTGGACATCTATACTTCGTCACTTTCATGGATGACTTTAGTAGATATGGCTACGTCTATCTGATGAAACATAAATCTGAGACCCTTGATAGGTTCAAGGAATTTAAGAATGAAGTACAAAACAAACTAGGAAGAAATATCAAAGCCCTTCGGTTAGACCGAGGAGGCGAGTCTATGTGCCTAGAGTTTGACTCCTACTTGAGAGAACATGGAATCATTCCACAGCTCACTTCTCCAGGAACACTACAATGGAATTGGGTGTCCGAACGAAGGAGAAGGACCTTGTTGGACATCGTCCGCTCATTGATGTGTCATGCCTCTCTCCCAATAAGCTTCTAGGGATATGCTCTCAAGATAGAAGCTCTCATTTTGAGCAATGCTTTCACTAAGGCTATGGAAAAGACCCCATATGAAATATGGATGAGCAGGGCACCCAATATGTCTTTCCTGTGGATTTAGGGCTATGATGCACATGTCAAGAAATTGACTGGGGGCAAACTAGAACCCAAAACTGATAAATGCCTGTTTATGGGCCACCCTAGGGAAACCAAAGGGTATTACTTCTACAACCCCACCGAGAATAAGGTGTTCGTAGCACAAAAAGGGGGTCTTTCTTGAAAAAGATTTTATCTCCAAGAAAGATAGTGGGAGTAATGTTGAACTCAGGGAAGTTCAAAGCTCACAAACTCTTGAAGAGGACAACTCAAATACTAGGGAGGAGCTTCCACGGGAGGAAGCACCAACCAGGTCACACAAGGACCTAGAAGGTCTGGTAGGGATCATCGGGAACCAGAGAGATATCGGTTTCTCATTACCAACGATCACACTCTTCTCGTCTTAGATGAGGAAGAGCCCAAAACCTACTAAGAGGCTATTGCAAGCCCATTGTCTGCCAATTAGTGCAAAGCCATGGAGGCGGAGATTCAATCTATGTATGATAATCAGGCTTGGAACCTAGTTGATCCACCTCCGTGTGCTAAAATCCTAGGTTGCAAGTGGTGCTACAAGGTGAAGGTTCACAATACCTTTAAGGGTGGTTGGTTGCAAAAGGTTTCAGACAAGTCCATGGAATAGACTATTGTAAGCGCCGGGTTTTCTCGACCTCTATGATGAGAGTTCCTGTGTTACCTATGAAGCGAACAGTCTTGAATCAGACTTGAAAGCACCCAGAATGTCGCCTGGGTATCTCAAACGTTCCGAAAACCAAACTATCCATGATCCAAAATCCCCGAAAAGGTCTCCCGAGTGGTTCTTAGGGTTTAAGGTGCGCGTCGGATTCTCAAAATTTTGCCCCAGCTCTAGACTAGAGCCGTACGACTCTAGATCAAACTAGAGCCATACGGCTCTAGTGGGCAAGACAAATTGCCTTGCAAAGCAGAGCAACTTGTCTTGCCAGAAGTAAGTATGGGCAAAATCAGAGAGAGTCAGGCGGCCATTTAATGTTCAAAATGATATGTGAGAGGAGAGTATAAAAAGAGAAAATCAAATCAAGAAAAAAAAAGAAGAGGATTTTTAATCTAAAAAAAAAGAAAGGAAAATGTATAGAGAGAAAAAAAAGAAGCAGAGAAAGAGAGAAAGGTGACCGTGAACTTGAGGATTCACAAACACAAAGAGTAAAGCTTAAAATCAATCCTTAAACATTAAAAACAACTTACTTAACCTTTGCTCATTGGATGGAAACCATTTCGGATTCGTTTTGGCTCATTTGGATTATTGTGGTTCTTTGGCCGGTTGAGTTCCCAAGATATATTTCAAGCTTTCAATCTGTTCTTTGATGTTCAAAGCATCCAAACAACATCAAGGTAAACTCTGAGAGGTCTTAAACCTGTTTGCATTGTCTTTTCTATGTGTTTTCTCCGTTTTTGCAACTTTCAAAATTGAATTGCTCGAATAGAGCTATATGGCTGTGTTCATGATGAACAGAGCCGGCCGGCTCTGTTCTCCAGGGACAACCTCCCCGGTTCATCTCGATCGGCCGAAAACAGTCCGTTTTCCATTTTAAGCTTTTTATTATAATCATTTTCGGCCCAAATTCATCCGTATGTTGTAAGATTTTCATTTTTAGATTTCTATATGTACGGATATTAGTATTCTCATATTTCCCGAGGTTTTATTTTCTGAGTTTCGGGGTAGTTTTATCCGAATCGGATCCATAGTTCAGTATTAGTGGGCCCCCAACCTTATAAAATTCCTTGAAAATATTGAAAACGAACAAAACAGTATTTTTCACAAATGTTTTTGGTGTGTTTATCACATTTTGGACCCTAGATGGATTGTGTATTTAGGAACCCGCACGAACGGAACCCTGGATTCCAGGATAACAGACCTACAAAAAATGGAAATTCGCATGTAACCGAGCCAAAGGTTTTCCAAATATTGATTTTCCAGCACAAAAATTACAAGGCGTTTCCAAAACCATTTTCCAGGTTTAACCGGTCTGACAGCTCAAGGCGACCCGGTTACCCCCTAAATGCATGCCCCCACTTCCTAAATTCCCAATTCTGTCCTATTTGAGTCCTATCTGTATGTGCAATATAAATTGTACTAACCAATTTGTTTTGCAGCATTTATTTTTATTATTTTTAATGTTTTTAATAGATTATTCCGTGTATATTAGGTGGTTGTAATTTTTAGATCCTCGTGTACTTAGGCGATTGTAAGGTGAGGACGAGAGTTTTTATCTTTTATTCTATTGGGTAGTAGAATCGGCCTTTATTATTTTTCTTGTGTATTTTTGGATGAATGCTTTATTTTCCTGTAATTTATTTTCTGCATTTTGCTTTAGCATCTGCTGAATTAAAATAAACAAATTGGGGTCAGAGAAAGATAATAAAGCAAATTAAATATGGTAATATAAACTGTAAAGTGAAAGCATGCTAGAGGTTAAGTAAGTCACTTGCCTGAACCCTAAATCTCTGGATTAGGTGTAGTAGTCTGTCCTCGGTAGGGAGTTGTGCCGGAATTCCCGGATGAGCTGATCCAGGTGGCGACTCTGTCACTGATCTCGAGATCTAAGTTTTGAGGTCTTTAAGTCAAAACGGGAAAATGTTTTCTATAAAGGAATTTTCAAATCAAATCAATGGTTTTCCCTAACTCAAGATAAACAAAACTCGTTTTTCTCAAAACCCAAAAACAAGGCACCAATGCAAAATGTTTTCCCCGCTTTCGCTTCGTAGCATCCTTCTTTTCTCTTTTCTAAAAAGGTCGTTCGCTCATAACTATGATGAAACTCTCTCACCAGTCGCTATGCTCAAATCCATAAGGATCCTGCTGGCCATAGCCATTTGGTACAACAATGAGGTCTGGCAGATGGATGTCAAAACTCGCTTTCCTTAATGGAAAGCTACTTGAGGATGTGTACATGACACAACCTGCTGATTTTGTCGATCTAAAGCATCCGAGAAGGGTATGCAAGCTTCAAAGATCCATTTATGGATTGAAGCAAGCATCCCAGAGTTGGAATCTTAGATTCAATGAAGCCATAAAGGAATACGGCTTCATACAGAATCAAGATGAGCATCGTGTGTACAAGAGGATTAGTGGGAGCATCGTCACTTTCCTAGTATTATATATGGATGACATCCTTCTAATTGGAAGCGACATACCAACACTGCAAGGAGTAAAGCAGTGGTTGTTTAAGTGCTTCGCAATGAAGGACTTAGGCAAGGCTGAGACGATCCTAGGGATCTAGATCTATAGGGATAGACCCAATCGGCTTCTGGGCCTAAGTTAGGCCACATACATAGACAAGGTTCTGAAAAGATTCAGCATGGATCAGGCCAAGAAAGGTTTTTTGCCAATAAGCCATGGGTTGAAACTTAGTAAGAAGAACTGTCCTAAGACAAGGAAGGATAGGAAGAACATGAAGTTGGTCCTATACAGATCGGCTGTAGGATCAATCATGTACTCCATGCTATGTATGAGACTTGATGTCGCCTTTACACTAAGTATGACAAGCCGATACCAGCAGGGTCCCGACAAGGACCACTGGAAGGCTATCAAAGCAATCTTGAAGTACCTTAACCAGACTAAGGATAGCTTCTTAGTGAATGGGGGTCAGGAAGAGCTGTCAGTTACTGGGTACACTGATGCAAGCTTCCAGACCGACCAGGATGAATACCAGTCATAGTCTAGGTATGTATTCTTGCTTAATGGTGGTGCTGTAAGCTAGAAAAGCTCCAAGCAACCGACTATTGTGGACTCTACTATAGAAGCTGAGTACATTACAGTGTGTGATGCAGCTAAGGAAGCTGTATGGATAAAGAAGTTTATCATTGAATTAGGAGTATTACCAACTATCCATAATCTAGTTGATATCTTCTGTGATAACAATGGGGCTATTGCACAAGCTAAGGAGCCTCGATCACACAAGAACATGAAGTACATGCTCAGGAAGTTTCACCTCATATGAGAAATCACCTAGAGGGGTGACATTTCATCACATAGAGTGGACACCGAGGATAATGTCGCAAATCCTTTGACCAAGGCACTAGTATAGCCTAAGCACGAGGGTCATACTATATCTATAGGGATTAGGCCCATGCCTAGTTGGAATTAGTGCAAGTGGGAGATTGTTAGATATGCCCTTGTCCCGAGGCATTAGTGCTCGTTCTTATATCATACATTTGTACTTTATTATGAGATTTATGTATTATAAAGTTTGTGTCAATAGATAAAGGCGTTAATCTATTTATCATATACCTTAAGCTATATTGTAAATAAAGTATCCAATGGACATATCCATATCCATGTTGACAAGTGTCATGCACTTGGCAGTGAGACCATAGATAGGAAAAACGTTAGGACCATAAAGTCATCCGTAGTCTGTTCCAGTCATGGGAATGAATGGAACCAAAGATCATCATAAGCTTGGTTGTATGGCGGTGTCTTACCGACCATTAGGCATGGAATGTCAACCAAGTTAATGGGTATATGCAAAGGGGAATGGTACTAGATAGATCCATTAAACGAGAAATCCACATGGTATAGTATCACAAATGATTCTTGTGTAGTACTTGTATGGATCCTTTGACTTGACTATATCATGGTGCTACATGTGAAGTGACATACTTTGGTGTACGCCCAAAGGGCCTGTAACAGGGTGCCAAGTATGGGTACATTCGGGTATGTCAATAAACATGGTAGGACTGTGGATATGCAGAAGGGAGTGTCACTCAGTAGTCCACTGAGAAAATATCACCAACCACTTGATGAATGCAACTGATAAGAGTGTGGCCATGCCCAAACAAGTTGGAGCTTTTTTGTGAGCATCAATTCATTCATGTTCAAGTAAATGTCCAAACACAAAAAACGGTGATCAATACATGCCTCTCTGTTGGACACCGATATCAATGACATGGGACATACGAGTTAAACTGCAAGGTTTTGATTTCAGTTGGATTGCTATCTCCATCTTAATTGGGGGCTATAATGGCTTGCTAGAGCCTTCCTACAGTTTGTGGACCAGAGGCCTATTGCCAGCATAAAGACAGGCCCATAGGATCGTACACATATAATGTCTGAGTTTGAACTTATCGGATCACCCGTATACTTGGAGTATACACACTAGAGAGATAAATATTAATTAATTAAATTATAGATCAATTGGATTGATCAATATAATTTAATTGATATATATTGATTGGGAAATTATTTCCAGGTGGAATTAAAATGCATATATAGGTTTATATGCATTTTGATTTAAGTTGAATCTCAATTAATTTATTGGGTAAATTAATTAGTAAATCAATTTTAATTTAATGACATGTACATTATATAATATGATTTTATCTAAATCCATGCATAAAAATTAAAATAGGATTGCATTTAATTTTATCCATGGTGATTAATTTGAATTTAGGGATTAATGGTATTAAATCCTAACTCAAATCAAATTAAACACAAGCCAAAATTAAGGCTCAAGATTTTGACCAAAATGATCATTAATTGTAATGAATATCATGAATGAATGGGAGGCTGCTGATTTTTGTGAAATTAATTGCATAAGATTTTGGCCATTAAGTGGGGCTTTTATGCTGCATGATTTCGGCCATAAGTGGGAATTTTTTTGCTGGAATTTTTGAACTTTGAGGCAGAAAATTCAGCCCACATTTTCTCTCTAATTTTGATTGATCCACCGCTAGCACGGGTTCCACTTAATAAACGTTCTTGTACATGCGAGTGGAGGGAATCGATTTCGGTTTCTGCAGCCATCTCTAAAGGAGATATTCCTGGTGAGAATCTATATTTTCTCATTTGGTTTTTGTTGTTTTGATTTCCATTTCAATTGCTCCTGGGTCATGGAATTGAGAAAATATTTTGTAGTTCTGTTTTAATCGGACGTTTTACGATGAAAAATCCCTACAAATTATGCCAACAGCTGGGGCCACCAAGAGATAGATGATCAACTTGTTCTCTACCACCTTTGAAGGGGGTGTGGTTTCATGGTACAATTCACTGCCAAAAGAAGTACATATGGACTGGGAAGCTCTCTCTGCAGCATTCACTAAGTACTATAGCTTCAACACACAGCAGCAAGTCAAGTTGCATGATTTAGAGCAAGTCCGCTGGAAGTACAATGAGTCATTTGACGAGTACTATATGTTGGTGTATGCCCTAATCCTTAGATGTTATACTTTGTTACTTATGTATAGAGATACATTTTTCTCATATTAATAAAAGACATAATCATATTTATTGAATTACTTATGCAATTAATAAGTATAAAGAATCTATAAACTGATGTTCACACATATTTGTTAGGAACGTGTACTGGACAAGTAAGACCATAAGTTCAGAGAACATAGTTTAAAAGCTATCCCTAGTCTATTATGATCATGGGAATGATTATAACCAAATACTAGTATGTTCCTTGTATGATGGGTGGCGTCTTATCGAGCATAGGACTTGGAGAGTCAATGAAGGACATAGGTACATGTTAGTGAACAGTGTACTAGATCGATCTGCTCGTGAGAACACTAAATGATCTAGTCTCATAAGTGCTTCTCACGTATTGCTTATATTAGATCCTTGACCCAATATTACCACACTCTCTGATGTGAACTCACATACTTTGATGTGGGCCTAACGGGCCTGTAACTGGGTGCCAAGTATGGGTACATTGGGTATGCCAAGGACAATGTTGAGACTGGGGGTAATGTGAAGGAATTGCCACTCACATCTATGAGATGATATCACTGGCATCTTAACGAGTGAGAATGAATAGTGTATGGCTATACCCGAATAGAATGATTATTGGATAATCATTTATTTGATCTCTTCAGTCTACTTGGATGTCAAGTAAATGTCCTAACACATAAAAGGTGCTGATGTGCTCTAGTCCAAATGGCATTGGTTCTTGTATTGTATTATACTTTATACTTGGATATTTTGTACTATACATTTCATGTTGAAATAAAGGTATGAATCTATTTATTCATATCTTGTGCTATTTATAAATAGAATAATAATGATAACCATACTAAAGTAAACCAATGTAGGTTATTTGATTATGAGACCTTTTAGTAATGTTAAAGTTATAATCATATAGATATCCCTGGTCTGTTGTAATCATGGGAATGAATGGAACTAAAGACCAGCATATCCTTGATTGGATGGTGGTATCTCACCGGCCATTGGACATGGAATGTCAGTCAAGAATATGGGAACATGTTAGTTCACATGGTACTGGATCAATCCGCCGCGAGAACACTATATTGTCCGATCGTCATAGGTGTTTCTCAAGTAGGTTTTGTTATTATCCTTAGACCCGATATTCATTGTAGCATAACATGAGATCTCATACACTTTGATATATGCCTAACGGGCCTGTAACAGGGTGCCAAGCATGGGTATGTTAGGTGGGCTAGTGAACATATTGACGTTGATAGTGAAGTTGACGGAATTGCCACTCAGCGTCCCCTGAGATGATATCACTGGCCACTTGATGAGTGGGACTAACAAGCATATGGCCATACTCGAGTAAGTTGGGATACTTATTCGTTATGTTTAGTCTACTTGGTATCAAGAAACAAATAAGCATATATGAGGATGATGGGGCCATGCCTCTTTCTTATATATAAATATCAGCTGGCAAGGGATATGCAAGATCACTGCCGGGTTATGTTTCACATTAGACTGCATGTCTCTATCTTATTTGGGGGCTGTAATGATTTGCTAGAACCCACTTATAGTCTATAGGCCTTGGACCAACTACCAACATAAAGACAGACTTACAGGATCATACACATAGAACGACTGAATGTTGAGAAATCGGAATTAGAACGGAAGCCAAGTTAATTGAGTTAATGAAATTAGGTTATGTCAAAATTGATTCAATTACATTAAGGGAGAAATTAAATTTATTTGATTAATTAATTACATATTATATTAAGGGGGAAATTAAATTTATTTGATTAATTAATTACATGTAGTAAATAATTAATTAAATAAAATTTTCTTAGTGGACATTTAAATACAAAGGTCGTATTTATTAAGGTTGATTTTAATTTAACCTTTAGTTATGTTAATTTGATAAAAATTGTATTTAATTGTATCAATTAGAATTTTATAATATGGTATTATTTAATTCTAATGGTACAAATTAAATCAACTCAATCAAATAAAAATTAACCTATAGTTTTAATTAAAAACCTAATATACTAAGGAGTATCCTTCAGACTCAATTCTCCCTAACCCTAGCACACTAGAGTATTTGGACATCACACAAAGAGAGGAGCCCAATTCCCTTGGCTAATTCTCTTGGTTTCGTTCGATCCGTTTGCTAGCATGAGTTGCACTCTAGAGTCATTTGTGTACCGGATTATGGAGGAATCACGTTTGAGTTTCTACAGCTGTCACTAGAGGAGAAATTTAAGTGAGAAAATATGATTTTTTTCTTTCCATTTTGGTTTCATTCAATTAATCTACATGGACCGTAGGCTATGGAATCGAGTATGTTTTAATTGGGATTCTGTTGTGCGTTTAATTTTTCCCGTTATGATTCCCCACAGTGGTATCAAAGCATAGGTTCATGTTTCGATTAATAGAATGATGGGAATTAGGGTTCCTTGTGTTTGATTTATTTTATTGAAATTGGTATTCAATTGATTTTTCTTTGGAACCCTAATTTGGTGATTTAGGGTTTTTAATTTATTTTTCCCTAAATTGTTTTTGAATTTTTTGTCTTGATTTTTTTTTATAAAAAATGGGTTTTGCATGAATCACAATTTTGCAAAATTGAATCGTAAAATTGAGATTCATTGCTGCCTCGCAGCAGGTTACTACGGCAGCGGCACTACTGCCCTGCTAGGACAGAAGCGCTGATGCGCATGGCACGGGTTCAATTTGGATTTTGTGGGTGTTTTATTTTTCAGACCCTATGTGAAATTTTAGATCGGTTTTAATATTTTCATGATTTATTTTTCGCAAATTAGTTTCGTGTGGTTTCTTGTGTGATTTAATTTAGGCATTTAATTTAATTTTTGGGTAAAATTAAATTGGTAAATGAAATTGGTCCAATTGGCCCTTGGCATGGGTTGAGAAATGGATGGCTAATTTCGGTCCATTACCGAGCATTGGTTATGGATGCCATAATCAGTGATTTCACTCACGGATGGACATAATTATTAAAATTAGAATTGCTATGCTCATGCATTTTAGTACATGTATATATGTTTAATTTGCTCTGTGTGTGTGTGTGTGTGTGTGTATTACTATGCTTGGTTGTATTGTTTTCAATGCTATTGAGCCTTAGATCGAATTGGTTTGTAAAGTTTGATTTTGGGAATTACAGCCTGCGAGTTGTTTTATTTTAATTTTATGTAATTTTATTTAATTTATGTCTTGTAATATTATATGTAATTGCATCAAGCCATTGGAGAGGAAGTCCGTTGGCACAAAGTCCAAGAGGAGTTTGCACGCCCTCCTGGTGGATCTCTAGTATAGGCTTACTAGTTATTTATTAGGTTGTAAATAGTGTCTCTTTTATTTATATACATATATTATGCTTATGTTTATGTATGTATGCATGTATGAATGTATGTTTAGCCATTCCAATCACCCACGATTATGCTTGCTAAGTCATCATTAATTAATCCAATAAAATATTGAGTCGATTAAAAGTGCTTTCGACATTCGAACCTTGTCGATCTTTAAATAGTGCAATGTGGGCTATGCCTCTACCCAGTGCGTTGTATTATTGATTTTATTGTGTAAGGTGAAGGTACTAGGTATGCTTAACACTCAAATGGTGGTTGGACTCAACATGGATAGTAGGATTTGCTCTTGGCCCTAAGCACAGATGAGTAAGTGCCAATAAGCCCATCAAACCAAAAGTCCCTAGGTTGGGATTGGAGGGAGTTCCTAACTAAATAGTTAAGGGTCGATTGACAAGCCTCCACTTGGCTGATTCTTAATGAAATATGGATCTTGGGCTTTTAACCAAATATTACTAGCAAATTAATTAAAATGGATTGTTAATTAACATGGTTAAAATAATAAAGCCCTTTATTAATCACTTTGCAAATTTTTGTGTGTAGATAATCATAATATGGCTAGTAATTCATTTTCACTGCGATCACTACTCGAAAAGGAGAAACTATCTGGGCCTTACTTTCTGGACTGGGCTCGGTAGCTAAGGATAGTGTTGAGACAAGAGTCCAAAGAGTATCTGCTGGATAAGGCCTTACTGGCAGCACCACCTTCAGGTCGAGGGGTTACTCAAGCTCAAATTAAGGAGTATGACCTGCATAGGAGGGATGTCAAGGATGTGTCATGCGTCAAGGATGTGTCATGGATGATCTCAAAAGGATGTACCAAGATCAGGCTTGTCAAGAAAGGTTTTTGACAACTATGGCACTCAAAACCTATAGGATGGCAGCTAGGACATCTGTGAGAACCCATGTGCTCAAGATGAAGGGCCATATCGATGCATTTGCCCATCTCAGCACGCTGGTCCCCTAGGAGTTGGCAATAGACATCATCTTAGGATCCCTCCCCGAGTCTTATGATCAGTTCATCATGAACTATCATATGCAGGGCATGGACAAGACTGTGGCTGAACTGCATGGAATTCTCAAGCTTGCTGAACAGCCTGTCAAAAAGACTCCACCTGTGCTGCTAGTGAACAAAGGGAATACCCCTACTTTGAAGGGCAAAGGCAAGGCTAAAGCCAAGGCCAATGCTAAGAAGGCCAAGGCTAAAACGGCTAAGCCAGGGCCCAAGCCTAAAGCCAATCCTGAGGATGTCTACAGAAGGGACACTGGAAGAAGACATGTCTGATGGTGTATTGCAATTTTTAATTTCTATTTATGATTGTGTTGATTTTATTTTATTATTTTATTTTAAAAAATCAAGGCTGTTTCCGGGTTATGGGACTACCGGTGGCGAAATCTGCCGTCAGCAACCGTTGTTGTGATGACAACAGTAGGAGTAGCAATAGTTGCGTGTAGCAGCTATCGCTTGGCAGTAGCTGTTGCTTGGCAGCAGCAAGCAGGGCCCATTTTGGATTTTGTGGGTATTTTGTTCGGGCCTGGTGAATTTTAATTTTAATAGTTTTAAAATTTTATGTGTTTAAATTTGGTGAATTTAAATGTGCATATTTTCTTAAATGAAATTTTAAATTTTATTCATGAATAGTAATTTGGTAAATTAATATGGTGCAATGAAATTGGTTTAGTTTTTCTTGGCACGATTAACCAAACGGCATGAATCAGATTCATGGTTTCCCATTTTCAGTGGGAGCAGTGTTATGCCTGGGCTGGATGCCCAAAGCCCATTAAGGGTTAGATACATGATGGGCTGAATCTGTGATTTCTAAATAATGGCTTATGACATAATCAATTGGAATTAATTTCATACATTAATACATGTGAATATTTGATGTAAAAGATTACATACTTTTTGTATGATTGAAATGTTTGGATGGGTGTAATTGGGCCTTATTATAAAGATGGATTGTAATTTATTTTTAGTAAATACGGTCTGCGTGTCATTTTTCTTTTTTATGTAATTTTATTTTTTTTCATTATTATAAAATTTTGTAAAGAAGGAGCCCTTTAGAGAGGCGAGCCCAAAAGGAGATTTGTAAGCCCACTTGGTGTCTTTCTAATATAGGATTACTAGAAATATACTAGGATGTAATCAAGGCCCACAACATCTCATTATTCATTTATTTTATGCAATTTATTTATTACATGCTTATGCACTGATCACATTCCAATTTCACCCGCTGTGAGCATGGGTTTTTTCTCGACCTCGATGATGAAAGCTATTATTACCTTTTTCATGGATAAACGTGAAACGGATTTGGAATGACGGGAACGACGTTGGACATGTCTGGGATGACCCGAAGAAGTATAACAAGTTTTGGTGCGAAACCCCGAAGAAGGTCGAGTGAGCATTTAAGAGAACCGGGGAGAAGAAAGTGAAAGGGGGGGAAGTATGAATCTGGCCACTATAGCCGCTCGGCTATAGTGCCCTATAGCCGCCCGGCTGTAGGCCACTATAGCCGCTCAGCTGTAGTTACCAGATTTTATTTTATTTTTCTCAATAGGGCAAAATTTACCATTAATCTGGGATTTTAACCTAAATTGGTATATATAAAAGAGGACAGACAAAATTAAGTCAAGGAGGAATCAATAGACAGACTCCATTCTGCAATCAATCACAAAAAATTAGGGTTTTTGAGAACTCTGAGGGAGAAAGGGAGAAAAATCAAGAAAATTCAATTTAGAATCATCAAAACTTTAATTTAATCCGTAGAAACGATTAAGGTTCTATGAGAATTAACGTTCTGGGGTGATTCTAATTAATCTATGAGAATTAATGTTCTGGGGTGATTATAATTAACTTAGAGTTCATTCGGATCTTTTAGGGGTTCTGTTCGAGCTTTGGAGAATTGTGGACGATTTCGGGTTATTCATGATTCTAAGGCGTTTTTCGGTGTCCGAATCCATTTCTGGGGATCCAAAATACTGGAACATAGACAAGGTATACTTTGAGAGGCCCTACAAACTCGTTTCGAATTATTCTGGTGTTGATTGTATTTGATTTTGTGTTTTTCTCAAAACTGGAAGTGAAACCCAGCTATAGCTGCCCTATTAGATGCTTACAGCTGCTTGGCTGTAGTTTGATGACTACAGTGGCGCGACTATAGTCTTTTGATTATAGCTGCTCGGCTGTAATCTCCAAGGCAGAAGCTCCTAATGCCCAAAATCGACCGATAACACTTCCTTTTCCAAAATTAATTGTGCTTTTCATGAATATTATCGGTCAGACCACATCCGCATATGTTTAGATTTATAGTTTTTGGGTTTTTGATTGATGGATGTGAGATTGAATTGATGATTTCGGGTTTTTAGGGATTTTCGGACTCGTTTGATCTAATCTGGATCTATTTTGTGGAATTTCATGAGTTTCCAGAAACCCCAGATTACCCGAAACCATCAAAATTCTAAAACGATGTTTCAAAACGAGAAAGAAAAATGGATTGTTGATTCTGGAGCACTGCGACCGCTCGGCTGTTGGTGTTACAGCTGCCTTAGCCACTACAGTGGCACGGCTGTGATGCCTTACAGCCGCTTGGCTGTAGTTTGAGAAGCAGAATTACAGTTTTGCCCTTTTGGGCCTCTAACTCGTAATTTTGTGTCTCCTTTCTATTCAAAAGGGATTTTTTTTGCATGTATATATTTTTAGACCTTAGATGAATGTTTAATTTAATCTAACTCACGAATGGAATCCCCGGGTTCTGGGACATCTGGCCCACTAAAAGATGGAAAATGCATGTAAAATGAGCCAAATCGTTTTCAAAATTGGTTTTCATTCACAAAATCTACAGGGCGTTTCATAAAACGTTTTCTAGGTCTAATCGAGCAGTCATCTGGACTCCTCGATTATCCCCCCTATGCATGATCCCGCTTCCCAAAATACCCCTATTCTGTCTTATATGAGTCCTAGGTGTGATTTGTTTATTTGTGCTAATTGTATTTGGATGCAGCTTTCTATTTTCATTTATTTTTGATGTATTTGATAGATCATTCCGTGTATCTAGGCGGTTGTACTTTTTTTAGATTATCGTGTATTATAGGCGGTTGTAAATGGTGAGGATGATAGTTTTTTTCCTTTTTCGAGTTGTATAATTTGGCCATTACTTTACTTTTCCTACACTTTTATTTTTGTGCACTTTATTTATGATTTATATTTATGTCATTTGTATGAGCATTAACTAAAATTAAAAGAAGATAAAATGGGTAGAATTAAGTGAATGTCATATTGCATTATGAAATAATAATTGAAAACAAGTTGACGATTAGTAGATTTGTTGCTTGAACCTTGAATCTCTGGATGAGGTACTGCGTCTACACTTGGTAGGGACTGGAATTTCCCGGATGAGCTGATCTGGGTGGCGACTCTATATCTGATCATGAAATTTAGGTTTCGAGATCTTTAAGTTAAATTGGGATTTTCTAACATCATTTTTTCCAAAATTCACACTTAAAACTGAGTTTTCTACAAAAAGAGTTTTCTCAATACAATAAAAGGTCTTCTTAAGAAAGATTGAAACCCGTTTTCAAAATCACTCACACGCAAAGAGAAAATCCCCGGTTCCCAGCTCACCGCGCATTCCAAAAAACGTCGTCTGCTCACACCCGCCTTATGCACATAAGCCATTATTAAATTGAATCTTTCAAACCAAATGAAAATTACTAAGTTGCTTAAAAGTGCTTCCCTCATCCGTAACCTCATTGAGGTGGGGATAGGCTAGTTGTAGACCGTGCCCTCTCCGGATCATAGGAATATCACCATTTTGTATTGGGTTAGAGTATAGGTTACTCTAACACTTGGATGGAGGTTTTGACTTGGTGTGGGCACTAGGATTTTCCTACCTAAGTGCCAACAAGCTATCAAACTAAGAATCCTTAGGTTGGGATTGGAAGGTGCTTCTACTTAAATGGTTGAGATATAGTGTTTCTAGGCCCTCATACGGCTATATCTTGATGAATATGGATCTTGGTCCACTAGCCCAACAACTTGACTTAATTAGTAACTTAGATTTATTATTAATTATATATGGGAATTAAAGACCTTTATTAATACTATGTATATTTTCTATGTAGTTTTCATGTGGCAAACATATATTATCACTGCGTTCGCTCCTCAAACAGGACAAGCTTTTCGGGCTGAATTTCTTGGAATGGTCTAGTAACTTAAGAATAGTTCTAAGATAAAAGTCTTAGGAATATGTGCTGGAAAGGGCTGTACAGGCTGCACCTACAGGGCGCAATCCACCAGCTTCGTTGTTAGAGGAATATGAGGTGCATGTTAGGGACAACCGGGATTTGACTTGCCTGATGTTGGCATGCATGGTCCCTAAACTGGAAAAGTAGTTCATAGAGATGCAAGCCTTTGCCATGGTGGCATCTCTTAATGAGATGTTTCAACAGCAAGCTCATTAAGAGAGATACTTGACCGCCAAGGCATTCAACTCCTGTAGGATAGGAGCTGGGACATCTGTGAGCACTCACATACTAAAGATGAAGGGCTATATGGATACCTTATCCCATCTCGACACGCCTGTCTCGCAAGAGTTAGCGATTGACACTATCCTAGCATCCTGCTGGATTCTTATGACCTGTTCATCCTAAACGACAACATGCAAGGGAAGAACCGCACTGTCACTTAGCTGTATGGGATGCTTAAGGTCATGAAACAGTCAGTCAAAAAGACTCCATCGGTACTCATAGTCATTAAGGGGAACCTTCCTCTCGCTAAGTTCAAGGCAAAAGAAAAAAGGTAAGAAAGCTAAGGCCAAGAACACAAAGAAAGGAGCCAAGCCCAAGGCTGGTCCTGAGGATGTCTATTTCCAATGCAAGCAGATTGGACGTTGGAAGAGATCGTGTCCTCAGCTTGTGGGAGAGCACATGAAGAGCCTAGGCACGTCTTCATTAGGTATCTATGTTATAGATATTAACCTTAACCTGGGTATCGGATTCTGGATGTGGTTCTCATGTTTGTTGCAATGTGCAGGGAATAAGGAATAGAAGGAGGTTGGGATCCAGAGAAGTGGACCTTTGAGTCGGGAATGGGGCCAGGGCAGGTGCCATCGAGATTGGAGAGTACCACTTGGAAATGCACTGTGGATTAGTTTTGATACTGGAACATTATTAGTTTTGGGATCCGGAGAAGTGGAACTTTTGGGGATACACACTTGAGACAACAACACTCATTCTAAATAATACTCTGAATAAGGCTGTGCAAAAGACCCTATATGAAATTTGGATAGCCAAGGTGCCCAACGTGTCATTCCTGCAGATTTGGGGTTGTGATGCCCATGTCAAGAAACTGATGGGGGGCAAAATAGAACCCAAGACCAACAAATGCCTATTTGTGGGTTACCATAGGGAGACCAAAGGGTATTACTTCTATAATTCTGTTGTGAACAAGGTGTTCGTGTCACAAAAGGGAGTCTTTCTTGAAAAGGATTTCATATCCAAGAAAGAAAGTGGGAGCAATGTTGAACTCGGTGAAGTTCAAAGTGTAGGGAATCATCATGGGAAAAATTAAATGCAAGGCAGAATATTGATTAAAATTTCCTTGATTCCATAGCCCAGGGTCCATATAGATTAATAGAATAAAACCAAGAACGGAAAGAAAATGGAACTTTCTCACCTTAAACATCTCCTTTATAGACTGTTGTAGAAATCCAAATGTGTTTCCTCCACAATCCAATACATGAACGACTAGTGATAGTGAACGGATTGAACGAAAACCAAAAGAGGGTTTGGCCAAGAAGAAAAGGGACAATTGCAATTTTGTCTCTGTTGGCCGAAATTCACAATACTAGGGTTAGGGAGAAATTAGTTTAATGCTTCCCTTTCTACTTCTATAATAGGGTTTTAATTAAAACTATAGGTTAAGTTTATTTGATTTAATTGATTTAATTAGCATGATTAGAATTAAATAAACCATATAATTTTATCAAATTAACATAGCCCTAAGTTTAATTAAAATTACCCTGAATAAATATGACCTATGTAAGCTGTACAGAACCATTTATGGATTGAAGCAAGCATCCTAGAGTTGGAATCTTATATTCAATAAAGCCATAAAGGAATAAGGCTTCATACAGAATCAAGATGAGCCTTGTGTGTATAAAAGGAATTGCAGGAGCATTGTCACATTTCTGGTGTTATATGTGGACGATATCCTTCTGATTGGAAGCGGCATACCAACACTACAAGAGGTTAATCAGTGGCTATGTAAGTGCTTCACAATGAAGGGCTTAGGCAAAGCTGAGATGATCCTAAGGATCAAGATCTAGAGGGATAGATCAAATCGACTTCTGGGCCTAAGTCAGGCCATATATATAGACAAAGTTCTTAAAAAATTTAGCATGGATCAGGCCAAGAAAGGTTTCTTACCAATGAGCCATGGGCTGAAACTGAGTAAGAAGAACCGTCCTGAAACAAGGAAGGGTAGGGAGAACATGGAAATAGTCCCATATGCATCAACTATAGGATCAATAATGTACTCTATGCTATGTAAAAGACTTGATGTAGCCTTCGCATTAAGTATGATAAGCCAATACCAGCAGGATCCTAGGGTGGATCACTAGAAAGCCATTAAAGCAATCCTAAAGTACTATAACTGGACAAAGGACAACTTCTTAGTGTACGGTGGTCAAAAAGAGCCATCAGTGATTGGTTACACTCATGCAAGCTTCTAGACCGACCATAATGAGTACCAGTCGTAGTCTAGGTACATATTTCTGCTTAATGGTGGTGCTATTAGCTGGAAAAGCTTAAAGCAGCTGACCATCACTGATTCTACAATAGAAGCTAAATACATCATAGCGTGTGATATAGCTAAGTAAGCTATGTGGATGAGGAAATTTATCACTAAATTAGGAGTAGTGCCAACTATCCAAGATCCAGTTAATATCTTTTATAACAACATCGGGGTTATTACACAAGCTAAGGAGTCTCGGTCACACAAGAACACAAAGCACATGCTCAGGAAGTTTCACCTCGTATGAGAGATCATGGAAAGGGGTGATATTTCATTACATAGAGTAGACACCAAGGACAATGTCACAGATCCTTTGACTTAGGCACCAGCATAGCCAAAGCACGATGGTCATAATAGATATATAGGGATTAGGCCCATGCCTAGTTGGAACTAGTGCAAGTGGGAGATTGTTAGGAATGCCCTAGTCCTAAGGCATTGGTCCTTATCTTGTATCATACATTGTTAGACCATTTATGGATTGATGCGTTATGCATTTGTGTTTATATATAAAGGCATAATCTATTTGATTTATATCTTGTGCAATACATGTAAATAGAGTATCCAATGTCATATCTATATGCATGTTGTCAAGTGTCATGCACTTGGCATTGAGACCATGGATAGGGAAATGATATAACCATATAGCCATTCCTAGTCTATTCTAGTCATGGGAATGAATGGAACATAAGACTAGCATTACCTTGATTGTATGGTGGTGTCTTACCAGTCATAGTACATGGATTGTCAATCAGGTATATGGGTACATGTAATGGGACATGGTACTAGATAAATCCACTAACGAGAAATCCATATGGTATAGTATCACAAGTGATTTTGGTGTAGTACTTATATTGGATCTTGCAGCCTGACCATATTATGAAGTTTCATATGAACTTACACACTTTGATGTATGCCTAAAGGGCTTATAATAGGGCACCAAGTATGGGTATGGTTGGGTGTGCCTTTGAGCATAGCAAAGCCATGAATATGCAGATGGGATATGTCACTCAATGATTCATTGAAAAGATATCACTGGCCCTATGATGCGTGCAACTGATAAGAGTGTGGCTAGACCTAAATAAGTAGGAACTTATATGTCAGCATCACTCCACTCAGTATCAAGTGAATGTCCGGACACAAAAGAGGGTGATAATACCATGCCTCCATGTTGGACACTGATATCAATGACATGGGACATATAAGTTATACCACAGGGTAACGACTTCCATTAGACTACAGTTTCCATCTTAATTGGGGGCTATAATGGCTTGCTAGAGTCCAACTACAGTTTGTAGGCCATGGGCCCACTGCCAACATAAAGACGGGCCCACATAATCGTACACATTGAACATTTGAACTAACACTTAATGGGTCAGCTTAAAATATATTGACAGGAGAGGAGAACTTTATTGATTGAATTATATATCAACTGGATTTATCAAATAATTTAATGAATAGTTATCGGGTTTCATAGAATTAATTTAATAAATTAATTTTATGTATTTAGTTCATTGGAGGAAATATAATTAATATATATAGGTTTATATATATATATATATTATCTCTTAAGTAATATCTAAATAATTATTGGGTTTATTTAATTAGAAAAATTATATTTAATTAACATGATATGTGTTATATTATATGGTGTAATGTAATTCATACATGTATAATTAAATTAATTTGAAATTAAAACACAACCTAAGGTAATTAATTAGACTTAGGGTTAAGAGAGTATAAATACCTACTTAAGAGAATGAAACCCTAACCTTATTTTCATAGTGAAAATTTCGGCCTCCCTTGCTTCTCCTCTCTCTGTTCTTAATTCGATGCTAGCATGAGTGCTACTTTGTTGGGCATTCGTGTATGTGAACGTGGAGGAGATCTTCTTTGATTTCTATAGTCGTCTCTAGAAGAGACTTGTAAGGTGAGTTTGAATCTCTTTGTCCTTTTTTATTTCGATTTTGATTTTGTCTTCATAAGTTCCTAGAACACGGATTCTAAAAAATCTGAATCGGCTTCCACTACTATTGATTTGATTTTTTGTGATGAATCCCAATATTTCTCCCTACTCCTTCGAAGACCATGGTTTAACCCATTGGACGGGGTACCTCAACCCTACATTAGAAGATTAAGTTCCTAATGGATTATGAGATCATCACCAGAGATTGATACTCCCTCCATGGTAGCTGCACTGAATATGGAAGGACCACTGTTCAGTGGATTTCAAGTAACAATAGTTGATTATGTAGACAAAGATGCTCCTTTTGTGCTTTATGAGAACTATATGCCTAGTTGAATCTCTAAGTATCTTCGTAAGCATGATTTTTTGTGCCTAGATTGGGTTTAGGGTAAATCTGCAAGGAGTCATGGAATTCAACATCAACCCAGGAAAGTCTTGAAACTTTGGGCTAGGGTATGATTTGAACACAAATAGGAATACAAAGAGAGGAAAGGATGGTAAAGAACTAGAGAAGCCATTTGTGAGAGCTAGGTTCGAGGTTTTTCAAGGCCAAGCTGAACCTAATGTAGTTGGTGAGATTGGTAGGATTTAAAGTCTTTTGTGATGAAGCTGATTTTGAGATGAGTGGTGAAGAACCGGTACCACCAAAGAAGATAATAGGTGAGCCGAAGGTTATTGTTGTGCCTTCAGAGGAAGTGATGCATGTTGACAAAGTAAATGTAGACATTGATAATTTGCCTAAGATTACTTTGGTTGTGGGAGCTCAAAAAGGGAAGGAGGTCGTAGTTGAAGAGAGTCAACTAAAGAAACCCAGAAAGAAAAAGGGGATGGTAGCCATTATGGATGCAATGGCTAAGGCTATGTCAATGGCCTGATCCAAGACTTGTCATAAACAGGTGTGTCAGAACCGAAGAAGCTGATGAGTGATGTATAGCTTGATCTAGTAGTGGGTAAGTTAGCTGAGATTTTGAAGAAGGTGAAGGTGAAGGTCTTTGAACAAAAAGTCGAGCTGGCTGCTGACCTAGATGACATGTTGAAGATGACAATTGACAATGATGAAGCTAAAGGCCCTTTACCTATAGAGGGTGATGATGAACTTGTTGTTAACATTTCTTCTATTTTTAATGACGATGATGTAATTTACGATAAGTTTAATGCATCAAACTCTCACTTTGTTTACTTTTTTTATGTTTATTCTGATGGGTCTATGCATGCATACAAATCTTTATTAAGAATATTACCATTCATGATACTACATTGCATAAAACTAACTTTGGTACAATTGAGCAACCCAAGATAGTATATATTTCGCATGAGCTCACCCCCGATGAAGAGAGAGAGCTAATAAAAGTTTTGAAATGACATGTTAGGGCCTTTGCTTGGTCATATGAAGACATGTTGGGGGTCTGTGAGCACGGGTTTTTCCCGGTCTCGGTGATGAGAATTCCTTAATTGTTTATGGACCGGACGGGCTCGAACAAGACTTGAAAAGTGATCGAAATGCTGCCTGGGGAATCTCGAATGACCTGAAAACCAAGTTATCCATGATCTGAACCCCTGAAAAGGTCTCTCGAATCATTTCTAGGGTTTGGTCCGTATGTTTGACTCTTCAAAATTCTGCCTTAACTCTCGGAAGAACCGGGCAGCTCTAACTAGAGCCGGCTGGCTCTAGTGGTAAAAAACAGTTGCTCTGCAAAGCAGAGCAACTTGTCTTGATAGGAGAAAATTTTGGCAGATCTTCAGTCTGCTGATTGATGTAACGAAAGAAGACAGGGAGAGGCAGATAAAAGGAAAGAAAATGAGAGAGAGAGACACTTTTTGGGTTCTGAAGCAAGAAACAGAGAAAAAGGAGAAAAGAAAGCAGAAGAGAGAAAGAAAATAAGAAGAAGAGAGACAGAGAGAAATATCCAAAACAAATCCTATAAACACTCTCATCTAACACAAAATCAACCCTCAAGCATTAACAACATAACCAACAATCTCTTTTTTGATTCGGGATCATTTCAGCTTGGTTTCGGATCGTTTTGGGCCGTTGAAGGATTTGGCCGATTGGGTTCCAGTGCACATTCCCGAGCTTCCAATCTATTTCTTGACGCTCCAAGCATCCAAACCATAATCCAGGTAAACTCTGAGAGGCCCTAAAACTTGTCTGTATCGATTTTCTATGCATTTCTGTCATTTTTACCAAAATCCGGAACTGGTGCTACCCATCACAGCCGTACGGCTGTGTTGCTCAGGATCACAGCTGGCCGGTTGTGCTTCTGAAGAACAGAGCCGGCTTGCTCTAACCAAGAGTCGGCAGACTCTTTTCCTCGGGGACAGATCCCCGATCTGTCCCAATCGGCCAAAACAACCCGTTTTCCATTTTGATTTTTATGTTGGGATCATTTTTGGCCCAGAATCATCTGTATGTATTTGTATTTTTGATTTTCTGAGTATTGCATACTCAAATATCGGGGTTTTCAGTATTTCCCAGGATTTATTTTCTGAGTTTTGGGTTAGTTTTATTTGAATCGGATCCATAATCCAGCATTTGCAGCCCGAATCCCACAACATCCCTGGAAAACATTGAAAATGAGGAAAATAATATTTTTACAAATGTTTTTGGTGTGTTTATTGCATTTTAGGCCCTAGGTGGTCTGTGTATTTAGGAACCCACACGAACAAAACCCTGAGTTCCGGGATAACCAACCCACAAAAATGGAAATATGCATGTAACCGAGCCAAATATTTTCTAAAAATTGATTTTCAGCACAAAAATCCAAAGGGTGTTTTAAAACCGTTTTCCAGGTCTAACCAGTCCGACTGGTCGGGTCGACCCGGTTACCCCCTAAATGCATGCTCCTAATCCTAAAATCCCAATTCTGTCCTGATTTGAGTCCTACTTGTGTTTATAATATAGTTTGTGCTAACCAATTCGTTTTGCAGCATTTATTTTTATTTTCACTGTATTTTAATAGACTAAATCGTGTATTTAGGCAGTTGTATTTTTAGATCCTCGTGTACTTAGATATTTATAAAAGTGAGGACGAGAGTTTTTATATTTTTATTCAATTTGATTGTATAATCAGCCTCCATTATTCTTTTGTATATTTGTGTGTGAATGGTTTAATTTCCCGCAATTTATTTTATTCATTTTTTGCCTTAGCATGGGATTAATAAAATAAACAACTTGGGTTAGAGAAAGATAATAAATTGAATAAATATGGTTTTATAAATAATAAATGAATACAAGCTTGAGGTTAAGTAGGTAAGTTACCTGAACCCTAAATCTTTGGATTAGGTACAGTAGTCTGTGCTCAGTAGGGAGCTGTACCGAAATTTCCCGGATGAGCTGATTCGGGTGGCGACTCTGTCACTGATCTCGAAATTGAGGTTTCGAGGTCTTTAAGTTATAAAATGGGAAAATATTTTCTACAAAATGAATTTCCAAAATCAACTTAATAGTTTTCCCAACTCAACATAAACAAAACCCGTTTTCCACAAATCTCGCTAAATCAAATCTCTTTCCCCGGCCCGCTTCGCCGCTCTTGTTTTATTTCTTTTCATCGAAAAGGTCGTCCGCTCACAATGGCGACTCTGCTGGGGATAATTATTTCCTAAAACATTTTTATTAAAACTTAAGAAACTTAGGCAACTATTGAAATACAACCTTGCTTGTATTCGTTTACCAATTTATAACGCCATATTTATTCATACCTTGCATATCATGGCATTTTCTTCTTCTCAACCCCTCAAATACACTGTTTTACCCCGGTTTACCCAAGAAGGTGGCCTACCTCTGCTGCCAAGATTGGAGACACCTGACGGGGTAACCCACTCATAGCCCGCATGACCTTTTATCGTGTTCTACGGTGGGGAAGTGTTTATCTGCTATGGGAGCCTGTATGACCCTTACTTTGACTTTGGCCCACATGTAATGGTTTAGTAACTTCTCCTAGGGTTACCAAAACATAATATTAAATTGAATATTTGAGTATGCATCTTTGGTATCCCCTATTGATACCAAAGAGACCCAACACCTAGGAAGAATGCGAGACCAAGCGAAAGGAGAAATAAGGTTGGAAGGGAGAGCATACCTCTGCATGTGCTAACATTTGTTCCATGGTGATTTCCCTTTTATCTTTTCATGAAGCATCTTCCCTTTTATCTTTTCATGAAGCATCCAGCATCCATAATTATCCATGCGCCATTTTTAACCACATGTTTGTAGGACCATCTTTAACATGCAAGCATGTACATGGCATTTGCACTAACCACGTCTTCGCGCAGCTACGACATTTTATTTGCATAACATATATATACATATCGTATGCCAACATCTTCATAGCATATACACGATATCGGTCTATGTGTCATGCATATTAATTACATTTTTCTGCAGCCACTTGCATTTTGTGTAACATATACATCCATGCCATATCATTTCATTACACCTAATAACCGATGTTCCGAGAATGCCCATCATGATCATTTCATTTCATTACATATCAGGTACCCAAGAGTACCCGTGTTTCGCCCATGCACGGTTTACGCCCGTCTGTTTCACAAATACAATGTCATTCAATATAAGACCATAATGGTCTTAGATCTGTCTCCGTGTGATGTTTCACACGATGCATCACATGACATCATATTTATCCATAGGTGTCCTGAGGCACCGAAATTCTGTTTGCACATCTCGGTTCACGCCGGACCGCTTCATAATATGGTGAAATCATTTGAGGTACTCCACGAGTATTGGTTTAGTACTCATAATCATTTCATTTCATAACATTATCAAAACTATGCAAGGTATTCCACGAACTCTGAACCTTTGTCCCTATCCTCGGTGGCACGTGACTTTTCTATAAAATCTTCTCATATCATATGCCTCAAAAGCATCATAACTCTGTTCATGGGGCAGTTCCTATGCGACCATTTCATTTTATGCTATCGACCTACAAAATGTCAAAACTCTACCTGTGTGCTGGCTCACACGTGGCCATTTCATGATAATTCATTAGATGCCCCAAAAGCAACGACTTTTTACTCGTGTGACGGTCCATATACAGTTTCTCTGTGTTATTTTTGCACAGTATAGGGCATTCTTGGAAAGTTCGAAATAAGGAATTCGTGCCCATTCTTGTCTTCATTCACAAAGCATCAAATGCACACAATCATCTGTACATCATTTATATCATGTTTTGTATAATCATGCCCAAGGCATCAACATTTGTGTAGCATTGATACTAACCATATTCTTCTGCAGCCATGATACTTTATTCACATGTGCCATACACATATTGTGTTAATATTTCCATGAAACATGCAAGCCATTACTTTGTGTGTGTGTTATGTGTACTAATCACGTCTTTGTGTCTCTACGATGCTTTATTTGGGTGACATATGCATTCATTCCTTGCACCCATAACATCATCTTGTATGCCATGCATCCTAACCACATCTTTTACAGGTGCCTGCATTCTGTGTGACATGTGAATTCATCCCATTTCATGTCATTACTCCTAACAAAGGACGTCCCAAAGATGCTCATCATAATCATTTCATTTCATAATAGGTACCCTAAAGTCACCTGTGTTTTGCCTGTGCCTTGGTTTGCACTGGGTCATTTCTACATTCCATTCATTAGGAGACCACAACGGTCCTAAATCTATGATCATGTGGAGAGTCACATCATAAGCATTACACTACATCTCATCTATCTGTCTGTTCCCAGTGTCATTAGGATACCGAGATCTCGGTTGTGTGTCGCGATCCAGGTCGGGTTGCTCATGACATTATTAAATCATCCAGGGTATTCCATGAGTACCCAATTACTACATATACAGGGACATGTCATGACATTATTAAATCATGTAACACATTTCATGAACACCAAACTTTTGTCTATACCTCGTCTTACACGTGACTCATATGTAACATCATTTCATGTTAGATGCATCAAAAGCATCAGAACTCCATTTGTGTGTCGGCATACACGACCATTCCATAACATCCATTAGATGCCTCAAAAGCATCAGAACTCTGTCCATATGCCGGCCACTCGAGACCATTTCATGATATCCATTAGGTGCTACTAAGGCACCGAGCTTGCACCTGTGTGTTGATACACACATGATCTATCTGCATTGATTTTAGCATAGCGTTGGGGCATCTATGGAACGTCCAAAATAAAAAAAAAATCATACTCATTCATGTTCCCATCCGTCTAATATCATTTGACCGCATTAACCCGTGATTGTGCATCTCATTCATACATAAGCATAAGGTGCTCCCCGAGCACCGAAACTCAGCCCGCATGCCAAGCACATTATCTCATATCATTTCATCACATAAAGGCCCAAGGTGCTCATCGAATGCCGAAAAACCATTCGCAGGCCAAGAACTCTGTTCTATCTCATATCATATCATGCTTCATAATCCAAGGTACCTCCTGAGCACTGAAGATTATGTTAGATCATCATGTGCATACACACCACCATAGTATTCAACTTCCCTCGCAAGCAATGTCTTGCTTCGACCTATGGACACCCCAGTTTGTCATTCTTCCCAGGGGCATAACTATGCACCCTATCTCAACTTCCCTCCCAAGTAATGTCTTGCTTCGACCCGTGGACACCCCAGTGTGTTATTCTTCCCAGGGGCATAACTATGCACCCTATATCAACTTCCCTCGTAAGTAATGTCTTGCTTCAAGCCATGGACACCCCAGTGTATCATTCTTCCCAGGGGCATAACTATGCACCCTATCTCAACTTCTCTTGCAAGCAATGTCTTGCTTCGACCCGTGGACACCCCAGTGTGTCATTCTTCCCAAGGGCATAACTATGCACCCTATCTCAATTTCCCTCGCAAGCAATGCCTTGCTTCGACCCGTGGACACCCTAGTGTGTCATTCTCCCCAGGGGCATAACTATGCACCCTATTGCAAGTACTACTTGCTTCGATCCATGGACACTCCTGAGTGTCATCCTATCCATGTGGTGTATATTTATACACCATGTTTTATTTTAACATGCATCATCCCCACCAGCATCCATTGCATCTGTATGGTTGATCTCCGATAGTATAGCATGACATGGCATTACATGACATCACACATGCAATTCATCATCCATACACATGCGCCTCATGTCATGCATTTGTGCATACACTATTCATTGTTTGGTATCTGCCTGTTGATACTAATAAGTGCTCTCATCAGGGGGAAAATATCTTGAGAATGACCAGCCCATAGAACATCAACGCCATAGCAGATATGGTGGAAGACTATGTTGCTTCACCACAATTTCGAAAGACAGTCAAGGAGGAAGCGGCAGCAATGTTGAGAGAAATGCTGGGGGATGATCTTGACAGAATAGAGAAGCTGACGGCAAGATGCACTGAGTTGGAAACCTGAGTGGTAGAACTCGAATGGAAAATAAAGGACATGACGAGCACGGACTCCAATGTTTGCATTGATAAGGAGCAGAATGCCAAAATTGCCGCTACTCCTTCTCAACACCTCGAAAGGTCCTCTTACCAAAATTTGGGCTTATCGGGGTCGTCCAATGAAGGAGAACTGAAAAGACCTATAGAGGCCAATGCTGACATTGACTCTGTTTCACGACAACTCCAAAGTTTGCTTCCCGAAGACAAATGGGTAGTCGCATCCTCTAGGCCTCATTCAGTGACCAAACTATTCGCCATCTGCAGAAAGATGGGCCTGTTGCAGAGTGTCCGACCATATGTGGAGCCAACATCAGAACGAAAGGATAACTACTATAGCTATCATGTGTTAGCAGACCATCGGACTAATGAATGTGTCGGTTTGTGAAGGAAGATCTAGAAGCTGGTCGATGAAGGAAAATTAAGGGTGTCGTCTGGCTCTAACGGGCGATCTATGGCAAGCAAAGGAACCACCAAAAGGATTCCTCAATCTCCGCGGGGAGAGGAATATGATGAAGAGCTACAAGGTCTGATTTGATGAGAATGAGGCAATGGTACTGAAGTCGAGGCAGTGACTAGTCGGGGGCTTAAAAAAAAAACTACCCTCGTAGCTTTCCTTTTCATAGGGGAATCATTTTTGTTTCCACAGTGTATTAATATTATTTTGAATGCAATGCATTTTGTCATTATCTTACTTATGTGGTGATTGCGTGTACATGGCATTATGTATGCATTTAAGCATCTAAAATGACATATCAAACACGCATAGTATCAAAATGTATGACATCAATCTGAATACTATATGAAACTTAAAAGTGAACCTGGCCCTGACTGAACTCTCTCTTGAAAGGTGAGCTTGTGAGATAAATAAATGATATGATGACACCACCTCTACCGAGGCATCTGCTGATCCAACTCTATGATCCTTGTAAGATGCTACCAGTCCTACCCCAGAATTTCAATTTAAATGGTACACACGATGCCCAAACCATTCCAAGCCGAAAACCATCCTTTAAACTCTAAATCCTACCCCAAAAAGGGAAAAGCCCTCCTTAAGGTACCCAAACCAAAGAAAGCCCTCCCTAAGGAAAAATCAAATCTAAAAAGCCCTCCTAGAGGCAATTAAACCCAAGAAGTCCTCTCAGAGGCAAAACTTGGTCTCATATCCAAGAGGGCATTCCATGCCAAAACCCTAAAACTAAAACTCCTCTTTCGCCAAAAATCTCCAACCCTTGGGGAATTCAAATGGTTTTCATCACTTTCATCACTCATCATCTGGTAAAATGTTGAAGCAGTCTTTGTCGTAGTGCATATATTATCCTGTTCCTGTGACATTCATATGTACATGACATTTCACATGCATTGTTCATCCAAAAAGCATATTAAACACGCATGACATGCATGGATTTGAATGCAGTAGGAAAACCGACAGGTGGAAACAGTTTGGGCATAGTCCTTAAAGAAAAAAGAGAACATATAAAAGGGGGATCGGTGCAGACAGGAGTCTTTCTCTCTCTCATGCATGGCCACCATAGCTAACACTGGTGTGTCTCATAGCATTAAAGAGTAATCTCCAGCTTTCGCCATTGTCAAATCCTTCCCTCTTATATGTGAAAGACTTGGACTTCCCTATCTTCAAAACCAAAGCTCTTCCCCTTTCCTTTTCCAATTTCTTCCACACCTTCAACACCCTTTGTCTTCCGTTTACCACCCAAACCACCAACACCTATTTGACAAAACCCTTTTTCACCCTATTCCATAAACTGACCCTGTGAAGCCTCATTTTCCACCATCAATGGCTTCTAACAAGAAATTGAACCCCAATGCTGTTCCATATTGGCATCATCTCATTATCAAAAAGGTGATGGGGGCCTATGGCAAAGTACTGACTCAATCAGTCTTTGTTTATCATCAACCTGTACCAGATTGGGAATTCTCTTTCTATCCCATACCACTTCTCTTTAACCTAAACCCCCAGGCTGAATATTTCATAACCTCAAACTGACAGGAAAGGCCTTGATTTCATGACAGAGAGAGGATTTTGAATATAAGCCTACTTCAACTGAGCTGGAGTTTTGCCACTGCTCAAGCAACTATTGATGGAACTCCTAGGTGACCACTGTTCTCGTCCAGCAAAGTCCGCACTATACCCTGTGCTGAACTTCAGGGAAAAGAGTAGCGGGTGGGACATTTTGTGAAAGGAATGGTCATCCACCAGTATCACTCAACCTGGTAAGGAATGGTTCTGTTGAGCAAAATGTGCTATGGAAAGGAGAAGACTGATGCTCACCCCTATAAACTTCACCAATAGTGTTGGAGCAACCAGGTTTTACAAAGCTTTCAACAATCGTGAATGGGATTTTCCCATCAATAGAAAGACTTGCAAAGCCTGCTGTGCCAATATTCAAAGGAAAGTTGCATTTACCGACCATTTCAAGAGCTTTGTCTTCAGCTGCAGCAGAAGTTACTACTTACCAGTGGTTCCCTTCATCTCCTAACCATGGCGTACTTTGCTCTAGAGTTATTGTGGTTGGTAGACATAGGGAAACCACAATTAACTCAAATCATTCTGAATCAGGCCATGCCTTAAAGGACTAAAATTTGTATCCCTCTTTGGAGACTACATATAAGCTGGAATCGGGGGTGAATTGAGAGCATGAATACAGTTCCAGACCCTTGGAGATTTCAGTGGTTAATTGACTCCATCTCAGTTGGTCTGCTCAACAAAGGCGGCTCCATCCAATGGCCGGCTGTACACTTTGGTAACCTGCTCTTAGAGTATCCCAGCGGATCCTCAAAAAAAAAAAAAAGTGTGGTGAAGTGACATTGATCCACACTGGAACCACGGGTTGGATTTTCCTAATGCATTCACATTCATCATATCATAAATGTTTCATATGCTGTTGTGATGCTTCATAAGCATGTGTCATGCCATTGCATGTAAATGTCCATATACAGGTTGCCGCACGCAACAAACTAGATTTGATGAAGCATTTCACATCCAAACCCAAACCTCCAACACTTGGGGCAGGTAAAAGTTAAACCACGAAACATCATCAAGGACAATTCTATCATGATCCCCGGTTGAATTGTCAAAGCGCACTCTCCAATCCTAAGACATGTCAGTGCTATGAGATCCACTCAGCTGGCGCACTCTTATAGACTTGGCCATCGTTCATAAAAAGAAAAACAACAACGATCTTCAGTAAGAGAATCTCCGACACGGAAAACTGAAAGGACGTGTCGATAACAACAAGAGAGTGACGTACAGAGGTGGTGTCACTTTTGATTTTCTTATCGCATTCATTCTGATGTCATCATAATGATACTAGGCATGTTTGATTTTTAGCTTAGATGTTCATATTGCATATACCGTGCCATTGCATGTAAACACCCATTAGTAGGTCATTGCATCCAAACCCACGGTGGCATCAATGAAATTGTCACTACAAATGGCAACTACCGGCTCAGTTTTACCATCTCCATTATAATCATCCTCGGTAGAGTGATCCCCGACAAGGTCCGCCATAGAATCTCCAGCGAAATCCACAACAGGTTCCCAGCTAGGATTCTTCCCACTGAATCAGAAGCTCCAACAGATCTCCCAGCGAGATTAAATGAATCAGAACATTCCCCAGCGGAGTTCGTAACTAAAAAGATCCTCACTGAGTCAAAATCCTCGGCAAAGTCATCCAATGAAAACAGTTCCCACAGGAGATCATCAGGAGTCACAAGTTCACTCCCCAGCATAGCGTTAATACCAATATATTATCAGAAGTATCATGATGCATGCATGTGCACATGAATCATGCACGTATTCACGCATACATGCATCAAACCACCTCAACCATGTTTATCTTTGATTGAAGTGGTTGTCTCGAGAAGAGATCCTTCCCAATTCAGAAACGCCTAACCCAGAGTCACAACATGTAAATCGGAGCCCAACGACTCCAAAACCTCTTGTATGAAAAATTTCTAAAATTATCAGAATTTTTCATTCACGCCAATATCACACTGAGAACGATATCTTTCTTGCCTTTAATAGGGATCTGGGGGCAAGACAACAACCAAGTTCATGCTGCTTCTTCTCCACATAGAAAGGACAACACATCTCTTATTTCTACCTTGTCGTCACATAGACAGGGAAGAATCTCTGTTGAAGAACTTCTCGCCTTTAACAGGTATCTGGGGGCAGACCAACAGACCAATTCGTTCGACCTTTTTCATCACATGGGAGAGGAAAAACATTCATTTCAATCCTACCATCACATGGGCAGGAAAGAAATGCCTATTGAAGAACTTTCTTGCCTTTAACAGAGATCTAAGGGCAAGACAACAATCAAGCTCGTGCTGCTTCTTCACCACATAGAAGGGACAGTGCATCTCTTATTTCGACCTTGTCGTCACATAGACAGGGAAGAATCTCTATTGAAGAACTTCTCGCCTTTAACAGGTATCTGGGGGCAGAACAACAGACCAATTCGTTCGACCTTTTTTGTCACATGAGAGAGGAAAAACATTCATTTCAATCCTATCGTCACATGGGCAGGAAAGAAATGCCTATTGAAGAAGTTTCTTGCCTTTAACAGAGATCTAAGGGCAAGACAACAACCAAGCTCGTGCTGCTTCTTCACCACATAGAAGGGACAGTGCATCTCTTATTTCGACCTTGTCGTCACATAGACAGGGAAGAATCTCTATTGAAGAACTTCTCACCTTTAACAGGTATCTGGGGGCAGAACAACAGAACAAATCATTCAACCTTTTCGTCACATAAGAGAGGAAGAACATTCATTTCAATCCTGTCATCACATGGGCAGGAAAGAAATGCCTATTGAAGAAGTTTCTTGCCTTTAACAGGGATCTGGGGGCAAGACAACAATCAAGCTCGTGCTGCTTCTTCTCCACATAGAAGGGACAACACATCTCTTATTTCAACCTTGTCATCACATTGATAGGGAAGAATCTGTGTTGAAGAACTTCTCACCTTTAACAGGTATCTGGGGGCAGAACAACAGAACAGATCATTCAACCTTTTTGTCACATAGGAGAGGAAGAACATTCATTTCAATCCTGTCATCACATAGGCAGGAAAGAAATGCCTATTGAAGAAGTTTCTTGCCTTTAACAGGGATCTGGGGGCAAGACAACAACCAACCTCGTACTGCCTCTTTGCCACATGGAAGGGACAGCACATCTCTTATTTCAACCTTGTCGTCGTATGGACAGGGAAGAAATGTCTATTGAAGAAGTCTTTTGTGAAAATGATTCAACCGTATTTATTCTTGATCGGGGGGCAAAAATTTTTGTTTCTAAAATTGTCGATCAAGAAATAAATATGCTGCTTGATATCAATCTCACGGGAACTCCACCACACAGAGAAGAACTTCAAGTTTGTGCTTCCTCTTCATCGCAAAGGAGGGACAGTAAGTTTCATTTCAACCTTTTCACCATAAGGAAGAAAAAACAAGGGTCTATCGAGAAAAAAAAAGAAGAAGAAGAAAGGAAGAGATGTATATTCACCACTCCACCACACGGAAAAGAATCGAATTACTTTACGAGCATGCTCCACCATAGAGAGCCAACTTTACGGGCACGCTCCTCCACAGTGAGCCAACTTTATGGGCACGCTCCACCATAGTGAGCCAACATCACGGGTATGCTCCACCGCAGTGAGCCAGCGTCATGGGAGTACTCCCCCGCAGTGAGTGAACTTGGAACCACGGCCGGCACCTCCATCAAAGAACGCTAGGAATGTTTCCTTTTCCTTCCTCATCGCACTCCTAGTCGCGAGGCCAAACTCGATCCGGGCTTTATAGCTCACAATGAACCGACTTTGATCCTGCGAGGGGCAGCCTATGAGCACGAGTTTCTCGTGGTCTTGGTGATGAGAATTCCTTAATTTTCTGTGGACCGGACGGGCTCAAACGGGACTTGAAAGTGACCGGAAAGCTACCTAGGGAATCTCGAACAACCTGAAAACCAAGTTATCCGCGATATGAACCCTCGAAAAGGTCTCTCAAATCATTTCTAGGGTTTGGTCTGAACGTCTGACTTTTCAAAATTCCGCCTTAACTCTCGGAAGAACCATGCAGCTCTGGTTTTTGAACCAGAGCCGACCGGCTCTAACTAGAGCTGTACAGCTCTAGTACAAACTAGAGCCGACTGGCTCTAGCGGTCAAGAACAGTTGGTCTTAACAAGGAGAGGTAGATAAAAGGAAAGAAAATGAGAGAGAGAGACACTTTTTAGGTTCTCAAGTAAGAAACAGAGAAAAAGGAGAAAAGAAAGAAGAAGAGAGAAAGAAAAGAAGAAGAAGAGAGACCGAGAGAAATACCCAAAACAAATCCCATAAACACTCTCATCTAACCCTAAATCAACCCTCAAGCATTAACAACATAGCCAACAATCTCTTCTCTTTGATTCGGGATCATTTCAGCTTGGTTTCGGATCGTTTTAGGCCGTTGAAGGATTTAGCCGATTGGGTTCTAGTGCACATTCCCGAGCTTCCAATCCGTTTCTTGACACTCCAAGCATCCAAACCATAATCCATGTAAACTCTGAGAGGCCCTAAAACTTGTCCGTATCGATTTTCTGTACGTTTATGTCATTTTTGCCAAAATCCGGAACTGGTGCTACCCATCATAGCCGGCCGACTGTGCTTCTGAAGAATAGAGCCGGGCGGCTCTAACCCAGAGTCGATCGACTCTGTTCCTCGGGGACAAATCCCGATCTGTCCCAATCGGCCAAAACAACCCGTTTTCCATTTTGATTTTTATGTTGGGATCATTTTTGGCCCAGAATCATCTGTATGTATTTGTATTTTTGATTTTCTGACTATTGCATACTCGAATATCGGGGTTTTCAGTATTTCTCGGGGTTTATTTTTTGAGTTTCGAGGTAGTTTTATTTGAATCGGATCCATAGTCCAGCTTTTGCGGACCCCCGAATCCCACAACATCCCCGGAAAACATTGAAAACGAGGAAAATAATATTTTTACAAATGTTTTTGGTGTGTTTATTACATTTTAGGCCCTAGGTGGTCTGTGTATTTATGAACCCACACGAACGGAATGCTGAGTTCCGGGATAACCGACCCACAAAAATGGAAATATGCATGTAACCGAGCCAAATATTTTCTAAAAATTGATTTTCAGCACAAAAATCCACAAGGCGTTTCAAAACCGCTTTCCAGGTCTAACCGATCTGACGGGTCGGGTCGACCTGGTTACCCCTAAATGCATGCTCCCAATCTTAAAATCCCAATTCTGTCTTGATTTGAGTCCTACTTGTGTTTATAATATAATTTGTGCTAACCAATTCGTTTTGCAACATTTATTTTTATTTTCGCTACATTTTAATAGACTAATTTGTGTATTTAGGCGGTTGTATTTTTAGATCCTCATGTACTTAGGTGTTTGTAAAAGTGAGGATGAGAGTTTTTATATTTTTATTCAATTTGGTTTATAATCGGCCTCGATTATTCTTTTGTATATTTGTGTGTGAATGGTTTAATTTTCCCGCAATTTATTTTATGCATTTTTGCCTTAACCAATTAATAAAATAAACAACTTGGGTTAGGCAAAGATAATAAATCGAATAAATATGGTTTTATAAATAATAAACGAATACAAGCTTAAGGTTAAGTAGGTAAGTTGCCCGAACCCTGAATCTCTGGATTAGGTATAGTAGTCTGCGCTAGGTAGGGAACTGTACCGGAATTTCCCAGATGAGCTGATCCGGGTGGCGACTCTATCACTGATCTCGAAATTGATGTTTCGAGGTCTTTAAGTTATAAAATGGGAAAATATTTTCTACGAAATGAATTTCCAAAATCAACTTAATAGTTTTCTCAACTCAACATAAACAAAACCCGTTTTCCATAAATCTCGCTATATCAAATCTCTTTCCCTGGCCGGCTTCGCCGCGCTTATTTTATTTTTTTTCGTCAAAAAGGTCGTCCGCTCATAGGGTCGACAGAGAAATAGTAGGGCATAAGGTTCCCACAGATCCTATGATGAAGCCGATAAAGTAGAAACTGAGAAGACTTAGGGCAGAGTGGGCAGCACTAGTGAAAGAAGAAGTGTCTAAATAGATAAAAGCCAAGTTCCTAGAAGCGGTTGAATATACAAATGGTTAGCCAATATTGTTCCAGTTGCTTAGAAGGATAAGAGAGTCAAGGTATGTGTTGACTATAGAGATTTGAACAAGGCATCCCCGAAGGATAATTTCTCGTTGCCCCATATGGACATTCTTATTTATAGCTCAACCATGTATTGTTTCATGGACAAATCATGAATGTTATTGATAAGGTGAAGATTGCATTCATCACAAAATAAGGTACCTTATGCTATAGGGTGATGCCCTTTGACCTTTAGAATGCGGGAGAGTGTGTTTTTACAACTCTGCTACATAACATGATCCACAAAGAGGTGAAAGTATACATCAATGATATGTTTGTCAGGTCAAAAACTTGAGAAGCCCATCTTGCCATGTTAGATCGATTCTTAACTCCCGCTAAGACTTATAATCTCTGAGTCAACTTAATGTAGTGTGTATTAGTTGTCACATCAAGGAAGTTGTCAGTCAGAGAGGGATGGAGATGGATCCAGATAAAATCAAGGCTATTAAAGACATGCCAGCTCCAAAGATAGAGAAAGAGGTCCATTCATTCCTAGGCACATTACTGTTTGTTAGCAGTTTTGTGGCATGCTTGACTTCAATATGCGAGTCAATTTTTAAGCTTTTATGAAAGATCAGTCGGTAGAGTGGAATGAGCAATGTGAAGAGGCATTTGAAAAAATCAAGGCATATCTGATCAACACGCCAGTGTTGAGACCGCCAAGTTCAAGAAAGCCTTTGATTCTATATTTAGCAAAAGAAGAAACTTTGAATAGGGCAATGTTTGAATAAGAATAGGAGGGAAGGAAGGAGTACCCTATCTACTATCTTAGCAAGAAGTTTCTAGACGATGAAACAAAGTATACAGTAGTGGAGAATGTTGGATATGCCCTAGTCCCGAGGCATTGGTCCTTGCATATGTATCATACATTAATTGGATTCATGTATTATACTTATTTGTGTTATTAATAAAGGCATTAATTCATTTATTATATTTATCTTGTGTAATATATTAAATGAAGTATCCAATGGACATATCCATATCCATGATGACTAGTGTCATGCACTTGGCAGTAAGACCATGGATAGGGTAAACGATATGACCATAAATAGATCCGTAGTCTGTTCCAGTCATGGGAATGAATGGAACAAGAGACTATCATTAACCTGGTTGTATGGCGGTGTCTTACCTATCATTGGACATGGAGTGTCAACCAAGTTAATGGGTACATGCATAAGGGGCATGGTACTGGATAGATCCACTAAACGAGAAATCAAGATGGTATAGTATCACAAGTGATTCTCGTGTAGTACTTGTATGGATCCTTTGACCTGACCATTTGATGGTGTTATATGTGAGGTCGCATAATTAGGGTACGCCTAAAGGGCCTGTAATAGGGTGCCAAGTATGGGTACTTTCGGGTATGTCTCTTAGCATGGTAATGCTATGGATATGCAGAAGGGATTTGTCACCTAGTAGTCCACTGGGAAGATATCACCGGCCTCTTGATGAATGTGACTGATAAGAGTGTGACCACACCTAAACAAGTGGGAACTTGTTTGTAAGCTTCAGTGCATTCGGGATCAAGTTAATGTCCGACACAAAAGAGGGTGATCAACCCATGCCTCTGTGTTGGACACTGATATCAATGACATGGGATTTACAAGTTTAAACTACAGGGTTATGATAATAGTTAGACTGCCATCTCCATCTTAATTGGGGGCTGCAGTGGTTGCTAGAGCCCAACTGTAGTCTGTGGGCCAAAGGCTCGCTGCCAACATTAAGATGGGCCCATGGGGTCGTACACATTGAGCGACTAAACACCGACTTAAGGTATCACCGTATACTTGGAGTATACACTATGGAGAGAGAGGTATATATATATTAATCATATTATGAAGATCAATTGGATTAATTCTAATAATAGGATTAATATATTCAATTGGCTCTTCATAATTAATTGGATTAATTAGATTAATTATGAGATTATTTCCTAGGTGGAAATATTCATATGTATAGGTTTACGTATGTTTTTATTTTGTGAAGATCTAATTTTAATTTGATGGATTAAATTAATTGGTCAAACTAATTTTACTTTAAATGTAAATAATATATTACTTGGTGTAATATATTAAATACATGGGTATATTAAAGTTGGGCTTGAAATTAATTTAAACCAGAATAATTAAAATAAGATTGGGCCTGAATTAAAAGAAGGAAGCACACACAAAATGAAGGAGCCAAGCTGGGCCTCAATTCCCCTAGGGGAATTCGGCCAACCTAGGTTTTAACCTAGGGAAAATTTCAGCCATCCAAAAAAAAAAAAAAAAGGCACAACACACCATAGCCGAAATTCTCAACCTTGCCTCCTCTCCATTGCTGTTTTGCCAATGCTAACACGGGTCGTGTTCGTTAGGCGTTCGTGTACGAGAACGAGGAGGGACTCTGCTTTGATTCCTGCAGTCTTCATCATCTCTAGAAGAGATATTCCGCGTAAGAGAATTATCTCTTTCTATTGTATTTTTTTTTTGTTTTAAAATTTCCATTTCAATTGCTCCTGAGCATGGATTTGAGGAAATCATCGTGTTGTTCTGCATTTATTGGGTGATTTTCAATGAAAAATCCCAACAGTGGTATCAGAGCGGGCTTTTGATCTGTGGAAATTGTTAAAATTGGTTGAATCCTATGTTTTGAAATTGGAGTTTTTTGATTGGGGTTCTGGTTTTGGGTTGAAGATTTTTCCCATTTGATTTTCATGCAATTGAAATTGAATATGGATATTGGTTTGTGTTTGTTTGATTTAATTGTATGTTTTGGAATTCTTGGTGGATTTCGTGTTGATGGATGGTATAATTTTTTTTTTCTGATTTAAAAAAAAAAAATCTAGCTCAAGGGGGTGCGGGGCTGCCGGCGGCGAAATCGCTGCTGGCGGCGGAAGTAGCGGCAGCAGCTGCTGCCGGAGTAGCGGGCTGCTGGGGTGCGGCCACTGCTGGGCAGTGGCTGCCCCACAGCAGTAGTGGGCAGCTGCGCCGCTGCTGCCCCTAGCAGCGGCTGCTGCTGCTGCTGCTAGGGCAACTAGGTTGCCCTAGCTGCAGCGGGCCGGCCCCAGTGTTTTTGGATTTGGCGGGTTTTTGGGCCCGGGGCCCAGTTTTGTAATTTTAATTGGTTTTAAAATTCGTGTGTTTAAATTTATGCAATTTAAATGCGTGTGGTTTCTTGAATGAAATTTTATTTTATTCATGTGATATTAATTTTGGAAATTAATATGGTTCATTGAAATTGGTTCAGGTAATTTTGGCACAATTACTTGGACGGCTGAAATGGATCCATGGTTTCCCAATTCCAGTGGGAGTAGTTGGACTGCCTGGGCTGGAGGCCCAAAGCCCATTAAGGGTAGAACCATGGTGGGCCAAGATTGGCGATTTCTATATAATGGCTTGGACATAATTGAAATGGGCTTAAATCATGCATTATAAAATGCTTATGAATTATATGTATTGGATGCATATGTGTGATTAAATATTTGTATGGCTGGATGCTATTGGGCCTTGTACATGATGGGTTGTATTTTTCTTTTTGGGTAAATACGGCCTGCATGTCGTTTTTCTTTTTAATGTAATTTTATTTTATTCAATTATTATAAAATTTGTAAAAAGAAGAAACCCATGGAGTAGCGAGCCCAAGTGGAGGTGCAAGCCCATAAGGAAGAAGATGGAGGCCCACCTGATATTGTTTTCTAGTATAGGTTTACTAGAATAATATTAGGATGTAATATATGCCCATAGCAGTCCATTTTACTTATTTATTTAATTATGCTTTATATTTATATGCATGTATGTATGTATGATCCAACCGCATTTCACCCGCCTTATGTACGCAAGTCGTTGTTAATTGAATCTAAAACCAAATGAAATTACTAAGTCGCTTAAAAGTGCTTCCCGCATTCAAAACCGGCTCAAAGTGGGAATAGGCCAGATGTAGATCATGCCCTCGCAGGATACACTGGAGTATTGTCACTTTGTATTGGGTTAGGGTATGGGATACTCTAACACTTGAATGGAGGTTTTGACTTAGCGTGGGTAGTAGGATTCTCCTGGCCCTAAGCATAGATGGGTAAGTGCCAACAAGCCCATCAAACCGAGAGTCCCTTGGTTGGGATTGGACGGCGTTCCTACCTAAATAATTAGGGTATAGTTGTACCAGGCCCTCGTCTGGCTATATCTTACTGAAATATGGATCTCGGCCCATGAGCCCAACAACTCGGTTTGATTAATAACTTGATTCATTATTAATTTTATATGGGAATAGCAAAGTAAAGTCCTTTATTAACACTCTAAATGTTTTTTCTGTGTAGAAATTCTAAATGGCAAACAACAATACCTTATCACTGTGATCAATTCTGGAAAGGGACAAGCTTTCCGGTCCTAACTTTTTGGACTGGTCTAGGAACTTGAGAATAGTTCTAAGGCAGGAGTCCAAAGAGTATGTACTAGAGATGCCTGTACTGGCTGCGCCTCAAGGACGTAATCCACCAGCTGCCCAGCTGGAGGAATACGAGGCGCATGTCAAGGATAATAGGGATGTGACATGCCTTATGTTAGCCTGCATGGTCCCCGAACTGCAAAAACAGTTTATGGACCATCAAGCCTTTGCTATGATAACAACTCTAAACGAGATGTTTCAAGAGCATGCTCGTCAGGAAAGGTACCTGACCAACAAGGCATTCCACTCTTGTAAGATGGGGGCCGGGACATTTGTGAGCGCACACGTGCTTAAGATGAAGGGCTATTTGGACACTTTGGCCCGTCTCGGATCGCCTATCTCTCAGGAGTTGGCGGTGGACACAATCCTTGCATCCTAGCCGGATTCTTATGATCAGTTCATCCTGAACTACAACATGCAAGGGATGAACCGTACTGTTAGTGAGCTGCATGGGATGCTTAAGCTTACCGTGCAGTCGATCAAAAAGACTCCGCCGGTGCTGCTGGTCAATAAGGGGAACCCTCCTGTTGCCAAGGGTAAGGCCAAGGAAAAGGCCAAGGCCAAGGCCAAGAAGGCCAAGGCTAAGAAGGCCAAGGCCCAACCCAAGGCCTAGCAGAAGGCAGGTCCTGAAGATGTCTGTTTTGGGTGTAGACAGGCAGGCCATTGGAAGAGATCGTGTCCCGGGCTGATGGGAGAGCAAAGAAGGGGCCAAGGTGCGTCCTCTTCAGGTATTTATGTTATAGACATTAACCTTACTATTTCAACATCCTGGGTATTGGATACTGGATGTGATTCTCACATTTGTTGCAATGTGCAGGGACTTAAGAACAGAAGGTCACTGGGGTCGGGAGAGGTGGACTTGCGGGTTGGGAATGGAGTAAGGGTTGCTGCCATAGAGATCGGCGAATACCACCTTGTGATGCCTAGTGGATTGGTTTTAATTTTAGAACAATGTTATTTTGTACCTGCTATGTGTAGGAATATTATTTCAGTTTATATGTTGGATATTTCTAGATTTTATTTTACTATTTCTAATGGTAGAATTTCAATATCTAAAGAGGGATTATTTTATGGAGATGCTCTATTAAATAATGGCCTATATATCCTGGACTTAAATGAAACCAATCACGTCTATAACATAAACACAAAAAGAGTTAAGCCAAACGAACTTAATCCTGTCTACCTATGGCATTGTCGTCTCAGCCACATAAACGAGAAGCACATTGCTAGGCTTCACAAAGCTGGAGTCTTAGGGTCATTTGACTTGGAGTCAATTGATACATGCGAATCATGTTTACGAGGAAAGATGACAAAGGCGCCTTTTAGCAAGAAGGCTGAAAGGGCCACTGGCTTATTAGACCTAATACATTCTGATGTATGTGGACCTATGAGCGCAGCGACCAAAGGTGGGCACCTGTACTTCGTCACATTCATGGACGATTTCAGCAGATATGGCTATGTCTATCTGATGAAACGCAAGTCCGAGACCCTTGATGGGTTCAAGGAATTTAGGAACGAGGTACAAAACAAGCTAGGCAGAAATATCAAAACCCTTCGGTCGGACCGAGGTGGTGAGTATATGAGCCTAGAGTTTGACTCATATTTGAGAGAGCATGGAACAGTTCCATAGCTCACTCCTCCTGGAACACCACAATGGAATGGGGTGTCCAAACGGAGAAATAGGACCCTGTTGGACATGGTCCGCTCAATGATGAGTCAAGCCTCTCTCCCAATTAGTTTCTGGGGACACGCCCTCGAGACAGCAGCTCTTATCTTAAATAATACTCCGACTAAGGCAGTGGAAAAGACCCCATATCAGATATGGACGGGCAAGGAGCCCAATGTGTCTTTTCTAAGGATTTTCGGATGCGAAGCACATGTCAAGAGATTGACTAGTGGCCAGCTGGAGCCCAAAACCGATAAATGCCTATTTGTGGGCTACCCTAGGGAAACCAAAGGGTATTACTTCTACAACCCCGCCGAGAACAAGGTGTTCGTGGCAAGGAAGGGGGTCTTTCTAGAAAAGGAGTTCCTTTCCAAGAAAGACAGTGGGAGCAATGTTGAACTCAGGGAAGTTCAAGGTCCACAAGCTCCTGAAGAGGATAACTCGGAGGCCCAGCTGGAGCTTCCACAAGGGGAAGCACCGACCCAGGCCGCACAAGGACCTAGAAGGTCTGGTAGGGATCGTCGGGAACCAGAGAGGTATGGTTTCCTCGTCACCGATGATCAAACTCTTCTTATCTGGGATGAGGAAGAACCCAAAACCTACCAGGAGGCTATGGCTAGCCTAAAATCTGTGAATTGGCGTAAAGCCATGGAGGCAGAAATGCAATCTATGTACGATAACCAAGTTTGGAACTTGGTTGATCCACCTCCGGGTGCTAAGGTAATAGGTTGCAAGTGGCTACAAGCTAAAGGTCGACAACACCTTCAAGGGGCATCTGGTTGCGAAAGGTTTCAGACAAGTCCATGGAATAGACTATTATGAAACTTTCTCACCAGTAGCCATGCTTAAATCCATCAGGATCTTGCTAGCCATAGCCGCATGGTACGACTATGAAGTCTGGCAAATGGATGTCAAAACCACTTTCCTTAACGGAAAGCTACTCGAGGATGTGTACATGACACAACCTGAGGGTTTTGTCGATCCAAAGTATCCGGGAAGGGTATACAAGCTTCAGAGGTCCATTTATGCACTGAAGCAAGCATCCCGAAATTGGAATTTAAGATTTAATGAGGCTATAAAGGAATATGGCTTCGTACAGAATCAAGATGAGCCTTGTGTGTATAACAGAACTAGTGGCAGCATTGTCACATTCTTGGTACTTTATGTGGACGACATCCTACTCATTGGAAGCGACATACCTACACTGCAAGGGGTAAAGCAGTGGCTGAGTAAGTGCTTCGCAATGAAGGACTTAGGCGAAGTTGAGATGATCCTAGGGATCAGGATCTATAGGGATAGATCAAATCAGCTTCTGGGCCTAAGTCAGGCCTCGTACATAGACAAAGTTCTAAAAAGGTTCAGCATGGATCGGGCCAAGAAAGGTTTCTTGCCAATCGGTCATGGACTGAGACTTAGTAAGAAACACTGTCCTAAGACAAGGGAGGACAGGGAGAACATGAAATTGGTTCCATATGCTTCGGCTATAGGATCAATTATGTACTCCATGTTATGTACGAGACTTGATGTCGCCTTTGCACTGAGTATGATGAGCTGGTACAAGCAGGATCCCGGGGAGGATCACTGGAAAGCTATCAAGGCGATCCTTAAGTACCTTAACCGGACTAAGGATAGCTTCTTAGTGTATGGTGGTCAGGAAGTGCTGTCAGTTACTGGGTACACTGATGCAAGCTTCCAGACCGACCAGGATGAGTACCAGTCACAATCTGGGTATGTATTTTTGCTAAATGGTGGTGCTGTAAGCTGGAGGTGCTTAAAGCAGCCAACCATCGTGGACTCTACAACAGAAGCTGAGTACATTGCTGCGTGTGATGCGGCTAGGGAAGCTATATGGATGAAGAAGTTTATCACTAAGTTGGAAGTAGTGCCAACTATCCAGGACCCAGTTGATATCTTCTGTGACAACAATGGGGCCGTTGCACAAGCTAAGGAGCCCCGGTCACACAAGAACACAAAGCACGTGCTCAGAAAGTTTCACCTCATACGAGAGATCGTGGAGAGAGGTGACATTGCATTGCACAGAGTGGACACCGAGGATAATGTCGCAGATCCTTTGACCAAGGCGCTGGCCCAGCCCAAGCACGAGGGTCATACTAGATCTATAGGGATAAGGCCCATGCCTAGTTGGAACTAGTGCAAATGGGAGATTGTTGGATATGCCCTAGTCCCGAGGCATTGGTCTTTGCATTTGTATCATACATTAATTGGATTCATGTATTATACTTATTTGTGTTATTAATAAAGGCATTAATTTATTTATTATATTTATCTTGTGCAATATATTAAATGAAGTATCCAATGGACATATCCATATCCATGATGACCAGTGTCATGCACTTGGCAGTAAGACCATAGATAGGGTAAACGATATGACCATAAATAGATCCGTCGTCTATTCCAGTCATGGGAATGAATGGAACAAGAGACTATCATTAGCCTGGTTGTATGGCGGTGTCTTACCGGTCATGGACATGGAATGTCAACCAAGTTAATGGGTACATGCATAAGGGGTATGGAACTGGATAGATCCACTTAACGAGGAATCCACAGGGTATAATATCATAAGTGATTCTGGTGTAGTACTTGTATGGATCCTTTGACCTGACCATATGATGGTGTTACATGTGAGGTCACATACTTAGGGGTACACCTAAAGGGCCTGTAATAGGGTGCCAAGTATGGGTACTTTCGGGTACGTCACTTAGCATGGTAATGCTATGGATATGCAGAAGGAATTTGTCACCCAGTAGTCCACTAGGAAGATATCACTGGCCTCTTGATGAATGTGACTGATAAGAGTGTGGCCACACCCAAACAAGTGGGAACTTGTTTATGAGCTTCAGTGCATTTGGGATCAAGTTAATGTCCGACACAAAAGAGGGTGATCAACCTATGCCTCTGTGTTGGACACCGATATCAATGACATGGGATGTACAAGTTTAAACTACAGGGTTATGATAACAGTTAGACTGCCATCTCCATCTTAATTGGGGGCTGTAGTGGCTTGCTAGAGCCCAACTACAGTCTGTGGGCCAAAGGTCCACTGCCAACATAAAGATGGGCCCATGGGATTGTACACATTGAGAGATTGAACACCGACTTAAGGAATCACCTTATACTTGGAGTATACACTGTGGAGAGAGAGGTATATATATATTAATCATATTATAAAGATCAATTGGATTGATTCTAATAATAGGATTAATATATTCAATTGGCTTTTCATAATTAATTGGATTAATTGGATTAATTATGAGATTATTTCCTAGGTGGAAATATTCATATGTATAGGTTTACGTATGTTTTTATTTTGTGAAGATCTAATTTTAATTTGATGGATTAAATTAATTGGTCAAACTAATTTTAATTTAAATGTCAATAATATATTACTTGGTGTAATATATTAAATACATGGGTATATTAAAGTTGGGCTTGAAATTAATTTAAACCAGAATAATTAAAATAAGATTGGGCCTGAATTAAAAGAAGGAAGCCCACACAAAATGAAGGAGCCAAGCTGGGCCTCAATTCCCGTAGGGGAATTCAGCCAACCTAGGTTTTAACCTAGGGAAAATTTCAGCCATCCAAAAAAAAAAAAAAAAAGGCACAACAGACCATAGCCGAAATTCTCAACCTTGGCTCCTCTCCATTGCTCGTTTTTCCAACGCTAGCACGGGTCATGTTTGTTAGGCGTTCGTGTACGAGAACGAGGAGGGACTCTGCTTTGATTCCTGCAGTCTTCATCCATCTCTAGAACAGATATTCTGGGTAAGAGAATTATCTCTTTCTATTGTATTTTTTTTTGTTTTACAATTTTCATTTCATTGCTCCTGGGCATGGATTTGAGGAAATCATCGCGTTCTTCCGCATTTATCGGGTGATTTCCAGTGAAAAATCCCATTAGAGAAGACATGCACAACCATGGTTTGGCTAACCAAAAAGCTGAAACACTATTTCTAATCCTGCAAAGTTCAAGCAGTGGCTAAGGTAGATCCATTGAAGTTCTTGTATGAGACTCCTAAACTTGTCAAAAAAACTCTCCCGATGGTTATTCTTGTTATAGAGTTTGACATTGTTGGGTTATGTTGGGATTTTTCACCTGAAATTACCCGATTTAAGCGAAAGAACGTGATGATTTCCTCAAATCTGTGCCCAGGAGCAATTGAGATGGAAATTGGAAAAACAAAATTTTAATTAAAATAGATAAATCTCTTACCCGGAATATCTCTTTCAGAGATGGATGCAAACCGCAGGAATCAACTTAGAATCCCTCTTCGTTCACGTACACAAATGCCTAACGAACACCACCCGTGCTAGTGTCGGAAAACACGAAACTTTGGAGAGGGAGGCTTGGAGAATTTCGGCTAGTGTGTTAGTTATTCTTTTGGCCGAAATTCCTAGGGTTATTAAACCCTAGGTGGCCGAAATTCTCAAGGGAATTTCGGCCCAAGCTAGCTCCTTCATCTGTATGGGCTTCCATCTTTTATTTCAGACCCAAATCTATTTTAATTAGTCTGGTTTAAATTAATTTCAAGCCCAATTTTAATTTACCCATGTATTTAATATATTACACCAAGTAACATATTATTTACATTTAAATTAAAATTGGTTTGACTAATTAATTTAATCTACCAAATTAAAATTAGATCTTCATAAATTAAATTCATATGGAAACCTATACATATGAATATTTCCACTCAGGAAATAATCTCATAATTAATCCAATTAATTATGAGAGAGCTAATCAAATATTAATTTTATTATTATGATCAATCCAATTGATCTTTATAATATAATTAATATATTCCTCTCTCTCCAGAGTGTATACTCCAAGTATACATGTGATTCCTTAAGTCAGTGTTCAGTCGCTCAATGTGTACGATCCCGTGGGCCCCTCTTTATGTTGGCAGTGGGCCTGTGGCCCACAGACTGTAGTTGGGCTCTAGCAAGCCACTGCAGCCCTAATTAAGATGGAGATGGCAGTCTAACTGTTATCATAACCCTGTAGTTTGAACTTGCATATCCCATGTCATCGATATTGGTGTCCAACACAGAGGCATGGATTGATCACCCTCTTTTGTGTCCGGATGTTAACTTGATCCCGAATGTACTGAAGCTCACAAACAAGTTCCAACTTGTTTGGGTGCAGCCATACTCTTATCAGTCACATTGATCAAGAGGCCGGTGATATCTTCTCAGTGGACTACTGAGCGACAAGTCCCTTCTGCATATCCATAGCATTGCCATGCTAAGTGACACACCCGAAAGTACCTATACTTGGCACCCTATTGTAGGCCCTTTAGGCGTACCCCTAAGTATGTAACCTCACATGCAATACCATCATATGGTTATGTCAAAGGATCCATACAAGTACTACACGAGAATCACTTGTGATACTATACCATGTGGATTTCTCGTTTAGTGGATCTATCCAGTACCATGCCCTTTTTACATGTACCCATTAACTTGGTTGACATCCCATATCCAATGACCGGTAAGACACCGCCATACAACCAGGTTAATGATAGTCTCTTGTTCCACTCATTCCCATGACTGGAACAGACTACAGATCTATTTATGGTCATATCGTTTACCCTATCCATGGTCTTACTGCCAAGTGCATGACACTTGTCATCATGGATATGGATATGTCCATTGGATACTTCATTTAATATAATGCATAAGATATATATAATAAATGAATTAATGCCTTTATTAATAACACAAATGAGTATAATACATAAACCCAATAAATGTATAATACAAATACAAGGACCAATGCCTCGGGACTAGGGCATATCCAACAGGTTATGCCATAGTCCTTATATGATGTACTTTGTTTATTTTGTATGTGAGAACACATTTGCTCTATATTAATAAAAGGCATAATCATATTTATTGAATTAATTGTGCAATAATAAATGTTGAGAATCCATAAACTAGTGTTCACTTATGTTTGTTAGTAGCGTGTACTGAACGAGTAAGACCATGAGTTTAAAGAACACAGTTATAAAGCTATCCCTAATCTGTTAGTATGTTCCTTGTGGGATGGGTGGTGTCTTACTGACCATACGACTTGGAAAGTTATCAAGGACATAGGTACATGTTAGTGAAAAGTGTACTGGATCTATCTGCTTATGAGAACACTACATTGTTTAGTGTCATAAGTGTTTCACACGTATTGATTATATTAGATCCTTAGACCCGATATTACTACACTCCCAGATGTGACCTTATACACTTTGATGTGTGCCTAATGGGCCTATAGCTGGGTGCCAAGTATCGGTACATTGGGTATATCAGGAACCATGCTAGGACTAGGAGTAATGTGAAGGAATTGCCTATCTCTTCACCAAAGAGATGATATCGATCTCTTGATGAGTGGGACTGAGTAGTGTATAGCCGTACCTATGATTATTGGATAATCATTTATTTGATCTTATCAGTCTACTTGGATGTCAAGTAAATGTCCTAGCACTTGAAGGATGACAGTGCGATGCCTTATGGAGGACACTGATATTAGATCTCCAAAGGGATCATATAAGAATACTACAGGTGTATGTCATTTTGATTTTGAAATCTCCATCCCAATTAGGGGTTATAACAGGTTGCTAGAGCCCACTTACAACTTATGGGCCGAATGTCATTTCGGGCCTATGGCCAACACACGGATGGGCTTACAAGATCCCACGCTTAGGAGTTTAGACGGGCTTTATGATGGACCAATTGATTTGTATTAGATACATATTAATTGTTGGATTATTTTATTTTATGGAATTAAATGGTAAGTCCAAATAAAATAAAATAACCTATGATGAGAAATTGGTTTTATGGTTTTTCAAAGTTACCATGTGGTGACTTTGGCTAAATCATAATATATGTAGAGTATAATAGATATTTTACATAAGGGGTAGTTTAGGTATTTTATCATTATGTTTCATACATAAAGAAAAATGTAAAAGCCTAATACCAAATGGTCTAAGCCAAGCCACCATCTCATCTTCTCCAACATGGGCAAAAGGGTTTTTGCACAAGGGGAGAAACCATTGGTCCAAGAGCTAGCACTCGATTCCTGTTGACAAGATTCCACGTGTGGGAACGTAGAGGGGTGACAAGTGAAGCCCTTAGTCAAATCAATCTTGTGCAAGGACGGCTTAGGTGAGAAACCCATCTTCTCCTCTTTTTCCTTTAGATCTATAACCTAGATTTAGGACTTTGGGCACGAACCTTAGCTTGAAGCATTTAATTCTACAATTTTGTTTTGTTTTTAAGCCAGGATAGGTTCCAATAGACATTGAGTATGTAACGAAGAAGGTGATTAAAGGTCGAGTAGTGTTAAAATTCTTGGCTTATCAACTAATGGATTCGGATTATATGGAATGTCTAGATTTTCTAGGTGAACAGTTAGCCATGGTAGAAATGAAGCGGGGAACCATGTTCTTCGACGGTATAGTGAACAGAAAGGGCATGGGTATAGGAGTGACCATTAGAATTCTCGATGATTTATAATAAGGTGGAATATGAAGCTTTCTTATTTGGATGGAGGCACTAATCACACTAGGGGCGAATGATGTCCTAATCACAGGGGACTCACTTTAGGTTGTTCGTTAAGTGTAAGGGGGTGGGAGATTAAAGAAGAAACTTTGAGACCATATCTAGGTTTGCTTCATCAATAAGCAAATGTATTTGGTCATTGTGGATTCTGACATGTAGTTTAAGAAGACAATCAGATGGTATGTGCCCTTGGCACGCTATCTACCATGTAGGAAAGACCAGAAGAAGCACCAATCCACCTGTTAGTTGTAGTAGTTTCTAGAAGGCCTCGCTATGACATCCTTGGGGTGATGTGCTTAACAAAGGATGAGAAACCCTGGTATTATGATATCCAACACTATTTACAAAAAGGACAGTACCCTAACCGATTGTGAACAAGGGTTTTTCTGACTTCTGTGATGAGAATCCTATGTTACCTGTTAAGATAGATGAACGTGAGTTGGACTTGAGAATGAGTGCGATGTCACATGGAATGTCTCAAATGCTCCAAAAACTAAATAGTCCTTAATCTGAAATCCCGAGAAAGGTCCTTCGAATGATTAGAGGGCTTAGAGGTGAGTGTGGGATTTAGGACAATCCTTCACATCTCTGATTAGAGGAGCACGAGTGTAGTTTCACAACTACAACCACATGGCTATAATTCTAGAGTCACACGGCTATAACCTTACAGCTAAGTGGCTCTGTCGAGCGGTCAGATTGCTTCCTAAATAGCCAGCATCAAAATTTGGCAGTAATTAAAACTCCTTAATTAGGGGATTTTTTGATTCGTGATTCTCTAGGTTAAAAAGACCAAAAATAGCAAAAGGCAGAGGGGGCAATAGAAGAGAGGAAGATAACAAAGATAAGAGACAGAAAAGGGAGGAGATTTTCTTAGGGAGAAAAATCAAAAAAGAAAGAAAAGCTGAAAACTAAGAGAAACCAGAACAAAAAGACATAAAACAGACTTAGAAAACATAGAGTGAGAGTTCCCAGTCGTGTATGAGAGTTCCCAGTCGTGTATCATTCATTTTGAACTATCCTTGGGTTTTATTTGGATTGATTAGAGACACGTATTTGAGTATTTTAGAGTGTTTGAGGGATTCTTAGCAGATTCTGACTTTCCAATCCACTTCTGGTCATCAAACACACTGGAATATCAACAAGGTAAACTCTGAGAGGCCTTAAACTCGTCTTTGTTTGATTTATGTTGTGTTTATTTTCTGTATTTTGCAAAAATCCGAAACTATCTGTTTGATTATAGCCGTGCAGCTCTAACTAAAGCCAAGCGGCTGTAACCCCTTAGAACAGAGTCGAGCGGCTATAATACTATAGTCGCACGACTATGTTCTTCTTTGTAAGAACCCGAAAAGCCACAGAATCGACCAAAAGTAGCCAGTTTCCTATTTATCAATCTGTTATGAATTATTTCGGTCCATTCACATCCGTTACACTCAGAATTATGGTTTTCGGTTTTCCTATGACGTTGATGTGAGATTTGGGTATCGTTGGTTTCGTTTTTCTGGAATCTGGGGTTGTTCGATCCAAATCGGACCCATTTTCCACCATTAGCGAACACCTAGATTCCACAAAAGTCCTTAGAAATCATTGAAATGAGTCAAAACAGTATTTACAAAAGTAAAGAAAACCAATTTCGGGTTCTAGACATTACAGCCGCACGGCTGTACTTACAAAAAGGGGGCAGAATCTCAGGACCACTCACACAAATGTCGTCATGTGATGCTGTCTTCAGAATCAAGCCGTTTTTGGTGTGTTTATTGCTTTAGGCCCTAGATGGATGTTCAAAATAGGAAACCCTCATGAACGGAACCCCGAGTTCCAGGATAACCGACTCACCCAAAAGAAGCAATTTGCATGTAATTGAGCCAAATGGTTTTCTAAAACCATTTTTAAGCACAAAACCTATAGGGCGTTTCTAAAACTGTTTTCCAGGTCTAATCAAGTAAGTCGCTCAGACTTCTCGATTATCTCCTAAATGTAAGCTCCTATTTCGTGAAATCCTTATTCTGTCCTGTTATGAGTCCTATATGTGTTTGTGCTATAATTGTGCTAACCATTTGTTTTGTAGCTTTTATTTTTCTTTATTTTTATTTTAGATGTACTTGATAGATTATCGTGTATCCTAGGTGATTGTAATTTTTTTAGATTTTTGTGTATCTAGGCATTTGTATTGGTGAGGATGAGATCTTTTTCTCTCTTTGGGTAGCGGCCTCTATTTCTTTTTGGTTTGGTTTAGATGTATGGTTTATATTTCTGCGCTTTAATTTTATGCAATTTATTTATGTCATTTGAATAAGCATGGGCTAAATAACTAAAGATAAAAATGGGTAAAGAATAAGTGAGTAAAATATTGTCATATGAACTTATAAATGAAAGCAAGCTTGAGGTTGAATAGGTAACTTGCCCGACCCCTAAGTCTCGAGATTAGGTACAGTAGTCTACACTAGGTACGGAGCTGTACCAGAATTTCCTGGATGAGCTAATCCGGGTGGTCTGTCATTGATCTTGAAATTTAGGTTTCAAGATCTTTAAGTAATAAAATGGAAATTTCTAAAATGTGAAAACTAGTTTTCCTAAAACTCACATTAAAAAAAAATTGGGTTTCTACAAAAGGATTTCCAAACAAATCAATGGTTTTCCGTAAGAGAGATGCAAACCCGTTTTCAATTTAAATCAATAAACATTCAAGTTCTCTTCTTTTTCTCGAGTTCACTTCGCCATGTTCCGCTTTCACAAAAAGGTCATCCCCAGCTAGATGCGGTGCCTGATTTCCTCAACAAACCAAGACGTTAGGTATGTTTCCTCTTCCTCTCTCACCGTGCTCCCAATTGTGAGACCAAACCCGATCCAGCAATAATAGCCTGACCATGAGTCGACTTTGATCCAGCGAGGGGCAGTCTGTGAGCACGGGTTTTCCCAACCTCGGTGATGAGAATCCTATGTTACCTGTTAAGACAGAGGAACATGAGTCAGACTTGAGAATCAGTGGAAAGTCACCTGAAATGTCTCAAATGCTCCGAAAACCGAATAGTGCTCGATCCAAAACCCCGAGAAAGGTCCTTCGAATGATTAGAGGGCTCAGAGGTGAATGTGGGATTTAGGAGAATCCGTCACAGTTCTGATTAGAGGTGCACAGCTGTAGTTTCACAACTATAGCCGTGCGGCTGTAATTCCAGAGTCGCACGGCTATAACCTTATAACCATGCTGCTCTGTCGAGCGGTCAGATTGCTTCCTAAATATCCAGCATCAGAATTTGGCAGCAATTAAAACTCCTTGATTAGGGGATTTTTGATCCATGATTCTCAAGGTTAAGAAGACCAAAAATACCAAAAGGCAGAAGGGGCAATAGAAGAGGGGAAGATAATAGAGATAAGAGATAGAAAAGGGAGGAGATTTTCTAAAGGAGAAAAACCGAAAAAGAGAGTCTGAAAACTATGAGAAACCAGAGCAAAAAGACATAAAACAAAATTAGAAAACATAGAGTGAGAGTTTCCAGTCGGGTATCATTCATTCGAGACTATTCTCGGGTTTTATTCGGGACGTGCATTCGAGTATTTCGGAGTGTTCACAGGAATCTAAGTGAATTCCTACTCTCCAATCCACTTTTGGTCATCAAACACACTGGAACATCAATAAGGTAACTCTGAGAGTCCTTAAACTCATCCTTGTTTGATTTGTATTGTGTTTATTTTCTGTATTTTGCAAAAATCTCAAACTATATGTTTAATTACAGCCATGCAGCTCTAACTAAAGCAGAGCGGTTGTAATCCCTTAGAACATAGCCGAGCGGCTATAATACTATAGCCATACGGCTGTGTTCTTCTGGACAGAAACCCAAAAAGTCCTAGAATCGACTGAAAGCAGCTAGTTTCCTATTTTTATCATTCTGTTATGAATTATTTCGGTCCAATCACATCTGTTACACTCAGAATTATGGTTTTTCAGTTTTCCTATGATGTTGATATGAGATTTGGGTTTTGTTGGTTTTGGTTTTCTGGAATCTGAGGTTGTTCGATCCAAATCGGATTCATTGTCTAGCATTAGTGGACCCCAAGATTCCACAAAAGTCTTTAGAAATCATTAAAATGAGTCAAAATAGTTTTACAAAAGCGAAGAAAACCAATTTCGGGTTCTGGACATTACAGCCGCACAGCTATAGTGGCTATAGCCACATGGCTCTAACTATAGCCGCACGGCTGTAGTGACAGAAATGGGGTAGAATCTCCGGACGGCTCACACAAACGTCATCGCGTGATGCTGTCTTCAGAATCAAACCGTTTTTGGTGTGTTTAATGCTTTAGGCCCTAGATGGATGTTGAAATTAGGAAACTCCCGCGAACGGAACCCCAAGTTCCAAGATAACTGACTCACCTAAAAGAAGCAATTCGCATGTAATTGAGCCAAATGGTTTTCTAAAACCATTTTCAAGCACAAAACCTACAGGGTGTTTATAAAACTGTTTTCCAGGTCTAATCGAGTAAGTCGCCCAGACTTCTGCATTATACCCCAAATGTGTGATCCTATTTCCTGAAATCCCCATTCTGTCCTGTTATGAGTCTTACATGTGTTTGTGCTATAATTGTGCTAACCATTTGTTTTGCAGCTTTTATTTTTCTTTATTTTTATTTTGGATGTACTTGAAAGATTATCGTGTATCCTAGGCGATTGTAATTTTTTTAGATTTTCATGTATCTAGATGGTTGTATTGGGGATGAGAGCTTTGTCTCTTTTTGGGTTGTAATAAGCGGCGTCTATTCTTTTTGGTTGGGTTTGGATGTATGGTTTATATTTCTGCATTTTAATTTTATGCAATTCATTTCTGTCATCTGAATGAGCATGGGCTAACAATAAAAGATAAAAATAGGTAGAGAATAAGTGAGTAAAATATTGTCATATGAACATTTAAATGAATACAAGCTTGAGGTTGAATAGGTAAGTTGCACGAACCCTAAATCTTTGGATTAGGTATGACAGTCTACACTCGGTAGGGAGCTGTACCGGAATTTCTTGGATGAGCTGATCGGGGTGGCGACTCTATCACTGATCTTGGAATTTAGGTTTCGAGGTCTTTAAGTAATAAAACGGGGATTTTTTAAAATGTAAAACCAATTTTCTCAAAACTCACATTCAAAGAAAAGGTTTTCTACAAAAGGATTTCCAAACAAATCAATGGTTTTCCTAAGCAAGAAACAAACCCGTTTTCAAAACAAGCATCGAACAACAAACAAAGCACTTCTTTTTCACAAAAAGGTCATCCGCTCACACCGATGTGACTGATAAGTTAGCCTTGAGAAGTTTGCCATCGTAATTCAGAATTTTTGAAGGAAAACTTTCAGACTTTTTCTGAGATGTTTATTAGAATCAGAAGAAAAAATGGTGATGCAACAAATGCATGCAGGATCCTGTGGACCTCACATAAATGCTTTAGCACTATCCAAGAAGATGATGAGACATATATACTTTTGGATGATAATGAATACAGACTGTGTTGAGTTAGTAAGAAGATGTCACGAATGTCAAATCTACATGGACATCAATCACTTACCATAAATGGAACTTCAAAATCTGACATCCCCTTGGCCTTTCTCGGCATAGGGAACAAATATGATTAGTGAGATCCGTTTGGCAGCATCAAACAAACACAAATTCATAGTGGTAGCGATGGATTACTTCTTCAATGTTAGTGTATGCCCTAGTCCCAAGGTATTGTATCTCATTTGTATTATACATTATGGTTTATGTATCATACATGTTATGTATCATACATTAGTGTTATTCATAAAGGCATAGTTTATTTATTGATTTCTTATGCAATTAATAGTAACAAAGTATCTATTAATTATGTTTGTACTTATGATTGTTGGTAAAATTCTCTGGGTAGTAAGACCATAAGTAAGGAATCAAACACAGTTATAAATCTATTCCTAGTTTGTTAGAATAATAGGAATGATAATAACTAAAGACTAGCATGTGGCTTGATTGTATAGTGGTGTCTTACCTACTATTGGACATGGATTGTTAATCAAGGACATGATTACTGTTGGGCATGACCTATTCCTAAGGCATTAGTCCTTGTACTGTATTGTACATTTTGTATCTGTTAAAAGATTAATCTATTATACATTTGTGTTATTAAATAAAGAGATTAATCTATTTATTATATATATCTTGTGTAATATTATAAATAGAGTATCTGATGCTAATATCTATATTCATGTTGACAAGTGTCATGCACTTGGCAGTGAGACCATGGATAGGGAAACAATATAACCATAAAGCCATCCATAGTCTATTCTAGTCATGGGAATGAATGGAACCAAAGACTATCATAACCTTGATTGTATGGTCGTGTCTTATCAGCTATAGAACATGGATTGTCAATCAAGTTTATAGGTACATGTAATGGGGCATGGTACTGGATAGATCCACTAAAAAAGAAATCCACATGGCATAGTATCACAAGTGATTCTCATATAGTACTTATATAGGATCCTTAGACCTAGCCATATGAAGGTCTTGCGTGTGATCTCACACACTTTGGTGTACGCCTAAAGGGCCCATAATAGGGTGTCAAGTATGGGTACATTCGGGTGTACCAGTGAACATGGCAAGGCCATGTATATGTAGAAGGAATTTCACTTAGTGTTTTATTGAAAAGATATCACCGCCACTTGATGACTGCAACTGATAAGAGTGTGGCCACACCCAAACAAGTTGGAACTTCCTTGTGGGAATCAGTTCATTCGGGATCAAGTTAATCTCCGGACATAAAAGAAGGTGATGTGATCATGCCTCTGTGTTGGACACCGATATCAGCGATATAGGATACATAAGTTAAACTATAGGGTTACAACTTCTGTTAGACTGCTGTCTTCATCTTAATTAGGGGCTATAATGGCTTGCTAGAGTCCACCTATAGTCTGTGGGCTATGGGCCCACGGCCAACATAAAGATGGGCCCACAGGATCGTACACATAAAATGACCGAGCTAGAACTTATTGGATCAACTGTATACTTAGAGTATACTCACTAGAGAAGATTGTTAATTGATTAAATTATAGATCAATTGGATTGATCAAAATAATATAATCAATTTATTGGGTTCTGTGAATTAATTTGAATAAATTAATCTATGTATATTTATTTCCTGGTGGAAATAATTTACATAAATAGGTATATATTTAATTCATTTAAGTAAAAATTAATTTATTAGGTAAATTTAATTAGACAAATTGATTTTAATTTGAATGCTATATGATATATTATATGGTTTAATATAATCACATACATATAAAATTAAAATTGAATTGAAATTAAATTTTAACCCATGGTAATTAATTTAGAGCTAGGGTTTTACAGGTATAAAAACCCACTTAAGTGAAAGAAAACCCTAAACCTAACCTACATAGAAGAATTCGGCCAAGGAGGAAAAATTCCTCAGAGCACATTTTCGGCCCCCCTAGCTCTCGGTCTAAATTCGATCCTCTGCTAGCACAGGTTCCTGCTCGTTACGCATTCGTGTACGGGACTTTGGAGGAAATCTACTTTGGTTTCTATAGCTGTCTCTAGAAGAGACTTACAAGGTGAGAATCTGTTTCTTGTCTTGTTCATATTTTATTGTTATGGTTGATTTTCGATGAAAAACCCCTTCAATTACATGTTAGAATACATGGTACTAGATGGATCCACTATTGAGAAGACCACATGGTCCCTATGTCACAGGTGGTTCTCAAGTAGTACTTGTATAGGGTCCTTAGACCTGATATTCCTATAGCCCTATATGTTAACTCACATGCTTTGACGTACGCCTAACGGGCCTATAACAAGTGTTGGGAAATGCTCGAGTCCGAAGGCATTGGTCCTTGATTTGTATCATGAATTACTAGATCTTTATGGATTAGTGTATTATACATTTGTGTTATTAAGTAAAGGCATAATCTATTTGATTTATTACTTGTGCAATGAATGTAAATAGAGTATCCGATGATCATATCTATATTCATGTTATCAAGTGTCATGCATTTAGCAGTAAGACCATGAATAGGGAAACGATATAACCATAAAGCCATCCCTAGTTTGTTCTAGTAACGGGAATGAATAAAACATAAGGCTAGCATTACCTTGGTTGTATGATAGTGTCTTACTAGCCATAATACATGGATTGTCAATCAAGTACATGGGTACATGTAATGGGGCATGGTACTAGATAGATCCACTAATGAGAAATCCACATGGTATAGTATCACAAGTAATTATGGTGTAGTACATATATTGGATCCTTTAACCTGACCATATTATGGAGTTGCATGTAAACTCACACACTTTGATGTGCGCCTAAAGGGCCTATAATAGGGCACCAAGTATAGGTATGGTTGGGTGTGCCAGTGAGCATGGCAAAGCCATGAATATGCGTAAGGGCTATGTCACTCAGTGATTCATTAAGAAGATATCCCTAGCCCCTTAATGAGTGCAACTGATAAGAGTATGGTCACATCGAAATAAGTTGGAACTTATTTGTGAGCATCAGTTCATTCGATATCAAGTGAATGTCTAGACATGAAAGAGGGTGATAATACCATGCTTCCATGTTGGACTCCGATATCGATGACATGGGACATATAAGTTATACTACAGGGTTACGATTTTCATTAGACTACAGTCTCCATCTTAATTATGGACTATAATGGCTTGCTAGAGTCCAATTATAGTTTGTGGGCCATAGGTCCACTGCCAACATAAAGATAGGCCTATAGGATCATACACATTGAATATCTGAACCAACACTTAATGGATTTGTTATATACTTATAGTATATTGACAAGAGAGGGATACTTTATTGATTACTTATAGTTCAAATAGATTGATCAAATAATTTAAATAAATAAGTATTAGGTTTCATAGAATTAATTTGATGAATTTATTTCGTGGATGGAAATACAGTTAATATATATATATATATATATATATATATATATATATATGTTTATATATATATATATATGTTTATATATATTATTTCTTAAGTAAAATCTAAATAATTATTGGGGTTAATTTAATTAGGCAAATTATATTAATTAACATGATATGAATTATATCATATGGTAGGATTTAATTCATAGATATGAAATTAAATTAATTTGAAATTAAAATTTAACCTAAAGTAATTAATTAGACCTAAGGTTAAAAAGGAGTACATATACCCACTTAAGAAAAGCAAACCCTAACCTGATTTCTAGTCAGAAATTTCGGCCCTATTTCTCCTCACTTTTTCTTGATCCGACCCTAGCATGGGTGTTGCTTCGTTAGGCATTCCATGTACATGAGCGTGGAGGAAATCTCTTTTGGTTTTTGTAGCTGTCTCTAGAAGAGAAATACAAGGTGAGAATTGTTCTTATTCTCTTCTATGTTTTATTTTTATTTCATCCACATAAGTTCCTGGTTCATGGATTCTAGAACATTTGAAACGGCTTCTGCTGCCATTTGGTTTGATTTTCTATGATGAATCCCAATAATAAGGTACCAAATATGGGTATGGTTGGGTATACGAATGATCATTCTAGGGCTAGTAGGAATGTGAAGGGATATGCCACTCTGTTAACTCAGAGAAAATATCACTGGTCACTTGATGAGTAGGAGTGATAAGAGTGTGGCTACATCCAAGTAAGGAATCACAGGGTGATTAATTATTTGTGAGCTTCAGTCTACTTAATGCCTCTTGCAGGACACTGATATCACTAGCAGAGGATGTATAAGTTGCTAGTGGGTTTATGCCTCGCGTAAGATTGATTTCATCTTATTTGGGTAGTTGTGATGGTTTGCTAGAACCCACTTACAGCTTGTGGGCCTTAAGGTATCGAGCTCACTACTAATATAAGATGAACCAATAGGATTGCACACTAAGATGTCTGAACGTGATTGTAATATATATATATATATATATATTACATATTGGTTATATATATTGCTTGGAGCATTAGTTAATTATATTATAGACTTTCGGAAAAGTCAAATGTATTAAATTAACTAAAAAGGGAATTTATTCCCATTCTATTAAATAATTACTTGCAGGAATAAATTAATATATGAAAATTTGTCTAAATATAAATATGGAATATTTATATTTGTGACATAGTTTAATTTAATTGGAAATTAATTAATTTATTGAATTGGTTCTTAATGTTAATTAGATTTTATTATTAGGTTATATTAAAATCATAAATTAATTAATGAAGCCCAATCAATATAGATTTAATTAAAAGCCTAATCCAAATTAAACTAGGTTTTCTCTTTTATGGTATAAAAGGAAAATTAATTCCCTAACCATAATAAGCCAAGTAGTTTCAGCCACCTTTCTCTAAGACAAGAGAGAATTCAGTCAATGAGGTAAAATTGGGTTGATCTTTGTTTCATTCAATGCTAGCACGTGTTTCCATTTGGTAAGCATTCGTGTGCGTGAGATTAAATTCAATCTCTATGACAAGGATGGCATAGGTTAGATTTGATTCTTTCTCCTTATGTTTTTCTTTTCATCAATCTATGTATTATGATCCTGTTATCGGGTTCTTGTGAAATCAATGGTTTGCTTCCGCTATGATAAAATTTTTTTTTTCACCAGGATGAACCCCAACATCCAAATGGGTGGAGGCTAAGTCATTAAAATTGCAACTGTGAAAAAGATGGACAAGTTTCTAGAAAAGAGTATTTTCACCAGATAGGAAATACCTCATCATGTGGTAACCCACAATGGAGTCCAGTTCTAAGGGGCAACTGTAGAGTTTCTTGCGGCATATGGTGTAGAATATCATAAGTCTTCTCCCTATAGATCTCAGGCTAATGGTGCTGTAGAAGAGGCAAATAAGCCGATGAAGAAGATACTATCCTAGATGGTAGCTACCTATAAGGATTAGGCAGACAAGCTGCTGTTCACTTTTTAGGGATATAGAACGAGTGTTAGAACACCCACAGGAGAAACACCCTATTCTTTTGTGTATAGAATGGCAGCAGTTTTGCTAGTGGAAATAGAACTCAGGTCACTTAGGGTAGCATTGGAGGCTCAGTTACAGAAAAAAATGGGTCCTTTCTAGGCATAAACAACTTACAGGAATGGATGAGCAACGGTTAAAGGCACCAGATCATTTCCAAATGTATCATCATAGAATGACGAGAACATATAACCAGAGGGTCCATCATACAAGGACTCATATAAAGGCTGGAGATCTAGTGTTGAAGTAGTTGAAACCTATAAACATGGACATCCGAGGAAAATTCAAACCAAATTAGGAGGGTTTAAATGTTGTGATAAAGGTTTTGCCTAAAGGAAGTGTTAAGATCATGGATATGGATGGGAATGAATTCACTAAGCTAGTTAACCAGGATCGTCTCAAAATATACATTGTCTTCAAAAAAAGTCTACTAAGTTGAAAATTGAAAGGGCGACCTAGGCAAGAATAAAGACAATGAGAGATCATTCAGCTCGAAAATCTGCAAGGAACAATTGATAACAAGGATAAGCTTTGTGTGAAATGTATACTATGAGGGGACAAAACATATATACTTAATTTGAATTTAGCAATAAAAGGTCATGTTTTGTTCAAATATGTCTTTATGGAAATGATGAAATCTTGAACATCCATTAAAAAAAAGTAGAATGTTTACACTAAGTATGACCTGCCAGTACCAGTCAGATCCCGGTCTGGAACACTGGAAGGCAGTCAAGGCAATCTTGAAGTACCTTAACCAAACTCAGGATGCTTTCTTAAGCAATCCAAAAGTACCTTAATTGGACTAAGGATGCTTTCTTAGTGTATAAAGGTCAACATAAGCTAGTAGTGTCAAGTTACATTGATGCCAGCTTTGAGACCGATGAGAATGAGAACCGATCATAGTCTGGTTATGTTTTTCTCATGAATGGTGGTGCCATTAGTTGGAGATCCTTAAAGTAGGCCATCCTTGCTGACCCTACAATGGAAGCTGAGTACATAGCTGCATGCAAAGCTACAAAGGATGCCGTTTAGATCAAGAAGTTCATAACTGAGTTAGGAATAGTACCCATGATCCTAGACCCAATTAATGTTTTTTATGACAAGAACAGGGCCATTTCGCACAAGCTAAGGAGCCCGGTCACACAAGAGATCCAAAACGGTGCTCAGAAAGTTTCACCTCATTCGGGAGATCGTGAATAGAGGTGACATATCATTGCAAAGGGTTGACACCAAGAATAATGTCACTGATCTTTTGACTGAGGCACTGCCACAGATACAGTACGATGGTCATACCACATCTATAAGAATTAGGGCAATGCCTACTTGGAACTAGTGCAAGTGGGAGATTGTTGGCGTGTCCTAGTTCTTAGGGCATTGGATTCTTGTATTTTGTATTATACTTTAAGACTCATTGTATGAATACATTATTCGTGTCCCATTAATAAAGGCAATTAATCTATTTAATTTATATCTTGTGCTATAATATGAGTAGAATATCCATTGATTGATAATCATAAAACCTATCCCAGGTCTGTTCTAATCGTGGGAACGAATAGAACCACAGACTTGTATATTTGATGATTATATGCTAGTTCTTAACTAGCCACAGTACTTGTATAGTCAGTCATGAATATAGGTATATGTCATTTACATGGGACTGGATCGATCTGCATAAGAAAGCCACATGGTTGTTGTGTCATAGGTCTTTCTTAAGTAGGTCTCTTTTGTCCTTAGACCAGACTTCATTATAGTATCAATATGGAATCTGGTTCACTTTGACATATGCCTAACAGGTCTATAAAAGGATGCTAAATATGGGTATGATTGGGTGGATAGGTGAACATATTGATATTGATGATGAAGTGATGGAATTGCCACTCGGGTACCGAGATGATATCACTGGCCACTTGATGAGTGGGACTGATAAGTGTATGGCCATACCCAAATAAGTTGGTTGCTTATTTGATTAATCAGTCAACTTAAGATCAAGAAATATAATAAATAGTAGAAGAGGATGACGGACACCATGCCTTTTGTTTATTCATATCGATATCTTTTGGCAAAGGACACAATGAGGTTACTACCAGGTGAGTGTCTTCTAAAGACTGTTGCATCTCTGTCTTAATTAGGTGCTGTAACGGCTTGCTAGAACCCATTTATAGTTTGTGGGCCCTGGGCCTACTACCGACATAAAGACAGACCCATAGGATCGTGCACATAGATCGACTGAGCCGGAACTTATAGAAATTTTACATGTGATGTACATTGGAAGGAATGCATTAATTAATTAGTTAACATTCGGTGTCAAAGTAATTAATTAACATTGTGCTGATTTAATTTAATTAATAACTTTACATAATTAATTAATTTATCAATTAATTGAATTACATAAAGTAAACAATTACTTAAATAATTTTCCTAAGTACAAAAATTAAGTACATGTATTGTATTTACTTAAGTGTGATTTAATTTTATTTAGGGGTAATTAAATTTAGCCAAATGGAATTAAATTATACAGTGTATACTTTTTAATCAAAGTTTATTTATCTAGTTATAATCGTAGTGGGCTTGGATTTAATTAACCTAATTAAAATCCAATTAGACAAGGAGTCTATATAAGGGCACACTTGAGGAAGAAAACTAAGCCCTAACCCTAAGTTTAATTGTTGGAAATTTTAGCCCCATTATAGCTCCAAAACAACTAAAAATTTTAGCAATAATTCTTCATTGCTTCTGCTTCTTCGGCTAGCATCGATTTCTGCTCGATAATTGGTCTTGCACCTGATTGTGGAGATTGTTTCCGCTCAAAGATTCGATTCTACAGCAGTCTCTAGAAGAGACTGATTTGGTGAGTGAATCTCTTTTGAGTCAAATTGATTTTATTCCAATCAATGGTAATTGGACATGATAGGTGGATTCTAGGAAAATTTTAAAGGTGTAATTTCCGCTCCGCCACATTATTTTTCCGATGATGAATCCCAACACACTCATGTAAGAACCAATACTTTTGATTGCTAAATGTTTTCTAACTCTCTGTTGCTCACTGCTTGTGCCTTTTTGTTTCTATAGTCTAGCAGATGACATTTTTCAGAACACGTGGTGAAGCGGGAATCGGGGATTTTCTTTTTGCAGCAGTGAGTGTGGTTTGAAAATGGGTTTTAATATTCCTTTAAGAAAACCTTTCATTTTATTGGGAAAACCCTTTTTATAGAAAACTTAATTTTAAGCGTGAATTTTAGAAAACAAATTTTTAGAAAATCCCAATTTAAACTTAAAGATCTCGAAACCTAAATTTTGTGATCAGATACGGAGTTGCCACCTGGATCAGCTCATCCGGAAAATTCCGGTACAGCTCCCTACCAAGTGTAGATGCAATACCTGATCCAGAGATTCAGAGTTCGGGCAACACATCTACTAATCCTCAACTTGTTTTCAATTATTATTTCATAATACGATATGGCATTCACTTAATTCTACCCATTTTATCTTCTTTTAATTTTAGTTAATGCTTATGCAAATGACATAAATATAAATCATAAATAAAGTGCGGAAAAATAAAAGTGCAGGAAAAGTAAAGTAATGGCCAAATTATACAACCCGGAAAAGAAAAAAAACTTTCATCCTCACCATTTACAACCACCTAGATACGCTAGAATCTAAAAAGTACAATAGCCTAGATACACGAAATGATCTAGTAAATACATCAAAAATAAAAAAAATAAAAGGCTGCATCCAAATACAGTTAGCACAATTATACAAATTGCATCAAGGACTCACATAAGACAGAATAGGGGTATTTTGGGAAACAGGATCATGCATGTGGGGGATAACTGAGAAGTCTGGATGACTACTCGATTAGACTTGGAAAACATTTTATAAAACGGCTTATAGATTTTGTGAATGAAAACCAATTTTGAAAACGATTCGTCTCATTTTACATGCATTTTTCATCTTTTAGTGGGCTGGATATCCCAGAACCCGGGGGTTCTGTTTGTGAAGGGGCGTAAATTGAACATCCATCTACGGTTTAGAAACATAAACACACCAAAATTCATTTTTGAACCAAAAAGAGAAACAAAATTACAAGTTAGAGGCCAAAAAGGGCAAAACTGTAACTCTGTTTTATCAACTATAGCCGAGCCACTGTAGTATGCTATAGCCGTGCCAAGTGACTCCAAGTCAAAAGATCCTAGAATTCCAGCTTTGTGGAGTCTAGCTATGCATTTCTCGTTTATGTGGCCTAAACGACAATGCCAAAGGTACACAGGATTAAGTTCATTTGGTTTAATCCTTTTAGTATTTATGTTATAGACTTGATTAGTTTCATTTAAATTCAGGATATAAAGGCCATTATTTAATAGAGCATTTCCATAAAATATGCCTTCTCTAGATATAACCATTTTACCATTACCAACAGTAAATAGATATCCAGAAGTATCCAAAACTGCAACAGAAATAATATTCCTGCACATTGCAGGTACAAAATAACATTGTTCCAGTAACAAAACTAATCCACTAGGCATCTTAAGCTGGTACTTGCCGATCTCAATGGCTGCAACCCTTGCTCCACTCCTGACCCGTAAGTCCACTTCTCCTGATCCCAGTGATCTTCTGTTCCTAAGTCCCTGCACATTACAACAAATGTGAGAACCACATCCAGTATCCAATACCCAAGATGTTGAAACAGTAAGGTTAATGTCTATGACATATATACCTGATGAAGATGCGCCCTGCTCCTTCTTTTGCTCTCCCAGAAGCTTTGGACATGATCGTTTCCAATGTCCCGTCTGCTTGCACCCGAAACAGACATCCTCAGGACGGGCCTTAGGCTGGACCTTGGCCTTCTTAGCTTTGGCTTTCTTAGCCTTCGCTTTAGCCTTTGTCTTAGCCTTGGCCTTTACAAGAGGAGCCTTCCCCTTGTTTACCATAAGTACCGGTGGAGTCTTTTTGATCGACTGTTCAGTAAGCTTAAGCATCCCATGCAGCTCACTAACAGCTTTGTTCATCCCTTGCTTGTTGTAATTCAAGATGAACTGATCATAAGACTCCGGCAAGGAAGCCAGGATGGTATCAACCGCCAATTCCTGTGAAATGGGCGACCCGAGACGAGCTAAAGAATCCAAATAGCCCTTCATCTTGAGCACGTGAGCGCTCATAGATGTCCCAGTCCCCATTTTGCAGGAATGGAATGCCTTATTCGTCAGGTACCTTTCCTGACGTGCCTGCTCCTGAAACATCTCATTTAGAGTTGTCATCATAGCAAAGGCCTCATGGTCCATAAACTGTTTTTGCAGTTCGGGGACCATGCATGCCAACATAAGGCAAGTAACATCCCGGTTATCCTTCATATGCACCCTGTATTCCTCCAGCTGAGCAGCTGGTGGATTACGCCCAGTAGGTGCGGCCGGTACAGGCCTTTCCAGTACATATTCCTTAGACTCTTGTCTTAGAACTATCCGTAAGTTCCTAGATCAGTCCAGGAAATTAGGACTAGAAAGCTTGTCCTTCTCAAGGATAGTGCGCAGTGATAAAGTGTTATTCGATGCCATTGATTACTACACAGAAAAATAATTGAGTGTTAATAAAGGACTTATAAAAATTTTCCCATAATTAATAATGAATCATGTTATTAATAAAACCGAGTTGTTGGGCTTGTGGGCCGAGATCCATATTATATTAAGATATAGCCAGACGAGGGCCTGGAACAACTATACCCTAATTTTTAGGTAGGAACGCCGTCCAATCCCATCCTAGGGACTCTCGGTTTGATGGGTCTGTTGGCACTTACCCATCTGTGCTTAGGGCCAGGAACATCCTACTACCCACGCTAAGTCAAAACATCCATCCAAGTGTTAGAGTAACCAATACTCCAACCTAATACAAAATGACGATACTCCAGTGCATCCAACGAGGGTTGGTCTACAACTGGCCTATCCCCACTTCGAGTAGGTTATGAATGAGGGAAGCACTTTTAATTGACTTAGTAATTACCATTTGGTTATTCGATTCAATTAATAACGGCTTAGATGCAAAAGCGGGTGAAAAAGGGTTTGTACATACATTCGCACATGCAAATAAATACCGCATAATTAAATTAAAGAATGGAATGCAACGGGCCAAAATTTACATCCTAATATCATTCTAGTAAACCTATACTAGAACAGCATCAGGTGGGCCGCCTCTTATTCCTTCTGGGCTCGCCAATCCAATCGGCTCCTTGCTTACATAAGTTCAGAATACATAGATATAATAAAATTACATAAAAGGAAAACGACACGCAGGTCGTAAAAACCAAAAAGAATATTACAACCCAACATAAATTAGGCCCATTTACATCCATCCACATATTCAATCATACATGTAAACCAATACATCATGTAGTTTATAAGCATGTTAAATGCATGATTTAATCTGAGTTCATTTGTCCATAGCCATTATTTTGAAATCACCAAATTTCGGCCGATCATGGTTCTAAACCCGTGCGGGCTTTGGGCCTCCAACCCAGGCAAAATTGCTCCCAATCTAATTGGGAAACCATGAGTTCCAAAATTAGCCGTCCGGGTAATCGTGCCAAGAAAACCCGAACCAATTTCAATTAACCGTATTAATTTCCAAAATTAATATCTCATGAACGAAAAATAAATTCCATTCATAAAACACGCGCATAAAAATTACCAAAATTTAAACACGCAAAATTTTAAAACCAATAAAATTTTAAAATCCGGCCCGGCCCAAAAATCCCGTCAAATCCAAAAACGGGCCCGGCCAACTGCGTGGGGAGGCTGCTGCCCAGCAGCAGCTGGCCGGCAGCAAGCTGCTGCCCCCCACAGTTCTATTTTTTTTTTCATGCATAATAAAAAATAAATACATCTAGAATAAATCAACAAGTCCAAGAGACATAAAATTAAATCCAAGATGTATAAAATTAAATTCAACATGCATAAAAAAAAATAAACAAATTGAAACATACATATAACCTAATATGCATAAACCATTTCAATTTGGAAAAACAAATGGGGAAAAATATAAAACCCCAAAACCGAAAGAATCTCAATCAATAAAACACCAATTTTAAAACACGGGATCCGCCAAGTTAAAGATTTTCACGGATCAAAAGCCCGCTCTGATACCACTGCTGGGATTCATCACGGGAAACCGACCGACAAAAGTGCAGAAACACGCTTCGATTTCCTCGAATCCGGGTCCCGGGAGCTTAAGTAGTGAAAATCAAAAACAAAACACAAAGGAGGAGTATAAAAGTCTTACCAAGATATCTCTAAAAAGATAGAAGAAGACTGCAGAAATCAAGTATAGGTTTCCTCCACCGATGCGTACACGAACTGCTCTCGGACTGAAACCCGTGCTAGCGACTCGGAAAATTCAAGAAGAGAGGAAGAGAGGGCAGCCAAGAGAACTTGGTTAGAGTAAATGGGTTGAATCATATTTAGTCTTATATCTCTCACACAGAGGCAAAAAATATCCAAGGAAGCAAAGTCCAACTTTGCTTACCACAAAGTCAACAATGACTCACCAATTTCACTCATCACATTTTGGCTAAAGAATGAGTCATCTCCCTTGTCCAAAGACTTGAAGATTCGGCCAAGAGGTGGAAAGGAGATGGGATATTTTTCTCATTTGTCTTTACTCATAATGACCAACAAATATCCAAGTTGGTAAAGTCCAACTTTACTAACCAAAAGTCCACCATGACTCACCCATTTGATCATTACCTTTTGTCCAACAATGACTCATTCTTCTCATCTTAAATATTCATCATTCTTGCCTTAAACCCACCATGAATTTCGGCCAACACATGATGAATAAGTGGGCTTACCATTTCAAGCCCTAGCCCACTTTAATTCTTTGGTTTCTATTTGATTTCAAATAACATTGTACTTCAACATGTATGTAGTATATTGTACCATATAATATGTTACATACATCTAAATTACAATTAATTTGACACATCAAATTCATCAAGGAATTAAATTAGACACATATAAGATGAGATACATGTAAACCTATACATGTATAAATATTTCCACCTAGGAAATAATCTCATAAATTAATTCATTGAATTAATTAAGAGAATGCCAAAATAAATATTAATTCTATTCTTTTGATCAATCTAATTGACCTAGAATATAATTAATAAATCTCTCTCTCTTCAAACGTGTATACTCCAAGTACACACTTAATCCGACTAGTTAAAGTCCAGACGTTCAATGTGTACGATCCAATGGGCCCGTCTTTATGTTGGCAGTGGGCCAAGGCCCACAGACTACAGGCGGGCTCTAGCAAGCCACTGTAGCCCCCAATTAAGACAGAGATAGCAGTCAAACTGTCACCGTAACCCTGTAGTTGAACTTGTATGTCGCATGTCACTGATATCGATGTCCAACACAGAGGCATGGTTGATCACCCTCTAAATGTGTCCGGACATTACTTGATCCCAAATGAACTGATGCTCACAAACAAGATCTCATCTTGTTTGGGTGTGGCCACACTCTTATCAGTAACATTCATCAAGAGGCCGGTGATATCGTCTCAGTAAAGTACTGAGTGACATTCCCTTCTGCATATCCATAGTACTGCCATGCTCACTGACACACCCGAACGTACCCATACTTGGCACCCTTTTACAGGCCCGTTAGGCGTACACCAAAGTGTGCCACTTCACATGCAGGACCATCATATGGTCCGGTCAAAGGACTTATGCAAGTACTACGTGAGAATCATTCGTGATACTATACCATGTAGACTCCCGTTAAGTGGATCAATCCAGTACCATGCCCCTTTTTGCATGTACCCATTAACCTGGTTGACATTCCATGTTCTATGACCGGTAAGACACCGCCATACAACCAGGCTAATGATCGTCTTTAGTTTCATTCATTCCCATGATTGGAACAAACTACGGATAACTTTATGGCCATATCGTTTTCCCTATCCACAGTCTTACTGCCAAGTGCCTCACACTTGACAACATGGATATGGATATGTCCATTGGATACTCTATTTAAAAAATTGCACAAGACATATAGTAAATAGATTGATGCCTTTATTTCTTGACACAAATTTATAATACATGAAGTTCACATTAATGTACAAATGTAGGATACAAAGACAAGGACTAATGCCTCGGGACTAGGGCATATCCAACATATAGCTGGGTGGTTGTAGTGCTCCAGAAACACTAATCTGGTTTCTCCCGCATTTTGAAAATCCTTTTGGTGTTTTGGTGGTTTCAAATAATCTGGGGTTTCTGGAAACTTATGAAATCCACGAAATAGATCCAGAACGGATCAAATGAATCTGTAAATCCCTAAAAACTCAAAATCATCAAAAACAAATCTCACATCCATCAATCAAAAACCCGAAAACCACAAATCTAATCATATGTAGATGTGATCTGATCGATATTATTAATGAAAAACACATTTGATTTGAAAACGGAAGTGTTCTCGGTCGATTTAGGACATTTGGAGCTTCTGACCTAAAGGTTACAGCCGAGCAGCTGTAATCAAAGGACTATAGCCGCACCACTATAGGTTACAGCCGCACCACTATAGTCATCAAACTACAGCCAAGTGGCTGTAAGCATCGAATGGGGCGGCTATAGCTGGGTTTACACTTCTAGGTTTGAGAAAAATACAAAAACACATACAATAAACCTCCAAATCAATTCGAAATGAGTTTTTAGGTCCTCTCAGAGTATACGTTATCTGTGTTCCAGTGTTTTGGATCACCAAAAATAGATTCGAACATCGGAAAACTCCTCAGAATTAGGAACAACTTGAAATCATTCACAAATCTCCAAAACTCGAATGGAACCCCGAATCAAGCCAAACGAATGCTAGATCAATTGAAATCACTCCCAGAATATGAATTCTCACAGAACCCTAATGATATCTATGGATTAGATTAAGACTTTGGACAATTTTTAGATTGAATTTAGGTTTTCTCCTTTTTTCTTCTCCCTCTAATCTCCTAAAAAGTCAAACCTTAGCTTTCTCTGGCTGTGTTGCAGAATGCTCTCTTTGTTTTTTTGACCTAATTTTTGCCCCTTTCTTTTATATGGTCTAATTTAGGTTAAAAATCCTGACTTGATGATAAACCCTAATTAGAAGAAAATTAAATCTAGTAACTACAGCTGAGCGGCTGTAGTGGCCTATAACCGGGTGGGTGTACTACAGTCGGGCGGTTGTACTACAACTGAGCAGCTGTAGGGCACTATCGTCGAGCAGCTATAGTAGCCAGATTTACATTTCTCACCCTTTCTCACTTTTTTCTTTGGTTCTCTTAAGAGCTCACTAGATCTTCTTCGGGGCTTCGCACTAAGACTTGTTACACTTCTTCGAATCATCCGAGACATCTCCGATGTCATTCTGGTCATACCAAATCTGCCTCACGTTTATCCGTGAAAAAGGTAACAAAGGCTTTCATCATCGAGGTAGAGAAAAAACCCATGCTCACAGGCTACCCCTCGCGTGACCAAAGTCGATTTGGAGGAGTGCTTGTGCCCGATTTGAGTTTGGTCTCGCGAAGGGGAGCACGGTGAGAAGGAAAAAAGGACGTACCTGAGGTTTTCCTTGTGTTGATCTACTATGAAGTTCGTAGGGACTTGTCTCGGTTGATTCACGAAATAGCGATCTTGCCTAACTTGATTTTTCAGGGACTTACTTTGACTCTGTTGTGAAGCATATGACTTGCCTGAATCGATTCGATGTTCTCCAAGGACATGCTTCGACTCCATTGCAAAGCAGAGGACTTTGCCCAGATTAGATTGGTTCTCCAGGGACATACTTCGACTCCATTGCGAAGCAGAGGACTTTGTCCATATTGGATTGGTTCTCCAGGGACGTACTACGACTCCATTACGAAGCAAAGGACTTTGCTCAGATTGAATTCTCCTTATCATTTGATGTTCATGAAAGGGAAGGGTATTTTAGTAATTTTATAGTTTGGAAAGTTGGTATCCTTTGGAGGAAGGGTACTTTGGTCATTTGACTTCTCATGGGGCCTATGTCATGAACAGAAATGAGTTTTAGTGATTTAGTATCCCTTTTGGTGACAGAAAAGGGTGTTTTGATCATTTGGTAGCTTGGCGGCTAACAAAAGGGCATTTTGGTCATTTCACCTCTAGTGGAGCTTATGTCACTAGAGGAAGAAATATTTCGATGATTTGGTTTCATGTAAAGCTTGTGTCACTAAAGAAAAGGTGTTTTAGCCATTTAGTAGTTTGGTTACTAATAGAAGGGCATTTTGGTCATTTCACTTCTAGTGGGGCTTGTGTCATCGAAGGAAAGGATAATAGTGTTTCCCGTGAAGCTTGTGTGGCTGGGGAAAGATGCTTTGGTGATTTGAGAAGTTTTGAAATTGTTTCGGGTGCGTATTCATTCCTTGATCGATAATTTTAGAAACAAAAATTTTTGCCCCTTCGATCAAGAATGGATACGAACCAAATATCTTGCCCCTTGATACCTGCAAGAAATGAAAACTACCTTTCTCGGGATCAAATTGGCATAAAATAAGTTTGGAAAAAAAAAGAACCAAAACTTTGTAAATCAACAAACTACAGTGGTGCCACTGTAGTACTACAGCCGCGCGGTTGTAGTGTTTTTAAACTACAGCCGTTCGGCTGTAGTAGTGGGTAGGATGTGGCTTTTAACAGCCACAAAAATATCCAGTGGCCATACCTATACTTCCAAGGTCGAAAACCCCTCTCTACTCTTGGTGATTTTCATGCCCCAAACCCCTACTAATCTTCAAAATCATGAGACAAAAGTTGCGGAGAGCCCTTAGACCTATTCCTCCTGTTCTACCCATGCTTCACACAAGATTTTCTATTCCAGAGGGGCATTTCTTTTTAGCCCATGAATCCAATGAGAGTGGTTATGGGTTAAAAGAGGATGATGAGTATTGTGGAGTAAAGATCGATGCTCCAGTACCTATCCGGCCCCAACTCTCGAGTCACGCCTTCTTGAATCCGGTTAGTTTATTAGATTTTCCCCTTATTATTCTAAGTTTAGAATTCTACAAAATTAGAGAAATTAGTCCGTAATAGGTGAAATTGATGCATGATTTGAGTAGAATATGCCCCTATGATGCTTGATTGTTGATTTGGGTTGAGATAGAACAAGATTTAACCGAAAATGGAAAAATTCATGGTTTGGCCTAAAATTTACAGCTACAGCTACCCCAGGGAATGATCATAGTTGCGCAGCTGTAGTCTTGAAGACTATAGCTACTAGGCTGTAAGCCCCTTATAGCTGGACTGCTGTATTTGGTAGAATCAAGATAGCCCACTATTTTGTAATGTATATCCTTGATTTTTATGATGCATATGCATTCTAAAAAGCTTATAAACTCCCTGATCATTGGTTTTGCAGGCGAGATCCAGCCATTGTGGTAGCAGATCTATTTCAGAGTCCATGAGATGGTACAAGCAGCTCCTTGAAGGGGTGAAGGCAATTGTGAACTCTACGGGCTTGCATCGACTAGTTCGGAGTATGACCATCACCACTCCTCGCATGAGCCGAGGACTCTTGGCTGTACTCTTAGAGAGATGGATGGACACTACTCATTCATTTCATTTCCCATCCGGGGAGTACACAGTGACTCCCGAGGATCTCATTGCCATCACCGGGCTTCCTTTCTCCGAGCAGGTGATCCACTTTAACCAGACTTTGGCACATAGCGGCTACCGTCTAGAGTTAGTAGCCATGCTCATTGGGATTATGTCCCCTAACAGCAGGATCCAGTGTAGGAGTATAAGGGATTACTGGTTGAATCGGCAGGCTGAGCTTCTAGAGGGGAATACTTTTGAGGCTCCCGATGAGAGGCGATATGCGAAAGCGTTTCTACTCCACGCCCTTTCCACACTCCTTTTCCCTACGGGCCAGAGTAGCTTGAACTTGGCCAAGCTACCATCCTTGATCGAGCTAGATTTAGTGAGGACTCTCAACTGGGGTTGAGCAGCTTTGTCCCAGCTTGACTATGCTCTTGACCTCTATGCTCAAGGCTCTCAGAAAGCCCCTTGGATTGTGCTACATGTGAGTGTCTTGAACCCTTTATCTTAAGATTTTACTTTCCCTTGTACATTTCCTAGATTGTCATTGACTTTGTTTTGGTACTTCTTCTGCAGATTTGGGCCTACGAGTACTGCTTTGCTCCTACCCCGGTAGTGCACATCCCCGATGATTATGAGTTGGTCGAGTTTCCCCACCTGAGATGGTGGTTGGGTTTTGTTTAGAGCAAGGTTGATAAAAACTTGGATGACTGTCATCAGTTCTTGAGGGAGATGATGTTTGCTGGGGTATGCTTCTTGCCTTTTTCTGAATCCCCAAACTCACTACCCAATGACTTTTTTTTTACTTTGAATTTCCTTATTTTCTGATTCTAGATTGTCAAGATCCCTTGGAGGCGAGAGGGGGATGATTTACTCCAGCTACTTCGAGATGCGCAAGTGCTGTCCAACAGGCGCTTTGTGATGGAGTGCCCTTTTGGGCAAGAGTGGTACCTCGGTCAGAGGGTTCATGACTAGCACTCCAGCCCCCAGGCGTCTAGGATTCCAGCTACCTTACCAGTGGGATTATTCTGGCCTCACCTCTTATCTCCTGAGCTATATCCAGACCTATATGGAGCTAGCTATGAGGCTGGTAGTGTGGATGGTGACTATCGCTAGTTCATTGCCACTCATCTTCTTCCGCTGACTGCTGATACTGGTGCTGGGGTATTTTTCAAACCCTTCTATTTCTATTTTTCTGTCTTGTGTTTGCTTAAAATCCTTATTCACTGACATTCTTTTGACTTCAGCCATCTTCGAGGGGAGGACTTATGTGCCCATCCTCATCCGCTAGGGGAACAGACAAGAGGTCTGGTACTGGCTCTGCTCAGATTGCTGGAGTGGGTTCTACCGCTAGAGTGGAGGATGCTCCCATTCCTCCTTCTCAGGCTCCTTAGGCCCTTGATGTCAATTATCTGCATGGATAGCTTGAGTTCCTGATTAAGAGCACCATTCAGCTGTTCAACGACTCTTGATAGTCTTACCGAGCCGACCTCCATCTCCATGACCATTCTTTTCCTCCAGCCATTCTTGATGGCACCACACATGTGAGTATCCCTGCTTTTCTCTGTTTCTTCCCCATTTTACTGATTATTTGTCATAGATTGATCCCTTTGAATGCGGTCTTTGTAGATTCCAGTGATGCTGGGTATGTGTATAGGCCAGGCCATTTCTGCACTGAGGGCACTCGCCTTCCGGGATAACTTTGCTTTGATGGTAAGTGCTTGCGTTTGACTTTATATTTGTGTTTGGATGTATGCATGTATGTATGGATGCATATGCATGTGATTATGATGTTTTTCATGCTTTGCTTGGTGCAGACAACGATTGGGATTGAGCACTGTAAGTCAGCTCCTTTGAGGGTAGAAAATGACCAGTTGTGATGACAAGTCACCAAGCTGGAGATCATGAATTAGACCTTTAGAGATTGGGCAGACGATTGGGATGCCTAGGTGGGGTCTGCGGGTGAGGACATGAGTGAGAGCCCGACTGACAAGCTAAGAGATGGAGGAGATGGTGATGACGATACTAGCTTTGCATCTTCTTAGGCCCATTTCCCCATTTTCTATTTATGATGTATTGACCTGTCTGTGGGTTATTTCCTTTCACATTTGCACATTCTGGCCCTTGTATGGGTCTTACTTTGTGATTTACCTAATGCTTGAATAATTTACACATGATTTATGATATTTACATCTTCTAGCCATGAATTTTGAGCCTTTGAGTGTATATTTCTTTGCCTTTTCATGCTTTTATTGCCTTTTGGTTAAATCTGGTCAGGCCCGGCACATGTTCTGGTGTCTTTAGACTGCATTTCCCTTGAAAAACTACCCCTGGAACCTATAGTCGTGTGTCTATAATCATCACAAATCATATAAAGATATAGACAAAGTACTGTCTGCACTACAACCGCACCTCTGTGATACTACAGCCTCCCGGCACACTACAGCCGCGCCACTGTATAGTACTATAGCTGCCAAACACCCAGAGCCATCCCATATCGAATTTCAACTTTTCTTCACTGCAGCCGCCCTACTATAATACTATAGCCACTCGGGAGATTATAGCCGCGCCACTGTAGGGCATCACATCCGCCAGATACACTTGAGCTATGCCACACCAAATTTCAGCTTTTTTTCTCCTTCTTTCACTCCTCTTTTGGCATGGATCAACTCTGAGGATGACTCTGGGACTATTGGGGTATAACCTGCTCTTCCAATTGGGCTTTGCTAGTGCCCTTTGGCTTGTAGTACCTCAGGTCCTACACTACTTTGACTCCGAATCGGGTCTTCTTGGATGCGGCTACCAGCTTTTGGGATCTAATGGATCACATCTTTCGCTTCGCTAGACAGAAGTTGTCCCCCTTTGTAGAGGAGTTTAGTGCTATTCTCTATGTTCCTTGCCCTCGAGGGGTCCGGTTAGCTGTTCCTGATCTTGACTTGGGAGATATTCATACATTCCTAAGTCGATTTGCCCCAGATGTAACATGTATGGGCCGTGCACTTTCTGGTAGGCCTGCTTGTCCCAAATTCAGCCTTTCTGTTAGAGCAGATTTATGCTTTGCCTTACCCCCTTTTGTGTTGGAAATGCCCTAGTCCCGAGGCATTGGTCCTTGTATTTGTACTATACATTTATTGGATTTATGTGTTGTACTCATTTGTGTCATTAATAAAGGCATCAATTCATTTGTTATATTTATCTTGTGCAGTATAGTAAATGAAGTATCCAATGGACATATCTATATCCATGACGACTAGTGTCATGCACTTAGCAGTAAGACCATGGATAGGGTTAACGATATAACCATAAATAGATCCGTAGTCTGTTCCAGTCATGGGAATGAATGGAACAACAGACTATCATTAACCTGGTTGTACGGCGGTGTCTTACCGGTCATTGGACATGGAATGTCAACCAAGTTAATGGGTACATGCCTAGGAGCATGGTACTGGATAGATCCACTAAACGAGTAATCCACATGGTATGGTATCACAATGGATTCTCGTGTAGTACTTGTATGGATCCTTTGACCTGACCATATGATGGCGTTACATGTGAAGTCGCATACTTAGGGGTATGCCTAAAGGGCCTGTAACAGGGTGCCAAGTATGGGTGCTTTCGGGTATGTCACTGACATGGTAGCACTATGGATATGCAGAAGGGATTTGTCACTCAGTAACCAACTGAGAAGATATCACCGGCCTCTTGATGAATGTGACTGATAAGAGTGTGGCCACACCCAAACAAGTTGGAACTTGTTTGTGAGCATCAGTACATTCGGGATCAAGTTAATGTCCGAACACAAAAGAGGGTGATCAATCCATGCCTCTGTGTTGGACACCGATATCAATGACATGGGATGTACAAGTTTTAACTACAGGGTTATGATATCAGTTAGACTGCCATCTCCATCTTAATTGGGGGCTGCAGTGGCTTGCTAGAGCCCAACTGCAGTCTGTGGGCCAAAGGCCCGCTGCCAACATAAAGATGGGCCCACAGGATCGTACACATAGAACGATAGAATGCAGACTTAAGGAATAACATGTATACTTGGAGTATACACAATGGAGGGAAAAGTGTATATATATTAATTATATTATAAAGATCAATTGGATTGGTCATAATAATAAAATTAATATATTCAATTGGCTCTTCATAATTAATTGGATTAATTATGAAATTATTTCCTAGGTGGAAACATTCATATGTATGGGTTTACATATGATTTTATTTTGTGTTGAGTTAATTTTAATTTGATGGATTAAATTAAATGTCAAACTAATTTTAATTTAGATGTAAATAGTATATTGCTTGGAGTAATATATTAAATACATGGGTATATTAAAATTGGGCTTGAAATTAATTTAAACCAGAATAATTAAAATTAGACTGGGCCTAAATTAAAAAATGGAAGCCCGCACAGAATGGAATGGAGCCAGCTTGGGCCTGAATTCCCCTAAGGGAATTCGGCCACCCTAGGTATAAAGCCTAGGGTGAAATTTCGGCCATCAACCCTAGCACACTAAGTAGCCGAAATTTCCATAGCCTCTCTTCTCCTTGGTTTTGTTTTTCCAACGCTAGCACGGGTTGCATTCGCCAAGCGTTCGTGTACGTGAGAGTGGAGGAATTCTAAATTGAGTTCTGCAGTCATCATCCGTCTCTGAAAGAGATTTTTCTGGTAAGAAATTCAATCTCTTTCTATTAAATTTTATGTTTTTCAATTTCCACTTCAATTGCTCCTGGGACTGGATTTGAGGAAATCACCGCGTACTTCCGCTTTTATCGGGTGATTTCCGGTGACAAATCCCAACGGTGGTATCAGAGCGGGCTTTTGATCCGTGGAAATTGATTAATTTGGTTGAATCCCTGTTTTGAAATTGGATGTTTTTGATTGGGATTCTTGGTATGGGTTTTATGATTTTTCCCATATGTTTTATGCAATGAAAATTAAATTTGCATATAGGTTTATGTTAGTTTAATTTTATTGTGTTTTTTTTTGTGATTCTTGGTGAATTGCTATGGATGGTGATTGATTGGTTTTAATTTTTTTATTCTGTTTAAAAAAAAAAAAATCGGCCTCCCGGGGGCGGGGCTGCCGGCGGCGGAATCGCAGCCGGCAGCCGCCGCACGAGGCGGGAGGCGCGGCAGCGGCCGCTGCCTGCTGCTGCGCAAGCGGCTGCTGCAGCTGGGTAGTGGCCGCTGGGCGGCCACTGCACAGCGGCAGTGCCGCTGCAGGCGGCAGCCACTGCTGGGCAGTGGCTGCTGCTAGGGCAACTCTGTTGCCCTAGCTGCAGCGGGCCGGGCCCAGTGTTTTGGATTTTGCGGGTATTTGGGTCCGGGGCCCATTTTGGAATTTTAATTGGTTTTAAAATTCGTGTGTTTAAATTTATGTAATTTAAATGCGTATGGTTTCTTGGATGATTTAATTTCGTTCATGTGATATTAGTTTTGGAAATTAATATGGTTAATTGAAATTGGTTCGGGTAATTTTGGCACAATTACTCGGACGGCTAAATTGGACCCATGGTTTCCAATTCCAGTGGGAGCAGTTGGACTGCTTGGGCTGGAGGCCCAAAGCCCGTTAAGGGTTAGAACCATGGTGGGCCAAAATTGGCGATTTCCAAATAATGGCTTTGACATAATTTAAATGGGCTTAAATCATGCATTTTGACATGCTTTTGAATTGTATGTATTGGATGCATATGTATGGTTGAATGAATGTATGATTGGATCCTATTGGGCCTTTTACGAGTTGGGTTGTATTTTTCTTTTGGGTAAATACGGCCTGCGTGTCGTTTTCTTTTAATGTAATTTTATTTTATTTAAGTTAAATATTATAAAATTTGTAAAAGAAGAAGCCCATGGAGTGGTGAGCCCAAATGGAGGTGCAAGCCCAAATGGAGTTGCCAGCCCAGAAGGAGAAGATGGAGGCCCACCTAATATGTGTTTCTAGTATAGGTTTACTAGAATTATATTAGGATGTAACATAGGCCCATAGCAGTCCATTTTAATTTTGTTTAATCATTTTATATTCATTTGCGTGTATGAATATATGTTACAAATAGCTCATTCACCCGCCTTATGTATGTAAGCCGTTATAATTGAATCTAATAACCAAACGGGAATTACTAAGTCGCTTAAAAGTGCTTCCCTCATTCAAAACCGAATCGAGGTGGGAATAGGCCAGTTGTAGACCATGCCCTCGCAGGATGCACTGGAGTATTGTCACTTTGTACTGGGTTAGAGTATGGGATACTCTAACACTTGAATGGAGGTTTTGACTTAGCATGGGTAGTAGGATTCTCCTGGCCCTAAGCACAGATGGGTAAGTGCCAACAAGCCCATCAAACCGAGAGTCCCTAGGTTGGGATTGGACGGCGTTCCTACCTAAATAATTGAGGTATAGTTGTACCAAACCCTCGTTTGGCTATATCTTAATGAAACATGGATCTCGGCCCATGAGCCCAACAACTCGGTTAAATTAATAACTTGATTCATTATTAATTTTATATGGGAACAACAAAGTAAAGCCCTTTATTAACACTCTAAATGTTTTTCTGTGTAGAAACACCCAAATGGCAAACACTAATACCTTATCACTGCGATCGATTCTTGAGAAGGACAAGCTTTCTGGTCCTAACTTTTTAGACTGGTCTAAGAACTTGAGGATAGTTCTAAGTCGAAAGAGTATGTGCTGGAAAGGCCTGTGCCGGCTGCGCCTCAGGGACGTAATCCGACGGCTGCATAGCTAGCGGAATACGAGGCGCACGTCAAGGACAACCGGGGATGTGACGTGCCTTATGTTGGCGTGCATGGTCCCCGAACTACAAAAACAGTTTATGGACCATCAAGCCTATGCTATGATAACAACTCTCAATGAGATGTTTCAGGAGCAAGCTCGTCAGGAAAGGTACCTGACCAATAAGGCATTCCACTCTTGTAAGATGGGGGCCGAGACATCTGTGAGTGCTCACGTGCTCAAGATGAAGGGCTACTTGGATACTTTGGCCCGTCTCAGATCGCCTATCTCTCAAGAGTTGGCGGTGGACACAATCCTCGCGTCCATGCCGGATTCTTATGATCAGTTCATCCTCAACTACAATATGCAAGGGATGAACCGTACTGTCAGTGAGCTGCATGGGATGCTTAAGCTTACTGAGCACTCGATCAAGAAGACTCCGCCGGTGCTGCTGGTTAACAAGGGGAACACCCCTCTTGCTAAGGGTAAGGCCAAGGAAAAGGCCAAAAAGGCCAAAGCCAAGAAGGCCAAGGCCCAACCCAAAGGCCAGCAGAAGGCAGGTCCTGAGGACGTCTGTTTCGGGTGCAGACAGGCGGGCCATTGGAAGAGATCGTGTCCCAAGCTGATGGGAAAGCAGAGAAGGGGCCAAGGTGCGTCCTCTTCAGGTATTTATGTTATAGATATTAACCTTACTGTTTCAACATCCTGGGTATTGGATACTGGATGTGGTTCTCACATTTGTTGCAATGTGCAGGGACTTAAGAACAGAAGGTTGCTGGGGTCGGGAGAGGTGGATTTGTGGGTCGGGAATGGAGCAAGGGTTGCTGCCATAGAGATCGGCGAATACCACCTAATGATGCCCAGTGGATTGGTTTTAATTTTAGAACATTGTTACTTTGTACCTGCTATGTGCAGGAATATTATTTCTGTATCAATGTTGGACATTTCTGGATTTGAATTTTCTATTATAAATGGTCGTATTTCTATATCCAGAGAGGGATTATTTTATGGAGATGCTCTATTAAATAATGGCCTGTATGTCCTGGACTTAAATGAAACCAATCACATCTATAACATAAACACGAAAAGGGTTAAGCCTAACAAACTTAATCCAGTCTACCTATGGCATTGTCGTCTTGGCCATATAAACGAGAAGCGCATAGCTAGGCTTCACAAAGCTGGAGTTCTAGGGTCTTTTGACTTGGAGTCGATTGATACGTGCGAATCATGTTTAAGAGGCAAGATGACAAAGGCGCCTTTTAGCAAAAGAGCTGAAAGGGCCACTGGCTTGTTGGACCTAATACATTCAGATGTATGTGGACCTATGAGCGCAGCGACCAGAGGTGGGCATCTGTACTTCGTCACGTTCACGGATGATTTCAGCAGATATGGCTATGTCAATCTGATGAAACACAAGTCCGAGACCCTTGATAGGTTCAAGGAATTTAGGAACGAGGTACAGAACCAGCTAGGCAGGAATATCAAAACCCTTCGGTAGGACCGAGGCGGTGAGTATATGAGCCTAGAGTTTGACTCATACTTGAGAGAGCATGGAATAGTTCCACAGCTCACTCCTCCCGGAACACCACAATGGAATGGGGTGTCCGAACAGAGGAATAGGACCTTGTTGGACATGGTCCGCTCAATGATGAGTCAAGCAACTCTCCCAATTAGCTTCTGGGGACACGCCCTCGAGACAGCAGCTCTCATCTTAAACAATACTCCGACTAAGGCAGTGGAAAAGACCCCATATCAGATATGGACGGGCAAGGAGCCCAATGTGTATTTCCTAAGGATTTGGGGATGCGAAGCACATGTCAAGAAATAGACTAGTGGCAAGCTGGAGCCCAAAACCGATAAATGCCTGTTTGTGGGCTACCCTAGGGAAACCAAAGGGTATTACTTCTACAACCCCGCCGAGAACAAGGTGTTCGTGGCAAGGAAGGGGGTCTTTCTGGAAAAGGAGTTCCTTTCCAAGAAAGACAGTGGGAGCAACGTTGAACTCAGGGAAGTTCAGGGTCCACAAGCTCCTGAAGAGGATAGCTCAGAGGCCCAGGTGGAGCTTCCACAAGTGGAGGCACCGACCCAGGCCACACAAGAACCTAGAAGGTCTGGTAGGGATCGTCGGGAACCGGAGAGGTATGGTTTCCTCATCACCGATGATCAAACTCTTCTCATCTGGGATGAAGAAGAACCCAAAACCTACCAAGAGGCTATGGCTAGCCCACAGTCTGCAAATTGGCGCAAAGCCATGGAGGCAGAAATGCAATCTATGTACGATAACCAAGTTTGGAACTTGGTTGATCCACCTCCGGGTGCTAAGGTAATAGATTGCAAGTGGTGCTATAAGCTAAAAGCTGATAATACCTTCAAGGGGCGTCTGGTTGCGAAAGGTTTCAGACAAGTCCATGGGATAGACTATGATGAAACTTTCTCACCAGTAGCCATGCTCAAATCCATCAGGATACTACTGGCCATAGCCGCATGGTATGACTATGAGGTATGGCAAATGGATGTCAAAACCGCTTTCCTTAATGGAAAGCTACTTGAGGATGTGTACATGACACAACCTGAGGGTTTTGTCGATCCTAAGTATCCGGGAAGGGTATGCAAACTTCAAAGGTCCATTTATGGACTGAAGCAAGCATCCCGTAGTTGGAATCTAAGATTCAATGAGGCTATAAAGGAATATGGCTTCATACAGAATCTGGATGAGCCTTGTGTGTATAAGAGGACTAGTGGGAGCATTGTCACATTTTTGGTACTTTATGTAGACGACATCCTACTCATTGGAAGCGACATACCTACACTGCAAGGGGTAAAGCAGTGGCTGAGTAAGTGCTTCGCAATGAAGGACTTAGGCGAAGCTGAGATGATCCTAGGGGTCAGGATCTATAGGGATAGATCAAATCGGCTTCTGGGACTAAGTCAGGCTTCGTACATTGACAAAGTTCTAAAAAGATTCAGCATGGACCGGGCCAAGAAAGGTTTCTTGCCAATGGGCCATGGGCTGAAACTTAGTAAGAAGAACTGTCCTAAAACAAGGGAGGACAGGGAGAACATGAAATTGGTACCGTACGCCTCGGCTATTGGATCAATTATGTACTCTATGTTGTGTACGAGACCTGATGTCGCCTTTGCACTGAGTATGACGAACCGATACAAGCAGGATCCCGGGGAGGATCACTGGAAAGCTGTCAAGGCAATCCTCAAGTACCTTAACCGGACTAAGGATAGCTTCTTGGTGTATGGTGGTCAGGAAGTGCTGTCAGTTACTGGGTATACTGATGCAAGCTTCCAGACAAACCAAGATGAGTACCAATCGCAGTCAGGGTATGTATTCTTGCTTAATGGTGGTGCTGTAAGCTGGAGGAGCTTAAAGCAACCAACCATAGCGGACTCTACAACAGAAGCTGAGTACATCGCCGCGTGTGATGCAGCTAAGGAAGCTGTGTGGATGAAGAAGTTTATCACTGAGTTGGGAGTAGTGCCAACTATCCAGGACCTAGTCGATATCTTCTGTGACAACAATGGGGCCGTTGCACAAGCTAAGGAGCCCCGGTCACACAAGAACACAAAGCACGTGCTCAGAAAGTTTCACCTCATACGAGAAATCGCGGAGAGAGGTGATATTGCATTGCACAGAGTGGACACCGAGGATAATGTCGCAGATCCATTGACCAAGGCGCTGGCCCAGCCCAAGCACGAGGGTCATACTAGATCTATAGGGATTAGGCCCATGCCTAGTTGGAACTAGTGCAAGTGGGAGATTGTTGGAAATGCCCTAGTCCCGAGGCATTGGTCCTTGTATTTGTACTATACATTTATTGGATTTATGTGTTGTACTCATTTGTGTCATTAATAAAGGCATCAATTCATTTGTTATATTTATCTTGTGCAGTATAGTAAATGAAGTATCCAATGGACATATCTATATCCATGACGACTAGTGTCATGCACTTAGCAGTAAGACCATGGATAGGGTTAACGATATGACCATAAATAGATCCGTAGTCTGTTCCAGTCATGGGAATGAATGGAACAACAGACTATCATTAACCTGGTTGTATGGCGGTGTCTTACCGGTCATTGGACATGGAATGTCAACCAAGTTAATGGGTACATGCCTGGGAGCATGGTACTGGATAGATCCACTAAACGAGTAATCCACATGGTATGGTATCATAATGGATTCTCGTGTAGTACTTGTATGGATCCTTTGACCTGACCATATGATGGCGTTACATGTGAAGTCGCATACTTAGGGGTACGCCTAAAGGGCCTGTAACAGGGTGCCAAGTATGGGTGCTTTCGGGTATGTCACTGAACATGGTAGCACTATGGATATGCAGAAGGGATTTGTCACTCAGTAACCAACTGAGAAGATATCACCGGCCTCTTGATGAATGTGACTGATAAGAGTGTGGCCACACCCAAACAAGTTGGAACTTGTTTGTGAGCATCAGTACATTCGGGATCAAGTTAATGTCCGAACACAAAAGAGGGTGATCAATCCATGCCTCTGTGTTGGACACCGATATCAATGACATGGGATGTACAAGTTTTAACTATAGGGTTATGATATCAGTTAGACTGCCATCTCCATCTTAATTGGGGGCTGCAGTGGCTTGCTAGAGCCCAACTGCAGTCTGTGGGCCAAAGGCCCGCTGCCAACATAAAGATGGGCCCACAGGATCGTACACATAGAACGATAGAATGCAGACTTAAGGAATAACATGTATACTTGGAGTATACCCAATGGAGGGAGAAGTGTATATATATTAATTATATTATAAAGATCAATTGGATTGGTCATAATAATAAAATTAATATATTCAATTGGCTCTTCATAATTAATTGGATTAATTATGAAATTATTTCCTAGGTGGAAACATTCATATGTATGGGTTTACATATGATTTTATTTTGTGTTGAGTTAATTTTAATTTGATGGTAAATTAAATGTCAAACTAATTTTAATTTAGATGTAAATAATATATTGCTTGGAGTAATATATTAAATACATGGGTATATTAAAATTGGGCTTGAAATTAATTTAAACCAGAATAATTAAAATTAGACTGGGCCTAAATTAAAACATGGAAGCCCGCACAGAATGGAATGGAGCCAGCTTGGGCCTGAATTCCCCTAAGGGAATTCGGCCACCCTAGGAATAAAGCCTAGGGTGAAATTTCGGCCATCAACCCTAGCACACTAAGTAGCCGAAATTTCCATAGCCTCTCTTCTCCTTGGTTTTGTTTTTCCAACGCTAGCACGGGTTGCATTTGCCAAGCGTTCGTGTACGTGAGAGTGGAGGAATTCTAAATTGAGTTCTGCAGTCATCATCCGTCTCTGAAAGAGATTTTTCTGGTAAGAAATTCAATCTCTTTCTATTAAATTTTATGTTTTTCAATTTCCACTTCAATTGCTCCTGGGACTGGATTTGAGGAAATCACCGCGTACTTCCGCTTTTATCGGGTGATTTCCGGTGACAAATCCCAACATTTTGCCCCTCTCTGGGCTCCGCTAATGTGTTTGCTACTGATGGCATGCTACTTGTGCGAGTCCTGAGATGGTACTTGCAGCCTTAGATTAGCCTCAATACTGACTCAGATGGCTAAGGGTTCATCACCTATGGGGATTGTCTTAGCTGAGACACTGATTCATTTGGATTCTATTCATTCTGATTCTCCTGTCGAGAGTTGTGGATCCTTTTTTCTACTTTAGGTATGCTTCTGCATTGTATTTTCTGAATTCAATTATCCATTACCCCTTTTCCCATAACTAACCTATGCATAGATCTGGCTACTGGAGAAGCTGAGCCTCTTGAGCCCTCCTCCACCTTACCGGAGATACGCTCCGAAGGGATACTGGTCTCGGCACATTGAGCTTCCGTATTTTGGCTTTATGTCTATGGAGCATTGGTTTGATTGGTTAAGGAGTCAGACTGGCGCCTATATCCGATAGGTCTGCCCCTGGTGGGATATTTCTGATGTGACTACTGAGACCTAGACCAGAGGTGTCCAACTGCTTGGATTGACCCATGTGACTTTTTACTCTCCCCCTCGGTTGTGTAGATAGTATGGTCAGCTACAGGGGGGAATCTTTGTGCACCACTGAGTGTGGAGTGTTCACAGCATAGTGGCCTCGACACGTGTAGCATCAGTGGATGCATCCTACTCGCACCAAGATTCTGACATATGATAGTACTGCACCTGTGGAGACGGATGCTGGATATAGAGCTTGGCTGACTAACCTGGTTGCTTGCCCCACGGGACGTGGACGCACGGCGCTGACTCTGAGGCACCTCAATCTTTAGAGGATCTGAGTTATCTGAGTCTAATGCTACTGTATGCCTTTTGTTTTGTTTTTATTTCATGTCCTACCTTTTGCATAGGTCACCTTTTCGGGTTTTCGGCCTATCGGAGTGTCTTTATTTTTGCCTGAACTGCCCTTTTAGGTTTTCAATCTAGCAGACCTTATTTTGTGTCCTAACTTTTGCATAAACTGCCCTTTACAGGTTTTCAATCTATCGGACCCTTTTTTCTTACACATATATTCAATCTATGGATGTCAGATATGTAAAAGATATGAAGCCAATTACGCATAAAATAATCTGAATTTCAATTAAACTCGGGACATTTAAGCGAATAGAACCAAACATTCATTCATTTATTCATTCATAAATAATGTTTTAGTACAATGAACATCAATGATGAAATGAAACTAAGGACAAAATTAGTGATGGTACACGTCTCGACTGAATCCACGCTTGTCGCCAACCGGTTTTTGCAGATTTTCCAGCTGATAGTCCTCGCCTCTCTGTCCTAATTTTTGCATGCATCACCTTTTCGGTTTTCGACCCTAACTTTTGCATGGATCGCCATTTCGGTTTCGACCCATCGACCCCTTTTTTACACATAATAACATTTCAGCTTGTCCTGGTTGATGGGGGGTTCACAAATTCATTCCCATCCATGTCCATAATCTTTGCAGCACCCTTCGAAAGTACCTTTTTGACTATATACGGACCTTCCCAGTTCGGTTTGAATTTCCCCCATACATCTGTATTGGTCTGTTTCATCTGCTTGAGTACTAAATCCCCTGCCTTAAATGGGCATTTCTGATGACGAACCCTGTTGTTGGAGGTCCTAGCCATTCGCTGTTGGTACATCTATAATCGGTCCAGGGCCTGAAGACGCTTTTCATCAATCAGTGCCAACTGTTCATACCTCGACTGAACCTATTCAAATTCTGGCAAGCGTGCCTCCATGACTACTATTAATGACCTGACTTCTGTTTCTACTAGCAAAACAGCTTCCATCCTGTAAACTATCAAATATGGTGTTTCTCCAATAGGGATTCCGATACTCGTCTGGTATCCCCACAAGGAAAATGGTAATATGTTAGCCCAATCTCTGTAGATCACTACCATTTTCGATAGAAGCTTTTTAATAGGCTTATTGGCCGCTTCAACCACCCCATTGGCTTGTGGGTGATATAAGGATGACTTATGATGCTCAATTCCCTTCTTTTGAAACAACTGTGTCGTTACTCCTCGAAATTGTACCCCGTTATCAGTCACGACGTGATGCGGGATCCCATACCTCGCAAAAATGTTCTTTTCTATGAATTTAGCCATCGTCTTAGTTGTAACATTTGAGAATGATTCTGCTTGGACCCATTTCGAGAAATAATCCATAGCCACGACAATGAATCGGTGTCCGTTTGAGGCGGGCGGCCTTATCTCTCCAATGATATCTATACCCCAAGCTGCAAATGGCCTTGGAGTCGAGGATACTTGAAGTTCGAGTGGAGGAAGATGATTGAGGTCTCGGTACACTTGGCATTCATTGTACTTCTTGACTTCTTCGATACAGTCGGCTTGCAGAGTGAGCCAAAAGTATCCTTGCCTCAATATCTTCTTTGCTAGGTCCAACCTGTTCATATGCGTTCTGCAAGTCCCGGAGTGTATTTGTTTCATAACCTTAGCTACCTCTTCCTCTGTTAGGCACTTTGAAGGACTCTGTTAGCTATTTTTTTGAAGAGCTGATTCTCAAATACCCAAAACTATGCTACCAATATTCGAAGAGAAACCTTATCAGTCTCACTAGCGCCTTTAGGGTACTAACCATTCTGAATGAACTGTAAAATATCATAGTGCCAGGGCCGTTCTTAAATTTTTGTAATTGCGTTTAATGATGAATAGCATGGATTCTGAGCAATTTCAAAGATTATCGGTTCTATTGGTTGTTTTCGGGGCCCTTCCCATATTGACGACCGTGTAGCCAAGGAATCTGCCATCTGATTCTCTTCCCTCGGTACATGCCGAAATTCACACTGACTAAATACCATCACCCTTTCCCTAACCATCTCGAGATAAGGCCAAAGTGATTCTTCTTTTATCTTCTAATCTCCGATAACCTGCCGAATCACCAAAGATGAATCCCTGATAACTGATACCTTATTTGTCCCTAATATGATCAGAGCATCGATTCCAAAGAGGCAAGCTTCGTGTTCTGCTCCGTTGTTAGTTACTTGAAAGTCAAACCTTTTCTCCAGAGGAATGATTTCTCCTTTAGGTGTAGCAATGATTACTCCTAAGCCTGCTCCATGTTTGTTCACTGCACCATCAATGTACATCACCCATCTATTTGCTTCTTCTTCCACCATTGCCAGTTGTTCATTGGGAAATTCCAAATTCTCGACATAGTCTGAATCTATCGGCTGATTGGCTAGAAATTCTACTACGGCCCTTCCTTTGATTTTCTTCCTCGTCACATACTCTATGTCGAACTCCGACAACAAAAGTAACCATCTCGACAATACCCCAGCTAATACTGGAGCTTGGCACAAGTATTTCATAGGATCCACTTTGGCTACTGCCTGAACTTTAGAGGACTGGAAGTAATGCCTTAACTTCTTCGTCAACCATACCATAGCAGTACAGGTTTTCTCTTATTGTATATCTAGTCTCGTATTCCAGTAGCTTTTTACTCAAGTAGTAGATTGCATGTTCGCGCCCGTCTTCTTGCTCTTGATCTCTCCTACTGAAGTCTCTTCAATAGCCAAATACAGAATTAGAGGCTTGTCCGGTATTGGAAGCTTTAGAACTGGAGGGTTCATTAGATAAGCCTTAATTCTGTTGAAAGCTATTTGACACTGCTCATTCCACTCTACTGGCTGGTTCTTCTTCAGTAGCCTGAAAATTGGTTTGTAAACCATCGTCAATCTTGCAATGAACCGAATGACATACTGTAGCAAGCCCAGAAACGACCTTACTTCCTTTTCGGAGTTCGATGTCGGCATGTCCCTGATGGCCTTGATCTTGTCTGGATCCATTTCGATTCTCTTCTAGCTGACTATATGACTAAGTAGTTTTCCCAAAGTTACCCCGAACACACACTTCTTGGGATTTAGACAGAGGTTGTACTTCTCGATTCTAGTTAGAAATCAATCTAAGATAGCTAGGTGATCCTCCCGGGTCATGGATTTAACTAACATATCGTCCACATAGACCTCGACCTCCTTGTGGATCATATCATGCAGAAGTGTCGTGACTGCTAGCTGATAGGTTGCCCCGGCATTCTTTAACCCAAATGGCATGACTCTGTAGCAATAAACCCCCCACTCTGTGATGAAGGCCATTTTTACTTTGCTGATCATATTCATCAGAATCTGGTTGTACCTAGAGAACCCATCCATGAATGAGTACATTGCTGCCCTAGTGGCACTGTCAATCAGAACATCAATATGTGGGAGTAGGAAATCATCCTTGGGAAACACCTTATTTAGATCCCTGTAATCCACACAGACTCGGTAAGATATTAGCCAACCATTCCGAATACTCTACTACTTCTAAGAACTTGGCCTTTATCTGCTTAGCTACTTCTTCCTTAACCTTTTCAGCCTATTCTGGTCGAAGTCTTCTGAGCTTCTGCTTAACTGGTTTCATCTTCAGATCTGTCGAGATTCTATGCTCTGCAATCTCTCTATCGACCCCACGCATGTCGTCTTAGGACTAAGCGAAGGCTTTGACATGGTTTTTGCAAAATTTTTACAAGTTCTTTTCTCTAATTAGGCATGAGTTCTTTCAAGACAGATACCATCTTTGGATCATCATCTATCCCTAGGTTCATTTCATGCAATGATGCATCATGTATGCTAAAGACATTAAATGAATGTTTGTATGTATGCATAGTACCATCCGGAAAAACATTGCACAAGTAAGCAAAATCAGACTTTATTGCATTATAGGCCTTGTAGGTAGAATTGTTCACGTCATAAATTGAAAAAGTAGATAGATAAGAAAAAATTCTATCCTTCACAGGCGTGAGGTCTTTCATCAGCAACAACATAAACTCCTCAAACAGGTACCCAAGATCATCTTCCAGGTCTTCCTTTTACTTCACGGTTATCTCCTCTTCATGTGTTTTGGTCTTACCCATCATCACCAGCTTAGTAAGCTCCTTCACAGCTTCCTTTATGAGCTCTTCATGTGTCTTCCCAACATGAGGCTCTTTCTTCTCCGAACTCTTACTTGGCTTCATCAGAGTGGACAGTGCCCTAGAGATGTGTGAGCGGATGACCCGTTTTCGACGGGACGCGGGACTCCCTTTCGGAATGGGGCGCCACGATCTCGGGCAGGCCCCTCCCTCGCGTGGGGTTTTTATAAATGGAAATCCGCGTTTTGGAAAATAAATGGAATTAATACATAAAAGAACCGAGACCTAAGTCTCGATGAACATTGTAGGAGTCGCTACCCGGCTCAGCTCAACCGGGAAATTCTTATGTAGCTGAACCGGACGAACGGCCGCTACACTATCCAGAGATTCGGGTCCGGATAAGTCCCTTATTTTGTGTCTAATTAAAATAAATATTGCCAATGTTCTCGAATGGTATTTCAAAATTTAAAGTCCATTTTATTGAATATAAAAGGCATACAGCGCGCATACAGAATATTTAATACAAAAATAAGGAAAAGAAATAAATATTAAATGGCTTACAACCAAATCGAATGGAAAAATAAAAACACTCGCCTCACCTTACAAGCACCTATATACACGAGAATCTAAAAATATTTACAACCGCCTCAATACACGATTTAATCTATTAAAATACATTAAAAATAAAAATAAAGAGAAATTAAAACCTGCAAAACAGAGGGTTAGCATAATATATACAGCACGCCACAATTAGGACTCAAACAGACAGAATTGGGAAATCAAGAATTGGGGGCATGCATTTAGGGGATAACCGGGTTGGCTCGGCTAGCCGGCCCGGTTAGACCTGGAAAATACTTTGAAACGTCCCTGTATTTTTGATTTTGTGGGAAAATCATTTTTGAAAACAATTTTTTTCCAGTTTACATGCATTTTTCATATGTTAAATGGGTCGGTTTTCAGGAGAATTGGGTCTCCATCGTTGAATTGATCTAAATGCAAATTTACCAGAAAATTGAATCTATGGTCGTGATGCACACAACAAAATTCATTTTGATGATTTTTGGGGTTTTCTAATTTTTTGGGATTTTTTAGGAATTTTTGGGAATTTTTATTATTTTTTATGATTTTTTATGAAATTTTTGGGTTTTAAAGGTAAAATTCTGATTCTGAGAACTACAGGGGTACGACTGTAAATTACAGTCGTGGAAAATCAACTACAGTCGTACGACTGTAACTACAGTCGTACGACTATAGATGCTGAAAATTCAAGATTTCATCAAAAACTTATTTAAAACAAGCTGAAAATAAAATCACCTGGAAATCAGCTACAGTCGTACGACTGTAACTACAGTCGTACGACTATTCGTCAATTCAAGAACAGTCGTACGACTGTAACAGTCGTACGACTGTTCTTGATTTCTAGAACAGAAACGCAGAAAAAATGGACAGAAATGCAGAAAAAGCACACCAAACACCCAGAAAGCTTGTAAAAGAGAGGGGAAAAAGGGTATTTACCTTTGTGGCGTATGTCCACCGTAGGATTGACCCCTGGCGTCGCTCCAATCCACTAAAATCTGGACTTTTCTCCTTCAGTTAGGGTTTGAGATTTGAGTCCAAAGATTTCCAAATGCTGAGGATTTTGGTGGGGAGTTCCTCCTTTTTCTTTGGTTTTCTCTTCTTTCTCTTTTTCTCCCTTTTCTCTCTGTCTGTCTGTTTTTCTTTCTTTTTTTTTTCGTCCTCTCCTTTTTTTTTTGTCTTTCTTTTTCTGCTTTTATGGGTACATCTACAGTCGTACGACTGTAGTTTGACTACAGTCGTACGACTATACTTTTTTTTTTTTTTTTTTGAAAGTGAAATTCCGGTGCTTACAGCTGCCCCTCGCGTGATCAAATTCACCTCCCGAACTTAGTCTGAGATAGATGATGTGAATTTGAGAAACGCGACTCAAAGCGCCGCAGACACAGGAAAGAACCCTCCGTTGAAATAAGCCGATATCAGGTTTAGGTCACCCGAGGCGATACTGGGGAGGAAATAAGCCGATATCAGATTTAGGCTACCCGAGGCAAAGCTGAGGAAGAAGTAAGCCGATATTGGGTCTAGGTTACCCGAGGCAAAGCTGGTGAGGAAATAAGCCGATATCAGGTTTAGGTTACCCGAGGCGAAGCTGAGTTTGAAGTGTGGGATTCGAATTTGTTTCAAAGATCTGGGATCTTGCTTGAATCGATCTCCAAGAATCAGAAACGTGGCTTGGGCGGTTTTTCAAGGATTGGGAATCATGCTTGAAGAAGTTCAAGGATTTGAAATCTAGCTTGAATGAAATAAAGGGTTTGATGTAGAACTAAGCCGATACCGGGTCTAGGTTACTCGAGGCAAGAAAAGATGGAATACGGTTAAGCTGATATCGGGTCTATGTTACCCGAGGCAAAGGAAGGTGGATTGTGAATTAGCCGATATCGGGTTTATCTTACCCGAGGCAAAGGAAAATGGAATTGCGGTTATGCCGATATCGAGTTTATGTTACCCGAGGCAAAGGAAGGTGGATTGTGGATTGGCCGATATCGGGTTTATGTTACCCGAGGCAAAGGAAAATGGAATTGCGGTTATGCCGATATCGGGTTTATGTTACCCGAGGCAAAGGAAGGTGGATTGTGGATTGGCCGATATCGGGTTTATGTTACCCGAGGCGAAGAAAAATGGAATTTTGACAATTTGAAATCCTACTGGAATTGGATGAGCTTGAAATAATAAGAGGTTCAAGGATCTGAAACCATGCTTAAACATAATGGAGCTCAAGGATTTAAGATCTGACTTGAATGAAGGAAGTGTTTCAAGGATTTGTAACCATGCTTGAACGTAATGAAGTTCAAAGGTTCGAAATCTTGCTTGAATGAAAGGAGAGGAAATAGGTTTAGGGATGGTAATTTTGGTATTGGCTGGGGAATGAGTATTTATCCCTTGATCGATGATTTTGGAAACAAAAATTTTTGCCCCTTCGATCAAGGATAAATACGACTTGATTACTCTGCCTCTTGGTGACTTGATTGTCCTGCCCCGACATTGTGCCATCTCTGCTTTGATAGCGATCCTGGTTAGGGGAGACCTGGTGATGGCAGTGGATACCTGCACTTGGATGAGTTGCGATGCATATGCATATGAATTGTACGTGTTTACTTTAAACGTATGCACGTATGTATGGATGCATTATGGTTCTACATGTATATATGCATGCAACATGTGGCTTATGTTTTGTTCTTGGTATCCGTGCGAGTCCGGAGATGGAATTCACGGCTTGAGACTGACCCCGATGGTAGCCCAGGTGACTTGGCCCAATTGCTCCGATGCATCTCTTGGCCAACTGAGTACTACGCCAATCCAGGTATTAGGGGAGTTGGCCGTCTTGAGTGACCTTCCACTTTACCCTCTGCATATTCTGAAGCATTGTCAGTGCCGAGCGGATCAGGATAGTAGGTCGTACCGATGGATGGTCCGTTTGATTGAGCAAGAAGATGAGAGTGAGACTTTGCATTTCTGTACCGCATGACAAGAACTCCTGGGATATTATCACGGGCTTGGATGCAATGTCCTACTGATGGATGTTTATATGTAGTGGCACGGTGCATGCAAGATGAACATCTGATCGGAAATCTAAACATGCACAATATTGCAATGGTGACATCAGAATGAGTATAACAGGGAGTATGACAGTGGCTCTGACTTTGTATATCATCCCACTCCTGTTGCCGACACGTCCTTCTGGTTTTCCGTGTCAGCAAGTTATTTTTTTTTTTTTTGAGAAAGATTTTGTGATGGCCATTTTGTCTGCGTTGATCCCTTTTGCGACGGTTTGTCTTAGGAAGGGAAAGATAGATCTTGATGTGTTCATTGCGACTCACGAAGATACTGCTGTCGATGATACCCGGTGGTTCCGCTTTTTACTCGCCCCTGGTGTTATAGGTTTGTGTTTGGGGGGTGTTATAGATTTGTGTTTGGGGAGTGTTATAGGTTTGTGTTTGGGGAGTGTTATAGGTTTGTGTTTGGGGAGTGAAACACTTCCACAGACAAGGTTCGTTGTACGATGTCGCCCGTTAGTGAACATTGACATGCAACAACACAACAAATGCATATTGAACACCAAAATTGAATACAAAACATTCATGACATAATGAATGCGGATGCATTAGGAAAATCCAAGATGTGGCTCTGGTTTTAATTGATGCCCCTTCAAATTACCAATATGCCCTTTCGGTTTTACACATTGGAGTTGTTGTTATTTTGTTTTTTTTTTTTTTTGCTCGATCACCGGATAGAGTTGCTATTGTGGATGGACAATCTGAGATGAATTCAAGTGACCACTAGATTCTCCATGCTTCCAATTCACCCCAGATTTCAGTTCAGACACGGCTCCCGAAGACTGCATGCTTGAAATGGTTGGCAAATGCAACTTTCCCTTTGAATATGAGCACAACAGACTTTATAATCTTTCTTGTTGATGGTATTGTCCCTTTCATGATTGTTGAAAGCTTTGTGAAGTCAAGTTGCCCCAACATAGTCGGTGAAGTTCACAAACGCATAACCAAAATTTCCTCCAGTCTTGAAATCCATGGGCAAATGGAGGAAATCATAAGTAGGCTTTCCTTTGGACTTATTCTTGTTTTCCTCCAGACAATGCTTGCCCAGGATTTGTAGCAGATTATGTCTTTGAAACTGATTTGGTAGGTTTCTGATCATCAGGCTTGTTTTTCCACCAAGATTAGCTTCAATCTCTATTTTAATTAGCTTGATCTCTTTGATAGTCAATCTCTTGGGTGACCACTGTTGTTCCTTTTCACTTACAGAAACTATTTTCTTCTTACTCTGGAATCTCGGAGCTATATATTTCATTTTCCCCCTTTTTCAGCATTGTTGAACTCATTTGAAGCGGATTCATATCCAAATCCTCTATCTATCATCAAATCAAATCCCTTCCCACTATTTGAGGATACTAAATAATTAGTCTGGGAGTTTAGATTGAAGAGAAATGGCATGGGATTAAAAGGTATCCCCAATTTGGTACAGGTTGATGATAAACAAAGACGGATTGAAACGACACCATAACCACCTGTTCCGATGCCCCTCCGCTGATGAGATGGTGCGGAACAAAAATGATATGGAGTAGCATTGGGGTTCAACTTCTCGTTAGAAGCCATTGAAGGTAGAAAATATGGAATCACAGAATCGGTTCAAGTTCCAAAGAGAAGATGAAAGATAGAAGATGAAAGTGAAGGAAAGACAATAAAGGGGAGACAAAGGTGTTGAAGGCAAATGGAGAAGACAGAGAGGAGAGTGAAAAGGGAGCTGCTTTGGGTAAAGACACCGATCTTCTCTGTCACCGCACGAAGTTAACTTTTCAAAACAGGCAACAACATACTTATCTCCATTGTCTCAACTCATTGACCCCGGCACTTCATGCAATAGGTGGGCCGCCCCCAGATTCATCAAGTACTCAATAGAGTTTGACTCTATGATTGAAGAGAGTGCAACTTTAGACCAGGAGCAGAAATTTGACTGTAAGGGAGAGCTGAGGTCTTCCACCGGTGCTTGCTTTTTTCTTCTTCTTTTTTTTTTTTTTTTTTTTTGAAGAAGTTAAATCCAAACCACAGCCACCTATTGATTTTCCTGCTGCATCCAGATCCATGTATGTCATGCGTGTTTGATATGTCTTTTTGGATGAACAATGCATGTGTAATGTCATATGCACATGAATGCCACACAAACAAGACTATACATGCACTAAAACTAATGTCTGCTTCAGAGTTTACAGCATGGTGGGTGGCGAAGGTCATTTGGATTTCTTAGGGCTTGGTGCTTTTTGGATGGATTTGGTTTTTCTTTTTTTTTTTTTTTTTTTTTTTTTTTGATGTGAGATGCTTTTCGAGCGTGAATCAAGCTCAAAGCTTTATTTTGGGGCTCAGCTCTGACACTTGGTAATGGTCCCTGGTTTGGAATGATTTGGATGTATCGTGGGTTGTCCAAGTTGAAACTTTTAGGGCAAGACCAACAGCATTTTTGGATCGTGGTTTATAGAGATCACTGATCTAGGCTGGCAATTGATTCGAAGGAAATGGTACCATCCCATTGCTTGCTTAGCAGACTTTTCTCTTTCTCTTTTTTTTTTTTTTTTTTTTTTTTGAAGAAAAGGGCTTTACCAAAGTCAGGTTCACTTGTAAATTCCCTGTAAGACTCAAATTGATGTCATGCATCTTAATATTATGCGTGATGGACATGTCGTTTCAGATGATCAAATGCATGCTTAATGCCATATACATGTAATCACCACATAAGTAAGAAAATAACAAGATGCATTGCATTCAAAATGAGTTCAATACACTTTACAACAAAATGAGTTCCCTACGAGAAGGAGCCTCTAAAGGTATTAATCTAACAGCGCCCGACTATTCCTTATCCGGTCACTGCCCCACTTTCATCAAATCAGGCTTTGGAGCTCTTCATCGTATTCCTCTCCCTGGAAGGTTTGAGGAATTTCCTTGCCAGTCTCCCTGCTAGCCCCTAGTTGCTCATTAGTAGTGGATGGCACCCTTAATCTTCCATCAACTAACTTCCGGATCTCCTTCCTTAAAATATAGCAAGCGTTGGTTCGGTGACCTGTCGCTACATGATAGGTACAGAAGTTGTTCTTTTGATCCGGTGCCGGCTCCACATATGGCTTGATGCTCTGCAGTAGCCCCTCTTTTCTACATTTGGCAAATAATTGGCTCAGTGAGATAGGCCACGGGGATATGCCCTTTCTGTCACCCTTGGGGAGTGAGCTCCTGGTCGGTCGCGGAACAAGGTCAGTGTTGGCTTTGAGGGGAGCCATTGATTCTGCTTCACCATTCAGCCCTCTTATTACTCCTTCAAGCTCAATCACACGGGCCTCCAATTCAGAGCACCTTGTCGTCAGCTTTTCCACCTTGTCCAGGTCACCTCCTAGCATTTCCTTCAACATTCCCGTTGCCTCTTCCCTGACCGCCTTTCGGAATCGCGATGAGGCAACATAATCATCGAGGACATCTGTTACAGTGTTGAAGTTCGCTAGGCCAGCCATTCTCGAGACTCCTTCTCTTTCCTCCCCTGATAAGAACATTTGTTAGCACTGACTGGGGCATGCGCACAAAGGATACCAAGTCAAGGGATGATGTAGGTATGAACATGAAATGTGATGCACGCATGCATGAATGATGATGCCATGTCATGTTATGCAATCCTAAGCTAGTCATGTGCACACAAAGCCAGGAATGGAAACATGCAAAATGCAATGAATGTTGTTAACGAAGCTATATGCTAAAGTATAGCGTGGCATATAAACATACACCACATGGATAAAATGACACACAGGGTGTCCACGGATCGAAGCAAGGTGATACTTGCGAAGGGTTCATGTGTAGAGCGTATCATACACGGGAGGAGAGTTTACATTTGAAACGGTACGTGTAGAGCGAATCTTACACGAGAAATAGATGTAATGATTAAAGCGGTACGTGTAGAGCGGATCTTACACGGGTAGAGGTGTAGTGATTAAAGCGGTACGTGTAGAGCGGATCTTACACGGGAAGAGGTTTAGTGTTTAAAACGGTACGTGTAGAGTGGATCTTACACGGGAAGAGGTTTAATGTTTAGAGCGGTGCGTGTAGAGCGGATCTTATACGGGAAGAGGTTTAATGTTTAGAGCGGTGCGTGTAGAGCGGATCTTACACGGGAAGAGGTTTAATGTTTAGAGCGGTACGTGTAGATCATATCTTACACGGGAAGGAAGGATAGAGTTTAAAGCGGTAGGTGTAGAGCGGATCTTACATGGGAAAAGGAAGGATAGAGTTTAAAGCGGTACGTGTAGAGCGGATCTTCCACGGGAAAGAAGGTGTGGTGTTTAGAGCGATACGTGTAGAGCGGATCTGACACGGGAAAAGGTGTGGTGTTTAGAGCGATACGTGTAGAGCGGATCTTACACGGGAAAGAAGTGTGCAGAGCTTGTCTTGCACAGAATGATATTTTGGAACGAAGCGTGTAGAACTTAGTCTTACACAGGGAGGAAGGGTAGAGTTTGATGCGGTACGTGCAGAGCTGATCTTGCACTGGAAGATTTGGAACAGTACGTGTAGAGCTTGTCTTACACGGGGAGGAAGTGTGGAATTTGATGCGGTACGTGCAGAGCTGGTCTTGCATGGGGAATTTGGAACGATACGTGTAGAGCTTGTCTTACACGGGGAGGAAGTGTGGAATTTGATGCGGTACGTGCAGAGCTGGCCTTGCACGGGGAATTTAGAACGATACGAATAGAGCTTGTCTTACACGGGGAGGAAGTGTGGAATTTGATGCGGTACGTGCAGAGCTGGTCTTGCACGGGGAATTTGGAACGATACGTGTAGAGCTTGTCTTACACGGGGAGGAAGTGTGGAATTTGATGCGGTACGTGCAAAGCTGGTCTTGCACGGGGAATTTCGAACGATACGTGTAGAGCTTGTCTTACACGGGGAGGAAGTTGGAATTTGATGCGGTACGTGCAGAGCTGGTCTTGCACGGGGAATTTGGAACGATACGAATAGAGCTTGTCTTACACGGGGAGGAAGTGTGGAATTTGATGCGGTACGTGCAGAGCTGGTCTTGCACGGGAAGATATTTCGGTATTTGGGTGTGCGGGACACAAGGACAGAGTTTCTAATGATTAAGGAGGACCTAAAGGGCTTGATGGAGTTTCTAGCCTTTTTGGAACACTTAAATGACGGTAGTGTATGCTGTGAAGTCCTTGGTGCTTATGGGATGCTTGAACGTTGTGGAGTGCTTGAATGTTTGATGGATGAATGAGATGTACATCGTGAGATAATGAGGATGATCCCTTTGTGTCTATTTTTATTTTTATTTATTTATTTTTATTTTTGGACATCCCAAGAACACCCAATGCTATGCAAAAATGCCACGTGTGGACCACCACACAGATGAAGGTTCGGTGCTTTTAGGGCACCTAATGAATTTCGTGAAATAGTCGCGTGTGTTCTGACACACAGACGGAGCTCGACACTTTGTATGTCTGTGAGATGATATGAAGTGGTCACATGGGACCAGCCCATGGACAGAGTTCTGATGCTTTTGAGCGTATGAAATGAAATGATGTTGTAAGCGAGTCACGTGTACTGGGGACACGGACAGAGATTTGGCGTTCGGGGAACACCTTTCATGATTTGGGATGTTATGAAATGCCCCTACATGCGTACTACTCTGGCACTCGGGGAACGCCTTGAATGATATAGTAATGTCATGACGTAACCCGATGTGGATCACAGTGTTGTATGATGTTTATGATGAATGGGTATGATGTCATGAAATGCATCGTGTGGATTGTCACGTGGAAATATACTTAGGACCATCGTGGTCTCTATGGAATGAAATGATTTGGTGGAATGGCCGAATGCAATCCGGTGCATTAGCAGAACACGGGTATTTTAGGATACCCGATATATGATGGAATGATATGATCATATTGGGCATCCTTGGAATGCCCCTAATTTAATTTAGGTGATATGTCGTGAATGCTATGACATACAAAATGCAAATGGCTGCACAAAAACGTGGTTAGGATGCATGACACACATAATGATGTTATGTATGCTATGTGAAAAAATTCTAATCACAGAAATATAATGTTATGGTTGAAAAAGAAATGGTTAGTATGATTGGCAAGCGGATGATTTAATGATTGCACACGAAAATAAAAATGCACGTGGCTGCATAAAAATGTGGATTAGGATGCATGACACACATAATGATGTTATGTATGCTATGTGAAAAATGCCAATCACACAAATATAATGTTATGGCTGAAAAAGAAAGAGTTAGGGTGAATGACAAACAAATGAATTAATGTTTTACACACGAAAATAAAATGCACGTGGCTGTACAAAAAATGTGGGTTAGGATGTATGACATACATAATGATGTTATGTATGCTATGTCAAAAATAAAAATGCTAATCACACAAATTTAATGTTATGGATGAAAAAGAAATCGTTAGTATGGATGACAAGCGAATGAATTAATGTTTTACACACAAAATAAAATGCAAATGGCTGTATAAAAATATGGGTTAGTATCACACAAAGATGTTTGTGTATGATATGTCACGTGTATGGGAAATGGTGATTATGGTATGTTATGCATGCGTCGGCGATGTGTCACGAAATGGTGAAGAACACATGGCAAGCAAAACGAATTCTTCCAACCTTATTCCTCCAACGTGGTCGGTCTCGAAAATTTCTAACCGAGTCCTAGGCGGGGTTCACTTCAATCACCAACCAGGGGTGATGAAGGCGCGACTTTATTATTACTCACACAATTATTTTGGTATCCTAAGGGAATCCAACTAGAGCTGCCTATATGGGTTCGGTCAAAGTCGGGATAACATCAAGGCTCTCATAGCAAGATATACTCCTCAGTTCTCCCCACTCAAGGGTCCTAGCGAAGGGGTTCGTACGAGGCTATGAGTGGTGTCATATTCGTGCCCCTAAGACCAGGAGGAACTTAGGCGACACTTCAACAATCCACCGGGCTATAAAAGGATACCTAATCTAATGCAAAAATGGATAACTAAAATGCAAATAAAATACCAAAAGAGAATCATCCGCCTTATTTTAATTAGACACTTTTCAGGGCTTGTCAAAATTCTTTTAAGTTTTTTGAGAAAACTTTTTAAGAATTCCCCAGCGGAGTCGCCACTGTGACCGGACGACGTGTTTTCGACGGGACGCGGGACTCCCTTTCGGAATGGGGCGCCACGATCTCGGGCGGGCCCCTCCCTCGCGTGGGGTTTTTATAAATGGAAATCCGCGTTTTGGAAAATAAATGGAATTAATACATAAAAGAACCGAGACCTAAGTCTCGATGAACATTGTAGGAGTCGCCAGCCGGCTCAGCTCAACCGGGAAATTCTTATGTAGCTGAACCGGACGAACGGCCGCTACACTATCCAGAGATTCGGGTCCGGACAAGTCCCTTATTTCGTGTCTAATTAAAATAAATATTGCCAATGTTCTAGAATGGTATTTCAAAATTTAAAGTCCATTTTATTGAATATAAAAGGCATACAACGCGCATACAAAATATTTAATACAAAAATAAGGAAAAGAAATAAATATTAATTGGCGTACAACCAAATCGAATGGAAAAATAAAAACACTCGCCTCACCTTACAAGCGCCTATATACACGAGAATCTAAAAATATTTACAAGCGCCTAAATACACGATTTAATATATTAAAATACATTAAAAATAAAAATAAAGAGAAATTAAAACCTGCAAAACAGAGGGTTAGCACAATATATACAGCACGCCACAATTAGGACTCAAACAGACAGAATTGGGAAATCAAGAATTGGGGGCATGCATTTAGGGGATAACCGGGTTGGCTCGGCTAGCCGGCCCGGTTAGACCTGGAAAATACTTTGAAACGTCCCTGTATTTTTGATTTTGTGGGAAAATCATTTTTGAAAACAATTTTTTTCCAGTTTACATGCATTTTTCATATGTTAAATGGGTCTGTTTTCAGGAGAATTGGGTCTCCATCGTTGAATTGATCTAAATGTAAAATTTACCAGAAAATTGAATCTATGGTCGTGATGCACACAACAAAATTCATTTTGATGATTTTTGGGGTTTTCTAATTTTTTGGGATTTTTTGGGATTTTTTGAGAATTTTTTATGATTTTTTATGGATTTTTTATGAAATTTTTGGGTTTTAAAGGTAAAATTCTGATTCTGAGAACTACAGGGGTACGACTGTAAATTACAGTCGTGGAAAATCAACTACAGTCGTACGACTGTAACTACAGTCGTACGACTTTAGATGCTGAAAATTCAAGATTTCATCAAAAACTTCTTTAAAACAAGCTGAAAATAAAATCACCTGGAAATCAACTACAGTCGTACGACTGTTCGTCAATTCAAGAACAGTCGTACGATTGTTCTTGATTTCTAGAACAGAAACGCAAAAAAAATGGACAGAAATGCAGAAAAAGCACACCAAACACCCAGAAAGCTTGTAAAAGAGAGGGGAAAAAGGGTATTTACCTTTGTGGCGTATGTCCACAGTAGGATTGACCCCTGGCGTCGCTCCAATCCACTAAAATCCGGACTTTTCTCCTTCAGTTAGGGTTTGAGATTTGAGTACAAAGATTTCCAAATGCTGAGGATTTTGGTGGGGAGTTCCTCCTTTTTCTTTGGTTTTCTCTTCTTTCTCTTTTTCTCCCTTTCTCTCTGTCTGTCCGTTTTTCTTTCTTTTTTTTTTTTCGTCCTCTCCTTTTTTTTTTGTCTTTCTTTTTCTGCTTTTATGGGTAGATCTACAGTCGTACGACTGTAGCAATAGTCGTACGACTATGCTTTTTTTTTTTTTTTTTTTTTTTTTGAAAGTGAAATTCCGGCGCTTACAAGATGGCTTCCATAGCCACTTCAATCTCACTTTTCACCAAATTAGTCTTCTCAAAGGGTTCTCCCTTACTTCCGAACTCAACTCTGACTTGGTCAACCGTATTCTGCCTTGGAACTTCCTTTCCTTTGTCTTCGGTTCTAGTTCGCAGCATACTCACAATGGGCTCGTTTCCATACTTGCTGAAATCAACCACATCAGCAAGATCTCAAATCCTGGGAGCTGGCCTCCCTCAACAACTACTGGCTTAGGAGTCCCATCATAGATCGATTCAGTGGCTTGGACGAAAGTGTCCACCAAGTTCACATGCTTCTTCTCTTGCTTTGTCTTCCCCTCATGATAACAAAGCCCAAATTGATGGTACTTACTGGTCTCAATGTTGAACTCAGGAATACCTTGCTGCTTGGCCCCTAATCCTTTTCCAGGCTCATAGTTCTACTTGGCAAAGTACTTGAGAATCTAGTCTGGAAATTCCGGCTTATTAGTAATTACCGCCACTTGAAAACCAGTCATCGGCTGCTAGGTGTGTTGGATATGCCGTAGTCCCGAGGCATTGGACCTTGCATTGGTATTGTACATTTATTGGATTCATGTATTATACATATTTTATGTCATTAATAAAGGCATTAATTCATTTACTATATGTCTTGTGTTGTATTCTAGATGAAGTAGCCAATGGACATATCCATATCCATGTTAACAAGTGTCATGCACTTGGCAGTAAGACCATGGATAGGGAAAACGATATGACCATAAAGAGATCCATAGTCAGTTCTAGTCATGGGAATGAATTGAACTAGAGACTATCATTAACCTGGTTATACGGCAGTGTCTTACCGGCCATTGGACATGGGATGTCAACCAAGTTAATGGGTACATGCAAAAGGGGCATGGTATTGGATAGATCCACTAAACAAGAAATCAACATGGTAAAGTATCACAAGTGATTCTCATGTAGTACTTGTCTGGATCCTTTAACCTGACCATATGATGGTGCTGCATGTGAAGTTGCATACTTTGGGGTACGCCTAAAGGGCCTGTAAAAGGGTGCCAAGTATGGGTACTTTCGGGTATGCCATTAAGCATCACCGACCTCTTGATGAATGTGACTGATAAGAGTGTGGCCATACCCAAACAAGTTGGAACTTGTTTGTGAGCTTCAGTACATTCGAGATCAAGTAATTTTCTAGACATAAAAGAGGGTGATTAATCCATGCCTCTGTGTTGGACACTGATATCAATGACATGGGATATACAAGTTTAAACTACAGGGTTATGATTTTAGTTAGACTGCCATCTCCATCTTAATTGGGGGCTGCAGTGGCTTGCTAGAGCCCGCCTGCAGTCTGTGGGCCATAGGTCCACTGCCAACATAAAGATGGGCCCACATAATCATACACATTGAACGTCTGAACACGGACTTAAGGGAACACTTGTGTACTTGTAGTACACACTAGAGAGAGGATTATATTAATTATATTATAAGGATCAATTAGATTGATCGAAATAATAAAATTAATATTTGCATTGGCCTTCTCATAATTAATTCAATGAATTAATCTATGAGATTATTTCCTAGGTGGAAATATTTCACATGTATAGGTTTACATGTATCTTAATTTTATGAATGTCAAAATTAATTCCATGGTGAAATTAATTGATCAAATTAATTTTAATTTAAATGTATGGAACATATTATATGGTATAATATGTTAGAATACATGTTAAATAAAAATTAAGTTTGATAACTAATTGGACCAAATGAATTAATATTGAACTGGGCTTGAAAAGGAGAAAAGCCAGCCTAGAATTAAGAGGGATTGGGCCAAAATTTTTTGTGACAAAGTTCAGCCATCTACGTCATGTTTTAACCTAGATTTGGCTAAAGGGGTTGGGCAACCAGCCAAAAATTTCAGACCCTCCTCTCACACTCTCATTCGATTCCATCGCTAGCACGGGTCGTGTTTGATAGCCGTTCGTGTACGTGAACGCAGAGGGAATCAAGTTTGATTTCTACAGCCATCTCTAGAAGAGATATCTTGGGTGAGAAATATTTTCTTTGTTGTGTAATTTTTAATTTTACAATTTTCATATCAATTGCTCCTGGAGGAAATCACCGTGTTCTTCCGCTTTTATCAGGTGATTTCCGGTGGAAAATCCCAACAGTGGTATCAGAGCCGGCTTTTGATTTGTGAAAATTGTTAAAATTGGATTGAATCCCTTGGTTTTGAAATTGGAGATTTTATTTTGGGATTCTTGGTCTGGGGTTTTGTGATTTTCCCCTTGGATTTTGCAATTGAAAATTAATTGGCATATAGGTTTATGTTGGAGCGGGCCGGGCCTAGGTTTTTGGATTTGGCGGTTTTCGGGCCCGGGGCCCAGTTTTGAAATTTTGATAGTGTTGGAGATTGTGCCCTAAGGCCAATATTGGATTATGTAATTTGACTTCTAAGATTAATCTAGTGTAGATTAATATTATCATTTATGTTTGTATGTTAGCATATATGATAAGTATCCATGAATAAATCGTGTTATTCTAAATATCCCTAGTCGATTGTTATTATGGGAATAATAACAAACTAAGACTAGTGTGAGTGATAATGGATATTCATAAGATGAATATAGTGTATACAGATACAGATTATACTCACGGGTAATATGTTAGAGAACATGTTACTGGAGACCCACTATGAGATCAAGTTCATGGTCATGTGTCACAACTGATCTTGATTATAGTAGTGTCATTAGCTGATTCCTTTGACCTGAGGTCACCATTGATTCCGGGATGAACTCATGTTGTGCTTTGACGCAGTCAAACGCTGCTCGTAACAGAGTAGTTATAAAGGCTGTGATTGGGTACGATATGACTCATGCCTTGGGATGTGAGTGACAGATATGGGATTTTGTCCCTCTCTAACAAGAGAGCGATATCACTGGGCCCCTCGATAAGTAAGACTGTTAAATGCATGGCCGTGCTCAAATAATTGATAGAGTATCAATTGATTTGTCTAAACAGTTTACTTTGAGATCGAGAAAGCATATGATTAATTATATAAGATTGACAAGTATACCATGTCTTATGATTAATCATGATATCAAAGAGACAAAAGGGAATATGACATTCTATAAATAGGTATTGGATCATTCCAATCATATTAATTGGGTAGTCATAAAGGCTTGCTAGAGTCCGCTTATGACTTATAAGGATATTATGGTAATTTCCTTATTGCCAATTGATATGAACCTATGGGGTCACACACAAAGAGCAAAATGAAGTTCATCTTTTCGGGTATAAATTATTATTGGATAATAATTTATGAATGAGAAAGAGAATGAATATATATATAATGATATATATATTTATATATGTGTATAAATATTAATATGATTAATATTGCATAAAGTATGCTACATATTATAATTCAGTTATATAGAGATATAATTAATTATAATATCAAATATACATATGTGTATGATGGAAAATGGAACTGATTTAATGTTAATTGAGAATTAATATTAAATTGTGTGGGTTAATTTATAATTATAACTAATAAGGGTATTAAGTTATAATTATAATTAAGTTTAAAGGATATATAAAAGGAAGTTTTATAACCTAAAAACCCTAACCCTAGTCATTTTAACATAAGATGCAGATTTTCTGCAGCCTCCAAGGGGCCAGCCGAAATCTCCCCTTCTCCATCTCTCAAGGTTTTCGAAACTTTGGCCTTCTCTCGTTCGAAGAATCGTTCTTCAATCCCGGCGCTAGCACGCGGTGAATGAATTGCTCCGTGTGGATCAACCGTAGAGGGAAGCTACTTTGGTTCCTAATTGATTCAAAACCTACAAAGAATTAAGGTAATTCTTTAACCCTCCTTCCAATTCAATGCAATGTACATGGGTCCTTGGTGGGGATTAATCCTTTTATTTCCGCTGCGTTTTGTTTTGTGTGATTAATTCCCAACAGATAGGTGTTAAAATTTCTTGTGTTTAAATTTTTCTAATTTAAATGCGCATGGTTTCTTAGATGAAATTTTATTTTATTCATTGGATATTAATTTTGGAAATTAATATGGTTAATTGAAATTGGTCCGGGTTTTTTTGGTACAGTTACCCGGGCGACTGATATGGACTCATGGTTTCCCAATTCTAGTGGGAGCAGTTATCTGCCTGGGCTGGAGGCCCAAAACTCGTTAAGGGCTAGAACCATGATGGGCCAAAATTGGCGATTTCAAAATAATGGCTTTGGACATAATTGAAATGGGCTTAAATTCATGCATTATAACATTCTTATAAATTGATGTATTAGATGCATTTTGTATGATTAAATGTATGTATGCTTGGATGCTATTGGGCCTTATTCAAGTTGGGTAGTAATTTTCTTTTTGGGTAAATACGGCTTGCGCACCATTTTTCTTTTTTAATGTAATTTTATTTTATTTATTTATTATAAAATTTGTAAAGAAGAAGCCCAGTGGAGCGGTGTGCGCAAGTGGAGAGGCAAGCCCAGAAGGAAGGAAAAGGAGACCCACCTGATGTATTTTCTAGTATAGGTTTACTAGAATTATATTAGGATGTAATATAGGCCCATAGCTATGAACACAGAATTTTTTGGGTCTCGAAAAAAAGCCTTGATTACCACGACTGTAATTAAAGTCGTGGGATTTTGGTTACAGTCGTACGACTATAATTTAGTTACAGTCATACGAATGTCAATTCGGGGCAAGTAGCAGAACCCATACCCCTTAAATAAAAAAATAGAGGAAAATCTTGAGCATTTAATGCTCAAGATTTTCCAGGAAGAAAGACAAGATAAGAGGCAGAAAGAAGGTAAGATAGGGGGATTTTGGCAGATTTTAGATCTTAAGAAATAATTAGAGAGAGAAAGGAGAAAAGAGAGAAGGAAAAGAAAGGAAGAAAACTTGACACAAAAGGTTACATTTCCTCTTCTATTTTTTGGGATTCTCATAGTTTAAACTCAAAATCTGTTAGAAACCCCTAGGTTAATAACTTGACTTCACAGACACATCAAAATCTTGGACTTAAACCATCAGAATCCGTGACATTTGGGATTATTTTGGACAAGTTCTTTAAACCTTAATCTCAATGAAAAGGAGCAAATTTCAGTGGATTGGAGCGACACCAGGGGTCAATTTGACGTTGGATTAGCTTCTAAGAGGTAGGCACTTCTTTTCCCTTCTCTTTTTCCTGCTTTCTGGGTGATTGGTGTGATTTTTGTGCGTTTTGCTTTAGTTTTCGCGTTTCTGCTCCTGGAAATCAAGAACAGTCATGCGAGTGTTCTTGAGTGTGATGAACAGTTGTACGACTGTATTTACAATCGTACGAGTGTTCTTGATTTCCACTGTGTTTTCTTTCAATTAATTTCAAATTAAATTTTGGCGAAATTTTGATTCTGGACAGCTTACAGTCGCACGACTGTAACGCATTTCCAGAATCAGAATTTCCCTTTTGAGTTATAAAAATTTCCAAAAATCAAAAAAGAAAACTTTCAGAAAATCAAAAATCATCAAAAATGAATTTTGGAGTGTGCATTCACGACCCTAGATTTATTTTTCGGTGTTTTTGCATTTAGAACAAAACTACGACGGAGACCCGGTTCTCCCGAAAACCGACCCACCTCGTATGCTAAGTTAAAATAAACCGGAAAATGTTTTCAAAATGATTTTCTCACAAAACCAAAAATATAGGGACGTTTCAAAATGGTTTTTCAGGTCTAACCGGGCCGGCCGATCGGTTACCCCCAAATGCATGACCCCAAACTCTAAAATTTCTAATTCTATCCAACTTGAGTCCTATGTGTGGTGTGCTATATATTTGTGATAACCATCTGTTTTGCAGCTTTAATGTCTTTATTTTTATTTGTCATGTATTTAATAGATTAATCCGTGTATATTAGGCGATTGTAAATTTTCTTAGATCCTCATGTATTTTAGGCGCTTATATTGTGAGGCCGAGAGTTTTATTTTTCATTCGATCGGGTTGTAACCCTTTTAAATATTTATTTCTTTTACTTTTATTTGGTATTATTATGTATGCGCGCCGCATGTAATTATTCAATAAAATCAATTTTAGCAATTTAATGTGTCATTATAGAACATTGGCCATTTTATTTTGATTAGACATGAAATAAGGGACTTGTCCGAACCTAGATCTCTGAAAAGTGTGGCAGTTCCCGCTTTGGTTCAGCTACACTGTAATTTCCCCGTGAGCTGAGCCGGGTGGCGACTCCTATATTTTTCATCGAGATTTAGGTCTCGATTCTTTTACGAAATAATCTGATTTTCGAAAAACGAATTTCTAATCCAAAAACCCCAGCGAGGGAGGGCTCCGCCCGAAATCGAAGCGCCCCTTCCGAAAGGGAGTCTCGCGTTCCGTCGAAAACGCGTCGTCCGCTCACAGTGGCGACTCCGCTGGGGATTTCTTACAAAAGTTTTTCAAAAACTTAAAAGAATTTGATAAGCCCTGAAAAATGTCTAATCAAAATAAGGCGGATGATTCTTGTATGGAATTTTATGCATTTTTGTAGTTAGACATCCTTGCATTAGGTTAAGTATCCATTATTTAGCCCGGTGAATTGTTGAAGTGTCGCCTAAGTTCCTTTTGGTCTTGGGGGCACGGATACGAAACACCACTCATGGCCTCGTACGAACTCCTTCGTTCAGACCCTTGAGTGGGGAGAAGTGAGAAGTATATTTTGCTATAGGAGCCTTGATGTTATCCCGACTTTGGACCAAACTCATTTAAGCAACCCTAGTTGGATTCCCTCAGGATGCCAAAATAAATTGTATGAATTTTTTTCTAAATGCGCCTTCATCATCCCCGGTTGGTGATAAAAGAGAACCCCTCTTAGGAATCGGTTAGAATTTTCTCGACTTGACCACGTTTGGAGGAATACGATTCGTGTGCTATATGCTACGTGTTTCTCTTCCTTTCATAACATACCATCATCCACTTTTTTTCACAAATATAACATACCACATTAAAAGCATTTGTGTGATACTAACTCACATCTTTTGTACAACCATTTCCATTTTTCACGTTTAAATACATTAATCACCCGTGTGACATTTACATTAACCACATTTTTTGCAGCCATGCATCTTTTCATTGTGTGAAAAAAATTAATTCATATGCATCACTTGAATGTCATAAGCATTAACCAATTTATTTTGTAGCCATATGGAACACGTGTCATGCATAAAACATTCATGTGGGCCTTGAACAATTCAATAAGGGTCACACACATTACACCGCCTACCAAGTAGGAAATCATTTAGGTACTCCACGAGCACCGAAAAACAAAATTCATTTCATTCCATTAAATCACTTAGGTGCTCCACGAGCGCTGAAAAATTACATTTCATCCATTAAATCATTCAGGTGCTCCACGAGCGCCGAGAAAAAAAAAATACTTAGGTGCTCCACGAGCATCAGAAAAATTCACTTCATTTCATCAAATCATTAGGTGCTCCACGAGCACCGAAAAAAAAAATACATTTCATGCATTTAGGTGCTCCACGAGCGCCGAAAAATTTCATCACATCCATCAAATCATTTAGGTGCTCCATGAGCGCCGAAAAAATTACATTTCATCCATTAAATCAGTTGGGTGCTCCACGAGCGCTGAGAAATTTCATCACATACATTCAAACATTTAGGTGCTCCACGAACGCCGAAAAATTTCATCGCATCTATTAAATCATTTAGGTGCTCCACGAGCACCGAAAAAATTCCATTTCATGCACTAAATCATTTTGGTGCTCCCCGAGCTCCGACATCCGGCCCGTGTGCCAAGCGCACGTTCATCTCATGTCACATCACAAAAACCCAAGGTGCTCCCTGAGCGCCGAAACTTTGCCTATGTGCTATTCTAACCACGTTTTCGTGTAGCCATTTTCAAGACATCAACATAAGCATGGCATTTATTCTAACCACATTTCCATGCAGCCACGACGTTTTATTTGTGTGCCATGCACATTTACGTCCTATATATTATTATCTTTGCAAAGCATACACGACATCATCATGTATGTCATGCATCCTAACCACGTTTTTGTGTAGCCACCTGCATTTTTTGTGACACAAGCATTCCCATCATTTCATATCATTTAAATTAAGGACATTCTGAGAATACCCTTCACGGTCATTTCATGTCATAACATATCGGGAGTCCTAAAACTACCCGTGTTCTGCCCGTGTATCAGAATACACTTGGCCATTTCACTAGACCATTTTAGTCAATATGAGACCACAATGGTCTTAGGGCTTTTTTTTCGTGTAGCAGGTCACACGACATCATTGCATGTCTTCACGTCATTTATCATTGGCGTCGTGGGGGTGTCGATGTTCTGTTGGTGTGTCGTGATCCATTTCAGATTGTTACATGACATTATTGTATCATTTGAGGTGCTCCACAAGTACCGGATTATTATGCATATAGGGGCATTTCATGACATTACTAAATCATGAAAGGTGTTCCATGAATGCCGAACTTCCGTCCGTGTCCTTACATACACGAGACTTGTCTGTAAACATCATCTCATATCATATGCCTCAAAAGCATCAGAACTCTGTCCATGTGCCAGCCCCTATGTGACCATTTCACTTCATCTCATAGACCTACAAGGTGTCAAAACTCTGTCTGTGTGTCGGCGCATGCGTGATCATTTTACGATATTGACTAGGTGCTCTAAAAGCGCCGAACCCCTATTTGTGTGGCGGTCCACACATGTTCTTTTCGCATTATCTCTTGCATGGCATCGGGTGTTCTTGGAATTTCCAAAAAAAAAATCATCCTCATCATCATCTCCCTCGTGACATCATATATGCAACTCATTATTCATCCACATACATATCCCATCATGCATTCATGCCTATATCATCTGTGATTTGGTATTCTTCATGCGTATGCGCCCGTCAATACTAATAAGTGTTCTTATCAGAGGGAAAAGGGAAAAGATTTCGAGAATGGCAAACCTAATGAACTTCAACTCCATAACGGATATCGTGGAGGATCATATCGCCTCATCATGATTTCGAAAGGCGGTCAGGAAGGAAGCGGTAGCAATGCTGAGAGAAGTGCTGGGAGATGATCTTAACAAAGAAGAAAGACTGACATCAAAGTGCACCGAATTGGAAGTACGAGTGGCAGAACTCGAAGGGAAAATGAAAAACATTGTATTCTCATACTCCAATATTGATGCTAGTGAGAAACAGAATGCCCAGATAGCTAACACTCACCCTCGACACCTTGGAAGGCCCTCTCTCCAAGATTCGGGTTTGCCAAGGCTGACTGATGAAATAGAACTGAAGAGGCCCCTTAAGACGAAGGTTGATACTGACTCCATTCCACGGCATACCAAAAACTCACTTACTGTGAGTAGCGGAAAAGGCTTTTTTCCATGGGCTGACTCATTAGGCAAGCTATTCCTCAGATGTAGAGAGGAGGGTCTCCTACATAGTATCAGGCCATTTGTAAAGCCGGCAAAAGCACAAAAGAACAATTTCTACAGCTATCATGTGATACTGGGCCATCGGACCAATGATTGTTTTGCTTTAAGAAAGGAGATCCAGAAGCTAGTCGACGATGGGAATTTGGAAACCTCAACCCTCTCTGATAAACAACCAGGGGCAATCAAGGAGAGCACCAAGGAAATTTCTCAAGTCTCCCGAGGAGAGGAATATGATGAAGAACTTCAGAGTCTGGTTTGACAAGAGTGGGTCGAGGATGCTGAAGCTGAAAGGGTGACCAATCGGAAAATAATCAGATTCTATGAGATCAATGCCTCTTGGAGATTCCGTTTTTACAAGGGACTCATTTTGTTTGTGGGATGTATTGAATTCATCATGAATGCAATGAAATTTATTTTCCTCTTACTTATGTGATGATTACTTGTACATGGCATTATGCACGAATTTGACCATCTGAAACGACATATCCAACACACATACTATCAAAATGCATGACATCATTCTAAGTATTGTGGGGAACCTAAGAGTGAACCTGGTCCTGAATGAACTCTCTCTTGAAAGGTGAGCCTGTGAGATAAATAAAATGATACGATGGTAGCACTCCCGCTGAGGCATCTGCAAAGACACTACCAATCCTGGCCTAGAGCTTCAACTTAAAAGGCACACACGAAACCCAAACCGAAGAAAGCCCTCCTTGAGGCAAAATCAAACTAAAAAGCACTCCTTGAGGCACCCGAACCTAAAAAGCCCTCCTTGAGGCAAAACCAGATCAAAAGGCCCTCTTTGAGGCACCCGAACCTAAAAAGCCCTCCTTGAGGCAAAACCAGATCAAAAGTCCTCCTTGAGGCACCCAAACCTAAAAAGCCCTCCGAAAGAAAAAACCGAATCAAAAGCCCTCCTTGAGGCAAACACCAAAAAAAAAAAAAAAAATCTCCCGGAGGCAAAATTTGGTCTCACATCCCAGAAAGTACCCTATACCAAAACCCTGAAAATAAAAACCCAAGCTTATCCAAAGCACCAACCACCAAGAAATTCAAATGACCTTCACCATCCACCTTATTGTAAAACTCTGAACCATTCCTTGATTGTAGTGCATGTATAATCTTGTTTGCATGACATTCCTGTGCACATGACATTACATATGCATTGTTCATCCAAAAAGGCATATTAAGCATACATGACATGCACGAATTTGAATGCAGCAGGAAAACTAAGAGGTGGCTGTGGCTTAGATTTAGTCCCTTAAAAAAAAAAAGATCAGTGCAAACGGCATAATTTCTCTCTCATATGGCAGCTATAATTAACACGGGAATGACTCACCATCTCAATCTCCATTGCCACCGGATCTTTCGCACCCTTTTTGTGAAAAATTTGGACTTTCTCATTTTCAAACAACCTATGAAAGATTTGGGCTCCTACATATTTTCAAACCCAAAACACTCCCCATCTCGACCTTCAAAACCCTTTACCCTCCGTTCAAGTCCAAAGAACAGTCTGCTTATGAGTTCCTTTATTTGCCTATGGACTCCAGGATTGGAGGAAATATTGGTTATGCACTCATGAACTTCACCAACAGTATTGGGGCAACCAGGTGTTACAAACCCTTTAACAATCGTGAACGGGAGGACTTGCAAAGCCTGCTGTACCAATATCCAAAAGAAAGTTGCATTTACCAATCATTTGAAGAACTCAGTCTTCAGCCACAATGGAAGTGACTACTTACCGGTGGTTCTTTCATTTTCTGAGGCCGTACTTTGAAGGATTAAAAGTTGTGTTCACCTTTGAGAACTGTGCTCGAGTTGGAATCTAAGGTGAATTGGAAACATGCATATGAGGTTAAACTCTTGGAGGATCCAGTGGGTAATCAATTGATGCAGTTCAATGTTCAGCTGTACACTCTGACATATGTTAAAAAAAAAAAAGCTCCAATATGGAAAATCGAAAGGACATATTGGTAATTTGAAGAGGCATCAATCAAAACTAGGGCCACAGGATTTTCCTAATGCATCCACATTCATTATGTCATAGATGTTTTATATTCAATTTTGATGTTCAATATGCATTCGTCATGTCATTGCATGTCAATGCCCACATACGGGTGATAGCGCGTAGCGAATCATGTCTGATTCAGTGTTTTATACCCCAAATACAAACCTCTAATATTAGGGGCTGGTAAAGGCCAAACCACTGGATGTCATCAGCAGTAATGTTCTCACAGCTTCTGATGAACATTGTCAAGGTGTGCTTTCCAATCTCAAAAGGAATCCATATGGAGAGATCAATTCAGCTGGAACGCTCGTGCAGAACTCTTGGACCATTCAAAAAAAAAATCACAAAGACAAAATTTCTGACACGGAAAACCCAGAGGACGTGTTGGTAACAAGAAAATGGTGATGTCTAAAGTCAGAGTCACTATTAATTTCTCTATTGTACTCATTATGATGTCGTTGTAATGATATTATGCATGTTTGATATTCTGCTTAGACGTTCATATCACATACATCGTGCTATTACACATAAACATCCATCAGTAGGTTGTTGCATCCAAGTCCCATAACAATAAAAATGAAGTTCATGTTGTGTAAAGAAAATCCAACACACAAAAAAAAAGTGTGAAACAGAGCACTCAATCTAGCTCTCATCCTCTCCCTCATCCTCCTCCTCCTCAGACTCACTCTGATGTGTAGCCCTATAGGAATCAAAATCCTCCTGCACTCGGGTTAGATTAGCCTGTAGCCTAGCTACATCAGCTCGCATCCAATCCGCCTCCTGGGCCGAAGCCAAGGCCCGAGCCTCAAAAGCAGCTACCTGTCTGGGCTGGTCCTGGAATATCTGCACTCAAGACTGCAAAATAAAAATACAAATTAACATGCATACATACATTCATACACATTCATGCATTACATAAATCATAAGATAATGCAGAAACTGTAGAATACTTACCGCCCACATGGCGTTCTCCTGGACCAGTTAAGCCTCCAAGCCCAAATGCTGGTAGGCTATATCCTCCACCTGAGCCAGGAGGGATCTAGAACACACAAGAGCATCAAAAAAAAAAAAAATTGAAGACTTACATGGGTGGTGTCTGCCGGGGCAAACGTAAGCTGCCGCTCGTGGTGAATCGGCACCTCCCTAAAAGCGAAGTTGCCATCCAGCCCTATCAGACTAAAGCCAGTCCTGAGGTCTGTCATCAACTGCCCCTCCACCATACCAGTAGCCTGAAAAGCAGATGCTGCATCACTACCAGCATACACGGGATGACTCTTATCCTGCATCAGGGCATGCCCACCAGTAGTGGCGGTCTCAGCACCCTCGCCCGCCGGGCCACTCGTCTGAGTGGAACTGGATCTCCTATGCCTCTTAACCTACAAACGGAAGAATATTTAAAAAAAAACGAAAGAAGTAAATACCTGACAAGTAGGAGGGGCCGTCAGCGCATCACCCTTGACTGGCAGTAGACACTGGTGGATAAATGTTGGATAATCACCGTCAACGGTATCAGCACGGTACCTATCCCCGAAAATATCAGGATCCACAGCAGGATCGGTGAAATGAGGCCAAAATAGTGAGAGCGGGAGCCGCGGAGGTACAAGCCAACCAGTAGGGCCGTCCACATGGTCAGATAAACGGAGGCACTCACCCAGGTACCACTCCTGGGACCTCGGGCGCTCTAAGATAAACCAGCGGTCTTCAAACTATGTGAATGTCTGTACAAGTAAAGAGATGGCACCCTAACCATGCCACGGATGGTGCTAGATCTGTAAAAATATAGCAAAAGAAATTCAACACAGGTAAATAAAAGTTAAATTAGATTTTCCTTACTAATGAGATTTGTTTGCTTACCCTCTGCCAGGAAGCATCAAGCAAACTTTGCCTAACCTCCTGTAAGTCCTGACCAATGCCCTGCCACCCTTGCGTCCAGCAGCGCAGAACGATCGACTGATCATCATCCTAGACGTCCCTAAGCTCCGGCGGCTCTAGGATGCGATGCTTGAAGGCCCAAATTTGTAATTAACAAGAGTATAAAAAAAAAGAGGAAAAGATAATACCAGAAGGCCGAACCAGAAGCTTAGGATCTCCTGCTGCCTACCCCTGGCACATAAATCCACTCCGTAGAATCGCTGCCCTAGTGTAACTCGAGCCAATCCAGAGTAAGAAAGGCAACCAAATCCACCAGAGCTGGCAGCAGTGTCATATTACAAGTACGCTGCTCGGTGGGAAATAAGGTGCAAGATAGCAACACGAGCACATAGCCCGAGCGCACCTCTCCACGTCCACCTCTGATAAGTCTGTACGAGCAGCCCAGTAAGCCTCCACCCATGAGCACAGAATCTTCCCCTTCTCAAGGATGCAGCCAATTAGTCGGCCAATATAGTCATCCACAAGCTGGTGACGAGTCAGATAGCAGTTGCACATGATTGGAGTCCTGCCGAACCCGAATCCCGTGATCGCAGCAAAATCTGAGGGAGTGACGGTGAACTCCCCGATGGGCAGATGAAACATGTGGGTGGTGTAGACCCACCTCTCACATAAGGCCGTCAACACGGCATGTGTAGTGTGTGGCGTGCTCGTAGGCAACGACATGATGAAGGACTCTAAGCCCAGAATCCTAACCCGAACCCTCACGGACTCGGGAAGGCGGTCCCACCAGACTCGGGTCAAGGAGAGATTTCTGCGATTGGAAATCATCTGATCCTACACATTCGGGAAATATAACGTATACATATTTAATTTTTACATAATTAATTATCGGCTTAATCAACATTTATTAAAAAAGGGCATGCATATGTTATAAAAAAATATCTCTGTTTTTAGCTACAGTCGTACGACTGTAGCACGTGTCGCATGAGCGTGGCCACAGTCGCATGACTGTTCATCCTACAGTCGTACGACTGTTCATAATTTGCAAGTCGCACGACTGTTCATACACCTGTGGACAGATTTCAAAATTCATGCGATTTTCACGGTTTCTAACTCGTTTTTCCTAGTTTTGTGTTCCTATTAACTACAGGGGGCTCCTACCATGCATTCTACTCAATCAATTCACCCAGAAAGCAATAAAACATGCCAAATCAGATTCAAATATTCAAAGGGAAAAATATTAGAAAACTCAAAATTAGAGATAGAATTCAAGTACCAACCTGAATGGAATACAGATGGGAACCCATCTCCAGCAAAATCGGGATCTCCATCCTGAATCTGATCCCAAAGTGCTCCATGTACCATGGGTGATCGTACCCATTGGAAACACTGATAAAAGGGATATCCTCTGTGTTATCCAGTCTCTGAATCAAGTTTTTGGAGAGTTTTCTCACTTTCTTTCCAAGCTTCTTCAACATTTTCGCAAATTTGGAGTTTGGGATCGGTTTTTTCTCTAAGGGGAAAACTGAAATGAGAAGTGGGAGAGAAAGGGGCGGAAACGCCCATTTTATTTTTCAGCCCCGTGAAGTACAGTCGCACGACTGTACTTCGTCTATAGTCGTACGACTGTAGGTGAATTTCAAATACAGTCGTACGATTGTAATGGAAAAAAGGGGGGGTGTGAATTTTCAATTTATTTTCTTTATTTATTTCCTAAACCCTACTTTATCACCAAATGCTTAATTATTCCCCACGGAAAGATATTTCAGTAATTTTGCAGGGCCAACTCGTCAGCGACTAATTTTTCCAGCAACGGTCCACCTCGTCCAGGGGCACGAAACCTGAGAAAACTCGTGAAAAATTCACTTTAAGTACAATTCCACCAAATTGCATTTTCGACATACTGTATGCCAAGTCATACCAGTTCGTTACACACTTCACAAAATCTCAGTCCACCGTGACTTTAAAACGGAACCGGAAATTCTGTGTTAGTTCGTTGAGTGTGCCAAGTTGCACACGGCTGTCACGCCTTTCAACCAATCTCAGCCCACCACGACTATAAAATGGAACCTGAAATTCCATATCAGTTCGTTGAGTGCCCCAAGTAGCACACGGTTGTCACACCCTTCAACCAATCTCAGTCCACCACGACTATAAAACGGAACCCGAAATTCTGTGTCAGTTCGTTCAGTGCGCCAAGTCGCACACGGCTGTCACACCCCTCAACCAATCTCAGTCCACCATGACTTTCAAACGGAACCTGAAATTCCGTGTCAGTTCGTTGAGTGCGCTAAGTTGCACACTGCTGTCACACCCTTCAACCAATCTTAGTCCACGATGACTTTAAAAAGGAACACGAAATTCCATGTCAGTCCGTTGAGTGTGCCAAGTCACACACGGCTATCACACACTTCATAATTTCAGTCCTACATGACTATAAAAGGTAACCAAAAACGCATCTACCCGTATTTATTCTTGATCGAATGGGGAAAAAGTTTTGTTTTAAAATTATCGATCAAGGAATAAATACACTCACCAATTGCACACTACAAACACCATGGCTCTGTATGGTAGGTCATACGCGGCTATCTGGTCCCAAAAGTCATGTTTTTGATGGCGTCCTCCTTATGTGAAAAGGATCATAGGGAACCGCTTGGCTCCAAGAGCCGTATTTCCCCGGTGTCTTTCTTATGTGAAAAGGGATAACCGCCTATCTACCAAAAGTCTCATAAAATTAACCCATAAGCCACACACGTGCAGACTACCTTTGATCTCGTGTTCTTTATCGTGTACCTAAATCTGTGCAAAGAATCGTACTTTAGCTACACGAGGGGCAGCCTGTGAACACAAAAGTTTTCGGTTCTCGAAAAAAAAAGCCTTGATTACCACGACTGTAATTATAGTCGTGGGATTTTTGTTACAGTCGTACGACTGTAACTAAATTACAGTCATACGACTGTCAATTCAGGGCAAGTAGCAGAACCCATACCCCTTGAATAAAAAAATGGGGGAAAATCTTGAGCATTTAATGCTCAAGATTTTCCGGGAGAAAGACAAGATAAGAGGCAGAAAGAAGGTAAGATAGGGGGATTTTGGCAGATTTTAGATCTTAAGAAATAATTAAAGAGAGAAAGGAGAAAAGAGAGAAGGACAAGAAAGGAAGAAAACTTGACACAAAAGCTTACTTTTCCTCTTCTATTTTCTAGGATTCTCATAGTTTAAACTCAAAATCTGTTAGAAACCCCTAGGTTAATAACTTGACCTCACAAACACATCAAAATCTTGGACTTAAACCATTAGAATCCGTGACATTTGGGATTCTTTTAGACCAGTTCTTCAAACCTCAATCTCAAGGAAAAGGAGCAAATTTCAGTGGATTGGAGCAACGCCAGTGGTCACTTCGACGTTGGATTAGCTTCTAAGAGGTAGGCACTTCTTTTCCCTTCTCTTTTTCCTGCTTTCTGGGTGATTGGTGTGATTTTCGTGCGTTTTTGCTTTAGTTTTCGCGTTTCTGCTCCTTGAAGACTGTTCTTGAGTGTGATGAATAGTTGTACGACTGTATTTATAGTTGTACAAGTGTTCTTGATTTCCAGTGTATTTTCTTTCAATTAATTTCAAATAAAATTTTGGTGAAATTTTGATTCTGGATAGCTTACAATCGTACGACTGTAGTTACAGTCGCACGACTATAACGTATTTCCAGAATCAGAATTTCCCTTTTGAGTTATAAAAATTTCCAAAAATCAAAAAAGAAAATTTTTAAAAAATAAAAAATCATCAAAAATGAATTTTGAAGTGTGCATTCACGACCCTAGATTTATTTTTTGGTATTTTTGCATTTGGAACAAAACCACGACGGAGACCCGGTTCTCCCGAAAACCGACCCACCTCGTATGCTAAATTAAAATAAACCGGAAAATGTTTTCAAAATGATTTTCTCACAAAACCAAAAATACAGGGACGTTTCAAAATGGTTTTCCAGGTCTAACCGGGCCGGCCGACCGGCCGACACGGTTACCCCAAATGCATGACCCCGAACTCTAAAATTCCCAATTCTGTCCAACTTGAGTCCTATATGTGGTGTGCTAATATCTGTGCTAACCATCTGTTTTGCAGCTTTAATTTCATTATTTTTATTTTTCATGTATTTAATAGATTAATCCGTGTATATTAGGCGATTGTAAATTTTCTTAGATCCTCGTGTATTTTAGGCGCTTGTATTGTGAGGCCGAGAGTTTTATTTTTCATTCGATCAGGTTGTAACCCTTTTAAATATTTATTTCTTTTACTTTTATTTTGTATTATTATGTATGCACGCCATATGTATTTATTCAATAAAATCAATTTTAGCAATTTAAAGTGTCATTATAGAAAATTTGCCATTTTATTTTGATTAGACATGAAATAAGGGACTTGTTCGAACCTAGATCTCTGAAAAGTGTGGCAGCACTATAATTTCCTGGTTGAGCTGAGCCGGGTGGTGACTCCTATACTTTTCATCAAGATTTAGGTCTCGATTCTTTTATGAAACAATCCGATTTTCCAAAAACGAATTTCTAATCCAAAAACCCCACGCGAGGGAGGGCCCCGCCCGAAATCGAAGCGCCCCTTCCAAAAAGGAGTCTCGTGTTCTGTCGAAAACGCATCGTCCGCTCACAATAGCAATCCATTTTACTTATTTAATTATGCTTTATATTTATTTGCATGTATGTATGTATGATCCAAACCCAATTTCACCTGCCTCTGCATGTAAGCTGTTATTAAATGAATCTAATAACCTAATAGAAATTACTAAGTTGTTTAAAAGTCCTTCCCTTATTCAAAACCGACTCGAAGTGCAGATATGCCAGTTGTAGACCATGCCCTCGTTGGATGCACTAGAGTATCGTTATTTTGTATTGGGTTGGAGTATGGGATACTCTAACACTTGGATGGAGGTTTTGACTTAGCGTGGGTAGTAGGATTCTCCTGGCCCTAATCACAGATGGGTAAGTGCCAACAAGCCCATCAAATTGAGAGTCCCTAGGTTGGGATTGGACGGCGTTCCTACCTAAATAATTAGGGTATAGTTTTTCCAGGCCCTCGTCTGGCTATATCTTAAAGAAATATGGATCTCAGCCCATGAGCCCAACAACTCGGGTTAATTAATAATTTGATTCACTATTAATTATGTATGGGAAACAAAATAAAGTCCTTTATTAACACTCTTAAAATTTTTCTGTGTAGAATTTTAAATGGCAAATAACAATTCACTTTCACTGCAATCTATCCTGGAAAGTGACAAGCTTTCCAGTCCTACCTTCTTAGACTGGTCTAGGAACTTAAGAATAGTTCTAAGATAAGAGTCAAAGGAGTATGTACTGGAAAGGCCTGTACCGGCCGCGACTCAAGGACGTAATCCACCAGCTGCCCAGTTGGAGGAATACGAGGTGCATGTTAAGGATAATAGGGATGTGACATGCCTTATGTTAGCATGCATGGTCTCCGAGCTACAAAAGCAGTTCATGGACCATCAGGCCTATGCTACGATAACAACTCTAAATAAGATGTTTCAAGAGCAAGCTCGTCAGGAAAGGTACCTGACCAATAAGGAATTCCACTCCTGTATGATGGGGGTTGGGACATCTGTGAGTGCACACGTGCTCAAGATGAAGGGTTATCTCGATACTTTAGCCCATCTCAGATCACATATCTCACAGGAGCTGGCGGTGGACACAATGCTTGCCTCCTTACTGGATTCTTATGATCAATTCATCCTGAACTATAATATACAAGGGATGAATCTTACTGTTAGTGAGCTACATGGGATGCTCAAGCTTACTGAACATTCGATCAAGAAGACTCCACCGGTGCTGCTGGTAAACAAGGGGAACCCTCCTTTTATGAAGGGCAATGCCAAGGAAAAGGCTAAGGCCAAGGCTAAGAAAGCCAAGGCCAAGAAACCAAAGGCCCAGCCCAAGGCCAGTCCTGAGGATGTCTGTTTCAGGTGCAAGCAGGCGAGGCATTGGAAGAGATCATGTCCCAAGGTATTGGGAGAGCAGAGGAAGACCCAGGGCGCGTCTTTGTCAGGTATTTATATCATAGACATTAACCTCACTGTTTCAACATCCTAGGTATTGGATACTGGATGTGGTTCTCACATTTGTCGCAATATGCAGGGACTTAAGAACAGGAGGTCACTGGGATCGGGGGAGGTGGACTTGTGGGTTGGAAATGGGGCAAGGGTTGCTGCCATAGAGATCGGCAAATATCACCTCATGATGCCTAGTGGATTGGTTTTAATATTACATTGTTATTTTGTACCTGCTATGTGTAGGGATATTATTTCTGTTTCAATGTTGGATATTTCTGGATTTAATTTTTCTATTTCTAATGGAAGAATTGTTTTATCTAAAAAGGGATTATTTTATGGAGAAGCTGTATTAAGTAATGGCCTATATATCCTGGATTTAAATCAAACCATTCATGTCTATAATATAAACACTAAAAGGGTTAAGCCTAACGAACTTAATCCTCTCTACCTTTGGCATTGTCGTTTAGGCCACATAAACGAGAAGCACATAGCTAGGCTCCACAAGGCTGGAATCCTAGGGTCATTTGACTTTGAGTCATTTGATGTATGCGAAACATGTTTACGAGGCAAAATGACCAAAGCGCCTTTTAGCAAGAAAGCTAAAAGGGCTACTGGCTTATTGGACATAATACATTCAGAAGTATGTGGGCCCATGAGTGCAGCTACCAGAGGTGGACATCGTACTTCGTCACGTTCATGGATGGTTTCAGTAGATATGGCTATGTCTATCCAATGAAACATAAGTCTGACACCCTTAATAGGTTCAAGGAGTTTAGGAACGAAGTACAGAATCAGCTAGGCAGGAATATCAAAGCCGTTTGGTTAGACCGAGGAGGCGCGTATATCCTAGAGTTTGACTCATATTTGAGAGAGCATGGAATAGTTCCACAGCTCACTCCTCCAGGAACACCACAATGGAATGGGGTGTCCGAACGGAGGAATAGGACCTTGTTGGACATGTGTTCCGGGATTTTCTTACGAAAAAAAAAAATTCGAAAAAAAAAATTCGAAAAAAAATTAGAAAAAACATTCGAAAAAAAAAAAAATTTCTACAGTCGTACGATTGTAATTACAGTAATACGACTGTATTATCGGGGCAGGTGCAGAACACCATACCCATGACATAAGAAAGAGGAGGAGAGATTTTGGGCAATTAATGCCCGGATTTTGGAGAGAAAAGGGGAAAAATGAGAGTAGAAAAAGAAAAAAAAAGAGAGAGAAAAGGGAGATTGGATTTCTGGTGAAAAATTTAGAGAGAGAAGGAGAAAAGAGAGAAGGAAAAGGAAAAAAGAAAAAAAAACCACAAAAACTCATCTTTTTCCTTTTCTATTTTCTTTAATTCTCGAAATTAAGATTAAAATTTGATAGAAATCCATAGGTTAAGGAGTTAGCTTCACAAACAAATTGAAATTTCGGGCTAAAACAATCAGAATCCTTTGCAATTTGGATTTTTGGACATAAAGCCCCCAACTTCAATTCAAGGGAAAAAGTGCAAATTCTTGTGGATTGGAGCGCCGCCAGGGATCAATTTCGACTTGGAGGGACTTCTAAAGGGTAGGCGTCCCATTTCTCTTTTATTTTGCTTGCTTTCTGGGTGTTAATTGTGATTTTTGTGCTTTTTTATCCCTTTTTCTGCGTTTCTGCTCCTGGAAATCAAGAACAGTCGTACGACTGTTCTTGAATTGATGAACAGTCGTACGACTGTAGTTACAGTCGTACGACTGTAGTTGATTTCCAGGTGGTTTTATTTTCAGCTTGTTTTAAATAAGTTTTTGATGAAATCTTGAATTTTCAGCATCTACAGTCGTACGACTGTAGTTACAGTCGTACGACTGTAGTTGTGTTTCCACGACTGTAGTTTATAGTCGTACCCCTGTAGTTCTCAGAATCAGAATTTCCCCTTTAAAACCCAAAAATTTCATAAAAAATCCATAAAAATCCATAAAAATTCCCAAAAAATCCCAAAAAATCCCAAAAAATTAGAAAACCCGAAAAATCATCAAAATGAATTTTGTTGTGTGCATCACGACCATAGATCCAATTTTCTGGTAAATTTGCATTTAGATCAATTCAACGATGGAGACCCAGTTCTCCTGAAAACCGACCCATTTAACTTATGAAAAATGCATGTAAACTGGAAAAAATTGTTTTCAAAATGATTTTTCCCATAAAACCAAAAATACAGGGACGTTTAAAAATATTTTCCAGGTCTAACCGGGCCGGCTAGCCGAGCCAACCCGGTTATCCCCCAAATGCATGCCCCCAATTCTTGATTTCCCATTTCTGTCTATTTGAGTCCTAATTGTGGCGTGCCGTATAAATTATGCTAACCTTCTGTTTTATAGGTTTTAATTTCTTTTATTTTTATTTTTGATGTATTTTAATAGATTGAATCGTGTATTTAGGCGGTTGTAATTATTTTTAGATTTTCGTGTATTCTAGGCGATTGTATAAGTGAGGTGAGAGTTTTTTATTTTTTCCATTCGATTTGGTTGTGAGCCAATTAATATTTATTTCTTTTCCTTATTTTTGTATTAAATATTTTGTATGCGCGCTGTATGCCTTTTATATTCAATAAAATGGACCTTAGATTTTGAAATACCATTCGAGAACATTGGCAATATTTATTTTAATTAGACACGAAATAAGGGACTTGTCCGGACCCGAATCTCTGGATAGTGTAGCAGCCGTTCGTCCGGTTCAGCTACATAAGAATTTCCCGGTTGAGCTGAGCCGGGTGGCGACTCTACAATGTTCATCGAAACTTAGGTCTCGGTTCTTTCATGCACTAATTCCATTTATTTTTTTCAAAGCCGATTTTCATTCATAAAAACCCCACGCGAGGGAGGGATCCGCCCGAGATCGTGGCGCCCCTTCCGAAAGGGAGTCCCACGTCCCGTCGAAAACGCATCGTCCGCTCACAGTGGCGACTCTGCTGGGGATTTCTTCAAAAAGTTTTCTTAAAAACTTAAAAGAATATTGACAAGCCCTGAAAAGTGTCTAATTAAAATAACGTGGATGATTCTCTTTTGGTATTTTATTTGCATTTTTAGTTAGCCATTTTTTGCATTAGATTAGGTATCCTTTTATAGCCCGGTGGATTGTTGAAGTGTCGCCTAAGTTCCTCTTGGTCTTAGGGGCACGAATACGAAACACCACTCATAGCCTCGTACGAACCCCTTCGCTAGGACCCTTGAGTGGGGAGAAGTGAGGAGTATATCTTGCTATGAGAGCCTTGATGTTATCCCGACTTTGACCGAACCCATATAGGCAGCTCTGGTGGGATTCCCTTAGGATACCCAAAATAATTTTGTGAATAATAATAAAATCGCGCCTTCATCACCCCCGGTTGGTGATTGAAGTGAACCCCGCTTAGGACTCGGTTAGAAATTTTCGAGACCGACCACGTTGGAGGAATAAGGTTGGAAGAATTCGTTTTGCTTGCTATGTGTTCTTCACCGTTTCGTGACACATCGCCGACGCATGCATAACATACCATAATCACCATTTTCCATACACATAACATACCATACACAAACATCTTTGTGTGATACTAACCCACATTTTTTATGCAGCCATTTTGCATTTTATTTCGCGTGTAAAACATTAATTCATTCGCTTGTCATCCATACTAACGATTTCTTTTTCAGCCATAACATTAAACTTGTGTGATTAGCATTTTATTTTTGACATAGCATACATAACATCATTATGTATGTCATGCATCCTAACCCACGTTTTTATGCAGCCATTTACATATTGTGTGACATGTTCATTCACTACATTTCACTTAAATTAAATTAATGGGCATTTCAAGGACGCCTATCATGACCATCCCATCCCATTTCATAACATATCGGGTACCCAAAATTACCCGTGTTTTGCCAATGCACCGGATTGCATTCGGCCATTCCACCAATATCATTTCATTTAATAAAAGCCACAACGGCCTTAGGCCCATTTCGTGTAATAATTTACATGATGCATTTCATGACATCACACCCATCCATCATAGACATCATATAACACTGTGGTCCACATCCGACCACTTCATGACATCAATTCACCATTTAAGGTACTCCCGGAGTGCCGATTAGTATACATATAGGCCCATAACATCACCAAATCATGAAAGGCGTTCCTCGAATGCTGAATCCTTGTCCGTGTTCCTGTTACACGTGACTTTCTCATAACATCATTCCATATCATATGCTCAAAAGCATCAAGACCTTGTCTGTGGGTCCGGCCCATGCGACCATTTCATATCATCTCATAGACCTATAAAGCGTCAAAACTACGTCCGTGTGCCGGTACACACGCGACCATTTCACGAATTCATTAGGTGCCCCAAAGGCGCCGAAGTTCTGTCCGTGTGATGGCTCACACGTGACGTTTTTGCATAAACATTGGGTGTTCTTGGAATGCCTCGAAAAAAAAATAATAAAAAAAAAAAAAATAAATAATAAAATATATTCATATCATCATTCCATACATAATTCCACTCCATGCATCTCAAGCATGTTCAATGTCTTAATTTTCATGTCATATCACGTCATTCATTCACGACCCTAATACCTCCTGTCTACCCCCAAGCAGAATACACTGGAGCGACCTTGGACAAGATCCCAAGCTTCAAGGGCGGCTAGGAGACAGAGGGTAGTCGAGAGTGACAGTGATTCTGAGCCTGGGGAAGGAGTGAATATGGCAGAACAGACACCGAGCATGGCTGATGTTTTGAGAGATTTCTTCAGGTCGCAGGATTTCCGCGACATGTTAAAGGAAGAGATGAGGGCAGTCGTTAGAGAAGCTGGTGAGACCGGTGGTAGTGGAGCCGGGAAGGAAAAAGAAGCTGAGTCATCCCAACATGGTGGTGATGCTTCGGCTAGTCTTGAAAACCTGCAGGAGATAGAGGCAGCTATGGAACAGAGGATGAAAGCCAAGTGCTCTGAACTAGACGAGGTCATGGCCCAGTTGAAGAAGGGGGTCGGGATCAGTGCTGAATCCAAGAAGGGGGTGAACGTTGATGCCATGATCAGTAGGGGCATCGAGACATTTCCTATTGGCTTCCAAGTGCCGAAAGTCCCCACTTACAAAGGAATGGGCTCGCCGGAGGCCCATGTGAATTTATATGCCCGGGTTATGCTAACAGCAGGCACTACAAAGCAACAATTGATTAATCTTTTCCCTACCACACTGGAGGGAGGTGCTTTGGGATGGTATAACTCACTGTCAGAGGAGGAGCAATCTGATTGGGAAATTTTATCTGCTGCCTTCATCAAATACTACAGCTTCAACACCAAGATCCAGGTGAAGCTGTATGATTTGGAGAGGGTGAAGCAGAAATTCAACGAGCCCTTTGATGAATACTACCAGAGGTGGATGAACAAGATGATCCTCCTAAAGAACCGCCCTAATGAAGACGAGCTTATACAAAAGCTCATTGATGGCAGCAAGGATATTTTCAAGAACAACATGAAATTCCATCCCTTCAAGGAGCTTAGTGAGGTCTATAGCATGGCCATGAAGATAGAAAGGGATGAAGAGGAGAAGCCAGCTGGTCAGAAATGGGGAAGAAGTACAGGGTATGGTTCAGGGTATAGATCAACCACAGCAGCTGGGTCTGGCAGTGGTTCTGGTTCAGGTTCTAGTGGCAAACAGGGGCAATCATCAGAGGTGAAGCAGGTTGAAGTGGCTACTGTGAATCAGCAGCAAGGTAATCAGAATAGGGGTCCTGGAGGACAAGGCATATCGCCTTGGACTCTTACTTTAGCGAAAATATTTGCCAAGTGTAGAAATGGCGGCCTGTTGCAATCCTTAAGGCCATTTGAGAAGCCATCAAAAGCTGACAAAGATAACTTCTGCACTTATCATGTGGTGACAGGCCACCGAACCAACAACTGCTACAAGCTAAGGGATGCCATCCAGAAGCTCATTGACGAGGGAAAACTGCAAGAGCCAGCCAAACCCAGCACTAAAACCAACCCACTACCGGCATTCGAGAAGCGGGTTAACATGGTCCAGTCGGGGTTGCCGGCTAACTTTATATTTGCCCAAGTTCTGCAAGCAAACCCTATGATTCAGGCAGTGGCGGTAGGGGAACCCGAAGTGGAACCCGAGTGTGAGAAGAAGGGGGGATGTAAGGAGATCAAGCCCATAAGTCTGGATGATCTTGACTCCGAAGATGAGTACGAAGAATTTGACAGAAGAGAGGCTGTTAAACTCCCAGCTGTTGAGAAGCTGAAGATTTCAGAAGTGCAGCACGTGACTCGAAGTGGAAGGGTATATCAGCCGGCAGATCAGACGAAAGATAAAGCACCGATGAATGGGTCGGGCAGTACTTCGGCACCGGAAAGAGTCGAGAAAGAAGACTTGGTCATTTCCCAACTGAAGAAGACCCCTGCATAAGCTAGTTTGTGGCATCTACTTATGACCTCCAAAGAGCATAGGGAGGCTTTAGTGAAGAAGCTATCAGAAATTGAAGTCTCCCCTATAGCTTCACCAGAGGCTATGTGCTGCTTGCTAGACAAAGTCCATGCTGGAGCTCCTAATATTGTTTTCTCTGAGAAAGACCTACCAGCAGAAGGAAAGGCTCACAACAAGGCTCTTTACATTAGAGCCTATATCATGGATAAGGTGATGCCGTGCGTTATGGTGGATGATGGCTCAGCTCTGAATATTTGCCCAATGAAAATGTTACCGTTTCTAGGCATGAATGAAGAAGTGTTGAAGAGGTCCTTGACAGTCATTCGGGCGTATGATGATTCTAAAAGAACAGTGATAGGGACCTTTGAAACAGAAGTGGAAGTTGGGCCCATCAAGTCCATGGTTGTTTTCACAGTGATCGATATCCCGGTCACATTCTCCTTATTGCTTGGAAGGCCCTGGTTCCATCCTTTGGGAGGTGTTCCTTCCACATTGCATCAGAAGATTAAATTCTCTATGCGTGACAGAATTGTGACTATTGAGGCAGACACCCAGTCGATGGTAGCTGCAGTGGATGAAGGAGTGGTTCCTTTTGGCGGATTCCAAATTGCTGTCATTAAGGAGGAGGAAACGACAGATGCCCCTATGGTCCTTTATGAGAACTACATGCCAGAGTGGCTATCCCGATATCTGTACAAGCTGAACTTTGTCCCGGGAATGGGACTCGGGATTAATTTGCAAGGTGTGCCAGAATTCAAGATCGACTCGAGAAAGTCAAAGCAGTACGGCCTTGGTTATGTAGAGGGGTCATCCGAGCAAAAGAATCTGAAAAAGGACAAGAATGGCAAGGCCATGATGAAGCCATTTTTGAAGGCGGGAGAAAGCCTTTACAAGGGCCAAGCTGAACCGGTGCTGGTTGGAAATGTCAAGTACCCTGGCTTTGAGATCTTTGCAGATGTTGTGGATTTTGAGAAAAGCCAGGAAGAGCCAGTAGCCCCTGTAATGGAAGAAAAAGCAATTGCTGAATTTGAAATTTTGAAAGGAGAATCGTCTGAGGTGATAGCAGAAACCATAGAGGTGGCCGAGGAAGAAGATGAAAAAAAGACCTGTGCCGAAGCTACAGAAGTGATCTCGGGAGCTTTGACTGCTGCATTAACCAAAGCTTTTGGGAAATCCAAGGAAGGATTTGGCGAAGAACTGATGGCCAAAGTGAACTTAGACTCTGTGGTTACGGAAATCGCCAAGATTATGGAGAATGCTAAGGCACAGCTGGCCGAGAAAGCTGCAGTCCCAGATGATGCTCTGGAAGGGAAGATGGAAGCTGAGGAAGAACAAGGCCCTCCGCCTGTGGAGGATGAAAATGATTTTGTTGTATCTATTTCTTCCATTTTCAATGTAACTGATGTACTTTATGATAAGTTCAATGCAATGAAATCCCAGTTTGCTTACTTGTGTGATGTTTATCCTGATAATTCTGTGCATGCATTTAAGTCACCATCAAGCATATTTAGCATACATGACACTGCATTGCATGAAATCAATATAAGTACAGATGAAAACCCTAAAATGGTACTTATTTCACATGAGCTAAAATCCGAGGAAGAAAGAGAATTAATAAGAATACTCCAAAAACATGTTAAAGCTTTCGCCTGGTCATATGAAGACATGCCGGGTGTAGATACAGAAATAGCAGTGCATAAAATCCCAACGGGCCCCAAGTTCAGACCGATAAAGCAGAAGTTGAGAAGACTAAGGCCGGAATGGGCCACACTGGTGAAGGAAGAAGTTGCCAAACAGATAGATGCCAGGTTTCTCGAAGTGATGGAGTATACGGAATGGCTAGCCAACATTGTCCCCGTGCCTAAAAAGGATGGAAGGGTCAGAGTATGCGTTGACTATAGGGATTTGAATAAAGCATGCCCCAAAGATAACTTTCCACTACCTCATATTGACGTATTGGTTGATAGTGTAGCAAAAGCGGCAATGTACTCCTTCATGGATGGCTTTTCAGGGTATTACCAGATTCTAATGGATGTGATCGACAAGGTGAAAACATCATTCATCACAGAGTGGGGTACTTTTTGCTACAGAGTGATTCCTTTTGGATTGAAGAACGCTGGTGCCACTTATCAGAGGGCCGTCACAACTCTGTTGCATGACATGATTCATAAAGAAGTCGAAGTGTATGTCGACGATATGCTTGTTAAATCAGCAACTCGGGAGGAACACCCTGTTATCCTGGATAAATTTTTAACACGCATTGGAGAGTACAACTTGCGACTTAACCCCAAGAAGTGCATATTCGGGGTCACATCAGGGAAGTTGTTGGGCCATGTAGTTAGCCAAAGGGGGATAGAAATGGACCCAGATAAAATCAAAGCCATCCAAGATATGTCAGCTCCAAAGACTGAAAAGGAGGTCAGATCATTCCTGGGTTCCTTGCAGTATGTCAGCCGCTTCATAGCCAAGCTAACTTCTACTTGTGAGCCAATCTTCAAGCTATTAAAGAAAGATCAGCCGGTTGTGTGGGATGACAAGTGTCAGCTGGCATTTGAGAAGATCAAGGCTTACCTGGTAAAGCCACCAGTGTTGAGTCCTCCAATTCCAGGGAAGCCTCTGATTTTGTATTTGGCAGTTGAAGAATCCTCCATAGGGGCAATGCTTGCACAAGAACAAGATGGCAAGAAGGAATATCCTATTTATTACCTTAGCAAGAAATTGCTGGAGTATGAAACCAAGTACACACTGGTAGAGAAGACATGTGTGGCAATGATTTGGTTGACCAAGAAGCTGCGCCACTATTTCCAATCCTACAAGATACAAGCCGTGGCTAAAGTGGATCCAATGAAGTATCTCTATGAAGCACCGGCTTTGGTTGGGAAGCTGTCCAGGTGGTTGTTACTTTTGTCTAAATTAGACATCGAGTACATCACGAAGAAAACCATTAAAGGGCGAGCCGTGGCAGAGTTTCTGGCAAATCAACCCTTAGAAACAGATTACATGGAGAATCTGGAATTCCCTGATGAGCAACTAGCCATGGTGGAAGTGAAAAGGTGGGTCATGTGTTTCGATGGGGCAGTGAATAGGAAAGGCGCCGGGATCGGGGTACTTATAGCAACACCGGATAGTGAGGTCATTCCTTTATCCAAAAGGCTGATCTTTCCTGTAACCAACAATGGGGCGGAATATGAAGCATGCTTGTTTGGAATGGAGACTCTATTAACCTTAGGAGCAAATGATGTCTTAATTGTTGGTGACTCACTTCTAGTGATCAGGCAAGCTCGGGTGAGTGGGAACTAAAAGAAGAAGCCTTACGGCCTTATTTGGAGCTGCTACAGTTCAGAAAGGGTTTATTCGGCCAGTGTGAATTCAGACATGTCCCCAGGGATGAGAATAAGATGGCTGATGCATTAGCTACTTTGTCCTCCATGTAGGAAAATCCAGAAGAGACACAAGCTCAACCACTGGTTATAGCCACTTCTAGGCATCCTTGCTTCGAAGTGCATGAAGTAATGGAATTATCAGCCGAAGAAAAGCCATGGTTCTTTGACATTTACCGGTATGTTAAGGAGGGAGAGTACCCAGAAGAGGCCAGTGCTGCTGATAAGTTGACACTGAGAAAACTGGCTAGTCAATTCAGAATCTTCGAGGAAAAGTTGTATAAAAGAACAGCACATGGGATTCTTTTAAGGTGTCTAACAGAACAAGAAGCAGAAGATGTGATGCAGCAGGTACATGCAGGATCCTGTGGGCCACATATGAACGGGCTTGCCATGGCCAGGAAGATTATGAGACAAGGGTACTTCTGGATGACAATGCAAGCAGACTGCATAAGAAAGTTGAAGAGATGTCATGAGTGTCAAATCTATGCAGACATTAGTCATCTTCCTCCACTTGAACTTCAGAATCTAGTGTCTCCTTGGCCGTTTTCAGCATGGGGGATAGACATGATTGGTGAAATTCATCCAGCTGCATCTAATGGGCATAGATTCATAGTTGTGGCAGTTGATTATTTCTCCAAATGGGTCGAAGCGGAATCCTTCACTAATGTTACAGCCAAGCACATGGTCAAGTTCATCCAGAGAAATATCTTCACTCGGTATGGGATTCCTCATCACATAGTAACAGACAATGGAGTACAATTTCAAGGGGCAACGGCTGAGCTATTTGTAGAACATGGTATTGAACATCATAAGTCTTCCCCATACAGACCTCAGGCTAATGGTGCAGTAGAAGCAACTAACAAGGCAATAAAGAAGATCTTATCAAAGATGGTAACCACTTACAGGGATTGGGCTGATAAACTCCCTTATGCTCTTTGGGGTTACAGGACCAGTGTCAAAACACGGACAGGGGAAACTCCTTATGCCTTGGTATATGGAATGGAAGCAGTGTTGCCAGTGGAGATAGAACTCAAGTCACTCAGAGTTGCCCGGGAAGCTCAATTACCAGAGACTGAATGGGTTCAAGCCAGGTATGAACAGTTGGCAGCATTAGATGAAAGGCGACTAAAAGCACTGGATCACCTGCAGATGTATCAGCGCAGAATGGCTAGAGCCTATAACCGAAATGTGAAGTACTCTAAGAGGCAGTTGAAAGCAGGAGACTTGGTTCTAAAGCAACTAAGGCCCTCAAATGTTGATGTTAGGGGCAAGTTCAGACCTAACTGGGAAGGACCCTATGTGGTGAAGAAGGTGTTATCAAAAGGCGCTGTCAGCATCATGGACATGGATGGAAACGAGTTCACCAACCCGATCAATCAAGACAGGCTAAAGCTTTATCATGTATAAAAAAATAAAAAAATAAAAAAATAAATAAAATTAAAAAAAAAAGAAAGAAAGAAAGAAGGAGAGGTCTGCTAGGCTGAAAACTCGAAAAGAGCGGTCTAGGCAAAAGTTAAGACACGAGAGAAAATAATCAGTCGGAAAACCTGAAAAGGACGGCTGGTGACGGATTCTGGCACAATGTGAAAAGTGTACCATTTAGGAACCAACTTGTTTCAAATGTACTCATTTTGACTTCATCAATAAAGTGAAGTGTTTGTTTAAATATATTTGCATGGTTATGACAAATGCACAAACAAAGTTGTCTTGCATAAACACACATTCAAAGAAAGCACTTTGCATTCAACTGATCAATATCATCGCATTATTTGACAAATGAAAATGTATCAAATACATGCAATTTAAAATCTCTTATCGTCCTCTAAAGTCTAGTTCATCTTCCCAGACGAGCAATAAAGGGTCACAACACCATTTTAGTCAAATCTAAAAAAAAAAAAAAAAAAATGCTCGCTGAGGTGAAAACCGAAAAGGCACCTCAGGCAAAAATTAGAGCGGCCCGCTAAGCTGAAAACCCATATCGGCCAGTTTAGGCAAAAGTTAGGGCATATGAAAAGCTCGCTAAGGTGAAAACCGAAAAGGCGCCTTAGGCAAAAGTTAAAGCGGCTCGCTGGGTTGAAAACCTGATTTGGGCTACCCAGGCAAAAATTAGAGCACTTAAAAAAAAAAAAAAAAAAAAAAAACTCATAACTTCCTACGAAGCAGGAAAAACAGAACATCCTCCGTATTCCCCGCAGAATTCGTCACATCACTCCCCAGCATAGTTTCCCATACTATTCCCCAGCGGAGTCTACATAAGGAACATCATCAATTACTTCCCCGCAAAGTCGCCATGTTACTCCTCAGTGTAGTCTACACAAAGAACACCACAATTGTTTCCCCAGTCAAGCTGTCACACTCTTCCCCAGCGGAATCTCTACAAGGAATACTACGATCATTTCCCCAGCAGTCACCTCACTCCGTCGATAATCACCAAACAATGCCCCAAGAAAAGCAAAATCAACCAGGGGCACAACATATCTCTCCAGCGGAAGACAGGAACGTCCAATAACAGAAAATACATACATATACATATACATCATCATGCATCCATACATTGCATAAATCAATTACTTATCCCCAGCTAGTCTTCATTCTTGATCGAAGGGGCAAAAATTTTTGTTTAAGAATCTCTCGATCAAGGAATGAAGACTTGCCATTTTAAGTGCAGGAATTCATCCCTAGCTTAATACCCTCAGCAAGTCAGCAAATCCGCCTCGAGTAATGTAAACTCGGTATCGGCCCAGGTCCGCTCCATCACCTCAACTTTCTCCAGTGAGTCCGCCTCGAGTAATGTAAGTTCGATATCGGCCCAGATCCACTCCATCATCCAAGTCCCCTAGCAGATTCGCCTCGAGTAATGTAAACTCGACATCGGCCCAGATCAGCTTCATCTATTTCCCCAGTAAAGTTCGCCTCGGGTAACCTAGACCCGGTATCGGCCAATTTCTTCATCAATTTCGCCTCGGGTAACATAGACCCGGTATCGGCTAATCTCATCTCCAGCGTCGCCTCGGGTAACCTAGACCCGGCATCGGCCTATCCGCATCAACTTTGCCTCGGGTAACCTAGACCCAGTATCGGCTTATTTCTTTCCCCAGTCTCGCCTCGGGTAACATAGACCCGGTATCGGCTTATCTCATCAGAGGGTTCATTCCAGTGTTCGCGGCGCTTTGATTCGCGCTCTCAAATTCATCATCTCAGATATTATAAACCTGAATCTAGGTGTCGAATTCGATTACGCGAGGGGCAGCTGTAAGCGCCGGGATTTTCTTACGAAAAAAAAAAATTCGCAAAAAAAAAAATTCGAAAAAAAATTCGAAAAAAAATTCGAAAAAAAAAAAAATTTCTACAGTCGTACGACTGTATTATCGGGGCAGGTGCAGAACACCATACCCATGACATAAGAAAGAGGAGGAGAGATTTTGGGCAATTAATGCCCGGATTTTGGAGAGAAAAGGGGAAAAATGAGAGTAGAAAAAGAAAAAAAAAGAGAGAGAAAAGGGAGATTGGATTTCTGGTGAAAAATTTAGAGAGAGAAGGAGAAAAGAGAGAAGGAAAAGGAAGAAAGAAAAAAAAAACCACAAAAACTCATCTTTTTCCTTTTCTATTTTCTTTAATTCTCGAAATTAAGATTAAAACTTGATAGAAATCCATAGGTTAAGGAGTTAGCTTCACAAACAAATTGAAATTTCGGACTAAAACAATCAGAATCCTTTGCAATTTGGATTTTTGGACATAAAGCCCCCAACTTCAATTCAAGGGAAAAAGTGCAAATTCTTGTGGATTGGAGCGACGCCAGGGGTCAATTTCGACTTGGAGGGACTTCTAAAGGGTAGGCGTCCCATTTCTCTTTTATTTTGCTTGCTTTCTGGGTGTTAATTGTGATTTTTGTGCTTTTTTATCCCTTTTTCTACGTTTCTGCTCCTGAAAATCAAGAACAGTCGTACGACTGTTCTTGAATTGATGAACAGTCGTACGACTGTAGTTACAGTCGTACGACTGTAGTTGATTTCCAGGTGGTTTTATTTTCAGCTTGTTTTAAATAAGTTTTTGATGAAATCTTGAATTTTCAGCATCTACAGTCGTACGACTGTAGTTACAGTCGTACGACTGTAGTTGTGTTTCCACGACTGTAGTTTACAGTCGTACCCCTGTAGTTCTCAGAATCAGAATTTCCCCTTTAAAACCCAAAAATTTCATAAAAAATCCATAAAAATCCATAAAAATTCCCAAAAAATCCCAAAAAATTAGAAAACCCCAAAAATCATCAAAATGAATTTTGTTGTGTGCATCACGACCATAGATCCAATTTTCTGGTAAATTTGCATTTAGATCAATTCAACGATGGAGACCCAGTTCTCCTGAAAAGCGACCCATTTAACATATGAAAAATGCATGTAAACTGGAAAAAATTGTTTTCAAAATGATTTTTCCCATAAAACCAAAAATACAGGGACGTTTAAAAATATTTTCCAGGTCTAACCGGGCCGGCTAGCCGAGCCAACCCGGTTATCCCCCAAATGCATGCCCCCAATTCTTGATTTCCCATTTCTGTCTATTTGAGTCCTAATTGTGGCGTGCCGTATAAATTGTGCTAACCTTCTGTTTTGCAGGTTTTAATTTCTTTTATTTTTATTTTTGATGTATTTTAATAGATTGAATCGTGTATTTAGGCGGTTGTAATTATTTTTAGATTTTCGTGTATTCTAGACGATTGTATAAGTGAGGTGAGAGTTTTTATTTTTTCCATTCGATTTGGTTGTAAGCCAATTAATATTTATTTCTTTTCCTTATTTTTGTATTAAATATTTTGTATGCGCGCTGTATGCCTTTTATATTCAATAAAATGGACCTTAGATTTTGAAATACCATTCGAGAACATTGGCAATATTTATTTTAATTAGACACGAAATAAGGGACTTGTCCGAACCCGAATCTCTGGATAGTGTAGCGGCCGTTCGTTCGGTTCAGCTACATAAGAATTTCCCGGTTGAGCTGAGCCGGGTGGCGACTCTACAATGTTCATCGAAACTTAGGTCTCGGTTCTTTCATGCACTAATTCTATTTATTTTTTTCAAAGCCGATTTTCATTCATAAAAACCCCACGCGAGGGAGGGATCCGCCCGAGATCGTGGCGCCCCTTCCGAAAGGGAGTCCCGCGTCCCGTCGAAAACTCGTCGTCCGCTCACAACATGGTCCTCTCAATGATGAGTTATGCCTCTCTCCCAATAAGCTTCTGGGGACACGCTCTCAAGACAGCTGCTCTCATTTTAAATAATACTCCGACTAAGGTAGTGGAAAGGACCCCATATTAGATATGGACAGGCAGGGAGCCCAATGTGTCTTTCCTGCGGATTTGGGGATGTGAAGCACATGTCAAGAGATTGACTGGGGGCAAGCTAGAACCCAAAATTGATAAATGTCTGTTTGTGGGCTACCCTAGGGAAACCAAAGGGTATTACTTCTATAACCCCGACGAGAACAAGGTGTTCGTGGCAAGGAAGGGGGTCTTTCTTAAAAAGGATTTCATTTCCAAGAAAGACAGTGGGAGCAATGTTGAACTTAGGGAAGTTCAAAGCTCAAGAGCTCATAAAGAGGATAACTCGGAGACCTGGGTGGAGCTTCCACAGGAGGAAGAACCGACCTAGGTCACACAAGAACCCAGAAGGTCCGGTAGGGATCGTTGGGAACCGGAGAGGTGTGGTTTCCTTGTCACCGATGATCACACTCTTCTCGTCTTTGATGAGGAAGAACCCAAAACCTACCGGGAGGTCTGCAAATTGGTGTAAAGCCATAGAGGCAGAGATGCAATATATGTATGATAACCAGGTTTGGAATCTGGTTGATCCACCTCCGGGTGCTAAGGTAATAGGTTGCAAGTGGTGCTACAAGCTAAAAGCCAATAACACCTCCAAGGGGCGTTTGGTTGCAAAAGGTTTCAAACAAGTCCATGGAATAGATTATGATGAAACTTTCTCACTAGTCGTTATGCTAAAATCCATTAAGATCTTGCTGGCCATAGCCGCATGGTACGACTATGAGGTCTGGTAGATGGATGTCAAAACAGTTTTCCTTAACGGAAAGCTACTCGAGGATGTGTACATGACACAGCCTGAGGGTTTTGTCAATCCAGAGTATACTGGGAGGGTATGCAAACTTCAGAGGTCCATTTATGGACTGAAGCAAGCATCCCAAAGTTGTAATCTTAGGTTCAATGAAGCCATAAAGGAATATGGTTTCATATAGAATCAACATGAGCCTTGTATGTATAAAAGGATTAGTGGGAGCATTGTCACATTCTGGTATTATATGTGGATGATATCCTTCTTATTGGAAGCGTCATACCAACACTACAAGGTGTAAAGCAGTGGTTGTGTAAGTGCTTAGCAATGAAGGACTTAGGCGAGGTTGAGATGATCCTAGGGATCAGGATTTAGAAGGATAGATCCAATTGGCTTCTGAGCTTAAGTCAAGCCACATATATAGACAAGGTTCTGAAAAGATTCAGCATGGATCGGGCCAAGAAAGGTTTCTTCCCGATGAGCCATGGGCTGAAACTTAGTAAGAAGAACTTTCCTAAGACAAGGGAGGACAGGGAGAACATGAAATTGGTCCCATACGCCTTAGCTATATGATCAATTATGTACTCCATGCGATGTACGGGAGGAACACTGGAAGGCTGTCAAAGCAATCCTCAAGTACCTTAACCAGACTAAGGATAGCTTCTTAGTGTATGGAGGCCAGGAAGAGCTATCAGTTACGGGGTATACTGATGCAAGCTTCCAAACCGACCAGGATGAGTATCAATCACAGTCTAGTTATGTGTTTTTACTAAATGGTGGTGCTGTAAGCTGGAGGAGCTCAAAGCAACAGACCATCGCGGACTCTATAATAGAAGCTGAGTACATTGCAGCATGTGATGCAGCTAAGGAAGCTGTGTAGATAAGGAAGTTTATCACTGAGTTGGGAGTAGTACCTACTATCCAGGATGCGGTTGATATCTTTTGTGCCAACAATGGGGCCGTTGCACAAGCCAAGGAGCCCCAGTCACATAAAAACATAAAGCACGTGCTCAGGAAGTTTCACCTCATCCAAGAAATTGCCGAGAGAGGTGACATTTCATTGCAGAGTGGACACCGAGGATAATGTCGCAGATCCTTTGACCAAGGCGCTGGCTCAGCCTAAGTACGAGGGTCATACTAGATCTATAGGGATTAGGCCCATGCTTAGGTGGAACTAGTGCAAGTGGGAGATTGTTGGATATGTCCTAGTCCCGAGGCATTGGACCTTGCATTTGTATTATACATTTATTGGATTCATGTATTATTCATATCTTGTGTCATTAATAAACGCATTAATGCATTTATTATATATCTTATGCTGTATTCTAAATGAAGTATCCAATGGACATATCCATGTCCATGTTAACAAGTGTCATGCACTTGGCAGTAAGACCATGGATAGGGAAAACAATATGGCCATAAAGAGATCCATAGTCTGTTCCAGTCATGGGAATGAATGGAACTAGAGACTATCATTAACCTGTTTCTATGGCAATGTCTTACCGGCAATTAGACATGGGATGTCAACCAAGTTAATGGGTACATGTAAAAGGGCATGGTACTGGATAAATCAACTAAACGAGAAATCCACATGGTAAAGAGAGTGATTAATCCATGCCTCTGTGTTGGACACCGATATCAATGACATGGGATATGCAAGTTTAAACTACAGGGTAATGATTTCAGTTGGAGTGCCATCTCCATCTTAATTGGGGGCTATAGTGGCTTGCTAGAGCCGACCTACAGTCTATAGGCCATAGGCCCACTGCCAACATAAAGATGGGCCCCAGGATCGTACACATTGAATGTCTGAACACGGACATAAGGGATCACCTGTATACTGTAGCATACATACCAGAGAGAGAGGATTATATTAATTATATTATAAGGATCAATTGGATTGATCGAAATAATAAAATTAATATTTGCATTAGCCTTCTCAGAATTAATTCAATGAATTAATCTATGAGATTATTTCCTAGGTAGAAATATTTCACATGTATAGGTTTACATGTATCTTAATTTTATGAATGTCAAAATTAATTCCATGGTGAAATTAATTGATCAAATTAATTTTAATTTAAATGTATGGAACATATTATATGGTATAATATGTTAGAACACATGTTAAATAAAAATTAAGTTTGATAACTAATTGGACCAAACGAATTAATATTTAACTGGGCTTGAAAAGGAGAAAAGCCCGCTTAGAATTAAGAGGGATTGGGCCAAAATTTTTTTTGAAAAATTTCAGCCATCTAGGTCATGTTTTAACCTAAAGAATTCGGCCAAAGGGGTTGGGCAACCAGCCAAAAATTTCAGCGCCTCCTCTCACACTCTCATTCGATTCCATTGCTAGCACGGGTCGTGTTCGATAGACGTTCATGTACATGAACGCGGAGGGAATCAAATTTGATTTCTGGAACCATCTCTATAAGAGATATCTCGGGTGAGAAATCTTTTCTTTGTTGTTTAATTTTTAATTTTACAATTTTCATATCAATTGCTCCTGGGCACAGATTTGAGGAAATCACCGCATTCTTCTGCTTTTATTGGGTGATTTCCAGTGAAAAATCCCAACACAGTAGCACTTAAGGCAGCAACAATAGAAGGCTCATCTTCTTCAACGGTCACAACCTTCCCTTCAATCAAGAACTTCACCTTCTGAAGCAAGGTCGAGGGCACTCCTTCTAGGGCATGGAACCATGGCCTTCCCAAAAGCAGAGAGAACATGACAGGAATGTCGATCACAGTAAACAACACTTTTGACTTAACTTCCCGCACCTGCACTTCAGCTTCAAAAGTCCTAAGCACAGCTCTTTTGCTACCATCATATGCCCTAATCACGGTGTTGGATCAGCAAAGTGCTTCAGTACGCATCCCCAAATAAGGCAAGATGCTGGAGGGGCAAATATTCAAGGCTGAGCTGTCATCCACCATCACACTCGGCATCATTCTATCCATGACTTCAACCTTCAAGTATAGAGCCCTATTATGGTTGAACCCTTCCGGCAGGAGGTCCTCAACTCCAAAACTGATCTCCGAGGCTCGATTGGCTTTGAAATCCACTCGCTTGATCATTGTACATACCTCATCCGGGGACATAGTGGGGTTGGCCTCCATCTCATCAACTACTTAACCACTGCCTCGCGGTGCCTTTTTGATTCCATAAGTAAGCACCAAACACTAGCACGAGCTAGCATCCTCTTCAGTTGGTTAACCACTATGTCATCTTCTTTGGCCATTAGAGGTGATCGGGCTGCATCATTATGCATAGGGGTGGTATTCCTTCTTGGGGGTGCTGAGGGCGGTACATTAGTGGGTTGATAAACCCTTCCGTTCCTTGTAATGTGCATTACTAGCCCATCCTTCTCAATCACAGTTCCCCTTCTTGTCTCCACCGGATCAACTGGCTTTAACTTTTGGATCTCAAAACCTTCATACTCATCATCCACTTCGATCTCATCCAAATCGATGGGACCCGCCTTATTCCTTACTACAATCCCCTACTCTTCGACTACTTCCAGCTTTTCTTCACTTTCCACTAAAACTGCTCGTACGCTCGGATTAACCTTGATAATCTGAGCAAACACATAATTAACCAGCAAACCAGACTATACCATATTCACTTAACTTCCAAAGGTAGGCAGTGGATTCTTCTGAACAATCGACTTCAAAGCCAGCTCAACAATCTTGCCATCAGTGACCAACTGCTTGATGGTCTTAATCAACTGGGTGCACTCATTCGTACGATGACCCGTCATCACATGATAAGAGCAGAAATTTTCCCTATCCACTACAACCGGAGGCAAAAATGGCATCAGACCCTACAACAGCCCAGCCTTTCTACACTTGGCAAAAATCTGACTCACTGACTTGACCCATGGACTATTGACCCTCCAAGGAGTCTGTCTAACCTGGTTCACAGTAGCCACATCCACCTCTTGCACTTCAATTGAGGCTGCTTTTAGAGTCGTCTTAGAACTAGACTCGACTATGGTAGCCTTAGAACCACTACCTTTGTACCCTTAGGAGTACCCTTGACTACTTCTGTAGGAGCCCGAACTCTGTCTACCCTTTTGTTCCTCTTCTTCGTATCGCTCGATACATTTAGCAAATTTAACCACCTCATTGAAAGTGTGGAACCTTTTCAGCTTCATTTTGTCTTTATACTAGTGTAGACTACCATCAACCAGCTTTACAATGAGCGACTCCAACTTCGGGGCCCCATCCACCAAAACTTGCACATCCACCCACCTTTTATAGTAAGCTGGGAAAGATTTATTTAGCTTTTGGTGGATCCTCTCCAAATCTTCAAGAGTCGTTTCTACATGGGTGTTGTAAGCGTACTACTTCACAAAAGCTTCAGATAGGTCCTCCCAAGTAGAACGGGTGTACAAAGGCATCTTCATGTACCACTTTGCCACAGCAACCCTCAAAGTATTCAGGAACAGATTCAAGAGGTGACCTTTCCCAATTCCCATACTGGTCATCAGCCTCACATAACTATCCAAATGGGCTTCCGGTGGGCCTTCCCCGGTGTAGGGAGGAAGATAGGGAATATAAAAACCAGCCAGAAGCGTCTATTCTCCATCGGCCATCAAAGTAGCCGGGTCGGCACACTTGATGAGGTTATAGTGCACTATCTCCTTCAGCTTGGCAGTATGGCTTCAATGTCAAACAACTTTTGAATGAGATGCTTCTCCACAACAGTCTCAATCAAGGCTTCTCTCACCTTCTGAAATGCTTCATCGTCTTCTGACTGATGATCAAGCTCCCTATGGTTGACAACTCCACCACTTCCACCAGGAACATTCCCTCTAGCTCCATTCATCACTTGGACAAATTTTTCTCATTCACTTCCAACCGAAGTCTGAGTCAGTGGAACAGTCTGAACAGGGGTACCATTCATCACAGCCTGTATTTGCTCTCGAAGGGTAGCCTTAAACTTTTCAAAATTCAGGAAGTTTCTCATGAAAGTCGCCATGTCAAAAGGCATGTTCCTGTTGTTTCGGTCAGCCATTTATGATCTATTTGCTTTTTCCAACAAAATATGACTATCAACAGGTAAAGAAGGCAACTGAACCTCAACCTTCCGATCCGAATCTGACCCCTTCCATGGTGACTGGTTCTGATTCAACCAACTAAATTGGTTGACTCTGCTCTGACTTGACATGAACTAAACGCTTTGAGGTTCGACTCCAAACTGTACATTCAACATAAGGTTAGAATTTCAGATGGATGTCGTGGACCTAGACTTGACACACTAAGTGGCGTGTATGGCATGTTCATGTTCATGATTGAATGATGTCTCATGGGTAGGGACGATGATGAAAATACCCTTATATTTTCCTTCTTTTTATTTTGGACGTTCCAAACATACCCCATGCTATACGAAAGACGATGCAAAAATGTCACGTGTGAGCCGTCACATGGACAGATGTTCGGCACTTTCTGGGCACCTAGTGGATGTCATAAAATGGTCATGTGTGTACCAACACACGGATAGAGGTTTGACACTTCATAGGTCAATGAGATGATATGAAGTGGTCATATGGGAGCTGTTCCATAGACAGAGTTTTAATGCTTTTATGGCATCTTGGATGAAGTGATGTCACAAACAAGTCACGTGTAACTTGAAACACGGACAGAATTTCAGCGTTCGTGGAACACCTTGTATGACTTAGTAATGTTATGAAATGCCCCTACATGTATGTAACAGTTCGACGCTCATGGAGTACCTCGAATGAATCATCAATGTTATGGAAAAATCTGACATGGATCGCGTGTTGGAAATGCCCTAGTCCTGAGGCATTGGTCCTTGTGTTTGTATAATACATTTGTACATTCTGCAGTCTGCATCCGTCTCGTAGAGAGATGTTGTGGTAAGTTTTGAAACTCTCCTTTTATGCCTTAAGTTTTTGATTTCCACATCTTAAGCTCCTGGGACCGGATTCGAGGAAATCGACGTGTATTTCCGCTTTTATCGGTCGGTTTCCTGTGACAAATCCCAACATCGCGACACACAAGCAAGCCTTTGGCATCTCCTTGACACCAATGATGAATGGACATTATGCCATGTAATGATATTGTGTGACCCACCACCTAAATATGAACCTAAGACCGTCGTGTTCTCCTAGTGAGTGAAATGATGTAATGAAATGGCCAAGTGCAATTTGGTGCACGGGCGGAATACGGGTAGTATTGGGACACCCGATATGTTATGAAATGAAATGGTCATGAAGGGTATACTTAGAACATCCTTTCATTTTAGATGGGATGAAATGAGATGAATGTCCATGTCACACGAAATGCAAGTGGCTGCACAAAGACGTTGTTGGGATGCATAACACACAAGATGATGTCATGTATGCTTTATGGAATGTGAACACACAGGATGTACATGGCACATGAAAAAGACCATGGCTGCATGAAGATATGGTTAGTATAATACCATATGTATGATAATGCTTCAAATGGCTGCATCAAAATGTGGTTAGAAAATGACACACGGATGATGCGTGTTTGATATTGCATGTAAAGATCAAAGATAAAACAACCATGGAACAAACGTTAGCACATGCAACAACATGCTCTCCCTTCCAACCTTATTCCTCCTTTCGAGTGGTCACGCATTCTTCATAGGTGTTGGGTCTCTTTGATACCAATCGGGGGTAACAAAGGCACACTCTCAAAGTCCAATTTATGTTTTGGTAGTCCTAAGGGGAAGTTACTAGGCCATTACATGAAGGTATGAGTCGGTTCCCATAGCAAAAATACACTCCTCATCATAGAACACAATGTAAGGTTCATGCGGTGCTATAAGTGGTTTACCCCCTCGGGTGCCTCTAATCCTAGTAGAAGAGGTAGGTCACCTTTGGAAATAAACCGGGCTAATCATGTGTTGGAGGGATTGAGAAGAGAAAATGTCATGCTATGCGGTTGTGAATGAGATATCGGATTATGAATTAATAATTGACCACAAGTGAGGATACACTTCAATTGTTGCCTAAGTTCCTTAAGTTTTTATGAAAACTTTTTTAAAGAAACCGTTAATCCCCAGCGGAGTCGCCACTGTAAGCAAACGACATTTTTCAAAAAGCATGGTGAAGCGGAAATCGAGGATTTTCTTTTTGAGGCAGTGAGTGTGGTTTGAAAACGGGTTTTAATCTTCCTTTAACTAAACCTTTCATTTTATTAGGAAAACCTTTTTTGTAGAAAACTTAATTTTAAGTGTGAATTTTGGAAAACAGATTTTTAGAAAATCCCAATTTAAACTTAAAGATCTCGAAACCTAAATTTCATGATCAGATACAGAGTCACCACCAGGATCAGCTCATCCAGGAAATTCCAGTACAACTCCTTACCAAGTGTAGATGCAATACATGATCTAGAGATTCAGGGTTTGGGCAACACATATACTAATCCTCAACTTGTTTTCAATTATTATTTCATAATACGATATGACATTCACTTAATTCTACCCATTTTATCTTCTTTTAATTTTAGTTAATGCTCATGCAAATGACATAAATATAAATCATAAATAAAGTGCGAAAAAATAAAGTATGGCCAAATTATGCAACCCAAAACAGAAAAAAACTCTCATCCTCACCATTTACAACAGCATAGATACACGAGGATCTAAAAAGTACAATCACCTAGATACACGAAATGGTCTATTAAATGCATCCAAATACAATTAGTACAAGTATACAAATCGCATCAAGGACTCACATAAGACAGAATAGGGGTATTTTGGGAAACGAAATCATACATGGGGGGATAACCGAGAAGTCTGGATGACTACTCGATTAGACTTATAAAACATTTTATAAAACGCCCTGTAGATTTTGTGAATGAAAACCAATTTTGAAAATGATTCGGCTCATTTTACATGCATTTTTCATCTTTTAGTTGGCCGGATATCCCGAAACCCGGGGGTTTTGTTCATGATTGGGCCTAAATTGAACATCCATCTAGGGTCTGGAAACATAACCACACCAAAATTCATTTTTGAATTAAAAAGAGAAACAAAATTACAAGGTAGAGGCCAAAAAGGGCAAAACTGTAATTTTGTTTCGTCAACTATAGCCGAGCCACTGTAGTATGCTACAGTCGCACCACTGTAGTGGATGGGGTGGCTATAACACCTACAGCCAAGTGGTTGTAGTGCTCCAAAAACACTAATCCGGTTTTCTCTCGTGTTTGGAAAATCGTTTTGGTGTTTTGGTGGTTTCGAATAATCTGGGGTTTCTGGAAACTTATGAAATCGACAAAATAAATCCAGAATGGATCAAATGAATCCGGAAATTCCTAAAAACCCAAAATCATCAAAACCAAATCTCACATCCATCAATCAAAAACCCAAAAACCGCAAATCTAATCATATGTGGATGTGATCCGACCGATATTATTCATGAAAAACACATTTGATTTGAAAATGAAAGTGTTCTCGGTTGATTTAGGGCATTTGGAGATTCTGCTCTAGAGATTACAACCGAACGATTGTAATTAGAGGACTTTATCCACACCACTATAGGTTACAACCATGCCACTGTAGTCATCAGACTACAGCCGAGCGGCTGTAAGCATTGAATGGGGCGCTATAGTTGGGTTTGCACTTCCAGCTTTGAGAAAAATACAAAAACAAATACAATCAACATCCAAATCAATTCAAAAAGAGTTTTTAAGGTCTCTCAGAGTATACCTTGTCTGTGTTCCTGTGTTTTGGATCACCAAAAATAGATTCGAATGCCGGAAAACTTGTAAGAATCACGAACAACCCAAAATCATTCATAAATCTCCAAAACTCGAACGGAACCCCAAATCAAACCAAATGAATGTATGATCAATCAAAATCACTCACAGAATATGAATTCTCACAGAACCCTAATGATATCTATGGATTAGATTAAGACTTTAGATAATTTTTAGATTGAATTTAGGTTTTCTCCTTTTTTCTTCTCCCTCTAATCTCCTAAAAAGTCAAAACCCTAGCTTTCTTTGGTTGTGTTGCAGAATGCTCCCTTTGTTTTTTGACCTAATTTTCGTCCCATTCTTTTATATGGTCTAATTTAGGTTAAAAATCCTGAATTAATGATAAAATACACCTTATTTAGGAGAAAATTAAATCTGGTAACTACAACCGAGTGGCTGTAGGGCACTATAGCCAAGCGGTTATAATAGCCAAATTTACATTTCTCACCCTTTCTCACTTTTCTCTCCAGTTCTCTTATGTGCTCACTTGACCTTCTTCGGGGCTCCACACTAAGACTTGTTACATTTCTTCGGTTCATCCGAGACATCTCCGACGTCATTCCTGTCATTTCGAATCCGCATCACATTTATCCGTGAAAAAGGTAACAAAGGCTTTCATCATCGAGGTTGGGAAAAAACCCGTGCTCATACTATGCTTGCCTCCTCTCTACCACTCGCGGCCTTGATGATCCATGATAACATGGTGATGCATATGTGTTTCTTTTACCTATTAAGTTTGTGCACGTATGGTGTGATATGATATGTGATGTGTGATGTATGCATGTGTCTACGCTCAGTTAGAGAGGGAGAAGAACCACACAGGTCAGCTAGAGCATTTGGTTGCTTTTCTATAGCAGCAGAATGCCAATTTCATACAGGCAAACCAGGCATTCAAGAGAGATAGCAGTAGCAACACTGGGGAGAATGAGGGGGACAATGGAGACGATGATGATGATGGAGACTCCTAGTCTATTGATTAATTTGATAGGGATACTGATTTCTGAACATTTGGATTCTGTTGATTTGATATTATGGATTTTGGTACATGCACTGTAGCTGATAGAACTAATTTAGGACTTGAACAATTTTGCCTGTTAGAATAGAAGTTTGGTACACTTTATTAACAATTTCTTGGAAATTTGCACATGACCTGGTATGAATGCAATGACTTAATGATAGACATTTAAATGTGATGACATAATGCATGCATTACAATCATTTAAACATGATATTAAACATTCATAACATTATAACCATATAATCAAACCTCAAAAGTAACATTGACTTTGATCAATAGCCTCTCTCGTTACCTGTGCATCCTTTTTGGTTTTCCACATAAGAGATTTTCCCCCAGATGCCTTACCTAGACCCCTTTTCTTAACTTTTTAGTCTACAAGGCTATCCTGACTTTTGCTTAAGGCCCCTTTTTCAGATTTTCACCTCAGCAGACTTTTTTTTGTGATGAAAACGCCAGCAATCTTGCTTGGCATGGTTTCCCTGATTCATACTGCTTTAAGCGTAAGATCTTTGGATATTTCTTTAGTGACTGGCCTTGAGAATTCTGCTTGCATTTTCTTCCATGTGATGTTGTGTCAAGATGCCTGTTGCGCTTTGAATCCAAGTTTTCTGTTGGTTTCCTTCAAACTTGGTAGCTTTAAGGGCTCTGTTCAAATGACAAGTTGATAGGCATTGATTGGATAGTGGTGGTTAATCTGGGTATTTAGGTTTTTCAACATTCGCATGAGGTGACATAAAGTCTTACTTCAAGTGCATTCCTTTTGTTACCACAGTGGATGGTGGATTGATGTCCTTCGATTGGATTTGGTACAGATAATTTGATTTTTCCTTATTTTGTCAATTCTGATTTTTTTTAATGATATCCTTGTACTATATGAATTTCTTCTTTTGCCACATTGTTCATTCATTCTTTGTGTTTGAGAATTAATGATAACAAAGGTCATAAATTTGAAATAACCCCTTGTTTGCCCCTTGGGAATGTCTGGCGCTTCACATTCCTTATGGTGAGTTTGATGATTTCTTACTTAGGTGGGATGTACTGCTTCATGTTGGTGAGATCGAGTTCTTGGAGAGACTTAGTTTTCACTTTTAGGCTAGCACTTTGTACGTGCTATGGTGTTTGGCATTCGGGTTCTCTGTGGTGGATTATGTTGGTGTAAGGTCCCAAAAAGAACTTGGCTCTTTTGTTTGTGAAACTTTTTAAGGTTGGGTTTAGGCATGAAAATGTGCCCTTGTCTTAGTTGACTGAATGTTGTAGCTTTGCACTGAGGTATTTGAAGCAACATGCTCTCTCTGCATTGGTTCAGGCAGTTTCTTGTAAGAATAATGGATATTGGTTTCCGAATTGATGAGTGATGAGTGATATTGTCATCGAGTTGTTCAATTTACACACCCCTTCAAGGGAGAACATGATCGAAGCCAGATGATTGAATGCAGACATAATGTCATGCTCATGTAAATGCTACATAAGTAAGGATGAAATAAGATGCTGAATTTTCATCACATTAATAGCAAGAGTTTCAAATGTTTATGAATTGCCATATATATTACAGACAAAACATTTACTACAAAAAGGAGCCCCTGAAATGTCATGCCATCGCTTTACTTCTCTCACGGAAGTCACAGTAGTTCCCCTTCTTTTCCATTGAGCAACTCTCTCAGCCTTGGACTTTCCCCTCTACTATTCCTAACTTCCCTTCATGAACTAACCTCTGTATATCTTCCTTTAAATGGTGACATTCATCAGTTCTGTGACCAGTTATCATGTGATATGCGCAGAAGTTGTTCTCATTTGCTTCAGTTGGATTCTTGAAAGGCCATAATGGATACAAAAGACCTTTCCTCAGACATTTAACAAATACCTAAGATAGCTATATAGACCATGGAGGAATTCAATAGGTGCTTTACCTATGTTTTTGATAGATTGCCACAAAACATTAGTCGCCAACTCTACTTCTCCTTCAATAGTCTGGTCATCTGTGGTGGTATATATGGCCTTGAGTAGATTCTTCAGTTGTACCATTGACACTCTGGTAGCCGTCACTTCATCCACAAAGCTAGTATTGCTCCTGGAGTAAAGGCAGATTTCATTTCTAAGTTCTACCATCGTCCTCTCTAACATTTTGCATCTAGCATCCAATTGTCCCACCATTGGGTCCCCTTGAAATTCCAAAGCCACTTCCTTTCTGATAGTGCCAAGGAGACAATATGGAGAGATGGGGCCCCTAAAGAAATCTATTCAGAATAAATCAGGCTGCCCCTGATGTATCACTAGAACTTGCCCTTGACTTGAACTAGCCATTCTCGAACTACCAATTACGACTAAACTGCATGGGCTCCTATTCTAGTCCCTTTCGATTCTGATTGTCATTCTATATACATCACTCAAGGTATCATAACACTGGCATTTCTTGTTTTCTTGGTAAATTCTCAGGCTTCCCTTTAAGAGCTTACGGATCAATTCATCTTCACTGGGCCTCTTTTTCAGTAGAAAATAGCGATTAAAATTTTCCCTCAACTCCATGGTTACAAGACCCATGATTTTGATAGAATCAAAGAAAGAAGAAGAGAATAATTAAATTTCTCATCTTATTCATCTCTTTTAGAGACTGATGTAGAGAGCAAAATGTGTTTCCTCCACAATCCTGTACCCGAACAACTCTAGAATCGGACTCTTGCTAGCGAACAGAGACAAACAGAACTTGAATTGTACCAAGGAGAATTTCAGCTCCCTCTCTCACTATGATGGCCGAATTCTATATGGTGGCTAGGGTTAGAGAAATAGATTTAAGGCTCCCTTTTTATACTCCTTGTATAATTATGTTTTAAATTAACTTTAGGTTAAATTTTAATTCAATGAATTAATTTAATTTATGTAATTGGAATTAAATTAAACCATATAATAAGATTCCAATTGACTTAATTAAATCCAATTCATTAAATTTATTTCATCCAAAATTTAATTTAATCTGACCTTAAATAAATACAATCTGTGTATTTAATTTTCTACCAAGGAAAATATATTTAATTAATTCTTGACATATTGTAATTAATTAATCAAATATAATCAATTTCTCTTTTATACTAATTTAATTAATTTGACAAAACCTATCGTCATTAATTCAATTAACCGAGTTTCAATTCTAAGTACACCCAATGTGCACATTTCTGATATATTACAAGTTCATCTGTTCTATGTGTAAAATCCTGTGGGTCAATCTTTATGTTGGCAGTAGACCCAGGGCCCACAGACTGTAAGTGGGTTCTAGCAAACCATTACAGCCCCAATTAAGACAAAGACTAGTAGTCTCATGTGAAAAATAACCCGGTAGTATTCTTGTATATCCCATGCCAATTGAGATCGATGTATAAGCAAGAGGCATGGTTCCAGTCAAACTCTTCTATGCTTATTCATTCATTGATTCCAAGCAGACCGATGATCATAAATAAGTATCCCAACTTCTTCGTGTTGGTGTGCCCTAGTTCTTAGGGCGTTGGATTCTTGTATTTTGTATTATATGTTAAGATTCATTGTATGTATACATCATTTATGTCACATTAATAAAGGCATTTAATCTATTCCATTTATATCTTGTGCTATAATATGAATAGAGTATCCATTGATTGATAATCATAAAACATATCCAAAGTCTATTCTAATCGTGGGAATGAATAGAATAATAGACTTGTATATTCGATGAATATATGGTAGTTCTTAACTAGCCATAGTACTTGTAAAGTCAGTAATGAATATAGGTACAAGTTCTAGACATAGGACTGGATCGACCTGCACAAGAAAGCCACATGGTTGTCACATCATAGGTCTTTCTTGAGTAGGACTCTTTTATCCTTAAACCAGATTTCATTATAATATTAATATAGAATCCAGCTCACTTTGACATATGCCTAACATGTCTATAAAAGGATGCTAAATATGGGTATGACTGGGTGGACAAGTGAACATATTGATATTGATGATGAAGTGATGGAATTGCCACTCGAGTAACATCAAGATGATATCAATGGCCATTTGATGAGTGGGAGTGATAAGTGTATAGCCATACCCAAATGAGTTAGCTGCTTATTTGTTTAATCTACTCAAGATCAAGAAATATAATAAACAACAGATGAGGATGAGGGACACCGTGCCTCTTGTTTATTCATATTGATGTCATTTGGCAAAGGACACTATGAGATGACCACTAGGTAAGTGTCTTCAACAGACTACTATATTTCTTTCTTAATTGGGGGCTGTAATAGTTTGCTAGAACCCACTTATAGTCTGTGGGCCTTGGGCCCACTGCCAACATAAAGATAGACCCATAGGATCATGCACATAGATCAACTAAGCCGGAACTTATAGAAATTATACATGTAATGTACATTAGAAGGAATCGATTAATTAATTAGTTGACATTAAGTGCCAAGGTAATTAATTAACATTGGGTTGATTTAATTTAATTAATAAGTTTACATAATGTAGTTAATTAATCAATCAATTAATTGAATTACATAAAATAAACAATTAATTAAATAATTTTCCTAGGAAGGAAAATTAAATACATGTATTGTATTTACTTAAGTGTGATTTAATTTTATTTAGGGGTAATTAAATTTAGCCAAATGGAATTAAATTATATAGTATGAACTTTTAATATAAAGTTTATTTATATAATTGTAATCTTAATGGACTTGGGTTTAATTAACCTAATTAAAACCCAATTATAGTAGGAGACTATATAAGGTACACTTAACAGAAAAAAATAAGCTCTAACCCTGACTAACAAGGAGATTTTGGCTAGCCATCAATTGCAACCCCCATAGCCGAAATTTTCAATGTTATTCTTCCATTCCTTCACTTCTTCAGCTAGCACCGGTTCCTGCTTGATAGTTGGTCATGCACCTGACTGTGGAGATCGTTCCAAGACTTGATTCTACAGCAATCTGATGGGTCCTAGGCGAAGTATTGAAACTAAACCTAGAAACGCACAACTAAGGCAGTGTACCTATCGTTGACAAGTAATAATTCTGGTTGGTCCAGGTATCGATCCCACATAGAAAAATATTCTGCAAACACTAAACTACTCGGGGTCCTTGCGTGTCCTAGGCGGAACTTAGTTTTTGGATTCGATTATACTAACAACTAATTATCATATTCCTAGTTGATCTATCCCAGCTTACTTTGCACTTGAATTTTGAGTTATCAATTGGCAGTTTACCGACCTATGAATGCTAATGGAGATGGCTTTATCAATTAATTACAATAGACGAATTTAACTCAACAATCAACCCTTAATTATGTTCTTCCGATAATTCAACCTAGCGTATCTAGACCTTTTAGGTCCTTGGCCGGTTTCAATTGTTTAGAGGCGGTCTAATTCTAAAGCTCAGAAAATAGGGGCACGTAAGTTCCACAGTGTCGTCAATACTAATGGTTTCCTAGGTGTCAATCTAGGTAATGCCACAAATATGAACTTAATAAATTAAGATCTTATGAGACTAGATTATCATTAAAGGAATTACATAAAGAAGAGGAATAAAAATTGAAACTAAATTGCAATCAATTGTATTAATCAAGAAAGGTGAAACGAATTCAGTGTTTACAACCAAACACAATCAAATTGTGGAATCAAAAACTAACTTAATCGAATTACAAAAGAGAAGAAGGAAAACTTATGCCCTTTTTGGTTCGATTAACTGGATTCCGACGGTGTGAAGATGCTTGGGGTGTACCTCTATAGACAAACTCAAGCCGGAACTAAGAACGTCACAAAAGGGGACGGTTCTATGTAAAGCTACTACCAATCGATGGTTCAAAACTCAAAGAAAACAAATAGTTCAAGCTCAAACCTCACTACAAGTTTCTGCTCTCACTCTAAAAGTCTGGAAAAAGATCCTTTCAAACTTAGAAAATAACCTATTTATACGGCTAGGTTAAAACCAGGAAAAAGAAAAGATGAAAGTAGGGCAACAGCAGGATTTCGGAGCTCGGCCCGCCGTGCGTGTGGAAGTGGCACGCCGTGCTGTGCAGAATTGGGGATGGCACGCCGTGCTGCTGGAGGTGGCACGCCGTGCCGTGTGGTTTTGGGGTTGGCACGCCACGCTGGTCTGAGTGGCACATTTTCGTGCCACTCCACTGGATTGCATCACCTGGCCCGCCGGGTTGGCACGCCGTGCCCTAATTGTGGCAAGCCGTGCCACCTTGATTTTCAGCACTTTGAACTCTTCCTTGCCGCCAATGCTCCAACTTCCAGTCCGGGTCATAATACCTGTCCAAAACAAGCATAAAGAAACATAACCGTACCAACGCCACGGACCATAAAAACTACATATTGTCCAAAATTACAAAAACAACCCTAGAAAACACGAAAAATACTAAAAGTTATAAAAATCTATCCAAAACATAAAAATCACAAAATACTCAAAAACCACACAAACATTCACACAAAGGACTCTAAAAATTGCAGTTCAAACCACGAAATTGCCTAAAAGATAAGGTCAAAAACTGACTTTATCACAATCTCTAAAAGAGATGGATCTGGTGAGTTAATCTCTTTTGATTCAATTGGTTTTTATTTCCAATCAATGGTAATTCGACACGATAGATGGATTCTAGGAAATTTTAAATGGTGTAATTCCACTGAACCACGTTATTTTTCGGATGACGAATCTCAAAAATTCGGGTATGGCCATACACTTATCAGTCCCACTCATCAAGTTGCCAGTGATGTCATCTAAAGGGATGTCGAGTGGCAATTTCATCACCTCACTATCAACATCAATATGTTCACTGGTCCACCCACCATACCCATACTTGGCACCCTGTTACGGGTCCATTAGGCATATATCAAAGTGTATGAGATCCCATGTCATGTTATAGTGAAATCAGGTCTAAGGATAATATCAAGAACTACTTGAGAAACACCTATGATAATCAGACCATGAGGTGTTTTTGAGGTGGATCAGTCCAGTACCATGTAACCCAACATGTACCCATATACTTGACTGACATCCCATGTCCAATGGTCAGTGAGACACTGCCATCCAGTCAAGTACATGCTGGTCTTTAGCTCTATTCATTCCCATGATTAGAATAGACCCGGGACTACTTTATGATTATAGCTTTAACACTACTTAAGGTCTGAATGGCTAATGACCTACATTAGTTAACATGAGTATGTCTATAATTATTGGATACTCTATTTATTAAATTGCACAAGAAACAAATAAATAGATCAAATGTCTTTATTTAAAACAATGTATAATATAAAATATTCACATTCAATGTATAATACAATCAAGAACTAATGCCTTTGGACTAGGGCACACCAACAGAATGGCCTTAATACTTCTTCCTAGTTGGTTTTTTCGTTCCTAAACTCTAAACATTTCAAGATTTTTAGATTTGTGCTTCATCAGGTAGACATAGCCATACTTGCTGAAGTCATACGTAAAACTCACAAAGTACTGAAAACCACCTCTAGCACTAGTACTCATGGGCCCACATACGTTTAACTGTATTGGGTCCAATAAGCCTAATTGAAAGGGCTTTTGGTCATTTTGCCTTGTAGGAAAGACTCACATGTTTCATATGACTCCAAGTCAAATGAACCTAGCACTCTGGCCTTGTGAAGCCTGGTTACGTGTTTCTCATTTTTGTGGCCTAAACAAAAGTGCCAAAAGTGTGAAGGGTTCAATTCATTTGGTTTAATCCTTTTAGTATTTATGTTATAAACAGGATTAGATGCATTTAGTTCCAAGATATACAGACCATTATTTAACTATGCATGACAATAAAAAATGTCTCCATGCAAAACCTTTGATAACATTGTTAGAAATAACAAAATGAAATCCTTCATGATCCAAAGTAGAAAAAAAATATTATTCCCACTCATGGTAGGTACATAATAGTAGTTCCTCAAAACTAAAAACAATCCTATTGGCATCTCTAAATGGAACTCTCTAACTTTACAGCTGCAACCCTTGCGCTGGTCCAAAATCTGAGATCCACCTCTCCAGATACTAGTAACCTACTACTGCTGAGTCCCTGCAAGTTTGAATAAAAGTGAGTACCATACCCGGTATCCAATACCCAAGATGTAGAAATAGAAAGGTTCACTTCAATAACATAGATACCTGTGTTGGAAGCAGCAGGCTTGCTCTTCCTTAGCTCTTCCAGCTACACAGGACATTGCCTCTTCCAATGCCCTGGCTGCTAGCAATGGAAGTAGGGCTCCTCAGCATGGGCCTTGGCCTTGGGCTTTACAACAGGCTTGGGTTGCTTTCCTTTAGGCACATAACCCTTCTCGCCTTTACGAGCAACCTTGGCCTTTTGCTTGCTTTTGGCAATAGGCACATTCCCTTTGTTTACCAAGAGCACTAGATTGGTCTTCTTGACCTACATTTCAACAATCTTACTCATCCCTTCCATGTCATAATAAAGGATTAATTGGTCATGAGAATCTGGTAGAGATGACAAATGTCAATAACCAAGTCTTGTGAGATGGGAGTCCTGAGCCTAGAGAGTGTATAAATATACCCATTCATTTTTAGCACATGAGCACTAACAGATGAGCTTGGTGCCATCTTGTAGGGGTATAAAGCCTTAGCTCTTAAGAAACTTTCTTGATGGGCTTGTACTTAGAACATCTCTTTGAGATTCTCTATAATATCATATGCCCCCATGTCCATGAACTGTTGTTGTAGCTGAGAGGTCATGGTGGCTAGCATCAAACAGGTGACATCTCGGGAGTCCTTCCTATGGTTCTCAAACTGAGCCACAACATCATCAAATGCATTCCTTGGGCATGGCCCTATCTAGGACATACTCCTTAACTTCTTGTCACAGGACAATCTGAAGATTCCTTGATTAGTAGAAGAAGTTAGGCCAGATAACTTGTCCTTCTCAAGGACAGATCATAGTGAAAAAGTGTTGCTATTATTTGCCATTTATCTACATAGAAAACATTAAGTTTTTGATTAATAAAAGGACTTTTGATTTTTCCACTTAATGAATAAAATTCCAATTATACTTATCCATGTTGCTTATGCACTTTAAGTGGACCAAGATCCATGTTTGGCCATGACTTAGTCAAGATGAGCTTGTACACCTAAGCCTTGGTTATTTAGGTAGGATAACATCCAATCCACATCCTATGTGACTCATGGTTTGGTGGGAGTATTGGCACTTTCCCACTTGTGCCTAGGGTCTAAACATTCCTTTCCCATGTTAAATCAAACCACTAATCAAGTGTCAAAGTGTAACTTTTGCCTTTAACCCTAGTCTCATGAAGATAGCCCAAATGCACCCAGCTTTGGCACGGCCCACATTTAAACGATTGACACTTTGATGAGGTTTGATTGTGGAAGGCACTTTTAAGCGACTTAATATTTTTATGGAATCAATTAGTTTAAAGGGGCTAATCAATTTACAACATACATCACAACATCTGATCAAATCATATTTATTGCATTAAATTTGCATGAATATGTTAACCAATTTTATTTGCAATAGCCGTTATGGAAATTGCCAATTTTGGGATTCTTGGTCTAGGTCTTGTGATAGGCTTGGGCCTGAGGCCCATTGACCAATCTTATTTTCTCCCATTAGAATGGACCAACCAAGAAACCCAAGTTAGCCATTCAAAGATTCATGCCAGAAACTCTCGAATCAATTTCCTTTACCAATTTCAAGTTTAACATATCCAATATGATAAAATCTCAATCCAAGAAACCATGTGCATCCGGTGCCATAATTAAACATTTCAATTTTAAAACCATTTAAAAATTCACCATCCCGGTCAACACTAAAAACCTACAAACATAGAAAACAATCCTGAGAAAAGGCTACTGAAAATCTAATCTAAAGCCAATAGCCTACTGTCGCTTGTGGAAAGAGCAGTGAGGCTCTTGGCAATAGCTGCACACCAATCCAGAAAATGATCAGAAAAAAATTTGCCCAAGAAGTCACTATAGCTGCACAGCCCACAAGGTGGCAGCTATAAAGCTATAGCCCATAGAAAGACCAGAAAACAAAATGTGACAGAAAACCATAGCCACGCGACTCATAGCGCAACAGCCGCGCGGTTCTTATGATGCTCGTACGGGTGTTCGATATAGCCGTACGGTTCTGGTTTTCTAGGGGTGATTCTAACAATTACATCTTCGCTTCCATGGCTTTATGCCAATTTGTGGATTGTAGGCTATCAATAGTAGGTTTTAGGCTCTTCCTCAAAGAGGATCAGAAAAGTGTGATCATCAGTAACTAGAAACCAATATCTCTTAGGTTCCTGATGATCCCTACCATATCTTCTTGGTTCTTATGCAACCTGGGTTGGTGCTTCCACCTGTGGAAGCTCCTCCCTGGTTTCTGAGTTATCCTCTTTAGGTGCTTTTGTGCTTTGAACTTCCTTAAGTTCAACATTGCTCCCACTGTCTTTCTTGGAAATGAAATCCTTTTCAAGAAAGATCCATTTTCGTGCCACGAACACCTTGTTCTTGGCAGGATTGTAGAAGTAATACCCTTTGGTTTCCTTAAGGTAGCCCACAAATAGGCATTTATCGGTCTTAGGTTATAGTTTGCCCCCAGTCAGTCTGTTAACATGTGCATAACAGCCCTCAATCTGTAGGAAAGACACATTGGGCACCTTGCCTATCCATATTTCATATGGGGTCTTTTCCATAGCCTTAGTCAGAGTATTGTTCAAAACGAGAGTTGTTGTCTCAAGAGCATATCCCCAAAAACTTATGAGGAGAAAGACATAACTCATCATTAAGCGAACCATATCCAACAAGGTCCTATTCCTCCTTTCAAACACCGCATTCCATTTTGGTGTTTCTGGAGGAGTGAGCTGTGGAATGATTCCATTCTCTCTCAGGTATGAGTCAAACTCTGGGCTCATATACTCGCTTCTTCGGTCTGAGCAAAGGGCTTTGATATTTCTGCATAGTTGGTTCTGTACTTCGTTTGTGAATTCCTTAAACCTATCAAGGGTCTCAGATTTATGTTTCATTAGATAGACATAGCCATATCTGTTGAAATCATCCTTGAAAGTGACAAATTATAGATGTCCACCTATGGTAGCTACACTCATGGGCCCACATACATTTGAATGTATTAGGTCCAATAAGCAAGTAGCCCTTTCAGCTTTCTTGCTAAAAGGCGCTGTAGTCATTTTACCTCGTAAACAAGAGTAGCATATATCAAGTGACTCCATGTGAAATGATCCTAGGATTCCAGCTTTTGTGAAGCCTAGCTATGCATTTCTCATTTATAGGGCCTAAACGACAATGCCAAAGGTAGACTGGATTCAGTTCGTTAGGCTTAGTACTTTTAGTATTTATGTTATAGACATTGTTAGTTTCATTTAAATCTAGGAAATAAAGGCCATTATTTGACATAGCATCTCCATAAAATAATCCATCTCTAGATAAAGTAATTCTACCATTACTTGTAGTAAAATTAAATCCAGAAATATCCAAAACTGAAATAGAAATAATTTCTTGCACATTGCAGGTACAAAAAAACATTGTTCCAGTATTAAAACCAATCCACTAGGCATCAAATGATGGTACTCGTCGATCACTATGGCAGCTACCCTTGCTTACCAACAAGTCCACCTCTCCAGATCCCAGTGATCTCTTGTTCTTAAGTCCCTGCACATTACAACAAATGTGAGAACCACATCTAGTATCTAATACCCAGGATGTTGAAACAGTGAGGTTTATGTCCATGACATATATACCTGATGAAGACACACCCTGGCTCTTCTTTTGCTCTCCCAACAACTGGGGATAAGATCTTTTCCAGTGTCCTTCTTGCTTACACTGGCAGCAGACATCCTCAGGATTGGCCTTGGGCTTGGCCTTAGCCTTCTTGGCCTTAGCTTTCTTAGCTTTAGCCTTGGCTTTCACCTTTGCCTTGTCCTTAGCAAGAGGAGGGTTCCCTTTGTTGACCAGCAGTACTGGCAGAGTCTTTTTGATCAACTATTCAGCAAGCTTGAGCATCCAATGCAGCTCGCTAGCAGTGCGATTCATCCCTTGTATATTATAGCTTAGGATGAACTGATCATAAGAATTCGGCAAGGATGTCAGGATCGTGTCAATCGTCAACTCTTGCGAGATAGGCGAATCGAGATGAGCTAAGCTATCCAAGTAGCCCTTCATCTTGAGCACGTGAGCGCTCATAGATGTCCCAGCCCCCATCTTGCAGGAGTTGAATGCCTTGTTGGTTAAGTATCTCCCTGGACGTGCTTGCTCCTAAAACATCTTCTTAAGAGTTGTTATCATAGCAAAGGCTTGCTAGTCCATAAACTGCTTTTGCAACTCAGGGACCATGCATGCCAACATATGGCATGTCACATCTCGGTTGTCCCTTACATGCACCTCGTATTCCTCCAGCTGTGCAGCCGGTGGGTTACACCGAGTAGATGCAGGCAGTACAGCTCTCTCTAGCACATATGCCTTAGATTTGTGTATTAGAACTATTCTTAAGTTCCTACACTAATGCAAGAAATTAGGCTCGGAAAGTTTTTCCTTTTCGAGGAGCGAACGCAGTGATAAAGAGTTGTTATTTTCCATTTGATTACTACACAGAAAAATTATAGAGTATTAATAAAGGTCTTTGTTGTTTTTCCCATATTTAATTAATAATGAATCCAAGTTATTAATTAAGTTAAGTTGTTGGGCTATAGGTGGAAATCCTTATTTCATCAAGATATAGCTAAACGAGGACCTGGAAAAACTATACCCTAATTATTTAGGTAGGAACGTCTTCCAATCCTAGCGTAGGGACTCTCCATTTGATGGGCTTGTTGGCACGTACCCATCTGTGCTTAGGGCTAGGAGAATCCTACCACCCATTCTAAGTCCAAACCTCCATCCAAATGTTAGAGTAACCAATACTCCAACCCAATATAAAATGATAATACTCTAGTGTATCCTGCAAGGGCATGATCTACAACTGGCCTATCCCCACTTTGAGTTGGTTTTGAATGAGGGAAGCACTTTTAAGTGACTTAGTAATTACCATTTGGTTTAGATTCAATTTTAATAATGGCTTAGAAGTATAAGCGGGTGAAATTGGAATTGGATCATACATTAAGGCATGTAAATAAATAAGTGCATAATTCAATAAATAATGGAATGCTACGGGCCTATATTACAACCTAATATGATTCTGGTAAACCTATATTAGAAAATCACTAGGTGGGCCTTCTTCCTTCCTTATGGGATCGCCTTGCCAATGGGCTTCATTTACATAAATTTCATAATAATAATAAAATTAAAATAAAATTACATTAAAAGAAAATGGCACGCAGGGCGTATGTACCCAAAAGAAAAATACAACCCATCCTGAATTAAGGCCCAATAGCATCCATTCAAGCATTTAATCACATTGACATATAATCCAATACATCAATTTAAAAGCTTGTTAAAATTCATGAAAATAATCCCAATTAATTATGTACTTAGCCATTATATAGAAATCGCCAATTTAGCCCATCGCGGTTCTAACCCTTGACGGGCTTTGGGCTTCCAATCTAAGGTAGAACACTACTCCCATTGGAATTGGGAGACAGTGAATCCAAATCATGCCGCCCAGGTAATAATGCCAAGAAAACCCAAACCAATTTCATTACACCATATTAATTCCAAATTAATATATCATGAATAAAATAAAATTTCATTCAAGAATCCATGCGCATTGAAATTGCATAATTTAAACACACAAAATTTTAAAACCCATTAAAATTAAGATTGGGCTCGGACCAGGAAAGACCGTCAAATCCAAAACATGACCCAGCTCGCAGAGCAGCCTGTTGTAGCGGCTGCAGCTGCTGCAACAGGTTGCAGCAATATCACACTGCTCCGTGGCGTGTTGCCCAGCAGTGCGCCCCACAGCAGCAGCTGCTGCACACCCAGCAAGCCACAATATATATATATCAAACATCTAACCAACGAACAAAATTAAGATAGTAATCAAATAGAAATAAATACATATAACCTAATATGCAAATTCCAATTTCCATTTAAAAATCAAATTGGGGAAAAATATTAAAAACCCCAAATCCATGAATTCCTAATCAAAATACCGAATTTCGAAACCAGGGGATTTAAACCATTTAAGATTTCTATGAATCAAAAACCCGCTCTAATATCGCTGTAGGGATTTTTCATAGAAAATCAACCGATAAAAGCGAAGATCGGATCAATTTTCTCAAATCCGTGACCCATGAGCAATTGAAGTAGAAATCAAAAACACAAAAACAAAAGATAAAGAATTAGATTCTCACATTTCAATGTCTCTTCTAGAGACAACTGCAGAAACCGAAATCGATTCCCTCCACTCTCATGTACATGAATGTCTATCGAGTAGAACCCCTGCTAGCGGCGGATCAAAAGAGGATAGCAATGGTTTGCCGAAAATTTCAGCCTATAATTTTCTCTCATGGCTGAAATTCTCATTTATGGGAATTAATGCTTGGCTCAAATCAAGCCCTTGATTTAAGGCTTTGGTTTAATTAGCTTTTAAGTTGGGATTTAATGCCATAGATCCTTTAATCCAAATTAAATATTATAGGCAAAATTAATTGCAATTCTGTTTTAATTTTCATGCATGTATTTGTAGGGATTTTTCATAGCAAAACGTACAATTAAAGCGAAACTACGGAACGTTTTCTCAAATCCGTGACCCAGGAGCAATTGTAGTAAAAATTAAAACAACAAAACCAAATGAGAAAGATTCGGATTCTCGCTAGAAATATCTCTTTCATAAATGGCTGCAGAAATCAAATTCAATCCCCTCTACAATCCCGTACACGAACGACTATCGAGTTTGAACCCGTGCTAACAGCGGATCAATCAATATTAGAGAGAAAATGTGGGCTGAATTTTCTGTCAAAAGTTTAAAAAAAAAATTCCAGCAGCAAAATTCACACTTATGGCCGAAAATTATGTGCCATAAAACCCCATTTAATGGTCAAAATCATGAAATTAATTGCACCAAAAAAATCAGTAGCACCCCATTCATTTTGGCTGTGATTTTATTCACAATTAATTTTCATTTTGGTCAAAATTGAGCATGAATTTTTGGCTTGGATTTAATTTGATTTGAGTTAGGATTAAATGCCATTAATCCTTAAATCCAAATTAATCACCATGGATAAAGTTAAATGCAATCCTATTTTAATTTTTATGCATGCATTTATATAAAATCATATTATATAATGTGCATGTCATTAAATTAAAATTGATTTGCTAATTAATTTACCCAATAAATTAATTGAGATTCAACTTAACTCAAAATGCATATAAACCTATATATGCATTTTATTTCCACCTGGAAATAAATTCCCAATCAATAAATATCAATTAAATGATATTAATCAATTCAATTGATCTATAATTTAATTAATTAATACCTAAAACTGAAACAGAAATAATATTCCAGCACATAGCAGGTACAAAATAACAATGTTCCAGAATCAAAACTAATCCACTAGGCATCAGCAGATGGTACTCGCCGATCTCTATGGTAGCTACCCTTGCTCCATTTTTAACCCGCAAGTCTACCTCACTAGATCCCAGTGATCTCCTGTTTCTAAGTCCCTACACATTACAACAAATGTGAGAACCACATCCAATATTCAATACCCAGGATGTAGAAACAGTGAGGTTTATGTCTATAACATATCTACCTGATGAAGACGCACCCTGGTTCTTCCTTTGCTCTCTCAATAGCTAGGGACAAGATCTCTTCCAATGCCCAGCCTGCTTGCACTAGAAGTAGACATCCTCAGGATTGGCCTTGGGCTTGGCCTTACCTTCTAAGCCTTGGCCTTTACCTTGACCTTGCCCTTAGCAAAAGGAGGGTTCCCCTTGTTGACCAGCAATATCGCCAAAGTCTTCTTGATTAACTATTCATTGAGCTTGAGCATCCCATGCAGCTCACTAACAATTCAGTTCATCCCTCGCATGTTATAGTTCAGGATGAACTGATCATAAGAATCCGGCAAGGATGCCAGGATCGTGTCAACCGCGAGCTCCTACAAGATAGGCGATCCAAGACGGGCTAAAGTATCCAAATAGCCCTTCATCTTAAGCATGTGTACGCTCACAGATGTCTTAGTCCCCATCTTACAGGAGTGGAATGCCTTGTTGGTAAAGTATCTCTCTTGATGAGCTTGCTCCTAAAACATCTCGTTCAGAGTTGTTATCATAGCAAAGGCTTGATGGTCCATGAACTGCTTTTGCAGCTCAGGGACCATACATGCCAACATCAGGCATGTCACATCCTAGTTATCCATGACATGCACCTCGTATTCTTCGAGCTGTGCAGCTGGTGGATTACGCCCAGTAGGTGCAGGTCATACAGGCCTTTCCAGTACATACTCCTTGGATTCCTGTCTTAGAGATATCCATAAGTTCCTAGACCAATCCAAGAAGTTGGGCCCGAAAAGCTTATCCCTCTCGAGGATAGATCGCAGTGAGAGTGTATTATTATTTGCCATTTGATTTCTATAGAAAAAAAAATTAAAGAGTGTTAATAAAGGTCTTACTTTGTTTTCCCATATTTAATTAATAATGAATCATGTTATTAATTAAGTCAAGTTGTTGGACTAATGGGCCGAGATCCATATTTCATCAAGATATAGCTAGACGAGGGCCTGGAAAAACTATACCCTAATTATTTAGGCATTAACACCGTCCAATCCCAACCTAGGGACTTTCGGTTTGATGGGCTTCTTGGCACTTACACATCTGTGCTTAGGGCCAGGAGAATCCTACTACCCATGCTAAGTCCAAACCTCCATCCAAGTGTTAGAGTAACCAATACTCTAACCCAATACAAAATGATGATACTCTAGTGAATCCTGCGAGGGCATGGTCTACAATTGCCTATCCCCACTTCGAGTCGGTTTTGAATAAGGGAAGCACTTTTAAGCGACTTAGTAATTTCCTTTTGGTTATTAGATTCATTCTAATAACAACTTAGATGCATAGGTGGGTGAAAATGAGATTGAATCATGTAAATAAATAAAGCATAATTAAATAAATAATGAAATGCTATGGGCCTATATTACAACCTAATATAATTCCAGTAAACCTATACTAGAAAAACACCAGGTAGGCCTCCTTCCTTCCTTCTAGGTTTACGTCTCCAATGGACTTCTTCTTTACAACATTTTATAATAAATAAATAAAATAAAATTACATAAAAAAGAAAACGGCACGCAGGCCGTATTTACCTAAAAAGAAAATAAAACCCAACTTGAATAAGGCCCAATAGCATCCATTCATACATTTAATCATACAAGCATGTAATCCAATACATCAATTTATAAACATGTCAACATGCATGTAATCCATTTAATTATGTCTTTAGCCATTATATAGAATCCGCCAATCTGGCCCATCATGGTTCTAACCCTTAACGGGCTTTGGGCCTTCAGCCCAAGCAGAACACTGCTCCCACTAGAATTGGAAAACCATGAATATAATTAGCCGTCTAAGAAATCATGCCAAGAAAAATAGAACTAATTTCATTACACCTTATTAATTTCCAAAATTAATATCTCATGAACAAAATAAAATTTCATTCAAGAAACCATGCGCATTTAAGTTGCAGAAAATTTAAACACATAAAATTTTAAAACCCATTAAAACTTAAACTGGGCCCGGACCCAAAACCCACCAAATCCAAAATAGGGCCCGGCCCAGTGCAGCTAGGGCAGCACTGCTGCCCTTTCAGCAGTAGCCGCCACTGCTAGGGGCAGTAGCTGCTGCCGCTATTTTGCTGCTATGGCAGTAGGCAATGGATTCCGCCCCCGGCAGTCCCATAGTCGTAAAACAGCCCATGATTTTTTTTAAATTATACAGCAAAAAAAAAAAATCCACCAAATAAAATCCAACCAAGAATCAACAACAATAGAAAATTAAAACATACATAACCAATATGCAAATTAATTTTTGATTGCAAAATCAAATGCGGAGAAAATCACAAACCCCAAATCCAAGAATCCCAAAATAAAACATAATATTTTAAAACCAGGGATTCAATCATGTTTAAGATTTCCACGGATTAAATGCCCGTTCTGATACCATTGTAGGGACTTTTCATAGCAAAACGTCCATTTAAAGCGAAACTCTGGAACATTTTCTCAAATCCGTGACCAGGAGCAGTTGTAGTGGAAATCAAAACAACTAAACCAAATGAGAAAGATTTAGATTCTCGCTAGAAATATTTCTTTCATTGATGGCTACATAAATCGAATTCAATCCCTCCACAATCCCGTACACGAACAGCTATAGAGCATGAACCCATGCTAGCGGCGGATCAATCAAAATTAGAGAGAAAATGTCGGCTGAATTTTCTACAAAAAGTTAAAAAAATTCCAGCAGCAAAATTCACACGTATGGCCGAAAATCATGTGCCATAAAAGCCCTACTTAATGGCAAAAAATCATGCAATCAATTGCACCAAAAAAACCAGCAGCACTCCATTCATTTTAGCCATGATTTTATTTGCAATTAATTTTCATTTTGGTCAAAATTGAGCCGTAATTTTTGGCCTGGATTTAATTTGATTTGAGTTAGGATTTAATGCCATTAATCTTCAAATCCAAATTAATCACCATGGATAAAATTAAATGCAATCCTATTTTAATTTTTATGCATGTATTTATATAAAATTATATTATATAATGTACATATCATTAAATTAAAATTGATTTGTAAATTAATTTATCCAATAAATTAGTTGAGATTCAACTTAAATCAAAATGCATATAAACCAATATATGCATTTCATTTCCACCTGAAAATAAATTCCCAATCAATATATACCAATTAAACTATATTGATCAATCCAATTGATCTAAAATTTAATTAATTAATATTTATCTCTCCAGTCTGTATACTCTAAGTTGTAAAGGCAATTTAGGGTTTTGTGAAATTCTCCTCTAATGTGATGGAGAGAAAACTTCATATATATACTAGGGTTACAAGAGACATAATTACATAAGGAGTAGGAGTAGGAGTCCTTAGACAATTAGGACTTACAAATATATACAAATCCTTAGACAATTAGGACTTACAAAATATATAAAAATATATACTCTATCACTCCCCCGCAAGTTGGGCAGGGGTGGAAACCACGGCCAACTTGTCTCTCAACTGTTGAAAACGAGTGTGTGGAAGGGGCTTGGTCAGAATATCCACAATTTGATCAGCGGTGGAGATATAGCGAACAAAGAGCTGCTTGGATGCAACGCGTTCCCGAACAAAATGAAAATCAAGCTCTAAGTGCTTTGTCCGATTATGGAAAATAGGATTAATTGTAAGATAGGTGGCGCTCAAATTGTCACACCATAGGGTCGGCGCACACTGCAAAGGGAAGCCAATCTCAACAAGTAACATGCCAAGCCAGGATAGTTCAGAAGTAGTCGTGGCAAGAGCCCTGTACTCGACTTCAGTAGAGGAGCGAGAGACGGTACGCTGCTTATGGGAGGCCCAGGAGATCAGATTATTACCATGAAAGATGCCAAAACCAGAGGTAGATCGGCGATCATCAGGATCCCCAGCCCAATCAGAGTCAGAAAAAGCATTCAAGCGAACACAAGGCTGAGGCTGAAACCGTAACCCATAGGCAGCAGTAGCCTTCAAATAACGCAAGATGTGTTTAAGAGCTTGCCAATGTAAAGTAGTGGGTGCTTGCATAAACTGAGCCACCTTGTGAACCGCAAAGGTGATATCCGGCCTAGTGATGGTCAAGTATTGTAATCCGCCAACCAGACTCCTGTAGTGAGTAACATCATCAAAAACCGAACCCCCAGACTTAGAGAGTTTTTCTGCGGAGCTGGCAGGAGTAGTCACGGCCTTGGAGTCCAACATGCGAGCCTTAGTCAACAAGTCATGCACATACTTTTTCTGGGACAGATATAGAGACTTACCATGTCGATGAAGTTCAACACCCAAAAAATACCGAGCTGGGCCCAAATTTTTAATGCCAAATTGGGACTGCAAAAACCGAATCACACTACCAACAGTAACGGTATCATTCCCCAACACCAATAAGTCATCAAAAGCTTAAGCTGATAGGTAAGGTCCAATTATAGTTTTTATTATTATCTCTGACACTCCCCCGCACGCGAATTCCCCTTGGGCTTGAAGCGTGTACAACACAGGCCCACCTTGCCATGTGTTGAATTTTAATCAACAAATGGAGCTGTCAGGATTCGAACCCTCGACCTCTAGGTCTAAGCGGCTCTGATACCATGTAAAGGCAATTTAGGGTTTTGTGAAATTCTCCTCTAATGTGATGGAGAGAAAACTTCATATATATACTAGGGTTACAAGAGACATAATTACATAAGGAGTAGGAGTAGGATCGTTAGACAATTAGGACTTACAAATATATACAAATCCTTAGACAATTAGGACTTACAAAATATATAAAAATATATACTCTATCACAAGTATACGAGCGATCTGATAAGTTCAAACTTAGACATTCTATGTGTACGATCCTGTGGGCTTGTCTTTATGTTGGCAGTGGGGCTATGGCCCACAGACGGTAGGCGAGCTCTAGCAAGCCACTGCAACTCCCAATTAAGATGGAGATAGTAGTCCAACTAAAATTGAAACCCTATAATTTAAACTCATATATCCCAGGTCATTGATATCAGTGCCCAACATAGGGACATGGATTCATCACCCTCTTTTGTGTCCGGAAATTTACTTAATCCCGAATGAATTGATGCTCACAAATAAGTTCCAACTTGTTTAGGTGTGGCCACACTCTTATCAGTTGCATTCATCAAGTGGCTGGTGATATCTTCTCAGTGGACTACTGAGTGACATTCCCTTATACATATCCATGGTCCTACCATGTTTATTGACATATCCGAACGTACCCATACTTGTCATCCTGTTATAGGCCCTTTAGACATACACCAAAGTATGTCACTTCACATGCAGTACCATGATATGGTCAGGTTAAAGGATCCATACAAGTACTACACGAGAATCACTTATGATACTATACCATATGGATTTCTTGTTTAGTGGATCTATCCAGTACCATGCCCCTTTGCATGTACCCATTAACTTGGTTGACATTCCATGTCTAATGGCCAGTAAGACACTGCCATACAACCAAGCTTATGATAGTCTTTGGTTCCATTCATTCCCATGACTGGAACAGACTACGAATGATTTTGTGGTCATAACGTTTTCCCTATCTATAGTCTCACTGCCAAGTGCATGACACTTGTCAACATGGATATGGACATGTCCATTGGATACTCTATTTACAATATTGCATAAGGTATATGATAAATAGATTAACGCCTTTATTTATTGACACAAATTGTATAATACATAAATCTCATAACAAAGTACAAATGTATGATACAAAAACGAGGACCAATGTCTCGGGACTAAAGCATATCCAATAGTATTTATATAAAACCATATAATATAATGTACATGTCATGAAATTAAAATTGATTTGCCAATTAAAATTGACCCAATAAATTAATTGAGATTCAACTTACATCTAAATACATATAAACCTATATATGTATTTTATCTCCATAAGGAAATAAATTACCACTTAAAATATATATCAATTAAATTATAATGATTAATCCAATTGATCCATAATTTAATTAAATAATATTTGTCTCTCCAGTCTATATACTATAAGTATACGGGTGATCCGACAAGTTGAAACTCAAACATTCTATGTGTACGATCCTGTGGACCCGTCTTTATGTTGGCAGTAGGCCTAAGGCCCACAGACAGTACGCGGGCTCTAGCAAGCCACTACAGCCCCCAATTAAGATGGAGATAGTAGTCTAATGGAAGTCCCTATAGTTAAACTTATATATCCCATGTCATTGATATTAGTGTCCAACATGGAGCATGGTGTCATCACCATCTTTTGTGTCCAGACATTTACTTGATCCCGAATGAACTAATGCTCACAAACAAGTTCCAACTTGTTTGGGTGTGGCCACACTCTTATCAATTGCATTCATCAAGAGGCCGGTGATATCTTCTTAGTGGTTTACTAAATGACATTCCCTTCTACATGTTCATAGTCTTGCCATGCTCACTGGCACACCTGAATGTACCCATACTTGGCACCCTGTTATAGGTCCTTTAGGCATACACCAAAGTGTGTCATTTTGCATGCAAGGCCATAACATGGTCAGGTCAAAGGATCCATATAGGTACTACACGAGAATCACTTGTGATACTATACCATGTGGATTTGTCGTTTAGTGGATCTATCTAGTACCATGCCCCATTGCATGTACCTATGAACTTGGTTGACATTCCATGTCTAATGGCTGGTAAGACACCACCATACAACCTAGCTTATGATAGTCTTTGGTTCCATTCATTCAGATGACTAAAACAGACTATGGATGACTTTATGGTCATATCGTTTTCCCTATCCATGGTCTTACTGCTAAGTGCATGACACTTGTCAACATGGATTGGATACTCTATTTATAATAATGCACAAGATGTATATAATAAATAAATCAATGCCTTTATTCATTGACATGAATGTATAATACATAAATCTCATTATAAGATACAAAATGTATGATACAATAGAAGGACCAATGCCTTGGGACTAGGGCATTCCCAGCAGCCACTGTACAAGCAAAGGTTCCAGGGTTACACCTAAAATCTAGACATGTACTCAGTAGATCCCATCTCATTCATAGGGTTGTATCTCATGATAAACATTATGGATCCCTTGATTAAAGCTACTAGTGAGGCTGAAGTGTGAGGGTCATGTGAGATCTATGGGGATTAGGCCACTGTATTTCAGGGACTAGTGTAAGTGGGAGATTGTTGGTGTATGCGTTAGTCCCTATATAACGCAATTAGATATTTTATTATAAGTAAAAAGGCATGATTTATTTTCTTACTTTCTTGTACAAATAATGGTAGTAGAGAATCCATTAACTGGTGTTTTACTTAGCCTCAGTAATGTTCTCCAGGCAGTAAGACCTTGAGTAAGGAAAGCACACAAATTATGAAGCTATCCCTAGTCTATTAAAGTTATGGGAATGATTTTAATTAAAGACTAGCATGTGTCTTAATTTTATGGTGGTGTCTTACTGACTATTATGGAATTTATTCAAGAAAATGGGTACATGTTAGGTTACATGGTACTAGATCGATCTGCTATGAGAACACCACATGGTTCCTATGTCATTGGTGGTTCTCTAGTAGTACTTATATCGAATCATTTGACCTGACATCATTACAAACCTATTTGCTAGCTCACATACTTTGAAGTATGCCTTACAGGCCTTTAACAGGGTTCCAAGTATGGGTATGGTTGGGTATGCCAGTGACATGCTAGGAATGTGAGTGATATGATGGGACTTACCTCTCTCTTAGTTGAGAGTAGATAACACTAGCCTGTTGATGAGTGAGACTGAGAAGAGCGTGGCCATGCCTAATTAAGGTAATCACTAGGTGATTAGTTACTTGATTTTTTCAGGACATTGATATCATTGGTAGAGGATGTATATTATTATAGGGTTTATGCCTCGCGTAAGATTGATGTCTTCATATTTTTTGGGTAGTTGTAACTGTTTGCTAGAATGGACTTATAGCCTATGGGCCGTAAGGTATTGAGCCCACTGCCAATAGAAGATGAACCCATAGGATCACACACAAAGATGTGTGAATGGGATTGTCACATACTTAATTATAATGTATACTGGATATATATTATATTTAATATCGAGTTTGATGTTAATTATATTTATAAACTTTATGGTAAAGTGAAGCTTAATATAACTAACTAAGACAGAAATTTTATTTCAACTTATTGATTCAATTATTTGGTATAATGAATTAAATGGATGAAATAATCTCTTAATACAATGCAAGGTTTATATTTATAATTAAGAGAAGGATTAATTAAATTAAGTGCTAGTTAATTTAATTAATTGATTTTAATTTATGCAATTGGATTTTATCATATGGTTATGATTTAATCTAATTAAATTAAATTAAACTAATTAAATTGAATTAACAAATTAAACCTAATTTAATTAAACCTAATATTTTACACATGGGTATAAAAGTACAATTTTCTCCCTAGAACCCTAAGGAAAATTTGGTCATCACACTCAAGGGAGAGGGTTTCAAACAAGAGAGAGAGATTTGGGATGAGCTCCATTTTTGGTCCTGTGTTAGCACACTATCACATTCGGCATGCATCCATGTGCGTGAGGGTGGAGATTCTTCACGCAAAGTAAGGATTTAATTCAATCTCTATTGCTAGGATGACCTAAGTGTGAGTGGGCGATCCTCAAGATAGGCCACAAGGATGGGTCAGAGGGGTTTTCATTATTTGAAAAAGGGTTTTTAAAATGGCTTTTATGGAAAATGCAGTTTTGAAGGTTTAAAGAAAAGACGACAAAAAAAGGAACGTACGAAACCGATTCCTCGTTCCTTAAAGGCAGACAGGAGTTGCCACCCGACTCATCTCTTATAGGGAAATTGTGGTATAGCCAAGCCTGGCAGGGATTCCTATATCTTTAAGACAGAGATTCTGTTGGAGTCCCCTAGTTCTTAGGGCATTAAATTCATGAATTTTGTATTGTACATTAAGACTCTATGTAGGTATACACCATTTGTGTCACATTAATAAAGGCAATTAATCTATTTCATTTATATATTGTGCTATAATATGAGTAGAGTATCCATTGATTAATAATCATAAAACCTATTCAAGGTCTGTTCTAATTGTGGGAACGAATAGAACCACAGACTTGTACATTCGATGACTGTATGGTAGTTCTTAACTAGCCATAGTACTAGTAAAGTTAGTCATGAATATAGGTACATGTCACTGACATAAGACTAGATTGATCCGCATAAGAAATCCACATGGTTGTCACGTCATTGGTCTTTCTTAAGTAGGTCTCTTTTGTCCTTAGCCAGATTTCATTATAATATCAATATGGAATCTGGTTCACTTTGACATATGGCCTAATAGGTCTCGAAAAGGATGCTAAATATGGGTATGATCAGGTGGATAGGTGAACATATTGATATTGATGATGAAGTGATGGAATTGCCACTCGGGTAACGCCGAGATGATATCATTGGCCACTTGATGAGTAGGACTAATAAGTGTATGGCCATACCCAAATAAGTTGTTTACTTATTTGTTTAATCATTCAACTCAAGATCAAGAAATATAATAAACAGCAGAAGAGGATGACGGACACCATGCCTCTTGTTTATTCATATTGATATCGTCTGGCAAATGACACTCTGAGATTACTACTGGGTCAGTGTCTTCAACAGACTGCTATATCTTAATTGGAGACTATAATGGTTTGCTAGAACCCACTTATAGTATGTGGGCCTTGGACCTACTGCCAACATCAAGACAGACCTATAGAATAGTGCACATAGATCAACTGAGCCGGAACTTATAGAAATTGTACATGTAATGTACATTGGAAGGAATATATTAATTATTTAGTTGACATTCGGTGTCAAGGTAATTAATTAACATTAGGTTGATTTAATTTAATTAATAAGTTTACATAATATAATTAATTAATTTATCAATTAATTAAATTACATAAAGTAAACAATTAATTAAATAATTTTTCTATAGTAGGAAAATTAAATACATGAATTGTATTTCTTAAGTGTGATTTAATTTTATTTAGGGGTAATTAAATTAGTCAAATGGAATTAAATTACATAGTATAATCCTTTTGGTATAAGGTTTATTTATGTAATCCAAATCCTAATTGGCTTGGGCTTTAATTAACCTAAATAAAAACCTAATTATGGAAGGACTATATAAGGCACACTTAAGTTGAAAAATCAGCCCTAACCCTAAGGAATAAGCTGTAAATTTCAGCCCCTCATATAGTAGCCCCTTAGCCAAAATTCCGTTCCTGTGCTCTTCGGCTAGCACTGGTTCCCGCTTGATAGTTGTCATACACCATATTATGGAGATCGCTTCCGTCACATGAATCGATTCTGCTAGAAGAGATAGATTTGGTGAGTGAATCTCTTTTGATTCAAAATTGTTTTTTTCAATCAATGGTAATTGGACACGATAGGTGGATTCTAGGAAAATTTTAAACGATGTAATTCCACTGCGCCACATTATTTTTCCGATGAAGAATCCCAACAGATTCTGGTCTGGATAAATAACTTATTTTTTCTTTATTTTGAAATATCATTTAAGTATACCATATATGCAATTTTTGTTTTTCAATTCCTTATGCAGTATTCAACCCTAGTTATATGCTATATGCTCATACGGAAACCATAAATAAATACAGAAAGGGATAAATAAATTCAAGAAATAAAATTATCACAACCAAATCAAAGAGACTAACCTAGGGGATACAATTGTTAAAATGGGTTCGGGGTTACAATCATCTAGTTTACACGAAATTATCCAAAAATAAAAAGCTAGCATACATCTAACCTGACATACATCTAAAGGTCAGTGGTGTTGGTACTCGCTCTGGTGACAAACTAACTAAAGGTGGAATTATTCGTCTACCACTAGGATTCGTGTCCAAGGTACATGGTCAAATTATACAATCAAAAAACATAGAACAAGAGGGATTAAAGTCTAACCTTGGCCATCCCTGCACAGAAAAACATTTCTAGCAGCAATCTAATCCTAATCGTTGGACCACTTTTGATTCTCATAATCCAATCTCCACCATTCACAATCGAGAAAAAATGTCTAAAACCTCCAATTAAAATTTTGTAGCAATCCGACAATTGTTGGGATTTTTCATCGGAAAAATAACGTGGCGTAGTGAAATTTACACCATTAAAATCTTCTAGAATCCACCTATTGTGTCCTATTATCATTGATTGGAATAAAATCAATTTTGAATCAAGAGAGATTCACTCACCAAATCTGTCTCTTCTAGAGACTGATGTAGAATCGAATCTAGATTCAGCGATCTCCATAGGATGGTGCACGACCAACTATCGAGGAAGTTAGAAATAAAGGACTTTTACCAATTCAAATTAATAAAGCGATTTTAATTTGTTCGTTGGTGATGTTAATTGGCTAACTTTACCAAATCCACAACTTATCAAAGACTGGCCAAACCAATGCTCGCTAACTAATCATTAATACGTTTGGTAGGACAACCTATCCAATCCCTCCATGAAGGACTCTTGGCTTGATGGGCTTATTGACACTCATTTGTGCTTAGGGCTAGCTTTGAGCTAATGCTACCTATGTTGAGTCAAACCACCATTCACATGTTAACCATACCAAGTATCCTAACCCTCGACGGCCCACCAAATACTACAATGTAATGGAAGGAAGAGGTGTGAATATGGAAGCACTTTTAAACGACTCAATATTTTAATTCTCTGGATTAAATTAAGTGATACGGCTTAGCATGCATAAACGCGGGTTATAATTTGGTGATCCATACATCCATATTATATGACAAATGCAATAGCATACTTAATTTAAAATAATGAGATCCTATGGGCCTTAATTACAACCTAATGAAAAACTAGACAACCTATCTAATTCTCCATCGGGCTGGATAGTAATTCTCCTTAGGCTCCCACCATGAACTTGCTCCATCTGGGCCTTCCTTCATACTTGATGCAATTAAAAAAATTTTATTTAAAATAAAATCTATTCTAAAAGCCCAACGGCATTCCAAATTATAAATATAAATGTTAAGCCAAGTTACTTAGGCTGAAATCGCCAATTTCAACAAATGTGACTAAGGCCCATAAAAGCCCAATGGATAACATCCAATAATGCAAAATTAACAATTTTGCTCCCACTGGAATTTGGGTTGTCACAAATTTAGAATTTAGCTCTCCCAATTTTAACCGATACCACGGTTTATTGGGCCAATTTCACAAAATCCATATTCAATTTAATATGCAAAACAATTAAATTAAATTTGCATGCCAACAAAATAAAAAATTCAAATACAAATTAATTTAAAATAAAAAATTTTAATTTAATTTGTATTATAGGCCCAGGTATAAAAAATTACCCATAAAATCCAAAACAGGACTCGATCCCCGCGTGACGGCGCTATTGTCTAAGGACAGCAGCAGCTGCTGCGAGTAGGAGAGCGAATCACAATGCAAATTCCTTCTCCCAAATTATAATTTTTTTTTAAATAAAAAAAAGCAGCAAATCAATCATAACAGCAGTAAAAAAATTTATTCAACAGCAGAAAATAAATCATAGCAGAAAAAAAAACGAAAAAACCAATCGTGAAAAATTATCAAAACCTGAAAAACCATTCTTAAAACTTATTCTTTCTTCAAGAACACTTTCAAGAATGAATTCCAATAAATCTAATGGACAAAACCTAGGCTCTAATACCACTGTTAGGATACATCATCGAAAAATAACGTGGCACAGTGCAATTTACACCGCTAAAATCTCCTAGAATCCACCGATTGTGTCCTATTACTATTGATTGGAATAAAATCAATTTTGAATCAAGAGAGATTCACTCACCAAATCCGTCTCTTTTAAAGACTGCTGCAGAATCGAATCCAGATATAACGATCTCCAAAGTCCAGTGCATGACCAACTATTGAATGGGAACCGCTGCTAGCCAAAGAAGCTGAAGGAATGGAAGATTATTGCTGGAAATTTTCGGCTAAGGGGTTGCTGGTTGTGTTGGCCAAAAATTACAGCTGCTCCAATAGGGTTAGGGCTGATTTTTTTTATTCTTAAGTATGCCTTTTATAGACTCCTTGTCTAATTGGGTTTTGACTAGGTTAATTAAACCCAATCCCACTAGGATTACAATTACATAAATAAACTTTAATTAAAAGATCATACTATATAATTTAATCCCATTAGGGTGAATTTAATTACTCCTAAATTAACACTTACGAAAATACAATACATGTATTTTAATTTCCTACTTAGGAAAATTATTTAATTAATTATTTACTTTAGGTAATTCAATTAATTAATAAATTAATTAATCACATTATGTAAACATATTAATTAAATTAAATCAACCCAATGTTAATTAATTATCTTTATACTGAATGTCAACTAATTAATTAACCCATTCCTTCCAATGTACATTACATGTACAATTTCTATAAGTTTCGGCTCAGTTGATCAATGTGCAAGATCCTATGGGTCCGTCTTTATGTTGGAAGTGGACCCAAGACCCATAGATTGTAAGTGGGTTCTAGTAAACCATTACAGCCCCTAATAAAGACAGAGATGCTGCAGTCTTTAGAAGGCATTCACCCAATAGTAATCTTATAGTGTCCTTTGCCAAATGACATCGATATGAATAAGCAAGAGGCACGATGTCCGTCATCCTCTTTTGTTGTTTATTATATTCTTGATCTTGAGTTGACTAATTAAAGAAATAAGCACCCAACTTATTAGGGTATGGCCTTACATTTATCGGAGTCCCACTCATCAAGTGGCTAGTGATGTCATCTCAGTGTTATTAGTATCAACATGTTCACCTATCCATCCAATCATACCCATATTTAGCATCCTTTTATAAACCTGTTAGGTGTATGTCAAAGTAAATCGGATTCCATATTGATACTATAATGAAATCTGGTCTGAGAACAAAAGAGACCTACTCAAGAAAGACCTATGACACGACAACTATATGGCTTTCTTGTGCGGATCAATCCAGTCCCATGTCAATGATATGTACCTATATTCATGACTGGCTATATGAGTACTATGGTTAGTTAAGAACTACCATACAGTCATCGAATATACAAGTTTGTGGTTTTATTCGTTCCCATGATTAGAATAGACCTGGAATAGGTTTTATGATTATCAATCAATGGATACTCTATTCATGTTATAGCACAAGATATAAATGAATTAGATTATTACCTTTATTAATGTGACACTAGTGATGTATACATATATAGATTCTTAATGTGCAATACAAAATACAAGAATCTAATGCCCTAAGAACTAGGGCACACCAACAATCTCCCACTTGCACTAGTCTTAAGCGGTCATTGCCCTAATTCATATAGATCTGGTATGACCGTCATACTATGTTTGTGTTAGCACCTTGGTCAATAGATCAGTGACATTATTCTTGGTGTTAACCCTCTTCAATGATATGTCACCACTATTCACGATCTCCCGAATGAGGTGAAACTTTCTGAGCATGTGTTTGGATCTCTTATGTGACCCTGGCTCTTTATCTTGTGAGATGGCCTCGTTATTGTCACAGAAAATGTCAACTAGGTCTAGGATAATGAGTACTACTCCTAACTCAGTTATGAACTTCTTGATCCAAACAGTTTCCTTTGTAGCTTTGTATACAGCTATGTACTCAACTTCCGTTGTAGAGTCAGCAATGGTGGCCTGCTTTGAGGACCTTCAACTAATGGCACCACCATTTAGGAGAAAAACATAACCAGACTATGACTGGTTTTCATCCTCATCAGTCTCAAAGCTTGCATTAATAGAACTTGACACTACTAGCTCATCTTGACCCCCATACACTAAGAAAGCATCCTTAGTCCAGCTAAGGTACTTTAGGATTGCCTTGACTACCTTTCCGTGTTCCTCACCAGGATTTGATTGGTATCGACTAGTCATACTTAGTGAAAACGCGACATCAAGTCTCGTACACAACATAGAGTACATGATAGTTCCTATAGCAGATGCATAAGCGATCTTTTCCATGTTCTCCCAGTCCTTCTTTACTCTAGAACCATCTTTCTTACTTAACTTCAACCAAAGGCACATAGGTAGGAATCCTTTCTTTGCCTTATCCATGATGAATCTTTTTAGAACCTTGTCTATGTACGTGGCCTGACTTAGGTGTAGAAGCCGATTTGATCTATAGGATCATCTCAGCTTCACCTAAGTCCTTCATTGCGAATCACTTACTCAATCACTGGTTAACCCCTTGCAGTGTTGGTATGTCGCCTCTAATGATAAAGGATGTCGTCAACATATAGCACTAGGATGGTGGAAATGCTCCCACTAACCATCTTATATTCATTGGGCTCATCAGGATTCTGTGTGAAGCCATATTCGTTTATAGCCTCATTGCCTGATTCCATGACCTTGATGCTTCCTTCAATCCATAAATGAATCTTTGAAGCTTGTATACACGGTTAGGATACTTCGGATCGATAAAACCCTTAGGTTGTGCCATATACACATCCTCGAGTAGCTTTCCATTAAGGAAAACGGTTTTAACGTCCATCTACCATATCTCATAATCATACCATGCAACTATGGCCAATAGTATCCTAATGGATTTGAGCATGGCAACTGGTGAAAGGTTTCATTAAAGTTAATTCCTTGGGCTTGCCTAAATCCTTTTTGCCACCAATCGCCCCTTGAAGGTGTTATTGGCTTTTAACTTGAAACACCACTTGCAACCTACCACCTTTGCACCCAGAGGTGGATCCACCAAGTTCCATACTTGGTTACCATGCATAGATTGCATTTCAGCCTCTATGGCTTTGCACTATTGATCTAAGTGTGGGCTTTCAATAGCCTCTTGATAGGTCTTGGGCTCTTTTTGGTCAACGACCATAAGGTCTCCATCATCAGTCACAAGAAAGTCGTACCTCTCTGGCTGATGACGTGTCCTACCAGGCCTTCTAAGGTTCTATGTAACCGGTTCTGCTTCCTCAATTTCTTGAGTAGCTAGATCAGTTCTCGAAGCATCCTCAGCAGTAGCTATAGGAGTCTATGAGTCTTGATATTCAGAAAGTTTAATATTACTCCCACTATCTCTCTTGGAAGGGAATTGTTGGGATTTTTCACCGGAAATCACCCGATAAATGCGGAAGAATGTGATGATTTCCACAAATCCATGCCCAGGAGCAATTGAAATGGAAATTGTAAAACAAAAAAAAAATACAATAGAAAGAGATAATTCTCTTACCCGAAATATCTCTTCTAGAGATGGATGAAGACTGTAGGAATCAAAGTAGAGTCCCTCCTCGTTCTCCTACACGAACACCTAACAAACATGACCCGTGCTAACGTTGGAAAAACGAGCAATGGAGAGGAGGCAAGGTTGAAATTTCGGCTATGTGTGTTGTGCCTTAGGTGGCCGAAATTTTCCCTAGGTTAAAACCTAGGTTGGCCGAATTCCCCTAGGGGAATTGAGGCCCAGCTTGGCTCCTTCATTTTATGCGGGCTTCATTCTTTTAATTCAGGCCCAATCTTATTTTAATTATTCTGGTTTAAATTAATTTCAAGCCCAACTTTAATATACCCATGTATTTAATATATTACACCAAGTAATATATTATTTACATTTAAATAAAAATTATTTTGACTAATTAATTTAATCCATCAAATTAAAATTAGATCTTCACAAAATAAAAACATATGTAAACCTATACATATGAATATTTCCACCTAGGAAATAATCTCATAATTAATCCAATTAATTATGAAGAGCCACTTGAATATATTAATCTTATTATTAGGATCAATCCAATTGATCTTTATAATATGATTAATATATATATACCTCTCTCCCTACAGTGTATACTCCAAGTATACGTGTGATTCCTTAAGTCGGTGTTCAGTCGCTCAATGTGTACGATCCCGTGGGCCCATCTTTATGTTGGCAGCGGGCCATTGGCCCACAGACTGTAGTTGGGCTCTAGCAAGCCACTGCAGCCCCTAATTAAGATGGAGATGGCAGTCTAACTGTTATCATAACCCTGTAGTTTAAACTTGTACATCCCATGTCATTGATATCGGTGTCCAACACAGAGGCATGGATTGATCACACTCTTTTATGTTGGACATTAACTTGATCCCGAATGCACTAATGCTCACAAACAAGTTCCCACTTGTTTGGGTGTGGCTACACTCTTATCAGTCACATTCATCAAGAGGCTGGTGATATCTTCCCAATGGACTACTGGGTGACAAATCCCTTCTGCATATCCATAGCATTACCATGCAAAGTGACATACCCGAAAGTACCCATACTTGGCACCCTATTACAGGCCCTTTAGGCATACCCCTAAGTATGTGACCTCACATGTAACACCATCATATGGTCAGGTCAAAGGAACCATATAAGTACTACACGAGAATCACTTGTGATGTTATACCAGGAATTTATCGGTTTTGGGCTCCAGCTTGCCACTAGTCAATCTCTTGACATGTGCTTCGCATCCCCAAATCCTTAGGAAAGACACATTGGGCTCCTTGCCCGTCCATATCTGATATGGGGTCTTTTGCACTGCCTTAGTCAGAGTATTATTTAAGATAAGAGTTGTTGTCTCGAGGGCGTGTCGCCAGAGACTAATTGGGAGAGAGGCTTGACTCATCATTGAGCGGACCATGTCCAACAGGGTCCTATTTCTCCGTTCGGACACCCTATTCCATTGTGGTGTTCTGGGAGGAGTGAGCTGTGGAATTATTCCATGCTCTCTCAAATATGAGTCTAACTCCAGGCTCATATACTCACCACCTCTGTCCGACCGAAAGGTTTTGATATTTCTGTCTAGCTGGTTCTATACCTCGTTCCAAAATTCCTTGAACCTATCAAGGGTCTCAGACTTGTGTTTCATCAGATAGATATAGCCATATCTGCTGAAATCGTTCGTGAACGTGATGAAGTACAGGTGCCCACCTCTGGTCGCTACGCTCATAGGTCCACATACATCAGAATGTATTAGGTCCAATAAGCCAGTGGCCCTTTCAGCCTTCTTGCTAAAAGGCACCTTTGTCATCTTGCCTCGTAAACATGATTCGCATGTATCAATTGACTCCAAGTCAAATGACCCTAAGACTCCAGCTTTGGGAAGCCTAGCAATGCGCTTCTCGTTTATGTGGCTGAGACGACAATGCCATAGGTAGACAGGATTAAGTTCGTTTGGCTTAACCCTTTTTGTATTTATGTTATAGAAGTGATTGGTTTCATTTAAGTCCAGGATATATAGGCCATTATTTAATAGAGCATCTCCATAAAATAATCCCTCTCTAGATATTGAAATTTTACCATTAGAAATAGTAAAATAAAATCCAGAAATATCCAACATAGAAACTGAAATTATATTCCTGCACATAGCAGGTACAAAATAACATTGTTCCAAAATTAAAACCAATCTACTAGGCATCACAAGGTGGTATTCGCCGATCTCTATGGCAGCGACCCTTGCTCCATTCCTGACCCGCAAGTCCACCTCTCCCGACCCCAGTGACCTTCTATTCTTAAGTCCCTGCACATTGTAACAAATGTGAGAACCACATCCAGTATCCAATACCCAGGATGTTGAAACAGTAAGGTTAATGTCTATAACATAAATACCTGAAGAGGATGCACCTTGGCCCCTTCTTTGATCTCCCATCAGCCTGGGACACGATCTCTTCCAATGGCCTGCCTGTCTACACCCGAAACAGACATCTTCAGGACTTGCCTTCTGCTGGGCCTTAGCCTTCTTAGCCTTGGCCTTCTTGGCCTTGGCTTTGGCCTTTTCTTTGGCCTTACCCTTGGCAACAGAAGGGTTCCCCTTATTGACCAGCAGCACCGGTGGAGTCTTTTTGATCGACTGCTCGGTAAGCATAAGCATCCCATATAGCTCACTGACAGTACGGTTCATCCCTTGCATGTTGTAGTTCAGGATGAATTGATCATAAGAATCCGGCAAGGATGCAAGGATTGTGTCCACCGCCAACTCTTGAGAGATAGGCGATCCGAGACGGGCCAAAGTGTCTAAATAGCCCTTCATCTTGAGCACGTGTGCACTCACAGATGTCCCGGCCCCCATCTTACAAGAGTGGAATGCCTTGTTGGTCAGGTACCTTTCCTGACGAGCTTGCTCTTGAAACATCTCGTTTAGAGTTGTTATCATAGCAAAGCCTTGATGGTCCATAAACTGTTTTTGCAGTTTGGGGACCATGCAGGCCAATATAAGGCATGTCACATCCCTATTATCCTTGACATACGCCTCGTATTCCTCCAGCTGGGCAGCCGGTGGATTACATCCTTGAGGCGTAGCCGGTACAGGCCTCTCCAGTACATAATCTTTGGACTCCTGCCTTAGAACTATTCTCAAGTTCCTAGACCAGTCCAAAAAGTTAGGACCGGAAAGCTTGTCCCTATCCAGAATTGATTGCAGTGATAAGGTATTGTTGTTTGCCATTTAGAATTTCTACACAAAAAAAAAACATTTGGAGTGTTAATAAAGGACTTTACTTTGTTTTTCCCATATAAAATTAATAATGAATCAAGTTATTAATTAAACCGAGTTGTTGGGCTCATGGGCCGAGATCCATATTTCATTCAGATATAGCCAGACGAGGGCCTGGTACAACCATACCCTAATTATTTAGGTAGGAACGCCGTCTAATCCCAACCTAGGGACTCTCGGTTTGATGGGCTTATTGGCACTTACCCATCTATGCTTAGGGCCAGGAGAATCCTACTACCCACGCTAAGTCAAAACCTCCATTCAAGTGTTAGAGTATCCAATACCCTAACAAACCCTACCCGTGTTAGCATTGGAAAAACGAGCAATGGAGAGGAGGCAAGGTTGAAATTTCAGCTATGTGTGTTGTGCATTAGGTGGCCGAAATTTTCCCTAGGTTAAAACCTAGGTTGGCCGAATTCCCCTAGGGGAATTGAGGCCCAGCTTGGCTCCTTCATTTTGTGCGGGCTTCATTCTTTTAATTAAGGCCCAATCTTATTTTAATTATTCTGGTTTAAATTAATTTCAAGCCCAACTTTAATATACCCATGTATTTAATATATTACACCAAGTAATATATTATTTACATTTAAATTAAAATTAGTTTGACCAATTAATTTAATCCATCAAATTAAAATTAGATCTTCACAAAATAAAAACATATGTAAACCTATACATATGAAGATTTCCACCTAGGAAATAATCTCATAATTAATCCAATTAATTATGAAGAGCCAATTGAATATATTAATCTTATTATTAGGATCAATCCAATTGATCTTTATAATACAATTAATATATATATACCTCTCTCTCCACAGTGTATACTCCAAGTATACGTGTGATTCCTTAAGTCGGTGTTCAGTCGCTCAATGTGTACGATCCCGTGGGCCCATCTTTATGTTGGTAGCGGGCCGTTGGCCCACAGACTACAGTTGGGCTCTAGCAAGCCACTGCAGCCCCTAATTAAGATGGAGATGGCAGTCTAACTGTTATCATAACCCTGTAGTTTAAACTTGTACATCCCATGTCATTGATATCGGTGTCCAACACAGAGGCATGGATTGATCACTCTCTTTTGTGTCGGACATTAACTTGATCCCGAATGCACTGAAGCTCGCAAACAAGTTCCCACTTGTTTGGGTATGGCCGCACTCTTATCAGTCACATTCATCAAAAGGCTGGTGATATCTTGCTAGTGGACTACTGGGTGACAAATCCCTTCTGCATATCCATAGCATTACCATGCAAAGTGACATACCCGAAAGTACCCATACTTGGCACCCCATTACAGGCCCTATAGGCGTACCCCTATGTATGTGACCTCACATGTAACACCATCATATGGTTGCTGGGATTCATCACGGGAAACCGACCGACAAAGTGCGGAAACACGCGTCGATTTCCTCGAATCCGGGTCCCGGGAGCTTAAGTAGTGAAAATCAAAAACAAAACACAAAGGAGGAGTATAAAAGTCTTACCAAGATATCTCTAAAGATAGAGAAGAAGACTGCAGAAATCAAGTATAGATTTCCTCCACCGATGCGTACACGAACGGCTCTCGGACTGAAACCCGTGCTAGCGACTCGAAAAATTCAAGAAGAGAGGAAGAGAGGGCAGCCAAGGGAACTTGGTTAGAGTGAAATGGTTGAATCATATTAGTCTTATATCTCTCACCAAGAGGCAAAAAATATCCAATAAAGCAAAGTCAACAATGACTCACCGCAAAGTCAACAATGACTCACCACTTTCACTCATTACATTTTGGCTAAAGAATGAGTCATCTCCCTTGTCCAAAGACATAAGGATTCGGCCAAGAGGTGGAAAGGAGATGGGGAAGACACTTGTCTTTAGTCATAATGACCAACTCATAATGACTAACAAATATCCAAGTTGGTAAAGTCCAACTTTACTAACCAAAGTCCACCATGACTCACCCATTTAATCATCACCTTTTGTCCCACCATGACTCATTCTTCTCGTCTTAAAAATTCATCATTCTTGCCTTAAACCCACCATGAATTTCGTCCAACATATGATGAAGAAGTGGGCTTACCATTTCAAGCCCAAGTCCACTTTAATTCTTTGGTTTCTATTTGATTTCAAATATCATTGTAATTCAACATGTATGTAAGCATATTGTACCATATAACATGTTACATACCTCTAAATTACAATTAATTTGACACATCAAATGCATCAAGGAATTAAATTAGACACATATAAGATGAGATACATGTAAACCTATACATGTATAAATATTTCCACCTAGGAAATAATCTCATAAATTAATTCATTGAATTAATTAAGAGAATGCCAAAAATAAATATTATATTCTTTTGATCAATCTAATTGACCTAGAATATAATTAATAAATCTCTCTCTCTTCAAACGTGTATACTCCAAGTACACAATTAATCCGACTAGTTAAAGTCCAGACGTTCAATGTGTACGATCCAATGGGCCCGTCTTTATATTGGCAGTGGGCCAAGGCCCACAGACTACAGGCGGGCTCTAGCAAGCCACTGTAGCCCCCAATTAAGACGGAGATAGCAGTCAAACTGTCATCGTAACCCTGTAGTTGAACTTGTATGTCCCATGTCACTGATATCGGTGTCAAACACAGAGGCATGGTTGATCACCCTCTATATGTGTTCGGACATTACTTGATCCCAAATGAACTGATACTCACAAACAAGATCTCATCTTGTTTGGGTGTGCCACACTCTTATCAATAACATTCATCAAGAGGCCGGTGATATCGTCTCAGTAAAGCACTGAGTGACATTCCCTTCTGCATATCCATAGTACTGCCATGCTCACTGACACACCCGAACGTACCCATACTTGGCACCCTTTTACAGGCCCGTTAGGCGTATACCAAAGTGTGCCACTTCACATGCAGCACCATCATATGATCCGGTCAAAGGACTTATGCAAGTACTACGCGAGAATCATTTGTGCTACTATACCATGCAGATTCCCGTTAAGTGGATCAATCCAGTACCATGCCCCTTTTTGCATGTACCCATTCACCTGGTTGACATTTCATGTTCTATGACCGGTAAGACACCGCCATACAACCAGGCTAATGATAGTCTTTAGTTCCATTCATTCCCATGATTGGAACAGACTACGGATGACTTTATGGCCATATCGTTTTCCCTATCCATAGTCTTACTGCCAAGTGCCTCACACTTGACAACATGGATATGGATATGTCCATGGGATACTCTATTTAAAATATTGCACAAGACATATAGTAAATAGATTGATGCCTTTATTTCTTAACACAACTTGTATAATACATGAAGTTCATATTAATGTACAAATGTATGATACAAAGACAAGGACTAATGCCTCGGGACTAGGGCATTTCCAACAATGGTTAGGTCAAAGGATCCATACAAGTACTACACGAGAATCACTTGTGATGCTATACCATGTGGATTTCTCGTTTAGTAGATCTATCCAGTACCATGCCCCTTATGTATGTACCCATTAACTTGGTTGACATTCCTTGTCCAATGACCGGTAAGACACCGCTATACAACCAGGTTAATGATAGTCTCTTGTTCCATTCATTCCCATGACTGGAACAGACTACGGATCTATTTATGGTCATATCGTTTACCCTATCCATGGTCTTACTGCCAAGTGCATGACACTGGTCATCATGGATATGGATATGTCCATTGGATACTTCATTTAATATATTGCATAAGATAAATATAATAAATGAATTAATGCCTTTATTAATAACACAAATAAGTATAATACATGAATCCAATTAATGTATGATACAAATGCAAGGACCAATGCCTCGGGACTAGGGCATATCCAATAGGAATTCCTTCTCTAAGAAGACTGCATTCCTAGCTATGAAAACTTTGTTTTCTACCGGATCATAGAAGTAATAACCCTTAGCTTCCTTAAGGTAACTCATAAATTGGCACTTGACAGATTTTGACTCAGGCTTGCCACTTGTCAATTTCTTGACATGTACCTCACAGCCCCAAATCTTCAAGAAGGAAACATTAGGCTTTCGGCCCTTCTATAGTTCATATGGGGTTCCCTTAACTACCTTGCTTGGTGTATTATTTAGTAGGTAAGCAACTGTCTTTAAAGCATATCCCCAAAAGGAGATAGAGAGTGTAGCATGACTCATCATTGAGCAGATAATGTCTAGCAAGGTCCTATTCCTCCTTTTCGATAGTCCATTCCACTAGGGTATACCAGGAGGAGTGAGTTGGGATACAATCCCACACTTTCTCAAAAACATGTCAAACTCTTGGCTCAAATATTCACCCCTTCGGTCAGACTGAAGTGCTTTTATTTTCTTGCCAAACTGGTTTTCTACTTCATTCTTAAAGTCCTTGAATCTATGAAGAGTCTCAGACTTATGCTTCATCAGATACACATAACTGTATCTGGTGAAGTCATCCATAAAGGTAACGAAGTATAGAAAACCTAATCTAGCACTAGTGCTTATTGGGCCACATACATCAGAATGTATCAGCTCTAGTAGCTCAGAGTCCCTTTCAACAGTCTTGCTAAAAGGTGCCTTTATCATCTTGCCTCTTAAACAAGACTTGCATATGTCATAAGACTGAATGTCAAATGACCCTAACACTCCACTAAAATGAAGCCTAGCTATGCACTTCTCGTTTATATGGCCAAGTTGACAGTGCCAGATGTATGTAGGATTAATTTCATTTTGTTTAATCCTTTTAGTATTTATGTTGTAGATTGAACTTTCATGTTTTAGATCAAGGATATATAAACCATTTTCAAGAAATGTTGTTCGATAAATAATATTACCACATTGCATAGAAATTCTACCATGTCCAATATTAAATAAAAAATCAGAAACATCCAATAAAGAAACAAAAATAATATTCATGTTCATCACATGTACAAAATAACAGTTTCTAAGTTTTAAAACAAGTCCACTAAGCATCTCTAAGAAATAATCTCTAATCTCCATGGCCTAAACCTGAGTGCCATTTCCGACTTGAAGATCCACTTCTCCGAATCCTAGCAATATCTTATTTCTTAATCCCTGCACATTTGAACAAATGTGAGAACCACATCCAGTGTCTAAAACCCAACATGTAGAAATAGCCATATTGATCTCAACAACATAAATACCTGAAGCAGAAGACTTGCTCCTTAGTTGCTCCCTTAGCTTTGGACACGAGCACTTCTACTGCCCCTTCTGATGACACTCATGGCAGACATGATCAAGAGAAGCAACCCTTGCTTTAGGGTGGGCCGCCACCTTCTTGCCCTTAGCCTTGGCCTTAGATTTGGCCTTAGCCTTAGCAATAGGCGTATTGCCCTTGTTCACCAGTAGTACTTTAGGAGTCTTCTTAAGAGACTGCTTAGCAAGCTTGAGCATGCCATACAGCTCAACAATCGATTTATCAAGACCTTACATGTGGTAGTTCGTGATAAACTGGTTGTAAGACTCAAGAAGTGACCTGAGAATAATGTCTGCTACAAAGTCCTGCGGAACTGGTGAGCTGAGGTGGGCAAGCGTATTAATATACCCCTTCAACTTTAGCACATGAGTGCTAATATAAGTCTCGACTGCCATTGCAATAGTGCAAAGTGCCTTAGTAGTCAGGTATCGTTCCTGACGAGCCCGATCTTAGAACATCTTTTTAAGCTGATCCATCATCTCATAAGCATGATGGTCCATAAACTACTTCTAAAGATTAGAAGCCATGGAACCTAGTATAAGGCATGAGACATCTCGTTCGTCCCTCATGTGCCAGTCATACTGCTCCACCATCGCTGTGGTGATGCCTCGACCTCCGGGAGGGCTAGCTGGTAAAGGAGCATTCAGTACATACTCCTTGGATTCTTGTCTATGAACTATTTGTAAGTTCCTAGCCCAGTCCAGGAAGTTAGTCCCTAAAAGCTTCTCCTTCTCCAGGAGTGACCAAAGTGAGAGTGAGTTGTTGTTGTTTGTTGCAGCCATTTTAAATTGCTAATGTGAAATGGCATTATCTACATGGAAGAAATCATTGCTTAAGTTAGAAATAAAGAACTTTTACCAATTCAAATTAAAAATCCGATTTTAATTTGTTCGTTGGTGATGTTAATTGGCTGACTTGACCAAGATCCACAACTTATCAATGACTGGCCGACCTAGGGCTCACTAACTGATCATTGATTCGTTAAGTAGGATAACCTATCCAATCCCTCTACGAAGGACTCTTGGTTTGATGGGCTTTTTGACAATTTATCCATTTGTGCTTAGGGCTCACTCTGAGCTAATGGTGCCCATGTTGAGTCAAACCACCATTCATATGTTAACCATACCAAGTATCCTAACACTTGATGGCCCACCAAATACTACAATGTACCCAGCTAGGGCATGGCACGCATTGCAGCATCAATGGGAGGAAGAGGAGTGAATGTGGGAAGCACTTTTAAATGACTCAATATTTTAATTCTCCGGATTAAATTAAGTGATACGGCTTAGCATGCATGAACGCGGCTTATAATTTGGTAATCCATGCATCCATATTATATGACAAATGCAATAGCATACTTAATTTAAAATAATGAGATCCTATGGGCCTTAATTATAACCTAATGAAAAACTAAACAACCTATCTAATTCTCCATCGGGCCGGATAGTAATTCTCCTTGGGCTCCCACCATGGGCTTGCTCCATCTGGGCCTTCCTTCATACTTGATGCAATTACAATAATTTTATTTAAAATAAAGTTTATTCTAAAATTACATCAAAATAAAAGAAATGGCAAGTAGGCCATATTTCCCAAAATAAAATTATAACTGATAATAATTTGGGGCCGACAGAACTCAACACAACATTTCAAACAAAGTACCTGTCGTGCACATACATACCAATATGATGCATGATCATGGCATTCTGAATCATAAATATAAATGTTATGCTGAGTTACTAAGGGTGAAATTGTTAATTTCAACAAATGTGACTAAGGCCCATAAATTTAAAATATAGCTCTCCTAATTTTAATAGGTACCACGGTTTATTGGACCAATTTCACAAATTCCATATTCAATTTAATATGCATGCCAACTGTGAACGGGCGACTTTTCAGAATAGGGCGAAGCGAACCAGGAAAAAAGAAAAGAAGATGTTTTGGATTTGGAAAACGGGGTTTGATTATCTTGCTTAGGAAAACCATTGATTTGTTTGGAAATCCCTTTGTAGAAAACCTTTTCCGATTTCATTACTTAAAGATCTCGAAACCTAAATTTCAAGATCAGTGACAGAGTCGCCACACGGATCAGCTTATCCGGGAAATTCCGGTACAGCTCCCTACCGAGCATAGACAATTGTACCTAATCCAGCGATTAGGGTTCGAGCAACTTACCTATTCAACCTCAAGCTTGTATTCATTTATAAGTGCATATGACAATGTTTTACTCACTTATTATCTTTCTCTACCCATTTTATCTTTTATTATTTAGCCCATGCTCATTCAAATGATAGAAATAAATTACATAAAACTAAAGTGCATAAATATAAACCATACATCAAAACCAAACCCAAAAAAAAGAGGCCGCTTATTACAACCAAAAAAGATAAAAAGCTCTGATCCTCACCATTACAACCGCCTAGATATATGAAAATCTAAAAATTACAATCGCCTAGAATACACGATTAATCTATAAAATAAATCTAAAATAAAAATAAAGAAAAATAAAGGCTGCAAAACAGATGGTTAGCACAATTATAGCATAAGCACAAAGGGGACTCACATAAGACAGAAGGGGGATTTCAAGAGAATGGGGGCATGCATTTAGGGGATAACCGAGAAGTTCGGGCGACTTGCTCGGTTAGACCTGGAAAATGGTTTTAGAAACGCCCTATAGGCTTTGTGCTTGAGAATAGTTTTGAAAATAGTTTGGCTCAATTACATGCACATTACTTTGGTTTAGTGGGTTGGTTATCTCGGAACTCAGGGTCCCATTCATGTGGGTTCCTAATTACAAACATTCATCTAAAGTCCAAAAGCAATAAACACGCCAAAAATGATTTGATTCTGAAGATAGCATCACGCGACAACATTTGTATGGGTCGTCCCGTGATTTTGCCTCCTTCTGGAGGCTACAGCCGTACAGCTATAAATTGGTTTTCTTTTCTTTGAAAATCACTGTTTTGGCTATTTTCAATGATTTTTTGGAATTTTGAGGAACCTGGGGGTCCGCTATAGCTGGACAAAGGATCCGGTTCGAATCGAACAACCCCAAAACTTAAAAATAAAAAATAAAGAATCCGAAAATCTCACATCAACGTCATAATAAACATGAAAATCTAAATTTAGAAAGTAACAGATGTGATTGGGACTGAAATTAATCATAACAAAATGAACCAAATGGAATCCGGCTACTTTCAGTTGATTTTAGAGCTTTTCGGGGTTTCTGCCCTGAAGAACACAGCCATGCGGCTCTAGGTTTACAGCTGCATGGCCTGTTATAAGAGATTACAGCCGCTCGGCTCTAGTTTGAGCCGCGCTGCTATAATCAAACAACCAATTTCCAGAAATTTGCACAAAACACAGAAAACACAACAGAAACCAAACAAACACGAGTTTAAGGCCTCTCAGAGTTTACCTTGTTGATGTTCCAGTGTGTTTGACGTCTGGAAGTGGATTGAAACATTGGAATGCACTTAAAATCCCTTAAAGACCCTAAAATCCTTAAGTATTGTCCCGAATCGATTCGATCACAACCCGAGAATGGTTATGAATGAGTGATACTCCTGCTGGAAACCTCACTTTATGTATTTTTGGTGTGTTTTGTGTGTTTTTGTATTGTTTCTTATGTTTTCACTCTTTGTTCAATTTTCTCTCCTTAGAACTCTCCCTTTCTCTATGTCCTCTTCTTTTCAATCTGTCCCTCTCCTTTTCTGATTCTGTTCTCCTATTAAGACCTCGCAAATCCTGGATGAGAGTTCCCCTAATTAAGGAATTCTAATCCTTGCCAAATTCTGATTCTAGTTATTTAGGAAAATTTCCATCTGCACGATAAAGCCATGCGGCTATAAGGCTACAACTGTGCGGCTCTAAATTACAGCTGTGTCGCTTTAGTTTTGCAACTACAGCTGTGCACCTCTGATCAGAGCCGTGACAGATTCTCCTAAATCCCACACTCACCTCTAAGCCCTCTAATCACTCGAAAGACCTATCTCAAGGTTTCGGGTTTTCGGAGCGTTTGAGACATTCCAGGCAACATCTCACTCATTCTCTAGTCCAATTCACGTACGTTGGCTTAACAAGTAACATAGGACTCTCATCATAGAGGTCGGGAAAACCTATGCTCACACCAACATAATAAACAATTTAAATACAAATTAATTTAAAATAAAACATTTTTAATTTTATTTGCATTATGGAATTGGGTAAAAAAAATACCCGTAAAATCTAAAATCGGAACCAAACGCCACGCAACGGCTTTGCTGTCTAGGGACAGCAGTAGCCCTACTGCCGCTGCAACAGCTATTGCGGGTAGGAGAAGGAATCACGAGTCCAATTCCTTTCTCCCAAATTGTAACTTTTTTTAAATAAAAAAAACAGCAGCAAATCAATCATAACAACAGCCAAAAAAATTATTCAACAACAGAAAATAAATCGCAGCGGAAAAAAGATGATAAAACCAATCGGAAAAAATTATTAAAACCAGGAAAACGATTCTTGAAATCTATTCCTTCTTCAAGAACACTTTCAAGAATGAATTCCAATCAATCTAATGGACAAAACCTTGGCTCTAAAACCACTGTTGGGATACATCATCAGAAATATAATGTGGTGCAGCGGAATTTACACTGTTAAAATCTCTTGGAATCCACCTATCGTGTCCTATTATCATTGATTGGAATAAAATCAATTTTGAACCAAGAGAGATTCACTCACCAAATCTGTCTCTTCTAGAGATTGTTGCAGAATCGAATCTACAAACAGCGATCTCTTAAGTTTGGTGCATATCCAACTATCGAATGGGAATCTGTGCTAGCCGAAGAAGTGAAAGGAATGGAAGAGTATTACTGGAAATTTTCGGCTAAGGGCCTGCTGGTTGTGTTGGTCGAAAATTACAACTTCTTCAATAGGGTTAGGGTTGATTTTTTTTATTTTTAAGTGTGCCTTTTATAGACTCATTGTCTAATTACAATTATATAAATAAACTTTAATTAAAAGATCATACTATATAATTTAATCCCATTAGGCTAAATTTATCCCCTAAATTAAAATTAAATCACACTTAAGAAAATACAATGTATGTATTTTAATTTCCTACTTAGGAAAATTATTTAATTAATTATTTACTTTATGTAATTCAATTAATTAATAAATTAATTAATAACATTATGTAAACTTATTAATTAAATTAAATCAACCCAATGTTAATTAATTACCTTGACACCAAATGTCAACTAATTAATTAACCCATTCCTTCCAGTGTACATTACATGTACAATTTCTATAAGTTCCGGCTCAGTTGATCTAAATGCACAATCCTCTGGGTTTGTCTTTATGTTGACAATGAGCCTAAGACCCATAGACTGTAAGTGGGTTTTAGCAAACCATTACAGCCCCCAATTAAGACAGAGATGCAGCAGTCTTTAGAAGACACTCAGCCGGTAGTAATCTCATAGTGTCCTTTGCCAAATGACATCGATATGAATAAACAAGGGGCATGGTGTCTGTCATCCTCTTCTACTGTTTATTATATTTCTTGATCTTGAGTTGACAGATTAAACAAATAAGCAACCAAATTATTTGGGTATGGTCATACATTTATCAGTCCCACTCATCAAGTGGCCAGTGATATTATCTCGGTGTTATCTGAGTGACAATTCCATCACTTCATTATCAGTATCAACATGTTCACCTATCCACCCAATCATACCCATATTTAGCATCCTTTTACAGACCTGTTAGGCATATGCCAAAGTGAATCGGATTCCATATTGATACTATAATGAAATCTGGTCTATGGATAAAAGAGACCTACTCAAGAAAGACCTATGACGCGACAACCATATGGCTTTCTTGTGAGGATCTATCTAGTCCCATGTCAACGAAATGCACTTATATTCATGACTGACTATACGAGTACTATGGTTAGTTAAGAACTACCATACAATTATCAAATATACAAGTCTATGGTTTTATTCATTCCCACGATTAGAATAGACCTGAGATAGGTTTTATGATTATCAATCAATGGATACTCTATTCATGTTATAGCACAATAATAAATGAAATAGATTATTACCTTTATTAATGTGACACAAATGATGTATACATACATAGAGTCTTAGTGTACAATACAAAATATAATAATCCAATGCCCTAAGAACTAGGGCACACCAACAATAGTGGGGTCTCCAGAAAAATGCAAAACACTGACTGCTAGTCAGAATTGACAAGAGGTACAAACATCGCTCCTCTACACTTACACACACGAAGCTTTTTCGGGAATATCGAGTGCTAGCTCGGGGACTGATTTGTGCACCTTCCTTTCTATGGCCAAAAATTCTAGCCCCAAAACCCTAAGTGGAACACGTTTTTTTGCTTGTGAGAGAAAGAGAAAGAGAGAATTATTTCTAGGTTAAAACTCTATTTATCCCTTTTCCACTTTGGAAAGGTATTTAATAAAATTAATTTAAACTCTTTTCAATTCTTATTTAAAAGACATTAAATACCAAAATAACTCTCATTTAATCTAATTTAAATATCCCAAATATTTTAATTAGATATGAGCTAGGTTATTTTAGTTGGACCTAACCATTTAAGCCCAACAAAATAAGCAACCTGATAAGTACACCAATAACTAATATTTATATTCAATACACATATATGTCCGATATGAATCTACCTAGACTTCAATCCATGCAATCTTGTAGGTTCATCCATATGTTGGTAGTGGGCCAAAATTACCATTTAGCCCATAGATTGCAAGTGGGCTCTAGGAAGCCATTGCCCCCCAATTAGGATGAAGATGTCAAAGCCTGATGCGTGATAAATACACACACTTAGAAGCAAGTGTACTTCGTCGCTCAAGTAATATATAGTAAGTAGAGTATCGATCCCACGAGGACTAATTATGCTAACCCTAAATATAGTCAGATTTTTATTAACCTAGGCGAAGAGAATAAAATTATTGATTTTGGTTGGTGAATAAAAATTATTGCTGAAAACAATTAAATTAAACCTAAGAATGTAACAAAGTTATATAAGAGAATTTCAATAAGGAAATTAACAATTCAATAAGGAAATTAACTAAGGCGTCTGGTTTCACTTAACATTAATTCCAGTAATATTTAATGTTATGCAACTAATTCGATTAAATTCCAAAATGGCGATTTCCATAAATAATCAATACCGGTTAGGGCTATCAATTCTAATTCTTAACCTAAACACTTAAACCTCTCAGTTCTAAGTGATCAAGCCAGAAAGCATTAAGTCTAAGAAATCCTAGCACTAACTAGTGAGCCACTAGAGCAATGGTCATGCAAAAGTCATGTTGTATGATTCCGTTAATCTAGTCCTTTGGTCAATTATAGATTAACTATGAACATTGGAATTGATGGTCACACATCCAAAGCATTAAACATACACAACACAATATTGGAAAATAATACGAATTAAATTGCATTAACCATAAAATAATTACATGGAACAATTGCTAAGATCCACCATATGGTGGAATTAGTTCATTGCTAAACTAATAACACACAAACGAATTAAGAAAAACATGGTAAAGAGAAGGGTTTAGAGAAAACTAGAATCAAGGTGGTTGATGGAAGGATGTACGGATCGTTGATTTGAAAAGATGAATGCTCCTCCAAACCCTAGCTCCCAAGAACATATTCTCCCAATACGTTCTTCCAAGAGAGAAAGCAAGAATAAAATCTGAAAAACTAAACTCTAAAAACTTAAAACTCCAAAAAAACCTAAAAAAACTCCAGCTGAATGATGAATAATCTCCTTTTCTAACTCTCCCTCCCTAAAACAAAAAGGAAAGAGGAATTCTCATAAGAGTCAAAAACCTTTCCTTCTTTTAAGGGAATTACCAAAAAAAAGAAAACATTCCTCCTTTGACAAGGAGTCCATTAGCTATCAAGATTTCTCAGCCAAAAGACTTCTAGTTCTCTCCTCAATGAGACCAAACCCGTAGCTTTTCCTTGGCCCATCATGAATGTAGACCCAAATCACCAAATCAGCTTTAAAACTCCAAAATCAGCACCTCCCAGGGCATGGTCACGCCTTAGGACTGCTCCTGGGCTGTTTTAAGTCAATTTTGCTCCTTTATCATGCACTTTTAGCTCTATTTTCTTCTTAGAGGTCCTAACAAGGAAAATACATAAAAAGGAAATAAATTATGCCTTTAATAAATAAAATCAACTCAATTAAAGCACAAAAACAAAGGCAAAATAAGTATATAAAATACGCTTATCAACTTCCCCACACTTAAACTTTGCTTGTCCTCAAGCAAACAAAACATCTCCAACTCCCAAAAACAATTAAGGAAAATTATAGATCAAACAACTGATTTTCAAAACATCACAAACTATAACCTCACTTTCATCCACAAGTCAAGCATACTCAATCAATAAGGCTGTCACAAAAGAATTTGGCATTTAACCCCAATCTTATGCACACAAAGCAACTCAATTAACTATCAAAATATGATTTGCATCACTAAAATAGTAAACTTCTAAGTCACTTCCTAATCAATCACATAGATAAAGATCAATAGGACTTTAGAATTCACACAATTTTCTTGGGGGGTATACCACGATACATTGATCGATTCCATTTAATTAACTTAATAACTTTCGACCTTACTTGAGATGTTACTTAGTCTTTCCGAACAGATAACAAAGATGGAGCAAACACAATGCACCCGACTTACTCAACTAAGCACATTCAATGTAGCGGCTACTAGCACTATTCATAACTTCACCTTGCAAGCGAAGCCAGCGGAATAAATTTCCATTTTCCATTCTTGACTTTTTGTCAATTTTCATTAAGTACAAATAATAAATTTCCCTTACCCCAAGATTAATTCAAATTAAAGCACACAATTTGCCTATTTCATGTCTTTACTTATGCTCAATCAAAAAGAAGCTTCCTAGAAAGTCTATGTCTAAAAGTGATACATCTAAACTCCAAAGTCTATATCATTACAAAGGTGCCAATTAAACGGGGCTTCATGTTCCATTTAATGTAAACATCCTTATTAACAAGCATACTTAACCTAGAAAGATGTAAAATAAGAGTTTATGTGCTTGCGTTTTGTTTTTGTTTTTGTTGTTTTTTTTCTTTTTTTTTATTTTTATTTTTTTATTTTAATATTTTTTTTTTGAAAAACAAAAACACTGCTTTGAGGAGTTGGAGCATTAAGTTGCAAGTGACAAACATAGGACCATAAAGAATGAACTCAAGCAGCTCAAAAGGAGGGAATAAAATCAAAAATCAATTTGCAATTCCCCTTCCCCACACTTGAAACATGCATTGTCCCCAATGTATATTAGCCAACAATAACCAAAAACTAAAAAGAATAGAACGAGAGAACTCCCCTGGTTATCGAAGGTCGAAGTCTAAGCGCTATTGAGGAGAAGGCGGACACAGAGCCTTGCGTCACTTTGGTGCAAAGAAAAAATTGATAATATATGTGCCACAGTTCATTGTCCCCTATCTCATTTTTTTGCTTTATGAAAAATATCAAAGTCACATGATTTGCAACTTTTGGCCATTTTTTTTTATCTTATATTGCACAAAACAATTAAATTTAGCAAAAATTGCACTGCAGAGAATCAAGTTAATCCCTTAGAACACAAAAAGCAATATATCAATAGTGTACAATGACCCAAAATCTACTAATTGATTCAATCAATGAGAACCAATATTGAACTCTCAATATAACCAAATCAATGATGTGAAAACTAACAGCTTAATATTTGTCATCCTAACACTTATCAGTTAATGGTTCCACTTAATTAACTCAATAATTATCCAAGATGAACAAATTGAAAATTAAGAATTTAAAACAATATAGCACGTGATAGAGAATATCAACAAACTAACTTTCTGCAAATCCTTGACTCGAAAAGTTCCACATGATATTCACCATCTCAAAATAATTTTTCAATCAATCTAACAATCAAACTTAATACTCAATAATTAAGTAAAAAGAAGAATCAACAAAGATTAATTGGAATTTCAAATCAATTGAAGCCAAGATGAATTGAGCCAAGGGAGAGATGGCGAGGAGGTGTTGAAACTGCCTTTCTCTTTCGCTGGAGCCGAGTTGTACCTTGGGAGGTTGGAGAAGGTGGCGGAGAGGCCAAAATTTCAGGTTGAATCGGCTGAGAGTTGGCTGAATGGGTCGGTTCACCAAAAGGAGGGGGCTGCCGGAGGATTTCCACCGCCAGCAACGGCGCGGAGGAAGGAGCGTTGGGTGATGGCGGTGTAGCTCGCGGTGGAAAGGAGGTATGGACGGCGGACGGCATAGAACCTGTGAAGAGGAAAGAAAGATGACGAACAGTTAGCAATTAAGGACTTTTGGGTTTTTCTTCAATTGCCTTTATTCTTTTAATTATTATTATTATTATTATTATTATTATTATTATTATTATTATTATAAATAAAGGTTGGAAACAGAAGAAGACATGGCCTAAGGCATGGCCGTTGTCCTTGCGCCCAAAATTTTCTTTTCTTTTCTTTTTTTTTTTAAATAATAAAGTGGTGAGAAGCAGAAGAAACATGGTCATTCCTTAGGTAGCCCTTTCGCCAAAAAGGTTTTTTTTTTTTTTTTTTACGATTAGAAACAGAAGAAACAGTTCCTAAGGCACGGTCACGCCTTAGTCAAAAACCTACAAAAAAAATAAATAAATAAAAAAAATAAAATAACATGATTAAATCCTACAAATTAAAACTAAAAACAACTAATTAACAACTAAATTAACAAAAAAAAAAAAAAAATTGGGTTGCATCCCAAAAGCGCTAATTTTATACTCGTTTAGCTCGACTTAAACTTCCCTTTCATGTAAAAGTTTGGAGTCGTATGAGGAATTCAAACTCTTTGAGAAAAATCTTATGAATGTACATCGAAGGCTCTAATTGGTCCCAAGTTAAAAATTTCCATACCGAAAATTTGAGTTCTTTAACAAAAATTCTCGCTTGCTCCCTTTGCGATTCTTTTGGTAGCTCATAAACAATATAAGATAATTGACCAGGGGGCACATCGAATTGTATATCTTTAATCCCCACCATGGAAACTTCACACTTGGTCGGTCCACTAATGACCTCCAACGTACCTTCTTCTTGACTTAGAACTAACTCTAAATTTTCGTCAATAATTTTTCCATGACAAGCTTCAACTGAGATAGAGATTTCAACATTTTCATTTGAATCGGCCTCTATAATTGATGTGTCTGCAGCCATATCAACTACTAAACCTAATCGCATGCATAAAGTTTGTGTTGCACTGTAGAAACTATCACGTTGAGCATCTTTTGAAGATAGAAAATTTATCATTAGTTCATCCATTGATGGCTCAAAAGCGTTAATCGCCATCACCTTGCAAAATAAAAGAAAAAGAACAAGCGAAGATAAAAATATATACAAAAAAACCTAGATCAACAAAAACCCTTTAATCTAGCATTGCATATAAATAGTCCCCGGCAACGGCGCCAAAAACTTGACGCGTGATAAATACACACACTTAGAAGCAAGTGTACTTCATCGCTCAAGTAATATATAGTAAGTAGAGTATCGATCCCACGAGGACTAATTATGCTAACCCTAAATATAGTCAGATTTTTATTAACCTAGGCGAAGAGAATAAAATTATTGATTTTGGTTGGTGAATAAAAATTATTGCTGAAAACAATTAAATTAAACCTAAGAATGTAACAAAGTTATATAAGAGAAATTCAATAAGGAAATTAACAATTCAATAAGGAAATTAACTAAGGCGTCTGGTTTCACTTAACATTAATTCCAGTAATATTTTATGTTATGCAACTAATTCGATTAAATTCCAAAATGGCGATTTCCATAAATAATCAATACCGGTTACGGCTATCAATTCTAATTCTTAACCTAAACACTTAAACCTCTCAGTTCTAAGTGATCAAGCCAGAAAGCATTAAGTCTAAGAAATCCTAGCACTAACTAGTGAGCCACTAGAGCAATGGTCATGCAAAAGTCATGTTATATGATTCCATTAATATAGTCCTTTGGTCAATTATAGATTAACTATGAACATTGGAATTGAAGGTCATGCATCCAAAGCATTAAACATACACAACACAATATTGGAAAATAATACGAATTAAATTGCATTAACCATAAAATAATTACATGGAACAATTGCTAAGATCCACCATAGCCTTAGCTATGGTGGAATTAGTTCATTGCTAAACTAATAACACACAAACGAATTAAGGAAAACATGGTAAAGAGAAGGGTTTAGAGAAAACTAGAATCGAGGTGGTGGATGGAAGGATGTACGGATCGTTGAGGTGAAAAGATGAATGCTCCTCCAAACCCTAGCTCCCAAGAACACGTTCTCCCAATACGTTCTTCTAAGAGAGAAAGCAAGAATAAAATCTGAAAAACTAAACTCTAAAAACTTAAAACTCTAAAAAAACCTAAAAAAACTCCAGCTGAATGATGAATAATCTCCTTTTCTAACTTTCCCTCCCTAAAACAAAAAGGAAAGTGGAATTCTCATAAGAGTCAAAAACCCTCCCTTCTTTTAAGGGAATTACCAAAAAAAAGAAAACATTCCTCCTTTGACAAGGAGTCCATTAGCTATCAAGATTTCTCAGCCAAAAGACTTCTAGTTCTCTCCTCACTGAGACCAAACCCGTAGCTTTTCCTTGGCCCATCTTGAACGCAGGCCCAAATCACCAAATCAGCTTTAAAACTCCAAAATCAGCACCTCCCAAGACATGGTCACGCCTTAGGACTGCTCCTGGGCTGTTTTAAGTCAATTTTGCTCCTTTATCATGCACTTTTAGCTCTATTTTCTTCTTAGAGGTCCTAACAAGGAAAATACATAAAAAGGAAGTAAATTATGCCTTTAATAAATATAATCAACTCAATTAAAGCACAAAAACAAAGGTAAAATAAGTATATAAAATACACTTATCAAAGCCCAACTGACATACACATGTAGTATTCTTATATGATCCCTTGCACTTTAGATATTGATGTCCTACACGCTTTGCTCTATCATCCTTTTATGTGCTAGGACTTTCCTTGACATCCAAGTAGACTGAAGAGATCAAATAAATGATTATCGAATAATCATTCTATTTGGGTACGAACGTACATTGCTCAGTCTCACTCGTCAAGAGTCTAGTGATATCATCTTACAAATGTGAGTGGCAATTCCTTCATGTTACCCCCCGTCCCAGCATAATCCCTGGCATACCCAATATACCCATACTTGGCACCCAGTTACGGGCCCGTTAGGCGCACATGAAAGTATGTGAGTTCGCATCCGAGAGTGTGGTAATATCGGGTAAGGATCTAATATAAGCAATACATAAGAGGCACTTATGACACTGGATCATGTAGTGTTCTCGTAAGCAGATCGATCCAGTACACTGTTCACTAATATGTACTTATATCCTTGATTGACTTTCCAAGTCTTATGGTCAGTAAGACACCACCCTTCTCATAAGGAACATACTATTCTTTGGTTATAATCATTCCCATGATCATAACAGACTGGGGATAGCTTCTAAACTATGTTCTCCAAACTCATGGTCTTACTTGTCCAGTACACGATTTTGATAAACATTAGTGAACATCAGTTTATGGATTCTCTATATTCATTAATTGCATAAGTAATTCAATATATATTATTATGCCTTTTATTGATATGAAGAAGATGTATTTCCAGACATAAGTAACAAAGTATAACATCTAGGGACTAGGACATACACCAACAAGTGGCATAGATAAGTATATTCACGTTGGACCCAAATAGGATAGAATGTGAGATTTAGATAGCTTAGGGTCAAGCATTTAAGGGATAATCAGGAAAACCTGATAGGTTTACCCGATTAGACTTGGAAAACAGTTTTGTAAATGCCCCATATTTTTGGATATAGAGAAAACAATTTTGGAAAACAGTTTTTCCAATTTCACTATTGTTAAGCATGCCAAAGCGAGTTAGATGTCCAGTGATTTATTGAAAATCCCTTTCGTGTGGGTTTTAAACAATGCTTCTAGAATTAGACAATGTTGAAAAGCATACAAACACCCAAAAATAGTTATAAAATAATGAATGACTGCAAAAGAAATAAGTGCAAGTCTATAATGATGCTAGAGAAGAATGAAAAGGGCCGTGCGGATCAATGGAATGAGCCGTATGGCTCAAAAGGGTCAAAGAAGGGCCATGCAGCCTAACGTAGGATAAATAACGACTTCACTGATCTTGATAAGATTGGATCGTGCAGCCCAAATCTATATGAACAAGGTCCTACGGCTCTTTTTTTTATAAAAGAGGGCTTTGCGGCCTATCTTTGATAGGAAAATAGATTTTTGATTTGTGATTTTAATATGTAGAAATTCTTTTTGGTGTTTTCTCCTTTTAGATTTTGAGATCCTTTAGGGGTCCATCATTAGATTAGACTCAGATATCAAAGATTTTCTCCTCGAATTACACAAAACAAAAGATCCTAAAAAATAGAGAAATTTCAGCACTAAGACTCATAGGCCATCGATGAGGAGTACGGCTCAAACTTCTCTAAAGATAGGCATCACAGCCTAAAAGATAGACCGTATGGCCTAATTTCAAAACTTACAGAAACTCGTTTTTGGATTTTGAGTAGAATAAACACAATATAAATAAATCAAACAGTATAGGGATGGAAAGATTGGATTTTATGGCCTCTCAGGAGTTACTTTTAATATGTGTATCCATATTTTGATGGAACTGTCTGAATCCGCTCCTTAAAGCTTTGAAACCAATTCTAACTTATGGAAACAAACCAAAACTTTCCAAGAATCAAAATGTCATCGCAAATAACCTTGATGTCATTTTTCTATGTGTCAAACTGAGGTTTGTGTATTGACGAAGGGCTAAGAATCAAAGTTGGCTTGAGTTTTTGGAGTTGGTTACTTTGAAGGATGAAGAAAAGGTTGAAGATGAAGGTGAGAAATAGGAATTTGAAATAGACCGTACAAACTTGGGTTGTTGGTTACTGAGAGAAGGAAATTTTTTCTTAAGTTTTTTATGTAATCGCCTTCTCCTGCTATAATCATTTCCTTCTCTGTTTTTGCTGCATAAGAAATCAATTTGATCTAAAATTTCTAACTTCAAGGATGGACCATATAGCCCATCTTCTTCCAAAATTAGGCCACACTGCCTTAATGTTGAATTCTATGGCTCTTCTTGAGATCCAGTTATATCCACTTTAAGCAGCTTTCTTCCACGGGTTAGCCCTCTTCAGTTGGACCATACCTTATTTTGACTTAGGCTGTGTGGCCCATGTTTCAGAGTGAAAAACCTCCTTTTCGATTTTGATAGTTTTTAGTTCATTTTTGCATGAGTTAGAATCCATTCTTTGCTTTTCTACTCGATATTCTAAACAATTCTAAATAAAGGATAACCAGAAAGCTTCATCATAGGGTTTAGACAAAAATCCATGCTCACAATAAGTATGATTTAGATCGCTTTCTGGTAGTGTCAATTTTCTTCTTTAATCTGAATTATTGTTCCTGGCTACGGATTCGAGTGTTAAATGAATTGATTCCATTGTGGTTAAATTTTTGTTTTGCACCATGAGAATCCTAACAAAATGAGCAACATGGTTCAATAGGTTCTATTAATTTTGTTCCTATTGATCCTATTGCTTCTAGTCTTATTAGTTTTGCACCGACGGTTTCTGGGTCTATTTTATGGAATAGTTCAAGGTCTAGTTTCGATTCACACCCAATATTACCATTAACTAATATAGCTCTTATTGATACACCAAATGTTACCAATACCTAATACAGGTGTGAATTTCAAGATATGGCAAAAAAATGTTTTTCTTCTTGTCTACATTAAATATTTAACAACTTATGCAGCAGGATCCTCCAAATGTTGGAGAGGATGGAGTAGATCTTGCTATCATAATTGCATGGAATCATCCAGATAACATTTTTAACGGTGTTATTTTAAGCTACTTAATTGATACACTTTACAATGTGTACAATGTAAAAAAAGGGCAAAAGAACTATGGGAGTCTTTGGATCGTAAATATAAATCACAAGATGCAGGCACTAATAAATTCTTAATGGGCCAATTTATGAATTATAATACTAATGATTCTAAATGTATTATGAGCCAAGTGTAGGAACTACAACTTATGATCCACGAGATCCATACTGAAGGGATGGTGATAAGTGGGTCATTTCAAGTGGCTACAACAACTGAAAAACTGCCACCTAGATCAAATGACTTCAAAAACTACCTTAAGTATAAGCAAAATGAAATGATTGTTAAGGAGCTTATTCTCCAACTTCATATAAAGGAAGACAATAGAGGCTCAGAGAAAGAGTTCTGCAAGGCTGCTGATCAATATGTGGTAAGGCCTAATGTGGTGGAGGTCAAGAAAGACTCTAGGAAATGTAAACAGCCTGCTGGGTCCAAGTTATGACCAAAAGGAGGTGTTTCCAAGAAACCCAAGCTTAACAGGAAATGCTTTAACTGCCACAAGATGGGACACAAGTTATTCAATTGCATATTTCCTTAGAAAGTCAAGTTAAACGAGGCTAATGATGTGTCTGATATTGACCTATGTGCTATGATCTTAGATGTCAATATGGTTGACTCAAATCCAAGAGAATGATGGTTGGACATCTATGCCACATGTCACATTTGATGTGACTAGGAGTCTTTTATTGAACTGACACTCAGTAAGGTAGGGTAGAAGCTATACATAGGCAATGCTGCTACTTCCAAGATGAAGAGGAAGGGTTCTATGATTTTGAAGATGACTTTTGGAAAAGAAATGAAGTTGAAAAATGTCTTGTATGTACATGAAATTTAAAAGAATCTTACATTTGGGAGCCTCTTGAATATGCGTGGCTTTAAGTGAAGGGGTTTTTCATCAAACATCAACCATTGGTAGTGGAAGCCGATTCAAATTTTCTCAAACTCGGTCCCAAGAGCTTATGCAATAGAAATCAAAAACATGAAACAAAACACAAAGGAAAGAATGAATCTCACCTTGTAAGTTTCCTCTAGAGATGGCTGCAAAAATCAAAGCAGATTTCCGCTACACTCACGTACACGAACGCCTAACAAGCATGAACCCGTGCTAGTGGAGGATCAGTGAACTAGAGAGAAAGATCAGGGATGGTTGAAATTTTCAGTCAGAAAATTCTCCTTAGCCAAAATCTAGATGGTGCAATTAGGGTTAGGGTTTTGCTTCACTTAAGTGGGTTTTTATACCTATAAAACCCTAGTTCAAAATTAGTTACTATGGGTTAAAACTTAATTTCAATTTCATATGTATGGTATTATATTAAACCATATAATATAACACATAGCATTTGAATTAAAATTAATTTGCCTAATTAAATTAACCCAATTAATTAATTCAGAATTTATTTAAATGAATTACATATAAGCCTATATATGCAAATTATTTCCACCAGGAAATAAATTCATGAATTAATTTCTTTAAATTAATTCCATGAAACCCTATACATTGATTATATTATTTTTTTACCAATCTAATTGACCAATAATTTAATCAATTAATATATCCTCTCCAGTCAGTATACTCCAAGTATATAGATGATCCATTTAGTTCAAGCTCAGTCATTCAATGTGTACGATCCTGTAGGTCAGTCTTTATATTGGCAGTGGGCCCAAGGCTCACAGACTGTAGGTGGGCTCTAGCAAGCCATTAAAGCCTCCAATTAAGATGAAGACAGCAATCGAATGGAAGTCTTAACCCTGTAATTAAACTTATATATCCCATGTCACTGATATCAATATCCAACAGAGAGGCATGGTGTCATCACCCTCTTTTGTGTCCGAACATTAATTTGATCTCAAATGAGCTAATGCTCACAAACAAGCTACAACTTGTTTGGGTGTGGCCACATTCTCGTCAGTTGCACTTATCAAGTGGCTGGTGATATCTTCTCAATGAAACACTGAGTGACATTCCCTTCTGCATTTTCATAACCTTGCCATGTTCATTGGCACACCCGAATGTACCCATACTTGGCACCCTGTTACAGGCCCTTTAGGTGTACACCAAAGTGTGTGAGTTCACATGCAATACCATAACATGGTCAGGTCTAAGGATCCTATATAAGAACTACTCGAGAATCACTTGTGATACTATACCATATGGATTTCTCGTTTAGTGGATTTATCCAGTACCATGCCCCATTACATGTACCCAAACTTGATTGACAATCCATGTTCTATGCCCGGTAAGACACCACCATACAATCAAGGAAATGATAGTGTTTGGTTTCATTTATTCCCTTAACTGGAACAGACTATGGATGGCTTTATGGTTATATAGTTTCCCCATCCATGGTCTCATTACCAAGTGCATGACACTTGTCAATATGGAAAAGATATTACCATCGGATACACTATTTATAATATTGCACAAGATATATATATAATAAATTGATTAATGCCTTTATTTAATAACACAAATGTATAATACATTAATCTGTTAAAAGATACAAATGTACAATACCATACAAGGACAGATGCCTTGGGATTAGGGCATTCCCAACATTAAGATGGTATTTAAGTCTTAAATATTTATTTTGTCAAAAGGAGAAATGTATGTTGGAAAGGGCTATGAGTCCAATGGAATGTGGAAATTTAATGTAATTCCTTGTAAGTCTAATTCAATGAATAATAAGAAGAATAATGTTTCTTCTACTTATATAATTATTTATGACATGATCAGCTTAGACATGTTAGTTTTTGCTTAGTTATAACTTAAACCATATTCCTTAATTTCCAATTGATAATAACTATAAATGTGAAATTTGTGTTGAGCCAAAATGAACAAGGTCTTCATTTCATAAAGTTGAAAGAAAGAACCATTTAATGATATACATAGTGATATTTGTGACTTAAATTTTGTATAATTAAAGGAGACGATAAATATTAATCACCTTCAATGATAGTAAAAACTATTGCTATGTATATTTACTTAAAAGCAAAGATGAAGCTTTAGAGAAATTTGTTCTCTATAAGTAGGAAATAGAAAACAACTTAATAAAAAGATTAAGGTGGTAAGAAGTGATAATGGTGGTGAATATGTTGAACCATTTAGTGACTTTTGCTCCGAACATGGTATTATTCATGAGGTAACACCACCATATTCTCCTCAATCTAACAAAGTAGCAAAATGGCAAAATCGTACCTTAAAGGAAATGATGAATGTGATGCTAAGTAGTTTTGGGTTGCCACAAAACATATAGGGGGAAGCTATTTTGTCAACTAATTATCTTTTAAATAAGGTGTCCTGCAGGAAACAAGACAAGACTCCTTATGAGTTATAGAAAGGAATAAGTATATAACTACTTAAAAGTGTGGGGTGTCTTACTAAGGTAATGACTCCATTACAAAGAAAATGAAAATATATCCAAAGATGATCGATTGTATTTTGATTGGCTATGCATATAAAAGCAATGCATATAGGTTTCCTGTGCATGAATCTAAAAATCCTGAGATTCACGATAATACTATTATAGAATCAAAGAATGCTTCATTGTTTGAAAATGTTTTCCGATGAAAGGCTAGGGAGGATCCATCAGGATCCAAAGGACCTTGAGAAATAGCTAAGGAAAACATTCAAGATCTTTAACAAGAAGTTCAAGAAAATGGTCAAGACTTCCAACAAGAGGTTGAGACAGAAGTAGAGGAAAAGATGAAGACTAGAAGAAGCAAAAGGGCAAGGGTGGAAAAATCTTTTAGACTAGATTTTCTAACCTATATGCTAGAGGGTGAACCTCAAAACTATAAAGAAGCTATAAGTTTAACGAAAAGTCCTTTATACAAAGAAGCCATAAGGAGTGAAATTGATTCCATCGTGCATAACCATACTTGGGAATTAATGGATCTTCTTCCAAGAATAAAACCATTATGTTTAAAGTGGATTTTCAACTGGAAAATGATGACAGATGGAACAATTGATAAGTATAAGGCCAGATTGGTTATAAAAGGTGATATGCATAAGGAAGGCCTCAATTACTTTGATATGTATTCTCCTGTGTCGAGAATAACTTCCATTAGGATGTTACTAGCAATTTTGCTTTGCAAAATCTTGAAATACATAAAATGGATATTAAAACAACCTTTCTGATAGAAGATCTTAAAGAGGAAATCTACATGGAACAACCGGAGGGTTGCGTAGCTTTAAGTTAGGAAAGGAAAGTCTATAATTTGGTAAAGTCTTTATATGGATTAAAACATGTACCAAAGCAATGGCATAAAAAGTTTAATGATGTTATGATGGCAAATGGTTATCAAATAAACGACTGTGACAAAGCTGTATATGTCAAAACCACAAAAAAAGGATATGTTATTCTATGTTTGTATGTTGATGACATGCTCATTGTGCAAAGCAATGAGAAGATGGTAAAGAGTACCAAGGTTATGGGACTAGCGGATGTGATTTTGGGCATCCAAATTAAACAATCACCTAACAGTCGCATTCTGACTTAGTCACACTATATGAACAAGATAGCTAGGAAATTAAGGATGATTTTGGTATAGCTAGAACTGTAGTAGACATTAGCCAATAGCTATCTAAAAATAAAGGTGAAAGCTTTAACCAAATGGAATACATAAGGGTAATAGGCAATCTAATGTACCTCTCGAGTTGTACAAGATACCCTAAGGTGAAAGCGTTGACCAATAGGAAAACTATGGTAAGGGTATTAAGGAATTTACAATATACTCGTGATTATGGATTTCACTATACGAGAGATCTTGTTATGTTAGAAGGATACTCTTATGTCAGTTGGATAGCTAACATCAATAATTCTAAAGTTAGTAGTGGACATGTGTTAACTCTAGGAAGAGGAGCAGTGTCTTGGAAATCCTCAAGACAAATGATCATAACTAGATCCATCATGGAGTTTGAGAGTGTAGCTCTAGATAAAACTAGGGAAAAAGTCTAATGACTACGACATTTCGTGGAGGATATTCATGAATGACGAAATCTTGTGCCAGTAATATGTATACATTGCGATAATCAAACAGTGATTATAAAAGCATAGAACATAATATATAATGCTAAGTCGATGCATTGACGACATAACACCGTTAGGCAACTGATCTCAACAAAAGTTAGCTCTGCTGACTTTGTAGGTTCACAGGATAACATTGTGGATCCGCTAACCAAAGGGTGAAATTGAGATCAAGTTGAAAAGGCATCAAGAGGAATGATAGTTAAGCCCATAAAAATTGAAGGTTCTACTTGACTGGAAACCCAACCTTGTTGACTGGAAAACAAAAGATCCAGGTTCAACAGGAAAATCTAATTGTATAGACCTTGTAAGGTCACTATGGGGGTCAACCCTTGGTCCATTCCTATGATGTATACAATGATAAAATATGAAAGGTTAAGCTATGCTTTTAGTGATTCTTTATGCGCCAGATTTTTGAGCAAATGAGATCACCTATGTGAGAGTGAAATGAGGTCGCTTCAAAGAAAATGAATGGCGCTTAGTTCTCTAAAACTGTTACATAACCATGAGATATTTATGACCATAATGAACATAACTATGAGAACCAAAATTGTGTTAGGTTGCTATTTGTGTGTGGTATATCATCATTTACACAAACGATAAAATAATTTAGGGACATTGCGTCTACAAGTCCACTAGTAAAGTAAACATGCTTTTACAAGGGAAGGTTCAAAGGTTGCAGTCTACCTATCCTATACAAATACTGACTGTGAAATGCTATTACCATACCTTTTTTTTAATCATGTGGGGACTATTAAAATTTTTATTTAAAAAAATTAATTACCATTATTTGGAGAGCATGTTAGCCCTTCCTTATTAATTTGTAGCCTACCTATCCTATGTAAGTACTTACTGTGAAATGCTATCACCATACCATTTTATTTAAATCATGTGGGATTATTGGAATTTTGATTTAAAAGAAAAATAATTATCATTATTGGGAAAGCACGGCGGCCCTCCCTTATTAATTGTTTGGCGGCTACGCCCCTAAACAAGTCGAGGTTGACTGCCCAAGTAGCACTTGATGTTAAATTTTTTTTATTCTTTTATTTTATTGTAAAAGGAAAATTACTATGTTATTCCTCCTATTTTCTCTATAAAGAAGCTACTTTTATTCTCGATTATTGATTTTTGGTAATAGTTTTTGCACTCGGTTGAATTTAACAAACATCTGTTATTTTATCTTGGAAGTCAGTCCTCCATATGCGGAGAAATTCAGTTTTAAAAAAACTGATTCATTCCATGTTGTGATTAAGGTTGAAAGTATCATTATTTTATTGTGTAATTTTTTTTTTTTTAATATAAGCTTTTCTAAAATTTTATGTAGATCCTGTTGACTATCTTATTAGAATATTATTTATCACTATAACAAACACCAATAACGGGTTTGGTCGATGCTATGTCAATCATATCGATCGTATAAAAGAGAATTGTTTATTTGATAGAGACAAAAACCACAACCTCTTTCCTTTTTATTAATTAAAATAAAATAAGAGTTGGTTTAACTTAAGTAATTGCATAAATCCAAAAGTTCTCAAATAGCGACAAAGACACGCCGCAGAAATAAAATATGAAGAGAAAAACAACCTGGCAAATCCTCGTAACTAACATTATATATTATTATTATTATATAATAATAACACCATCACATGCTCTCCGCAACATACATTACACATTAACTAATTACTTGATTTACATTGCCTTTTTCTCAAACATTGCACCCTTTTTATTATTATTATTGAGAAAATGTTTCCATCAGTTTTGGTAATGACAAGAATTGATGAATTAATTCAAAATCAGTGCGAGTCAAGCCAGTGTGAGTCAAGCCTGTTTGATTCAGCTGGTAGTTAACAGTTGTTATTGTTGCTGTTAACTGTTAACTATTTGTTGTTCATATTAGCTATTTACTGTTGCAATAAGCTATTAGCTGTTAGCTAATTAATTAGTAGTGTTTTGATAAACTTATGATCAGCTGACTAATATAGATATATGTTTCGTACCAGTAAATAATAATTATACAATAAAATACTACATAAATATTAAATAAAAATAATTATATAATTAGATAATTTAAAAATAATTTTAACCTATCAAACACTTAAAAAATTATTACTTTTTTAAATATCAACTTTATGAGTGTGCAAAAATAATTTCAATTCTAGTCTACACAAAATGTATTAAAATAATATATTTTTAATTTTTGACTAAATGAATATATGTATATATATATATATAAATTTAAAAAAATGTAAAAGTAGTTTAAATAAATTAATTTGAAGAATTCATCTCATTTAATTTTTCAATATTTACAAACATGAAAAAAATTTCATAAAAAAAAGAAGATAGTACGTAGTTATGTAAAAGTAGATTTTATTAATTTGAAAGGTTAAATATATAAGGCTAAATAATTATAAAAAACTTTTTATAGAAAGTTATAAAAATGAGTTTTGCGTAAAAAGTTGTTTTTTCTACAAAACAGCTTTAAACTGCTGTTTGAAAAATCTAACCAAATACTCTATTTTCTATTTTTTTTAATAAAAAGCTAAAAACTACTGCGAAAAGCAAAACCAAACCCCCAGAATATAATATAGAACCCCAAATATAATATAGACAATCAATCACCTTTTAGTTTTTTTATATTTACTTTCTGTTACGTACATATGCTCACCAATTTTAGTATATCATTGTACGAATAGAAGTGATCCCACTTGCACAAATTGTTTTATCTTTTTTTAAATCATGTTCATACATAATGTTAATTTTAATCGAGATAAAATTTATCTTTTGTATTAACAGCAGGTAAAATGGTCGAATTAGTTTTAGGAGTTTGCAGTATTTGATTAATTGTAGTTAGTTTTGTAGTACATAAATTGTTAATCTCTGGATTTGGCAGGTAGTTAGTTCCACATGCTACAATTGTGTGTTTTTTTATAAATAGATCTAACTAGTTGGGAATCGAATCTACTGAAATCTACTACTTTTAAACTTGTTTTAATATATATATTTTTTTAGTAAGTTATATTTTTTTTCGAAAGATAAACCGTAAAGTTAGATTGTTCTTCGAGTTTTTATATAATCGTCAGTCCCAAACATCTATCACGATTCGTAAGATCTAGTGGCAGAGTTTTCAGGTAATTCTTACAAATCGAGAAGCTTTTATTGTTGTTTTACACTACAAGAAAATCTGTGTTTTGCAAGGGAAACTGCAACGGCAATTCCGTTGCAAATTCACATCTGCAACGGAATTGCAACGGAACGATTTCCCTTTCAGAAAACGGCCTTGCAAAGCCTCTGCAAGGGATTTTGCATTCCCTTGCAGATTTGCAACAAAAACACACCACTTGCAAATTCTGTTGCAGATTCGCAAGCAAAACATCCCTTGTATTTTCTCTTGCCGATTTGCAAGTGAAAATAATCCTTGCAGATTTCCCTTGCCGATTTGCAAGTAAAAAGTACGTTACAATATTCTTTGCCAATTTGCAAGTAAAAATTCCCTTGCAAGATTCCTTTGTCGATTTGCAAGTAAAAATTCCCTTGCAGTTTTCTCTTGCAGATTTGCAAGTGTATATCCCTTGCAATATTTGTTTGCAGATTTGCAAGTGTATATCCCTTGCAATATTCCTTTGCAGATTTGCAAATGTATATCACTTGCAATATTCCTTTTTCACAACTATTGAAAAATATTAACAAAATCCATTTATAGCAATATAAATTATAAATTTTATAAAATAGTATTCAATAACATCAAAACAATGATGTTACCAATAAGAATTCTCCAAGATACAAAAATAGTTAGATACATATTAACAATCCAAAAAATATTGTCATATGCATGGGTTGGGGTATTGCTAATAATCAAAAAACTCAAAGTAACATATGCATACCCTCCAACCAATTTGATACTACTTATAATCCAAAAATATCTAAGGTAAGAAGGCACTACTCTATATATTGGCATTTGATGATAGGAAGTGATCTAAAGATGGAGTACCGTGCCTCGAAAGAGTTGCAATTACACTCAATGCTTGCTCCAAGCGGTCCGACAACTTTTTTCTTTCCTCTCTTTCTTTTGCAAGTGCTGCCTCCATATTCTTTCTGTCCTCCTCTGCACACTTTTTTTGCTGCTCAACATACTCTTTAAGTGCATCAACCTGATTTTGTAGAAAAGCATCTACAGGAGCCGATTGAGACTGTGAATTCGTACCACTGCTACTAGCAGCCCTTAATTGTACTTGAGAAGCTAATGAGCCAAGACCATATATTCTTTTCCGTTTGTCTTGTCCGCCAACTACCTGTAAATATAATTGATTCTCATCCACCTCTTGTTCTTCCTCCAAACCTAACTCTTCTCGAAGAAGTGCAAGGTCCTCCTAAAACAAAAAGTACAATTCCTTAAATAACAACACATGGAAAATCCAGAAATAAAAGAAAGATAGATTACATACATTTATTTTCTTCGATCTGTCATCAATAAAACTTTCACCATCATGGTTTTTGGTATGAGTATCACGAAACACATCGGTTAAAGAAGGAGGGCATCCCAAACGTTGCTCCTATATATATATATATATTATAAAATATATTAAATTTACTGCACAAGTAAGAAATAAGAACAATAATATCAAAATCGTATGAATAAGATAATTTGTAATATAAATACGGGACTATCTTATTTTTATTAAAATGAAAGAAATAGTATGTTTAGGAAGCCACGTTTCTAGAAAGAAAACTATAATTATCGACTATTCTTTATATAGTTACAAAGTTTGGACTTTGAAGTCTGAGGAATAAGTATGTATGTGTGGGACATGTGCGTGCATGTAATCATTGTAGGTGAAGCAATTGGAATTTATGAGTGATTTTAGAAGAATAGACAATTATATATTTTAATTGACTCCCATCTCTGATCAAACAAAACAGACCTAACATGACAGCAATCATAATTTTATCCTACCTAAACAAAGACAACAAAAGCAGCTATTTTTACTTATAATAAGATACCCCTAATATGAATTGCTCATTGTTCCTATTAGTAGCAACAGTAACTAAATCTATCATATGTCATATCTATAATTATCATTAATCATATTAAAAAAAGGAAATGAAAGTAACGGAACTATACCAATCGCTCTGCACTTGTAGTAGCTTTTACGGATCCACCAGTATGCGTTGGTTGAGCCGGTCCATTGCCACCTTTTCTTCTGTTGAGCCTTGCCTGTTCATATCTTGCAAGAGCTGCTGGGGTAGTCCAATCTCCCATCCATTTAGTCCATACATCGATAGGAACCCATGGTTCCCTCTTCTTTTCTGATCTCATCCGAGATATGTATTCACCATACCTCACTTTAATCAGTCTATCATATGCAATTTCCATCATGGGATTTATTGCAACATCCCATTCAAATGATTTCTGAAAATCATAACAAACATATACACTTCAGTTTAGCAAAAAAAAAAAAAAATCAGTAGCAAACAGCTTATATTCAGGCACAAATAAACATTGACCTGAAACTCTCCGTAATAGAAGTTCTTTGTTTCGACTGACAATTGCTTCCAGCTTGAACCCAATGGATCTGATCTTTCCTTAAAAACCTTACGCATTCTCGAAGATACATACTCAGAATAATCAATACTGTAAAGCAATTCATTTACTTATTATAAGGGTCAAATTTTTAGCAATGACAATTACTAATGTAATACCAAAGAGTTTCACTTACACGTATCCATTCATCACAGTAAGTAGATAACGACCATTAGGCCCACGTGGAGGCACCTTAGGTGGGGGTTTCCATTTTTCTAATTGTGGTTGTGATTGAGGTGGTGGTGGTGGTGGTGGTGGCGGTGGTGGTGGTTGTGGTTCAGAGCTAGTTTGTTCTTGTCCATGCTCATTGTCATTGATATTATGTGTGTTGTCAATATGTTCAATAGTATCATCATGTTGCACAGAAGGTTCTGCAAAAAATTTGAACCACAAAATTTTACTTAGTTGTCTAGCTTTCTAGAAAAATTTGATATAGCATTCATTCCCTAAGCAAAAAAATAATGTAAAAGCATTGCTTAAAGATAGACAAAAAACAAAGAACCTAAATAAAAGGAAGCAAGAAATGATAGAATGAGAAAACCTGGTCTAGTAAGAGCTTGTGAATAAGGTGATGCTAACGGGGCTCTCAAACCTCCTATCCGAGCTTTAGGTGCACGTCTCTGCTCTCCTACAACTTGTGCTCGTTTTCTTGTTTGTGGTGGAGTGGGAACTTGAGATTGTAGCCGCTTTGACATACTAATTGCATCAACAAACATAATTAGAACAATGCTATATCAACTACAAACAACAAAAAACATCTCAATATTATCACATGGAACATAAGCAAAATACTTAACAACAATACCAATTTAGGTCTTAAATAATAGCTTACACACAACAGAAGAATATAGTTCACAAACTATAAAATAACATAACAAATAAACATCAATAAAATAGCATATCATGTCATAGTCTTATTCGTCCATATAATCTTCTTCATCTTCTTCACTAGAAAAATCAGATTCTAGTTCAGACTCTTCGTCGTCGTCGTCATCATCATCATCATCTTCTTCTTCTTCTTCTTCTTCTTCTTCTTCCTCCTCCTCCTCCTCCTCCTCCACCTCTTCTTCAAGTGAATCATCCAACACATTACTATCATCACTTAGGCGAATTTCTCCAAGAACACTAGTGGCACCAATGTCAACATCCTCAACTTCTTCTACTTGAAAAGCAACATCCTTTGACAATGCTTCTCTCCAACCCCGAGGTTTTACTTTGCATACAGCAAGCCAATCAGCCTTATCCTTTCGACAGCTAGGATACGAAATGAAACAGACTTGTGTAGCTTGCATCGCCAACACAAAAGGCTCAAATTTTTTAAATCTTCGCTTGTGATTTATGTCAACCAGGTTATACTGAGCATGAACTTTAATCCCCAACTTCGGTGTTGGGTCAAACCAATCGCATTTGAACAACACAGATCGTTTTATTGGCAAAGCAGGATACTCCAACTCCAAAATTTCTAAAACTTTCCCAAAGTAATCACCATATGCACTGGATATACATACACCACTGTTCATTGTTGTCTTATTTGAACCATGCTCTACTGTATGAAATTTATATCCATTCACAAAATAGACAGGATAAGACTTCACACATCGTAATGGTCTTTTTGAGAGGTCGCACACAAATCTGTTTTCAATATCATTATCTCGTACCTAAAATAAATTAAAAAAAATTAATGAGAAACATCATAGACATGACTAAAATTAATTAGTTGATTTACAGAGATAGCATGATGATAATACCATTAACTCTCTAACAACAACTTAATTTCAACAAGAACAAGAAGTCCCCTTTTCTAGTTTCTTATACATAAATTAGGAAAAATATCAATTAATTAATCAACACTTTCTAACTCAATAACAATGCACTGAAAATGATAGGTCAGTACCTATTTTATAGAAACTAAAATCAATCTTAACAACTGGAAAAAAATTAAAAATTAAAATATCCAATTTGAGCAATTAGAGGCCTAACTGAATTCATCCTTAAACCAAGATTAATCTAGAAAAATCAATCTTATATATAGCACCATTTTGAAAGAGAAAAATAAAATTACATTGTGACAAGTATAGAAGGGAACTTACATATGTCTCAAACCATGATGCAAAATGCTTCTCAAGATGATCAGCAATATCTGCATCACTGATATCAGGGCTCAATTCCTTCAACCAATCCTCATATAACCTAAAAATGTACATAAAGATAAGTGCATATTAGAGTGATTCATGAATTTTTGTCATAGCATATGTATTGCATCTATGGTAAGTTTTTGCATACTGCCACAGTAAGTTCAGGTACACAAAAGATTTCCAAGTTTGTAAAGTAAACACTTAACATGCTATTTTAATGAACACTTACTTAACATAAGGTTGCACTTCATCACAATTTAGCAATATATATGAGTGTGCAGCCTCATATTCATCATCAGTTAGTCTTCTCATCTTAGCTTTCCCATATGAACGACCGGGATATGTAAAAATAGCCAAGTTCCCCTCATTATCATCTTCTCCACTGCCATCATCATTGCGTGGCACTTTTCTTTCTCGTGTGTACACATGTGGCTCAAAGTAATGTGAACAAAATATTGATGCTTCACGAACTAAGTACGCATTGCATATGGAACCTTCCACTCGAGCTTTATTGCTTACATCAAACTTTATGTCATGAAGTGATCTACATGAAATAACATTTAAACAAGAATATTTCAGTTTATTTCATTAAACAAACTAAAACTTCATATTAATTTAACGTCGGTAATTAATTGAATCATTTTCAAACAAATTAAGTATAGGAAATTACTACAATTCAGTATAGGAAATTACCTCTCGAATGGGTACATCCATCGGAATTGAACAGGACCGGCGACCTTAGCTTCATAAGGCAAATGTACCGGTAAATGCTCCATTGAGTCAAATAACCCGGGCACAAAGATACTCTCCAATTTGCAAAGAATAATTGGGATTTCTGATTCCAGTTTTTCCATGTCTTCAACTTTTATTATATTGGCAGTCAAACTCTTAAAGAATAAGCTCAACTCAGTTATTACTTCCCAAACTTTTGTAGGTAAGAGCTCGCGGAATGCAATTGGCATAAGTCGTTGCATGAAAACATGGCAGTCATGGCTTTTCATCCCGTACATCTTGCATTTGCTTATATCAATACATCTGCTTAGATTTGAAGCATATCCATCCGGGAATTTGACAGTTTTTAACCATTCACATAACACTTTCTTTTGTGACTTATCTAAAGAGTAGCACGCCTTTGGATACTTATTTGTAGCAGAATTTCTTTCTAACTCCTTCCGATTGCAAAATATCTTCATGTCCTCCCTTGCCTTGGCATTATCCTTTGATTTCCCCTCAATGTTCATTATAGTGTTGAATAGATTCTCAAACAAATTCTTCTCAATGTGCATCACATCAAGATTATGCCTTATCAAATTTGTCTTCCAATATGGCAAATCCCAAAAGATGCTCCGCTTTCTCCAACCACAGGTTTTGCAAATATCTCTATTAACTTCCTCTGAACCAATATCTGTAACTTTCTTCAAGCCCAACTGCTCAATTTGGTGCATGATTTCTGTTCCAGTCCTAATAGGTGGAGAAGGTCTCGACTCCATATGATTTTTCTTGAATTTGCTCCGATTCCTTCGATATTCATGATTAGAAGGTAGAAACTTCCTATGATTGTCGAACCAGGAAACCTTTCTACTGTTAGGGAGGCTAAAAGCTTGTGAATTTTCCATACAATATGGGCACGCTGTTTTTCCAGCCGTACTCCAACCAGATAACATGGCATAGGCTGGAAAATCACTAATCGTCCACATTAGAGCAGCTTTTAATTGAAAATTCTGCTTCAGTGATACATCATAAGTCTCCACACCTTCCTCCCACAAGAGGTTCAACTCTTCAATAATAGGTTGTAGAAAAACATCTAATTTATGCTTGGGATTCTTCGGGCCAGGAATTAAAGCAGTCAAGAACATGTAAGGCTGCTTCATGCACAAATCTGGAGGTAAATTGTAAGGAGTAATGATAATTGGCCAACATGAATAATTCTTCCCAAACTGTCCAAATGGTTGGAAACCATCAGTACATAAACCCAAACGCACATTTCGACTTTCAGCAGCAAACGACGGGTGAGTTTCATCAAAATGCTTCCAAGCCTTCGAATCTGATGGGTGGCACATAACCCCATCATCATGTGCATGCTCTGAAATGTGCCACCTCATAGCAGCAGTTGTTTTTGGAGAAGCAAAGAGTCTCTTCAAACGAGGAATTAAAGGGAAGTAATACATATGCTTGTAAGGAATAGGTCTCCGTTTTGAAGAATTGTGATGGTTTTTGTACCTTGGCAAGGAACAGAATTTACAATGGAGCAATTTTTTGTCCTCTTTCCAGTACAACATGCATCCCATTTTACAACAATCAATTTTCTCCGCTGGTAGACCAAGATTCTTTATCAACTTTTTCGTCTCGTAGAAATTCTGAACCATGCTGTTCTCTTCTGGTATGATATCATTAATCAACTCGCAATAACCATTATACAACTGTTCGGATGCGTGGTTCTCAGATTTTAAGTTCAACATACGAGCGACAACAGATAATTGTGTAACCTTCTTACAACCAGGGAATAATTCATTATCCGCAGCGCATAGCATGTCAAAGAATTTCTTATCAACAACATTTGGCTCCTCCTCGGATCCCCCATCCATGTGTCTTGCCTCAAAACTTGGACCAGCTGCATCTAGAACCATTTGTTGATAGGAAAGAGGAGGTTCATATCGATCATTGTATGCCGCTTCATACTGAGCTGAACTACTACAAGTTGATTTTTCTCCATGCAGATTCCATTGGAAGTAATTCGGCACAAAACCATACTTGCACAAGTGATACTTCACCGTTTCAACTTCACCAAAAGTTCTATTTTTACATTTTGCACATGGACATCTAATTTTTGTTCCATCCATAAAAGAAGGTTTACTACAAGCAGCGAATAATTTCACCCCCTTTTCAAACATTGGATCCAATAATCCCTGCCCATCTAGTCTTTCATACATCCAAGACCTACTAGAATTGCTCATTTCTTCTAACCTACTAAACAATTTGTGCAAATTAAAAGATACTCGGACTATTTAACAAGTATTATAAAATACCACGTATTAATTTGAGATTCAAATAGTTAACACTTAATTCTAAATATTTGTAAAAACTTGATATAAGAGAAATTAACCAACCTGATTGGACTTGTGATTGACAGGTTGAATTGGTGTGATCCCCTGTAGTATTTCGATATCGTAGCTGAATCTGTTGAAAAATACACAATAAGATGCCAAAAATCAGCTGACAGACAAAAAATTATTGCATAAATTATAATAAAAATGTTAGACATGTAAATATATATATATATATATATATATATATATATATATTAACATCACAATAAAGTCTGAAGAATCAGCTCACAACACATACACACACGTATATATAAAGTAGTTCAAAAATAAAATCAACTACCTGATATAGTATGCTAAATAAGATATACAGTTCAGACTACACTGTAAGAGAAGAAGATTTGTTGTATGAGAAACACAATCGCTGTTCAAATCCGTTCCCAAAATACAAAAAGAAAACTCAAAAGCTCTCCAAAGCTTTGGGTTGGCGGCTAACAAAAAGATACTCAAAAAGCAAAACCTAAAATTCCTATTTATATGTCTTCCGAAAAGTAAATTACAAAGCGGGAAAAAAAAACACAACACGCCGAGTTGTGTAGCTGCACGCCGAGTTGTGTAGCTGCACGCCGAGTTACACCAACTCGCCAACGTGTTTTCTACTGCTTCTGATTGAACATTTTTCCTCAATGTTGCACGCCGAGTTTCAACAACTCGCCAACGTGTTTTGATGTTTTGAGGAAACTCGGCGTGCAACATTGAGGAAAAATGTTCAATCAGAGGCAGTAGCAAACACGTTGGCGAGTTGTTGTAACTCGCCAACGTGTTTGCTATTGCCTCTGATTGAACATTTTTCCTCAATGTTGCACTCGGCGCCTTCCTTCATAACTTTGTCCACAACTCGGCGTGCAGCTACACAACTCGGCGTGTTGTGTGTTTTTTTTCCCGCTTTGTAAATGATTTGCAAGGAAATTTTGAAAAGTCTTGCAAATTCTCTTGCAATTTTTCCCTCCACATCTTCCCTCCAATTTTTTGCAATAGAATTATCGAACTCTTGCAATTTTTCTTGCAATTTTAATGAATATTTTAATTTTTGCTATTCTGCAAGGGAATGTATTTTCTATTGCAGAATCCGTTGCAAATTGGTAGTTCTGCAAGGGAATTTTTTCTCTTGCAAGAATTCCGTTGCAGATTGCAGATTTTCTTGTAGTGTTACTTATATCAATACTTGATATATCGTTTTCTTTGTAGGTATATGTTGTTTTTATGCTATTGAAGGCATCCATGTATTCGGTTAGTAGCGGATCCATTAGTTAAACCTGAACATAGCGCAAAGTTGGAATGATGTATCATACCGGATCTCCGCATCAACAGGCACCAAGGAAGCCGATAAGAATTAGTCTCCTTATATTTAGGGATAAGCCAACTGCATAATGAAAATTCATAACTTGCTAGGAATCCACCTCCTACATACGGTCTAATTTGATTTCTACATTCTTAATCAGAATGAAACTCTAGAACCATAAAGCAGTGGAGTTCTAAACAGACTAGAACTACTTTGCCTATACAAAGGGCCTTCCCTGGAGGTTTGAGATATCTCTACACTGAGTTCTTATTACTCTTTATAAGATATTTAACGACGAATCAAAGTATATCATCAGGGCATTCGATGTCTTACCTTACTCTTGTTTCATCGATAACCGGGTTGAATTACCAGTTCGCACTCCGATTCAACATTGCAAGTGTTGGAAATAATTGGTAAAATAGGAAGAACAATTTATCACTTAAGGTTGTTTTGTGGGAAACTAATGGAGCGGAAGAATTCAAAATTTATGATACAAATTGAGAGGGGTTATTGATTCTAAGAATATCCAAACCCTAACAACTACTAAAGTCCGTTGATCGTGCACGATGCCAAAAATTAGCCATCTATAGCCTGAATTTCGCAAAATTCATAGGAAATAGGAATTGAAAAATAATCTGAAATTTCATTAAATAAAAACTAACTATTACAAACTATATATAGCCTATTTATAGGCAAACTATTCTAAATATAATAAAACTCCTAAATAATTAAAACTTCTGAATAGTCTAAACTTTCTAATTAGATTAAATAAGAAAAAATAAATAAATAAATTAGGATCTTTACAATAAAATATATTCCTAATCCAAATTATAAAATAATTGCAATTAAAATAAATGTACAATTCAAAATATATCTTTAGTTTCTTTCCACAAAAAATAGCTGTTTTCAAATTGAATTGCTGATCATTCTTATTATTTGTGGCCTGCATCAGAAACCAAAGCCTTGAAAGCAATTTTCGACAATCTAAAATTTTGATCGCTCCTCAAGGTTAACATATAATTCTCAGTCTCATGCACTCGAAGTCAAGAATTTGGAACAAATGGTTTTAGATGCTCAAAGAAGAACACAAAATGGAATTTTTAGAGAAGATAGTTTTCAATTTTTTTTTTAACGAGAGAGACAACAAATTCAAGAGAGGGAAGAGGAGAACGTGGAAAGCAAAAAATCTAGAACAAACAATACATGTTGAGAAAAATCTACGAAATAAAACATATAGAATCCTATTATTTGAAAAAGTCTGTTTAATTTCAGTTGGTGAGAGAAGAACACGAAATTGAATATTAAGACAAGACAATTTTCAATTTTTGTCACTAGAATGACAACACGTTCAAGGGAGGAAAGAGCAAAATGTGGAAGTAGAAAATCTAGAACAAAAAATACACGTTGGAGAAAACTCTGTGCAAAAAAAGGTCTTAGAATCCTATTATTTGACAAATTCTTTTTAATTTCATATGCCTAGAGAAGATTGAATTTTAAGAGAATAGGGTTTTCACTTTTTGTAACTAGGGAGACAATATATTCATGAGATGTAACATCTAAACAATCTGGGCCAAACGAAGGACTAAAATTTATGGATGGAGGTTTGGGTGGAAGATGATTGATATGAAGGAGACTACAAACAATTGAGTTGTGGGGATTGGCGAATTCAGCTTTAGTGAAAAGAGTTAACTATAAAATGTAGAGTTAAAGCCGTATTAGATTATAAAATAAGGATAGAAGGGAATCGGGTGTAAGTTTGAAAAAAAAGAAGCGAATAAAAAATTGAGCTGGATTACTGAATGGTTAGACAAACGAGGTGTTATAAGTACAGATTCGGTATGGTTGAACAAGGGATACATTGAACTTAACCAGCCAAGATTGGGAGGTTGAGGAGTGAGTGATACGATTATGGGAAATTGAGAAAAACTGAGGACGAAGCATGGTGAGATATTGTTAAAACAAGGATTTCAAGAAAATAGAAAGAGATGCAGCAATGAACAAAATTAAACAAGATGAAGAGAGGGAACAAGTGGAGGAAGATATTTTGCCTGGAAAGATGTAGGTGGAAGCAAAAGGGACAACCACATGTGAAGATAGAAAATGAGTGAACCTAGTAGAGCCATATGTACAGGTTCCAGAATTCTATTAGGGGATAAAAGGGAAATAAAAAAAGAAAAAAAAATAGAAAGAAATGTAGCCTGGTACGAAGAGTGTTAAAGGAGAGAAATCTAGAAAGAAATGAAAATATTTTAAAGAAGAATTAAAAAGATAGATCATAGAGAAAAAGAAAGATGGGAAAAATAGAACTATGTCTGCTTTGATTCCCAAATGAATTCTTGGGATACATAGGTAGATTGGTAGGAAAAGTACTAGGTTCAAGCTAATCAATTAATTGGATTCTAAAGTGTGTTAGCAAAGGAATGAATGAAAATAGTAAGAATTTCAGAAGATAGAACCTTGAAGGAATTGAGCAAGGCCAAGTGTGAGCGGACGACCTTTTTTCGAAAAGAAAGAAATCGGGAATGCGGCAAAACGAACCGGGGAAAAGGTTTTCGTTCATTTTGGATTTTGGTGGAAATGCGGGTTTTGTTTATCTTGAGTTAGGAAAATCATGGATTTATTTGGAAATTCCTTTGTAGAAAACATTTTCCAGTTTCAACTTAAAGATCCCGAAACTTAAATCCCGAGATCAGTGACAGAGTCGCCACCCAGATCAGCTCATCCGGGAATTCTGGTACAGCTCCCTACAGACGACAAATTGCTGTACCTAATCCAGAGATTTAAGGTTCGGGCAAGTGACTTACTTAACCTCTAGCTTGCTTTCACTTTACAGTTTATATTACCATATTTAACTTGCTTTATTATCTTTTTCTAACCCCATTTTGTTTATTTTAATCAGCCGATGCTAAAGCAAAATGCAGAAAATAAATTGTAGAAAAATAAAGCATACATCCAAAATATACAAGAAAATAATAGATGAACTAAAAAATGAAAAACTCTTGTCCTCACTTTACAACCGCCTAAGTACACGAGGATCTAAAAATTACAACTGCTGGTGTGCCCTAGTTCTTAGGGCATTGGATTCTTGTATTTTGTATTATACATTAAGACTCATTGTATGAATACATTATTTGTGTCACATTAATAAAGGCAATTAATCTATTTCATTTATATCTTATGCTATAATATAAGTAGAGTATCCATTGATTGATAATCATAAAACCCATCCCAGGTCTGTTCTAATCGTGGGAATGAATAGAACCACAGACTTGTATATTTGATGACTGTATGGTAGTTCTTAACTAGCCATAGTTTTTGTATAGTCAGTCATGAATATAGGTACATGTTGTTGACATGGGACTGGATTGATCTGCACAAGAAAGCCATATGGTTGTCGCGTCATAGGTCTTTCTTGAGTAGGTCTCTTTTGTCCTCAGACCAGATTTCATTATAATATCAATATGGAATTTGGTTTACTTTGACATACGCCTAGCAGGTCTGTAAAAGGATGCTAAATACGGGTATGATTGGGTGGACTGGTGAACATATTGATATTGATGATGAAGTGATGGAATTGCCACTCGGGTAACACCGAGATGATATCATTGGCCACTTGATGAGTGGGACTGATAAGTGTATGGCCATACCCAAATAAGTTGGTTGCTTATTTGATTATTCAGTCAACTCAAGATCAAGAAATATAATAAACGACAGAAGAGGATGACGGACACCATGCCTCTTGTTTATTCATATCGATATCGTTAGGCAAAGGACATTATGAGATTACTACCGGGTGAGTGTCTTCTAAAGACTGCTGCATCTCTGTCTTAATTGGGGGCTGTAATGGTTTGCTAGAACCCACTTACAGTCTGTGGGCCTTGGGCCTACTGCCAACATAAAAACAGACCCATAGGATCGTGCACATAGATCAACTGAGCTGGAACTTATAGATATTGTACATGTAATGTACATTGGAAGGAATGCGTTAATTAATTAGTTGACATTTGGTGTCAAGGTAATTAATTAGCATTGGGTTGAATTTAATTTAATTAATAAGTTTACATAATATAAGTAATTAATTTATTAATTAATTGAATTACATAAAGTAAACAATTAATTAAATAATTTTCCTAAGTAGGAAAATTAAATACATGTATTGTATTTACTTAAGTGTTATTTAATTTTATTCAGGGGTAATTAAATTTAGCCAAATGGAATTAAATTACATAGTATATACTTTTTAATTAAAGTTTATTTATGTAATTACAATCCTAGTGGGCTTGGGTTTAATTAACATAATTAAAACCCAATTAGACAAGGTGTCTATATAAGGGCATACTTAAGGAATAAAACCCTAATTCAATCCTAGTTAATTACTAGAAATTTCAGCCACCAAGAGCAGCCCCAAATAAGCTGAAAATCCCAGCATTAATCCTGCATTCCTTCGCGTCTTCGGCTAGCACCGGTTCCTGCTCAATAGTTGGTCGTGCACCGGACTTTGGAGATCGCAGTTTCAAGAAATGATTCTGCAGCAGTCTCTAGAGGAGATGAATCCAGTGAGTTAATCTTTCTTGATTCAAATTGTTTTTATTCTAATCAATGGTAATTGGACACGATAGGTGGATTCTAGGAAATTTTAAACGGTGTATTTTCCACTGCACCACGTTATTTTTCCAATGACGAATCCTAACAGTGGTATCAGAGCCTAGGTTTTGTCCATTAGATTCATTGGAATTGGTTCTTGAAAGTATTCTTGAAGAAATAATGGGTTTCAAGTTTGTGATTTTAGGGTTTTACTTAATTGGTTTTGTTTTTGGATAAACCCTAAATTGTTGGATTGGGGTTTTTGATTATTTTTCCCTAATTGTTTTCCATCTAAAATTTTTTTGTATATTAATTATATATATATATATATATATATTTTTTTTTTTTTTGCTGGAAACATTTTTTTGTTTATAATTGAAAAAAAATATAAAGTTTGGGCAAAAGATGGAATTGCAATTCTGTGGTTCCATCTGCTGCCTTGGCAGCAGCTGCGGCAGCCGTAGGCTACCGCGCGGTGACACTGCTGCCCTGTCGGAACAGCAGTGCCGCGCGCGGGTTTTGGGTCCGGTTTTTTATTTTACGAGTATTTTTTTATTCCGGACCCTAATGCAAATTAAATTAAAATTTTTTTAAATTAATTTGTATTTAAATTGTTTATTTTGTTGGCATGCATATTTAATTTAATTGTTTGCATATTAAATTGAATATGGACTTTGTGAAATTGGCCCAATAAACCGTGACACCGGTTAAAATTGTGGGAGCTAAATTTTAAATTTGTGACAACCCAAATTCAAGTGGGAGCAAAATTGTTAATTTTGCATTTATGGATGTTATCCATTGGGCCTTTATGGGCCTTAGTCACATTTGATAAAGTTGGCGATTTCACCCTAAGTAACTCGGCTTAACATTTATATTTATAATTTGGAATGCCATGATCATGCATCATATTGGTATGTATGTGCACCACAGGTACTTTGTTTGAAATGTTATGTTGAGTTCTATGAGCCCTAAATTATTATCGGTTGTAATTTAATTTTGGGAAATATAGCCTGCGTGTCATTTTTTATTTTGATGTAATTTTAGAATAGATTTTATTTTACAAAATTATTGTAATTGCATCAAGTATGGAGGAAGGCCCAGATGGAGCAAGCCCATGGCGGGAGCCCAAGAAGGATTGCAGTCCGGCCCATGAAAAATTAGATAGGATATCTAGTTTTTCATTAGGTTGTAATTAATGGCCCATATGATCTCATTTATTTTAAATTAAGTATGCTATTGCATTTGTCATATAATATGGATGTATGGATCACCAGATTATTACCCGCATTTATGCATGCTATGCCGTATCACTTAATTATAATCCGAAAATTAAAATATTAAGTCATTTAAAAGTGCTTCCCACATTCACACCTCTTCCTCCCATTGATGCTGCAATGTGCGCCATGCCCTAGCTAGGTACATTGTAGTATTCGGTGGGCCGTCGAGGGTTAGGATACTTGGTATGGTTAACATGTGAATGGTGGTTTGACTCAACATGTGTAGCATTAGCTCAGAGCGAGCCCTAAGCACAGATAGGTAAAGTGTCAATAAGCCCATCAAACCAAGAGTCCTTCGTGGAAGGATTGGATAGGTTGTCCTACCAAACGAATCAATAATTGGTTAGCGAGCCCTAGTTCGGCCAGTCATTGATAAGTTGTGGATCTTGGTCAAGTCAGCCAATTAACATCACCAACAAACAAATTAAAATCGGATTATTAATTTGAATTGGCTTAAAAGTCCTTTATTTCTAACTCAAGCAATGATTTCTTCCATGTAGATAATCCCATTTCACTTAAGCAATTTAAATGGCTGCAATAAACAACAACTCACTCTCACTTAGGTCACTCTTGGAGAAGGAGAAGCTTTCGGGGAGTAACTTCTTGGACGGGGCTAGGAACTTACAAATAGTTCTTAGACAAGAGTCTAAGGAGTATGTACTGAATGCTCCTTTACCAGCTATCCCTCCCGCAGGTCGAGGCATCACCACGGCGATGGTGGAGCAGTACGATCGGCATGTGAGGGATGACCGAGATGTCTCATGCCTCATGCTGGGTACCATGGCTTCTGATCTTCAGAAGCAGTTTATGGACGAGCATGCTTATGAGATGATGGATCAACTTAAAAAGATGTTCCAAGATCAGGCTCGTCAGGAACGTTACCTGACAACTAAGGCACTTTGCACTACTGTGATGGCAGTTGGGACTTCTGTTAGCACTCATGTGCTAAAGTTGAAGGAGTATATTGATACACTTGCCCGCCTCGGCTCACCAGTTCTGCAGGACTTGGCAGCAGAAATTATTCTCGGGTCACTTCCTGAGTCTTACAACCGGTTTATCATGAATTACTATATGCAAGGGTTGGATAAATCGGTTGTTGAGCTGCATGGCATGCTCAAGCTTGCTGAGATGTCTCTTAAGAAGACTCCTAAAGTATTGCTGGTGAACAAGGGCAATACGCCCATTGCTAAGGGAAAGGCCAAATCTAAGGCCAAGGCTAAGGCCCAAAAAGCCAAGGCTAAAGGCAAAAAGGTGGTGGCCCAACCTAAAGCAAGGGTTGCTTCTCCTGACGATGTCTGCCATGAGTGTCATGAGAAGGGGCACTGGAAGAGCTCATGTCCAAAGCTAAGGGAGCAACTGAAGGGCAAAACTGCTACTTCAGGTATTTATGTTGTTGAGATTAATCTGGCTATTTCTACATCTTGGGTCTTGGACACTGGATGTGAATCTCACATTTGTTCAAATGTGTAGGGTCTAAGAAATAGGAGATTATTAGGATTTGGAGAAGTAGATCTTCGAGTTGGAAATGGTGCTCGGGTTGAGGCCATGGAGATCGGAGATTATTTCTTGGAGATGCCTAGTGGACTTGTTTTGGAACTAAGAAACTGTTATTTTGTACCTGCGATGCGCAGGAATATTATTTTCATTTCTTTGTTGGATATTTCTGGTTTAGTATTTAATATTGGACATGGTAGAATTTCTATGCAATGTGGCAATATTATTTATGGAACAGCATTTCTTGAAAATGGCTTATATATCCTTGATCTAAAATGTGAAAGTTCAATCTATAACATAAATATTAAAAGGATTAAACAAAATGAAATTAATCCTACTTACATCTGGCATTGTCGACTTGGCCATATAAATGAGAAGCGCTTAGCTAGGCTTCACTCTAGTGGAGTGCTAGGGTCATTTGACATCCAGTCTTATGACACATGCGAATCTTATTTGAGAGGCAAGATGACAAAGGCACCTTTTAGCAAGACGGCTGAAAGGGCCTCAGAGCTATTGGAGCTAATACATTCCGATGTATGTGGCCTAATGAGCACTAGTGCTAGATCTGGTTTTCTGTACTTCGTCACCTTCACGGATGACTTCAGTAGATACGGTTACGTGTATCTGATGAAGCATAAGTTTGAGACTCTCCAAAGGTTCAAGGACTTTAAGAATGAAGTAGAAAACCAACTTGGTAAGAAAATAAAAGCACTTCGGTTTGACCGAGGGGGTGAATATTTGAGCCAAGAGTTTAACTCATTTTTGAGAGAGTGTGGGATTGTATCCCAACACACTTCTCCTGGTACACCCCAGTGGAATGGAGTGCCAGAAAGGCAAAATAGGACCTTGCTTGACATGGTCCGCTCGATGATGAGTCATGCTACACTCCCTGTCTCCTTTTGGGGATATGCTTTAGAGACAGCTGCTTACATTCTTAATAATAAACCAAGCAAGGCAGTTGAGGGAACACCATATGAACTATGGAAGGGCCGAAAGCCTAATGTTTCCTTCTTAAAGATTTGGGGCTGTGATGCACATGTTAAGAAATTGACAAGTGGCAAACTCGAGTCCAAATCTGTCAAGTGCTAGTTTGTGGGTTACCCTAAAGAAACTAAGGGTTATTACTTCTACGATCCGGCCGAAAACAAAGTTTTCATAGCTAGAAATGCAGTCTTCTTGGAGAAGGAATTCCTTTCCAAGAGAGACAGTGGGAGTAATATTGAACTTTCAGAAGTTTAAGACTCACAAACTCCTGCAGCTACTTCTGAGGATGCTTCGGGAACCGATCTGACTACTCAAGAAATTGAGGAACCAGAACCTGTTGCACAGGACCTTAGAAGGTCTGGTAGGACACGTCATCAACTAGAGAGGTACAGCTTTCTTGTGACTGATGATAGGGACCTTATGGTCGTTGACCGAGAGGAGCCCAAGACCTATCAGGAGGCTGTTGAAAGCCCACACTCAGATCAATAGCGCAATGCCATAGAGGATGAGATGCAATCTATGCACGATAACCAAGTATGGAACTTGGTGGATCCACCTCTGGGTGCTAAGGTGATAGGTTGCAAGTGGTGTTTCAAGTTAAAAGCTGACAACACCTTCAAGGGGCGATTGGTGGCAAAAGGATTCAGGCAAGTTCAAGGAATTGACTATGATGAAACCTTTTCACCAGTTGCTATGCTCAAAACCATTAGGATACTACTAGCCATAGCTGCATGGTACGATTATGAGATATGGCAGATGGATGTTAAGACCGCTTTCCTTAATGGAAAGCTACTCGAGGATGTATACATGGCACAACCTGAGGGTTTTATCGATCCAAAGTATCCAAATCTGGTATGCAAGCTTCAAAGATCCATTTATGGATTGAAGCAGGCATCAAGGTCATGGAATCAGAGATTCAATGAGGCCATTATAGAATATGGCTTCACACAGAATTCTGATGAGCCCTGTGTGTATAAGATGGTTAGTGGGAGCATTTCCACCTTCCTAGTGCTGTATGTTGACGACATCCTTATCATTGGAGTTGACATACCAACACTGTAAGGGGTTAAGCAGTGGTTGAGTAGGCACTTCGCAATGAAGGACTTAGGCGAAGCTGAGACGATCTTAGGGATCAGGATCTACAGAGATAGATCCAATCGGCTTCTAGGCCTAAGTCAGGCCACGTACATTGACAAGATTCTGAAAAGATTCAGCATGGACAAGGCAAAGAAAGGATTCTTGCCTATGTTCCATGGGTTGAAGCTGAGTAAGAAAGATGGTCCTAAAACAAAAAAGGACCGGGAGAACATGGAAAAGATCCCTTATGCATCTGCTATTGGATCTATCATGTACTCCATGTTATGTACGAGGCCTGATGTCGTGTTTGCATTAAGTATGACCAGCTGGTACCAGTCGAACCCTGGGGAGGAACACTAAAAGGCTGTAAAGGCAATCCTAAAGTACCTTAATCGGACTGAGGATGCATTCTTAGTGTATGGTGGTCAAGATGAGCTGGTAGTGTCAGGTTACACTGATGCAAGCTTTGAGACCGATAAGGATGAGAACCAGTCACAGTCTGGTTATGTTTTTCTCCTGAATGGCAGTGCGATTAGTTGGCAGTCCTCAAAGTTGGCCACCATTGCTGACTCTACAGCGGAAGCTGAGTACATAGCTATGTGCGAAGCTCCAAAGGAAGCCGTTTGGATCAAGAAATTCATAACCGAGTTGGAAGTAGTACCTACTATCCTAGACCCAGTTGATTTTTTTGTGACAACAATGGGGCCATCGCATAAGCTAAGGAGCCCCGGTCACATAAGAGATCCAAACATGTGCACAGAAAGTTTCACCTCATTTGGGAGATCGTGAACAGAGGTGACATATCATTGCAGAGGGTTGACACCAAGAATAATGTCGCTGATCCATTGACCAAAGCACTGTTGTAGACACAGCACGACGGTCATACCCGATCTATAGGAATTAGGCAATGCCCACCTGGAACTAGTGGGAGATTGTTGGTGTGCCCTAGTTCTTAGGGCATTGGATTCTTGTATTTTGTACTATACATTAAGACTCATTGTATGAATACATTATTTGTGTCACATTAATAAAGATAATTAATCTATTTCATTTATATCTTGTGCTATAATATGAGTAGAGTATCCATTAATTGATAATCATAAAACCCATCCCAGGTCTGTTCTAATCGTGGGAATGAATAGAACCACAGACTTGTATATTCGATGACTGTATGGCAGTTTTTAACTAGCCATAGTACTTGTATAGTCAGTCATGAATATAGGTACATGTCGTTGACATGGGACTGGATTGATCCGCACAAGAAAGCCACATGGTTGTCGCGTCATAGGTCTTTCTTGAGTAGGTTTCTTTTGTTCTCAGACCAGATTTCATTATAATATCAATATGGAATCCGGTTCACTTTGACATACGCCTAACAGGTCTGTAAAAGGATGCTAAATTCGGGTATGATTGGGTGGACTGGTGAACATGTTGATATTGATGATGAAGTGATGGAATTGCCACTCGGGTAACACCGAGATGATATCATTGGCCACTTGATGAGTGGGACTGATAAGTGTATGGCCATACCCAAATAAGTTGGTTGCTTATTTGATTATTCAGTCAACTCAAGATTAAGAAATATAATAAACAACAGAAGAGGATGATGGACACCATGCCTCTTGTTTATTCATATCGATATCGTTAGGCAAAGGACATTATGAGATTACTACCGGATGAGTGTCTTCTAAAGACTACTGCATCTCTGTCTTAATTGGGGGTTGTAATGGTTTGCTAGAACCCACTTACAGTCTATGGGCCTTGGGCCTACTACCAACATAAAGACAGACCCATAGGATCGTGCATATAGATCAACTGAGCTGGAACTTATAGATATTGTACATGTAATGTACATTGGAAGGAATGCGTTAATTAATTAGTTGACATTCGGTGTCAAGGTAATTAATTGACATTGGGTTGAATTTAATTTAATTAATAAGTTTACATAATGTAATTAATTAATTGAATTACATAAAGTAAACAATTAATTAAACAATTTTCCTAAGTAGGAAAATTAAATACATGTATTGTATTTACTTAAGTTGATTTAATTTTTTTTAGGGGTAGTTAAATTTAGCCAAATGGAATTAAATTACATAGTATATACTTTTTAATTAAAGTTTATTTATGTAATTGTAATCCTAGTGGGCTTGGGTTTAATTGGAGATCGCAGTTTCAAGAACCGATTCTGCAGCAGTCTTTAGAAGAGACGAATCTGGTGAGTTCATCTCTCTTGATTCAATTTGGTTTTATTCTAATCAATGGTAATTGGACATGATAGGTGGATTCTAGGAAATTTTAAACGGTGTATTTTCCACTGTGCCACGTTATTTTTCCAATGACGAATCCCAACACGACGTTCATTTCGAATTTAAGTTTTGGTAATCTTAAGCGAAGTTGTGAAGCCATTACATATGGGCCAAAGTCTAAACCAAGGGTCGTACAGGTTCCCATAGCGAATATACACTTCCCCACCGTAGAACACGATGTAAGGTCATACGGTGCTATGAGTGGTTTACCCCGTCGGGTGTGTACGATCCTGGTGGAAGAGGTAGTCCACCTTCTTAGGTAAATTGGGGCTGATCAGTGTGTTGGAGGGATTGAGAAGAAGAAAATGTCATGATATGCAAGGTGAAAACAAATATGGTAATATGAACTAGTGAAGTAACTGCAAGCGAGGCCTTATTTCGGTAGTTGCCTACGTTCTTTAAGTTTTTGTGAAAACCTTTTAAGAAACCATGTCCCTAACAGAGTCACCACTGTGAGCGGATGACCTTTCTTCGAAAAGAAAGAAATCAAGAACGTGGAGAAGCGAACCGAGGAAAACGTTTTCGTTCATTTTGGATTTTGGTGGAAAAGCGGGTTTTGTTTATCTTGAGTTAGGAAAATCATGGATTTATTTGGAAATTCCTTTGTAGAAAACATTTTCCCTTTTCAACTTTAAGATCCTGAAACTTAAATCCTGAGATCAGTGATAGAGTCGCCACCCAGACCAGCTTATCCGGGAATTCTGGTACAGCTCCCTACCGATGACAAACTGCTATACCTAATCCAGAAATTTAGGGTTCGGGCAAGTGACTTACTTAACCTCTAGCTTGCTTTCACTTTACAGTTTATATTACCATATTTAATTTGCTTTATTATCTTTTTCTAACCCCATTTTGTTTATTTTAATCAGCCGATGTTAAAGCAAAATGCAGAAAAATAAAGCATACATCCAAAATATACAAGAAAATAATAGAGGCCGATTATAGAACCAAATCGAATAAAAAATGGAAAACTCTTATCCTCACTTTACAATCTCCTAAGTACATGAGGATCTAAAAATTACAACCTCCTAAAAATACACGAATTAATCTATTAAATACAGTGAAAATAATAAAAATAAATGTTGCAAAACAAATAGGTTAGCACAATTTATATTGCACATACAGGTAGGACTCAAATATGACAGAATTAGGAATTTAGGAAACAAGGGCATGCAGTTGGGGGATAATCGGGTCGACCCGACCGGTCGGACCGGTTGGACCTGGAAAACGGTTTTGAAATACCCTGTAATTTTTGTGCTGGAAAATGAATTTTTGGAAAACGTTTGGCTCAGTTACATGGACATTTCCATTTTTGTCGGTCTGTTATCCCGGAATCCAGGGTTCCGTTCATGCGAGTTCCTAAATACACAATCCATCTAGGGTCCAAAATGCAATGAACACACCAAAAACATTTATGAATAATATCATTTTATTCATTTTCAATATTTTCTGGGGACTTTTTAGGGTTCGGGGGTCCGCTAAACGCTGAACTATGGATCAAATTCGGATAAAACAACCCCGAAACTCAGGAAATAAAACCCCGAGAAAACTGAAAACCCTAATACCCATATGTACAAAAATCCAAAAACTAAAATTTTATGACATACAGATGGATGGGCCGAAAATGATCACAACAGAATGCGCAAAATGGAAAATAGACTGTTTTCGACCGATAGGGACGAATCGGGATTTTGTCAATGAAGAACAGAGCCGGGCGGCTCTGGCACTAGAGCCGCTCGGCTTTGTTCATCATGAAAACAGCCGCCCGGCTCTATTCGGGCAATCTGGTTTCCGAAAGTTGCAAAAACGAAGAAAATGCACAAAAAAGACAATGCAAACAGGTTTAAGGCCTCTCAAAGTTTACCTTGGTGTTGTTTTGATGCTTTGAACTTCAAGAAACAGATTGAAAGATTGGAATGTTTCTTGGGAACTCAACCAGCCAAAAATCGCAACGATCCGAAACAATCCGAAATGATCCCAAATCAATGAGCAAAGGTTAAGCAACTTGACTTCAATGTTTGGGGATTGATTTTAGGTCTTGGTCCTTGTGTTTTTGGGTCCTCACTTGGTTGCTTAGTTTCGGTCCCTTATTTCTTCTTCTCTGCTTCTCTTTTCTCTTTGTGTCTTGAAAATTGTTTTTCTGCCTAAGAGTTGATAAAGCCTCCCTTTTTTGATTTGATTTTTGCTTTCTTTTTATACTCTCCTCACACATATCATTTCAAACATTAAATGGCCGCCTGACTTTTTGATTTTGCCCAAAATCCCTTCTATCGTGCCAAGTTGCTCTGCTTTGTAGAGCAACTTGGCTCACCCACTAGAGCCGTACGGCTATAGTTTGTACTAGAGCCGCCTAGCTTTAGCTTAAAAGCTAGAGCCGTGTGGCTCTAACAAGAGCCGGGGTAAAATTTCGAAAATCAGACGCCATCCTAAACCCTAGAAACCACTCAGGAGACCTTTTCGGGGATTTCGGATCGCGGATAGCTTGGTTTTCAGGACATTTGAGGAACTCCAGGAAACATTCCGGTCGTTTCCAAGTCCGATTCGAGTCCGTCCGCTTAATAGGTAACACAGGAATTCTCATCATAACGGTCGGGAAAACCCGGCGCTTATGTTGGGATTCGTCACGGGAAACCGACCGATAAAAGCGGAAATACGCGTCGATTTCCTCAAATCCGGCCCAGGAGCTTAAGATGTGGAAATCAAAAACTTAAAGCATAAAAAGAGGGTTTCAAAAACTCACCACAAAGTCTCTCTAAGAGACGGATGCAGACTGCAGAAATCAAGTGCAGATTTCCTCCACCGATGCGTACACGAACGGCTCTCGGACTGAAACCCGTGCTAGCGACTCGGATGACAAGAAGAGAGGGAGAGAGGGCTGCCCACAAGAGGAAATATGGCTGTCCAAATTTCTTTCCAAAAGAAAAATCTATCTAGCCAAAGATAGAACCAAGTTTCTCTCAAGTGTGCATCCAATTTCTTTCCAAAAGAAAATTGCATAAAAGTGGGCAAAATTCATACTTTAAAAGAAAACTAATTTCTCTTAAAGCACAAGTGATGGACGGCCAAGCCTTCCTAAGTGATGGACGGCCAAGCCTTCCTCTAAGTAGATGAGTTAAGACAAAAATGATTCTTATTAAATCCTTAATAGAAGAATTAAGATGATGGTGAAAGGAGAAGTCAAAGTCCAACTTTGCTACCCCATTTTCAACCTAATGACTCACACCATGAGTCATCACCAACCCATCATCATCTTTTGTCCAAAGTTGACTCATCCCTTCACTTGCTAAACTTCATTCGGCCAACACCAAAAATTGTCATCATTCTATTTCATTTAAGGAAGCAAAGTCCAACTTTGCTACCTCAAAATCAAAGAATGACTCACTCTTTTCCTATTGGTCCTAAGGAATGTGTCATCATCATTTTGTCCAACAAAATGACTCACCATCCTTGCCCATTCCACACCAAAATTTCGGCCAAATAATCCCACTTTATGTGGGCAATTTCATTTTATGTCTTAAGCCCAATTTGACTTCCTTTGATTGAATTAATTTCAAATGCAATTCCAAGTTAACATGTATATATATATATTATGCTATATAATACATTACATACATGTAAATTATAATTCATTTGATCTATTAATTTAATCAAGGGATTAAATTAGACATACATAAAATGAGATACATGTAAACTTATACATGTATATTAATATTTCCACCTAGGAAATAATCCCATTTATTAATTCATTGAATTAATAATGAGAGGGCCAAAATAAATATTAATTATATAACTTTGATCAATCCAATTGATTCATATAATATAATTAATAAATCTCTCTCTCTTCCAAACGTGTATACTCCAAGTACACACTTAATCCGACTAGTTAAAGTCCAGACGTTCAATGTGTACGATCCAATGGGCCCGTCTTTATGTTGGCAGTAGGCCAAGGCCCACAGACTGCAGGCGGGCTCTAGCAAGCCACTGCAGCCCCCAATTAAGACGGAGTAAGCAGTCTAACTGAAAACGTAACCCTGTAGTTTGAACTTGTAAATCCCATGTCGCTGATATCGGTGTCCAACACAGAGGCATGGAAGTATCACCCTCTTTGTGTCTGGACCTTTACTTGATACCGAATGAACTGATACTCACAAACAAGATCCAATCTTATTTGGGCGCGGCCGCACACTTATCAGTAACATTCTTCAAGAGGCCGATGATATCGTCTCAGTGAATCACTGAGTGACATTCCCTTCTGCATATCCATAGTGCTGCCATGCTCACTGACACACCCGAACGTGCCCGTACTTGGCACCCTTTTACAGGCCCGTTGGGCGTACACCAAAGTGTGCCACCTCACATGCAGCACCATCATATGGTCCGGTCGAAGGACTTATATAAGTACTACACGAGAATCATTTGTGATACTATACCATGCAGATTCCCGTTAAGTGGATCAATCCAGTACCATGCCCTTTTTACATGTACCCATTAACCTAGTTGACATTCCATGTTCTATGACCGGTAAGACACCACCATACAACCAGGCTAACGATAGTCTTTGGTTCCATTCATTCCCATGATTAGAACAGACTACGGATAACTTTATGGCCATATCGTTTTCCCTATCCACGGTCTTACTGCCAAGTGCCTCACACTTGACAACACGGATATGGATATGTCCATTGGATACTCTATTTAAAATATAGCACAAGACATATAATAAATAGATTAATGCCTTTATCTCCTCGACACAAATTGTATAATACATAAAGTTTACATCAATGTACCAAATGTACCATACAAACACAAGGACCAATGCCTCGGGACTAGGGCATTTCCAACAATCTCCCACTTGCACTAGTACCTACTAGGCATGGGTCTAATCCCTATAGATCTAGTACAACCTTCGTGCATAGGCATAGCCAAGCATGTTGGTCAAAAGATCTGCGACATTGTCTTTGGTGTCCACTCTTTGCAATGAGATGTCACCCCCTCAGCGATTTCTCGCAATAGGTGAACCTCCCTGAGTTCGTGCTTCGTGTATATGTGTGACCGGGGCACATAGCTTGTGCAACAGCCCCGCGTTGTCACAGAAGATATCAACTGGTTCCCGGATAGAAGATACTATCCCCAGTTTTGTGATAAACTTCTTCATCCACACAGCTTCCCTAGCTGCATCACACGTTGCAATGTACTCAGTTCCTGTGATAGAAACCGCGATGGTCTATTACTTGGAGCCTCTCCAACAATAGCACCACCATTTAGCATGAACATATACCTATACTGCGACTTATATTCATCCTGGCTGGTCTGGAAGCTTGCATCAGTGTACCTAGTAGCTGACTGCTCTTCCTGACCCACATGGGCGACATTAGGTCTTGTACATAGCATGGAGTACATGATTGATCCCATGGCTGAAGCGCATATAGGACCAATTCATGTTCTCCCTATCCTGCCTTGTCTTAGGACAGTACTTCTTGCTAAGTTTCAGCTTATGACCCATTGGCAAGAAACCTTTCTTAGCCTGGTCCATGCTGAATCTTTTCAGAACGAAGTCTATGTACTTGGCCTGACTTAGGCCCAGAAGCCGATTGGATCTAACCCTGTAGATACTGATCCCTAGGATCGTCTCAGCTTCGCCTAAGTCCTTCATTGCGAAGCACTTACACAACCATTACAATTCCCTTGTAGTGTTGGTATGTGGCTTCCAATCAGAAGGATGCCATCCATATTTCATACCAAGAAAGTTACTATGCTCCCACTAAACCTCTTATACACACCCTTAAAGGTATTGTCGGCCTATAGCTTATAGCACCACTTGCAACCTATTACCTTAGCACCTGGAGGTGAATTAACCAGGTTCCAAACCTGATAATCGTACATAGATTGCAAATCCACCACCATGGCAGACAGTGGGCTAGCTATAGCCTACTAGTAGGTTTTGAGCTCCTCTTCGTCCAAGACAAAAAGAGCGTAATCATTAGAAACAAAAACCGATGTTTTCCCAGGTTTCTGATGATCCCTACCAGACCTTTTAGGTCCTTGTGTGACCTGGGCTGGTCCTTCCCCTTTTGGAAGCTTCACCCTGGTCTCCGAGTTATCCTTTTCAGGAGTTTCTGAGCTTTGAACTTCCCTGAGTTCAACATCGCTCCCACTGTCTTTCTTGGAAAGAAACCCCTTTTCAAGAAGGACCCCCTTTCGCGCCATGAACACCTTGTTCTCAGCGGGGTTGTAGAAGTAATACCCTTTGGTTTCCCTAGGGTAGCTCACAAACAGGCATTAGTCGGTTTTGGGTTCTAGTTTTGCTCACAGTCAATTTCTTGACTTGTGCATAACAACCCCAAATCCGTAAGAAAGACACATTAGGCACCCTGCCCGTCCATTTTCCAAATGGGGTCTTTTCCAAAGCCTTAGTCGGAGTATAATTGAAAATGAGAGCCATTGTCTCAAGAGCGTATCCTTTACAACTTATAGGGAGAGAGGCATGACTCATCGTTTGAGCGGACCATGTCCAACAGGGTCCTATTCCTCTGTTCGAACACCCCATTCCATTGTGGTGTTCCTGGAGGAGTGAGCTGTGGAACTATTCCATGCTCTCTCAAAATGAGTCAAACTATAGGCTTATATGCTCACCACCTCGGTCCAACCGAAAGGCTTGGATATTTCTGCCTAGTTCTGTACTTCGTTCCTTACTCCCTTGAACCTATCAAGGGTCTCAGACTTATATTTCATTACATAGCCATAGCCATTTCTGATGAAATCGTCTGTGAAGGATATGAAGTATAGATGTTCACCCTTAGTTGCTATGCTTGTCGGTCCATATACATCTCAATGCATTAGGTTCAATAAGCTAGCAACCCTTTTAGCCTCCTTGCTAAAAGGTTCTTTAGTCATTTTACCTTATAAACCAGACTCGCATATATCAAGTGACTCCATGTCAAATGATCCTAGGATTCAAGCGATGTGAAGCCTAGCTATGCGCTTCTTGTTTATGTGGCCTAAATGACAATGCCAAAGGTAAACCGGATTAAGTTCGTTAGGCTTAACCCTTTAAGTATGTATATTATAGACATGATTAGTTTCATTTAGATCCAGGATATAAAAGACATTATTTAATAGAGCTACTCCATAAAATAATTCTTTTCTAGATAAACCCTTTTTACTATTACCAATAGTAAATGTACATCCAGAAATATCCAAAAAAACTGAAACAGAAATAATATTCCTGTACAAAACAGGTACAAAATAACATAGTTTCAGTAACAAAACTAATCTACTAGGTATCATAAGCTGGTCCTACTGATCTCTATGGCAGCAACCCTTGCTCCATTTGTGACCCGCAAGTCCACTTGTCCCGATCCCAGTGATCTCCTGTTCTTAAGTCCCTGCACATTACAACAAATGTGAGAACCACATCTAGTATCCAATACATAAGATGTTGAAACAGAGGTTAATGTCTATGACATATATACCTGATGAAGACACGCCCTGCGTCTTCCTTTTCTCTCCCAAAAGCTTGGGACACGATCTTTTCCAATGTCCAGCCTGCTTGCAACCGAAGCAGACATCCTTGGAACGGGCCTTGGGCTGGGCTTTAGCCTTTTTAGCCTTGGCTTCCTTAGCCTTGGCCTTGGCCTTTGCCTTGCCCTTGCCTTTAGCAAAAGGAGGTTTCCCCTCAAGTACCGGCGGATTCTTCTTGATCGACAGTTCAGCGAGCTCAAGCATCCAATGCAGCTCACTAACAGTACGGTCCATCCCTTGCTTGTAAAAGTTTAGGATGAATTGATCATAAGAATCCGGTAAAGAATCCAGGATCGTACTAACCGCCAGCCCCCGTGAGATAGGAGTTCCGAGACGGGCTAAATTATCCAGATAGCCCTTCATCTTGAGCACGTGTGCACTCACAGATGTCCCGGCTCCCATCTTACAGCTGCGGAATGCCTTGTGGATCAGGTACCTTTCCTGATAAGCTTGCTCATAAAACATCTCATTAAGAGTTGTCATTATAGCAAAGGCCTGATGATCCAAGAACTGCTTTTGCAATTCAGGAACCATACTAGCCAACATCAGGCATGTCACATCCCGGTTATCTTTTACATGTGCCAAGTATTCCTCCAGCTGGGCAGCCGGTGGATTACTTCCCGTTGGCACAACCGGTACAGGCTTTTCGAGCACATACTCTTTAGACTCTTGTCTTAGAACTTTCCTTAAGTTCATAGACCAGTCCCAAAAGTTAGGGCCAGAAAGCTTGTCCCATTCCAAGAAAGATCGCAGTGATAAAGTATCATTCGTAGCCATTGGTTTCTACACAGAAAAATTTATGAGTGTAAATAAAGGACTTAACATGTTCTTCCCATATTATAATTAATAATGAATCGTGTTATTAATTAACTCGAGTTGTTGGGCTCATGGGCCGAGATCCATATTATATCAAGATATAGCCAGACGAGGGCCTGGAACAACTATACCCCAATTTTTAGGTAGGAACGCCGTCCAATCCCAACCTAGGGACTCTCGGTTTGATGGGTCTGTTGGCACTTACCCATCTGTGCTTAGGGCCAGGAACATCCTACTACCCACGCTAAGTCAAAACCTCCATCCAAGTGTTAGAGTAACCAATACTCCAACCCAATACAAAATGACGATACTCCAGTGCATCCAACGAGGGTTGGTCTACAGCTGGCCTATCCCCACTTCGAGTAGGTTATGAATGAGGGAAGCACTTTTAAGAGACTTAGTAATTACCTTTTGGTTATTAGATTCAATTAATAACGGCTTAGATGCATAGGCGGGTGAAATTGGGTTTGTACATACATTCTCACATGTAAATAAATAAAGCATAATTAAATAAAAATGAAATGCTATGGGCCAAAATTTACATCCTAATATAATTCTAGTAAACCTATACTAGAACGACATCAGGTGGGCTGCATCCTCATCCTTCTAGCACGCCAATCCAATCGGCTTCTTCTTCTTTACATAATTCCATAATAAACACATTAAAATAAAATTACATAAAAGAAAAACGGCGCGTAGACCGTATTGACCAAAAGAATATTACAACCCAAAGAAATAAGGCCCAAAACATCCATTCATGCATTTAATCATACATACACGTATCCAATACATACAATTTATAAACATGTTAAATGCATGAATTAATCCCATTTCAAATATGTCCATAGCCATTATTTTGAAATCGCCAAATTTTGGCCGATCATGGTTCTAAACCCGTGCGGGCTTTAGGCCTCCAACCCAGGCAAAATTGCTCCCAATCCAATTGGGAAACCATGAATTCCAAAATTAGCCGTCCGGGTAATCGTGCCAAGAAAATCCGAACCAATTTCAATTAACCGTATTTATTTCCAAAATAAATATCGCATGAACGAAAAATAAATTCATTCATAAAACATGCGCATAAAATTTCCAAAATAAACACGCACAAGTTTAAAAACAATTAAAATTTTAAAATCCCACGCGTATAAAAATTACCAAAATTTAAACACGCATATTGTTTTAAAATTTTAAATCCGGCCCGGCCCAAAAATCCCGCCAAATCCAAAAATGGGCCCGGCCCGCCGCGCGGGGCAGCCGCGGCGCTGCTGCCCAGCAGCAGCCTGCTGCTTGCGTGCAGCAGCTGCTGCCCAGCAGCAGCTGCTGGCACGCAGCAGCCCTGCTGCTGGCGTGCAGCAGCTGCTGCCCAGCAGCAGCTGCTGGCCAGCAGCAGCCCAGCTGCTGCCGGGGCAGCAGCCAGCAGCAGCTGCTGCCTGTGGCGCCTAGCGCCGCAGGCAGCGGCTGCTGCCCCCGTTTCGGCCCGAAACGGTCCGTGATTTTTTCCCGCAACAAAAATAGCAACATGAAATTAAATCACCAAGAAATAACATCATGCATAGGAAATTAAATCTAGCATAAAACCTATATGCAAAATAAAATTTCCATAAACAATTCACAAATAGAAAATTAAATAAAGCATAAACCATATGCAAATAATTTTCCATAAGTAAAATTCAAGGGGCAAAATCACCAAACCCCAAACCAAAAATAAATCCCGTCCACAAAATCGCCAATTTTAAAACACGGGATCCGCCAAGTTTAAAGATTTCCACAGATCAAAAGCCCGCTCTGATACCACTGTTGGGATTCGTCACGGGAAACCGACCGATAAAAGCGGAAATACGCGTCGATTTCCTCAAATCCGGCCCAGGAGCTTAAGATGTGGAAATCAAAAACTTAAAGCATAAAAAGAGGGTTTCAAAAACTCACCACAAAGTCTCTCTAAGAGACGGATGCAGACTGCAGAAATCAAGTGCAGATTTCCTCCACCGATGCGTACACGAACGGCTCTCGGACCGAAACCCGTGCTAGCGACTCGGATGACAAGAAGAGAGGGAGAGAGGGCTGCCCACAAGAGGAAATATGGCTGTCCAAATTTCTTTCCAAAAGAAAAATCTATCTAGCCAAAGATAGAACCAAGTTTCTCTCAAGTGTGCATCCAATTTCTTTCCAAAAGAAAATTGCATAAAAGTGGGCAAAATTCATACTTTAAAAGAAAACTAATTTCTCTTAAAGCACAAGTGATGGACGGCCAAGCCTTCCTCTAAGTAGATGAGTTAAGACAAAAATGATTCTTATTAAATCCTTAATAGAAGAATTAAGATGATGGTGAAAGGAGAAGTCAAAGTCCAACTTTGCTACCCCATTTTCAACCTAATGACTCACACCATGAGTCATCACCAACCCATCATCATCTTTTGTCCAAAGTTGACTCATCCCTTCACTTGCTAAACTTCATTCGGCCAACACCAAAAATTGTCATCATTCTATTTCATTTAAGGAAGCAAAGTCCAACTTTGCTACCTCAAAATCAAAGAATGACTCACTCTTTTCCTATTGGTCCTAAGGAATGTGTCATCATCATTTTGTCCAACAAAATGACTCACCATCCTTGCCCATTCCACACCAAAATTTCGGCCAAATAATCCCACTTTATGTGGGCAATTTCATTTTATGTCTTAAGCCCAATTTGACTTCCTTTGATTGAATTAATTTCAAATGCAATTCCAAGTTAACATGTATATATATATATTATGCTATATAATACATTACATACATGTAAATTATAATTCATTTGATCTATTAATTTAATCAAGGGATTAAATTAGACATACATAAAATGAGATACATGTAAACTTATACATGTATATTAATATTTCCACCTAGGAAATAATCCCATTTATTAATTCATTGAATTAATAATGAGAGGGCCAAAATAAATATTAATTATATAACTTTGATCAATCCAATTGATTCATATAATATAATTAATAAATCTCTCTCTCTTCCAAACGTGTATACTCCAAGTACACACTTAATCCGACTAGTTAAAGTCCAGACGTTCAATGTGTACGATCCAATGGGCCCGTCTTTATGTTGGCAGTAGGCCAAGGCCCACAGACTGCAGGCGGGCTCTAGCAAGCCACTGCAGCCCCCAATTAAGACGGAGTAAGCAGTCTAACTGAAAACGTAACCCTGTAGTTTGAACTTGTAAATCCCATGTCGCTGATATCGGTGTCCAACACAGAGGCATGGAAGTATCACCCTCTTTGTGTCTGGACCTTTACTTGATACCGAATGAACTGATACTCACAAACAAGATCCAATCTTATTTGGGCGCGGCCGCACACTTATCAGTAACATTCTTCAAGAGGCCGATGATATCGTCTCAGTGAATCACTGAGTGACATTCCCTTCTGCATATCCATAGTGCTGCCATGCTCACTGACACACCCGAACGTACCCGTACTTGGCACCCTTTTACAGGCCCGTTGGGCGTACACCAAAGTGTGCCACCTCACATGCAGCACCATCATATGGTCCGGTCGAAGGACTTATATAAGTACTACACGAGAATCATTTGTGATACTATACCATGCAGATTCCCGTTAAGTGGATCAATCCAGTACCATGCCCTTTTTACATGTACCCATTAACCTAGTTGACATTCCATGTTCTATGACCGGTAAGACACCGCCATACAACCAGGCTAACGATAGTCTTTGGTTCCATTCATTCCCATGATTGGAACAGACTACGGATAACTTTATGGCCATATCGTTTTCCCTATCCACGGTCTTACTGCCAAGTGCCTCACACTTGACAACACGGATATGGATATGTCCATTGGATACTCTATTTAAAATATAGCACAAGACATATAATAAATAGATTAATGCCTTTATCTCCTCGACACAAATTGTATAATACATAAAGTTTACATCAATGTACCAAATGTATCATACAAACACAAGGACCAATGCCTCGGGACTAGGGCATTTCCAACAGCTTACACTAAGAAGGGGAAGAAATGGAGGAATTTCAAGAGGAGGTAAAAATATAATTTTAGTTTTCAATATGTATGTAATTTAAATGATATTTTATTTATTAATTATTTATGAAATCTATAGTATTGGAAATTTATCTTTGCGTAATAATGTTATTTGTAAACCCCGAAAAAAATAGCAAAAAAACATAGCACAGAGAGTAGCATAGTAATACAGTTATTTGCTTTTTAGCATAAATAGTTCATACTAAATTTCGAGAATTATTTGAAAAGTATCTATTATGTAGCGATGATTTAAACAATATATGTTGAATGAATTAGTGGAATTCGTTGTGGATGAATTATGTGAGACCTGGTATAATGTAATTAATGAATTTATTATGGATGATTATTATTAATATTTTGGAATGAATTAACATGAAAAGTTTAATGGGATGCATATTGAATTAGTGGAGACTTGGTGAACACTCCGAGTCGATTAGCCTCGGGGTTATTGATTGGGTAGCATGTGTAGAAATTTTCATGGTGCAAAACAAAATCAATTGCAATGGAAACAAAAACTTTTCACTCGAATCCATAGCTAGGAACAATTATTCAGATTAAAGAAGAAAATCAACATAAAATCAACCAGACAGCATTGTAAAGCTCATACCTATGTCGTCCCTGATTGAATTGAATTTTAGTTCTTACCTTTGTGTGAAGAACCTTCACCCATCAAGCACAAGGATGCCTACCAAATGAAGTGGCGTGCTAGTGCCAAACCGGGAATGGAGCTATTCCTCTTAGTAGTGATGGCCAAACCCTAGCTTCCAAAGCTACATGTCGGCCAAATTTTGCAAAGAGGGAGAGGAAGAGAGAGTTTTACTTTTAATAGAATTGTATGTTTTGTTAACTTAGAATTAGGTCAAATTAGATATTTATTTTAATTTGATTTTCTAGTTCAAAATTATTATTAAACAAAGTAATAATATCTTAAATTAGAAATTTAAATGTCAAATAAATACTAACCCTAATTTGATTTAACTATACCTAAAATAAATATTAACCTTAATATTTAACTTAAGATACATTTCACCTTACAATAAAATTACCACTTGTAATTATATTTGTAGGCTGAAATATTAATTCTCTTAGGATTTATATAACCGGACCTTAACCATAAAACCCATAAATCTAAATGCTCCAAAATAAATATGTAACTAATACATATTATGAGGTTAGTGAAAATTTCTTTCAGACATCCTATGTTGTGATCCTGTAGGTCCATCTTATGTTGGTAGTGGGCCCAATACCTTAAGACCCACAAATTGTAATTGGGTTCTGGCAAACAATTACAACTACCTAAATAAGATGAAAACATCAATCCAATTAAGGATGCAAACCTTGAAGTTAACTTATACATCCTATGACAGTTGTGAGCGGACGACCTGTTTACAAAGAATGGAAACGGGAAAAAAGGGATGTGGCAAAGCGAACTGGGGACATGAAATGAAAACGTTTTCATTCGTTTTGATTTTTGAATACGGGTTTTGTTTATCTTGAGTTAGGAAAATCATGGATTTGATTTGGAAATTCCTTTTGTAGAAAACATTTTCTTGTTTTAACTTAAAGACCTCGAAATTTAAATCCCGAGATCAGTGACAGAGTCGCCACCCGGATCAACTCATCTAGGAATTCCGATACAGCTCCCTACCGAGCCGAGGATAGACTACTGTACCTAATCCAGAGATTTAGGGTTCAAGCAAGTGACTTACTTAACCTCTAGCTTGCTTTCACTTTACAGTTTATATTACCGTATTTAATTTGCTTTATTATCTTTCTCTAACCCCAATTCATTTATTTTCATCAGCCGATGCTAAAGCAAAATGCAGGAAATAAATCGCAAAAAAATAAAGCATACATCTAAAATATACAGGAAAATAGTAGAGGCCGATTTTACAACCCAATCGAATAAAAATAGAAAACACTCGTCCTCACTGTACAATCGCCTAAGTACACGAGGATCTAAAAAAATTACAACCGCTTAAAAATACAGGAAATAATCTATTAATTACAGAAAAAATAAAAATAAAAATAAAAATAAAAGCTGCAAAACAAATTGGTTAGCACAGTTTATATTGCACACACAGATAGGACTCAAATAGGACAGAATTGGGAATTTAGGAAATAGGGGCATGCACTTAGGGAGTAACCGGGTCGACCCGATCGGTCAGACCGATTAGACCTGGAAAACGGTTTTGAAACGCCCTGTAATTTTTGTGTTAAAAAATCATTTTTTGAAAACAATTGGCTCGGTTACATGCAAATTTCCATTTTTTATGGGTCTGTTATTCTAAAATCCAGGGTTCTGTTCGTACGGGTTCCTAAATACACAATCCATCTAGGGTCCAAAGTGCAATAAAAACACCAAAAACATTTTTGAAAATACCGTTTTGCTCGTTTTCAATATTTTTCTGGGGATTTTATAGGGTTTGGAGGTCCACTAATGCTGGACTACAGATCCGATTCGGATAAAATAACCCCGAAACTCAGAAAATAAAACCACCAGAAAACCAAAAACCCTAATATCCGTACGTACAGAAATCCAAAAACCAAAATTTTATAACAAACGGATGGATTTGGGCCGAAATCGATCACAAGAGAAAGCGTGAAATGGAAAACAGACTGTTTTGGGCAAATCGGGATGATTCAGAAATCTGTCCTTACAGAACAGAGCCGGACGGCTCTATTTGGGCAATCCGGTTTTTGAAAGTTGCAAAAATGAAGAAAACGCATAGAAAAGACAATGCAAACAGGTTTAAGGCCTCTCAGAGTTTACCTTAATGTTGTTTTGATAAGCTTGGAATTTGTCTTGGAAGCTCAACCGGCCGAAAACCGTAACAATCCAAAACAACCCGAAATGAATCCGAAGCGATCCCGAATCAATGTGCAATGGTTGATAAGCTTGTTGTTAATGTTTTAGGATTGATTTTAGGTCTTAACTTTTTGTTTTGGGATCACTTTCCTTAGCTCCTGTGTCTCGGTTTCTATCTCCGTTTTTTTTCTCTGTTTCTTTTTTTTCGGTTCCTTGAGAAGATGAGTTTTCTGCCTAAGATTTCTAACCTTCTTTGATTTGATTTTTCTTTCTTTTTATACTCTCCTCTCCTCATCATTTCGAACATTAAATGGCCGCCTGACTTCAGAGCAACTTGGCTTACCTACTAGAGCCACCCAGCTTTTGCTTAAAAGCTAGAGCTATGCAGCTATAGCAAGAGTCGGGGCAAAATTTCAATAATTAGATGCGCACCTTAAACCCTAGAAACCACTCGGGAGACCTTTTCAGAGATTTCGGATCACGGATAGCTTGGTTTTCATGATGTTTGAGACACTCCAGGTGACATTCCAATCGCTTTCAAGTCTGATTCAAGTCCGTTCACTCCATAGGTAACACTAGAATTCTCATCATAGAGATCGGGAAAACCCGGTGCTTACAGCTACCCCTCGCGTGATCAAATTCAATAACCAATACCAGGTTTAGGTTACCTGAGGGGAATTTGAGAACACGAATGAAGCACCACAAATGGAAGGAAAGAAAGACATACATGAGCTGCATAAGCGTCTTTGCTGTATTGATGATTGAAAATAAGCCGATACCGGGTCTAGGTTACCCGAGGCGAGGTTGATGAGGTAAAAGCCGATCTGGATAGATACCGGGTCTAGGTTACCTGAGGTGGATCTGCTAGAGAAATAAGCCGATACCGGGTCTAGGTTACCTGAGATAATTGATAAAGCGGACCTGGACCGATACCGGGTCTAGGTTACTTGAGGTGGATCTGCTGGAGAAATAAGCTGATACCGGGTCTAGGTTACCCGAGGCGAGATTCTGCTGGGAATCTGGAATAGAGCCGATCTGGACCGATACCGGGTTTAGGTTATCCGAGGTGGATCTGCTAAGGATTTTGAGTAAAGTCAATCTGGACCGATGCAGGGTTTAGGTTACCCGAGGTGGATCTACTGGGAAGTTGATGTAAGTCGATACCGAATCTATCTGTATCTGCGACGGACCAAAGTTGATGAATTCCTACGTTTGAAACAACGATTCTTCATTCCTTGATCGAGGGATTTTGAACAAAAATTTTTTCCCTTTCGACCAAGAATGAAAACTAGCTGGGGATGAGTGCTTTATGCATGATATGTATGTATGCATGATGATGCATAAGAATGCAGACTCTAAAAGATGTGTTTCCTGCCATATCCAACCTAGGTGTCACACATTACTGCCAGAGATGTTTGTGGAGATTATGCCATGACTCTGACTGGCTTTTAGCTGAGGAAGAACGCCCTTTGGGTGGCATGATCCTTATAGCCTTGTTGGGGATGTGTGATGACTTACTGGGAGGAAATTAAAATGCCCCTTGTAAAGGTCCCACTGGGAGTATTATGGATGCTCCTGCTGGGGAAGATATCATGGAAGGGTTCTTGCTGGGGAGAAACTGGTGGCACTCTTTGTGATAGTTCCGCTGGGGAATAGTGTAGGTGACCCTGCTGGAGGACATATGGATAGGTTTCTATCAAGGAATGGTGAAAGGGATCTCCGCTGGGGAATGAAAGTGTCTCCGCTGGGGAATGACGAAAGTGTCTCGTCTTTCTATGCCTAGGAGTGGTGAGTTCGGAAATGCTCTAGATTTTGCCTGAACTGCCTGGCGTGGGTTTTCAGCTAAGCGAGCTGCTCTAATTTTTGCCTAAGGCACCTATTCGGTTTTCAACTTAGTGAGCCCTTTTTTTTTAAGGTCCTGTGGCTCTTAAACTTGGATCTGTTTCGAAATTTTTTACTGCTCTAAGGAATGATGAATTGAATTCGAAGGAAAAGAAAAGATTATGAATTGCAAGCATTTTAGCACATTTCATCATTGAATAATGCGAGTCTTTTAACCAATTTAATGCAAAGTGCTTTCTTTAAATGGATGTTTAGGTAACATAATTTTGTTTATGCATCTGACATAACCAAGCAAATATATTTAAACAAAACATCACACTTTATTGATGAAATCAATATGAGTACATTTGAAAAGGTTGGTTCCCCAAAATGGTATACATTCCACACAGAACCAAATCCGTCACCAATCGTCCTTTTTGGGTTTTCTGGCTGATCATTTTCTCTCATGTCTTAATTTTTGCCTAGGCCGCCCTTTTCCAGTTTTTAGCCTAGTAGACTTTTTTTTCTTTTTTTCTTTTTTTTTTCCTTTTTAAACATGGTAGAGCTTCAGGCGATCTTGGTTGACAGGGTTTGCAAACTCATTCCCCTCCATATCTGTGATATTTACACCACCTTTCGATAGCACTTTCTTCACCATATAAGGGCCCTCCCAATTCGGTCTGAATTTCCCACAGGCGTCCACATTTGTAGGCCTTAACTGTTTCAGAACCAGATCCCTGACCTTCAGCTGCTGTCTGGGATACTTCACATTTCGATTATAAGCTCTGGCCATTCTGCGTTGATACATCTGTAGATGATCCAGTGCTTTCAACCGCTTTTCATCTAATGCTGCCAACTGCTCATATCTAGCTTAAACCCATTCTGTTTCTGGTAGCTGAGCTTCCAAGGCTATTCTAAGTGACTTGAATTTCATTTCCATTTGCAAAACTGATTCCATTCCGTACACTAAGGCATAAGGAGTCTCGCCGATTGGTGTTCTGACATTGGTTTTGTAACACCAAAAAGCATATGGCAATTTGTCAGCCCGGTCTTTGTAAGTGGTTACCATATTTGACAAGATCCTCTTAATTGACTTGTTAGCCGCTTCCACTGCGCCGTTAGCCTGTGGTCTGTATGGAGAAGACCTACGATGTTCAATGCCATGTTCTAAGAATAGCTTAGCTGTTACTCCTTGGAATTGCACTCCGTCGTCAATCACTACATGGTGAGGGAGTCCGTATCGAGAAAGGATGTTCTTTTGAATGAACTTAACCATCTGCTTAGCTGTCACACTGGAGAAGGATTCTGCTTCTACCCATTTTGAGAAATAGTCTACGGCAACCACTATGAATCTGTGCCCATTAGAAGCTGCGGGATGAATTTCTCCGATCATATCAATCCCCCACACCAAGAATGGCCAAGGAGATGCTAGGTTCTATAGTTCGAGTGGTGGTAGAGGACTGATATCTGTATAGATTTGGCAATCGTGACATCTTTTTACCTCCTTCACACAATCAGATTGCATTGTCATCTAGAAGTATCCCTGTCTCATTATCTTTCTAGCCATGGTGATCCCATTCATATGTGGCCTGCAGGATCCGATATGTACTTACTGCATCACTGTTTCTACTTCTTGTTCTATCAAACATCTCAGAAGAACGCCATTTGCAGTTCTTTTGTACAGCTTATCTTCAAAGATTCTGAACTGGCTGGCTAATCTTCTTAATGACATCTTATCAGCAATGCTAGCTCTTTCTGGATACTTTCCCTCTTTCACATACTAATAAATGTCAAAGAACCAGGGCTTTTCCTCAGCTGTTAATTCCATCACTTTTTGTATATCAAATCAAGGTTGCCTGGAAATTGTTATGACTAAAGGCTGTATCTATGTCTTTTTCGGATCTTCCCACATGGAGGACAATGTTGCTAGTGCGTCTACCATCTTATTTTCCTCTCTGGGAACATGTCTCAACTCACACTGGTCAAATAACCCCCTCCTGTACTGCAATAGTTCTAAATAGGGCCGCAAGGCTTTTTCTCTCAAATCCCTGTCACCTTGTGCATGCCTAATCACCAAGAGTGAGTCCCCAACAATCAAGACATTGTCTGCCCCTAGTGTTAGGAGGGCTTCCATTCCAAATAAGCACACTTTGTACTCTGCCCCATTGTTGGTTATGGAGAAGTCCAACCTCTTCAACAGTGGAATAATCTCACCATCTGGCATTGCTATGATCACCCCAATTCCAGCACCCTTTCTATTTACGGTACCATCGAAGCACATAACCCATCTCCTTACTTCCACTACAGCCAACTACTCGTCCGGGAACTCCAAATTTTCTGTGCGGTCCGATTCTAATGGCTGGTTTGCTAGGAATTCTGCCACAGCTCACCCTTTGATGGTTTTTCTAATGATGTACTCGATGTCGAATTCTGACAGAAGTAGTAGCCATTTGGATAGTTTTCCAACCAACACCGGTGCTTCGTACAAGTATTTCATCCAATCCACTCTAGCCACAACTTGCACATTGTATGACTGAAAGTAGTGGCGCAGCTTCTTAGTCAGCCAGATCATTGCTACACACGTCTATTCTACTAGTGTGTACTTGGTTTTGTATTCCAGTAGCTTTTTGCTGAGATAATAAATGGGGTACTCCTTCGTCCCATCTTGCTCCTATGCCAGCATTGCCCCAATACAGGAATCTTTGATAGCTAGATACAAAATTAAGGGCTTTCCTGGAGTTGGTGGGCTGAGAACTGGCGGATTTACCAGATAAGCTTTGATCTTATTGAAAGCCAATTGACACCTGTCGTCCCATACAATCGTCTGATCTTTCCTTAATAGCTTGAAAATTAGCTCACAAACTGAAGTTAACCTCGCTATGAAACGACAGACATATTGCAAAGAGCCAAAGAATGATCGAACCTCCTTTTCTATTTTAGGGGTGGGCATATCTCGAATAGCACTGATTTTGTCTGGGTCCATCTTTATTCCCCTCTGGCTGACCACATAACCTAGCAGCTTACCTGATGTAACCCCAAATATGCACTTCTTAGGGTTGAGACGTAGGTTGTATTCCCCGATGTGTGTAAGAAATCTATCCAGGATAGCAGGGTGCTCTTCCCGGGTCATTGATTTAACAAGCATGTAATCGACATACACCTCCACTTCTTTATGAATTATGTCATGCAGCAATGTTGTGATAGCCCTTAGTAATTGCATGTAGTCATTTGTGTGGTGCCCCACTGTCATGTGATAGGAACAGAAATTTCCCTTGTCGGTCCCAGCCGGCTTTTTAAATGTTCAAAAAATTCAATAGGCCGCTGTTCCTGCATTTTCCAAAAATCTTGGCCAAAGAAAGATTCCAAGGGGATAGGCCTCGATTTTGCACATTTCCATCTTGGCCACCCCGCTGCTGGGACACAACGGCAACTTCTGCTGGCTTGATTTCTGAGAGTTGCCTGCTTTTGCCTATGATCCACTGCCTGACCTTGCTGTAGTAGTCGACCGATACCTTAAACTATACCCGGAGCCTCTGTTGCCCCTGTAGCTTGCTGTCTTTTCCTCCTCATCCCTCTCACTTTTCATAGCCATGCTATATACTTCGCTGAGCTCACTAAAGGAGTGGAATTTCATGTTGTTCCTAAAAATATCCCTACTACCGTCAATCAGCTTCTAGATTAGCTCATCCTCATCGGGGCGGTTCTTCAGCAGAATCATTTTGTTCATCCACCTCTAGTAGTAAGCATCAAAGGATTCATTCTGTTGTTGCTTAACCCTTTCCAGATTGTACAGCTTCACCTGGATCTTGGTGTTGAAGCTGTAGTATTTGATGAAGGATGCTGACAAGGCCTCCCAATCTGATTGCGCATCTTTAGATAAAGAATTATACCAGCTTAGTGTGCCTCCCTCGAGTGTGGTCGGGAAGAAATTAATCAGCTGCTGCTTGGTTGCGCCTGCCGTTAGCATGATTCTGACATAAAGGTTCACATGGGCCTTCAGTGAACCAATCCCCTTGTAGGAAGGAACTTTAGGCACTTGAAACCCAATGGGGAAGGTCTCAATGCCCTCGTTGATCATTGCATCGACATTCAAACCTCTCTTGGAGCCCAGACTGATGTTGGCACCTTTCTTCAGCTCGATGACTACTTCATCTAATTCAGAGTACTTGGCCTTCATTTTCTTTTCAATGGCTGCTTCCATCTCTTGCAGCTTCTCCACACTGGGTGAGATATCAGCCCCGTACTGAGAAGACCTATCCACCTTTTCCTTTCCGGGCCTATTGGTCCCAATTTCCCCGTTCTCTCTCACAACAGCCCGCATCTCCTCTTTTAGGATGTCACGGAAATCCTGAGATCTCAGGAAATCCTTCAGATCATCAGCAAGACTTGGTGTTTGATTGGCCATCTCCACTTCCTCTTCGGAATCAGAATCACTATCAGTTTCTGCTATTCTCTGTTCCCTAACAGCCCTTAAAGCCTGAGACCTTGTCCTTGGTCGATCTAGCTTACTCTGTGAACTTTCTGTATGGAGCTTTGGTATTTTCTAGCCTCATTTATGTATGGTCCTATATCATAAGTGGAGAGTTAGGGATGGTAGATGGATGACGTGATGTCATGGAGAATGATGTTTGAATGATGCTTCATGAATGAAGATGAAAATGACGATGATCTTTGCATGTTTGAATTTCCTTTGTTTGGGATGTCCCAAGAATGCCCAATGCTATGTAAAATGATGCAAAAGTGTCTTGTGGGAGCCGCCGCATGAACAGAGGTTCGGTGCCTTTGGGGAACCTAATGAATTGTAGTAAGATGGCCGCATGTGTACCGACACACAGGCAGAGTTTTGACATTTTGTAGGTCAATGGTATGAAATGAAATGGTCGCATGGGGACTGTCCCACGGACAGAGTTTTAATGCTTGCGAAGCAATGTGATATGGAATGATGTTACAGAAAAGTCACGTGCAATTCGAGACACGGACAGAGGTTCGACGTTCGTGGAACACCTTACATGATTGTGATAATATTATGGAATGCCCTTAAATGTGTACTAATCCGGCACTTGGGGAGCACCTCGAATGATTTTACAATGTCATGAAATGGTCCGATGTGAACCATAATACGCAAACGGGATTTTGGTGTCACCGGGACACTTATGATGGATGCATATGATGCCATGTGATGACATCGTGTGGACTGCCACACGGGAACAAATCTAGGACCATTGTGGTCCTTTATTGAATGACATGATATTTGTGAAATGGCTGAGTGCGATCCGATGCACGGGCAGAACACGGGTAGTTTTGGGGTACCCGATATGTTATGGAATGAAAAGATCGTAAAGGGCACACTTGGAATCATCCGTTATTAGGTGAGATGAAATGATATGGATGTGGATGTCACACGAAAAATACAAGTGGCTGCACGAAAAATGTGGTTAAAATGTATGACACAAGGAATGATGTCATGTATGCTTCGTAGAAATGTCGTACGTGAGATGTGAATGGCACACAAACAAAATGTCATGGCTGCACGAAAATGTGATTAGTGTCACACATATGTCAATGTTTGAAAATGGCTACGTATAGATGTGGTTAGAATGGCACATGAAAGCTATGCATGTTTGATGCTTTGTGAAAAGTCAAATAAAAAACACCATGGAGAAACTTTAGCACATGCAAAAATATGCACTCCCTTTCGACCTTATTTTTCCTTTTCGATTGGTCTTGCATTCTTCCTAGGAATTGGGTCTCTTTGGCATTAACGGGGGATACCAAAGGTGTACACTCGATGTTCATTTTGAATTTAATTTCTGGTAATCCTAGGGGAAGTTGCTAAGCCGTTACATATGGGCCAAAGTCAAAACCAAGGGTCGTACAGGTTCCCATAGTGAATATACACTTCCCCACTATAGAACACGATGTACGGTCATGCGGTGCTATGAGTGGTTTACCCCATCGGGTGTCTCTAATCCTGGTGGAAGAGGTAGTCCACCTTCTTGGGTAAACCGGGGCTGATCAGTGTGTTGGAGGGATTGAGAAGAAGAAAATGTCATGATATGCAAGGTGCAATCAAATATGGTAATATGAACTAGTGAAGTGACTGAAAGCGAGGTTTTATTTTGGTAGTTGCCTAAGTTCCTTTAGTCTTTGTGAAAACTTTTTAAGAAACTATTATCCCCAGTAGAGTCGCCATTGTGAGCAGACGACCTTTTTACAAATAATGGAAACAGGAAAAAAGGGACGCGGCGAAGTGAACCAGGGACATGAAATGAACACGTTTTCATTCGTTTTGATTTTGGAAAACGGGTTTCGTTTATCTTGAGTTAGGAAAATCATGGATTTGATTTGGAAATTCCTTGTTGTAGAAAACATTTTCTCGTTTTAACTTAAAGACCGCGAAACTTAAATCCCGAGATCAGTGACAGAGTCGCCACCCAGATCAGCTCATCAGGGAATTCTGGTACAACTCCCTACCGAGAACAGACTACTCTACCTAATCCAGAGATTTAAGGTTCGGGCAAGTGACTTACTTAACCTCTAGCTTGCTTTCACGTTACAGTTCATATTACGGTATTTAATTTGCTTTATTATCTTTCTCTAACCCCAATTCGTTTATTTTAACCAGCCGATGCTAAAGCAAAATGCAGGAAATAAATTGCAGAAAAATAAAGCGTACATCTAAAATATACAAGAAAATAGTAGAGGCTGATTTTACAACCCAATCGAATAAAAATGGAAAACTCTTATCCTCACTTTACAATCGCCTAAGTACACGAGGATCCAAAAAAAATTACAACCACTTAAAAATACACGAAATAATCTATTAATTACGGCAAAAATAAAAGTAAAAATAAAGCTGCAAAAAAAATTGGTTAGCACATGTTATATTGCACATACAGATAGGACTCAAATAGGACAGAATTGGGAATTTAGGAAACGGGGGTATGCACTTAGGGGGTAACAGGGTCGACCCGACCGGTCGGACCGATTAGACCTGGAAAACGATTTTGAAACGCCCTGTAATTTTTGTGCTGAAAAATCATTTTTGGAAAACAATTGGCTCGGTTACATACAAATTTCCATTTTTTTGTGGGTCTGTTATTCCGGAATCCAGGGTTCCGTTCGTGTGGGTTCCTAAATATAGAATCCATCTAGGGTCCAAAGTGTAATAAACACACCAAAAACATTTGTGAAAATGCCATTTTGCTCGTTTTCAATATTTTTCGGGGATTTTATAGGGTTCGGAGGTCCGCTAATGCTAGACTACAGATCCGATTCGGATAAAATAACCCCAAAACTCAGAAAATAAAACCCCGGGAAAACCGAAAACCCTAATATCCGTACATACAGAGATTCAAAAACTAAAATTTTATAACATACTGATGGATTTGGACCGAAATCGATCATAATAGAATACACGAAATGGAAAACAGAATGTTTTAGGCCGATCGGGATGATTCAGAAATCTGTTTATCATGAACATAGCGTGCGGCTGTGTTCATGAAGAACACAGCTGCCCGGCTCTATTCGGGCAATCCAGTTTTCCAAAGTTGCAAAAATGAAGAAAACGCACAGAAAAGACAATGCAAACAGGTTTAAGGCCTTTCAGAGTTTACCTTGATGTTGTTTTGATGCTTTGAACGTCAAGAAATGGATTGAAAGCTTGGAAATTGTCCTGGAAGCTCAACCGGCCGAAAGCCGCAACAATCTGAAATAACCCTAAATGAATTCGAAACGATTCCGAATCAATGTGCAATGGTTGATAAGCTTGCTGTTAATGTTTTAGGATTGATTTTAGGTCTTAAATTTGTGTTTTGGGATCACTTTCCCTAGCTCCCGTGTCTCGGTTTCTATCTCTCTATTTCTTTTTTTTCGGTTCCTTGAGAAGATGAGTTTTCTGCCTAAGATTTCTAGCCTTCTTTGATTTGATTTTTCTTTCTTTTATACTTTCCTCTCCTCATCATTTCGAACGTTAAATGGCTGCCTAACTTTCTGATTTTGGCTCACCCACCAGAGCCGGGGCAAAATTTCAAAAATCGGACGTGCACCCTAAACCCTAGAAACCACTTGGGAGACCTTTTTGGGGATTTCGGATCACGGATAGCTTGGTTTTCAGGACGTTTGAGACACTTCGGGTGACATTCTGGTCGCTTTCAAGTCCGATTCAAGTCCGTTCGCCCCCATAGGTAACACTGGAATTCTCATTATAGAGATCGGGAAAACCCGGTGTTTACAACAGTGATATCATGTCCTGTAAGAGGCATGACAATGTCACCCTCTTTGACTGCAAGGGTGATAACTCATATTCATAGAGGCATTTTTAGGCCCATTATAACTTGTATTCTTAGTTATTTTTGCATTTTTATTGTTAGTTTTATTATTTACTTGACTAGTTTATTTGTTTTGTTTATTTATTCTTATTAGCGTTATTTATCTCTTTTAGGTGTTTAGTAGCAGATATTGGCTAATTAGGAATGTTGCTAGAAGAGGAGTCATGAGAGGCTGAAATTTTGCTGGATTTTCAGAAGAGTTGGAGGCTGTTTTAGCTTCAGATTTATTCTACAAAGTTGTGCGCCTATCCATTAGCTTTTCATAGCATCTTGAATCACACCAATCAGAGCTATTTCGGAGAACTTAGCTGAGATTTCCTGTAACATGATCGGGTCCTACGGGTCAATCTTTTTCTATTGACTTTTTCTTCTAATTTGGGCTTCCTGATTCCCTTAGGAGAATAGGAATATGGTGTATTTTCTTGGGAAAGTCTTTCTCTAGGAGGACTCTTTTAGCTAAAGAATTTCAATTTAAGAGAATTTTGGGGGGGTTTTGGAGCAAATTGTCCTGATTCATTTAGGGGACCTAGTTTTTATTATTTAGGAGTCATTATTAAAAATTAGGGTAGATATTGCTAAGGGGACGAAAAAAGAGCTGCACAAGATAGAGCTTCTCTTTCGTTTTTCTGTGGACCACGGACAACAAGGGCTACATGATTTCTTGATGATATTTTATGGCATATGCTTGGTGATGAGTAACTAAACTTTCTTCTAGTTGAGGTACTTAGATGTTTAATTCCATTTGATTTATGAGACTTATGTTCTTATTTGTATTCTGTTATCTGATGAGTGCATTTTATGCACGAATTCTGTCTTTGTTTACGGGCTCTAATTGATATATGTTTAGTTAACTTAGGCAGATTTATTTCATTTTGTGCAATTACACGTGCTAGGGACTCTGGAGTTGAAAATGAGCTTAAAGAGCCTTATTTGGGAGCTTGGAGTGTCATGAAGTTGGATCTTGAAGGCTTAACCCATGGGCATGGCTTATGGAGTGTTGTTTATGCTGAAAATGGGCCTAGGAGACTGTTTTGCATAAGCCATGATCATGGCTTATAGGGAGCTGCGAATTTGAAGAACTTTTGTGGGATTAGAAGACTTTTTATTTTAATTTAAGTTTATTTAATTCAGCCCTTTATGAAGAACTTTTGGGGAATATTTTATTTTATTTATTTCCATTATAGCTCTAATTAGATTTTCCTACAAAAATCTTAATTAGAGTTATTTCCTATTTAGAAGTCTTTCCTTAGTAGCTTAGGTTTAAATAGGGTTAGGTCTTTTGTTTTTGGGGGATTCTCTTCTTCAATTTTCTGTAACGTGATTCTTTCTACAGCAGACTTTTTTTCTTTTTCTTCCTTGAGTGTGTTCTCTCTTCATAGAGAACTAAAACTTTAATCTCTAGCTAATGGGCAATTCAGTCTTATAACGTCTAACTGTGAGATCATTTGTTCTTTCTTTCTTCTTTAATTCAAGTAATCGATTCCCTTCTGTTTTTACTACTTTTGCATGATTTAATTAAGTTCTTGATTTAATTATTTACATGTGATTGCTCTGCTAGTTAAGTAATTGAATACGTAATTGTTTAATTCACTTAACCTAGGTAGCAAATAATACGATTAATTACGGACAAGTTTTAATTCATGTTATGGATGAAATCGATATGCTTTAAATAATCCCGCTTGGGTGATTATTGAGTAGAATTAGTGTCTCTTTCGTTTGTTAAAGCCTTTAATTGAATTAAATTCCGAAGCTTGTTCGGAACTGTTTGATTAATTAGAGATAATTAACGAGCTTCTCTTGGTTATCTATTCCATAAGAAGAGATTAGGCGATTCATGCTTTATGATTGCTATAGCTAATTTATTTGAATGTATTGGAGTTATCTTTTGTGTTTGATCGATGATCAGTTGGATTGATTTAAGACTCGAATTCGCCTTCTAGCTGGAATTCGCCTCATATAGATTTTACCCAATTGATTTATTTCTATTAATTTGGTTACTTTAATTGCAATTCTTAAACAACCCCCTTTACTTTTCTTGTTTAATTTTAGAAGAAATAATTGGCCAATCCCTATGGATTCGACCCTGCTCCATTTGTACTGCAAACTTTTGTTTTCAAGAGTAGGAATTTATTTTTGGTGTGCTCGGCACGCATCAAATTTTGGTGCCATTGCCGGGGATTGGTGTCTTAATTGTTTATTTCTTCTCATTTGTGTTTTCTAGTGTATGCCTCGTTCTTCTCGTACAGGTGAACTTGAATTTGATCCAGAAATAGAGAAAACTGCTCGTCGACTGAGGAAGCAGACGAAGGAAAAGGGATCACGGGAATCACTTCCACTGGACGTGGTAGCTGATTCGTTAGACTCAAGTGAGAGTGACATCGAAGAAGAAGAAGAGATGGCTAATCTAGAACAAACATTAAGAGCCATGGCTGAACCAGATATGGATCAACAACCTCTATGCATACTATATCAGGAAAATGAGGTAAATTTTGAATTAAAATCTGGTTTAATTCACTTATTGCCTAATTTCTGTGGACTTTCAGGTGAAGATCCACATAAACATTTGAAGGAGCTCCATGTAGTATGTTCGAGTATGAAACCGCCAAGGAATGCAGTTTCTGTGGAGCAAGTGAAAATGAGAGCCTTTCCGTTTTCACTAACTGATAAAGCTAAGGATTGGCTGTATTACCTCCCATCTGGATCAATCACAACTTGGGCGAGATGAAGAAGCAATTTCTTGAGAAATTCTTTCCTGCTTCACGAGTTTCTTCAATCCGCAAAGATATATCTGGCATTCGCCAATATGCTGGGGAGAATCTTTATGAGTACTGGGAAAGATTTAATCAGCTCTGCACCAGTTGCCCAAATCATCAGATAAAGGACCAACTTTTACTTCAATATTTTTATGAAGGACTAACCTCATCTGATAGGAATCTGATTGATGCATCCAGTGGTGGATCCTTGGCCGATAAGACAATTACCAATGCAAGAGAGCTGATTTCGAGAGTAGCTGCCAACACACAACAGTTTGGCAATCGACAAGATCATCCTGTGCAGAAAGTGAATGAGGTAAACACTTCTGCTATTGAAAAACGACTTGACACTCTTACTTCACTCATGCAGAAAGCATTTTTGGGGAAACAACAACAAGTGAATGTTTGTGGGATTTGTTCAAGTTTCAATCATCCTACGGATTCTTGTCACACTCTCCAAGAGGAAGAACACGTGAATGCTGTTGGTAATTTTTAGAATCAACAACATCAGAGGAGATATGATCCGTACTCTCAGACTTACAATCCTGGATGGAAAGATCACCCGAATTTCAGCTATGCTCATAAAACGAATAACTTTCAGTAAGGACAGCAATCTAACAGTTACCATCCTAGGCCGCCAATCCATACACCACAACCACCCCCTCCTAAGCCAACTATGTCTTTAGAGCAAATAGTGTCTGCCTTGGCTTCCAATGTGCAACAATTCCAACAAGACACTAAGACAAGCATCCAGAACATAGAAAACCAAATGAGCCAATTAGCCACCTCGGTGAGTAAGTTGGAATCACAATTTTTGGGACGTTTGCCATCACAGCCTGAAATAAATCCGAGGCAGAATGTTAGTCCCATTACTTTAAGGAGTGGCAAGGAGATACCATCTGCTGGAAATTCAAAGCATGAGGTGGAGAAAGAGCTTGAAAAGGAGGAGGTAACTCCTGCACCAGCTAAGCTACCACCAGCCATTGTCATCCCACCTCCATTCCCAAGTCGATTCTCTAAATCTCTAAAGGAGGACCAAGAGAAAGAGGTACTTGACTTATTCAGAAAAGTTCAGGTAAATATTCCTTTTCTTGATGCTATTAAACAAATCCCTCGATATGCAAAATTTCTCAAAGAATTGTGTACTAACAAGAGGAAGTTGAGGGGTAATGAAAAAATTAGTGTGTGAGAGAATGTTTCTGCTGTTATTCAAAGGAAACTCCCACCAAAATGTGGAGATCCAGGTATGTTCACTATCCCTTGTAAGATAGGTAGTACTAGAATCGGGAAAGCAATGTTAGATCTTGGAGCTTCAATTAATATCATGTCACGATCTCTTTATGCATCTTTAAATGCTGGACCTTTAAAAGAAACTGGTGTGATAGTTCAACTTGTTGATAGAACTAATGCTTATCCTGATGGGGTACTAGAGGATGTACTTGTGCAAGTTAATGGTTTGGTATTTCCTGCTGATTTTTGTGTTTTGGATATGAATGATGATGATTGTCCAATATCGACACCCATTCTTTTAGGAAGACCATTCCTTAAAACATCTAAAGCTATAATCAATGTGAATAAAGGTAAACTCACTATGGAATTTAATGGTGAAATGATTTGTTTTAATATATATGATGCCATGAAATTTTCAAGTGATGAAAATTATGATTTAGCTACTGATGTTGCAAATTCTGTTGTTCATGAGGTTTTTGACACAGGAGGTTGTGAAAAAATCTTACAAGTGAAGCCAGTTGAGAGTTCGACCTGGAAAGATAATCCGAAGATAAAGCCTGAAACCTTGATTGATAAATTTAAGGTTTTCTATCTTGATGATAATGGAAAATTTTCGGTAATAATACCAAAAGGATTGGAAGGACTTGAAGAGGATGTGATAGTCCGAGTTCTCAAGGAACACAAATATGCCATTGGGATTACTTGAGTAATTAAGATCGGCATAATGTCTAGCCCAAGACAATAAAGAAAGGCGCTTTTAGGAGGCAACCCAAATTGTTTTGTTTTAGATTAATTATTCTCATTTTGTGCTTTAATTTGATATTTTTATTTTAATTTCTTAGGTTTTTCAATGAATTTTGAGTTTCAATCTTTGCATTTGATCATGTTTTAAATCACTAATTAATTGCCTTTTTAAGATGCCAAAGTTTAATTTAGCCAAGATCTTGGTTTGGGTGATTTTTGAGAATCTGAAATTTTATTCAAAACTGTCATAAGCCATGATCTAGGCTTGAGCTAATTAGTCTTCTGATTTTTTTGGGCTAAAAACTAAAGGTAGTGAATTAAGCCATGAGCATGGATTGAGGCAATTAGTGTTCTGATTTTTTTGGGCCAAAAATCAAAAAGTGGATTTAAGCCATGATCATGGCTTGAGCTAATTAGTTTTCAGTTTGTTTTTGGGCAAAAATCAAAAGAGTTGATTTAAGCCATGATCTAGGCTTGAGGTAATTAGTGTTCTGTTTTTTTTTTTTTTTTTTTGACCAAAAGCAAAAGAGGTGATTTAAGCCATGATCATGGCTTGAGACAATTAGTCTTCTGTTTTTTTTTTAACACTACTCAAAATTTTTGCCTTTCATTTTGTTTTATTTTATTCATTCTTTTTTTTTTCAAAAAAAAAAAAAAAGAAAAGAAAACACGTGCATAAAATCTGCTGTTGACCATTAATTTATTTTTTTTTCTCTTTTTCTTTTCTTTCTTTTCTTCTACCCCTGATTTTGTTTTTCGCAGAACCCTTTTTCTCCAGCGTCCACAACCGCCACGCCTAACCCAGCCGTCGCCGCCATCCCACCTGTTCGCCGCCGCTGTTCGTCTCGCCTTCAGCACCACCGCTCGCCGTTGATCTACCCTCTTCTAATCTCGATCCGGCCTCAACTGATGACGGAGACGCGAGCGGCTTTAATGCAGCGCCAGAACCAGTCGCTCCGCCCTCCACCGACGTTGGACTGTCTCCTTCTTCAACGGCTGTCGACCCCCTGTTTCAGAGGTGATTCCGGCGACTGAATCAACTCCGGCCAGCAAGAATTTTACCTCTAGTTTGCAATTTCTTCCACTCTTAATTGCATTTTCAAATCCCTATTGAAATTCTATATGTCTAGTTTACAAGTAGATTTGGGAATTGAGATGGAATTAGACTCAACATTATGCTTTAAATTGTTGATAAAATTTTGAGAATATGTTGAATTGAAATTGCCAAGTTAGATTAGATAGGATTGAGTGCTTATTGTTGATTTTATGCCATATGAGTTTTTGATTGAGAATATGCAGTTATTTTACGGCTCATTGATCTTTGTCCTGCTTATTGAGTTTAGGCGGATTGGTTTATTTGAATATATGAATTGCTATTGGATTTCAATTGCCTCTTCATCGTAGTGTAAACTTACATTGTTCTAAGTAGGCTTGATTGCTTTCCTTGCTTTGTTGCGACAAGTTGTGTAGCAAATGGCTCGAATTGAGATTAATGTAGCTGAGTTGTACCGGCTTCAGAAGCGCGATCCCCCGTGCCCGCCTTCCCCTTAGGAGCGTCGGATATTTGGCATTCATAATCCAGGGGAGTTCTGTTCTAACTTTCTTGCTATTTTTACTCTGGTTTGTGATGCTATATTTTCTTGCACATCGAGGGCTATGTGCAAAGTTAAGTGGGGGGAGGGGTCACAAATTATGTGCTTATGATTATGTCCATAGTATTTGTTTTGTTCTCTTGACTGTCATCTCACAAAACAGATATTAGCTTCAACTCCTTTAAAATTTTTGCATTGTTTCTCTTTAAACAATCGTAGTACCGAAAATTCTTCTTTTATGTCTTTTGTACTTGTTAAGGGAGATGTTTGCATAAATGAAGTAGGAAGCTCTAGCTACTTGAAATCATTGTGATCAATAGACACTTGAATTGAAATGTATCACTTAGAGACATGGATTATATAAGACACTTCTTTTGACTAACCATAAATCAAGGGGATAAAATAGGTTTTATGCATGTTTTTGACTTTTAAATGTTTGTTCTTAAAAAAAAAAAGAAAAAAAATTGGCAAATAAAAATAATTTCACATGAATATTCTATTCCACTGGCTTGATTTGCGAATCCAAGTTATGAATAGAGCTAGTAGCCGCTTAATGAATATGCTTAGCCAAGTAAGTCGGGTGCATTGTGTTTGCTCCATTTTTGTTATCCGTTCGGAAAAGCTAAAGCATCTTAAGTATGGTTAAATGTTGTGAAAAGAAAAGTGAATAAATAAAATAGATCACAAAGTGATCCGTTAGTTGTTTATGTCTTAAATAAATTGTGCGCTTATCCAAATCCTATTCTCCCTTGTTTATGTTTTTGATTAAGAAGCGATTAGTGGTCTACTATCCTAGTGATGCAAATCATATTTTAGATGTTAATTGAGTAGCTTTGAGTGCATTAGTTGGGGCTAAGTGCCAAGTTTATCGCATCTCTCCCTTGATAAGCGTGCTTGTTTATGAGTTGATTTTTGAAGCTATGATTTGTGAGATATAATGTGCTTGTAATTGTCTTTGGAGTTGGACTTGTTTTGTTTGCTTGAGGACAAGCAAGGTTTAAGTGGGGGGAATTTTGATGAGTGCATTTTATGCACGAAATCTGTCTTTGTTTATGGGCTCTAATTGATATATTTTTAGTTAACTTAGGCAGATTTATTTCATTTTGTGCAATTACTCATGCTAGGGACTCTGGAGTTGAAAATGAGCTTAAAGAGCCTTATTTGGGAGCTTGGAGTGTCATGAAGTTGGACCTTGAAGGCTTAACCCATGGGCATGGCTTATGGAGTGCTGTTTATGCTGAAAATGGGCCTAGGAGACTGTTTTGCATAAGCCATGATCATGGTTTATAGGGAGCTACGAATTTGAAGAACTTTTGTGGGATTAGAAGACTTTTTATTTTAATTTAAGTTTATTTAATTCAGCCCTTTATGAAAAACTTTTGGGGAATATTTTATTTTATTTATTTCCATTATAGCTCTAATTAGATTTTCCTACAAAAATCTTAATTACAGTTATTTCCTATTTAGAAGTCTTTCCTTAGTAGCTTAGGTTTAAATAGGGTTAGGTCTTTTGTTTTTGGGGGATTCTCTTCTTTAATTTTCTGTAACGTGATTCTTTCTACAGCAGACTTTTTTTTCTTTTTCTTCCTTGAACGTGTTCTCTCTTCATGGAGAACTAAAACTTTAATCTCTAGCTAGTGGGCAATTCAGTCTTGTAACGTCTAACTGTGAGATCATTTGTTATTTCTTTCTTCTTTAATTCAAGTAATCGATTCCCTTCTATTTTTACTACTTTTGAATGATTTAATTAAGTTCTTGATTTAATTATTTACATGTGATTGCTCTGCTAGTTAAGTCATTGAATACTTAATTGCTTAATTCACTTAACCTAGGTAGGAAATAATACGATTAATTACGGACAAGTTTTAATTCATGTTATGGATGAAATCGATATGCTTTAAATAATTCCGCTTGGGTGATTATTGAGTAGAATTAGTGTCTCTTTTGTTTGTTAAAGCTTTTAATTGAATTAAATTCCGAAGCTTGTTCGGAACTGTTTGATTAATTAGAGATAATTAACGAGCTTCTCTTGGTTATCTATTCCATAAGAAGAGATTAGGCGATTCATGCTTTATGATTGCTATAGCTAATTTATTTGAATGTATTAAAGTTATCTTTTGTGTTTGATCGATGATCAGTTGGATTGATTTAAGACTCGAATTCGCCTTCTAGCTGGAATTCACCTCATATAGATTTTATCCAATTGTTTAATTTCTGTTATTTTTATATTTTAATTGCAAATCTCAAACAACCCCCTTTACTTTTCTTGTTTAATTTTAGAAGAAATAATCTGCCAATCCCTGTGGATTCGACCCTGCTCCATTTGTACTACAAACTTTTGTTTTCGAGAGTAGGAATTTATTTTTGGTGTGCTCGGCACGCACCATTATCTGAATATTTATTCAATTTCTGTATTGTAGATTGTTTTATTGTTGTTGATTTAATCAAATTAATTTGGCCAGTTAATTGATTGATTGTACTGCATATTACTGAATAGAATAATATATCCGTGATTGTTATTCTATCATGTGGCAAGCTAGCTTTATGTTAAGTTAACGGAATTGAATAATTTAGTTTGTATGAATTGCAGCTATTCCGATTTCATTGATTAAGACAGGGGTCTTTTTGCGATTAATGCACCCATAGGATAATTCTTGTTAGAGGTTTCTTGGAGATTATCTATTGGCTAGGGAATTAGTCATTCGAGCATTTCCTGAAACTAATAGTAAATTAAGAAAACATTGGTTATTGAGTGCGTTTCACCTCTGACTGTAACTCTATCTATTTGGATGATTGAATTGGATCTTTGGTGTCTGTGATTGAATTACAAAATTAAACTGAAAAGTATCTCGGCTAGTTTGACCCAGAAATCAAAAAAACTGCAAAGTAACTTAGAAAAGAAGCAAAATTGTGCAGGAGACAAGTTCTTGAGGCTGTGCAAGATGACTCTAATATTACTGAAACTTTTCCTACCATTGAAACGGATTCAGACTCTGAAACTGAAATGGCAGATCCACCTCTAGCAACTCTACTAGACATGCTCACTCCTCCTGTCAACCAGCAGCCGCTGTGTATCCAATATCAAAATGTTGAGGATGGATTCAAGTTGAAACCTACACTGATTCAGCTTCTACTGAAATTCCATGGGTTACAGGCGGAAGACCTAAATCGTCACTTAAAGGAGTTTCATGTTGCTTGTTCTGGATTTAGACCACGCGGAGTTACTAAGAGTAAGTTAAATTGCGTGCATTTCCATTCTCATTGGAAGCCATTGTGAAGAAGTGTTCGTACTACCTTCCTTCCGGAACCGTTAACACTTGGACCGAAATGGCAAGGCTGTTTTTGGAGCGATTCTTTCCCGCATCTAGAGCCGCAAACTTGAGAAGGGAAATTTGCAGCGTCAGACAAAAAGACTCCGAATCTTTGAATGAATATTGGGAAAGATTCAAGAGGCTCTAAGCTAGTTGCCTACTTTTGTTATATTCTTGTGCTACATAGGAATTGCATGTAGTTTTTGCATACTTTCCTCCATAAATCGAATTCTCAGTTGTTTGTCTACAAGCAAATTAGACTTAAATTTGATTTGTGAAATTGTCTTATCATTGAATATAATGAACCAATTGGAAGTAGGAAGAGTTAGAAACAAAGCATGTTAGTGGGTTTGTCATAAGGATTGGGGGTTGAGCTTGGTTTGCATAAGCTCTACATGTTATTTTGACAGAATTTGGTGAAGTTTAATTGGTCAATTGCTTTCAAAAAAGTTTGTTGGTTAATGTGAAGTAAGTGAGTTATTGGCAACTTATGGAGGATGAGATAACTATAGTCTAGCTTATAATTGATAATGTTGGTTGAATTGTGCTGAGAATGCAAATTTTAGAATTCAATTGTCTCGATTACCCTTGAGTCTTGAATTGGGAGATGGGACCAATTCGCCTTAAGCAAGGTATGACAAAAATCATTCCTTGTGTATGGAGAGTGGCTTAAGAGGGAGAGCAAACTTCTCATAGGAGACCCTTTTCATTGCTCGAAAAAAAGCAAGACCTTTCGCATTCCAACACCCATGGGTTTTGAGTTGGGGGATAGGCGCACCTCACCTTAAGCAAGGTATGACAAAAATCATTCCTTGTTCATGGAGTGTAACTTATGGGGAGAGTTACCCCTCATTAGAGGCCTTTTCAATACTTGCAAAATTGAAATGTTGACCCTGTGCTTAATTTGATAACTATTTTGGTTTGAAGTGCTTTAAATGTGAATAAAAGCTTAAATTCTCTAGATGTCGTTCTAAGTTGGACGATTCACTTGCCTAAAGTTAGTTAATTAAATAATTTGTGGTGATTTTTCAATTGACTAAGTCTTGTGAAGTTGGGTTAGATGTTTTGTTTATGTCGACTTTTTTGATTTTCTGGTTTTTATGGTTAAGCTCATTGGCTAGTGGAGTTTTGAAACTTCCAATGGAATCTTGGTGACTTTAGCTTCCTTGAATGAACTGTTAAGGATTTACTCGGGTTCAACCATAGTCAATTTTGGGTGAAATTTTCCTTTAGACCTAATTTGCTTGAGGACAAGCAAAGATTCAAGTGTGGGGGAATTTGATAACTCATATTCATATAGGCATTTTTAGGTCCATTATGACTTGTATTCTTAGTTATTTTTGCATTTTTAGTGTTATTTTTATTATTTACTTGACTAGTTTTTTTGTTATATTTTATTTATTCTTATTAGTGTTATTCATCTCTTTTAGGTGTTTAGTAGCAGATTTTGGCTAATTAGGAATGTTGCTAGAAGTGGAGTCATTGGAGGCTGAACTTTTGCTGGATTTTCGGAAGAGTTGGAGGCTGTTTTAGCTTTAGATTTATGACAAAGTTGTGCGCCTGTCTGTTAGCTTTCCATAGCATCTTGAATCACGCCAATCGGAGCTGTATCGGAGAAGTTAGCTGAGATTTCCTGCAACATGCTTGGGTCCTGCGGGTCAACCTTTTTCTGTTGACTTTTTCTTCTAATTTGGGCTTCCTGATTCCCTTAGGAGAATGGGAATATGGTGTATTTTATTTGGGAAAGTCTTTTCCTAGGAGACTCTTTTGGGGAAAGAATTTCAATTTAAGAGAATTTGGGGGGTTTTGGCGCAAACTGTCCTGATTCATTTAGGAGACCTAGTTTCTATTATTTAGGAGTCGTTATTAAAAATTAGGGTAGAGATTGTTAGGGGGACAAAAAAAGAGCTGCACAAGACAGAGCTTCTCCTTTGTTTTTCTGTGGACCGCAGATAGCAAGGGCTACACGATTTCTTGATGATATTTTATGGTTTATGCTTGGGGATGAGTAACTAAACTTTCTTCCAGTTGATGTACTTTGATGTTTAATTCCATTTGATTCATAAGACTTATGTTCTAATTTGTGTTCTGTTATCCGAATATTTATTCAATTCCTATATTGTAGGTTGTTTTATTGTTGTTGATTTAATCAAATTAATTTCACCGGTTAATTGATTAATTGTACAACATATTGCTGAATAGAATAATATATCCGTGATTGTTATTCTATCGTGTGGCAAGCTAGCTTTGTGTTAAGTTAGCGGAATTGAATAATTTAGTCTGTATGAATTGTGGTGTTTTTGATTTCATTGATTAAGACAGGGGTCTTTGTGTGATTAATGTAGCCATATGATAATTCTTGTTAGAGGTTTCTTGGAGATTATCTGTTGGCTAGAGAATTAGTCATTCAGGCATTTCCTGAAACTATCGATAAATTAAGAAAAGATTGGTTATTGAGTGCGTTTCACCTCTGACTGTAACTTTGTCTATTTGGATGATTGAATTGGACCTTTGGTGTCTGTGATTGAATTACGGAATTAAACTGAAAAGTATCTCGGCTATTTTTTCATTCTATTGATTTATTCTATTTTAATTTACAATCTGCAAATTCACAAATCACTTTATTTACTTTTATTATAAAACATTATCACTCTAATCTGTTTTCCCTTTTTGCAAATAAATACACCTGCATTAATCCCTATGGTTCGACCCCGTTCTTGCTATACTACCCAGTATAAGGAATCAGAGATTTTAAATAAAACTTTGACAAGTTGACAACCTATCAAAGGGCATTCCTTAATCCCAAGTAGATTGAAAAGCACAAGCAACTAATCACCTAGTGATTACCTTACTTGGACATGGCCATACTCTTCCCGATCTCATTCATCAAGTGGTTGGTAATATCTCCTCTCAATTAAGAGAGGGGCAAATCCCGTCACATCACTCACATTCCCAACATGTTCATTGGCATACCATACCCATACTTGGCATCCTGTTACAGGCTTGTTAGGCTCACGTCAAAAGTATGTGAGTTGGCACCTAGGTTTGTAGCGATATCAAGTCAAAGAATATGGTATAAGTACTACTAAGGAGCCACCTATGACATAAGAACCATGTGGCATCGTTAAAAGAAATTTGATTTTTTATGGGGAAATATTTTTCCACAAGAAGCCTTATTTTTGCCACTAAAATACTTTTGTGGCGAAAGTGCATTTCGCCACATATAATGCGCCTTTAAAGGTTATTGTGAGGAAGAGAAGAAGTCACCACAAAAGTGTGATTTTTTTTGTGGCGAGTTTTGGTTCACCACAGAATAGCTCCCATATGTGGCGAAACCATTTCACCACTAATTAAAAGTTACAGAGGCAATTTTGTTTGCCACAATGTAGGAATTTTTTTTTATGGCGGCTATAGTTTGCCACTGTCATGGAACCATTTGACCCAAAAGCTTAAGCTGATAGGTAAGGCCCAATTATAGTTTTTATTATTATCTCTGACACTCCCCCGCACGCGAATGCCCCTTGGGCTTGAAGCGTGTACAACACAGGCCCACCCTGCCATGTGTTGAATTTTAATCAACAAATGGAGCTGTCAGGATTCGAACACTCGACCTCTAGGTCTAAGCGGCTTTGATACCATGTCCATTGCCGCGACAATTATAGCAAATTCGATCAGAACGGGGTTGATCACCTTGAGTACCACCATAAGACTGAGAAGAACGAGACTAAGAGGAGAAACAGCCACCATGGCCACGGCTGGAACTGCGTCCACGGCCTCTACCACGGCCTAAAGAGGGCTGATTATGCTGCCCATGAACAGAATAATGAGCTGTTGGGAGGATGCCATCGCCACTAGATCTTTGTTTGGCCCTTTTTAAATAAGATTCCTCAGAAAGTAGCATGCCATACACGTCATCAAAACCAACAGGTTCAAGTTTAGTTTCAAGAGTACGAATAAAAAGATGATAATCATCATGTAATCCAACAAGTAAAAAATCAATAAGGTCCTCTTCCGGAACCGAATAGCCCAAAGCAGCTAATTGATCACCAATAGATTTTGCCTTTTGAACATATGTAGCAATATCATCAGTACCTTGAGAGAGAGAATGTAATTGACCACGAAGGTTACGAATTTGGGCCTTGGAACCAGAGGCATATGCGGCTGCCAATTTGTTCCATGCATCACGAGCCGTGTTGGAGCCAACGATTTGAGGCATAATCGAAGGCGAGACAGAAGAAACAATCCAACTAAGAACCTATTGATCCCGCTGTTCCCAAGCCAAATAGATCGGATTATCAGACCCATCAAATAAAGATTTAGGAGGTGGAGGAGAAGTGCCAAGAATATGATGAGAGAGACCACAACCACGGAGCATAGGTAGAATTTATAGTTTCCACAAAAGGTAATTGCTCGGAGTCAATTTATTTGAGATCTGTATGGCTGGTGCAGGATTAAATGTGACTGGAGGAATTGATTGAGATAGGAAGCCATGGTTGAATGAAGGACCGCCAGTGTGAACAAGAGAATCAGAATTGGAGACCAAGGCATGAGTGAGTGGCGTAGACATGAGAGACACGCCGGAAAAAGGGCCGGAAGGAGCCACAGAGGCGAAGAGCGGCGCAGCCACGGAGGCCGAAGAGAGAGCAGCCACTGAGGCGGAAGACAAGTCAGCCACAGAGGAAGAAGACATATTGGCCGAAAAAAAAAAGATTAGGGTTAGAGAAAGAAGCTTGGCCGATTAGGGTTTTCTTTTAGGCTAAAACTAGCTCTGATACCATGTCATGGAACCATTTGACCCAAAGCTTAAGCTGATAGGTAAGGCCCAATTATAGTTTTTATTATTATCTCTGACAGCCACAAACAAGAGTATGTTTCGTGTCGATTTTAGTTGCCACAAAATGTTCTTGTTTTTGTGAGCATGTATTTTCGCCGCATTGTGGGGATAGTTTTCGCCAGAATTGATTATATCCTTTTATGGGGACACAATTTCGCCTCAAAATGTTGTATTTTTTTGTGTGAAAAATATTATATGGAAGGTTGTATTTCACAATTATTATTTACTTGATTCTAATAAAAGAACATACACAACTTTGAGAAATTTAGTTATATTAAAAGTAGAAGTTAAGATATACTCATTACAAAGTGGAAACATAATGAGAAATTGATAAAATATTTCACAAGAGTTTCAAAATTACAAAATGAAGAAAATATGTGTCACAAGTTTTCACATTCACCAAGTTCCAAAAAAATTGTTCATTTCAAATTCTCTATTATTATTGTTAGCACAGTCACATTACTTGTCAAAAGTAAGATAAAAGTATTAATATTTAATTACATAACACCAAGATAACAACAATAATATATTCAACAATTAACTAAACACATGGACAACAATTGCATACAACAAGATATAAGCATTCAAGTTTATATTACAAAAGAATGACTACAAAAGTAAAATTCACCATATATGAACAATGATAAACTAAACAATGATTGGAGAGCAAATACCGTATATGATTAACCTCATGAATTAACAAAATTTGCATAATGATAAGTTAAAGAGAAGTACCTGAATTAATCACCTTTCTAAGTAGAATCACTCGTAAATTCATTTTTCTTTATTAACTTTCCTATTTAAGAACGTTAAAATGTTGGTGCGCCCTAGTTCTTAGGGCATTGTATTCTTGTATTTTGTATTATATATTAAGACTCTTTGTATGTATACATTATTTGTGTCACATTAATGAAGACAGTTAATCTATTCCATTTATATCTTGTGTTATAATATGAATAGAGTATCCATTGATTGATAATCATAAAACATATCCTAAGTCTATTCTAATCATTGGAAGGAATAGAATCACAGACTTGTAGATTCGATGATTGTATGGTAGTTCTTAACTAGCCATAGTACTTGTAAAGTCAGTCGTGAATATGGGTGCATGTTGTTGACATGGGAATGGATCGATCCGCACAAGAAAACCACATGGTTGTCACGTCACAGGTCTTTCTTAAGTAGGTCTTTTTTTTTCCTCAGACCAGATTTCATTATAGTATCAATATGGAATCCGGTTCATTTTGACATACACCTAATAGGATTGTAAAAGGATGCTAAATACCGGTATGATCAAGTGGACTAGTGAACATATTGATATTAATGATGAAGTAATAGAATTGCCACTTAGGTTACACCGAGATGATATCACTGGCCATTTGATGAGTGTGACTAATAAGTCTATGGACATACCCAAATAAGTTGGTAGATTATTTGATTAATCAGTTCACTCAAGATCAAGAAATATAATAAACAGTAGAAGAGGATGACAGACACCGTGCCTCTTATTTATTCATATCGATGTCATTTGGCAAAGGACACTATGAGATTACTACTGGGAAGTATCTTCAACATACTACTTTACTTCCGTCTTAATTGGAGACTGTAACGGTTTGGGTCCACTGCCAATATAAAGACAGACCGATAGGATCGTGTACATAGATCAATTGAGCCGGAATTTATAGAACTTATACATGTAATGTACATTAGAAGAAATGTGTTAATTAATTATTTGACATTCAGTACCAAGTTAATTAATTAACATTGTGTTGATTTGATTTAACTAATAAGTTTACAAAATGTAATTAATTGATTGATCAATTAATTGAATTACATAAAGTAAACGATTAATTAAATTATTTTCCTAAGAAGAAAAATTAAACACATGTATTGTATTTTTTTTAAATGTGATTTTATTTAGGGATAATTAAATTTAGCCAATTGAAATTAAATTGCATAGTATAAACTTTTAACATAAAGTTTATTTAAGAAATTAAATCCTAGTGGGCTTAATTAAATTAACCTAACTAAAGTCTATTTATAGAGGAAGCTATAAACGGGACATTTAACCTAAATCAAGCCCTAACCCTAAGATCTTATTGTGAATTTCAGCCAGCTGTAGCAGTCCCCTCTTTGGCCGAATTCTTCATTGTGATTTTTCATTCCTTCGGTTCTTCGTCTAGCATCAGTTCCTGTTCGTTAGTTGTTCGTGCATCATACTTTAGAGATAGCATAAAGAGTCGATTCTGCAGCAGTCTCTAGAAGAGACGAATCCGATGAGTTTTATCTCTCTTAATACAAATTGATTTTCATTCCAATCAATGGTAATCAGACATGATAAGTGAATTTTAGGAAATTTTAAATGGTGTAATTTCGCTGCACCACGTTATTTTTCCGATAATGAATCCCAACATATAAATGTAGGGGTGAGCATGGACCGGTTCGGTTCAAAAACCGAACCGAACTGAAAAAACCGATCCAAAAAACACTGTATTTTATAAACCAATCCGATCCAAACTAAATTTTGGTTCGGTTCTGTCCAAACCGAACTAGTTCGGTTCGGTTCAGTTTGGACTAGCTTGAACCAAAAACATCAACTTTTTAAAAAAAAAATCAAAAAAAAAAAATTTTATATAAGTAGTTTGTTTAAAAAAAAAAAAAAAGATATACAGAAAAATTAACTTACAAAAAAATAATACTAAATAATACTATTACATCACAATAAAATACTAAAATTCTCTTTTTTTTTTCAACTCTCAAGTTTTAACAACTATAAATTAGCATAAAAAAATCACAATATAAAACTATAAAACAATATAATGTCTGAAATTCTCTACAATTAGTATATATTAATTTTATAATTAATTTTATTATTTTACCAATTATTCGGTTTTTCGGTTTTTTCGGTTTTGAACCGAACCAAACCGAACCGAACCGAAGTCCAAACTTCTTCATAACTTAGAACCAAACCGAACCAAACTATGAAATGGATCGGTTTGGTTTGGTTCAGTTCGGTTTGGATTTTTGGTTTTTGGACATTGGTTCGGTTTTGCTCACCCCTATATAAATGAATTAATAAATATTTTGACAAGATTAAAAAAGAAAAAGCAAAAAGCACTGCTCAATAATAAATGACACCCTGTAAAATAAATTAAAAGTTCGACTAAAACACCCTCTCATTCAAATAATGCATAAAAATTGGCTTCCTGAATCTGCTCATTTTGTTGTCCATGCTTAAAAATCTACTTGCTACGGCAAGAGAGCTTATTTTTAAGCATGCATAATTGGTTTCAGTTTATTTCTTTTCAAACTCAGTTATTAACACCTATTATATGTTGTATGATTCTATCTAACTTTTAACTATGCTTTAAGTTTCAATTCATAAACACCAGCTTCTTTTTCAAATTAAATAAGTAAGAATGGAGAATGTTAAAGTAGTACTAGTATTAAAAGCTTGTACATAATGCATCAGCATGACTCCGTACATCTAAAGTAGGGCATGAATCATAACTCTTAATAAAAGTTGGAAACTAAGATAGCAGAAAACATCAGATATAATTCATCCAATGCTAAAAATTAGATGCAATTCAACCAATTAGATAATAAATGTAAAGAACGAGGCAAGCATTGAAAAAGATATTATATTCATATTAGCAATGCAAAATTGATGGCATTGAAAAAAATTACATTAAGAGTAAAATATGCCTGGTCATTGGTTTAATGGGTTCCTTTTCACCTAATATCTTAGCCAAAAAGTTCTCCATGACTTGTTTGTCTACAAAATATAAATCAAAATATTAATACAAGTAATCAAATTACTTGTATATAAAATCGTGATCATAATTTTATTACTACATACATTGAGTTCCACGTAAGTGATCTATTAATATTTTCATGTCCTTAATGTCTCTAGTGCAAAAGAAATTGCATGGATTGTCTCCTTACAAGGATTTGAAGATGGTTTCTAGAGCTGTAGAACTTTTGAAGAATGATTTGTAAAAAAGAAAATAGAACACACTAGACACACTTAGCATGGTCCCAATCATGATAGCATCTAGAGTTGCATCAAAGTTGATTAGGGAAATTTTGGAAAAACACAATTGTAATTAAGACCTCAAATACAGTGCGAGAATATTCTCTATTAAACCAAACAACACATATAACTTAAGAAAAGATTTTGAGATTTTGAGATTTTGATATTTTAAGGAAGATAACGATATTTAACAAAAAAAAATATATGTACATTATTGTGTCCTTCATCTAACTATCTTCCATTAGCACTTTCATGGCTTGAATCCTTAAGGTTGCTTGAAAAGGAATTCGTAGGCTACAAAATCAAAATATTTTACTCATTATCATATCTACCTATTATATGACAATAAAAAGTACAAACTATATAATGATCACTAACAACAACTTTTGGACAACGAAAAGAGGCCATCTCCTCCTTTAACAAACAACGCACTTGTAATTTCAATTGATCTTGAAAATTGTTTTGCTGTTCAGCAATAACTTTCTGCAGTTCACTTCCTCCCTGTTTTGAAGATGCTTGTTCGACCTTTAGCCTAACTTTGAACTCAGCTTCTTTTGCAGCAGTTGAAGCTGCTTGGTCAGCCTCTAGCCTAACTTTGAATTCAGCTTCTTTTACAGCAATTGAAGCCGCTAGTTCAACCTCTAGCCTAACTTTGAATTCAGCTTCTTTTGCAACACATATACCATACATTCGCTTTTTAACTTCAGCTTGAATTCAAGCATTTATTTCAGATTCACTAAAGTAGGAATTACAACTTTTTTCATTAACAAGCTTGGTTCTTTTGAGTGGAAGAGGCCCTTTACCCATGCCTCTTACATATCCTAATCTACGCTACGAGACCTTGGTGTATGCTTCTTCAGAGCTAAGATTGTCAACACCTTATTCTTCCATTTGTTCTTCATGCAATTTCAAAAGCTTTTTGTAAACTTTCTCAGCTTCATTATCAACCCATTTTCCATTTTTCCATTGCTTTTGCCAGGCCCATAATCTCAAATATTCTAGTTCTTCATCATTTTCTTGCTCAATAGTTGTGTTCTACAAATAATGAACAAAACATTCACATTATGTATGAATAAGAATATATAGTCCTACAACGAGAGAAATTACCATTTTAGTTGCAGTTCTTGTAATAGACTTCGTACCCACACAAGCTAGCATCTTCTGCTTATGTCTATTTGTAGCATTTCTCTCACTTATAAGCTACATATGACACAAATTTGAATATCAGCTAATGTGAAATCCTAATGTTATTAAACTGTGATTACCTCTACAAATGGTAACCGAGCTTGTAAATTTTGAGCTAGTTGTTTATTATAACAGGGAAAGGAAATTCTTGATCATGAGATAGTATTTTATTTCATGTTTCCATGTTTCTCCATCTTTAATGAAATCCGCATCTCTAACGTTTGTAACATCATGAATCATAGTAAATGTGTCATCAGAACCTCTAACGTTGCCATCTATCTCTTCAGCTTCTTCGACAACACTATCTTCTCCGTGCTCTCAACATACCATATGCTATTAGGTGGCTGAAAGTTGTTTCTCTTACATGAAAAACACTATTTTTACAAGTGTTGCATGGACACCTTGTTAATGTGTGCCTTAGTCCCTTTGTCAATGCAATCAGATTTTTTATAATTAATAAAAGTCATTAATCTGTTTTATTAATTTCTTGTGCAATTAATAGTTATAGAGAATCTATTAGTTAAGTCATACTATTGTTTGTTAAGAGCATCTACTAGCAGTAAGACTGAGAGTAGGGTAAAAACTTAGCTATAAATATCCCTAGTCTGTTGTATCATGGTAATGATACTAACCAAAGACTAGCATGGTCTTTGATTGTATGGTGGTTCCTACCAACCACTGGACATGGATTGTCAATCAAAGAAATAGGTACATGTTAGGTTACATGATACTGGATCGATTTACTTAGAGTATTTCACTTGACCCCAATAAGACAAGTGAATCTCTGGTAGCACTAATATTGGATCCTTAGACTTGATGTTGCTATGGACTTAGGGACAATCTCACATACTTTGACATATGTCTAACGGGCTTGTAACAGAGTACCAAGTATGGGTACGATTGTGTATACCAGTGAACACCTAAGGGTCACGAGCAAAGTGAAGGGAAATGTCAATATCTTAAATGGGATCATGATATTACTGACAACTTGATGAGTAAGATTGAGAAGTTTTTGACCAAAGCCAATACTTAATGATGCAGCGGAAACTTCGAACGATAATACTAACATCCGTTGATCGCGCACGATGCCGGATAATAGTCTTCTACTAATTGAATTTCGTAAAATTCACAGAAGCAGGGTAAAAAGGAATTAATTCCGAAAATTTTATTCAATTGAAAACCGCCATTACAAACTATATTATAGCCTATTTATAGGCAAACTATCCTAAATGTAATAAAACTCCTAAATAATTAAAACTCCTAAATAGTTTAAATTCCTAATTAGACTAAATAAGAAAAACTATTAAATAAATTAAAATACAAACAAAATAGGAATCCTTATCAATTTAGGATCCTTTGAATAAAATCTATTCCTAATCCTAATTATAAAATAATTACAATTAAAATAAAGATACAATTTAGAATATATCTTTAATTTATTTCTATGACAGGTAATTGTTCCCAAGTTGAATTGTTGATCTTTTTTACTAATTGTGGCCCGCATCATACTCCTCCTCTTAGAAAAAACTCGACCTCGAGTTTTCCCATTAAGAAACCAAGCTTTGAATTTGTTAAATGGATCCATATTCAAAATATAGTTGACTCCAATACAATCAGCATCACTCTTCCAATAAGAATTCTCATATTTGTCTTCATATACATCATAGATTGGCTGTAAAGTTTCTTCAATACCAATAATCTTGTCACAAGAATCATAATCTACTAATTCAACACAAGCATAATCTTCATCATATGTTGGAGGTAAAGTGAAATCAAAGAATTTACCTTCTTCAAGTTTTGATTTTTGAGAGAAAATTAGTTCATTCTTTCTGTCATAGAATTCTTCCAATCCAACAAAAGGGTCGTCTCTACCGAACGAGTTGACCAGATTCGCTTGTCTCCTATGGGGCTGATTAACCCTAAATTGGGCAGCAATCATCTCTCCCATCCTCTCAGTCAATAGATCGATAGCCGCTTGAATTTGCTGTCCGATCGCTTGATTGAGGCGTTGCTCAATCCGTCGTTCCAGGTCCTCTTCCCCTGCGATGTCACCAACTCGTCTCTCTCTTCCTCGAGGCATGATGACGCAAGGTTAGGCTCTGATACCAACTGATGCAGCGGAAACTTCGAACGATAATACTAACATCCGTTGATCGCGCACGATGCCGGATAATAGTCTTCTACTAATTGAATTTCGTAAAATTCACAGAAGCAGGGTAAAAAGGAATTAATTCCGAAAATTTTATTCAATTGAAAACTGCCATTACAAACTATATTATAGCCTATTTATAGGCAAACTATCCTAAATGTAATAAAACTCCTAAATAATTAAAACTCCTAAATAGTTTAAATTCCTAATTAGACTAAATGAGAAAAACTATTAAATAAATTAAAATACAAACAAAATAGGAATCCTTATCAATTTAGGATCCTTTGAATAAAATCTATTCCTAATCCTAATTATAAAATAATTACAATTAAAATAAAGATACAATTTAGAATATATCTTTAATTTATTTCTATGACAGGTAATTGTTCCCAAGTTGAATTGTTGATCTCTTTTACTAATTGTGGCCCGCATCACTTAATCACTAGGTGATTAAGTAATTGAGTTCATTAGTGTACTTGGTATCAAGAAATGTACTTGCAGCCATAGGGGATAAATGAGTCATGGTACTGGGAGTATAGAGATATCCAAAGGGCATGAGATGTATAAGAAAAAGGCTACAAGGTATATATGTCCAAAAGATATATTCATCTTAATTAAGAGCTATAATGGTTTGCTAGAATTCACCTATAACACGCTCATCCAATCTTTCGAGGCCTACGTGTGTGTAGGCAGAGATTTCCTGCTTGGAAATTCATAGAGAAAGCTTCATATCTCAGATAAGATTTAAAAATGTTTTCTAGTTGAGTCTATTTTTTTCCAATCTGAATGTTTTCTGTGCTGGATTTGAGTGCAAAATCAATTGTTTCCGCTAAAGAATTTTTGTTTTGCACATTAAGAATCACTCCACACCTTATTTTGCCAGCTATTCCTTTTTTATCAAATGCAAAATCCAACAATTTGATAACCCCATCCCGATATTCAGGTTTGGCTCTATATCTAACAAACGTGTAATCCATCCATTGCTTGTCCATAATGCATGAAATTTTACAAAAAAAAAAAAAAAAAAAAATCTCATACACAATCATTTTTCAAAAAGAGGGAATATTTATAAAAAAAGGCAAATATTTGTCACTTTTATGTGTCAAATATATAAGTAGCGATAGTTAAAACATAAAGCTGATTGTATTTTGCTAAGGTTTAAATAGTGATGCAGTGGATAAACCAATCGAATTCCGTTGATCGCGCACGATACCGGAAACGATTCCTCTAACTCTAGAATTTTACGAAAATTCAAAGAGATAGGAAAATAGAACAAAATTCGAATTCAACAAAAACTGTATAATTCTTGTCTTACACGTCTTTAAATAGAGACTAGAAGCTAGGGTTAAAATTTCGATAATAACAGAATAAAGGAAAAACTTTTAGAAATTTACAATTAGGTCCCTAAAAATATAAAAATGCAAAATTGAAGGACTAGATGGCATTTTTTTGCCAAATTGAGATGGGGCCCATGGCAAAATGATGGGTTCTGTTCATCAAGACGATTCCCAAGGAAAATCACTATTTTCGGGACCAAATCGGACACTTTTCAAACTTGTCACTATTCACCGCTTCGCTGATTTTTTCCCGTTTTCGAATTTCTCCAAATAGGTCAGTGCCAATTCTTATACTCCATCAAATAGCAAAGTAATTAGTACTAATACAAGCAAAATTTTAAAAGGTTTATCACCTCATGAGCCTATTGCAATAATTGATACCTCAAGTTTACTTTATAGGTACAAACTCATCTTTAAAACCAAATTAATACACTCATAGAAGGACATGTTGACCAGATGGTAGGCGTGATTTTAATTTGATCAAATCAGGTCCAGTACCCATGTAAAGTTACCTATATAAACTTTGTACTTTAAATTAATGAAGAGTAATCTATGAGAGATTTGAACTAATCAAGGAATATTGGATCAGTAATTAATTAAGGCAGATGAGCAACTAAAACCACTTCCTTAAACATTCAAGCATATTCGGTTATTAGGTATCTAAAAATTGTCCAACGAAGCAACTACAAATGTTAAGGATTATTAGTAAAGTTAGCAATATTGCCCTTTTATCTTTATTTTTTTTTTCCTTTAAACTACTTTTCAATTTGTTGGTTTTTTTGGTCCGCCCATGACATTTTGGATTGGCAGGGACTAAACTGTAATTATGTGTAAATTACAGGGACCAAATGTGTAATTTGGTCCGACCCTATATATAGATGGAAGTTGGGATTTCCACTATAAATAGAGAAGAAGTTTCTCTATTTCAAAACGATGATGGAATCGTAGAGATTCCCATTCTATTCCCGGAGATTCCCATTCTATTCCCTGGGAAAACGTCCTTACCGATAAAACACGGATTACTTCTTCGTTCGTCGGAAGAATTCACAGATATAGCCCGTACTCAGTGTATTCATACACTCGTAGGAAAGGCAACCAGAACGATCCGGTTTCTCGCGTAGATCAGATCCATTCCATAAACGAGTTTCCGCTGCACATAAACCGTAAGTCTGTTTATTTATTCTATTTATGGTTATCTGTGGAATTCTGACTTCATTGGTATCAGAGCCGAAAGGTTTATAGATTGATGTGTTCGAATCTAGTTTTCTGGTGTTCCATGAATATTGATGTGTTCATATCTTGGTTTATGGAAATCCGTGAATAAGAATGCGTTTCTTTATTCGTTTGAATGGGTATTTATTCATTTAAATACATATTTGTTCGTTTTGATACGGATTTATATTGAAATCCGTGTCAAAATGATTCCGTAGACATTGAAATCTGAAATTCCATGAAAAGAATGTGTTTCTGTCTATTTTGTATTCGTTTTTGTTCATTTTGATACGGATTTACATTGTTATCCGAATCAAAACGATACCGTATTAGATCCAACAGTACAAAGTGTCAAAATTTTTTTGTCGGAATTTCGTAAATCGGACCACACCACTGAAATCAGCACGAAATATCGAGTCGGAATGTCAAATTTCACGGCCAACAGAGGCCCGGAAGGCGGCACGTGGACCCCACGTGCCACCACTGCTGCTGGGATAGGCCGTGTGACGGTTGGGAGAAGTTAAGGTTCAGGGACACGTGGCGCGACGCGACTCGCTGATTTTCTGACGGTTGAAAAGTCCAACCAATCATGTTACGACACGTGTCAACGTCAACCACTTCTGAACCGGTCACATGCCACGTCTCGGACACGTTTCCCAATAGCATGACGACACGTGTCACAAATAGTTGTGATTTTGCCACGTCATCGTGACGTGTCACCTGCCACGTCATCACTGTGGACCAGTAGGGTTATGCCACGTGTCATGATTGTGCCACATTATCACACCACGTCATCAGTTGACCCAATCAGGTTATGACACGTGGCATATATGCCACGTTAGCGCGAATCACCAGGTGCCACATGTCACGTGAGTCAGCAATACCTATGGAGCACGTGCCTGCGCGTGTCGGTGCATGGAGCAGGTCCAGACGGCGCGTGTTGGCGCGTGCGGTGTCGTCCGTTGTCTAAATTTCGTCAAATTTTTTTTCAGAATGAATTTTTACATTTTTCTTGAATTTTTGGCATATTTTGATGAATTTTTGGAATTCATTTGATATTTTAAACTAAATTTATTAGTATTTATTGTGTATATATGCTTAATTTATGTTTCATAAATTCAAGAAAATTCAGTATATCTATTATGTATTTATATACTAATTTTTGGTTGATCATTAACAAGTTTTGGTTATTTCTATATATGTTATAGAAATGAAAACGTTCGTAAAAACGGTGAAAATAATCCAGTCTCACGAGGAGACGAGGACTATCCAAAAAAAAAAAAAACTTGAAGATGAGCTTTTTTCTAAATGGTATTCCCCGTTGGAGGAAGGGAATATTGTTAGAGTTTTGGAGCGGTTTAATGCGTTAAAACCGGGAAATCCAAGAGCTTGTCTGGAAAGGAGGATTTTCCTTTGGAATTGATCAATTAAAAAAATGTTAAAATTTGCGAAAAAGGCTTTTCATGAAAAGCACTTTAAGAAATTCTGTTTTGGAAAGAATTCTGTTTTTGACGAACTAGTAGACTCCATTGATGGATTAGTTCCTGAATAGGATTATGGATCCCAATGCAAAGTTTTTGTGTTGACCTTGGCTAAAACGGGAGCTAAGTTATCTTATAATCCTAGAACCATGTTACTTAGAAGTAACAAGTTGGTTCGTCGCCCTGTCTGGATGCTGTTATTAAGACTGTTGTGAACATGCTTTTGGATCTCTACTATAAGTTCGTAGAGATGATCCTAGTCGCCTGAAAAGAAATTGAGACAGTTCCACTCGATGTAAACGAAGATTGAGCTCTTCATTTTTCAATATTTCTCTTGCTGATTTCATTTTTCAATTTTGTATTGAAGGGCTTTGTGCTAAAGTTTTTATTGTGGTGATAATTTTGACTAAATGTTGGATATTTTTATGGTATTATAAAATGTTTATTTGTTAAACATTGCTATTTTAGTTATTTGTTTTAGTAATTTTTTAATTTATTTAGTTTGAGATTATAACTAAGTGTTATATTACTCATTAGTTTTATATTTAAGAGAAGTATAAATGTTAAATAAATTAAAATATAATCTAAAACAAAACTAAATATATATTTATTATTGGAAATTTAAACCTAATATGGTGTTTGTATTAGCCTATGTAAATGGTGACTCGATGCATTGCGCATGGATGTTCGATTTTACGTGAACCAAACACTATTTTTAGTTTTAAATGATCTTATAATAAATATGGTGTATCGCTTACTTATTAGTGCTACTTTTGTCTTTAACGGTTTTTCAATAACTGCTTCAAAAGCAATAGTTGCTTACCTAAATAAGGGACCTTCGTTTGAACGGTGACAATTATAAAGTTTGGGCTATGAAAGTCCAATACATAATTGAAGAACAAGAGGTTCTTAACACTCTGGAGAGAATAATGTTTCCTCCTGCAGAGGGTAACACCGCCCAAACAAAGAGGGACCTTAAGGCTTATCAAGCCTGGAATAGGAAGAACTCATCTGCCTACATCATCATGCTTAGTGCGATGAATGATGATATCGTGAAAAAGTTTCACGAATAAAACACATGCTTAATACGATTTATGCTCTCGAGGAGCAGAAAGTTAAAGCTGTGGTATGTTCTCTGCCGAATGAGTGGGAGCATATGAAGTTGCACCTAACCCATACTAACGACATTAAGACCTTTGACGATGCAGTTCGTCATCTTGAACTGGAAGAGGACCGTCTAGCCTCTCTTAGTGTGAAATCTGAGGTTTGCATGGCTAGTTCAAGTCATGGTCTGAAGTCCAAGGAGAGGAACAAGAGGTTCTTCAAGAAGAAGGCAAAGTGAATGGTGGGCAGTGTTCAAGTTCAATCGTAGGGCAAGAAAGATTTTAACATTTCTAGGGTGAAATGTTATAATCGCAGATAGAAGGGGCATTTTGCAAAAGATTGCACAGCTCCTAAGGTAAATGTTGCGAAGTGTATAAGTATTATACATTTGTTTCAAGTTCTGTTTTCCAAACTGGATCTCGTCCTTTGTGGATCGTAAACTCAGGAGCAACAGACCACGTAACAAAGGATCGAGATTCTTTTGTTGAGTTCCGCAGTGTTCCACTGAGAACTAAGTGGATATACGTGGGAAACAACTCTAAAGAGGAAGTCTTAGGGATTGGTTGTTGTCAGCTGGTCTTGAATGGTGGTCGACTGCTATTTCTTAAAGATGTCCTTTATGCTCCTAGGAATTCGAAGGAACTTGATATCTGTTTCTGCCCTCATGAATTTGGGATTCATGTTATCTTTTGAATTGAACAATTTTAGTCTCTTTATAAACAATATCTGCTTTGGTGGTGGACATTTGTTGGATGGTTTTATTGTTTTGGATTTGGATCCAAATTATGTGTGTCATAATAGTTTTTCCTTTACTGTTAACTTGTCTGTGGAAAATGTTAGCATTTCAAACATGTGGCATGTGACACTTAGTCACATTGGTCAACATCGTTTAGTATGATTGGCTAAAGCAGGTTTGTTGGCTGATTTATCCAAAGTAGATTTTCCAACTTGTGAAAGCTGCTTAAAAGGAAAGATGACAAGAAAACCATTTGGTAAAGCTATGCGAGCTGACCAAACATTGCAACTAATCCATTCTGACATCTGTGGCCCAATGACTGTTCGGGCAAGGCATGGTGCATACTATTTCATTACATTCATGGATGACTATACAAGGTATGGTCATGTCCATTTGATTGCACATAAATCTGAAGAATTAACATGTTTCAAACGATTTATGGCTCTAGTTGAAAATCAATTAGAGTAGAGAATCAAAGCTTTAAGGACTGATCGGGGAAGAGAGTACCTCTCCGAGGAATTTAAAGTTTTATGTAATGAAAAAGGTATTGGACATCAGTTGACAATACCTAGGACTCCACAACAAAATGGAGTAACGGAAAGAAGAAACCGAACCCTCTTGGAGATGGTGAGGTCTATGATGGCTAAAGCAAATTTGCCTATCTCCTTTTGGGGAGACGCACTATTGACTGCCACATATGTACTCAATAGAGTACCTTCTAAGTCCGTTGAAACCACGCCTTGTGAATTGTGGACGAGCCGCAAGCCCAAATTTGAACCATTTGCGACCATAGGGATGTGCTACCTATGTTCGTGATACATCTAGCAAGCATGGCAAGCTAGGCCCAAGAGGCAAGAAAGGTATCTTTATAAGATATCTTGATCTCTCCAAAGGATATGTTCTAGTAGGAGAGAATGAGAATGGTCAAATAACAGAATTTGAGTCACGAGATGTCACATTCTTAGAGAATGAATTTCCTAAGCTGGGAGAAGTGGATAAGAAATTCACCTTCTTTAAAACTCAAGAGTCTGAAACTTCAGGATCGCTCAATCCGAGTGGGAGGAATGAAGTTGAAGACGTAAGGGAAATGGAAGAGAATGATGTTTTTCAACCTTCACAAGCGGATTTGAGTAATCTTGACCCTAACTTGAGTGGTCTTGGTTTGAGTGGGAGTCTTGCTCCAAATTCAAGTGCGAATATGGATATAGATCCCAATGGGAGTGGTCCCAGTGAGAGTTCTGCCCAACACCTTGATGAATATATGAGATTTGTTTATCAAGAAGCAGAATCTCTAAGATGATCACAGAGGGGAAATATCCCGCGATGCCATCATTTAGTTGATAGCGAAGCTCTCTTGATCGTAACTTAAATTAAAGATATTCCAAATAACATGAGAGAGTTATTGGAATCCCCAGCGAAAGAAGAATGGATTAAAGCAATGGAAAGTGAAATGGAGTCAATAAGGGTCAACAAAGTTTGGGAACTAGTGATCTGTCCAAAGGACGTAGAGCCATTGGGAATAAATGGGTACATATGATAAAGCGATCAGCAGATAGGAAACGTATCCAGACTAAGAGTCGGCTGATTGCGAAGGGGTTTGCACAACAGGAAGGAATTGACTATCAGGAGTCTTTTTCACCTGTTGTTCGTTTCACGTCTATAAGAATAGTACTTGCTTTTGTAGCATGTATGGACCTTGAATTACATCAAATGGATGTAAAGACTGTGTTCTTAAATGGCGAACTGAACAAAGAAATCTATATGGTTTCATTGTCCAGGGACCAGAACATAAGGTTTGTAAGTTGAAAAGATCAATTTATGGCCTTAAGCAGTCTTCAAGACAATGGTATTTTCGTTTCCATGAAGCGATTATATCAATGCAATTTAAGGTGATTAATGCAGACTCGTGTGTCTACATTAAGCGTGAAAACGGAAGGAAGTTTGTCATTCTAACGTTATACGTTGACGATATTTGTCAGCAGGAAATGACACTTCCTTACTCAAGAAAGTAAAGACTTAGTTGTCTTCTAGCTTTGAGATGAAGGATCTAGAAGAAGCTAATTACATTCTTGAGGTTAAGATCTCAAGAGATTGATCTAATAGATTATTGGCTCTTTCACAAGAGACGTATATCAATAAGATCTTAGAATGGTTCAGTATGGCTCACTGTGATCCCGATCAAACCCCTATTGCATAAGGTACGGAACTGAATGCAAGTATGTGTCCCACGACTCCGAAAGAGACTAAAAGGATGGAGAGAATTCCTTAATGGTGTGCAATTGGTAGCTTGATGTACGCTATCATTTGTACACTACCTGATATAGGTTTTGCGGTGGGTCTCGCAAGCCGTTATCAGGCTAATCCAGGTTTGAAGCATTAGGCAGCAGTGAAAAGGATATTGAGATATTTAAAGGGGACTTCAAATTATTCCCTTTATTACCAAGGAAAGGATCTGCAGTTAAAGGGATACACAGATGCTGATCACGGAACTGATAAAGACGGGAGGTAGTCCACGTCTGGGTATATTTTCATTCTAGGAAATTGTGCAATTTCCTAGGGTAGCAAGAAACAAACTTGTGTGGCATTATCGACTATGGAGTCGGTATATGTAGCTGCAGTAGCTACAGTACTAGAACCGTTTTGGTTCGCTTCATAGATCTTTTGGATCTATTGCCTAAAAGGAAATATACGACTATCTATTCCGACAGCACTGCATCAATAGCTTATTCCAAGAATATTTGTTATCATGGAAAAAGCAAGCATATCGATATAAAATATCAATTTGTTAAAGACAAAATAGCACAGAGAGAAATAAGTTTAGTGCATATTCCAACTGGTAATATGATTTCAGATTCGTTACCAAAGCCAATAGTTCCAAATTTTTTAGTAAACAGATTTTGGAATTTGGTCTTCGTAGGTTATAGGAACATGTTGTTGTTTTTGAACTGTTATAATAACTTTGGCAAATTCTATTGGAATAGAATGTGAGTTATTTGTTGTGTTCAAATTCATTCACTATTTAAAGCGATACACATAGAGCTATTGAGTATAGTTCAGTATGTTGGCAAAATGTCATCTACTCACATGGATGAATCTTTTACTATGAATTGTGTGGTCATAGGTAAAAGTGGGAGTGTGAGTTACTTCATATGTGATATTTTACGTAATATCATGATTTCGTTGATACCGAAAGCTGTCCTGTGAAAGGCTTAAATGTGGACTAGAGGTATTGATGCATGAGTTGCATTTAGAGACTGAATGCTTTCGCATAGTGTTTATAAAACATACGTCCTAAGTGGATTAACACTATGGCATATTTTAGTAATATGTGTAACAGCCGACCAAGGGATGGAAGGAAGAAAATTGATCTCAACTTTCCTAATGTGAGACCCAAATGAAACTATGAGTTTCAAGTTCACCCTTAAGGACTTTTGTAAATAACAAGAAGGGTATGTCTGATGATTAACTTGATTGGAACCCTAAACCAGGCTTCGTTAGCTATGAACGGGTATATAAGGACCAGTCAGATAAGCATTAGACATATGGTGGAAGGTTATTTTAGAGAGGAAGTACATTTTCAGTAACATGTCACTTAGTAAACATATAACACTCGAGCTCAATACTTTTTCGTGGAAAAGGTATGTAGTGTATATGAATGTTTTCGTGAGATCAAAAGTGAGTCGAAAACTAGTGATCATGGAAAATGAACTAGGGGGAAGTCACGTTAAGCTAAAGGTGGAACGATGAAGGAGAGCTTCAAGGTTTAACCGTTACGTTGACTGGTCGCGTGAATTCGCCGAACAAGAATTGAAAGAAGTATGTGTGTTCAATCGCAATAAAAGTGTGTCTTGTCATGTGCGAGTGGGAGATGTTGGTTTTTTTGGTCCGCCCATGACATTTTGGAATGGCAGGGACTAAGCTGTAATTATGTGTAAATTACAGGGACCAAATGTGTAATTTGGTCCGACCCTATATATAGATGGAAGTTGGGATTTCCACTATAAATGGAGAAGAAGTTTCTCTATTTCAAAACGATGATGGAATCGTAGAAATTCCCATTCTATTCCCGGAGATTCCCATTCTATTCCCGGGGAAAACGTCCCTACCAATAAAACACGGATTACTTCTTCGTTCGTCGGAAGAATTCACGGATATAGCCCGTACTCAGTGTATTCATACACTCGTAGGAAAGGCAACCAGAACGATCCGGTTTCTCGCGTAGATCAGATCCATTCCATAAATGAGTTTCCGCTGCACATAAACCGTAAGTCTGTTTATTTATTCTGTTTATGGTTATCTATGGAATTCTGACTTCACAATTAATTTATACTAATACTAAAATTGAAATTATGAAATTCCAATAGAATTGGGTAAATTAATTGAAAATGGCGATCATAATTATTAAGAAATTAAGCAACTAAAAAGCATAACTAATCAGTAACTCAAAATATACTAATTGTAAAAAGAAAAGGAAGTGCGTGAATAAAAGGGCGAGGGTCAGTCAGCAGATTTAACTACTGAACCAGTTTTTATTTTTTATTTTTTTTTAAAAAAAAGAATTATTGCTGCAGACTTTAATGTTATAATTTAAATTTACTCCTAAATAATATGGGCAAACAGGGTTAACAAGTGCTAAGAGAGAGGAGATGAAGGCATGTCTAACAAGTTTGCTTTTGCTTAATTGGTGTAAGCACTGACATTATTTAAAGTTACAAGAATCTTTTTTCTCACTGGTTTATGGAAGATTAAGGGCTGATTTTAACCATTTAAATTTGGTCCGTAGGATGATTTTATACCTATAAACTTAAGGCATTAGTTTTTATAGGCGGATCACCTCATGAGTTGGTCATAAGGACAAAGAGTAACATTATAAATTCACCACATTTGTATTATTACTAAATATAAAATTAACTCCTAAAATATCGGTCAAGAAATACAGATAATAAAGCCACACATATATATATATATATATATATGATGCTCTGCAAGTGTGCTGCCAAATCTTCAGTACAAGTTAGACATTGTAAGACTGAGTTAAAAAAAATTGTTTCCTCTCTTTTCGAAATCAGCACCCGAGTCATGTGAACAAAGTATCAACAAATCCAAATTAAAGTTTGGCAATCAATATAAGCTGTCTATTTTTAGAGAAATGAACAATAATGCTCCAAAACTTAAGAATTAACATACTACATAGATTTTGGCAATCAGCAACTAGCGTAATATTGTATAAGCAGGATTTCTAGAACTTATCAGTAAAAAAAAAAAAAGTATATATCAAGCATTAGCTGTAAGAGGAATCACTTCATCATAAATGAGACAACTATGTAAATTTAGTCAGAGAATTAATAAATTGGGAAATCAAACACATAAATGCAACATTAAATTAGTACATATACAACAGTGGAGAATTTGTGGGGTTTAGAGAATCTTGTTGGATATGCCCTAGTCCCGAGGCATTAGTCCTTGTTTTTGTATCATACATTTGTACATTAATGTGAAATATATGTATTATACAATTTGTGTCAGGAATAAAGGCATAATCTGTTTATTATATGTCTTGCGCTATATTTTAAATAGAGTATCCAATGGACATTTCCATATCCATGTTGTTAAGTGTCATGCACTTTGCAGTAAGACTATGGATAGGGAAAACGATATGGCCATAAAGATATTCGTAGTCTGTTCCAATTATGGGAATGAATGGAACTAAAGACTATCATTAGCCGGGTTGTATGACGGTGTCTTACTGGTCATAGAAAATGGAATGTCAACCAGGTTAATGGGTACATGTAAAAAGGGCATGGTACTGGATCGATCCACTTAACCGGAATCTACATGGTATAGTATCACAAATGATTCTTGTGTAGTACTTGTATAAGTCCTTTGACTCGACCATATGATGGTGTTGCATGTGAATTGGCACACTTTGGTGTACGCCTAACGGGCCTGTAAAAGGGTGCCAAGTATGGGTACGTTCGGGTGTGTCAGTGAGCATGGCAGTACTATGGATATGCAGAAGGGAATGTCACTCAGTACTTTACTAAGACGATATCACCGGCCTCTTGATGAATGTTACTGATAAGAGTATGGCCACACCCAAACAAGATTAGATCTTGTTTGTGAGCATCAGTTCATTCGACATCAAGCAATGTCCGGACACATTTAGAGGGTGATCAACCATGCCTCTGTGTTGGACACCGATATCAGTGACATGGGACATAAAAGTTCAACTACCAGGTTACGGTGACAGTTTGACTGCTATCTCCGTCTAAATTGGGGGCTGCAGTGGCTTGCTAGAGCCCGCCTGTAGTCTGTGGGCCTTGGCCCACTGCCAACATAAAGACGGGCCCATTGGATCGTACACATTGAATTTCTGGACTTTAACTAGTCGGATTAAGTGTGTACTTGGAGTATACACGTTTGAAGAGAGAGAGATTTGTTAATTATATTATAGATCAATTAGATTGATCAAAAGAATATAATTAATATTTATTTTGGCATTCTGTTAGTTAATTCAATGAATTAATTTATGCGATGATTTCCTCGGTGGAAATATTTATGCATGTATAGGTTTACATGTATCTCATCTTATATGTGTCTAATTTAATTCCTTGATGAATTTGATGTGTCAAATTAATTTTAATTTAGATGTATGTAACATATTATAAGGTATAATATACTTACATATATGTTGAATTAAAATGTTATTTGAAATCAAATAAAAACCAAAGAATTAAAGTGGGCTAGGGCTTCAAATGGTAAGCCCACTTATTCATCATGTCTTGGCCGAAATTCATGGTGGATTTTAGGGCAAGAATGATGACTCTTTAAGATGAGAAGAGTGAGTCATTGTTGGACAAAAGGTAATTGTGAACAAGGAATTTTTCGGGTCTCAAAAAAAAAAAAAAAAAAAGAGGCGGCTTTGATTACCACGACTGTAATTACAGTCGTGGGGTTACTACTACTGTCGTACGACTGTAACCATATTACAGTCGTACGATTGTTAATTCGGGGGCAGGTTGCAGAACCCATACCCCCAAAATAAAAAAATTGGAGAAAAGGTGGGCATTTAATGCCTCAGGATTTTTCGGGATAGGGTAGATATAAAAGGAAGCCAGAAAGAAAGAGAAGGGGACTTTTGGCCATTTTTTCGGAGTTATAGCAGATTTAGAGAGAGAAAAAGAAAGAAAAAGAGGGAAGAGAGAAAATAGAAAAAAATCTTACTTTCTTCTACCTTTTTCTCCCTAATTTCTTTATGTTAATGATTAAAATGAATTAGAAACCCTAGGTGAATCTTCACACAAGAAATTTAACTCATCTCTGGACATAAACAAGATCAAAACGAAAGCTTTTTGGAGGATTTTTGGACTTCATTTGATTGACATTTCAAGGAAAAGGAGCAAATTCACATGGATTGGTGCATAGCCAGGGGTCATTCTAGCTGTGGATCGGCGCCAAAGAGGTAAACACACTTCAACTTAACTCATTTTCTAGCTTTCTGGGTGATTTAGTTGATTTTTGTGCGTTTTTGTCCAAGTTTTTGCACTTCTGTTTCTGGAAAACACAAAGAACAGTAGCACGACTGTAATTATAGTCGTGCCATTTGATGTATAGTCGTACCACTGTTTTCAACTTTCTCAGTTTTAGTCCTTCATTTTAAGTTTTTTGGCGATTTCTACCTCAGGTAAGGGCTACAGTCGCACGACTGTAGTTCTCGGCTAAAACAGAAATCCCTAAAAATCCAAAAAAAAAAAAAAAAAAATTCGTAAAGCCCCAAAAATTTCATAAAAATCAGAAAATTCAGAAAAATAAAAAAAAATTCTTGAAAAATAAAAAATCATCGAAAATGAATTTTGGAGTATGCATTCACGACCCTAGATTTTTTTTCGGTGTATTTACATTTAGAACAAAACCACGACGGAGACCGGTTTCTCCCGAAAACCGACCCACCTCACATGTGATAAATGTATGAAACCGGAAAAATGTTTTCAAAAACGATTTTCTCACAAAACCAAAAATACAGGAACGTTTCAAAATGATTTTTCAGGTCTAACTGGGCTGGCCGACCGGGCCAATCCGGTTACCCCCAAATGCATGACCCCAAATCCTAATTTCCCAATTCTGTCTATTTGAGTCCTATGTGTGGTGTGCCATATATTTGTGCTGACCATTTGTTTTGCAGCTTTAATTTCTTTATTTTTCATTATTAATGTATTTAATAGATTAAATCGTGTATATTAGGCGATTTTAATTTTTTAGATTCTCATGTATCTAGGCGTTTGTATCGTGAGGCCGAGAGTTTTTAATTTCTTTCAATTGGGTTGTAAGTCTTTTAAATATTTATTTCTTACTTTTATTCTGTATTATTATGTATGCGCGCCGCATGTATTTATTCAATAAAATCAATTTTTAGCAATTTAAAGTGTCGTAATTAGAACATTGGCCAATTTATTTTGATTAGACAAGAAATAAGGGACTTGTCCGAACCTGGATCTCTGAAAAGTGTGGCAGTTCCCGCTTTGGTTCAGCTACATTGTAATTTCTCGGTTGAGCTAAGTCGGGTGGCGACTTCTATACTTTTTATCGAGATATAGGTCTCGATTCTTTTACGAAACTACCCGATTTTCCAACAAACGAATTTCCAATCCAAAAACCCCACGCGAGGGAGGACCCCGCCCGAGATCGTGGCGCCCCTTCCGAAAGGGAGTCCCGCGTCCCGTCGAAAACGCGTCGTCCGCTCACAGTGGCGACTCCGGTAGGGATTTCTCAAAAGTTTTTCAAAAACTTAAAAGAATTTGACAAGTCCAGAAAAATGTCTAATCAAAATAAGGCGGATGATTCTTATATGGCATTTTATGCATTTTTGTAGTTAGACATTCTTGCATTAGGATAAGTATCCATTATTTAGCCCGGTGAATCGTTGAAGTGTCGCCTAAGTTCCTCTTGGTCTTGGGGGCACGGATACGAAACACCACCCATAGCTTCATATGAACCCCTTCGTTCAGACCCTTGAGTGGGAAGAAGTGAGGAGTATATTTTGCTATGGGAGCCTTGATGACATCCTGACTTTGGACCGAACTCATTTAAGCAACCCTAGTTGGATCCCCTTAGGATAGTAAAATAAATCGTGCGACTAAAATAAAATGCGCCTTCATCATCCCTGGTTGGTGATCGAAGAGAACCCCTCCTGGGACTTGGTTAGAATTTTATTGACTTGACCACGTTTGGAGGAATAAGGTTGGAGGAATTCGATTCATGTGCTAATTGCTACGTGTTTCCCATTCCTTTGAAACATATCATCATCCGCATTTTTCACAAACATGACATACCACATGTAAAGCATTTGTGTGACACTAACTCACATCTTTTGTACAGCCATGTCCATTATTTTTCGTGTGCAAATACATTGATCACCCGCGTGACATTTACACTAACCACATGTTTTTGCAGCCATGCATCCTTTCATTATGTGAAAAAACATTAATTCACATACATCATTCGAGTGTCATAAGTATTCATATACATGCACAAAACGTTCATGTGGGCCTTGAACAACCCTATAAGGGTCACATACATTACAGCGCCTACCAAGTAAGAAATCATTTAGGTGCTCCACGAGTGCTAAAAAATTCATTTCATTCCATCAAGTCACTTAAGCGCTCCACGAGCGTCGAAAAATTTCATCACGTACATTCAAACATTTAGGTGCTCAACGAGTGAGCACCGAAAAAATTTCATTACATTGTTTAAGCCATTTAGGTGCTCCACGAGCGCCGAAAAATTTTGCTTCATGCATTAAATCATTTAGGTGCTCCACGAGCGCCGAAAATACTTCATTTCATGCATTTAGGTGCTCCGCGAGCGCCGAAAAATTTCATCGCATCCATTAAAGCATTTAGGCACTCCACGAGCGCCGAAAAATTTCACTTCATGCATTAAATCATTTAGGTGCTCCACGAGTGCTGAAAAATTCCATCGCATACATCAAGTCACTTAGGCGCTCCACGAGCACGGAAAAATTTCATCACATCCATTAAGCCATTTAGGTGCTCCACGAGCGCCGAAAAATCTCATTTCAAACATTAAATCATTTAGGTGCTCCACGAGCGCCGAAAAATTACATTTCATGCATCAAATCATTTAGGTGCTCCCCGAGCGCCGAAATCCCGGCCATGTGCCATGCTCATGTTCCTCTCATTTCATATCACGAAAACCCAAGGTGCTCCCCGAGCGCCGAAACTTTGCCTATGTGTCAATCTAACCACCTTTTCATGCAGCCATTTTCAAGACATCAACATAGGCATGATATTTATTCTAACCACATTTTTATGCAGCCACGGCATTATATTTGTGTGCCATGCATATTTACGTCATGTATATTATTCTCTTCGCAAAGTATACATGACATCATCATGTATGTCATGCATCCTAACCACGTTTTTGAGCAGCCACTTGAATTTTTGTGTGACACAAGCATTCACGTCATTTCATATCACTTAAAGTAAGGACATTCTGAGAATACCCTTCACGGTCATTTCATTTCATAACATATCGGGAGTCCTAAAACTACCCGTGTTCTGCCCGTGTACCGGAATACACTCGGCCATTTCACTAGACCATTTCATTCAATAGGAGACTACAATGGTCTTAGGTCTTATTTTCATGTAGCAGGTCACACGATATCATTGCATGGCTTCATGTCATTTATCATTGGCGTCGTGGGGATGCCGAAGTTCTGTTGGTGTGTCGCGATCCATTTCGGATTGTTACATGACATTGACATTATAGTATCATTTGAGGTTCTCCAAGAGTACTGGATTATTACGCATATAGGGGCATTTCATGGCATTACCGAATCATGAAAGGCGTTCCATGAACGCTGAACTTCCGTCCGTGTCCTTACATACACGTGACTTATCTGTAAACTGTTGGGATTCGTCATTGGAAAAATAACGTGGCACAGCGAAAAATACACCGTTTTAAATTTCCTAGAATCCACCTATCGTGTCCAATTACCATTGATTAGAATAAAATCAATTTGAATCAAGAGAGATTAACTCACCGGATTCGTCTCTTCTAGAGACTGCTGCAGAATTGTTTCTTGAAACTACGAACTCCAAAGTCCGGTGCACGACCAACTATTGAGCGGGAACCGGTGCTAGCCGAAGACGCGAAAGAATGGAGGTTTAATGCTGGGATTTTCAGCTGTTTTGGGGCTGCACTTGGTGGCTGAAATTTCCAGCAATTAATTAGAGTTGAATTAGGTTTTTCTTCCTTAAGTGTGCCCTTATATAGACACCTTGTCTAATTGGGTTTCAATTAGGTTAATTAAACCCAAGCCCACTAGGATTATAATTACATAAATAAACTTTAATTAAAAAGTATATACTATGTAATTTAATTCCATTTGGCTAAATTTAATTACCCCTAAATAAAAATCACACTTAAGTTAATACAATACATGTATTTAATTTTCCTACTTAGGAAAATTATTTAATTAATTGTTTACTTTATGTAATTCAATTAATTGATAATAATTAATTACATTATGTAAACTTATTAATTAAATTAAATTCAACCCAATGTCAATTAATTACCTTGACACTGAATGTCAACTAATTAATTAACGCATTCCTTCCAATGTACATTACATGTATAATTTCTATGAGTTCCAGCTCAGTTGATCTATGTGCACGATCCTATGGGTCTGTCTTTATGTTGGCAGTAGGCCCTAGGCCCACAGACTGTAAGTGGGTTCTAACAAACCATTACAGCCCCCAATTAAGACAGAGATGCAGCAGTCTTTTGAAGACACTCACCCGGTAGTAATCTCATACTGTCCTTTGCCTAACGATATCGATATGAATAAAGAAGAGGCATGGTGTCCGTCATCCTCTTCTGTTGTTTATTCTATTTCTTGATCTTGAGTTGGCTGATTAATCAAATAAGCAACCAACTTATTTGGGTATGGCCATACACTTATCAGTCCCACTCATCAAGTGGCCAATGATATCATCTCGGTGTTACCCCGAGTGGCAATTCCATCACTTCATCATCAATATCAACATGTTCACCGGTCCACCCAATCATACCCATATTTAGCATCCTTTTACAGACCTGTTAGGCGTATGTCACAGTGAACCGGATTCCATATCGATATTATAATGATCTGGTCTGAGGACAAAAGAGACCTACTCAAGAAAGACCTATGACGGGACAACTATGTGGCTTTCTTCTGCGGATCGATCCAGTCCCATATCAATGACATGTACCTATATTCATGACTGACTATACAAGTACTATGGCTAGTTAAGAACTACCATACAGTCATCAAATATACAAGTCTGTGGTTCTATTCGTTCCCACGATTAGAACAGACCTGGGATAGGTTTTACGATTATCAATCAATAGATACTCTACTCATATTATAGCACAAGATATAAATGAAATAGATTAACTGCCTTTATTAATGTGACACAATTAATGTATTCATACAATGAGTCTTAATGTATAATACAAAATACAAGAATCCAATGCCTTAAGAACTAGGGCACACCAACAATCTCCCACTTGCACTAGTTCCAAGTGGGTATTGCCCTAATTTCTATAGATCTGGTATGACCGTCGTGCTGTGTCTGCAACAGCACTTTGGTCAATGGATCAATGACATTATTCTTGGTGTCAACCCTCTACAATGATATGTCACCTCTGTTCACGATCTTCCGAATGAAGTGAACCTTTCTGAGTACATGTTTGGATCTCTTGTGTGATTGGGGCTCCTTAGCTTGTGCGATGGCCCCCTTGTTATCACAAAAACATCAACTGGGTCTAGGATAGTGGGTACTACTCCCAACTCAGTTATAAATTTCTTGATCCAAACGGCTTCCTTTGAGCTTCGTACCCAGCTATGTACTCAGCTTCCATTGTAGAGTCAGCAATGGTGGCCTGCTTTGAGGACTTTCAACTAATGGCACCGCCATTCAGGAGAAAGACATAACCAGACTATGACTGGTTCTCATCCTCATCGATCTCAAAGCTTGCATAAGTGTAACCTGACACTACTAGCTCATCTTGACCTCTATACACTAAGAAAGCATCCTTAGTCAGGTTAAGGTACTTCAAGATTGCCTTGACTGCCTTCCAGTGTTCCTTACCGGGGTCCGATTGGTACCGGCTAGTCATACTTAGTGCAAACACGACATCAGGCCTCGTACATAACATGGAGAACATGATAGATCCAATAGCAGATGCATAAGGGATCTTTTCCATGTTCTCCCGGTCCTTCTTTGTTTTAGGACCATCTTTCTTACTCAGCTTCAACCCATGGCACATAGGCAAGAATCCTTTCTTTGCCTTGTCCATGCTGAATCCTTTTAGAACCTTGTCAATGTACGTGGCCTGACTTAGGCCTAGAAGCCAATTGGATCTATCTCTATAGATCCTGATCCCTAAGATCGTCTCAACTTCGCCTAAGTCCTTCATTGCAAAGCACCTACTCAACCACTGCTTAACTCCTTGCAGTGTTGGTATGTCGCCTCCAATGATAAGGATGTCGTCAACATACAGCACTAGGACGGTGGAAACACTCCCACTAACCATCTTATACACACAGGGCCTTTAAGTTGAAACACCACTTGCAACTTATCACCTTAGCACCCGGATGTGGATCCACCAAGTTCTATACTTGGTTATCGTGCATAGATTGCATCTCAGCCTCCATGGCTTTATGCCATTGATCTGAGTGTGGGCTTCCAATAGCCTCCTGATAGGTCTTGGGCTCTTCTTGGTCATCGACCATAAGGTCCCCATCATCAGTCACGAGAAAGCCGTACCTCTCTAGCTGATGACATGTCCTACCAGTCCTTTTAAGGTCCTGTGCAACCGGTTCTGGTTCCTCAATTTCTTGAGTAGTCAAATCGGTTCCCAAAGCATCCTCAGGAGCAGCTGCAGGAGTTTGTGAGTACTGTCTCTCTTGGAAGGAACTCCTTCTTCAAGAAGACTACATTTCTAGCTATGAAAACTTTGTTTTCGGCTGGATCGTAGAAGTAATAACCCTTAGTTTCCTTAGGGTAACCCACAAACTGGCACTTGACAGATTTGGACTCGAGTTTGCCACTTATCAATTTCTTAACATGTGCATCACAACCCCAAATCTTCAAGAAGGAAACATTGGGCTTTCGGCCTTTCCATAGTTCATATGGTGTTCCCTCAACTGCCTTGCTTGGTGTATTATTAAGAATGTAAGTAGTTGTCTCTAAAGCATATCCCCAAAAGGAGATAGGGAGTGTAGCATGACTCATCATCGAGCGGACCATGTCAAGTAAGGTCCTATTCCTCCTTTCTGACACTCCATTCCACTGGGGTGTACCAGGAGGAGTGAGTTGGGATACAATCCCACACTCTCTGAAAAACGAGTCAAACTCTTGGCTTAAATATTCACCCCCTCAGTCAGACCGAAGTGCTTTTATTTTCTTGGCAAGTTGGTTTTCTACTTCATTCTTAAAGTCCTTGAACCTTTGTAGAGTCTTAGACTTATGCTTCATCAGATACACGTAACCGTATCTGCTGAAGTCATCCGTGAAGGTGACGAAGTACAGAAAACCAGATCTAGCACTAGTGCTCATTGGGCCACATACATCGGAATGTATTAGCTCCAATAGCTCTGAGGCCCTTTCAACAGTCTTGCTAAAAGGCGCCTTTGTCATCTTGCCTCTCAAACAAGATTCACATGTGTCATAAGGCTGGATGTCAAATGACCGTAGCACTCCACTAGAGTGAAGCCTAGCCATGCGCTTCTCATTTATATGGCCAAGTTGACAATGCCAGATGTAAGTAAGATTAATTTCATTTTGTTTAATCCTTTTAGTATTTATGTTATAGATTGAACTTTCACGTTTTGGATCAAGGATATATAAGCCATTTTCAAGAAATGTTGTTCCATAAATAATATTGCCACATTTCATTGAAATTCTACCATGTCCAATATTAAATACAAAACTAGAAATATCCAACAAAGAAACGGAAATAATATTCCTGCGCATCGCAGGTACAAAATAACAGTTTCTTAGTTCCAAAACAAGTCCACTAGGCAACTCCAAGAAATAATCTCCGATCTCCATGGCCTGAACCCGAGCACCATTTTCGACTCAAAGATCTACTTCTCAAGATCCTAATAATCTCCTATTTCTTAGACCTTACACATTTGAACAAATGTGAGATCCACATCCAGTGTCCAAGACCCAAGATGTAGAAATAGCCAAATTAATCTCAACAACATAAATACCTGAAGCAGTAGTTTTGCCCTTTAGTTGCTCCCTTAGCTTTGGACATGAGCGCTTCCAGTGCCCCTTCTCATGACACTCATGGCAAACATCGTCAGGAGAAGCAACCCATGCTTTAGGTTGGGCCACCACCTTTTTTCCCTTAGCCTTGGCCTTTTGGGCCTTAGCATTGGCCTTAGATTTGGCCTTTCCCTTAGCAATGAGCGTATTGCCCTTGTTCACCAGCAATACTTCAGGAGTCTTCTTAAGAGACTGCTTACCAAGCTTGAGCATGCCATGCAGCTCATCAACCGATTTATCCAACCCTTGCATATGGTAATTCATGATAAACTGGTTGTAAGACTCAGGAAGTGACCTGAGAATAATGTCTGTTGCTAAGTCCTACGGAACTGGCGAGCCGAGGCGGGCAAGTGTATCAATATACCCCTTCAACTTTAGCACATGAGTGCTAACAGAAGTCCCAGCTACCATCACAGTTGTGCAAAGTGCCTTAGTTGTCAGGTAACGTTCCTGACGAGCCTGATCTTGGAACATCTTTTTAAGCTGATCCATCATCTCATAAGCATGCTCGTCCATGAACTGCTTCTGAAGATCAGAAGCCATGGTACCCAGCATGAGGCACGAGACATCTCGGTCATCCCTCACGTGCCTGTCATACTGCTCCACCATCACTGTGGTGATGCCTCGACCTGCGGGAGGGCCAACTGGTAAAGGAGCATTCAGTACATACTCCTTAGACTCTTGTCTAAGAACTATTTGTAAGTTCCTAGCCCAGTCCAGGAAGTTAGTCCCCGAAAGCTTCTCCTTCTCCAAGAGTGACCTAAGTGAGAGTGAGTTGTTGTTTGTTGCAGCCATTTAAATTGCTTAACTGAAATGGGGTTATCTACATGGAAGAAATCATTGCTTGAGTTAGAAATAAAGGACTTTTAAGCCAATTCAAATTAATAATCCGATTTTAATTTGTTTGTTGGTGTTGTTAATTGGCTGATTTGACCAAGATCCACAACTTATCAATGACTGGCTGAACTAGGGCTCGCTAACCAACCATTGATTCGTTTGGTAGGACAACCTATCCAATCCTTCCACAAAGGACTCTTGGTTTGATAGGCTCATTGACACTTTACCCATCTGTGCTTAGGGCCCGCTCTGAGCTAATGCTACCCATGTTGAGTCAAACCACCATTCACATGTTAACCATACCAAGTATCTTAACCCTCGACGGCCCACCGAATACTACAATATACCCAGCTAGGGCATGGTGCACATTGCAGCATCGATGGGAGGAAGAGGTGTGAATGTGGGAAGCACTTTTAAGCGACTCAATATTTTAATTTCCGGATTATAATTATGTGATACGGCTTAGCATGGATAAACGCGGGTAATAATTTGGTGATCCATACATCCATATTATATGACAAATGCAATAGCATACTTAATTTAAAATAAATGAGATCCTATGGGCCTTTAATTACAACCTAATGAAAAACTAGATGTCCTATCTAATTCTTTATGGGCCGGACTGCAATCCTTCTTGGGCTCCCACCATGGGCTTGCTCCATTTGGGCCTTCCTCCATACTTGATGCAATTACAATAATTTTGTAAAATAAAATCTATTCTAAAATTACATCAAAATAAAAAAAATGGCACGCAGGCCATATTTCCCAAAATTAAATTACAACCGATAATAATTTAAGGCCCATAGAACTCAAAATAACATTTCAAACAAAGTACCTGTCGTGCACATACATACCAATATGATGCATGATCATGGCATTCCAAATTATAAATATAAATGTTAAGCCGAGTTACTTAGGGCGAAATCGCCAATTTTAACAAACGTGACTAAGGCCCATAAAGGCCCAATGGATAACATCCATAAATGTAAAATTAACAATTTTGCTCCCACTTGAATATGGGTTGTCACAAATTTAAAATTTAGCTCTCCCAATTTTAACCGGTGTCACGGTTTATTGGGCCAATTTCACAAAGTCCATATTCAATTTAATATGCAAACAATTAAATTAAATATGCATGCCAACAAAATAAAATAATTTAAATACAAATTAATTAAAAAAAATTAATTTAATTTGCATTAGGGTCCGGGATAGAAAAATACCCGTAAAATCCAAAACCGGACCCAAAACCCGCGTGCGGCACCACTGTCCCGGCGGGGCAGCAGTGCCGCTGCGCGGCAGCCTGCCGCATGGCATGCTGCTGCTCACGCAGCAGCCTGCTGCACGCAGTGGGGGAATCGCAAAATTGCGATTCCCTCACCCAAAATTCAACCTTTTTTTTATTATTATTAAATCATAAAAAAAATTCCAGCCATCAACATCAAATTATCAATAAAGAAAATACAATTCTAGATATAAACCAATTGGGGAAAAAAAATAAACCCCAAACAAAAATTCTAGGGTTTATCAAAACCAAAACCAATTGAATAAAACCCTAAAATCACAAACTTGAAACCCATTCTTTCTTCAAGAACACTTTCAAGAACCAATTCCAATCAATCTAATGGACAAAACCTAGGCTCTGATACCACTGTTGGGATTCGTCATTGGAAAAATAACGTGGCGCAGCGAAAAATACACCGTTTTAAATTTCCTAGAATTCACCTATCGTGTCCAATTACCATTGATTAGAATAAAATCAATTTAAATCAAGAGAGATTAACTCACCGGATTCGTCTCTTCTAGAGACTACTGCAAAATCGTTTCTTGAAACTGCGAACTCCAAAGTCCGGTGCACGACCAACTATTGAGCGGGAACCGGTGCTAGCCGAAGACGCGAAGGAATGGAGGTTTAATGCTGGGATTTTCGGCTATTTTGGGGCTGCACTTGGTGGCTGAAATTTCCAGCAATTAATTAGAGTTGAATTAGGTTTTTCTTCCTTAAGTGTGCCCTTATATAGACACCTTGTCTAATTGGGTTTTAATTAGGTTAATTAAACCCAAGCCCACTAGGATTATAATTACATAAATAAACTTTAATTAAAAAGTATATACTATGTAATTTAATTCCATTTGGCTAAATTTAATTACCCCTAAATAAAATTAAATCACACTTAAGTTAATACAATACATGTATTTAATTTTCCTACTTAGGAAAATTATTTAATTAATTGTTTACTTTATGTAATTCAATTAATTGATAAATTAATTAATTACATTATGTAAACTTATTAATTAAATTAAATTCAACCCAATGTCAATTAATTACCTTGACACCGAATGTCAACTAATTAATTAACGCATTCCTTCCAATGTACATTACATGTACAAGTTCTATAAGTTCCAGCTCAGTTGATCTATGTGCACGATCCTATGGGTCTGTCTTTATGTTGGCAGTAGGCCCAAGGCCCATAGACTGTAAGTGGGTTCTAACAAACCATTACAGCCCCCAATTAAGATAGAGATGCAGCAGTCTTTAGAAGACACTCACCCGGTAGTAATCTCATACTGTCCTTTGCCTAACGATATCGATATGAATAAACAAGAGGCATGGTGTCCGTCATCCTCTTCTATTGTTTATTTTATTTCTTGATCTTGAGTTGACTGATTAATCAAATAAGCAACCAACTTATTTGGGTATGGCCATACACTTATCAGTCCCACTCATCAAGTGGCCAATGATATCATCTTGGTGTTACCCGAGTGGCAATTCCATCACTTCATCATCAATATCAATATGTTCACCGGTCCACCCAATCATACCCGTATTTAGCATCCTTTTACAGACCTGTTAGGCAGATGTCACAGTGAACCGGATTCCATATCGATATTATAATGAAATATGGTCTGAGGACAAAAGAGACCTACTCAAGAAAGACCTATGACGGGACAACCATGTGGCTTTCTTCTGCAGATCGATCCAGTCCCATGTCAACGACATTTACCTATATTCATGACTGACTATACAAGTACTATGGCTACTTAAGAACTACCATACAGTCATCGAATATTCAAGTCTGTGGTTCTATTCATTCCCATGATTAGAACAGACCTGGGATAGGTTTTATGATTATCAATCAATGGATACTCTACTCATATTATAGCACAAGATATAAATGAAATAGATTAATTGCCTTTATTAATGTGACACAAATAATATATTCATACAATGAGTCTTAATGTATAATACAAAATACAAGAATCCAATGCCTTAAGAACTAGGGCACACCAACATAAACATCATCTCATATCATATGCCTCAAAAGCATCAGAACTCTGTCCATGGGCCGGCCCCTATATGACCCTTTCACTTCATCTCATAGACCTACAAGGTGTCAAAACCCTATCCGTGTGTTGGTACCCACGCTATCATTTCACGATATTCACTAGGTGCCCCAAAAGCCTCGAATCCCTGTTTGTGTGGGGGTCCACACGTGGTCTTTTCGCATTATCTCTTGCATGGCATTGGGTATTCTTGGAATGTCCAAAAAAAAAAAAAATCAAATCATCCTCATCATCATCTCCCTCATGACATCATATATACAACTCATCATTCATGCACATACATACCCCATCATGCATTCACGACTTCATCATTTGGGATTTTGTATTCTCCATGAGAATGCGCACGTCAATGCTAATAAGTGTCCTTATTAAAGGGGAAAAGGAAAAGATTTCGGGAATGGCCAACCCAATGAACTTCAACTCCATAATGGATATCGTGGAGGATCATATCGCCTCATCACGCTTCCGGAAGGCAGTCAGGAAGGAAGCGGCAGCAATGCTGAGGGAAGTGCTGGGAGATGATCTTGACCGAGTAGAGAGGCTGACGGCAAGGTGCACCGAGTTGGAAGCACGAGTGGCAGAACTCGAAGGGAAAATGAGAAATGCGGCATTCTCAGACTCCAACTCTGATGCCAGCGAGAAACAAAAGGCCTAGTTTGCTAACATTCTCCCTCGACACCTTGGAATGCCCTCTCTCCAAGATTCGGGTTTCCCAAGGCCGACAGGTGAAGTAGAACTGAAAAGGCCCCTTAAGACAAACGTTGGCACCGACTCCATTCCACGGCATACCAAAAACTCACTTACTATGGGTAGCGGAAAAGGCATTTCTCCATGGGTTGACTCGTTAGGCATGCTATTCCTCAGATGTAGAAAGGAGGGTCTCCTGCAGAGTGTCAGGCCATTTGTAGAGCCGGCAAAGGCACAAACGAACAATTTCTGCAGCTATCATGTGGTGCTGGGCCATCGGACCAATGATTGTTTTGCTTTAAGGAAGGAGATCCAGAAGCTAGTCGACGATGGAAAATTAGAGATCTCGACCTTCTCTGATAAGCGACCAGGGGCAATCAGGGAGCCCACCAAGGAAACTTCTCAAGTCTCCCAAGGAGAGGAGTATGATGAAGAACTTCAGAGTCTGCTTTGATTAGAGTGGGCAAGGATGCTGAAGCTGAAGTGGTGACCAATCAGAAAATAATCGGATTCTATAATGCCTCTTAGAGATTCCTTCTTACAAAGGACTCATTTTGTTTATGGGATGTATTGAATTCGTCATGAATGCAATGAAAGTTATTTTTGTCTTACTTATGTGATGATCACTTGTCTATGGCATTATGCATGCATTTGACCATCTGAAACGACATATCCAACATGCATAATATCAAAATGCATGACATCTTTTTGAGTACTATGGGGAACCTAAAAGTGAACCTGGTCCTGAATGAGCCCTCTCTTGAAAGGTGAGCTTGCGAGATAAATAAAATGCTACAATGGTATCACTCCCGCCAAAGCATCTGCTGATTCAACTCAACAATCTTTCAAAGAAACTACCATTCCTGCCCCAGAGCTTCAACTTAAAAGGCACACACGATACCCAAACCAAAATCAAGCCAGAAAGCCCTCCTTGAGGCCAAATAAAACCAGAAAGCCCTCATTACGGCAAAATCAAACTAGAAAGCCCTCCTTAAGGCAAAATCAAACCAGAAAGCCCTCTGTGAGCGGACGACCCTTTTCGAAATGTGCGGTGAAGCGGGAACCGGGGATTTTCTTTTTGGGTGTTGGTGTTTTGGTTTTGAAGACGGGTTTTAATCTTTCTTAGAAAAACCTTTCATTTTATTGAAAAAAGCTCTTTTGTAGAAAACTTAGTTGTAAGTGTGAATTTTGGAAAGATAGGTTTTTAGAAAATCCCAATTTGAACTTAAAGATCTCGAAACCTAAGTTTTGAAATTAGATACAGAGTCGCCACCCGGATCAGCTCATCCGGGAAATTTCGGTACAGCTCCCTACCAAGTGTAGACGCAGTACCTAATTCAGAGATTCAGGGTTCGGGCAACAGATTTACTAACCTCACTTATTTTTAATTATTATTTCATAATTTGATATTTCATTCACTTAAATCTACCTATTTCATCTTCCTTTAATCATTAACCAATGCTCATGCAAATGACATAAATATAAAAATAAAATAAAGTACGGAAAAATAAAAGTGCGGAAAAGTAAATCAGAGGCCAAATTATACAACCCGAGAAAAAGAAAACTCTCATCCTCACCTTTTACAATCGCCTATTATACATGATGATCTAAAAAATTACAATCGCCTAGATACACGATTTAATCTATAAAATACATTTAAAAATAGAAATAAAACAAAAATAAAAGCTGCATCCAAATATGATTAGCACAGATAAATAAATCACAACAAGAACTCACATAGGACAGAATAGGGGTATTTTAGGAAATGGGATCATGCAAAGGGGGTAACCGAGTCGACCCGACCGGTCGGCCCAGTTAGACCTGGAAAACGGTTTTTTAAACGCCCTGTAGGTTTTATGGATGAAAAATCAGTTTTAAAAGCTGTTTGGCTCATTTACATGGACTTTTCCAACTTTAGCGGGCCGGATATCCCGGGACCCGGGGGTCCTGTTCGTGTGTGGGCCTAAGTCAAACATCCATCTAGGGTCCAAAAGTATGCAAACACGCCAAAATTCACTTTTGAATGAGAAAAGAATGCAAAATTACAAGTTTAGGGCCCAAAAGGGCAAAACTGTAATTCTACCCATATTACAGCCGCACCCCTGTAGGCTACAGCTGCGTGGCTGTAGATTACAGCCGTGCCCCTGTAGCTTACAGCCGGGCGGCTGTAATGCTCCAGAATCAATTCCAGCATACTTTTTGCGTTTTCAAAGATCATTTCGCAAAGTTTGACGATTTTGGGCGATCTGGGACTTCTGGAAAAATATTAAAACCAACAGAAAAGACCCAAAATTGACCAAATCGAATCTGGAAATCCCTAATCATCCAAAATCACCAAATTTCATCACATCCACCCATAAAAAAAAAAATGAACAACATGGAAGCGAAGCACGCAGGGATGTGATTAGATCGATAACAGATATGAAAAACACATTTAATTAAGAGTGGGAGTGTTATCGATCGATTTGGGCCGATGGAGCTTCGGCCCCTGTAGGTTACAGCTGCGCCCCTATAGGTCACAGCCGCACGGCTGTAGTTTATAGCCAGGCAGTTGTGATCATACAGGGCAGCTGTAATCACAGAAAACTCAAAAACAATAAGAAAAATCCAATACAAAGCATTAGAGCCACGCCCCTTTAGGTCACAGCCGCGCGGCTGTGATCATGGGTGGGGCGCGGCTGTAGTTCTTTTCCACTTTTGTTTCTCTTCTGTGGGGGTTTCCGCGTGGCTGTAGATTACAGCCGTGCCCCTGTAGCTTACAGCCGGGCGGCTGTAATGCTCCAGAATCAATTCCAACATACTTTTCGCGTTTTCAAAGATCATTTCGCAAAGTTTGACGATTTTGGGCGATCTGGGACTTTTGGAAAAATATTAAAACCAACAGAAAAGACCCAAAATTGACCAAATCGAATCCGGAAATCCCTAATCATCCAAAATCACCAAATTTCATCACATCCACCCATAAAAAAAATGAACAACATGGAATCGAAGCACGCAGGGATGTGATTAGATCGATAACAGATATGAAAAACACATTTAATTAAGAGTGGGAGTGTTATCGATCGATTTGGGCCGATGGAGCTTCGGCCCCTGTAGGTTACAGCTGCGCCCCTATAGGTCACAGCCGCACGGCTGTAGTTTATAGCCAGGCAGTTGTGATCATACAGGGCAGCTGTAATCACAGAAAACTCAAAAAAAATAAGAAAAATCCAATACAAAGCATTAGAGCCACGCCCCTTTAGGTCACAACCGCGCGGCTGTGATCATGGGTGGGGCGCGGCTATAGTTCTTTTCCACTTTTGTTTCTCTTCTGTGGGGGTTTTTTTTTATTACAGGCACCCCATATGATCACAGCCGCTCCGCTGTAACTTACAGCCGCGCGGCTGTGACCTATAGGGGCGTGGCTCTAATGCTTTGTATTGGATTTTTCTTTTTTTTTTTTGAGTTTTTTGTGATTACAGCCCCCCCGTATGATCACAGCCGCCAGGCTATAAACTACAGCCACGCGGCTGTGACCTATAAGGGCGCAGCTGTAACCTACAGGGGCCGAAGCTCTATTGGCCCAAATCGATCGATGACACTCCCACTCTTCAATTAAATGTGTTTTTCATATCTGTTCTCGATCGAATCACATCCCTGCGCGCTTCGATTCCATGTTCTTCATTTTTTTATGGGTGGATGTGATGAAATTTGGTGATTTTGGACGATTAGAGATTTCCAGATTCGATTTGGTCCATTTTGGGTCTTTTCTGTTGGTTTTAATATTTTTCCAGAAGTCCCAAATCGCCCAAAATCGTCAAACTTTGCGAAATGATCTTTGAAAACGCGAAAAGTATGCTGGCATCGATTCTGGAGCATTATAGCCACCCAGCTGTAAGCTATAGGGGCGCGGCTGTAATCTACAGCGGCACGGCTGTAATATGGGTAGAATTACAGTTTTGCCCTTTTGGGTCCCCAAACTTGTAATTTTGCATTCTTTTCTCATTCAAAAGTGAATTTTCGCGTGTTTGCATACTTATGGACCCTAGATGGATGTTTGATTTAGGCCCACACACGAACAGGACCCCCGAGTCCCGGGATATCCGGCCCGCTAAAGTTGGAAAAGTGCATGTAAATGAGCCAAACAGCTTTTAAAACTGATTTTTCATCCACAAAACCTACAGGGCGTTTAAAAAACCGTTTTCCAGGTCTAACCGGGCTGACCGGTCGGGTCGATTCGGTTACCCCCTTTGCATGATCCCGTTTCCTAAAATACCCCTATTCTGTCCTATGTGAGTTCATGTTGTGATTTATTTATCTGTGCTAATCATATTTGGATGCAGCTTTTATTTTTGTTTCATTTTTATTTTTGAATGTATTTTATAAATTAAATCGTGTATCTAGGCGATTATTTTTTAGATCATCGTGTATAATAGGCGATTGTAAAAGGTGAGGATGAGAGTTTTCTTTTTCTCGGGTTGTATAATTTGGCCTCTGATTTACTTTTCCGCACTTTTATTTTTCCGCACTTTATTTTATTTTTATATTTATGTCATTTGCATGAGCATTGGTTAATGATTAAAGGGATATGAAATAGGTAGATTTAAGTGAATGAAATATCAAATTATGAAATAATAATTAAAAATAACTGAGGTTAGTAAATCTGTTGCCCGAACCCTGAATCTCTGAATTAGGTACCGCGTCTACACTTGGTAGGAAACTGTACCGGAATTTCCCGAATGAGCTGATCCGGGTGGCGACTCTGTATCTAATTTCGAAACATAGGTTTCGAGATCTTTAAGTTCAAATTGGGATTTTCTAAAAACCTATCTTTCCAAAATTCACACTTACAACTAAGTTTTCTACAAAAGAGCTTTTTTCAATAAAATGAAAGGTTTTTCTAAGAAAGATTAAAACCCGTCTTCAAAACCAAAACACCAACACCCAAAAAGAAAATCCCCGGTTCCCGCTTCACCGCGCGTTCCGAAAAAGGTCGTCCGCTCACAATGGCGACTCCGCTGGGGATTAACGGTTTCTTCAAAAGAGTTTTCACAAAAAACTTAAGGAACTTAGGCAACAATTGAAGTACATCCTCACTTATAGTTGATTATTAAATCGTAATTCAATATTTCATTCACATTGCATAAAGCATGACATTTTCTCTTCTTAAATCCCTCCAACACTCATTTAAACCCGGTTTATTTCTAAAGGTGACCTACCTCTTCCGCTAGGATTGGAGGCACCCGAGGAGGTAAACCACTCATAGCCTTGTACGAACCCCTTCGTTTGAACCCTTGAGTAGGGAGAAGTGAGGAGTATATTTTCGCTATGGGAACCTGTACGACCCTTGGCTTGACTCATACCTTCATGTAATGGCCTAGCAACTTCCCTTTAGGATTACCAAAACCACATACTTGAAAATGGACATCGAGAGTACGCCTTTGGTATCCCCTGTTGATGCCAAAGAGACCCAATACCTAGGAAGAATGCAAGACCAATCGAATGGAGGAATAAGGTTGGAATGAGCATATTTTTGTGTGTGTGCTAACGTTTGCTCTATGGTTGTTTTATTTTCGACCTTTTCATACGACATAAACACGCATCATCCGTATGCCATATTCTAATCACTTTCTTTGTGCAGCCATTTTAGAGCATCCTCATACGTGTGTGTTATACTAACCATATTTTCATGTAGCCATAATCATTTTCCGTATGCCACATTCATTTTGTGTGCTTATGGATTCATAAAGCATACACGACATCATCTTACGTGTCATACATTCTAACCACGTTTTTTGTGCAGCCATTTGCATTTTTGTATGACATAGGCATCCATATCATTCCATTTCATTAAAAATGTAAGGATGTTCTAAGTATGCCCTTCACGACCATTTCATATCATAACATATCGGGGGTCCCCAAGGCTACCCGTACTCCGCCTGTGCACTAGTTTGCATTTGGCCATCCCATTACATTATTAGAAGACCACAACAGTCTTAGGCTTGCGTTTGTGTGATGGACCACACGAAATCATCACATCTTGATCATTCACATTTGGTGTCATGGAGACGCCTTAGTTTTGCTTGCGTGTCCCAATCCATATCGGATTGTTACATAACATCGACAACCCATTTGAGGTACTCCACGAGTGCTGAGCTAGTTTTCATATTAAGACATTTCATAGCATCCCTAAAATCATGTAAGGTGTTCCACGAACACCAAAATGCTGTCCGTGTTTTGATTCGCACGTGACTTGTATGTGACATCACTTCATGTTAAGATGCTATAAAAGCATCGGATGTCTATCTGCGGTACGGTTCCCTCAAGACCATTTCATCTCATTACATTGACCTACAAAGTGTCAAACTTATGTCCGTGTGTCGGTACACATGCGACCATTTCACGACATCCCCTAGGTGCCCCAAAGGCACCGAACCTCTGTCCGTGTAATGGCTTGCACGTGATGTTATTGCATTGTCTTGTGTATAGCTTGGAACATCCAAAGCAAGAGAAAGAAAAGCACTAAAACCATCTTTAGCATCATCCACATCCATGAGACATCACCCAAACATGAGCATAAAAGTACCATTTAGAGTGTCGAGTCTAGGACCACGACATCCATCCGAAACTCTAACCTTATGCTGATTGTGTATTTTGGAGTCGCATCTCGGGAAGGCTAATTCAAGTTGAATCAGAACCAAACACCCCAGTTCAGTTAATTCGATCAGAACCGGTCACTATGGAGGGGATCAGTTCAGGGTCAGATTCAGACAGGGAAGTCGAAGTTCAGTTACCTACTCTACCAGTTGACAGTCAGGCGTTGTTAGAAGAGGTTGACAGAGCAGAAATGGCTGACGAAAACAGTGGAAACAGTGGAACCAGTGGAACCATGCCTTTCGACAAGGCTGCCTTTATGAGGAGCTTCTTAAGCTCAGATGAGTTCAGGGCTACCCTTAGGGAGCAGGTGCAGGCGGTGATGACCACCCTCCCTGTTCCGGTTGTCCAACTAGCCCAGACCTCGGTTGGGAATGGAGGACGACAGCCTGTTCAAGCCACTAATGGAACTGGGGGGAATACTCCTAGCGGGATTGACAGAGATGCCAATCACAGAGAGCCGGACTATCAGTCCGAAGAGGATGAGGCTTTTGAGAAGGTGAGGGAAGCCTCGATTGAGTCGATGCTGGAGAAACGGCTCAACCAGAAATTTTCAGATATAGATGCTATGATGCCCAGACTGAAAGAAATGGTCCACTTCAACCCTATCAAGTGTGCTGATCCTACGACATTAGTGGCTGATGCGGAAGGACTGCTCCCGGCTAGTTTTCATATGCCATACCTCCCTCCCTACACTGGGGAAGGACCACCGGAAGCCCATTTGGATAGCTATGTGAGATTGATGACCAGCATGGGGATTGGAAAGGGTCATCTTCTGAATTTGTCCCCTACTACTTTGAGGGGCGCTGCAGCAAAGTGGTACATGAAGACACCATTGTATACCCGTTCCACTTGGGAAGACTTAGCCGATGCTTTTGTGAAACAATATGCTTACAACACCCAAGTTGAGACAACTCTCGAGGATTTGAAGAGGATCCACCAAAGGCCGAATGAGTCCTTCCCGACATATTACAAACGGTGGATGGATGTGCAGGTTTTGGTGGATGGGGCACCGAAGTTGGAATCTTTGATTGTCAAGCTTGTGGATGGCAGCTTGCCCCAATATAAGGACAAAATGAAGCTTAAGAGGTTCCATTCTTTCAATGAGGTGGTGGAGTTCGCCAAGCGTATCGAACAGTATGAAGAAGAAGAGTAGAGAGGCAAGCAGGGTTCAGGCTCCTATAGAAGCAACCAGGGGTACTCCCAAGGGTACAAGAGTGGAAGTTCCAAGACCACTGCGGTAGGACCTAGTTCAAGGACAACACCAAAGGCAGCCTCTATTGAAACTCAGGAAGCAGAAGTAGCTACCGTGAATCAGGGGAGAGCAAATGTTCCAAGAATTACCAGTCCGTGGGCTGAGTCAGTCAGTCGAATCTTTGCCAAGTGTAGAAAGGCAGGGGTGCTGCAGAGTTTGAGGCCATTCTCGCCTCCAGTGGAGGCGGATAAAGAGAATTTCTGTTCTTACCATGCAATGGCGGGTCACCGTACAAACGAGTGTACCCAATTGATTAAAGCCATCAAACAGCTGGTCATAGATGGCAAGATAGTAGAGCGGGCTCTGAAGCCGAATGTGTAGAAAAATCCACTCCCCACCTTTGGTAGTCAGGTGAACATTGTACAGTCAGGCCTACCAGCCAATTATGTGTTCGCCCAGATCATTAAGGTGAATCCGAGTGTGCGAGCTGTACTGGTAGAAAAGGAAGAAGAGCCAGAGGTGTTTGAAGAGCAGACTACGGTGGTAAGGGACAAGATGGGTCCTATTGATTTAGATGACTTTGAGGCGGAAGACGAGTATGATGAGTTCGAGGTGCAAGAGTCGAAGCCTGTTTACCTGGTGGAGACAAGAAGAGGGACTGTAATAGAGAAAGATGGGCCGGTGATGCACATCACTAGGAGCGGCAGGGTTTATCAACCCATTAGTGCACCACCTCCAGCACCCCCAAGAAGGAACACAACACTAGTGCAGAACAATAACCTAGTGGTTAAGGAAGAAGACATGGTGGTGGACCAACTGAAGAGGACACCAGCCCGTGCCAGTGTGTGGCACTTACTTATGGAATCCAAGAGGCACCGAGAGGCGGTGGTAAAACAACTGATGGAGATGGATGCTAACCCCACCATGTCCCCCGATGAGGTGTGTGCAATGATAAGGGGAATGAAGTTGAAGGTTAACAAGGCCTCGGAGATCAGTTTTAGGGTAGGGGACCTCCCACCTGAAGGTGTGAATCATAATAGGGCCTTGTACTTAAGGGTGGAAGTCGTGGATAAAATAATGCCGAGTGTGATGGTGGATGATGGCTCGGCCTCGAACATTTGTCCTTCTCAGGTCCTACCTTTCCTGGGGGTGAGTCCTGAAGATCTCTGTCGGTCCAACACTGTAATTAGAGCTTATGATGATAGTAAAAGAGCTGTCTTGGGGACCTTCGAAACGGAAGTCAAAGTAGGGGAGGTTAAATTGAAGGTGTTGTTTACCGTGATCGATATTCCTGTCACCTTCTCTCTACTCTTGGGGAGACCATGGTTCCATGCTTTAGGAGGAGTTCCATCGACTCTGCACCAGAAAGTAAAGTTCTTAATTGAAAGGAAAATAGTAACGGTGGAAGCTGATGAGCCTTCTATGGTAGCCGTATTGAGTGCTACAGAGCAGCCGATGACGGGGTTTCAGGTCGCTATGATTGCCGACAAGCCTGAGTTTCCAGAATGGATTCATAGGTATTTTGCTAAATAGAATTATGAGCCGAGAAAGGGATTAGGGGCCAAGCAACAAGGAATCCCTGAGTTTAACATTGAGGCTGGGAAGTACCGACAATTCGGGCTGGGGTATCAAGAAGGAAGGGCCAAACAAGAAAAGAAGAGTGTGAATCTGGTGGATACTTTTGTCCGGGCCACAGAATCAGTATATGATTGGACTCCTGAGCCAGTAGTTGTAGAGGGAGGTCAGTTCCCTGGGTTTGAAATTTTTGCTGATGTGGTTGATTTCAGCAAGTATGGAGTAGAGCCGGTTGTGAACATGCTGCGTGTCGAAGCTGAAACTGGAAACAAGGGGGTTCAGAATCAGAAAGATGTTGACCAAGTCAGGATTGAATTCGGCAATAAGGGAGAAGCTTTCAAGAAGACAGATCTAGTGAGAAGTGAGATGGAAGTGCTATAGGGGCCATTACGAGAGCACTGTCCACCTTGATGAAACCAAGAAAGGGTGCAGAAGAGAAGACATCACCGGTGGAAAAAACACATGAAGACCTGGTAGAAGAAGCAGTAAAGGAACTCACTAAGCTGGTTATGAGGGGCAAGGCTCAAATGAAAGAGGAAGAGCTGACTGACAAACAGAAAGAAGACCTGGAAGGAGACCTGGGATACTTGTTCGAAGAGGTCGACTATGCTGCGGTTGATGAAGACCCTCCGCATGTGGAGGATGGAAACTTTTTGAATGTATCTGCTTTTTCTATTTTCGATGTGAACAATTCTGCCTACAAGGCTTACAATGCAATAAAATCTGATTTTGCTTACTTGTGTGATGTTTTTCCGGATGTAACTGTGCATACATACAAACATTCATTTAAAGTCTTTAGCATACATGATGCATCATTGCATGAAATGAACCTAGGGACAGATGATGAACCAAAGATGGTATCCGTCTCGAAAGACCTCACGCCTGATGAGAGAAAAGAACTTGTAAAAATCCTGCAAAAACACATCAAAGCATTAGCTTGGTCCTACGACGACATGCCTGGGGTTGACAGAGAAATCGCAGAGCATAGAATCCCGACAGATCCAAAGATGAAACCGGTTAAGCAGAAACTCAGACGACTTCGACCATAATGGGCTGAAAGGGTTAAGGAAGAAGTAGCCAAACAGATAAAGGCCAAGTTCTTAGAAGTGGTAGAATATCCTGAGTGGTTGGCCAATACCATACCAGTTGCAAAGAAAGACGGTTGAGTAAGGGTTTGTGTGGATTACTGCGATCTGAATAAGGTGTCTCCCAAAGATGACTTTCCACTCCCGCATATCGATGTTCTGATTGACAGTGCCGCTAGGGCAGCCATGTATTCCTTCATGGATGGGTTTTCGGGATACAATCAGATTTTGATGAATGTGATCGACAAAGTAAGGACAGCCTTCATCACAGAATAGGGAGTTTACTGCTACAGGGTTATGCCTTTTGGTTTGAAGAATGCCGGGGCGACTTATCAGCGGGCGATCACGACACTTCTGCATGATATGATCCACAAAGAAGTCAAGGTTTATATGGACGATATGTTGGTAAAATCGATGACCCGGGAGGAGCACCCAGCCATCCTGGATAGATTTTTAAATAGGATCGAGAAGTACAATCTTCGCCTCAACCCGAAGAAATGTGTATTCATAGTCACCTCAAGGAAATTGCTTGGTCATGTAGTCAGCCAGAAAGGGATTGAGATGGATCCGGACAAGGTTAAGGCCATCAGGGATATGCCGGCACCACAGTCAGAGAAGGAAGTAAGGTCATTTCTCGGTTCACTACAGTATGTCAGTCGGTTTATTACGAGATTGACGATAGTTTGCGAGCCAATTTTCAGACTGCTGAAGAAGAACCAGCCCGTGAAATGGAACGAGCAGTGTCAGATAGCCTTTGATAGAATTAAAACTTATTTGATGAATCCCCTAGTTCTAAAACCTCCAATACCAGACAAGCCTTTGTTTCTGTACTTAGCCATTGAAGAGACTTCTGTATGAGCCATGCTAGTACAAAAGCAAGAAGATAGGCATGAGCATGCGATCTATTATTTGAGCAAGAAGCTACTAGAGTATGAGACTAGGTATATGATAGTAGAGAAAACTTGTGCTGCTATGGTATGGTAGATAAAGAAGTTAAGACACTACTTCCAATCATACAAGGTTCAAGCGGTGGCCAAGGGGGATCCCATGAAGTACTTATGCCAAGCTCCAGTATTAGTGGGAAAGTTATCCAGGTGGTTGCTTTTGTTGTTAGAGTTTGACATGGAATATGCTATGAGGAAGACAATCAAGGGAAGAGCCGTACCAGAATTCCTAGCTAACCAGCCAATAGATTCAGACTATGTGGAGAACTTAGAATTTCCTGACGAACAGCTGGCGGTGGTGGAAGAGGAGTCGAATAAGTGGGTGATGTACTTCGACGGGGCGGTGAATAAACACGGCGCAGGCTTGGGGGTAATCATTGCTACACCCGAAGGAGAAATCATCCCTCTAGCAAGGCGACTTGACTTTCCAGTGATCAATAATGGGGCCGAATACGAAGCATGTCTCTTTGGTATCGATGCCTTGATCACGCTGGGGGCAAACGAAGTACTAGTTATCGGGGATTCAGCCTTGGTGATTCGGTAGGTAACCAGAGACTGGGAAATAAAGGAAGAATCGCTCCGACCCTATCTCGAGTTGGTTTGGGAAAGGGCAAGGGTATTCAGTCAGTGTGAATTCTGACATGTACCGAGGGAGGAGAATCAGATGGCAGACTCTTTGGCTACATTGTCATCAATGTGGGAAGGCCCCCGAAAACAACCAATACAGCCGGTCATCCTGGAAATCGCTCAAAACCCATGCTATTTGTCAGTCAATACGGTTACAACTATTGAGGCATGCCGTTGGTATTATGATATTCTATTGTTCATCTAGAACGGTCAATATCCTGAAGACGCCAATGAATCTAACAAGGTTTTCCTCAGGAGGTTAGCAGCACAGTTCCGGTTATTTGAGAATCAACTTTTCAAGAGGACAGCTAACGGAGTTCTTCTGAAGTGTATCACGGAGGAAGAAGTAGTTGTGGTTATGAAACAGATACATTCCAGCGCTTGTGGCCCGCACATGAATGGTTTGGCTCTAGCAAAGAAGATACTGAGACAAGGATACTTTTGGCTCACTCTACAAGCCAATTGTATCGAGAAAGTTAAGAAATGCCATGAATGTCAAGGTATGGAGACCTCAATCATCTCCCCCCACTTGAACTTCAAGTATCTTCGACTCCATGGCCGTTCGCAGCTTGGGGTATAGACATAATTAGAGAGATAAGGCCGCCTGCTTCAAATGGGCACCGATTCATTGTTGTGTCTGTAGATTATTTTTCTAAGTGGGTCGAAGCAGAATCATTTGCGAATATCATTGCCAAGAAGATGACCAAATTTATAGAAAAGAATATCTTCGCAAGATATAGGATCCCTCATTATGTCGTGACCGATAACGGGGTACAATTCCAAGGGGTAACGGCACAGTTACTCCAAGAGAAGGGGATCAAGCACCACAAGTCATCCCTGTATCGCCCACAAGCCAATGGGGCGGTGGAAGAAGCCAACAAGTCCATCAAGAAGATTTTGTCAAAGATGGTGGTAACCTACAGAGATTGGGCCGACATGTTACCATTGGCTTTGTGGGGATACCGGACAAGCATCAGAACCCCTACTGGAGAAACTCCATATTCACTAGTTTACGGGATGGAAGCAGTGTTACCGGTAGAGATGGAAATCAGATCGTTAAGAGTGGTCATGGAGGCACAGTTGCTGGAGTCTGATTGGCTTCAGTCCAGATATGAACAGCTAGCACTGATTGACGAAAAGCGTCTTCAGGCTTTAGATCGGTTGCAAATGTGCCAACAACGGATGGCTAGGACATAAACAACAAGGTTCGCCATCAGAAGTGTCCATTTATGGCAGGGGATCTGGTACTCAAGTAGATGAAACAGACCAACACAGATGTGCAGGGGAAATTCAAGCCGAACTGGGAAGGTCCGTATGTAATCAAGAGGGTGCTTTTGAAAGGTGCCGCAAAAATTATGGATATGGACAGGAAAGAATTCATCAACCCCATCAATCAGGATAAGCTGAAACACTACTACGTGTAAAAAAAAAAAGGGGTCCAGTGGATTGAAAACCAAAAAGGCGGTCCACGCAAAAATTAGGACAGTCCGATGGGTCGAAAACCGAAAAGGCGATCCATGTAGAAATTAGGACAGAGAGGTGAGGATTATCAACTGGAAAATCTGCAAAGACTGGTTGGTGACAAGCGTGGCTTCAGTCGAAACTTATACCATCCATAATTCTGTCCATAGTTCATTTCATCATTCGATGTACATTGTGCTAAAACATTATTTATGAATGAATGAATGAATGTTCAGTTTTGTTCGCTTAAATGTCCCAAGTTCATCTGCAATTCAGATTATTTTGCGCATATTTATCTTTATATATCTTCTGCATATCTCACATCCATAGATTGAACATATGCATTTAAAAAAAAAAAGCATTACAGCCACGCGGCTGTAGGTTACAGTCGGGCGGCTGTGATCATATGGGGCGGTTGTAATCAGAAAACTCCCATAGAAGAGAAAGAAAAAAGGAAAAGAACTACAGCCGTGCCCCTTTAGGCCATAGCCGCACGGCTGTAGGTTACAGCCGGGCGGTTGTGATCTTGGGTGGGGCGGCTGTAGTAAAAAAAATCAACCAATCGCGAAAAAAACTCAAATCATGCAATTGAATCACAACCAAGATGAACATAATGGATTTCTAAGGCCTCTTTGAAAATTACCTTGTATGTGTTCCAGTGCTTAGACAACAAAAAAGAGATTTGGATGCCAAAAACGTCCCACAGTCACGGACAACCCGAGCAAAGTGTGTTTTCCGAACCCCGAACGGAACCACAAGGAAGATTCAAGGATTGATTGTCGAGTGTTCCCTCTTTTTCTAACCTTTCTTTTCTTTCTTTTTGTCTAACTTTTTTTTTTGGGGTTGTTGTGTTTAAAACCCTAAAAAAACTATGTGATGATTTTTTTATTCTTTTTCTTTTTCTCTCCAAATTTCTCTCTTTTTCTTTCTCTTTTTTTTTTCTTGTTTTTCTGCCTCTTCTGGTGCCCTAATTCCGGATTAGGATCCTTACATATCTCCTATTTTGGTATTAAATCGGAATTAATTGCTGATTTCGTCAAAAAAGGAAAATTGATGATTACAGCCGCACGGCTGTACGTCACAGCCGCACCCCTGTAGCCTATAGCTGCGCGGCTGTAGGTCACAGCCGAGCGGCTGTAGGTGCTAAAATTCCTGTTTTGCTTAAAAACCGAATTAAATGCTGATTTTGCCCAAAAAAGGAAATAAAGAGATTACAGCCGTGTGGCTGTACACTACAACCACGCGGCTGTAGATTACAGCCGAGCGGCTGTAATGCCCAGAAAATTACATTTCACTTATTATTATTTGGTTTGTTTTTCGGTTTTCTTAAATGTTCACTCGAATTCTTTAGGGTTCTGTACTAGGACTTGTCACACACCCCCGAGCTATCCGGGACACTTCCGACGTCATCCCGGTCGGTCCGATTCCGCTTCACGTTTATCAGTGAAAAAGGTATCAATAGCTTTCATCACTGAGGTCGGGAAAAAACCCGTGCTCACACCCTCCTTGAGGCAAAATCAAACTAGAAAGCCCTTCTTAAGGCAAAATCAAACCAGAAAACCCTCCTTGAGGTGCCCGAACCAAGAAAACCATCCTAGAGGCAAAACCGAATCAAAAGCTCTCCTTAAGACAATCACCAAAAAAAAAAACTTGGCCTCATACCCCAAAAGGCACCCTATACCAAAACCCCGAAAATAAAAACCCAAACTTATCCAAAGCACCAACCATCAAGAAATTCGAGTGACCTTCACCATCCATCTTATTGTAAAACTCTGAATCACTCCTCAGTTGTAGTGCCTTTATAATCTTGTTTGCATGACATTCTTGGGCACATGACATTGCACATGCATTGTTCATTCAAAAAGGCATATTAAGCAAACATGACATGCATGAATTTGAATGCAGCAGGAAAACCAAAAGCTGGCTGTGGCTTTGATTTAGTTCCTTCCAAAAAAAAGGGGGGCAGGGGGAGATCAGTGCAGATGAAAGAGTTTCTCTCTCATATGGCAGCTCCAGTTAACACGAGAATGACTCACCATCTCCATCTCCATCGCCACCGGATCGTTCGCATCCTTGCTGTGGAAAATTTGGACTTTCTCATTTTCAAGCAACTTGTGAAAGATTTGGGTTCCTATATTTTCACACCCAAAACACTCCCCATCTCGATCTTTATCCATACCTTCAACACTCGTTACCCTTCATTCAAGCCTAAAGAACAGTCTACTTATGATCCCTTCTATTTGCCCATGGATTCCCGGGTTGGAGGAAATGTTAGTTATGCATTCATGAATTTCACCACCAGCGTTGGGGCAACCAGGTTTTACAAACCCTTCAACAATCATGAACGGGGAGACTTGCAAAGCCTACTGCGACAACATCCAAAGAAAGTTGCATTTACCAACCATTTCAAGAACTCAGTCTTCGGCCACAACGGAAGTGACTACTTACCGGTGGTTCTTTCATCTTCTGGGTTTGTACTTTGAAGAATTAAAAGCCGTGTTCATCTTTGAGAACTCTGCACGAGTTGGAATCTGAGGCGGATTGGAAACATGCATATGGGGTTAGACTCTTAGAGGATCCAGTGGGTAATCAATTGATGCAGTTCAGTGCTCAGCTATACACTCTAACATATGTTAACACAAAAAAAAATCCTCCAATGTGGAAAACCGAAAGGACATATTAGTAATTTGAAGGGGCATCAATCAAAACTAGAGCCATACTTCGGATTTTTCTAATGCATCCACATTCATTATGTCATAGATGTTTTATATTCAATTTTGATGTTCAATATGCATTCGTTATGTCATCACATGTCAATGTCCACATACGAGTGACAGCATGCAGCGAACCATGTCTGACTCAGTGTTTTATACCCCAAATACAAACCTCTAATACTAGGGGTAGGTAAAGGCCAAACCACTGGATGTCATCAGCAACAACGTTCTCACAACTTCTGATGAACATTGTCAAGGTGTGTGCTTTTCAATCTCAAAACGGATCAATACAAAGAGATCAATTCGATTGGAACGCTCACGCAGAACTCTTGGGCCATTAAAAAAAAATACAAAGAGAAAATTTCTGACATGGAAAACCGAGAGGACGTGTTGGTAACAAGAAGAGGGTGATGTCTAAGGTCAGAGTCACTGTAAATTCCCCTATTGTACTCATTATGATGTCATCTTAATGATATTATACATGTTTGATATTCTACTTAGACGTTCATATCACATACATTGTGCCATTACACATAAACATTCATCAATAAGTTGTTGCATTCAAATCCCATAATAATAAGAATGAAGTTCATGTTGTGTACAGCAATCCAATTCAAAAAAAAAATGTGTGTGAAACTAAGCACTCTATCTAGCTCTCATCCTGTCCCTCTCCCTCCTCCTCCTCCTCAGACTAGCTCTGATGCGTAGCCCTATAGGAGTCGAAGTCCTCCCGCATCCGGGTCAGCTCAGCCTGTAGCCTGGCTGCTTCAGCTCTCATCCGATCCGCCTCCTGGGCTGAAGCCAAAGCCTGAGCATAAAAAACAACAGCCTGTCTGGCCTGGTCTTGGAACATATGCACTCGGGTCTACAAAATAGCAATATAAAGTAACATGCATACATACATACATACACATTCATGCATTGCATAAATCATCAGATAATGCTGAAAATGCAAAATACTTACCGCCCAGATGGTGTTCTCCTGAACGAGAAAGGTCTTCAAGCCCAAGTGCCGATATGCCATGTCCTCCACCTGAGCCCGAGGAACCTAGAACGTACTAGATCATACCAGAAAGTCAAAAAAAAAAAAAAAGAAACGCACATGGGTGGTGTCCACTGGAGCAAATGTAAGTGGCTGCTCACGGTGAACCGGCCACGACCTACAGGACTGGCTGCCGTCTATACCTATCATGCTGAAGCCGGTCTTAGCTCCGTCATCAGGTGACCCTCCACCACACCAACAGCCTGAGAAGCCGAGGCTGTAGCACTACCAGCATAGACAGGATGACTCCTATCCTGAACCGGAGCATGCCCACCAATCATGGCGGTCTCAGCACTATCGCCTGTGGGGCCACTTGGCCGAGTAGAACTGGACCCCCTGCATCTCTTGACCTACAAACAGAAGAATATTAAAAAAAAAAAAAGAAGTAAATACCTGACGAGCAGGAGCCGCCGGTGCATCACCCGCAACAGGCAGCAAACACTAGCGGATGAATACCAGATAATCACCGTCCACGGTATCAGCCTAGTACCCATCCCCGAAAAAATCGGGATCCATAGCAGGATCAACAAAATGGGGCCAAAAAAGTGCAAGCGGGGGCGGCGGAGGAACGAGCCGACCAGCAGGACCGTCCACGTGGTCAGATAGATGGAGACGCTCACCCAGGTACCACTCCTGGGACATGGGACACTCTAAGATAAACTGGCGGTCGTCAAACCACATAGATGTCTGCACGAGGAGAGAAGTGGTGCCCTGACCATGCCACGGGTGGTGCTGAATCTGTAAAATACGATCAAAGAAATTCAACACAGGAAAGTAAAAGTTAAATTAAATTTTTATTACTAATGAGATTTGTTTGCTTACCCTCTACCAGGAAGCATCTATTAAACCCTGCCTGACCTCCCGCAAGTCACAGCCAATACCCTGCTACCCCTGAGTCCAGGAGCACAGAACAGTCTGCTGGTCATCATCCTGGACATCCCTCAGCTCCAGCGGCTATAGGATGTGGTGCTCGAAGGCCCAAATCTGTAGTTAACAAAAGAGTCAAAAAAAAAAGGGGGAAAAGACAATACCATAAGGCCGAACCAGAAGCCGAGGATCTCTTGCTGCCTCCCCCTGGCACATAATCAAATCCATAGTACAGCTGCCCCAACACAGCTCGAGCCCAATCCAAAGAAGGAAAGGCAGCCAAGTCCACCAAAGTCGGTAGCAGCGTCATATTGCAAGTGCTCTGCCCGGTAGGAAATAAGGTGCAAGATAGCAAGACGAGCACATAAACCCGAGCACACTGCTCCACGTCCTCCTCGGACAGGTCTGGGTGAACAACCTAATAAGCCTCCACCCTGGAGCATAGAATCTTCAACTTCTCGGGGGTGCAGCCAATCAATCTCCCGATATAGTTGTCCACCAGCTACTGCCAGGTCAGATAGCAGTTGAACACAATCGGGGTCCCACTGAATCCAAACTCGGTGATAGCCGACAAAGTTGGAGGGAGTGATGGTGAACTCCCCAATAGGCAGATGAAACATGTGGGTAGTACAGACCCACCTCTCACATAAAGCCGTCAGTATGGCATAAGTAGTATGCTACTCGTCAGCAACGACATAATGAAGGTCTCCAGACCCAAGATCCTGACCCGGGCCCTAACAGACTCGGGAAGGTGGTCCCACCAAAACCGTGGCAATGAGAGATTCCTGCTATCGGAAATCCTATGCTCCAACATATTTGGGAAGTATAATGCATACATATTCAATTTTTGCATAATATCAACATAATCAACATTAATTAAAAGGGGGCATAAAAAAAAATCTGGCCATTTAGCTACAGTCGTACGACTGTAGCACGTGTTGCACAAGCATAGCTACAATCACACGACTGTTCATAAAATGGATGAACAGTCGCACGACTGTTCATACACCTGCGGACAAATTTCAAAATTCATGCGATTTTTGCAATTTCTAACTCGTTTTTCCTATTTTCTTGTCCTATTAACTACAAAGGACTCCTAGCATGCATTCTACTTAATCAATCAACCCAGAAAGCAGTAAAGCAGGCCAAATCAGATTCAAATACTCAAAGGGAAAAATATTCAAAAACGCAAAATCAAAGTTCAAATTTGGGATACTAACCTGTGTGGTAGACAGATGGGAGCCCATCTCCAGTAAATTCGGGATCTCCATCCCGAGTCTAGTCCGAAAATGCTCCATATACCGAGGATGACTGTATCCATTCGAAATGCTCATGAAAGGGATATCATCCGCGTTGTTGGGACTCTGAATAAGATTACTTGATAGCTTCCTTGCTTTCTTTCCCAATTTCTTCAACATTTTCACAAGTTTTTAGGGTTAAAAATCGGTTTTGAGAGAGAGGGAGAACTGTTTTTTTACGAAAAATGAAAAGTGGGAAAGGAAAGGGGCGGAAACCGCCCCTTTATTGCCTTCTACCCACGAAGTACAGTCGTACGACTGTACTTCATCTACAGTCATATGACTGTACTAAAATTCGAGTACAGTCGCATGACTGTTGTAGGAAAAAGTGGAATTTTTAATTAATTTTTCTTTGTTTATTTCCTAAACCCTACTTTATCACCAAATGCTCAATTATTCCCCACGAGAAGATATTTCAGTAATTTTGCAGGGCCAACCCATCAACGATTAATTTTTTTCAGCAGTGGTCCACCTCATCCAAGGGGCACAAAACCCGAGAAAACTGTAAAAAATTAACTGTAAGTACAATTCCACCAAATTTCATTTTCGACACATCCTGTATGCCAAGTCATACCAATCCGTCACACACACGCACACACTTCACAAATTTCAGTCCACCACTACTATAAAACGGAACCATAATTTCCGTGTCAATTCATTGAGTGCCCCAAGTAACATACGGCTGTCACACCCTTCACCCAATTTCAGTCCACCGTGACTATAAAACGGAACCAAAATTTCTGTGTCAGTCCCTTGAGTGCGCCAAGTCATACACGGCTGTCACACCCTTCACCAAATCTCAGTCCCCCCGCGACTATAAAACGAAACCAGAATCTCCGTGTCAGTTCGTTGAGCGTGCCAAGTCGCACACGGATGTCACACCCTTCACCCAATTTCAGTCCACCTCGACTATAAAGCGGAACCAGAATCTCCGTGTCAGTTCGTTGAGTGCGCCAAATCGCACACGGCTGTCACACCCTTCACCCAATTTCAGTCCACCGTGACTATAAAACGGAACCAGAATCTCCATGTCAGTTCATTGAGTGCGCCAAATCACACACGGCTGTTACACCCTTCACCCAATTTCAGTCCACCATGACTATAAAACGGAACCAGAATCTCCGTGTCAGTTCATTGAGTGCGCCAAGTCGCACACGGCTGTTACACCCTTCACCAAATCTTAGTCCACCGTGACTATAAAACGGAACCAGAATTTTCGTGCCAGTCTGTTGAGTGCGCCAAGTCGTACACGGCTATCACACACTCCACAATCTCAGTCCTACATCACTATAAAAGGTAACTAGAAACACATCTACCCGTATTTATTCTTGATCGAACGGGCAAAAATTTTTGTTTCAAAATTATCGATCAAGGAAAAAATACGCTCACTAATTGCACACTACAAACACCATGGCTCTGTATGGTAGGTCATACACGCCTATCTATTCTTAAAAGTCATGTTTTTGCTGGCGTCCTCCTTATGTGAAAAAGGATCATAGGAAACCACTAGGCTCCAAGAACCGTATTTCCCCGGCGTCTTTCTTATGTGAAAAGGGATCATAAGAAACTGTCTATCTACCAAAGTCTCATGAAATTAACCCACAAGCCACACACGTGCACACTACCTTCGATCCCGTGTTCTTTTTCGTGTACCTAAATCCGTGCAAAGAATCGGACTTTAGCTACACGAGGGGCAGCCTGTGAACACGGAATTTTTCAGGTCTAAAAAAAAAAGGCAGCTTTGATTACCACGATTGTAATTACAGTCATGGGGTTGCTACTACGGTCATACGACTGTAACCATATTACAGTCGTACGATTGTTAATTCGGGGGTAGGTTGCAGAACCCATACCCCCAAAATAAAAAATTGGAGAAAAGGTGGGCAATTAATGCCTCAGGATTTTCCAGGATAGGGTAGAGATAAAAGGAAGCCAGAAAGAAAGAGAAGGGGACTTTTGGCCATTTTTTCTGAGTTAGAGCAGATTTAGAGAGAGAAAAAGAAAGAAAAAGAGGGAAGAGAGAAAAGAGAAAAAAATCTTACTTTCTTCTACCTTTTTCTTCCTAATTTCTTGATGTTAATGATTAAAATGAATTAGAAACCCTAGGTTAATCTTCACACAAGAAATTTAACTCATCTCTGGACATAAACAAGATCAAAACTGTAGCTTTTTGGAGGATTTTTAGACTTCATTTGAAACCCTGACATTTCAAGGAAAAGGAGCAAATTCATGTGGATTTGTGCGTAGCTAGGGGTCATTCCAGCTGTGGATCGGCGCCAAAGAGGTAAACACACTTAAACTTAACTCATTTTCCAACTTTCTGGGTGATTTAGTTGATTTTTATGCGTTTTTGTCCAAGTGTTTGCACTTGGGTTTCTGGAAAACTAAGAACAGTCGTACGACTGTTCTTGTCACAAAGAACAGTAGCACGACTGTAATTACAGTCGCGCCATTTGATGTATAGTCGTACCACTGTTTTCAACTTTCTCAGTTTTAGTCCTTCGTTTTAAGTTTTTTGGCGATTTCTGCCTCAGGTAAGGGCTACAGTCGCATGACTGTAATTACAGTCATACGACTGTAATCACAGTCGCATGACTATAGTTCTCGGCCAGAACAAAAATCCCTAAAAAAAAAAAAAATTCATAAAACCCCAAAAATTTCATAAAAATCAGAAAATTCAGAAAAAAAAATCTTGAAAAATTAAAAATCATCGAAAATGAATTTTGGAGTGTGCATTCACGACCCTAGATTTATTTTTCGGTGTATTTGCATTTAGAACAAAACCACGACGGAGACCGGTTTCTCCCAAAAACCGACCCACCTCACATGTGATAAATTTATGAAACCGGAAAAATGTTTTCAAAAATGATTTTCTCAGAAAACCAAAAATACAGGGACATTTCAAAATGATTTTCCAGGTCTAACCGGGCCGGCCGACCGGGCCAACCTGGTTACCCCCAAATGCATGACCCCAAATCCTAATTTCCCAATTCTGTCTATTTGAGTCCTATGTGTGGTGTGCCATATATTTGTGCTAACCATTTGTTTTGCAGCTTTAATTTCTTTATTTTTCATTTTTAATGTATTTAATAGATTAAATCGTGTATATTAGGCGATTGTAATTGTTTAGATTCTCGTGTATCTAGGCGTTTGTATCATGAGGCCGAGAGTTTTTAATTTCTTTCAATTGGGTTGTAAGTCTTTTAAATATTTATTTCTTACTTTTATTCTGTATTATTATGTTTGCGCGCCGTATGTATTTATTCAATAAAATCAATTTTTAGCAATTTAAAGTGTCGTAATTAGAACATTGGCCAATTTATTTTGATTAGACATGAAATAAGGGACTTGTGGCAGTTCCCGCTTTGGTTCAGCTACACTGTAATTTCCCGGTTGAGCTGAGCCGGGTGGGGGCTCCTATACTTTTTACCGAGATTTAGGTCTCGATTCTTTTACAAAACTATCCGATTTTCCAAAAAACGAATTTCCAATCCAAAAACCCCACGTGAGGGGGGGCCCCGCCCGAGATCGTGGCGCCCCTTCCGAAAGGTAGTCCCGTGTCCCGTCGAAAACGTGTTGTCCGCTCACAGTAATGATCAAATGGATGAGTCAAGGTGGACTTTTGGCTTAGCAAAGTTGGACTTTACTAACTTGGATATTTTTGGTCATTATGATCAAATATAAATGAGAAAAATATCCCATCCTTTTGATCACCTCTTGGCTGAATTCTGCATGTGATGTGGCAAGGAAGATGACTCATTTTTGAGACAAAATGTGATGAGTGAATTGGTGAGTCGTGGTTGACTTTTTGGTAAGCAAAGTAGGACTTTGCTTACTTAGTTATTTTGCCTTCTTCTTTGGTAAGATTTATAAGGGAAAATTTCATTCTACCAATTGACTCTTACAAGCACTCTTGGCTACCCAAAATTGCTCTCTCCCTCTGTTCTTGAATTTTCCGAGTCGCTAGCATGGGTTTCAGTCCAAGAGCCATTCGTGTACGCATCGGTGGAGGAAATCTATACTTGATTTCTGTAGTCTTCTTCTATCTCTTACGAGATATCTTGGTAAGACATTTATACTCCTCCTTTGTGTTTTGTTTTTGATTTTCACTACTTAAGCTCCCGGGACCCGGATTCCAGGAAATCGACACGTATTTTCGCACTTTTGTTGGTCGGTTTCCTATGACGAATCCAACAGTGGTATCAGAGCGGGCTTTTGATCCATGGAAATCTTTAACTTGGCGGATCCCATGGTTTAGAATTGGTGTTTTATGGATCGCGATTCTTTCGGTTTTAGGGTTTTATATTTTTCCCCATTTGTTTTTCAAATTGAAATGGATTATGCATATTAGGTTATATGTGTATGTTTTCAATTTATTTATTTTGTTATGCATATTGAATTCATTTTTATGCACCTTGGATTTATTTTATGCAAGTTGATTTTATTCTTGGTGTATTTATTTCATTTCTTATGCATGATGAAAAAAAAACTAGGGCTTTGAATGGGGGGCAGCAGCTTGCTGCCGGCCAGCTGCTGCTGCCGTGCTGCTGGGCAGCCCGCTAGGCAGCCTCCCCGCGCGGCGGGTCGGGCCCATTATTGGATGTTGTGGGATTTTTGGGCCGGGCCGGATTTTAAAATTTTAATTGTTTTTAAAATTTTGCGTGCTTAAATTTTGGTAATTTTTATACGCGTATTTTATGAATGGAATTTATTTTTCGTTCAAGCGATATTAATTTTGGAAATTAATATGGTTGATCGAAATTGGTTTGGGTTTTCTTGGCACGATTACCCGGATGGCTAATTTTGGAATTCATGGTTTCCTAATTGGATTGGGAGCAATTTTGCCTGGGCTGGAGGCCCATGGCCCGCACGGTTTTAGAACCATGATTGGCCAAAATTTGGCGATTTCAAAATAATGGCTATGGACGAATGAAATCGGATTAATTCATGCTTTTAACATGCTGTATTGGTTTACATGTACAATTGAATGTGTGGATGGGTGTAAATGGGCCTAATTTTTATTGGGTTGTAATATTCTTTTTTGGTTTTTATGGCCTGCATGTCGTTTTCATTTTATGTAATTTTATTATATATGTTTATTCAAGTGTGAGGCACTTGGCAGTAAGACTGTGGATAGGGAAAACGATATGACCATAAAGTCATCCGTAGTCTATTCCAATCATAGGAATGAATGGAACCAAAGACTATCATTAGCCTGGTTGTATGGCGGTGTCTTACCGGTCATAGAACATGGAATGTCAACTAGGTTAATGGGTACATGCAAAAAGGGCATGGTACTAGATCGATTCACTTGACGGGAATCTACATGGTATAGTATCACAAATGATTCTCATGAAGTACTTGTATGGATCCTTAGACCAGACCATATGATGGTGCTGCATGTGAAGTGGCACACTTTGGTGTACACCAAATAGGCCTGTAAAAGGGTGCCAAGTACGGGTACGTTCGGGTGTGTCAGTAAGCATGGCAGTACTATGGATATGCAGAAAGGAATGTCACTCAGTAGTTTACTGAGACGATATCACCGGCCTCTTGAAGAATGCTACTGATAAGTGTGCGGCCGCACCCAAACAAGATTGGATCTTATTTGTGAGCATCAGTTCATTCGGGTTTTAGTCCGAGAGCCGTTCGTATACGCATCGGTGGAGGAAATCTATACTTGATTTCTGTAGTCTTCTTCTATCTCTTGCGAGATATCTTGGTAAGACATTTATACTCCTCCTTTGTGTTTTGTTTTTTATTTTCACTACTTAAGCTCCCAGGACCCAGATTCGAATAAATCGATGCGTATTTCTGAACTTTTGTCTATCGGTTTCCCATGACGAATCCCAACAGTGGTATCAGAGCGGGCTTTTGATCTGTGGAAATCTTTAACTTGGCGGATCCCATGGTTTAAAATTGGTGTTTTATGGATCAGGACTCTTTCGGTTTTGGTGTTTTATATTTTTTCCCATTTGTTTTTCAAATTGAAATGGATTATGCATATTCGGTTATATGTGTATGTTTTCAATTTGTTTATTTTGTTATGCATGTTGAATTTATTTTTATGCAGCTTGGATTTATTTTATGCAAGTTGATTTTATTCTTGGTGTCTTTATTTCTTTTCTTATACATGATGAAAAAAAAATAGGGCTTTGAAGGGGGGCCAGCAGCTTGCTGCCGGCCAGCTGCTGCTGTCGTGCTGCTGGGCAACCCGCCAGGCAGCAGCTGGGCTGCAGCCTCCCAGCGCGGTGGGCAGGTCCCGTTTTTGGATATGGCGGGATTTTTGGGTCGGGCCGGATTTTAAAATTTTAATTGGTTTTAAACTTCTGCGTGTTTAAATTTTGGTAATTTTTATGCGCATGTTTTATGAATGGATTTTATTTTTCGTTCATGCGATATTAATTTTGGAAATTAATACGGTTAATTGAAATTGGTTCGGGTTTTCTTGGCACGATTACCCGGACGTCTAATTTTGGAATTCATGGTTTCCCAATTGGATTGGGAGCAATTTCGCCTGGGCTGGAGGCCCATGGCCCGCACGGGTTTAGAACCATGATCGGCCAAAATTTGGCAATTTCAAAATAATGGCTATGGACAAATGAAATCTGATTAATTCATGCTTTTAACATGCTTATAAATTACATGTTGTATTGGTTTTCATGTATGATTGAATGTGTGGATGGGTGTAAATGGGCCTAATTTATGTTGGGTTGTAATATTCTTTTTTGGTTTTTATGGCCTGCGTGTCGTTTTCCTTTTATGTAATTTTATTATATATGTTTATTCAAGTGTGAGGCAGTTGGCAGTAAGACTATGGATAGGGAAAACGATATGACCATAAAGTCATCCGTAGTCTATTCTAATCATGGGAATGAATGGAACCAAAGACTATCATTAGCCTGGTTGTAAGGCGGTGTCTTACCGGTCATAGAACATTGAATGTCAACTAGGTTAATGGGTACATGCAAAAAGGGCATGGTACTGGATCGATCCACTTAATGGGAATCTACATGGTATATTATCACAAATGATTCTCGTGTAGTACTTGTATGGATCCTTAGACCAGACCATATAATTGTACTACATGTGAAGTGGCACACTTTGGTGTACACCCAACGGGCCTGTAAAAGGGTGCCAAGTACAGATACGTTCGGGTGTGTCAGTGAGCATGGCAATACTATGGATATGCGGAAGGGAATGTCACTTAGTAGTTTACTGAGATGATATCGTCGGCCTCTTGATGAATGCTACTGATAAGTGTGTGGCCGCACCCAAACAAGATTGGATCTTGTTTATGAGTATTAGTTCATTCGGGGTTTCAGTCCGAGAGCCGTTTATGTATGCATCGGTGGAGGAAATCTATACTTGATTTCTGTAGTCTTCTTCTATCTCTTACGAGATATCTTGGTAAGACATTTATACTCCTCCTTTGTGTTTTGTTTTTGATTTTCACTACTTAAGCTCCTGGGACTCGGATTCAAGGAAATCGACGCGTATTTCAGCACTTTTTTTGGTCGGTTTCCCGTGACGAATCCCAACAAATCTGTCACGGCGTAGTTCTATCGAGCGTACAAAATTCTTCCTAAATAGCCAGCCAGTATTTGAAAGAGAATGGAACTCCTTAATAAGGGGAATTCTCTAGCCAACGAGTATTTGACAAAGAATAGAACTCCATAGTAAGGGGAATTCTCTATCGTGATTTGGGGAGATTGTTAATATCAGAAAAGAAAGGAAAACATAACAACGAAGAGGACAATAACAAAAACAACACAGAGAGAAAATCATTAAGAATTCTAAGAGAGAAAACCATTCTAAGAAAAAAGAGGAAAAGGGAGAAAACTAAAGAAAAACAAAAAGTAAATTCACCAAACATAAAGAGAAACACTTAAGAAACACCTTGAGCGAGAGTTCCTGATCGTGTCATGTTCATTCGGGACTGTTCTCAGGTTGTATTCGGATTGATTTTAGATGTATATTCAAAGTTTCAGAAACGTTCATGAGGTTCTAGGTGGATTCCACCTTTCCAATCCACTTCCGGTCATCAAACAAGCTGGAACATCAAAAAGGTAAATTCTGAGAGGCCTTAAACTCGTACTTTTTTGATTTGTGTTGCGTTTATTTTCTGTATTTTGCAAAAATCTAGAACTGTCTGTTTGATTACAACCGTGCCGCTCTAACTAGAGCCGAGCAGCTATAATAGCTTTGAAACAAAGCTGAGCGACTGTAATACTATAGCCGCACGGCTATGTTCTTTAGGGCAGAAACCCAAAACCCTAAATCGATCAAAAGTAGTCATTTTTCCATTTCAATCATTTTGTTATGAATTATTTCGGTGAAATCACATCCGTTACACTCAGAATCATGGTTTTCGGTTTTCCAATAACGTTGATGTGAGATTTCTGGTTTCTTTGATTTCGATTTCTGAAATTTGGGGTTGTTCGATCCAAATCGGATCCACTATCCAGCTTTAGCGGACCCCAGGTTCCTCGAAGTCCTTAGAAATCATTGAAAACGATTGAAACAATGTTTACAAAATCGAAGAAAACCAATTTCAAATTTTAGATACTACAGCCGCACGGCTATAGTGGCTATAGCCGCGTGGCTCTAACTAGAGCCGCATGGCTATAGTTTCTAGAAGGAGGTAGAATCACGGGACGACTCCCACGGACATTGTCGCATAATGCTATCTTCAGAATCAAACCTGTTTTTGATGTGTTTATTGTTTTAGACCTTAGATGAATGTTTGGAATTAGGAAACTGTAAGCGTCGGGTTTTCCCGACCGCTATAAGGAGAATTCCTGTATTACCTATGGAGCGGACGGACTCGAATCCGATTTGAAAATGACTGGATTGTCACCTGGAGTGTCCCAAAGGTCTTGAAAACCAAGCTATCCGCGATCCGAAACCCCCGGGAAGGTCTCCCGAGTGATTTTTAGGATTTAGGGCGAGCGTCAGATTTTCGAGAATTTTGCCCCGACTCTAGCTTTTAAGCTAAAGCCGAGCAGCTCTAGTCAGAGCAACTTGGCTCAACAGAAGAGATATATGGGCGAAATTTTAGGAAGTCAAGTGGCACATTAATTGTTTGAAATGATATGGGTGGAGAGTATAAAAAGAAAAGAAAAAAAAATCAAATCAGAGGAGGGGGGTTAGTAATCTTGGGAAAAAAAAACTTTGAAAACCGAACACAGAGAAAAAAAAAAAGAAAAAGGGGAGAAGGGAACCGAGAGATGGAGGACTGAGAAACAACAAAGTTAAGCCCTAAAACTAATCCTTAAACTTTAATAACAAGCTTATTAACCTTTGCACATTGATTCGGGATTGTTTCGGATTGATTTCGGATTGTTTCGGATCGTTTCGGTTTTCGGCCGGTTGAGCTTCCAAGGCAAATTTCAAGCTTTCAATCCATTTCTTGATGTTCAAAGCATCAAAACAACATCAAGGTAAACTCTGATAGGCCTTAAACCTGTGTGCATTGCTTTTTCCTTGCGTTTTCTTCAGTTTTGCAACTTTTAGAAACTGGATTTCCCGAATAGAGCCGTACTGCTCTGTTCTTCATAAACACAGCCGTACGGCTCTATTCTACAGGGGCAGATTCCCGATTTGTCCCGATCGGCCGAAAATAGTCCATTTTCCATTTTGTGCATTCTTTTGTGATCGATTTTGGCCCAAATTCGTCCGTATGTGGTAAAGTTTTGGTTTTCGAATTTTTGCACGTACAGATATTAGGGTTTTCGGTTTTTTCGGGGTTTTATTTTCTGAGTTTCGGGGTTGTTTGATCCGAAACGGATCCATAGTTCAGCATTAGCGAACCCCCGAACCCTATAAAATTCCCGGAAAATATTGAAAATGTGCAAAACGGTATTTTCACAGAAGTAAGAAAACCAATTTTCTGAGGTTTCGGGAATTACAGCCGCACGGCTATAATTACAACCGTACAACTATAGTTTCTAAAATAAAATAGAGTCGCGAAATGACCAGTACGGACGTTGTCGCACGGTGCTATTTTCGAATGCAAATTGTTTTTGGTGTGTTTACTGCTTTTTGGACTCTAGATGGATGTTGGAATTAGGAAACCCGTATGAACGGAACCCTGGATTCCGAGATAACAGACCCGCTGAAAAGGAAATTTGCATGTAACCGAGCCAATTGTTTTCAAACGAATGATTTTTCAGCACAAAAATTACAGGGCGTTTCAAAACCGTTTTCCAGGTCTAACCGGCCCGACCGGTCGGGTCGACCCGGTTACCCCCTAAGTGCATGCCCTCGTTTCCTAAATTCCCAATTCTGTCCTATTTGAGTCCTATCTGTGTATGCAATATAAACTGTGCTAACCGTCTATTTTGTAGCATTTATCTTGCTTTTATTTTCTTTTTTTTTTTTATGTAATTGATTGATTTCGTATATATTTAGGCGGTTGTAATTTTTAGATATTCGTGTACTTAGGTGATTGTAATGAGAGGACGAGGGTTTTTATCTTTTATTCGATTGGGTTGTATAATCGGCCTCTACTATTTTCTTGTATATTTTGGATGTATGCTTTATTTTTCTGCAATTTATTTTCTGCATTTTGATTTAGCATCGACTGATTAAAATAAACCAAATGGGATAGGGAAAGATAATAAAGCGAATTAAATATGGTAATATAAACTGTAAAGTGAAAGCAAGCTAGAGGTTAAAGTAAGTCACTTTCCCGAATCCTAAATCTCTGGATTAGGCACAGTAGTCTACCCTCGGTAGGGAGCTATACTGGAATTTCCCAGATGAGCTGATCCGGGTGACGACTCTGTCACTGATCTTGGAATTTAAGTTTCAAGGTCTTTAAGTTAAAACGGGAAAATATTTTCTACAAAGAAATTTTCAAATCAAATCAATGGTTTTCCTTCCAAAAACGAAACGAAAACGTTTTCCCTGGCTCACTCCGCCACGTTCCTTGCTTTTTTTGTTTTTTGAAAAAGTTCGTCCGCTCACAGTGGTGACTCTACTGGGAGGATCAGGTTTCTTAAAAAGTTTTCATAAAACTTAAGGAGCTTAGGCAACTATCGAAATTTAACCTCGCTTGCAGTCACTTCACTATTTCATATTACCATATTTGTTTACACTTTGCATATCATGACATTTTCTTCTTCTCAATCCCTCCAGCACACTGATCAACCCTATTTACCCAAGAAGGTGGACTACCTCTACCGCTAGGATTGGAGACACCCGATAGGGTAAACCACTTATAGCACCGTATGACCTTACATCGTGTTCTACGGTGGGGAAGTGTATATTCGCTATGGGAACCTGTACGACCCTTGGTTTTGACTTTGACCCACATGTAATGACTTAGCAACTTCCCCTAGGATTACCAAAACTTAAAATTCAAAATGAACATTGAGTGTACACCTTTGGTATCCCCCGTTGATGCCAAAGAGACCCAACACCTAGGAAGAATGCAAGACCAATCGAAAGGAGAAATAAGGTCGGAAGGAGCGCATATTTTTGCTTGTGCTAACGTTTGTTCCGTGGTGTTTTCTATTTAACTTTTCATGAAGCATCAAACATGCATGGATTTCATGTGTCATTCTAACCACATCTTTATGCAGCCATTTTTGAACATCGACATATGTGTGACACTAATCATATCTTCATGTAGCCATGACATTTTTATTTGTATGCCATTTACATCTCACGTGCGACATTTCCACGAAGCATACACGACATCACTTCATTTGCCATGCATTTTTAACCATATTTTCATGCAGCCACTTGCATTTTGCATGACATACACATCCATATCATTTCATCTCATCCAATAAAGGATGTTCCAAGTGTGTTCCTCATGACCATTTCGTTTCATAACATATCGGGTATCCCAAAACTACCCATATTCCACCCCGTGCGCCGGATTGCACTCGGCCATCTCACAAGTATCATGTCATTCAATATAAGAGCACAATGGTCCTAGATTTATTTCCGTGTGGTGGTTCATGTGATGTCATCACATGGCATCATACGCATCCTAGATTTATTTCTGTGTGGTGGTTCACGTGATGTCATCACATGGCATCATACGCACATTCATCATTGGTGTTCCGGTGATGCCGAAATCCTGTTTGCACATTATGGTTCACATCGGACCATTTCATAACATCATGAAATCATTCAAGGTACTCCCCGAGTACCAGATTAGCACACATATAGGGGCATTTTCATGACATTATCAAAATCATGTAAGGTGTTCCACGAATGCCAAACCTCTATCCGTGTTTCAAGTTGCACGCGACTTTTCTGCAATATCATTTCATATCGCTTGCCTCAAAGGCATTAGAACTCTATCTGTGGAATAGTCCCCACGCAACCATTCCATTTCATGTCATTTGACCTACAAAGCATTGAAACTATGCCCGTGTGTCGGTACATACGCGACCATCTCACGACAATTCATTAGGTGCTCCAAAGGCGCCGAACCTCTGTCTATGTGGCGGCTCACACAAGACATTATTGCATTATTTTGTATGACATTGGGCACTCTTGGGATGTCCCAAATAAAGGAGATTAAATACACAAATTTCATTCTCATGTCCATCCTGATTCACGAAGTATTATCCAAGCATCATTCTCGATGACATCACGTCATTCATTTACCATCCATAACTCTCCGCTTGTGATGTAGGACCATACACATGTGAGACTAGAAAAGGCTAAAGCACTATAAAGACAGTTCACAGAGTAAGCTGGATCGACCAAGGATAAGGTCTCAAGCTTTGAGGGCTGTTGGGGAACAGAGAACAATAGTGACTGATAGTGATTCTGATTCCAGAGAGGAAGTGGAAATGGCTAATCAAACACCAAGTCTTGCTGAAGCCCTGAAGGATTTCCTGAGATCCTTGGATTTTTGTGACTTACTGAAAGAAGAGATGTGGGTTGTTGTAAGGGAGAGTGGGGAAATCAGAACCAGTAGGCTAGGAAAGGAAAAGGTGGATAAGTCTTCTTAGTACGGGGCTGATGTCTCAGCCAGTGTAGAAAAGCTGTAAGAGATTGAGGCAACCATGGAAAAGAAGATGAAGGCGAAATACTCTGAGTTGGATGAAGTAGTCACCGAACTGAAGAAAGGGGCCAACATCGGCCTGGGCTCCAAGAGAGGAGTGAATGTAGATGCAATGATCAACAAGGGCATTGAGACCTTCCCTATTGGGTTTCAAGTGTCAAAGGTTCCTTCTTATAAGGGGATTGGTTCACCGGAGGCTCATGTGAACCTTTATGCACAGGTTATGCTGACGGCAAGTGCCACTAAGCAGAAGCTAATTAACTTCTTCTCGACTACACTCGAGGGGGGTGCACTGAGCTGGTATAACTCTTTGTCTGAAGATGTGCAGTCAGACTGGGAGGCCTTATCAGCATCCTTCATCAAATATTACAGCTTCAACACCAAGTTCCAGGTGAAGCTGTATGACCTGGAAAGGGTTAAGCAACAACAAAATGAATCCTTTGATGCTTATTATCAGAGATGGATGAACAAGATGATTCTGCTAAGGAACCACCCCGATGAGGATGAGTTGATCCAGAAGTTGATTGATGGTAGTCGGGACATTTTCAGGAACAACATGAAGTTCCACTCTTTCAGTGAACTCAACAAACTATATAGTATGGTAATGAAAATTGAGAGAGATGAAGAAGAAAGGGCAGTAAACCAAAGGGGCAGCAGACACTCCGGGTACAATTCCGGTTATCGGTCGAACTAGTGCAGCTGGATCAGGTAGTGGGTCCAGGTCTGGTGCTGCAAGCAAGGGCGGTTAGTTTTTAGAGGGTAAACAAGCAGGGGTTGCCGTCTTGTCTCAGCAATGAGGCAACCAAGGCAGAAATCTAGATAGTCAAGGCTTATCACCCTGGGCCTTCTCCTTGGCTAAGATCTTCGCCAAGTGCAGAAATGGCTAAGACAAGGATAACTTTTGTACCTACCACGTCATGGTGGGGCATAGAACCAACAAGTGTTATAAGCTGAGGGATGCGATCCAGAAGCTGATCGATGAGGGGAATCTATAAGAGCCTGCCAAACCTAGCACTAAGATGAATCCACTGCTAGTATTTGAAAGGCAGGTTAATATGGTACAGTCGGGGCTACCGGATAATTTCATCTTCGCCCAGGTCCTACAGGTAAACCCTATGGTACAGTCCGTGATGGCCCATAAAATAGGGGCAAAGTTAGAATGTGAAGAGTTGACAGAGTGAAAAAAGGTAAAGCCAGTGAGTTTGGATGATCTAGACTCCGAAGATGAGTACGAAGAGTATGGTTTCAGTGAGATAGTTAAGCCTCCGATTGCGAAGGAGCAGAGGGTACCCGAAGTCTGAAATGTAACAAGGAGTGGTAGGGTTTACCAGCTAGTGGTTCAACAGAGTGACAAGGTTCCAGTAACTGGGTCAGGCAGCATGTTAGTGCCGAAAGAAGTAGAAAAGGAAGACCTGGTTATCTCATAATTGAAAAACAATCCAGCACAGGCCAGTTTGTGGCATTTGTTGCTAACTTCCAAGGAACACAGAGCAGCACTGGTTAGAAAGCTATCTGAAATCGAAGTTTCTCCAGTTGCATCTCCGGAGACCATGTGTTGCTTGCTAAAAGGACCTGCCACACAGAGGAAGGGCTCATAACAAAGCCCTTTATGTAAAGGTCAACATCATGGATCGAATCATGCCGTGCATGATGGTAGATGAAGGGTCTGCCCTGAGCATATGTCCATTGAAAATGTTGCCATTTCTAGGTCTGAATGAAGATAGCCAAAAAAAGTCCTCCACTATGATTAGGGCTTATAATGATTTGAAGAGGACCGTGATTGGGACTTTTGAGACTAAAGTAGAAGTGGGACCAGTCAAGTCGACGGTCATTTTTACTGTGATTGACATTCCAGTTACATTCTCCTTACTGTTAGCGAGGCCTTGTTTCCATCCGTTAGAGGGTGTTCCTTCAACTCTGCATCAAAAGGTTAAGTTTTCAATAGGGGGTGAAGTTGTGACAGTCGAGGTAGACTTCCAGTCCATGATTGCTGCAGTTAGTGAGGAGACCATACCTTTCGGCGATTTCCAAGTTGCCATGGTCAGTGAGGAAGAGACCACGGATGCTCCAATGGTCATATGTGAGAATTATATGCTAGAATGGTTGTCTAAATACCTTCGCAGGCATGATTTTGTTCCAGGTATGGGACTCGGGGCCAATCTACAAGGTGTGCCCTAATTTAACATTGATTCTGGGAAGCCGAGGCAATTTGGATTAGGCTACACGGCTGAGGTGTCTGAGCAGAAAAATCTGAGAAAAGGAAAGAATGACAAGCCCATGATGAAGCCATTCATTAAGGCTGGCGCACAACTATACAAGGGGCAAACTGAACCAGTGAAGGTCGGGAGCATCGAACTCCCAGGCTTTGAGATATTTTCCAATGTTATAGACTTTGAAAAGAGACAGGAGGAGCCAGTTGCATCGGTAATAGTGGAGGAGGCAGTTGTTGAGCCTGTCATGCCCCATGAGAAACCATCTGAAGTAATGGCAGAAGCAGTGGAAGTGGCCAAGGAGAAAGCTGAAGAGAAAGTCTGTAATGAGTCTGTGAAAGCAATTTCGGAGGCACTGACTACCACCTTAGGTAAGGCATTTGAAAAGTCTAAAGAGGGATCCACTAAGGAGTTGATGACCAAGGCGGATTTGGATTCTGTGATTGCCGAGATAGCAGGTATCATAATGAAAGCCAAGGCACAGGTGGCTGAGATCGAGAAGACTATTCTTCCTGCTGAATAGGGATCTGAAGTTGCTGCTGACCTAGACAACATCCTGGAGCTGAACGAGGATACTGAAGAAGTTCAAGGCCCTCCACCTGTGGAGGATGAAAATCATTTTGTTGTATCTGTTTCTTCTCTTTTTGATGTGAACGATGTACTTTTTAACAAGTTTAATGTAATGAAATCCCAGTTTCTTACTTGTGTGATGTTTATCTTGATAATTCTATGCATGCATTTGAATCACCATTAAGCATATTTAGCATTCATGACACTGCATTACATGAAATTAACATAAGTACAGATGAAAACCCCAAAATGGTATTCATTTCACACGAACTAAAATCTGAAGAATAAAGAGAATTGGCAAGAATACTACAAAAACATGTTAAGGCTTTCGCTTAGTCATACAAAGATATGCTAGGGGTCGACACAAAAATAGTAGTTCACAAGATTCCAACAGATCCCAGATTCAGACCAATAAAACAGAAATTAAGATGGCTAAGACCAGAATAGGCTGCATTAGTGAAGGAAGAGTTGGCTAAGCAGATTGAAGCAAAGTTCCTTGAGGTGGTGGAATACACAGAATGGTTAGCCAACATTGTGCCAGTGCCTAAGAAAGATGGATGGGTCAAAGTGTGTGTCGATTACAAGGACTTGAATAAGGCATGCCCGAAAGATAATTTCCCCTTACCTCACATTTATGTTTTAATTGACATTGCAGCTGAAGCAGTAATGTACTCTTTTATGGTTGGATTTTCAGGATATAACCAGATCTTAATGGATGTTGTTGATAAAGTGAAAACGTCCTTCATCACAGAATGAGGCACCTTCTGCTATAGGGTAATGCCCTTCGAGTTGAAAAATGCTAGAGCTATTTACCAGAGGGCTGTCACAACATTGCTGCATGACATGATTCATAAAGAAGTGGAGGTGTATGTTGATGACATGCTTGTTAAATCAATGACTCGGGAGGAGCACCCTGCTATCCTGGATAGATTTCTTACACGCATCAAGGAATACAACCTGCGACTTAAACCCAAGAAGTGTATATTTAGGGTTACATCAGGAAAGCTACTGGGCACATGGTCAGCCAAAGGAGAATAGAGATGGACCGAGACAAAATCAAAGCCATCTAAGATATGCCAGCTCTAAATACAGAAAAAGAGGTCCGATCATTCTTCGATTCATTGCAATATGTCAGTTGTTTCATAGCACGCTTAACTTTAGTGTGTAAGCCGATTTTCAAGCTGCTAAGGAAAGATCAGCTGATTGTATAGGATGACAGGTGCCAGTTGGCTTTCGAAAATATCAAAGCTTACCTGGTAAATCCACCAATTCTCGCTCACTAACTCCGGGAAAGCCTTTGATTTTGTACTTGGATGTTGAAGACTCCTTTATAAGGGTAATGCTAGCACAGGAGCAGGATAGAAGGAAGGAGTACCTTATCTACTACCTCAGCAAGAAGTTGCTAGAATATGAAACCAAGTACTCACTGGTAGAGAAGACATGTGTGGCAATGATTTGGCTGGCTAAGAAGTTGTGCCACTACTTTTAGTCATACAAGGTACAAGCCGTAGCTAAAGTGGATCCAATGAAATAACTATACGAAGAACCGGTGTTGGTTGGAAAATTATCCAGGTGGCTACTACTTTTATCAGAATTCGACATTGAGTACAGCACTAGAAAAACCATCAAAGGGCGAGCTGTGGTAGAATTCCTAGTAAACCAGCCACTAGAACCGGACTGCGCAGAGAATTTGGAGTTCCCTGATGAACAGTTGGCTGTAGTGGAAATAAGGAGATGGGTTATGTGCTTCGATGGTGATATAAACAAAAAGGGCGCTGGAATTGGGGTGATCATAGCGACACCAGATGGCGAGATCATTCTGCTGTCAAAGAGGTTGGACTTCTCCATAACCAACAACGGGGGAGAATATGAGGCATGCTTATTCGGAATGGAAGCTCTCCTGACACTACGGGCAGACAATGTCTTGATCACCGAAGATTCACTCTTGGTGATTAGGCAGGCACAAGGCGACTGGGATTTGAGAGAAGAAGCCTTGCGACCCTACTTAGAACTGTTGCAGTACATGAGAGGGTTATTTGACCAGTGCAAGTTCAGACATGTTCCCAGAGAAGAAAATAAAATGGCAGATGCACTAGCAACCTTATCCTCCATGTGGGAAGATCCAGAAAAGACACAGATATGGCCTCTAGTCATAGCAACTTCCAGGCATCCCTGATTTGATATGCATGAAGTGATGGAGTTAACAACCGAGGAAAAGCTATGGTTCTTTGACATTTATCGGTATATGAAAGAGGGAAAGTACCCAGAAGAAGCTAGTATTGCTGACAAGGTTTCATTAAGAAGATTAGCGAGCCAGTTCAGAATCTTTGAGGATAAGCTGTACAAGAGAACTGCAAACGGAGTTCTTCTGAGGTGTTTGATAGAATGAGAAGCAGAAACTGTAATGTAGCAAGTACATATAGGGTCCTGCGGGCCGTATATGAATGGGATCGCCATGGCGAGAAAGATAATGAGACATGGATACTTTTGGATGACAATGCAGTCTAATTGTGTAAAGGAGGTAAAAAGATGTCACGAGTGCCAAATCTATGCAGATATCCGTCATCTACCACCACTAGAACTACAGAACCTAGCATCTCCTTGGCCATTCTAGGCATAGGGGATTGACATGATCTCTTGCAGCATCTAATGGGCATAAATTCATAGTGGTTGCAGTCGACTATTTCTCAAAATGGGTAGAAGCTGAATCTTTCTCCAATGTGATAGCTAAGCAGATGATCAAGTTTATTCAGAAGAACATTCTCACTCGATACTGAATCCCTCATCATGTTGTGACTGATAATGGAGTACAATTCCAAGGGGCAACAACTAAGTTATTCCCAGAACATGGCATTGAGCATCATAGGTCTTCTCCATACAGACCACAGGCCAATGGTGCAGTGGAGGCTACCAAGAATTCAATCAAGAAGATCTTATCAAAGATGGTAACCACCTACAGAGACTGGGTTGATAAACTACCATATGCACTTTGGGGTTATAGAACCAGTGTCAGAATAGCGACTGGTGAGACTCCCTATGCCTTGGTGTATGGGGTGGAAGCAGTGTTGCCAGTGGAAATGGAACTCAAGTCACTCAAAGTAGCTTTTGAAGCCCAGCTACCAGAAACGGGATGGGCTCAGGATAGATACGAGCAGTTGGCGGTGTTAGATGAAAAGCGGTTGAAAGCACTGGATCATCTACAGATTCATTAACGCAGAATGGCCAGAGCTTATAATCGAAATGTGAAGTATCCCAGACAGCAGCTGAAAGTTGGGGATCTGGTTCTGAAATAGTTAAGGCCTACAAATGTGGATGCTCACGGGAAATTCAGACCGAATTGGAAGGGCCCTTATGTGTTGAAGAAATTGCTGTCGAAGGGTGGTGTAAGCATCGCAGACATGGATGGGAATGAATTCGCATACCCTGTCAACCAAGACCACCTAAAGCTCTACCATGTTTAAAAAAAAAAAGTCTGCTAGGCTGAAAACTCAAAAAGAGCGGTCTAGGCAAAAGTTAAGACATGAGAGAAAATGATCAGTCAAAAAATCTGAAAGGGACGGCTGGTGATGGATTTTGGCTTTGTGTGGAGTGTATACAATTTTGGGACCAATCTTTTCAAATGTACTCGTCTTGATTTTATCAATAAAGTGAAGTGTTTGTTTAAATATATTTGTGTGGTTATGTCAAATGCATAAACAAAGTTATCTTGCTTAAACATCCATTCAAGGAAAGCACCTTGCATTTAACTGGTTGAACATATCACGTTATTTAACAATGGAAATGTACTAAATACATACAATCTGAAATCTTTTATCATCCTCCAAATCTAATTCATCTTTCCAAAGAGCAACAGTGGTTGTCTGAGAACTTGACTGTTGAAGAAATCAAACCGGCTTCTAACAAGAAATTGAACCCTAATGCTGTTCCATATAGCATTTTTCTGCATCATGTCATCACCAGAAGCATGATGGATCAAGTGGTCATGGTGCCATTTCAGTCGGTCTTTGCTCATCTTAAGTTGTAAAAAAAAAAAAAAAAAAGAGCTCGCTAAGGTGAAAACTGAAAAGGCACCTCAGGCAAAAGTTAAAGCAGCTCGTTGGGCTGAAAACCAACATTGGGCAACCCAGGAAAAATTTAGAGCACTTCTAGATTCATAGGTCACAGGGGCAGAAGGATAGAACCTCTCCACCGTTTCCCCATAGGAATCTTTACAGTATCCTCTAGCAGGATTCTCCACATTACTCCCCAGTGGAACATTTACAAGGGACACCAAGATCTTTTCCCCAGCAATTGTCATGCATCCCCAGCAGTCATCTCATTTCCTCAGCAGTCTTCATATATTTTCACCAAGGAAAAGCTTCATGTGAAATGTGTCTTCAACCAGCCGGGGCAAAACGTACCTTCCCCAGTAGAAATGATAAACATCAATATTAACAAACAACAAGAAATGCATCCTTTAGGATCCACATGCATATGCATCATCATGCATACATACGCAACATATACAGAGCATTCATCCCTAGCTAGTCTTCATTCTTGATCGAAGGGGCAAATTTTTCTTCAAATCTCTCGATCAAGGAATGAAGACTCGCTATTTCAAGTGCAGGAATCCGTTATCATTGTCTCAGACATGGATAGATCCCCAGCAGATTCGCCTCGGGTAACATAGACCCAGTATCGGCCCAGATTGGCTTCATTCCAGATCCACAGCCAACCTCGCCTCGGGTAACATAGACCTGATATCGGCCCAGATCTGCTCCATTATAAATCCCCAGCAGATCCGCCTCGGGTAACATAGACCCAGCATTGGCCCAGATCGGCTTCATTCTAGATCCCCAGTAGATCCGCCTCGGGTAACATAGACCCGGTATCGGCCCAGATCGGCTCCATTCCAGATCATCACCAACCTTGTCTCGGGTAACATAGACTCGGTATAGGCCCAGATCCATTCCAGATCCCTAGCAGATTTGCCTCGGGTAACATAGACCCGGTATCGGCTTAGATCGGCTCCATTCCAGATCCCTAGCAGATCCGCCTCAAATAACATAGACCCATTATCGGCCTAGATCGGCTCCATTTTATATCATTACCAACCTCGCCTCGGGTAACATAGACCCAGTATCGGCCTAGATCGACTCCATTCTAAATCCCTAGTAGAACAACCTTGGGTAACATAGACCTAGTATCGGCCCAGATCAGCTTCATTCCAAATCCTCAGCAGATTCGCCTCGGGTAACATAGACCTGGTATCGGCCCAGATCGGCTCCATTCCAGATCATCGCCAACCTCGCCTCGGGTAACATAGACCTGGTATCGGCCTAGATCGGCTTCATTCCAGATCCCCAGCAGATCCGTCTCGGGTAACATAGACCCTGTATCGGTCCATATCAGCTCCATTCCAAATCCTCAGCAGATCGGCCTCAGATAACATAGACCCGGTATCGGCCTAGATCAGCTCCATTCCAAATCCCAAACAGATCCGCCTTGGGTAACATAGATGCATTATTGGCCTAGATTGGCTCCATTCCAGATCATCACCAACCTCGCCTCGGGTAACCTAGACCTTGTATCTGCTTATTTCACCACCAACCTCGTCTCGGGTAACCTAAACCCGATATCGGCTTATTTCACCACCAACCTCACCTCGGGTAACCTAAACCCGATATCGGCTTATTTCACCACCAACCTCGCCTCGGGTGACCTAAACCTGGTATCAACTTATTTCACTACCAACCTCACCTCGGGTAACCTAAACCCGGTATCGTCTTATTCCCCGGGTATCGGCTTATTCCAACTCATCACTGCAGCTCAGGTATGTCTTTCTTTCCTTTCGCTTACAGCGCTTTCATTCGCGTTCTAAATTTCCCCTCAGGTAACCTAAACCTAGTATCAGGTATTGTGTTTGATCACGCGAGGGGCAGCTATAAGAGCTGGGTTTTCCCGACCTCTATAAGGAGAATTCCTGTACCTCTGGAGTGGACAGACTCGAATCGGATTTAAAAACGACTGGAATGTTGCCAGAAGAGATATATGGGTGAAATTTTAGGAAGTTAGGCGGCACATTAATTGTTTGAAATGATATCGGTGGAGAGTATAAAAAGAAAAGAAAAAAAAAATCAAATCAGAGGAGGGGGGTTAGTAATCTTGGGCAAAAAAAAACTTTGAAAACCGAATACAGAGAAAAAAAAAAGAAAAAGGAGAGAAGGGAATCAAGAGCTAGAGGAGTGAGAAACACCAAAGTTAAGACCTAAAACTAATCCTTAAACTTTAATAACAAGCTTATTAACCTTTGCACATTGATTCGGGGATTGTTTTGGATTGATTTCAGATTGTTTCGGATCGTTTCGGTTTTCGACAGGTTGAGCTTCCAAGGCAAATTTCAAGCTTTCAATCCATTTCTTGACTGTCAAAGAATAAAAAAAACATCAAGGTAAACTCTGAAAGGCCTTAAACCTGTATGTATTACTTTTTCCTTGCGTTTTCTTCATTTTTGCAACTTTCGGAAACCGGATTTCCTGAATAGAGCCGTACACAGCTGCATGGCTATGTTTATGATGAACAGAGCCGTACGACTCTGTTCTACAGGGGTAGATTCCCGATTTGTCCCGATCGGCCGAAAACAGTCCGTTTTCCATTTTGTGCATTCTGTTGTGATCGATTTCAACCCATATTCGTCCATATGTGGTAATTTTTGGTTTTCGGATTTTTGTACATACGGATATTAGGGTTTTCGATTTTTTCGGGGTTTTATTTTCTGAGTTTTGGGGTTGTTCGATCCAAAGCGGATCCGTAGTTCAGCATTAGTGGACCCCCGAACCCTATAAAATTCACGGAAAATATTGAAAACGTGTAAAATGGTATTTTCACAAAAGTAACAAAACCAATTTTCTCGAGTTCTAGGAATTATAGCTGCAAGTCTGTAATTATCGCCGTACAGCTGTAGTTTCTGTAATAAAACAGAGCCGTGAAATGACCGATACGAAAGTCGTCGCGTGGTGCTATTTTTGAATGTAAATTGGTTTTGGCGTGTTTACTGCTTTTTGGACTCTTGATGGATGTTCGAATTAGGAAACCCGTGCAAACGGAACCCTGGATTCTGGGATAACAAACCCGCTGAAAAGGAAATTTGCTTGTAACCGAGATAATTGTTTTCCAAAAAATGATTTTTCAGCACAAAATTTACAGGGCGTTTCAAAACCGTTTTCTAGGTCTAGCTGGTCCGACCGGTCACGTCGACCCGGTTACCCCCTAAGTGCATGCCCCCGTTTCCTAAATTCCCAATTTTGTCTGATGTGAGTCCTATCTGTGTGTGCAATATAAACTGTGCTAACCGTCTGTTTTGTAGCATTTATCTTTCTTTTATTTTCTTTTTTTTTTTTAATGTAATTGATAGATTTCATGTATTTTTAGGCAGTTGTAATTTTTAGATATTCATGTACTTAGGGGATTGTAATGTGAGGACGAGGGTTTTTATCTTTTATTCGATTGGTTGTATAATTGGCCTCTACTATTTTCTTGTATATTTTGGATGTATGCTTTATTTTTCTGCAATTTATTTTCTGCATTTTGCTTTAGCATCAGCTGATTAAAATAAACCAAATGGGATAGTGAAAGATAATAAAGGGAATTAAATATGGTAATATAAACTGTAAAGTGAAAGCAAGCTAGAGGTTAAAGTAAGTCACTTACCCCAACCTTCAATCTCTGGATTAGGTACAATAGTCTACCCTCTGTAGGGAGCTATCCCGGAATTTCCCGGATGAGCTGATCCGAGTGGCGACTCTGTCACTGATCTTGGAATTTACGTTTCGAGGTCTTTAAGTTAAAATGGGAAAATCTTTTCTATAAAGAAATTTTCAAATAAAATCAATGGTTTTCCTAATTCAAGATAAACAAAACCCGTTTTCCATAAAAAAAAAAAAAAAAAAAACCAAAAAAGAAACAAAAACGTTTTCCCCGGCTTGCTCCGCCGCGTTCCTTCCTTTCTTTCTTTTCGAAAAAGGCCGTCCGCTTACAGAAACCCAAACGAATGGAACCTCGAGTTCTAGGATACCCGACCCACTGAAAAAGTAATTTGTATGTAGTCGAGCCAAACTATTTTCAAAATGGTTTTCCATGTGTAATCGAGTAAGTCGCTCGGACTTTTCGGTTATCCCCTAAATGCATGCCCCTGTTTCTTGGAAATCCCATTCCATCCTGTTTTGAGTCCTGCTTGTGTTTGTGCTATAATTGTGCTAACCCATTTGTTTTGTAGCTTTTTATTTCTTTTTATTTTATTTTGGATCTATTTGATTGATTATCCGTGTATCCTAGGCGACTGTAATTTTTTAGATATTCATGTATTCTAGGCGATTGTATTGGTGAGGATGAGAGTTTTTCTCTTTTTGGGTTGTAATAAGTGGCCTCTATTTTCTTTTGGTTTGTTTTGGATGTATGGTTTGTATCGCTGTACTTTAATTTTATGCAATTTATTTCTATCATCTGAATGAGCATGGGCCTAATAACGAAAGATAAAATGGATAGAGAATAAGTGAGTAAAATATTGTCATATGAACTTATAAATGAATGCAAGCTTGAGGTTGAATAGGTAAGTGATGCAATTGAAGAAAAGGCTTTGTTGTTCTTGGAAAAATGGCAAAACCGTAATTAAGTTCAAGTTGCTGTTGTCAGTCGTTCATGTTTTCGAACCCAAATTTTATTAGAAACGGGCCAACGATCAAAACACACTGCTTATGCTGTGATGTCCCACTTTTTGTCCCCTCAAAAACGCGATTTACTGTTTTTTAGGCCTTTTCGGGAAGTTTTCAGTTTTGGTTTCTTTTTTTCCTTTTTGGTTTTGGTTTCTTTGTTTGCTTAGAACTCTGTTTAGGGTGGGATTTTTTATTTGGAGTAGGTTTAGTCGCAGCCTATAAATAGGCTTTTAATTTTCAATTGTAATAAGTTTTTGATATTGTATAATTTTGGAATTATTTCCTATTTCCCTGCATTTGTGAGTTTATGCGAAAATTCAACTAGTAGAACACCGATATTTGGCATCGTGCATGATCAACGGATTTAGGTATCATCATTCGAAGTTTTCACTGCATCAGTTGGTATCAGAGCCTAAACCTTAAACATCACCATGCCGCCGAAGAGAGAGCGCAAACTGGATAAAGTTGCGGGATAGGAAGATATGAACTGATTAGAGTAGAGATTAGAACAACACTTCGATGCCCTAATAGACCAGAAGATAGAGACTATTATGGATCGATTAGCAGACCGTATGGATGAGCTGTTCATAGCTCTTATGAGGGTGAATCCCCAACAAAGTAGGAACCCTAATTTGAGAAACCTGCAGCATTAGAATCCATTTGTTGAGTTGGCCGAGGAGGACGAAGATGATTCTGGTGATAGTGAACCCTACCAGCACAGACGTCCTGTCTAGATGGAGGATCGGTGTTGGGAGTCAGGTTTAAGAATGGAGATCCTTGAGTTTTGAGGTACTCTCCAACCAGAAGAATTCCTTGATTGGTTGGCGACGGTAGAAGAAGTACTTGAATTTAAGGGAGTCCCGGAGGATAAGAGAGTACCACTGGTAGCTACAAGGCTGCGAGATCGGGCGATGGCATAGTGGATGCAGTTGAAATAGACTAGGCTGCGGATGGGCAAACCACGGATTATAACCTGGGAAAAGATGAAGAAGTAGATTAGGGCCACCATTTTGCCCTTAAATTTCCAGTGACTGATGTATCAAAGGTTGCAGAATTTGAAGCATGGTAGTTGGTCAGTTGATGAATACACAACTGAGTTTTACCAGTTGATTGCTAGGAGTGATATAATAGAGACGGATGAATAGTTAGTGTCGAGGTATATTGAAGGATTGAGGGAGTAGATTAGGGAGGCTATTAATGACTTTGAACCGTTACATATTTCTGATGTGCACCAACAGGCCTTGCGGCTTGAGAAGAGATTGTAGCGTCGTAATTTTGGATTTCCTAAGGGTAGAGATGGTAGTGTTGGGATTCATCATTGGAAAAGTAATGTGGCACAGCGGAAAATACACCTTTTAAAATTTCCTAGAATCCACCTATCGTGTCCAATTACCATTGATTAGAATGAAAACAATTTGAATCAAGAGAGATTAACTCACCGGATTCGCCTCCTCTAGAGACTGCTGCATAATCATTTCTTGAAACTGTGATCTTCAAAGTCTGGTGCACGACCAACTATTGAGCGGGAACCGGTGCTAGCCGAAGACATAAAGGAATGGAGGATTAATGCTGGGATTTTCGTCTATTTGGGGCTGCTCTTGGTGGCTGAAATTTCCAGCAATTAATTAGAGTTGAATTAGGTTTTTCCTCCTTAAGTGTGCCCTTATATAGACACCTTGTCTAATTGGGTTTTAATTAGGTTAATTAAACCCAAGCCCACTAGGATTATAATTACATAAATAAACTTTAATTAAAAAGTATATACTATGTAATTTAATTCCATTTGGCTAAATTTAATTACCCCTAAATAAAATTAAATCACACTTAAGTAAATACAATACATGTATTTAATTTTCCTACTTAGGAAAATTATTTAATTAATTGTTTACTTTATGTAATTCAATTAATTAATAAATTAATTAATGACATTATGTAAAGTTAATAATTAAATTAAATTCAACCCAATGTTAATTAATTATCTTGACACCGAATGTCAACTAATTAATTAACGCATTCCTTCCAATGTACATTACATGTAAAATATCTATAAGTTCGAGCTCAGTTGATCTATATGCACGATCCTATGGGTCTGTCTGTATGTTGGCAGTAGGCCCAAGGTCCACAGACTGTAAGTGAGTTCTAGCAAACCATTACAGCCCCCAATTAAGACAGAGATGTAGCAGTCTTTAGAAGACACTCACTCGGCAGTAATCTCATAGTGTCCTTTGCCTAACGATATCGATATGAATAAACAAGAGGCATGGTGTCCGTCATCCTCTTTTGTTGTTTATTATATTTCTTGATCTTGAGTTGACTGATTAATCAAATAAGCAACCAACTTATTTGGGTATGGCCATATACTTATCAGTCCCACTCATAAAGTGGCCAATGATATCATCTCGATGTTACCCGAGTGGCAATTCCATCACTTCATCATCAATATCAACATGTTCACCGGTCCACCCAATCATACCCGTATTTAGCATCCTTTTACAGACCTGTTAGGCGTATGTCAAAGAGAACCGGATTCCATATTGATATTATAATAAAATCTGGTCTTAGGACAAAAGAGACCTACTCAAGAAAGACCTATGACATGACAACCATGTGGCTTTCTTGTGCGGATTGATCCAGTCCCATGTCAATGGCATGTACCTATATTCATGACTGACTATACAAGTACTATGGCTAGTTAAGAACTACCATACAGTCATCGAATATACAAGTCTGTGGTTCTATTCGTTCCCACGATTAGAACAGACCTGGGATAGGTTTTATGATTATCAATCAATGGATACTCTACTCATATTATAGCACAAGATATAAATGAAATAGATTAATTGTCTTTATTAATGTGACACAGATAATGTATTCATACATGACTCTTAATGTATAATACAAAATACAAGAATCCAATGCCCTAAGAACTAGGGCACACCAACAATTTCCCACTTGCACTAGTTCCAAGTGGGCATTGCCCTAATTCCTATAGATCTGGTATGATCGTCGTGCTGTGTCTGCAACAGCGCTTTAGTCAATGGATCAGCGACATTATTCTTGGTGTCAACCCTCTGCAATGATATGTCACCTATGTTTACGATCTCCCGAATGAGGTGAAACTTTCTGAGTACATGTTTGGATCTCTTGTGTGACCGGGGCACCTTAGCTTGTACGATGGCCCCGTTGTTGTCACAAAAACATCAACTGGGTCTAGGATAGTGGGCACTACTCCCAACTCATTTATGACTTTCTTGATCCAAACAGCTTCCTTTGAGCTTCTCACTCAACTATGTACTCAGCTTCCATTGTAGAGTCAGCAATGGTGGCCTGCTTTGAGGACCTTCAACTAATGGCACCGCCATTTAGGAGAAAAACATAACCAGACTGTGACTGGTTGTCATCCTCATCGGTCTCAACGCTTGCATCAGTGTAACCTGACACTACCAGCTCATCTTGACCTCTATACACTAAGAAAGCATCCTTAGTCCGATTAAGGTACTTCAAGATTGCCTTGACTGCCTTCCAGTGTTCCTCACTGGGGTTCGACTGGTACCGGCTAGTCATACTTAGTGTAAACACGACATCAGGCCTCGTACATAACATTGAGTACATGATAGATCCAATAGCACATGCATAAGGATGTTGTCAACATACAGCACTAGGACGGTGGAAATGCTCTCACTAACCATCTTATACACATAGGGCCTTTAACTTGAAACACCACTTGCAACCTATCACCTTAGCACCCGGAGGTGGATCCACCAAGTTCTATACTTGGTTATCATGTATAGATTACATCTCAGCCTCCATGGCTTTACGCCATTGATCTGAGTGTAGGCTTCCAACAGCCTCTTGATAGGTCTTGGGCTCTTCTTGGTCAACGACCATAAGGTCCCCATCATCAGTCATGAGAAAGCCGTACCTTTCTTGCTGATGACTTGTCCTACTAGTCCTTTTAAGGTCCTGTGTAACCGATTCTGGTTCCTTAATTTCTTGAGTAGTCAAATCGGTTCCCGAAGCATCCTCAGCAGTAGCTGTAGGAGTTTGTGAGTCTTGAACTTCTGAAGGTTAAACATTACTCCCATTGTCTCTCTTGGAAAGGAATTCCTTCTCCATGAAGACTGCATTTCTGGCTATGAAAACTTTGTTTTCAGCCAGATTGTAGAAGTAATAACCCTTAGTTTCCTTAGGGTAACCCACAAACTGGTACTTGATAGATTTGGACTCGAGTTTGCCACTTGTCAATTTCTTAACATGTGCATCACAGTCCCAAATCTTCAAGAAGGAAACATTTGGCTTTCGGCCCTTCCATAGTTCATATGGTGTTCCCTCAACTGCCTTGCTTGGTGTATTATTAAGAATGTAAGCAGCTGTCTCCAAAGCATATCCCCAAAAGGAGATAGGGAGTGTAGCATGACTCATCATTGAGCGGACTACGTCAAGCAAGGTCCTATTCCTCCTTTCTGACACTCCATTCCACTGGGGTGTATCGGGAGGAGTGAGTTGGGATAAATCCCACACTCTTTCAAAAACGAGTCAAACTCTTGGCTTAAATATTCACCCCCTCGGTCAGATCTAAGTGCTTTTATTTTCTTGCCAAGTTGGTTTTCTACTTCATTCTTAAAGTCCTTGAACCTTTGGAGAGTCTCAGACTTATGCTTCATCAGATACACGTAACTGTATCTGCTAAAGTCATTCGTGACGGTGAGGAAGTACAGAAAACCAGATCTACCACTAGTGCTCATTGGGCCATATACATCGGAATGTATTAGCTCCAATAGCTCTGAGGCCCTTTCAACTATCTTGCTAAAAGGCGCCTTTGTCATCTTGCCTCTCAAACAAGATTCGCATGTGTCATAAGACTGGATGTCAAATGACCCTAGCACTCCACTAGAGTGAAGCCTAGTTATGCGCTTCTCATTTATATGGCCAAGTCGACAATGCCAGATGTAAGTAGGATTAATTTCATTTTGTTTAATCCTTTTAATATTTATGTTATAGATTGAAATTTCACGTTTTAGATCAAGGATATATAAGCCATTTTCAAGAAATGCTGTTCCATAAATAATATTGCCACATTGCATAGAAATTCTACCATGTCCAATATTAAATATGAAACCAGAAATATCCAACAAAGAAACGAAAATAATATTCCTGCGCATCGTAGGTACAAAATAACAGCTTCTGAGTTCCAAAACAAGTCCACTAGGCATCTCCAAGAAATAATCTCCGATCTCCATGGCCTCAACCTGAGCACCATTTCTGACTCGAAGATCTACTTCTCTAGATCCTTATAATCTCCTATTTCTTAGACCCTGTACATTTGAACAAATGTGAGATCCACATCTAGTGTCCAAGACCCAAGATGTAGAAATAGCTAGATTAATCTCAACAACATAAATACCTGAAGCAGCAGTTTTGCCCTTCAGTTGCTCCCTTAGCTTTGGACATGAGCTCTTCCAGTGCCTCTTCTCATGACACTCATGGCAAATATCGTCAGGAGAAGCAACCCTCGCTTTAGGTTAGGCCACCACCTTTTTGCCCTTAGCCTTGGCCTTAGATTTGGCCTTTCCCTTAGCAATTGGCATATTGCCCTTCTTCACCAGCAATACTTCAGGAGTCTTCTTAAGAGACTGCTCAGCAAGCTTGAGCATGCCATGCAGCTCAACAACCGATTTATCCAACCCTTGCATATGGTAATTCATGATAAACTGGTTGTAAGACTCAGGAAGTGACCTGAGAATAATGTCTATTGCCAAGTCCTGTAAAACTGGCGAGCCGAGGCGGGCAAGTGTATCAATATACCCCTTCAACTTTAGCACATGAGTGCTAACAGAAGTCCCAGCTACCATCACAGTAGTGCAAAGATGCCTTAGTTGTCAGGTAACGTTCCTGACGAGCCTGATCTTGGAACATCTTTTTAAGTTGATCCATCATCTCATAAGCATGCTCGTCCATAAATTGCATCTGAAGATCAGAAGCCATGGTACCCAGCATGAGGCACAAGACATCTCAGTCATCCCTCACATGCTGATCGTACTGCTCCACCATCGCCGTGGTGATGCCTCGACCTGCCGGAGGGCTAGCTGGTAAAGGAGCATTCAGTACATGCTCCTTGGACTCTTGTCTAAGAACTATTTGTAAGTTCCTAGCCCAGTCTAGGAAGTTAGTCCCCGAAAGCTTCTCCTTCTCCAAAAGTGACCTAAGTCAGAGTGAGTTGTTATTTGTTACAGCCCTTTAAATTGCTTAAGTGAAATGGGATTATCTACATGGAAGAAATCATTGCTTGAGTTAGAAATAAAGGACTTTTAAGCCAATTCAAATTAATAATCCGATTTTAATTTGTTTGTTGGTGTTGTTAATTGGCTGACTTAACCAAGATCCATAGCTTATCAATGACTGGCCGAACTAAGGCTTGCTAACCAACCATTGATTCATTTGGTAGGACAACCTATCTAATCCTTCCACGAAGGACTCTTGGTTTGATGGGCTTATTGACACTTTACCCATCTGTGCTTAGGGCCCGCTCTGAGCTAATGCTACCCATGTTGAGTCAAACCACCATTCACATGTTAACCATACCAAGTATCTTAACCCTCGACGGCCCATCGAATACTACAATGTACCCAGCTAGGGCATGGCGCACATTGCAGCATCAATGGGAGGAAGAGGTGTGAATGTAGGAAGCACTTTTAAGCGACTCAATATTTTAATTTCCGGATTATAATTAAGTGATACGACTTAGCATGCATAAACGCAGGTAATAATTTGGTGATCCATACATCCATATTATATGACAAATGCAATAGCATACTTAATTTAAAATAAATGAGATCCTATGGGCCTTTAATTACAACCTAATGAAAAACTAGATATCCTATCTAATTCTTCATGGGCTGGACTGCAATCCTTCTTGGGCTCCCACCATGGGCTTGCTCCATTTGGGCCTTCCTCAATACTTGATGCAATTACAATAATTTTGTTTAAAATAAAATCTATTCTAAAATTACATCAAAATAAAATAAAAAAAATGGCACGCAGGCCATATTTCCCAAAATTAAATTACAACCAATAATAATTTAGGGCCCATAGAACTCAACTTAAAATTTCAAATAAAGTACCCGTCGTGCACATACATACCAATATGATGCATGATCATGGCGTTCCAAATTATAAATATAAATGTTAAGCCGAGTTACTTAAGGTGAAATCGCCAATTTTAACAAATGTGAGTAAGGCCCATAAAGGCCCAATGGATAACATCCATAAATGCAAAATTAACAATTTTGCTCCCACTTGAATTTGGGTTGTCACAAATTTAAAATTTAGCTCTCCCAATTTTAACCGGTGTCACGGTTTATTGGGCCAATTTCACAAAGTCCATATTCGATTTAATATGCAAACAATTAAATTAAATATGCATGCCAACAAAATAAATAATTTAAAGACAAACTAATTAAAAAAAATTTAATTTAATTTGCATTAGGTCCGGAATAAAAAAAATACCAGCAAAATCCAAAACCGGACCCAAAACCCGCGCACGGCGCTGCTGTTCCGGCGGGGCAGCAGTGCCGCTGCGCGGCAGCCTGCCGCAGCAGCGGCAGGCTGCAGTAGCAAATGGAATCGCAATTCTGCGATTCCATCTTTTGCCCAAACAATTTTTTTTTTTCAATCCTAAACAAAAAAAAAATGTTTCCAGCAAAAAAAAAAATATATATATAATTAATATACAAAACAATTTTAGTTGGAAAACAATTGGGGAAAAATAATCAAAAACCCCAATCCAACAATTCTAGGGTTTATCCAAAAAGAAAATCAATTAAGTAAAACCCTAAAATTACATACTTGAAACCCATTCTTTCTTCAAGAACGCTTTCAAGAACCAATTCCAATCAATCTAATGGACAAAACCTAGGCTCTGATACCACTGTTGGGATTCGTCATTGGAAAAGTAACGTGGCGCAGCGGAAAATACACTGTTTAAAATTTCCTAGAATCCACCTATCGTGTCCATTTACCATTGATTAGAATAAAAACAATTTGAATCAAGAGAGATTAACTCACCGGATTCGTCTCCTCTAAAGACTGCTTCAGAATCGTTTCTTGAAACTGTGATCTCCAAAATCCAGTGCACGACCAACTATTGAGGGGGAACCGATGCTAGCCGAAGATGCGAAGGAATGGAGGATTAATGCTGGGATTTTCGGCTATTTGGGGCTGCAATTGGTGGCTGAAATTTCCAGCAATTAATTAGAGTTGAATTAGGTTTTTCCTCCTTAAGTGTGCCCTTATATAGACACATTGTCTAATTGGGTTTTAATTAGGTTAATTAAACCCAAGCCCACTAGGATTATACTTACATAAATAAACTTTAATTAAAAAGTATATACTATGTAATTTAATTCCATTTGGCTAAATTTAATTATCCCTAAATAAAATTAAATCACACTTAAGTAAATACAATACATGTATTTAATTTTCCTACTTAGGAAAATTATTTAATTAATTGTTTACTTTATGTAATTCAATTAATTAATAAATTAATTAATTACATTATGTAAACTTATTAATTAAATTAAATTCAACCCAATGTTAATTAATTACCTTGACACCGAATGTCAACTAATTAATTAACACATTCCTTCCAATGTACATTACATGTACAATAGCTATAAGTTCGAGCTCAGTTGATCTATGTGCACGATCCTATGGGTCTGTCTGTATGTTGGCAGTAGGCCTAAGGCCCACAGACTGTAAGTGGGTTCTAGCAAACCATTACAGCCCCCAATTAAGATAGAGATGCAGCAGTCTTTAGAAGACACTCACCCGGTAGTAATCTCATAGTGTCCTTTGCCTAACGATATCGATATGAATAAACAAGAGGCATGGTGTCCGTCATCCTCTTCTGTTGTTTATTATATTTCTTGATCTTGAGTTGACTGATTAATCAAATAAGCAACCAACTTATTTGGGTATGGCCATACACTTATCAGTCCCACTCATCAATTGGCCAATGATATCATTTCGGTGTTACCCGAGTGGCAATTCCATCACTTCATCATCAATATCAACATGTTCACCAGTCCACCCAATCATACCCGTATTTAGCATCCTTTTACAGACCTGTTAGGTGTATGTCAAAGAGAACCGGATTCCATATTGATATTATAATAAAATCTGGTCTGAGGACAAAAGAGACCTACTCAAGAAAGACCTATGACATGACAACCATGTGGCTTTCTTGTGCTGATCGATCCAGTCCCATTTCAATGACATGTACCTATATTCATGACTGACTATACAAGTACTATGGCTAGTTAAGAACTACCATACAGTCAAGTCTGTGGTTCTATTCGTTCCCACGATTAGAACAGACCTGGGATAGGTTTTATGATTATCAATCAATGGATACTCTACTCATATTATAGCACAAGATATAAATGAAATAGATTAATTGCCTTTATTAATGTGACACAAATAATGTATTCATACATGACTCTTAATGTATAATACAAAATACAAGAATCCAACCCCTAAGAACTAGGGCACACCAACAGGTAGGAGGGTAGTAGAGACACCCTAGTTAACCCTCCAGAAGTAGCACTAAGGAGAACCAGCCAGGGTACCACGCTGAAGTGTTTTGCTTATGGTGAGGTGGGGCATCGGCAAGCAGATTATAAGAAGGCAAGAAAACGGGCCATGCTTGTAGAGGTGGAAGAGGAGGTAGAGGCGGATACTAAAAATCCAGCTGATGATGAAGAAGAGGAGTTTGAGGAAGAGATGATAGTGGGGGATGTTGGCACTGCTTTGATGGTGAGTCGATCTTGTTTAACACTGAAAGCTATTATAGACGATGAATGGTTAAGGAGCAATATATTCCAGTCAACTTGCACTATTAAAGGGAAGGTCTGTAAGTTTGTGCTTGATGGAGGATGTTGTGAAAACATCATATCCACAGAAGCAGTTTGCAAGTTGGGCCTATCAACCGAAAAGCATCCGAGGCCATACAAGCTAGCATGGTTGAAACAAGGCGGCGAAGTGGCGGTGTTAAAACGAGCCGTGGTGCCTTTTTCAGTTGGGGCACGGTACAAAGATGAAGTCTTATGTGACGTGGTGGATATGGATGCCTGTCATCTACTATTGAGGTATCCTTGGCAATTTGATAGGGATGTGACTCACCAAGGCAGATCAAACAGTCATACTTTTATGTTTGAAGGAATGAAGATTTTTCTGGTTCCAAAGAAGGAAGAGACAAAGGGCGGAATGGCTGCTGACAGTGTTGTGCTGCGTACCTTATCCAATTCAAAGAAGAAGTGCAAAAGAATGAAGTAGTGTATACTCTAATTGGAAAGACAGCAGAGAAAGAAGTGGAGGTTCCTGAGCAGGTCAAACCCCTCCTTAGTGAGTTCAAGGATCTATTTACAAAAGATTTGCCTGTAGGGTTACGCCCACTCCATGATATTCAACATTGGATTGATCTTGAACCTAGGGCATTACTCCCAAACCGCTCACATTATAGAATAAGTCCAGCAGAGCATGAGAAGTTGAGGAGGCAGGTGGAGGAGCTGTTGGAGAAAGGGTATATTCGAGAAAGTTTAACTCCATGTGCAGTTCCAACCCTTCTTATCCCAAAGAAAGATGGTTCTTGGAGGATGTGTGTCGATAGCAGAGCCATCAACAAAATCACTATCAGGTATCGATTCCCTATTTCTAGACTGGATGATTTACTTGATCAACTGAGTGGAGCTATTGCTTTCACCAAATTAGTTTTAAAGAGTGGGTGCTACCATATTCGGATTAGGCCTAGAGATGAGTGGAAAACTACATTTAAAACTAGGGAAGGGTTGTATGAATGGATGGGCATGCCATTTGGGTTGTCTAATGCACCTAGTACTTTTATGCGTGTTATGAATCAATTGTTGAGGCCTTTCATCGGGAAATTTGTGGTTGTGTACTTTGATGATATTCTGGTATATAGTGCTAATGAAGAGGAACATATTTGCCATTTGAGGGAAGTATTGTCGGTGTTGAAAAGGGAGAGAGTGTTTGCTACCTTGAATGTCTCACAGTGTCCTGTTCTTGGGATATGTTGTGTCAGCTGAAGGTTTGAAGGTGGATGAGGCAAAAGAGGAGGCAATTAAGACCTGGCCTAGACCTAATTCAGTTACGGATGTAAGGAGTTTCCAAGGACTGGCCTTATTCTATAGGCGGTTCATTGCAGACTTCATTAGCATTATGGCACCAATCACGGAGTGTATGAAGCAGAAGGGGAAGTTTGAATGGACTAAGCAAGCAGAAGAGGCATTCTAGTCAATAAAAGAACAGCTAGTTACAGCCCTATTCTCATTCTACCGGATTTTCAGCAACCTTTTGAGTTGCACTCTGATGCTTCTAAGTTAGGCATTGGGGCTCTTTTGAGCCAGAATAACAAGCCAGTGACGTATTTCAGTGAAAAGTTGTCGGGGCCTTAGCTATGTTATAGTACTTATGATGTAGAATTTTATGCAGTAGTCCAGGTCATTAAGCATTGGCACCATTACCTGTTTTAGAGAGAGTTCATGTTGTTCATGGACCATGACGCATTGCAACACTTGCACAGCCAAGATAAGGTTTTCGCTAGACATGCACGGTGGATTGGTTACCTATAAAGTTTACATTTTTAGTTAAACATAATTCGGGCATTTCCAATCTAGTAACCGATGCTTTAAGTAGGCCCAAGGGTCTGTTAGTGCGGCTATCGATAGAGGTACCTGGTTTTTCCTCCTTTTTTGAATTGTACGAAACTGACCCCTACTTTACTGCTGTTGTGCAAAAATTGCAAGCATCTGAGCCATCAAATTTTCATTGGCAAGACGGGTTTATATTTAAAGGAAATCAGCTTTGTATTTGTTGGAAATGCCCTAGTCCCGAGGCATTGGTCCTTCTGTTTGTATAATACATTTGTACATTAATGTAAACTTTATGAATTATACAATTTGTGTCAAGGAAATAAAGGCATTAATCTATTTATTATATGTCTTGTGCTATGGACATATCCATATCCATGTTGTCAAGTGTCATGCACTTGGCAGGAAGACTATGGATAGGGAAAACGATATGGCCATAAAGTCATCCGTAGTCTATTCCAATCGTGGGAATGAATGGAACTAAAGACTATCATTAGCCTGGTTGTATGGCGGTGTCTTACCGGTCATAGAACATGGGATGTCAACCAGGTTAATAGGTACATGTAAAAGGGCATGGTACTGGATCGATCCACTTAACGGGAATCTACATGGTATAGTATCACAAATGATTCTCATGTAGTACTTGTATAAGTCCTTCGATCGGACCATATGATGGTGTTGCATGTGAAGTGGCACACTTTGGTGTACACCCAACGGGCTTGTAAAAGGGTGCCAAGTACGGGTATGTTCGGGTGTGTCAGTGAGCATGGCAGTACTATGGATATGCAGAAGGGAATGTCACTTAGTGATTCACTAAGACGATATCATCGGCCTCTTGAAGAATGTTACTGATAAGTGTGCGGCCGCACCCAAACAAGATTGGATCTTGTTTGTGAGCATCAGTTCAGTCGGGATCAAGTAAATGTCCGGACACAATAGAGGGTGATACTTCCATGCCTCTGTGTTGGACACTGATATCAATGACATGGGATGTAAAAGTTCAAACTACAGGGCTACGGTGACAGTTTAACTGCTATCTCCGTCCTAATTGGTGGCTGCAGTGGATTACTAGATCCCGCCTACAGTCTGTGGGCATTAGCTCACTGCCAACATAAAGACGGGCCCATCGGATCGTACACATTGAACGTTTGGACTTTAACTAGTCGGGTTTAGTGTATACTTGGAGTATACACGTGGAAGAGAGAGAGATCCATTAATTATATTATATAGGTCAATTGGATTGATCAAAATAATATAATTAATATTTATTTTGGCCATTCTCTTAATTAATTCAATGAATTAATTTATGAGATTATTTACTAGGTGGAAATATTATTACATGTATAGGTTTACATGAATTTCATTTTATGTGTGTCTAATTTAATCCATTGATTAAATTAATAGGCCAAATGAATTTTAATTTAAATGTATGTAATATATTATATGGTGTAATATATAAGCACGCATGTTAAATTAAAGTTGCATTTGAATTAAATTAAATCAAAGGTATTAATATTGGGTTTAGACATAAAAGAAAAATGGTCATGGCCAAAACTTATGGTGGGATTATAAGGACAAAATGGTGAGTCATTCTTTGATTTAGGAGTAGCCAAGTTGAAATTTGCTACTTTGTAACCTATCTTGACTTTTCTTGGTGAAAATTAAGAATAAGGGGCAACCATTTTGTTGTTGGCCGAATATATATATGGGATTGGAAGGGTGAGTCATCTTTGGACAAAAGATGATGATGATAAGGTGATGACTCATGGTGTGAGTCATTAGGTTGAAAATGAGATAGAAAAGTTGGACTTTGCCTTTTATTTTCACCATCATCTTTATTTGATATTAAAGAGAATATTTTTCACCACTTCCATGACTTTAGATTTTGGCCGTATATACCTTCTTTCTTTAAAAGAATTGTTGCCCACTTTTATACCTTATTTTCTTTTAGAAAGAAATTGGGTGCTCACACTTAAGGATATGGGTTCTATCTTTTGGAAAGATAGATTTTTTTTCTTTTGAAAAGAAATATGGACAACCATAATTCTCTAAGTGGGCAGCTCCTCTCTCCCTCTCTTCTTGATAATCCGGGTCGCTAGCACGGGTTTCGGTCTGAGAGCCGTTCGTGTGCGTGACGTTGGAGGGAGTCGGCTTTGATTCCTACAGTCCGCGCATCCGTCTCTTTAAGAGATTTGTCGAGTAATTTTTCAAACTTCTGTTTATGGTTTTATGTTTTTGATTTCCACATCTTAAGCTCCTGGGACCGGATTTGAGGAAATCGACGCGTATTTCCGCTTTTATCGGTCGGTTTCCCGTGACGAATCCTTGCAGTATTCCCAACTGTAGCCTGCGTTTGAAGATTGTTCAGGAGTCGCATGGCGAGGGACATATTGGGCGTGACCAAACCTTACAGTTGATCCAGGCCAGTTACTTTTGGCCCACAATGCGGAAAGAGGTGGACAAGTTTGTACACCGGTGTAGGATATGCCAGGTTTCAAAAGGAACCGCCACCAATGTTGGATTGTATAGTCCTTTACTGATTCCATCACAGCCTTAGGAGGAGATCAGTATGGATTTTGTGCTAGGGTTGCAGCGGACTTAGCGGGGTAATGATGCCATCTTTGTGGTAGTTGATAGGTTTCCAAGATGGTGCATTTCATTCCCCGCAAAAAGATGGCCGATGCTGTGAATGTCACCCAGCTGTTCTTTTACGAGGTATATAAGCTGCATGGTTTGCCGAAGTCAATTGTATCTGATAGAGATACCGAATTTCTCAGTCATTTCTGGCGTAGCTTATGGAAGCTGGTGAATACCCAGTTTAACTTCAGTAGTGCTTACCATCCCCAAACTGATAGCCAAAAAGAAGTGGTCAACCGTTCTTTGGGAAATTTGCTACTGTGTTTAGTCGGGGAACACGTGAAGAGTTGGGGTCGAAAGATGTGTCAGGCTGAGTTTGCTTATAATCGTGCCATCTACCGGAGTACTAGATTCAACCCTTTTGCAGTTGTGTATTTGGTAGTCCCTCGTGGTCCTCTTGATCTGTTGCCCTTACCTGATAAGACTTGTGTGCACGGGAGAGCGGAGAATTTTTTTGCTGAACTCCAATCTGTTCATAAAAATGTTAATGCAAACTTAGAGCGGGTTGCCCCCAAGTATAAAGAAGTTGCAGATAAGAAACGTTGCCATGTAGAGTTTGATGTTGGTGACTATGTATGGGCTGTTCTTACGAAGGAGCGATTCTCTGTTGGTGACTATAACAAGCTGTCCACAAAGAAGATCGGTCTTGTTGAGATTGTTGAGAAAATTAATCCAAATGCTTATCGCCTGAAGGTGCCTAGTCACATCCGAACTACTAATGTCTTCAATGTCAAACATCTGGTTCCTTACACTGGTGACTCTTCTGATGATGACAATTCGAGGGCGAATTCTTTTCAGCCTGGGGAGAATGATGCAATTGAAGAAAAGGCTTTGTTGTTCTTGGAAAAATGGCAAAATCATAATTATGTTCAAGTTGTAGTTGTCGGTTTTTCATGTTTTCGGACCCTAATTTTATTGGAATTGGGCCAACGATCAAAACTCACTACTTATATTGTGACATCCGTCGCTTTTTGGCCAAAAAACGTCGTTTAGGGCCTAAAAAATGTGATTTACTGTTTTTAGGGCCTTTTCGGGAAGTTTTTGGTTTTGTTTTCTTTTTTTCCTTTTTGGTTTTGGTTTCTTTGTTTGCCTAGAACTCTGTTTAAGGTGGGGTTTTTGATTTGGAGTCAGTTTAGTTGTAGCCTATAAATAGGCTTTTAATTTTCAATTGTAATCAGTTTTTGATATTATCAAATTTCAGAATTCTTTCATATTTCCTTGCTTTTATGATTTTTACGAAAATTCAACTAGTAGAAGACCGATATCCGGCATCGTGCGCGATCAACGGATTTTGGTATTATCATTCGAAGTTTCCACTACATGAGTAAGTTGCACGAACCCTGAATCTCTGGATTAGGTACAGTAGTCTACGCTTGGTATCTGCGACATTATCCTCGGTGTCTACTCCGTGTAATGAAATGTCACCCCTATTAAAGATTTCTCATATGAGGTGAAACTTCCTGAGTACTTGCTTCATGTTCTTGTGTGACCGAGGCTCCTTAGGTTGTGCAATATCCCCGTTGTTGTCACAGAAGATATTAATTAGATCCTGGATAGCTAGTACTACTCCCAATTTAGTGATAAACTTCTTTATCCATACTGCTTCCTTAGCTGCATCACACGCTGTAATGTACTTAGTTTCTGTGGTAGAGTCCATGATGGTCAGGTTCTTTGAGCTCTCTTAGTTGATGACACCACCATTTAGCAAAAATACATAGCCAGACTGCAACTGGTACTCGTCCTAGTCGGTCTGGAAGCTTGCATCAGTGTACTCAGTCACTGATACCTTTTCCTGACCACCATACACTAAGAAGCTATCCTTAGTCCGGTTAAGGTACTTTAGGATTACTTTGATAGCCTTCCAGTGGTCCTTGCTGGGATCCTGCTGGTATCGGCTTGTCATACTTAGTGTAAAGGCGATATCAGGTCTCGTACATAGCATGGAGTACATGATTGATCCTATTGTCGATGCATACGGAACCAACTTCATGTTCTTCCTATCCTTCCTTGTCTTAGGATAGTTCTTCTTACTAAGTTTCAACCCATGGCTCATTGGCAAGAAACCTTTCTTGGCCTGATTCATGCTTATTATGTATGTGGCCTGACTTAGGCCCAGAAGCCAATTGGGTCTATCCCTGTAGATCCTGATCCCTAGTATTCTCTCAGCTTCTCCTAAGTCCTTCATTGCAAAGCACTTACACAACCATTGCTTAACTCCTTGCAATGTTGGTTTTTCGCTTCTAATAAGAAGGATGTTGTCCACATGTAACACTAGAAAAGTGACAATGCTCCCACTAATCCTCTTATACACACAAGGGTCATCTTGATTCTGTATGAAGCCATATTAATTTATGGCTTCATTGAATTTAAGATTCCAACTCCAGAATGCTTGCTTCAATCCACAAATGGATCTCTAAAGCTTGCAAACCTTTTCAGGATGCTTTGGATCGAAGAACCCTTAGGTTGTGTCATGTACAAATCCTTGAGTAGCTTCCTGTTAAGGAAATCGGTTTTGACATACATCTGGCAGACCTCATAGTCATACCAAGCAGTTATGACCAGCAGGATCCTTATGGATTTGAGCATAACAATGGGTGAGAAGGTTTCATCGTAATCTATTCCATGGACTTATCTGAAACCTTTTGCAGCCAGCCGCCCCTTGAAGGTGATGTCGGCCTTCAACTTGTAGCACCACTTATAACCTATGACCTTAGCACCTGGAGGTTGATCAATCAACTTTTAAACTTGATTATTGTATATAAATTACATTCCACCTCTATGGCTTTGCGCCAATGGGTGGATAGTGGGCTATCAATGGCCTCCTGATAGGTTTTTTGGTCTCTTCCTCATGAAAGATGAAAATAGTGTGATCATTAGTTATGAGAAAACCATATCTCTCGGGTTCTCGACAATCCCTACCTGACCTCCTAGGTTCTTATGTGACCTGGGTTGGTGCTTCCACCTCTGGAAGCTCCTCCCTTGTCTCTGAGTTATCCTTTTTAGGAGGTTGTGTTCTTTGAACTTCCTTGAGTTCAACATTGCTCCTATTGTCTTTCTTGGAAAATGAAATCCTTTTCAAGAAAGACCCCCTTTCGTGCCATGAACACCTTATTCTCGATGGGGTTATAGAAGTAATACCATTTGGTTTCCCTAGGATAGTCCACAAATAGACATTTGTTGGTCTTAGGTTCTAGTTTGCCCCCAGTCAATCTCTTAACCTATGCATCATAGCACCCAAATCTGTAGGAAAGATTCATTAGGTGCCTTACCCATCCATATTTCATATAGGGTCTTCTCTATAGCCTTAGTCTAAGTATTGTTCAAAATGAGAGCTTCTATCTGAAGAGTGTATCCCCAGAATGTTATTGGGAGAGAGGAATTCCTCCTTTCGGACACCCCATTCCATTGTGGTGTTCCTGGAGGAGTGAGTTGTGGAATGATTCCATGCTCTCTCTAGTATGAGTCAAGATCTAGGCTCATATACTAGCCTCCTCAACTGAGCAAAGGGCTTTTATATTTCTACCTAGTTAGTTTTGTACTTCATTCTTAAATTCCTTAAACCTATCAAGGGTCTTGGATTTGTGTTTCATCAGATAGACATAGCCATATCTGCTGAAATCATCCATACCTCTGGTAGCTATGCTCATGGGCCCATATATGTCTGAATGTATTAGGTCCAATCATCTAGCAGCCCTTTCAGCCTTCTTGCCGAAAGGCGCTTTAGTCATTTTCTCGCATAAACATGACTCGCATATATCAAGTGACTCCATGTCAAATGATCCTAGGATTCCAACTTTATGTAGCCTAGCTCTGCGTTTCTCGTTTATATGGCCTAAACAACAATGCCAAAGGTAGACATGATTAGGTTCATTAGGCTTAACCCTTTTAGTATTTAGGTTATAGACATGATTAGTTTCATTTAAATCGAGGATCTATAGGCCATTAATTAACAGGGCATCTCTATAAAATAATCCCTCTCTAAATAAACTTATTCTACCATTTCTAATAGTAAAATGAAATCCAGAAATATCCAAAACTAAAACAGAAATAATATTCTCGCACATTGCAGGTACAAAATAACATTGTTCCAGAATCAAAACAAATATACTAGGCATCATTAGATGGTACTCGCTGATCTCTATGATAGCTACCCTTACTCCATTTCTGACCAGCAAGTCCACCACTCTAGATCCCAGCAATATCTTGTTCCTAAGTCCTTGCACATTACAATAAATGTAAGAACCATATCTAGTATCCAATACCCATGATGTAGAAACAGTGACGTTTATGTCTACGACATATATACCTGATGAAGATGCATCTAGGATCTTTTTTTGCTCTCCCACCAACTAGGGATAATTCCTCTTCTAGTGTTCTGCCTATTTGCACTAGAAACAAACATCCTCAGGACCGGCCTTGGGCTTGGCCTTAGCCTTCTCCACCTTACCTTTCTTACCTTTGGCCTTGGCCTTCACCTTTTCCTAACCCTTAGCAAGAGGAGGGTTCCCTTTCTTAACCAGCAGTACCGGTGGAGCCTTTAGATCTACTGTTCCACAAGCTTGAGCATTTCCATACAGCTCGCTAATAATGCGGTTCATCTCTTGCTTGTTATAGTTCAAGATGAACTGATCATAAGATTCCAGCAGGGATGCCAGGATCGGGTCAATTGCCAACTCTTGTGGGACAGGTGCACCGGGACAGGCTAAAGAATCCAAATAGCCCTTCATCTTAAGCACATAAGTGCTCACAGATGTCCCAGCCCCTATCCAGTAGGAGTTGAATTCCTTGGCGTGCTAGTGTGCCCTAGTCCAATTGGCATTAGTTCTTGTATTGTAATATACTTTATATTTGGATATTTTGTATTATACATTTTGTGTTGAAATAAAGGCATGAATCTATTTATTCATATCTTGTGCTATTTGTAAATAGAGTATCCAATGATTATAACCATACTAAAGTGAACCAATGTAGGCCATTGGATTATGAGACCTTTTAGTAGAGTTAAAGTTATAATCATAAAGATATCCCTAGTCTATTTAAATCATGGGAATGAATAGAACGGAAGACTAGCATATCCTTGATTAGATGGTGGTGTCTCACCGGGCCATTGGACATGGAATGACAGTCAATGATATGGGTACATGTTGGGTTTCATAGTACTAGATCGATCTGCCATCAGAACACCACATGGTTCGATCGTCATAGGTGTTTCTTGAGTCGGTCTTGTTATTATCCTTAGACCTGATATTCATTGTAACATAACATGGGATCTCATACACTTTGATATACGCCTAACGAGCCCGTAAAAGGGTGCCAAGTATGGGTATGTTGGGTGGGCCACTGAACATGTTGATGTTGACACTGAAGTTGACAGAATGGCCACTCAGCGTCCCCTGAGATGACATCACTGGCCATTTGATGAGTAGGACTGACAAGTGTATGGCCATACCCGAATAAGTTGGGCCATGCCTCTTGCTTATATATCGATGTCAGTTGGTAAGGGATATATGAGATCACTACCGGGTTATGTTTCACATTAGACTGCTAGTCTCCATCTTAATTGGGGGCTGTAATGGTTTGCTAGAACCCACTTGCAGTCTGTGGGCTTTGGGCCCACTACTAACATAAAGATGGACCCACAGGATCATGCACATAAAACGACTGAACATTGACAAATCGGAGTTTGAACAGAAACCTTATTAATTGAGTTATTACATTAGGTTATGTCATAATTATTTCAAGTATAAGGGAGAGATTAATTTTATTTGATTAAGTAATTACATGTAGTAAATAATTAATTAAATAAAATAATATTTCTATGGTGGAAATAAAATACAAAGTTTGAATTTATTAAAGCTAACTTTAATTTAACTTTGGGTTATTTTAATTTGATAAAATTGTATTTAATTGTATCAATAAGAATTTTATAATATGGCTTTATTTAATCCTAATGATACAAGGTAAATCAATTAAATCAAATTAAATAATATATAGTTTAATTTAATCCTTGTACACTAGGGAGTATAAAAGAAATTAGAAACCTAGTATACTAAGGATGATACTAAGGAGTATAAAAGGAGGCCTCAATAGTTATTTTAACCCTAACCCTAGAAGCAATTTTCGACCACAATACAGAAAATTACAGCAACCCCCTTTTGCTCTGTCTCTTTGGTTTCGTTCAATCTGTTCGCTAGCACGAGTCTCGTTTGAGAGTCGTTCGTGTACCAGATTATGGAGGAAACGCATTTGGGTTTTTGCAGCAGTATCTAGAGGAGACAGTTAAGGTGAGACAATTTATTTTTCTCTGTTCTTGATTTCATTCTATTAATCTACATGTATCTTGGGCTTTGGAATCGAGGAAAATTTTAATCGGTATTCCGTCTCACGTTTAATTTTTCCCGTGATGATTCTCAATAGTGGTATCAGAGCATAGGTTCATGTTCCGATTAATAGAGTGATTGGTATTCGAGTTCTTGGTGTTTGAATCAATTTTACTGAATTGGTTTTCAATTTAATTTTGTTTCGAACCCTAATTTGGTGATTTGGGGTTTTAATTATTTTTCCCCAATTTTTTTTCTTTTAATTTTCTGGTTTTAATTAAAAAAAAAAAAGAATTGGCTGTTGTTGGCCAAATTGGAATCACAATTTTGCGATTCCAATTTGGCAACAACTACTACTTGCCGCAGCATGTATGTTACCTGCTGCTCATAGTAGCTTGCTGTGCGGCAGCATTGCTATCTCTAGACAACAGCACTGATGCGCGGGTTGCGGGTATTTTTTTTTCGCATGATTTTTTTTCCACGATTGGATTTGTGTGGTTTCTTGTGTGATTTAGTTCATGCATATAATTTAAAATTAAATTAGTTAATGAAATTGGTCCAATTGACCCTTGGCACAGGTTGAGAATTGGACCGTTAATTAGGGTCGGTGACCAGGCATCGGTTATGGATTAAAGAATCGGCGATTTCACAAACGGCTGGACATAATTAATTAAAATTGGAATTGCAATATTCATGCATTTTAATACATGTTTGTGTATTGATATTTGCTATGTGTTTATAATTTTCTATGCTTGGTTGTATGGATTTGAGCACTATTGGGCGTTAGATGAAGTTGGGTTGTAAAATTTAGTTAAGGGAAATACGGCATACGTGACATTTTATTTTATTTTGATATAATTTTATTTAATTTATATTTGTAAATTTAATTGTAATTGCATCAAGCCATTGGAGAGGAAGCCCATTGGTGCCAAGCCCAAGAGGAGTTTCAAGCCCACCCAGTAAATATCTAGTATAAGCTTTCTAGTTATTCATTAGGTTGTAATATAGAGCCCATAGTGTCTCTTTTATTTATCTACATATTTTATGCTTATGTCAATTGTATATACATATGTATGAATATATGTATAGCCATTCCAATCACCCACAATTATGCATGGTAAGCCGTTATTAATCAATCTAATCAAATATTGAGTCGATTAAAAGTGCTTTCCACATTCGAACCTTTTCAGTTTTTGAATAGTGCAATGTGGGCCGTGCCTTCGCCGGGTGCATTGTAGTTTTCATTTACAGTACAAGGTTGAGGTATTGGGTACGCTTAGCGCTCGAATGGTGGTTGGACTCAACATGGGTATTAGGACAAGCTCCTAGCCCTAAGCACAGACGGGTAAGTGCCAATAAGCCCATCAAATCAAGAGTCCCTAGGTTGGGATTGGAGGGAGTTCCTACCTAAATAGTTAAGGGTTGGTTGACAAGCCTCCGCTTGGCCAATTCTTAATAAAATATGGATCTTGGTCTTGCAACCATACATCGCTAGCATATTAATTAAAATTGATTGTTAATTAAATGGTTAAAATAATAAAGCCCTTTATTAATCACTCTGCAAATTTTTCTGGGTAAAAGAATCACTTAAAATGGTTGGTAATTCATTTTCGGTGCGATCACTCCTCGAAAAGCAGAAACTATCTGGGCCTAACTTCCTAGACTAGTCTTGACAGCTAAGAATAGTGTTAAGACAAGAGTCCAAGGAATATGTGCTAGATAGGGCCTTACCGGCCGCACCGCCTGTAGGTTGAGGGGTTACTGAAGCTCAAATTAAGGAGTACGACCATATAGGAGGGATGATAGAGATGTGTCTTACCATATGTTAGGCACGATGGTGCCTAAGCTGCAAAAATAGTTCATGGACTGTCAAGCCTATGTGATCATGGATGATCTCAAAAGGATGTACCAAGATCAGGCACGTCAAGAAAGGTTCTTGATAACTAAGGCACTCAACACCTGTAGGATGGCAGTTGGGACATTTGTAAGCACCCGTGTGCTTAAGATGAAGGGCTATATCGATGCATTGGCCCATCTCAGCACGCCAGTCCCTTAGGAGTCGATGATAGACATCATCTTCAAATGCCTCCCTGAGTCTTATGATCAGTTCATCATGAACTATCACATGCAGGGCATGGACAAGAATATGGCTGAGCTACATGGAATGCTCAAGCTTGCTGAACAGTCTGTCAAAAAGACTCCACCGATGCTACTAGTAAACAAAGGGAACACCCGTGCTTTGAAGGGCAAAGGCAAGGCTAAAGCTATAGCCAAGACCAAGAAAGCCAAGGCTAAGAAGGCTAAGTAAGGACCTAAGCCCAAGGCCGCTCCCGAGGATGTGTGCTTCGAATGCAAGTAGAAAGGACACTGGAACAAGACATGTCCAAGGCTCCTGGGAAAGTAATCAAAGAACCAGGGCAATTCTTCAAGTATACATGTTATTGGCACTGTCGTTTGGGCCACATAAATGAGAAGCGCATAGCTAGACTTCACAAAAGTGGAGTAATAGGGTCATTTGACTTGGGGTCCTGTGACACATGCGAATCTTGTTTAAGAGGCAAAATGACAAAGGTGCCTTTCAATAAGAAAGCTAAGAGGGCCAAGGGCTTGTTGGAGCTAATACACTCGGATGTGTGTGGCCCCATGAGCACTAGTGCTAGAAATAGTTTTCACTACTTCGTTACTTTCACAGATTACTTGAGTAGATATGGCTATGTTTATCTGATGAAGCACAAGCCTAAAACCCTTGATAAGTTCAAGGAGTACAAGAACAAAGTGGAGAACAAACTAGGCAAGACTATTAAGGCACTTCGATCTGACTGAGGTGGCGAGTATATGAGCCCAGAGTTTGATTCATTCTTGAGAGAGTGTGGGATAATCTCACAGTTCACTCCTCCTGGAACACCCGATATAATGGAGTGTCAGAAAGGAGGAATAGGACCTTGTTGGACATGGTCTAATTGATGATGAGTCAAACCACTCTCCCAACATCCTTCTGGGGATATGCAATAGAGACAACTGCATTGACACTTAACCATACACCGAGTAAGGCAGTTGAAAAGACACCATATGAACTATGGACGGGCAAGGAGCCCAACATCTCTTTCATAAGGATTTGGGTTATGAGGCCCATGTCAAGAAATTAACAAGTGGTAAGCTAGACTCCAAAACCGAAAAGTGCCTATTTGTGGGTTACCCTAAGGAAAAAAGGGGATATTACTTCTACAACCCTGTTAAGAACAAGGTTTTCATAGCATGAAAGGGTGTCTTTCTTAAAAAAGAGTTTATCTCTAAGAAAGATAGTGGGAGCGGTATTAAGCTCAAGGAAGTCCAAGATCCACATGCACCCATATGAGATAACTTGAAGATCAAACCAGAACCTCAAGCAATTGAGGAATCTGAACCGATCACACAGGACCTTAGAAGGTCTGGTAGGGTCCGTTATCAACCTGAGAGATATGGGTTTTTGGTGACAGATGATGGGAATCTTCTAGTCTTTGACCAAGAAGAACCCAGCAGGAGGTAATTGAAAGCCCACAGTCAGCTAACTGGCATAAAGCCATAGAAGCTGAGATGCAATCGATGTACGATTACCAAGTCTGGAATTTGGTTGATCCACCTCCAGGTACTAAGGTAATCGGTTGCAAGTGGTGTTTCAAGTTAAAGGCCGACAACACCTTTAAAGGGTGACTAGTGGCGAAGGGTTTTAGACAAGTCTAGGGAATTGACTATGATGAAACCTTCTCACCAGTTGCAATACTAAAATCCATTAGGATACTACTTGCCATAGCTGCATGGTATGATGATGAGATATGGTAGATGGATGTTAAGACTACCTTTCTGAATGGAAAGCTACTTGAGGATGTGTACATGACACAACATGAGGGTTTTATGGATCCAAAGTATCCTAACCGGGTATGCAAGCTTTAGATGTCCATTTATGGATTGAAAGAAGCTTTCCCAGAGTTGGAAACTGAGATTCAATGAGGCTGTTAAGGAATATGGCTTCATACAGAATCCAGATGAGCCTTGTGTGTACAAGATGGTTAGTGGGAGTGTATCTACATTCCTAGTCCTATACATAGATGACATTCTTCTCATTGGAAGTGACATACCAACACTGCAAGGGGTTAAGCAGTGGTTGAGTAAGTGCTTCAGAATGAAGGACTTAGGAGAAGCTGAGATGATCTTAGGGATCAGGATCTACAAGGATAGATCTAACAGGCTTTTGGGCCTAAGTCAGGCCTCTTACATAGACAAAGTTTTGAAAAAGGTTTAGCATGGATAAGGCAAAGAATGGTTTCTTGCCTATGCGCCATAGGCTCAAATGAAGTAGGAACAACGGTCCATAGACAAAGGAGGACCGGGAGAAGATGCAGAAGATCCCATATGCTTCGGCTATAGGATCTATCATGTACTCCATGTTATGTACGAGACCTGATGCCACTTTTGCACTAAGTATGACTAGTCGATACCAATTAGATCCAGGGAAGGATCACTGGATGGCAGTCAAGGTAATCCTTAAGTACCTTAATCGGAATAAGGATAGCTTCTTGGTGTATGGAGGTCAAGAAGAGCTGTCATTGTTCGGGTACATTAACACAAGCTTTGAGACCGATCAGGATGAAAACTAGTCACAGTCTAGTTATGTCTTCCTATTGAATGGCAAGGCCATCAGTTGGAGGAGCTCAAAACATCCAACCATCACTGATTCTACCATAGAAGCTGAGTACATTGCTGCATGTGAAGCTACAAAGGAAGCTGTTTGGATGAAGAAGTTCATCATTGAGTTAGGAGTAGTTCCATCTATCCTAGACCTAGTGAATGTCTTCTATGACAACAATGGGGCCATCACACAAGCTAAGGAGCCTCGGTCACATAATAAGTCTAAACATATACTCATGAAATTTCACGTCATCCAAGAGATCGTGGATAGAGGAGACATTTCACTGCAGAGAGTTGACACTGAGAATAATGTCTCTAATTCGTTGCCCAAAGTGCTGCCACAGGCACAGCACAAGGGTCATACTAGACCTATCAGGATTAGGGCAATGCCTAGTTGGAACTAGTGCAAGTGGGAGATTGCAGGTATGCCCTAGTCCAAATGGCATTGGTTCTTGTATTGTAATATACTTTATATTTAGATATTTTTTTATTATACATTCTATGTTGAAATAAAGGCATGAATCTATTTATTCATATCTTGTGTTATTTGTAGATAGAGTATCCAATGATTATAACCATACTAAAGTGAACCATTGCAGACCATTAGATTATGAGACCTTTTAGTAGAGTTAAAGTTATAATCATAAAGATATCCCTAGTCTATTCTAATTATGGGAATGAATAGAACAAAAGACTAGCGTATCTTTGACTAGATGGTGGCATCTCATTGGGCCATTAGACATGGAATGTTAGTCAATGATATGGGTACATGTTGGGTTGCATTGTGCTGGATCGATTCGCCACGAGAATACCACATGGTTAGATTGTCATAGGTGTTTCTCATGTAGGTCTTGTTATTATCCTTAGACCTGATGTTCATTGTAACATGACATGGGATCTCATATACTTTGATATATGCCTAACAGGCCCGTAACAGGGTGCCAAGTATGGGTATGTTGGGTGGGCCAGTGAACATGCTGATGTTGACAGTGAAGTTGACAGAATTGCCACTCAGCATCCCCCAAGATGACATCATTGGCCACTTGATGAGTGGGACTAACAAGTGTATGGCCATACCCGAATAAGTTGGGATACTTATTCATTAGGTTCAGTCCACTCGGTATCAAAAGATAAATAAGCATATAAGAGGATGACAGGACCATGACTCTTGCTTATATATCGATATCAGTTAGCAAGGGATATACGAGATCACTATTGGGTTATGCTTCACATTAGACTGCTAGTCTCCATCATAATTAGGGGCTGTAATGGTTTGCTAGAACCCACTTGCAGTCTATGGGATTTGGGCCTGCTACTAACATAAAGACGGACCCATAGGATTGTACACATAGAACAACTGAACGTTGACAAATCGGAGTTTGAACGGAAACCATATTAATTGAGTTATTGACATTAGGTTATGTCATAATTAATTCAATTATAAGGATGAGATTAATTTTATTTGATTAATTAATTACATGTAGTAAATAATTAATTAAATAAAATAATTATTCCTTGGTGGAAATAAAATACAAAGGTTGAATTTATTAAGGCTAAATTTAATTTAACTTTAGGTTATTTTAATTTGATAAAATTGTATTTAATTGTCAATTAGAATTTTATAATATGGTTTTATTTAATCCTAATGGTACCAGGTAAATCAATTAAATCAAATTAAAAAATCTATAGTTTAATTTAATTCTTGTACACTAAAGAGTATAAAAGGAATTAGAAACCTAGTATACTAAGGATGATACTAAGGAGTAGAAAAGGAGGCCTTAATAGTTAATTTAACCCTAACCCTAGAAGCAATATTCAGCCACAATACAGAAAATTACATCAGCCCCCTTTTGCTCTTTCTCTTGGTTTTCGTTCAATTCGTTCGCTAGCACGAGTCCCGTTCAAGAGTCGTTCGTGTACTGGATTATGGAGGAAACACATTTGGGTTTCTGCAGCAGTCTCTAAAAGAGATAGTTAAGGTGAGAAAATTTATTTTTCTCTATTCTTGATTTCATACTATTAATCTACATGTATCTTGGGATTTGGAGTCGACGAAAATTTTAATCGGTATTCCGCCTTGTGTTTAATTTCTCTCGTGATGATTCCCAACATGGCGGTCAAGTATCTCTCTTACCGAGCTTGCTCCTGAAACATCTCATTAAGAGTTGTTATCATAGTAAAGGCTTCTTGGTCCATGAACTGCTTTTGCAGCTTAGGGACCATGCACAACAGCATCAAGCATGTCACATCTCGGTTGTCCCTGACATGCACTTCGTATTCCTCCAATAGTGTAGCTGGTGGATTATGCCCAGTAGGTGCACGTGGTACAGCTCTCTCCAGTACATATTCCTTAGATTTGTGTTTATGAACTATCCTTAGGTTCCTAGACTAATCTAGAAAATTAGGCCCGAAAAGTTTGTCCTTCTCAAGGAGAGAACGTAGTGATACAGAATTATTATTTGCCGTTTGGTTACTTCATAGAAAAATTAAAGAGTATCAATAAAGGTCTTAGATGTTTTTTCCCATAGTTAATTAATAATGAATCCAAGTTATTAATTAAGTCAAGTTGTTGGGCTAATGGGTCGAGATCCATATTTCATTAAGATATAGCTAGACGAGAGCTTGGAAAAACTATACTCTAATTATTTGGTAGGAGGGTCGTCCAATCCCAACCTAGGGACTCTCGACTTGATGGGCTTGTTGGCACTTACCCATCTGTGCTTAGGCCCAGGAAAATCCTATTACCCATGCTAAGTCCAAACTCCCATCCAAGTGTTAGAGTAACCAATACACCAACCCATTACAAAATGATGATACTCTAGTGTATCTTGCCAGGGCATGGTCTACAAATGGCCTATCCCCACTTCTAATTGGTTTTAAAGGAGGGAAGCACTTTTAAGTGACTTAATAATTTTCATTTGGTTTAGATTCAATTTTAATAACGGCTTCGATGCATAAAGTGGGTGAAATTGGAATTGGATCATAGCATAAGCATGTAAATAAATGCATAATTAAATAAATGCTAGTTTCAGCGGCTGCTGCCGCTATTCCAGCCGTGGCATCCACTGCTGGCAGGCCCTATGGCCGGAAACAACCTGATTTTTATTTTTTAAAAATACAGAAATTTAAAAAAATAATTCACCAAGAATCAATAATCAACAAATGAAAATTAAATCATACATAACCGATATGCATAAACAAATTTCCATTTGTAAAAATCAAATCACGGAAAAATCATAAACCCCAAAACAAGAATCCCTAAACAACATACCCAATTTTAAAACCAAGGAATCAATCTTGTTATAGATTTATATGGATCATAAGCCTGCTTTGATACCACTATAGGGGTTTTTCATTGAAAATCAACTGTTGGCAGCGGAAGCCGATTTAGATTTTCTCAAACCTGGTCCCAAGAGCTTATGCAATAGAAATAAAAAACATGATATTAAACACAAAGGAAAGAATGAATCTCACTTTGTATGTCTCTTCTATAAACGGCTGCAGAAATCAGAACAGGCTTCCTCCAAAATCCCGTATACAAACGCCTATTGAGTAGGGACCCGTGCTAGCAGAGGATTGAACAACTAGAGAGAGAGCTAGGGGGACCGAATGTTTCACCTTGAAAAATCCTTTATGGCCGAATTCTCATGTGTCAAAAATTAGGGTTAGCTTTTTGTTTCACTTAAGTGGGTTTTTATACCTGAAAAACCTTAGGTCTAATTTAATTACTATGGGTTAAAATTTAATTTCAATTTTATATGTATGTGATTTATTAGACCATATAATAAATCACATAGCATTTAAATGAAAATTAATTTATCTAATTAAATTAACCCAATTAATTAATTCAGACTTTATTTAAATGGATTACATATAAACTTATATATGTATAATTATTTCCACCAGGAAATAAATTAATGAATTAATTTATTTAAATTAACTCCATGAAACCCAATAAATTAATTACATTATTTTGATCAATCAATTGATCTATAACTTAATCAATTAATATCTCCTCTCCAATCAGTATACTCCAAGTATACAGATGATCCGCTAAGTACAAGCTCAATAGTTCAATGTGTTGGATCCTGTGGGCCTATCTTTATGTTGGCAATGAGCCCAAGGCCCATAGATTGTAGGTGGGCTCCAATAAGCCATTACAGGCCCCAATTAGGATGGAGATAGCAGTCTAACTAAAGTCTTAGCCCTATAGTTTAACTTATATATCCCATGTCACCGATATAGGTGTCCAACACAGAGGCATGGTGTTGTCACCCTCTTTTGTGTCCGGACATTAACTTGATCCCGAATGAACTGATGCTCACAAACAAGTTCCAATTTGTTTGGTGTGGCCACACTCTTATCAATTGCACTCATCAAGTGGCCAGTTATATCTTCTCAGTGAAACACTGAGTGACATCCTTTTTGCATATTCATGACCTTGCCTTGTTCACTGGCACATCCGAATTGTTGGGATTTGTCATCGGAATAATAACGTGGCACAGTGGAAAATACACCGTTTAAAATTTCCTAGATTCCACCTATCATGTCCAATTACCATTGAGTAGAATAAAAACAATTTGAATCAAGAGAGATTAACTCACCAGATTCGTCTCTTCTAGAGACTGCTACATAATCGTTTCTTGAAACTGCGATCTCCAAAGTTCGGTGCACGACCAACTATTGAGCAGGAACCGATGCTAGGCAAAGACGCGAAGGAATGGAGGATTAATGCTGGGATTTTTGGCTATTTTGGGGCTACTATTGGTGGCTGAAATTTCCAGCAATTAATTAGGGTTGAATTAGGGTTTTCTTCCTTAAGTGTGCCCTTATATAATTGGATTTTAATTAGGTTAATTAAACCCAAGCCCACTAGAATTATAATTACATAAATAAACTTTAATTAAAAAGTATATAGTATGTAATTTAATTCCATTTGGCTAAATTCAATTACCCCTAAATAAAATTAAATCATATTTAAGTAAATACAATACATGTATTTAATTTTCCTCCTTAGAAAAATTATTTAATTAATTGTTTACTTTATGTAATTCAATTAATTGATAAATTAATTAATTACATTATGTAAACTTATTAATTAAATTAAATCAACCCAATGTTAATTAATTACCTTGACACTGGATGTCAACTAATTAATTAACGCATTTCTTCCAATGTACATTACATGTACAATTTCTATAAGTTCTGGCTCAGTTGATCTATAAGCACGATCCTATGGGTCTGTCTTTATGTTGGCAGTAGGTCCAAGGCCCACAGATTGTAAGTGGGTTCTAGTAAACCATTACAGCCCCCAATTAAGACAAAGATGTAGTAGTCTATAAAAGACACTCATCCGGTAGTAATCTCATAGTGTCCTTTGCCAAACGATATAGATATAAATAAACAAGAGGCATGGTCTCCGTCATCCTCTTCTGTTGTTTATTATATTTCGTGATCTTGAATTGACTGATTAATCAAATAAGCAACCAACTTACTTGGGTATGGCCATACACTTATCAGTCCCACTTATCAAGCGGCCAATGATACCATCTCGGTGTTACCCGGGCAATTCCTTCACTTCATCATCAATATCAATATGTCCACCTGTCCACCCGATCATATCCATATTTAGCATCCTTTTACAGGCCTGTTAGGCATATGTCAAAGTGAACCAGATTCCATATTGATACTATAATAAAATCTAGTCTGAGGACAGAAGAGACCTACGCAAGAAAGACCTATGACGTGACAACCATGTGGCTTTCTTACGCAGATCGATCCAGTCCCATGTCAACAGCATGTACCTATATTCATGACTGACTATACAAGTACTATGGCTAGTTAAGAACTACCACACAGTCATCAAATATACAAGTCTGTGGTTCTATTCGTTCCCACGATTAGAACAGACCTAGGATAGGTTTTAGGATTATCAATGAATGGATACTCTACTCATATTATAGCACAAGATATAAATGAAATAGATTAATTGCCTTTATTAATGTGACACAAATAATGTATTCAGACAATGAGTCTTAATGAATAATACAAAATACAAGAATCCAATGCCCTAAGAACTAGGGCACACCAACACGAACTTACCCATACATGCACCCTGTTACAGGCCCTTTAGGAGTACACCAAAGTGTGTGAGTTCACATGCATGACCATAACATGGTCAGGGACTAATAAGTTTATGGCCATGTTGAGATAAGTTCATTGCTTATTTGATTAATCAGTTTACTCAAGATCAACAAATATAATAAACAGCAGAAGAGGATGACGGACATCGTGCCTTTTGTTTATTCATACAGATGTCATTTGGCAAAGGACACTATGAGATTACTACTGGGTAATTATCTTCAACAGACTGCTGTATTTTTGTCTTAATTGGGGGCTATAACTATTTGCTAGAACCCACTTACAATCTGCAGGTCTTGGGCCCACTGCCAACATAAAGATGGACCCATAGGATCATGCACATAGATCAACTTTGGGGTGCACACGATCGGTTAACCGGTCCATGTGGACTTTTACAAAAGGTTAGCTGTTTGAATGGTTTTTTTAATTTACTAACCATACACTGTCCATTAAATTCGATTAACCATTAATTTCAGTGAGTTAACCATTTCTTTACGGTTAACCATTTACGAAATAGACATTATGATTTTGCTAAATTTATAATATTTGAAACCTCAAATAAATAGACAATAAACCTCAAATGTCAAATAGAAATATAAAATTATGAACCATAGTCTTAATTATTAATTAAAATAACATTTTAATCATAAACTCCAATAATTAAAACATTAGTAAAAAAAAAGTTCCCAAACATAGAAATTGTTGTACAAGATCAAACATTAATTAATGAAATTGTTGTTTGCTGTTCATTTTTCAGTGAGTGTGAAATTAAGAATTGAGATGAGATGAGATTCGAAAGGAGTGACCAAAACTACTTGGTGTTGTATCGTAAAGAAGTAAAATAACATCAAAGGCCTAAATGTTTCACTTATTATTCATATTACCATATATATATATATATATATATATATATATATATATATATATATATATATATATATATATATATATATATATATAATTACATAATTTTTTAAGAAAAATATTTGTAAAAAGTCGGTTAATTGTGAGTCCACACAGACTTTCAGTGTAAAAATCTAAACATAAACCATAATCGTTAATTTCTAAAACTAAAAACCGTACACTAATCCATCGGTTTCGGTTAACCATATTTTTAGCTCGATTTCGGTTCAGTTTCATGGTTTTTTGGTTTTTTTGTGCACTCTTAGATCAACTAAGTCAGAACTTATAGAACTTTTACATGTAGTGTACATTTGAAGGAATGCGCTAATTAATTAGTTGACATTCAGTGTCAAGGTAATTAATTAACATGGGTTGATTTAATTTAATTAATAAGTTTACATAATGTAATTAATTAATCAATTAATTGAATTACATAAAGTAGACAACTAATTAAATTATTTTCCTACAAAGGAAAGTTAAATAAATGTATTATATTTACTTAAATGTGATTTAATTTTATTTATGGATAATTAAATTTAGCCAAATAGAATTAAATTATATAATATGAACTTTTAATATGAAGTTTATTTATATAATTGTAATCCTAATGGGCATGGGTTTAATTAACCTAATTACAACCCAATTATAGTAGAAGACTATATAAGGCACATTTAAGGAGAAAAATCAACCCTAACCCTAGTGCAAAAGGAGATTTTGGCCAGCCATACTAGAGCAGCTCCATTGCCGAAATTCTTAGTGCTATTCTTCCATTCTTCGGCTAGCACCAGTTCCCGCTCATGAGCCGATCGTGCACTGAACTTTGGAGATCGCTTTCGTTTCAAGAATCAATTCTGCAGCAATCCCTAGAAGAGACATATCTAGTGAGTTTTATTTCTCTTGATGCAAATTGATTTTGTTCCAATCAATGGTAATAGGATACGATAGGTAGATTCTAGGAAATTTTAAACTTCAATTTCCGCTGTGCTTAGTTATTTTTCCCATGATGAATCCCCATAGTGGTATCAAAGCCTAGGTTTTCTCCATTAGATTGATTGGAATTTATTCTTGGAAGTGTTTTTGAAGAAAGAATAGGTTTCAAGAATGGTTTTTCGGGTTTTTTGAAATGATTTTTCCTGAATTATTTTGTTGAATTGTTGTTGTAATTTTTATTGTTTTCCTTCCATTTTTGCACTGTTGGAATCTGTGATTTTCCTGCTAGTATGCTGCTTATTTCGGTTTTTACTCAAAAAAAAAAAAAAAAAAACAATCCAGCCACTGGTAGCTGGGGAAGCGGCGGATGCGACACCCAGCCACTGGGCAGTAGTGGTAGTCCCGTATGAAGAGCCATTGCTGGCCAGAAGCAGCACTGCCCTACCAAGACGAGCTGTCTTGGACAGCCTGCCATAGGTGTGGAGGTGCACCACTGTGGCTGTCCGTTTGGATTTTTAGGACAGGTTATCGTTTAAAATTCGCAATATTTTATTTAACCCGGGCCCATTATACAAAGTTAATTAAAATGTTTTATTTTAAATTAATTGTTTATTATATTGGCATGCACATTTAATTTAATTGTTTTCATATTAAATTGAATATGGGCTTCATGAAATTGGCCCAATAAACTGTGGCATCGGTTAAAATTGGGAGGACTAAATTTTGAATTTGTGACAATCCAAATTCCAGTGGGAGCAAAATTCTTAATTTTGCATTAATGGATGTTATCCATTAGGCCTTTATGGGCTTTAGTCATATTTTTTGAAATTGGCGATTTCACAATAAGTAACTCAGCTTAACATTTATATTTATAATTTAGAGAATTAAAATATTAAGGCATTTAAAAGTGCTTCCCACATTCACACCTCTTCCTCCCATTTATGCTACAATGCGTGCCATGCCCTAGCTACATGCATTGTAGTAGTTGGTGGGCCGTCGAGGGTTAGGATACTTTGTATGTTTAACATGTGAGTGGTGGTTTGACTCAACATGGGTAGCATTAGCTCAAAGCGGGCCCTAAGCATAGATGGGTAAAGTGTCAATAAGCCCATCAAACCAAGAGTCCTTTATGGAATGTTTTGATAGGTTATCTTACCAAACAAGTCAATGGTTGGTAAGCGAGCCCTAGTTTGTCTAATCATTGATAAGTTGTGGATCTTGGTCAAGTAAGCCAATTAACATCAGCAACGAACAATTTATATCAGATTATTAATTTGAATTGGTTTAAAAGTCTTTTTTTTCTAACTCAAGCAATGATTTCTTCCATGTAGATAATCCTATTCTACAAATTTAGCAATTTAAAATGGTTGCAAAAAACAACAACTCACTCTCACTTAGGTCACTCCTAGAGTGGGAGAAGCTTTCGGGGACAAAGTTCCTGGACTGGGCTCGGAACTTGCAAATAGTTTTTAGATAAGAGTGTAGGGAGTTTTGGTAGAAAATCAACTGATAAAATCAGAAGCTCATATCAATTTTCTCAAATCCGTGGCCCAGAAGCAATTGAAGTGGAAATCAAAACATAAAACCAAAGATCAAGAATTGGATTCTCACCTTAGTATGTCTCTTCTAGAGACGGCTGTAGAAACAGAAGTCAATTTACTCCCCTCACATACATGAATGTTTATCAAGTGGAACCCATGCTGGCGGCGAATCAAAGGAGGAGAAAAAGAGATGGCCGAAAATTTTATCCTTCAACCACTAATAATGGCCGAAATTCTCATTAAGAGAATTAACTCCCTTGGCTAAAATTATGGCCTTAATTTATGGGGTGAATAAATTTGTTTCTATATATGGAATTCATACCCATAATTCCTTAAATCCTAATTAATTAGTATGGTTAATTCCTAATCAATTATAATTTAATTTCTATGCATGTATTTATATAATGTCATACTATATAAGACACATGTCATTTAAATTAAATAGATTTGTCTATTAGAACCAACCTAACAAATTAATTTAAGATTTGACTAGAAACAAATAAACCTATATATGTATAAAATTTCCACCAGGAAATTTATTCACAAGTTAATTTATTTAAATCAACTTTATGCAACCCAATAAATATTTATCTCTCCAGTTAGTATATTCCAAGTATACAGGTGATCCGAATGCTTCAAACTCGGACATTCTATGTGTACGATCCCATGGGTCCGTCGTTATGTTGGTAATGGGCCCAAGGCCCATACACTGTAGGCGGGCACTAACAAGCTATTACAGCTCCCTGTGGGGATTTTTCACTGGAAATCAACCGATAAAGCGGAAGAACACATTGATTTCTTCAAATCTATGCCCAGAAGCAATTGAGATAGAAATTGAAAACAACAAAATCAAATGGAGAAAGAATAGATTCTCACCAGAAAATCTCTTTAAGAGATGGCTACAGAAATTGAAACCGACTTCCTCCACGTTCCCGTACACGAACGGCTTTGGAACTCAACTCGTGCTAATGTTAGAATCGGCTGGAATGAGAGGAATAGGGGCTAGAAATTTCTGCTGTAATTTCCTTGGTTATGGCCGAAAATCTCTTCTACATTTTTAACCTAGATGGCCAAATTCCTCATAGGAATTTTAGGCCCAATTTTCACTTTAATCTTATCTGGGCTTTTCACCTCTTTTAAGCCCAAATCCGATTTAATTTTCTGGGTCCATTTAATTTCAAATATAATTTTAATCCAACATGTTTGTCAATATATTATACCATATAATGTATTACATACGTTTAAATTAAAATTAATTTAACCAAGAGATTAAATTAGATTTTCATAAAATTAAATACATGTAAACCTATACATGTAAAATATTTCCACCTGGAAATGGTCTTATAAATCAATTCATTGAATTAATTTTGAGAAGGCCAATACAACTATTAATTATATTATTTTCATCAATCCAATTGATCTATATAATATAATTAATACAATCCTCTCTCTCCGATGCGTATACTCCAAGTATACAGTTGATCCCTTTAGTATGAGTTCAGACGCTCAATGTGTATGATCCTGTGGGCCCGTCTTTATGTTGGTAGTGGGCCTTTGGCCCACAGACTATAGGCGGGCTCTAGCAAGCCACTGCAGCCCCTAATTAAGATGGAGATAGCAGTCCAACTGTAATCATAACCCTGTAGTTTAAACTTGTATATCCCATGTCATTGATATCGGTGTCCAACAAAGAGGCATGGATTGATCACCCTCTTTTGTGTCTGAACATTTACTTAATCCCAAGTGAACTGATGCTCATAAACAAGTTCCAACTTGTTTGGGTGTGGCCACACTCTAATCAGTTGCATTAATCAAGAGGCCGGTGATATCTTCTTAGTGGACTACTGAGTGACATTCCCTGCTGCATATCCATAGCATTGCCATGTTCACTGACATACTTGAACGTACCCATACTCAGTACCCTGTTATAGGCCCTTTAGGCGTACACCAAAGTATGCCACTTCACATGCAGTAACATCATATGGTCAGGTCAAAGGATCCATACAAGTACTACATGAGAATCACTTATGATACTATACTATGTGCATTTCTCGTTTAGTGGATTTATGCAGTACCATGCCCCTTTTGCATGTACCTATTAACTTGGTTGACATTCCATGTCCAATGACTGGTAAGAAACTGCCATACAACTAAGCTAATGATAGACTTTGGTTCCATCCATTCCCATGACTGGAATAGACTACGGATCTCTTTATGGTCACATCGTTTTCCCTATCCATGGTCTTACTACCAAGTGCATGACACTTGTCAACATGGATATGGATATGTCCATTGGATACTCAATTTAAAACATAGCACAAGAAATATAATAAATAGATTGATGCCTTTATTTAATGACACAAAATGTGTAGTACATAAATCCAATAAATGTACAATACTAAAACAAGGACCAATGCCTCGGGACTAGGGCATATCCAACAATCTCCCACTTACACTAGTTCTAACTAGGCATGGGCCTAATCCTTATAGATCTAGTATGACCCTCGTGCTTGGGCTAAGCCAGCACCTTGGTCAAAGGATCTGAGACGTTATCCTTGGTGTCCACTCTATGTAATGAAATGTCACCCCTCTCGGCGATTTCTAGTATGAGGTGAAACTTCCTGAGCATGTGCTCAATATTCTTTTGTGACTGGGGCTCCTTAGCTTGTTCAAGAGCTCTATTATTGTCACAGAAGATATCAACTAGATCCTGGATAGTTGGTACTACTCCTAATTCAGTGATAATCTTCTTTATCCACACAGCTTCCTTAGCTGCATCACACACTACAATGTACTCAACTTCTATAGTAGAGTCTGCGATGGTTAGTTGCTTGGAGCTTTTCCAGCTTACAGCACCACCATTAAGTAAAAACACATACCTAGACTACAACTAGTACTCATCCTGGTCTGTCTAGAAGCTTGCATCAATGTACCTAGTAACTGATAGCTCTTCCTGACCTTCATACACTAAGAAGCTATCCTTAGTCCAGTTAAGGTACTTCATGATTGCTTTGATAGCCTTCCAGTGATCCTCGCCGGTATCCTGCTAGTATCAGCTTGTCATACTCAGTGTAAAGGTGACATTAGGTCTCGTACATAGCATAGAGTACATGATTGATCCTATAGCTATGCATATGGGACCAACTTCATGTTCTCCCTGCCTTGCCTTGTCTTAGGAAAGTTCTTCTTACTAAGTTTAGCCTATGGTTCATTGGCAAGAAACCTTTCTCGGCCTGATCCATGCTGAATTTTTTCAGAACATTATCTATGTACGTGGCTTAACTTAGACCTAGAAGCTAATTGGATCTATCCCTGTAGATCCTGATCCCTAGGATCATCTCAGCCTCGCCTAAGTCCTTCATTGTGAAGCACTTACACAACCACTACTTCACTCCTCGTAGTGTTGGTATGTCGCTTCCAATAAGAAGGATATCATCCACATATAATACCAAGAAGGTGACAATGCTCCCACTAACCCTTTTATACACACAAAGCTCATCTTGATTCTATATGAAGCTGTATTCCTTCATGGTTTCATTGAATCTAAGATTCCAACTTCAGGATGCTTGCTTCAATCCATAAATGGACCTTTGAAGCTTACATACCCTTCCAGGATACTTTGGATCGATAAAACCCTCAGGTTGTGTCATGTACACATCCGAGAGTAGCTTTCTGTTAAGGAAAGGGGTTTAACATCCATCTACCAGACCTCATAGTCGTACCAAGTGGCTATGGCAAGCAGGATCCTTTTGGATTTGAGCATAGCGACTGGTGAAAAAGTTTCATCATAGTCTATTCCATGGACTTGTCTGAAACCTATCGCAACCAGATGCCCTTGAAGGTGCTGTCGGCCTTTAGCTTATAGCACCACTTGCAACCTGTCACATTAGCACCCATAGGTGGATCAACCAGGTTCCAAACCTGATTATCGTATATACATTGCATCTCCGCCTCCATGGCCTTGCGCTAGTTGGCAAACTGTGGGCTATCTATAGGCTCCTGGTAGGTTTTGGGCTTTTCCTCATCGAAGATGAGAAGAGTGTGATCATCAATGATGAGAAACCCATATCTCTGTGGTTCTTGATGATCCTACCAAACCTTCTAGGTCCTTGTATGACCTGGGTTAGTGCTTCCTCCTGTGGAAGCTCCACCCTGGTCTCCGAGTTATCCTTTTCAGGAGTTTGTGAGCTTTGAACTTCCCTGAGTTCAACAGTGCTCCCACTGTCTTTCTTGGAAATGAAATCCTTTTCTAGAAAGACCCCCTTTCATACCACGAACACCTTATTCTTGGTGGAGTTGTAGAAGTAATACCCTTTGGTTTCCCTAGGGTAGCCCACAAACAGGTATTTGTCGGTTTTGGGTTCTAATTTAGCCCCATTCAATTTCTTGGTATGTGCATCACATCCCCAAATCTACAGGAAAGACACATTGGGTGCCCTACCCATCCATATCTTATACGGGGTCTTTTCCACAGCCTTAGTCGGAGTATTATTCAAAATGCGAGCCGTTGTCTAAAAAGCGTATCCCCAGATGCTTATTGGGAGAGAGACATAACTCATCATTGAGTGGTCCATGTTTAACAAGCTCTTGTTCCTCTGTTCGGACAGCCCATTCCATTGTGGTGTTCCTCGAGGAGTGAGCTGTGGAATGATTCCATGCTCTCTCAAATTTGAGTCAAACTCTAGGCTCATATACTCACCTCCTCGGTCTGACTGAAGGGCATTGATATTTCTACCTAGCTAGTTCTGTACCTCATTCCTAAATTGCTTGAACCTATCAAGGGTCTCAGACTTATGTTTCATCAGATAGACGTAGCCATATCTGCTGAAATCATCCATGAACGTGATGAAGTATAGATGTCCACCTCTGGTAGCTGCGCTCATGGGCCCACATACTTCTTAATGTATTAGGTCCAATAAGCCAGTAGCCCTTTTCAGCTTTCTTGCTAAAAGGTACTTTAGTCATTTTACCACATAAACAAGGCTCACATATATCAAGTGACTCCAAGTAAAGTGATCCTAGGATTCCAGCTCTGTGAAGCCTAGCTATGCGCTTCTTATTTATGTAAATGACAATGCCAAAGGTAGACTAGATTAAGTTCGTTAGGCTTAACCCTTTTAGTATTTATATTATAGACATGATTGGTTTCATTCAAATCTAGGATATATAGGCCATTATTTAATAGAGCTTCTCCATAAAATAATCCCACTCTAGATAAACCAATTCTACCATTTGTAATAGTAAAATTAAATCCAGAAATATCTAAAATAACATTGTTCCAATATCAAAACCAATCCACTAGGCATCATAAGGTGGTATTCATCGATCTCTATGGCAGCAACCCTTACTCCATTTCCGACCTACAAGTCTACCTCCCCTGATCCCAGTGACCTCTTGTTCTTAAGTCCCTCCACATTACAACAAATGTGAGAACCACATCTAGTATCTAATACCCAGGATGTTGAAATAGTAAGGTTAATGTCTATGACATATACACCTGACGAAGACATACCCTGGGTCTTCCTCAGCTCTCCCAATAGTTTGGGACACGATCTTTTCCAATGCCTTGTCTGCTTGCACCTAAAACAGACATCCTCAGGACTGGCCTTGGGCTGGGCCTTAGCCTTCTTGGCCTTGGCTTTCTTAGCCTTGCCCTTGCCCTTTGTAAGAGGAGGCTTCCCCTTGTTGAGCAGCAGTACCAGTGGAGTCTTTTTGATTGACTGTTTAATGATCTTAAGCATCCCATGCAGCTCACTAATAGTATGGTTCATCCCTTGCTTATTATAGTCCAGGACGAACTGATCATAAGAATCCGGCAAGGAAGCTACAATCATGTCAACCGACAGCTCCTGTGAGATAGGCAATCCGAGATGGGCTAAAGTGTCTAGATAGCCCTTCATCTTGAGCACGTGTATGCTCACAGATGTCCCAACCCCTATCTTACAGGAGTGGAATGCCTTATTGGTCAGGTACCTTTCCTGACGAGCTTGCTCTTGAAACATCTCATTAAGAGTTGTTATCATAGAATAGGCCTGATGGTCCATGAACTGCTTTTGTAGCTTAGGGACCGTACATGCCAACATAAGGAATGTCAGCTCCCGGTTATCCTTAACTTGCACCTCGAATTCCTCCAGCTAGGCAGTCAGTGGATTATGCCCCGTTGGTGCAACTAGTACAAGCCTTTCTAGTACATACACCTTACACTCCTGTCTTAGAACTATTCTCAATTTCCGAGACCAGTCCAAAAAGCTAGGGCCAGAAAGCTTGTCCTCTTCTAGGATAGATCTCAGTGAAAGTGAATTGTTTGTTGCCATTTGGTTACTACATAGAAAAATTATAAGAGTGTTAATAAAGGACTTAACATGTTTTTCCCATATTTAATTAATAATGAATCATGTTATTAATTAACTCAAGTTGTTGGGCTCATGGGCCGAGATCCATATTTCATTAAGATAGAGCCAGACGAGGACCTGGAAAAACTATACCGCAATTATTTAGGTAGGAATGCCGTACAATCCCAACGTAGGGACTCTCGGTTTGATGGACTTGTTGGCACTTACCCATCTGTGCTTAGGGTCAGGAGAATCCTACAACTCATGCTAAGTAAAAACCTCCATCCAAGTGTCAGAGTAACCAATACTCTAACCCAATACAAAATAACGATAATCCAGTGCATCTAGCGAGGGCATGGTCTGCAACTAGCCTATCCCCACTTCAAGTCTGTTTTGAATGAGGGAAGCACTTTTAAATGACTTAGTAATTTCCTTTTGGTTATTAGATTCATTTTAATAAGGGCTTAGATGCATAGGCGGGTGAAATTGGGTTTGGATAATACATTCATACATGTAAATAAATTAAGCATAATTAAATAAATAAAATGGTCTACTATGGGCCTATATTACAACCTATTATAATTCTAGTATACCTATACTAGAAAATACATCAGGTGGGCCTCCTCTTCTTCTTTCTAGACTTACCTCTCCAATGGGCTTCTTCTTTACAAATTTTATAATAAATAAATAAAATAAAATTACATAAAAAAGAAAAATGGCACGCAGGCCGTATTTACCCAAAAAGAAAAATACAACCCAACTCGAATAAGGCCCAATAGCATCCATACACATATTTAATCATACAACATGCAATCCAATATATCAATTTATAAACATGTTACTCCCACTGGAATTGGAAAACCATGAGTCCATATAAGCTGCCCAAATAATCGTGCTAAGAAAACCCGAACCAATTTCAATTATACAATATGAATTTCCAAAATTAATATCTCATGAGTAAAATTAAAATTTCATTCAAGAAACCATGCACATTTAAATTACAGAAAATTTAAACACACAAAATTTTAAAACCCACTAAAATTTCAAAACTGGGCCCCGGGCCTGAAACCTGCCAAATCCAAAATTGGGCCCGGTCCACTACATCTACTAGGGGTAGCAGCAGGCAGCGGCTGCTGCCGCTATATATATATATATATATAGCCAATGAATACAATCACCAAGAAATAATCCAACAATAGAAAATTAAATCCAACATAAACCGATATGCATATTAATTTTCGATTGCAAAATCCAAGGGGAAAATCACAAAACCTCAATGCAAAGAATCCCAAATAAAACCATCCATTTTAAACCAAAGGATTCAACCAAGTTTAACAATTTCCATGGATCAAAAGCCAGCTCTGATACCACTGTAGGGATTTTTCACCAAAAATCAACTAATAAAGCGGAATTGTGGTGGAAATTGAAAACAACAAAATCAAATGGAGAAAGAATAGATTCTCACCAGAAAATTTCTTTCAGAGATGGCTGCAGAAATCGAAACTGACTTCCTCCACGTTCACATACACGAACAGCTTTGGAACTCAACCCGTGCTAGCGTCGGAATCGGCCGGAATGAGAGGAATAGGTGTTGGAAATTTCCGCTGTAATTTCCTTGGTTATGGCCGAAAATCTCTTCTATGTTTTTAACCTAGATGGCCGAATTCCTCATAGGAATTTTAGGCCCAATTTTCACTTTAATCTTATGTGGGCTTTTCATCTCTTTTAAGCCCAAATCCGATTTAATTCTCTAGGTCCATTTAATTTCAAATATAATTTTAATCCAACATGTATGTCAATATATTATACCATATAATAGATTAAATATGTTTAAATTAAAATTAATTTGTCCAATTAATTTAACCAAGAGATTAAATTAGACTTTCATAAAATTAAATACATGTAAACCTATACATGTAAAATATTCCACCTGGAAATGATCTCATAAATCAATTCATTGAATTAATTTTGAGAAGGCCAATACAAATATTAATTATATTATTTTCATCAATCCAATTGATCTATATAATATAATTAATACAATCCTCTCTCTACGGTGCATATACTCCAAATAGACAGTTGATCCCTTTAGTTCAAGTATAGACATTCAATGTGTACGACCCTGTAGGCCCGTCTTTATGTTGGCAGTGGCCCTTTGGCCTACAGACTGCAGGCGGGCTCTAGCAAGCCACTGCAGCCCCCAATTAAGACGGAGATAGCAGTCCAACCGTAATCATAACCCTGTATTTTAAACTTGTATATCCTATATCATTGATATCGGTGTCCAACACAAAGGCACGGATTGATCACCCTCTTTTGTGTCTGGACATTTACTTGATCGCGAATGAATTGATGCTCACAAACAAGTTCCAACTTGTTTGGGTGTGGCCACACTCTTATCAGTTTCATTCATCAAAAGGCCGGTGATATCTTCTCAATGGACTACTGAGTGACATTCCATTCTTCATATCCATAGCATTGCCATGTTCATTGACATACCCAAACGTACCCATACTTGGCACCCTGTTACAGGCCCTTTAGGCGTACACCAAAGTATGCCACTTTACATGCAGTACAATCATATGGTCAGGTCAAAGGATCCATACAAGTACAACACAAGAATCACTTGTGGTACTATACCATGTGGATTTCTCGTTTACTGGATCTATCCATTACCATTCTCCTTTTGCATGTACCCATTAACTTGGTTGACATCCCATGTCCAATGACCGATAAGAAACTGCCAAACAACCAAGCTAATGATAGTATTTGGTTCCATTCATTCCCATGACTAGAACAGAATATGGATCTCTTTATGGTCATATCATTTTCCCTATCCATGGTCTTACTTCCAAGTGCATGACACTTGTCAACATGGATATTGATATGTCCATTGTATATTCTATTTAAAACATAGCACAAGATATATAATAAATAGATTGATGGCTTTATTTAGTGACACAAAATGTATAATACATAAATCCAATAAATGTACAATAAAAATACAATGAACAATGCCTCGGGACTACGGCACATCCAACACCCCCAATTAAGATGGAGACAACAGTCTAGCAGAAGTCTTAACCCCGTAGTTAAACTTATATATCATATGTTGTTGATATCAGTGTCCAACATGGAGGCATGGCGTCATTACCCTTTTTTATGTTCGGACATTAATTTGATCCCGAATAAACTGATGCTCACAAACAAGTTCCAACTTGTTTGGGTGTGGCCACACTTATGTCGATTCCATTCATCAAGAGGCCAGTGATATCTTCTTAATGTATCACTAAGTGACATTCCGTTCTGCATATTCATACCCTGCCATGCTCACTAGCACACCCAAACATACCCATGCTTGGTACCCTATTACCGGCCCTTTAGGCATACACCAAAGTATATGAGATCGCATGCAAGACCATAACATGGCAGGTCTATGAGCGGACAACCTTTTTTGAAAGAGAAAACTCGGAACGCGGTGAAGCGAATTGGGAAAAACGTTTTTGTTCGTTTTTAGATTTGGAAAACGGGTTTTGATTATCTTGAGTTAGGAAAAACCATTGATTTGATTTCGAAACCCTTTTTGTAGAAAACATTTTCCCATTTTAACTTAAAGACCTTGAAACTTAAATCCCGAGATCAGTGACAGAGTCGCCACCTGGATAAGCTAATCCGGGAATTCTGGTACAGCTCCCTACCGAGGGTAGACTACCATACCTAATCCAAAGATTTAGGGTTCGGGCAAGTGATTTACTTAACCTCTAGCTTACTTTCATTTTACTGTTTATATTACCATATTTAATTGGCTTTATTATCTTTCTCTAACCCTAATTTGTTTATTTTAGTTCAGCCGATGCTATAGCAAAATGCAGAAAATAAATTGCAGAAAAATAAAGCATACATCAAAAAATATACAAGAAAATAATAGAGGCCAATTATACAATCCAATCGAATAAAAAAAAAACTCTCATTCTCACTTTACAATCGCCTAAGTACATGAAGATCTAAAAAATTACAACCGCCTAATTTACACGATAATAATCTATTAATTACACAAAAATAATAAAAATAAATGCTGCAAAACAAATTGGTTAGCATAGTTTATATTGCATATACAGATAGGACTCAAATAGGACAGAATTGGGAATTTAGGAAATAGGGGCATGCATTTAGGGGGCAACCAGGTCAACCCGATCGGTCGGACCGGTTAGACCTAGAAAACGGTTTTGAAATGCCCTATAATTTTTGTGCTGGAAAATCAATTTTTGGAAAACATTTGGCTCGGTTACATGCAAATTTCCATTTTTGTGGGTCTGTTATCCCAAAATCCAGGGTTCCGTTCGTGCGGGTTCCTAAATATACAATCCATCTACGGTCCAAAATGTGATAAACACACCAAAAAAATTTATGAAAAAAAAAAACTGTTTTGTTCATTTTCGATATTTTTCGGGAATTTTATAGGGTTTGGGGTCCGCTAATGCTGAACTATGGATCCGATTTGGATAAAAAAACCCCGAAACTCCGAAAATAAAACCCCAGGAAAACCGAAAACCCTAATATACTTGCGTACAGAAATCCAAAAACCAAAATTTTATGACATACGGATGGATTTGGGCTGAAAATGATCACAACAAAAAGCCTAAAATGGAAAACGGACTGTTTTCGGCCGATCAGGATGATTCGGGAATCTGTCCCCGAATGAACAGAGCCGGCGGCTCTGTTCATCATGAACATAGCCGACAGGCTCTATTCATCATGAACACAGCCGTGCGGCTCCATTCTGGCAATCCGATTCCGAAAGTTGCAAAAACAAAGAAAACGCACAGAAAAGACACTGAAAATAGGTTTAAGGCTTCTTAGAGTTTACCTTGGTGTTGTTGGGATGCCTTGAATGTCAAAGAATGGATTGAAAGCTTGAAATATATCCTGGGAACTCAACTGGCAAAAGAACCGCAACAATCCAAACGAGCCCAAATAAATCCGAAATGGTTTCCAACTAATGAGCAAAGGTTAAGTAACTTGTATTTTATGTTTTAAGATTGATTTTATGCTTTACTCTTCGTGTTTGTGAATCCTCAAGTTCACAATCACCTTTCTCTCTTTCTCTACTTCTTTTTTTTCTTTTTATGTTTTTCTCTGCTCAAGACTACTAACTTCCCCCCTCTTTTCTGATTTTATTTTTTCCTTTTATACTCTTCTCTCGTATATCATCTCAAGCATTAAATGGCTGCCTGACTTTCTGATTTTGCCCACATCTTACTTCTGGTGAGACAAGTTGCTCTGCTTTGCAGGGCAACTTGTCTTGCCCACTAAAGCCGTGCAGCTTTAATAAGAGCCGGCGCAAAATTTCAAAAATCCGACGCACACCCTAAGCCCTAGAAATCAATCAGGAGACTTTTTCAGGGATTTCGGATCGCAGATAGTTTGGTTTTCAGGACGTTTGAGGAACTCTAGGAAACATTCCATCATTTTCAAGTCCGATTTAAGACTGTCTATTCTATAGGTAACACGGGAATCCTCATCATAATGGTCGGGAAAACCCGGCGCTTACAGCTGCCCCTCACGTCATCAAATTCAATACCCGATACCCGGTTTGGGTTACTTGAGGGGAATTTGAGAACGTGAATTGAAGTGCCGTAAGTGGAAGGAAAGGAAAACATATTTGAGTTGCCGCTGATCTGGGCCTAACATCGGGTTTAGGTTACCCGCGATGGATCCACTGAAGTTTGAGGTGGAAGCAAATCTACGCCTGACACTGGGTTTAGGTTACCCGTGGTGGATCTGCTGGATTTGAGAAAGAAGCTGATCTGAGCCTGACACTGGGTTTAGGTTACCCGTGGTGGATCTGCTGGGGATCTTGAGAAGGAAGTTGATCTAAGCCTGACATCAGGTTCAGGTTACCCACGACGAATCTGCTGGATTTGAGAAGGAAGCTGATCTGAGATTGACACCGGGTTTTGATTACCCATGGCGGATCTGCTGAGGATTTAAATTGGTTCCAAGGATTTAAGATCTTGCTTGAATTGGTTTTCCAGGACCCAATGTTGGGATTCATCACGGGAAACCGACCGATAAAAGCGGAAATACGCGTCGATTTCCTCGAATCCGCCCAGGTGCTTAAGATGTGGAAATCAAAAACTTAAAACCATAAAGAGAAGTTTGGAAACTTACCCGGTAAATCTCTTAAAGAGACGGATGCGCGGACTGCAGGAATCAAAGCTGACTCCCTCCAACGTCACGTACACGAACGGCTCTCGGACCCAACTCGTGCTAGCGGCTCGGATTTACCAAGAAGAAAGGGAGAGAGAGGCGGCACCCTTAAAGAAATATTGATGTCCTATATTTCTTTCCGAAAGAAATAAAATCAATTTCATCCAAGTGAGCTCTCACATTTCCTATCAAAAGAAACAGATGCATAAAGGTGGCCAAATTTCTTTTTCAAAAAAAAAATACAACTCACGGCCAACCAAGGTAAGTCATGGCTGATTTTTTTTTTTTACTCTCTTTTAACTTAAAGAAAAGAAGATCAACACAAGGAAAGTAAAGTCCAACTTTGCTTCATCAAAGTCAAACCTATGACTCATCCATATGACTCACCATTCTAATGATGAAAAGAATGACTCATCCTCTCTTGCCAAAAATGACATTCGGCCAAAAGAAGAAGAAAATGAAGATGTAATCTTTGCTTTTCCATTCTTGCCATAAAAATAAACAAAATATCTAAGAAGCAAAGTCCAACTTTGCTTACCAAAAAGTCATGCATGACTCACCATATTCATCATTACTTTTTGTCCAACAAAATGACTCATTCTTATCATCCCTTTCAATGCAAACTTTCGGCCAAATAAAATTCCACTCCATGTGGGCATTGTTCATTTTATGACTAAGCCCAAATTTAATTCCCTTCATTTAATTAATATCAAATGCAACTTTAATATAACATGTATATATATATATATATTATACCATATAATATATGTTACATACATTTAAATTAAAATTCATTTGCTTTATTAATTTAATCAAGGGATTAATTTAGACATACATAAAATGAAATACATGTAAACCTATACATGTAATAATATTTCCACCTAGGAAATAATCTCATAAATTAATTCCTTGAATTAATTAAGAGACTGCCGGAATGAAATTTAATTATATTAGTTTGATCAATCTAATTGATCCATATAATATAATTAAATGATCTCTCTCTCTCTTTCATGTGTATACTCCAAGTACACACATACTCCGACTAGTTAAAGTCCAGACATTCAATGTGTACGATCCGATGGGCCCATCTTTATGTTGGCAGTGAGCTAATGCCCACAGACTGCAGGCGGGCTCTATCAAGCCACTGCAGCCCCCAATTAAGACGGAGATAGCAGTCAAACTGTCACCGTAGCCCTGTAGTTTGAACTTGTACATCCCATCTCATTGATATCGGTGTCTAACACAGAGGCATGGAAGTATCACCCCCTATTGTGTCCAGACATTTACTTGATCCCGAATGAACTAATGCTCACAAACAAGATCCAATCTTGTTTGGGTGCGGCCGTACACTTATCAGTAGTCTTCAAGAGGCCGGTGATATCATCTCAGTGAATCACTGAGTGACATTCCCTTCTGCATATCCGTAGTACTGCCTTGCTCACTGACACACCCGAACGTACCCGTACTTGACACCCTTTTACAGGCCCGTTGGGCGTACACCAAAGTGTGCCACTTCACATGCAGCACCATCATATGGTCTGGTCTAAGGATCCATACAAGTACTACACGAGAATCATTTGTTATACTTTACCATGTAGATTCCCATTAAGTGGATCGATCCAGTACCATGCCCTTTTTGCATGTACCTATTAACCTGGTTGACATCCCTTGTTCTATGACCGGTAAGACACCACCATACAACCAGGGTAATGATAGTCTTTAGTTCTATTCATTCCCATGATTGGAACAGACTACGGATGACTTCATGGTCATATCATTTTCCCTATCCACAGTCTTACTGCCAAGTGCCTCACACTTGACAACATGGATATGGATATGTCCTTTGGATACTCTATTTAAAATATAGCACAAGACATATAATAAATAGATTAATGCCTTTATTTCCTTGACACAAATTGTATAATACGTAAAGTTCACATTAATGTACAAATGTATTATACAAACACAAGGACCAATGCCTCGGGACTAGGGCATTTCCAACAATCTCCCACTTGCACTAGTACCTACTAGGCATGGGTCTAATCCCTATAGATCTAGTACAACCTTCGTGCATAGGCATAGCTAAGCATGTTGGTCAAAATATCTGCGACATTGTCGTTGGTGTCCACTCTTTGTAATGAGATGTCACCCCCTCAGCGATTTCTCACAATAGGTGAAAATCCTTAAGTACGTGCCTCGTGTTTAAGTGTGACTGGGGCTCTTAGCTTGTGCAACAGCCCCATTGTTGTCACTGAAGATATCAACCGGTTTCTGGATAGTAGATACTACCCCCAGTTCCATGATAAACTTCATTATCCATACAGCTTCCCTAGCTGCTTTACACGTTGCAATGTACTCAGTTCCTGTGATATAAACCGCGATGGTCGATTACTTGGAGCCTCTCCAACAATAGTACCACCATTTAGCATGAATACATACCTAGATTGCTATTGTTATTCATCCTGGTTAGTCTGGAAGCTTGCATCAGTGTACCTAGTAACTGACAGCTCTTCCTGACCTTCATGGGTGACATCAGGTCTTGTACATAGCATGGAGTACATGATTGATCCAATGGCCGAAGCATATAGGACCAACTTCATGTTCTCCCTGTCCTGCCTTGCCTTACGACAGTACTTCTTACTAAGTTTCAGCCCATGACACATTGGCAAGAAACCTTTCCTGGCATGGTCAATACTGAATCTTTTCAGAACTATGTCAATGTAATTGACCTGACTTAGGCCTAGAAGCCGATTGGGTCTATCCCTATAGATCCTGATCCCTAGGATCATCTCAGCCTTGCCTAAGTCCTTCATTGCAAAGCACTTACACAACCACTGCTTTACCCTTGCAGTGTTGGTACGTCGCTTCCAATTAGAAGGATGCCATCCCTTTGTAATACCAGTAGAATTACTATGCTCCCACTAAACCTCTTATAGACACCCTTAAAGGTATTGTCGGCCTATAGCTTATAGCACCACTTGCAACCTATCACATCAGCACCCGGAGGTGGATCAACCAGGCTCCAAACCTGATTATCATACATAGATTGCATATCTGCCTCCAAGGCAGACAGTGGGCTAGCTATAGCCTTCTGAAAGGTTTTGGGCTCCCCTTTTTCCAAGACAAAATGAACGTAATCATCGAAAACGAGAAACACATATTTCTCACGTTCTCGATGATCCCTACCATACCTTCTAGGTTCTTGTGTGACCGGGGCTGGTGCTTCCACTTATGGAAGCTACACCCTGGTCTCCGAGTTATCCTTTTCAGGAGTTTGTGAGCTTTAAACTTCCCTAGGTTCAACATCGCTCCCACTGTCTTTCTTGAAAGGAACCCCTTTTCAAGAAGGACCCTTTTTCGTGCCATAAACATCTTGTTCTTGGTGGGGTTGTAGAAGTAATACCCTTTGGTTTCCCTAGGGTAGCTCGCAAACAGGCATTAGTCGATTTTGGGTTCTAGTTTTGCTCACAGTCAATTTCTTGACTTGTGCATAACAACCCCAAATCCGTAGGAAAGACACATTGGGCACCCTACCCGTCCATATTCCAAATGGGGTCTTTTCCAAAGCCTTAGTCAGAGTATAATTGAAAATGAGAGCCATTGTCTCAAGAGCGTATCCTTAGAAACTTATTGGGAGAGAGGCATGACTCATCATTTGAGCAGACCATGTCTAACAGGGCCCTTTTCCTCCGTTCGGACACCCCATTCCATTGTGGTGTCCCTGGAGGAGTGAGCAATGGAACTATTCCATGCCCACTCAAAAATGAGTCATACACTAGGTTTATATGCTCACCACCTCTGTCCAACCAAAAGGCTTTGATATTTCTGCCTAGGTGGTTCTGTACTTTGTTCCTCAACCCCTCGAACCTATCAAAGGTCTCAGACTTATATTTCATTAAATAGGCATAGCCATATCTGATGAAATCATCTGTGAAGGATATGAAGTATAGATGTCCACCCCTAGTAGCTACGCTTATAGGTCCACATACATCTGAATATATTAGGCCCATAGGCCAGCAGCCCTTTCAGCCTACGTGCTAAAAGGAGCATTAGTCATTTTACCTCGTAAACGAGACGCACATATACCAAGTGACTCCATGTCAAATGATCCTAGGATTCAAACTTTGCGAAGCCTAGCTATGCATTTCTTGTTTATGTGGCTTAAATGACAATGCTAAGGTAAACTGGATTAAGTTCGTTAGGCTTAACCCTTTACATATGTATATTATAGACATGATTAGGTTCATTTAGATCTAGGATATAAAAGACATTATTTAACAGAGCTACTCCAAAAAATAATTCTTTTCTAGATAAACTCTTTTTACTATTACAAATAGTAAATGTACATCCAGAAATATCCAAAACTGAAACAGAAATAATATTCCTGTACATAATAGGTACGAAATAACATGGTTTCAGTAACAAAACTAATCTACTAGGCATCATAAGCTGGTCCCGCTGATCTCTAAGGCAGCAACCCTTGCTCCATTTCTGACCCACAAGTCCACTTGTCCCGATCCCAGTGATCTCCTGTTTTTAAGTCCCTGCACATTACAACAAATGTGAGAACCACATCCAGTATCCAATACATAAGATGTTGACACAGAGGTTAATGTCGATGACATATATACCTGATGAAGACACGCCCCGCGTCTTCCTTTTTTCTCCCAAAAGCTTGGGACATGATCTTTTCCAATGTCCAGTCTGCTTACAACCGAAGCAGACATCCTTGGAACGGGCCTTGGGCTGGGCTTTAGCCTTTTTAGCCTTGGCTTCCTTAGCCTTGGTCTTGGCCTTTGCCTTGCCTTTAGCAAGTGGAGGTTTCCCCTTGTTAACCTTAAGTACCGGTGGAGTCTTCTTGATCGACAGTTCAGTGAGCTGAAGCATCCAATGCAGCTTACTAATAGTACGGTCCATCCCTTGCCTGTAAAAGTTTAGGATGAATTGATCATAGAGTCCAGTAAAGAAGCCAGGATAGTGCTAACCGCCAGCCCCCGTAAGATAGGCGTTTCGAGACGGGCTAAATTATCCAGATAGCCCTTCATCATCAGCACATGTGCACTCACAGATATCTCGGCTCCCATCTTATAGCTGCGGAATGCCTTATGGATCAGGTACCTTTCCTGATAAGCTTGCTCATAAAACATCTCGTTAAGAGTTGTCATCATAGCAAAGGCCTGATGATCCATGAACTGCTTTTGCAATTCAGGAACCATACTAGCCAACATCAGGCATGTCACATCCCGGTTATCTTTTACATATGCCAAGTATTCCTCCAGCTGGGCAGCCAGTGGATTACTTCCCATTGGCACAGCTGGTACGGGATTTTCGAGCACATACGCTTTAGACTTTTGTCTTAGAACTTTCCTTAAGTTCATAAACCAGTCCCAAAAGTTAGGGCCAGAAAGTTTGTCCCATTCCAAGAAAGATTGCAGTGATAAAGTATCATTCGTAGCCATTGGTTTCTACACAGAAAAATTTACGAATGTTAATAAAGGACTTAACTTGTTCTTCCCATATTATAATTAATAATGAATCGTGTTATTAATTCACTCGAGATGTTGGGCTCATGGGCCGAGATCCATATTATATCAAGATATAGCCAGACGAGGGCCTAGAACAACTATATCCTAATTTTTAGGTAGGAACGCCGTCCAATCCCAACCTAGGGACTCTCGGTTTGATGGGTCTGTTGGCACTTACCCATCTATGCTTAGGGCCAGGAACATCCTACTGCCCACGCTAAGTCCAAACCTCCATCCAAGTGTTAGAGTAACCAATACTCCAACCCAATACAAAATGACGATGCTCCAGCGCATCCAGTGAGGGCTGGTCTACAACTGGCCCATCCCCACTTCGAGTAGGTTTTGAATGAGGGAAGCACTTTTAAGAGACTTAGTAATTACCTTTTGGTTATTAGATTCATTTAATAACGGCTTAGATGCACAGGTGGGTGAAATAGGGTTGGTACATACATTCTCACATGTAAATAAATCAAGCATAATTAAATAAAAAAAAGAAATGCTATGGGCCAAAATTTACATCCTAATATCATTCTAGTAAACCTATACTAGAACAGCATCAGGTGGGCCGCTTCCGCATCTTTCTAGCATGCCAATCCAATCGGCTTTTTCTTTACATAATATCATAATAAACAAATAAAATAAAATTACATAAAAAAGAAAACGGCACGCAGGCCGTATATACCAAAAGAATATTACAACCCAAATAAATAAGGTCGAAAACATCCATTCAAGCATTTAATCATACATACATGTATCCAATACATACAATATATAAACATGTTAAATGCATGAATTAATCCCATTTCAATTATGTCCATAGCCATTATTTTGAAATTGCCAAATTTTGGCCAATCATGGTTCTAAACCCGTACGGGCTTGGGGCCTCCAACCCAGGCAAAATTACTCCCAATCCAATTGGGAAACCATGAATTCCAAAATTAGCAGTCCGGGTAATCGTGCCAAGAAAACCCGAACCAATTTCAATTAACCGTATTAATTTTTCCAAAATTAATATCGCACGAACGAAAATAAATTTCATTCATAAAACATGCGCATAAAATTTCCAAAATTTAAACACGCACAATCTTAAAACCAATTAAAAATTTTAAAACCCCACGTGCATAAAATTACCAAATTTAAACACGCATAATTTTAAAACAAAATAAAATTTTAAAACCCAGCCAAGCCCAAAAAAAAATCCCGCCAAATCCAAATTCGGGTGCGGCCCACTGCGTGGGGCAGCCGCGGCGCAGATGCCTAGCAGCGGCATGCTGCTGGCGTGCAGCAGCTGCTGCCTGGGGTGCCCAGCGCCGCAGGCAGTGGCTGGTGCCCCTGTTCCGACCCGAAACAGTCCATGATTTTTCCGAATAAGTAAAAACAACATGAGATTAAATCACCAAGAAATAAAATTTCAACAATGGAAAATTGAATATAGCACAAAACAAATATGCAAAGAAAAATTCCATAAACAAGAAAATCACAAATAGAAAATAAAACCTAGCATACACCATATGCAACATGATTTTCCATTTACAAAATTGAACGGGAAAAATCACAAACCCGAAACCAAAAGAATCCCATCCACAAAAATCTCCAATTTTAAAACACGAGATCTGCCAAGTTAAAGATTTCCACAGATCAAAAGCCCGCTCAGATACCACTGTTGGGATTCGTCACGGGAAACCGACCGATAATAGCGGAAATACGCGTCGATTTCCTCGAATCTGGCCCAGGAGCTTAAGATGTGGAAATCAAAAACTTAAAACCATAAAGAGAAGTTCGAAAACTTACTCGGCCAATCTCTTAAAGAGACGGATGAGCGGACTGCAGGAATCAAAGCCGACTCCCTCCAATGTCACATACCCGAATGGCTCTCTGACCCAACCCGTGCTAGCGGCTCAGATTTACCAAAAAGAGAGGGAGAGAGAGGCGGCACACTTAAAGAAATATTGATGTCCTATATTTCTTTCCAAAAGAAATAAAATCAATTTCATCCAAGTGAGCTCTCACATTTCTTACTAAAAGAAACATGATGCATAAAGATGGCCAAATTTCTTTTTCAAAAAAAAAAATAAATAAATAAAACTCACGGCCAACCAAGGTAAGTCATGGCTGATTTTTTTTTATTCTCTTTTAACTTAAAGAAAAGAAGATCAACACAAGGAAAGCAAAGTCCAACTTTGCTTCATCAAAGTCAAACCTATGACTCATCCATATGACTCACTATTCTAATGATGAAAAGAATGACTCATCCCCTCTTGCCAAAAATGACATTCGACCAAAAGAAGAAGAAATGAAAATGTAATCTTTGCTTTTCCATTCTTACCATAAGAATAAACAAAATATCTAAGAAGCAAAGTCCAACTTTGCTTACCAAAAAGTCATGCATGACTCACCATCTTCATCATTACTTTTTGTCCAACAAAATGACTCATTCTTATCATCCCTTTCAATGCAAACTTTCGGCGAAAAAAATCCCACTTCATGTGGGCATTGTTCATTTTATGACTAAGCCCAAATTTAATTCCCTTCATTTAATTAATATCAAATGCAACTTTAATATAACATGTATATATATATATATATATATATATATATATATATATATATATATATATATATATATATATATATATATATATATATATTATACCATATAATATATGTTACATACATTTAAATTAAAATTCATTTGCTCTATTAATTTAATCAAGGGATTAAATTAGACATACATAAAATGAAATACATGTAAACCTATACATGTAATAATATTTCCACCTGGGAAATAATCTCATAAATTAATTCCTTGAATTGATTACGAGACTGCCGAAATGAAATTTAATTATATTAGTTTGATCAATCTAATTGATCCATATAATATAATTAAATGATCTCTCTCTCTTCTATGTGTATACTCCAAGTACACACATACTCCGACTAGTTAAAGTCCAGATGGTCAATGTGTACGATCCGATGGGCCCGTCTTTATGTTGGCAGTGAGCTAATGCCCACAGACTACAGGCGGGCTCTAGCAAGCCACTGCAGCCCCCAATTAAGACGGAGATAGCAGTCAAACTGTCACCGTAGCCCTGTAGTTTGAACTTGTACATCCCATGTCATTGATAACGGTGTCCAACACAGAGGCATGGAAGTGTCACCCTCTATTGTGTCCGGACATTTACTTGATTCCGAATGAACTGATGCTCACAAACAAGATCCAATCTTATTTGGGTGCGGCCGCACACTTATCAGTCGCATTCTTTAAGAGGCCGGTGATATCGTCAGTGAATCATTGAGTGACATTCCCTTCTGCATATCCATAGTACTGCCATGCTCACTGACACACCCAAACATACCCGTACTTGGCACCCTTTTACAGGCCCGTTGGGCATACACCAAAGTGTGCCACTTCACATGCAGCACCATCATATGGTCTGGTCTAAGGATCCATACAAGTACTACACAAGAATCATTTGTGATACTATACCATGTAGATTCCCGTTAAGTGGATCGATCTAGTACCATGCCCTTTTTACATGTACCCATTAACCTAGTTAACATCCCATGTTCTATGACCGGTAAGACACCGCCATACAACCAGGCTAATGATAGTCTTTAGTTCCATTCATTCCCATGATTGGAACAGACTACGGATGACTTCATGGTCATATCGTTTTCCCTATCCACAGTCTTACTGCCAAGTGCCTCACACTTGACAACATGGATATGTATATGTCCATTGGATACTCTATTTAAAATATAGCACAAGACATATAATAAATAGAGTAATGCCTTTAATTCCTTGACATAAATTGTAGAATACATAAAGTTCACATTAATGTACAAATGTATTATACAAACACAAGGACCAATGCCTCGGGACTAGGGCATTTCCAACACCCAAAATCTGGCTTGAACGGTTTATCAAGGATTAAGAATCTTGCTTGAAGGAGTTTCAAGGATTGAAAATCATGCTTGAGAGGTTTTGTCAGGGATTATGAACCAGGCTTGAAGAAATTTCAAGGATCCAAAATCATGTTTGAGGAGTTTTTCAAGGATTATGAACCAGGCTAGAGGAAATTTCAAGGATCCAAAATAACACTTGAGGAGTTTGTCAAGGATTATGAACCAGGCTTGAAGGAGTTTCAAGGATCCAAAATCATGTTTCAGGAGTTTATTCAAGGATTAAGAACCAGGCTTGAGGAAATTTCAGGGATCCAAAATCACGCTTGAGGAGTTTCTCAAGGATTATGAATCAGGCTTGAAGAAATTTGAAGGATCCAAAATCATGCTTGAGGAGTTAGTTAAGGATTATGAATCAGGCTTGAAGGAGTTTTAAGGATCCAAAATCACGCTTGAGGAGTTTGTCAAGGATTATGAACCAGGCTTGAAGAAATTTCAAGGATCCAAAATCATGCTTGAGGAGTTTGTCAAGGATTGTGAATCAGGCTTGAAGAAGTTTCAAGGATCCAAAATCATGCTTGAGGAGTTTTTTCAAGGATTATGAACTAGGCTTGAGGAAGTTTCAAGGATCCAAAATTATGCTTGAGGAGTTTTTTCAAGGATTATGAACCAGGCTTGAGGAAATTTCAAGGATCCAAAATTATGCTTGAGGAGTTTGTCAAGGATTATGAACTAGGCTTGATGAAATTTCAAGGATCCAAAATCACGCTTGAGGAGTTTGTCAAGGATTATGAATCAGGCTTGAAGGAGTTTCAAGGATCCAAAATCACGCTTGAGAGGTTTTTCATGGATTATGAATCAGGCTTGAAGGGGTTTCAAGGATCCAAAATTTGGCTTGAGTGGTGGGACTTTTAGGAGTGATAATTTTGGAATCTGGTTGAGGATAAGTATTTATTCTTTGATCGATAATTTTGGAAACAAAAATTTTTTCCCCTTCGATCAAGAATAAATAGGACTGGGTTACCTTGCCCCTTGGGTACTGGAGATGTCGAGGCTTGGGCCTGCACGACTTTGATTTGTTTCTTGAGGAGTTAAGGATGCCACAGTGTTAGACTATTTTCTGCTTTGAGAGTGGTCTTGATTCGGGATGGCCCGACTATGGTGGCGGGTACCTGTTCCTGGATTGGTTGTGATGTGTGTATGCATGTGTGCATATGTTTTGAATGTATGTACGTGTATGTTTCAATTTGTGCATGTGCAAATGATGTTGGGAGCTACATTTCTCGCTAATCATCAAGTGTTGAAATGCCATGCCCTTGCTGGGGAGATCAATTTAGGACTGATCTAGCTGGGAAGTATATTCTTTATGTAATGTGATTCTCGCTCTTCTCCTGGGGATATGAGGGGAAATGCAATGGCTGTTAGGGAAGTCCGATGACTGTTGGGGAGAAAGTGGTCATGTTCTTTGTGATGGTTTTACTAGGAATAGTGCAGAGGATCCCGCTGGAGAATAGTGAAAGAGTTTCTGCTGTGAAAGGGATCTCCGCTGGGGAATGAGAGTTTCTCCGCTGGGGAATGATGACAGTGTCTCATCCTTCTGTCCTTAAAAGTGGTGAATCTGGAAATGCTCTAAATTTTTCCTGAATTGCCCACTGTGGGTTTTCAGTTCAGCGAGCTTCTCTAACTTTTGCCTGAGGCGCCTTTTCGGTTTTCACCTCAGCGAGCCTCTTTTGAAGGTGCTCTAACTTTTGCCTAAACTGCCTAATACAGGTTTTCAGCTTAGCGAGCCGCTCTAATTTTTGCCTGACGCGCCCTTTCGATTTTCACCTCAGCGAGCTCCTTTTGTTTTTTGGGCTGTGACACATGTAAGTGAAAGATGTGAACAACCATGTATGATGCATGATGTGAATTCGATTCCAAGCAGAATTGGGACATTTAAATGAATAGAGCAAGGCATTCATTCATTCATTCATTGATAATGTTTTAGCATAATGCATATCATAGATGAGATGAAATTAAGGATGGAATCAGCAATGGTATTCGTCTTGATCGAATTCACGACTGCCACCAACTGGTCTTTGCAGATTTTCCACCTGGTGGTGCTCACCTCACTGTCCTAACTTTTTCATGGACCGCCTTTTCGGTTTTCGGTCCACCAGACTTTTTTTTTTTGCCGTCCAGGTTGATGGGGTCGACAACTTGGTCTCTCTTCTCCTTGGTGGAACCGTTTCCACCTTGAAGGTTGATGGCTACGGTGCTTCCTTGGTGAGTGATTTGATGCCAGTCCAGCATTTTTGCAAGGTGAATAATGATGTGCCAATCTATTTTGATAGATAGAGTTCCTTTTGACAGATCTGTTGGCTGTTCCCGTCACCCCACCAGCTCGTGGATGATGTGGAGTTGACGATCGATGCCCTAGCCCTTTATTTTGGAGTACATGCATCATTGCCCCTTGAAACCATAGTCTCTTCTTGGTCATGACGGAACACAGAATTCTGCATCATGCATATGTATTCTTCTTCCTAAATTTGGGGCATATGTTCTTTTTTTTTTTTTTTTTTTTACTGTGAATAGTCTTGTTTTTCTGGTGATGTCAGTTTCTCCTATCGTGGTTTACCTTCTTTGTCTGATCTGGGTCCATGGAGTTTCTACTCACCTGATTTTGCCCTTAGATCCTTTGGAGTCTTGCATTTGGTAACTTCTCTGTCGATCCCTAGTCATGTCGTGGTAGGATCGGGTAAAGTCGGTTATGCGCTTTTGGATACTTTGTAGTTTTTCTTTTCTTTCTTACCAGGCATGAGGTCTTTCAAGACGGATACCATTTTTAGGTCATCATCTGTCTTTAAATTCATTTCATGTAATGATGTGTCATGTATGCCAAAGACATTAAATGAATGTTTGTATGCATGCACAGTGTTCAATCTAGAAAAATATCCCACAAGTAGTTGAAATCAAATTGCATTGCATTAAACGCCCCATGGGCTGAATTGTTCACAAAATAGAATAGAAAACAAAATAGATACATCAAAATAATTATCATCCTTCACAAGCGGAGGGCCTTCTTTTGCTGCTGCATCATCTCCGTAATAGCTCGAACACGCGGATCAGTTAAAGTTGGGTTAGGGTTTTTGCTGGACAATGGGCTTCAAAGGTGGTTCTATAATCTTTCCTTCAGTGATCAATTGTCAGACAACCCTCAGTAACTGCATGCAGTCATTCGTTTGGTGCCCCACTGTGATATATGATAGGAACAGAAATTTCCCTTGTCTTTCTCAGCCGGCTTTTCGAAGGGCTTCAAAGAATTTAATAGACCGTCATTCCTGCATTTTGCAAAAATCATGGCTAAAGAAAGAGTCCAAGGGGATAGGCCTCAATTTTGAAAATTTCCATCTTTGCCTCCCTATTGTTGGGACACAACGACAACTTCAGTCGGCTTGTCTTCTGAGGATTGCCCTCTTTTGCTTATAAATCCAGAGCCAGATCTGCTGCCTAATCCTGTTGCAGTAGTCGAATGATATCCGGCACTATACCCGGAGCCTCTGTTGACCCTGAGGCTTGCTGCCTTTTCCTCTTCATCCCTCTCAATTTTCATGGCCATGCTATACACTTCACTGAGCTCACTAAAGGAGTGGAATTTCATGTTGTTTTGAAAGATATCCCTGCCACCGTCAATCAGCTTTTGAATCAGTTCATCCTCATCGGGGCGGCTCTTCAGCAAAATCATTTTATTTATCCACCTCTGGTAGTAAGCATAAAAGAATTCATTTTCGATATTTTCCGGGAATTTTATAGGGCTCGGGGGTCCGCTAATGCTGAACTATGGATCCGATTCGGATAAAATAACCTCGAAACTCAGAAAATAAAACCCTGTGAAAACTGAAAACCCTAATATCCGTACGTAGAGAAATCCAAAAACCAAAATTTTATGACATACGGATGGATTTGGGCCAAAAATGGTCACAACAAAATGCTTAAAATGGAAAACGGACTGTTTTCGGCTAATCAAGAAGATTCGGGAATCTATCCCCGAAGAACAGAGCCGGTCGGCTCTGTTCATCATTAACACAGCCGTACGGCTTTATTCAGGCAATCCGATTCCGAAAGTTGCAAAAACGAAGAAAACGCATAGAAAAGACAATGCAGATAGGTCTAGGCTTCTCAGAGTTTACCTTGCTCTGTTCATCATTAACACAGCCTTATGGCTTTATTCAGGCAATCTGATTCTGAAAGTTGTAAAAACGAAGAAAACGCATAGAAAAGACAATGCAGATAGGTCTAAGGCTTCTCAGAGTTTACCTTGGTGTTGTTTGGATACCTTGAACGTCAAAAAATGGATTGAAAGCTTGAAATATATGCTGGGAACTCAACTGGCCAAAGAACCGCAATAATCCAAATGAGCCAAAATGAATCCGAAATGGTTTCCAACCAATGAGCAAAGGTTAAGTAACTTGTACTTTATGTTTTAAGATTGATTTTATGCTTTACTCTTCGTGTTTGTGAATCCTCAAGTTCACGGTCACCTTTCTCTCTTTCTCTACTTCTTTTTTTTCTTTTTATGTTTTTCTCTCCTCAAGACTACTAACTCCCCCCCTCTTTTCTGATTTCTCAAGCATTAAATGGCCACCTGACTTTTTGATTTTGTCCACATCTTACTTTTGGCGAGACAAGTTGCTTTGCTTTGTAGGGCAACTTGTTTCTAGTCTAGAACCATACGGCTCTAGTTTGAAAACTAGAGCTAGGGTAAAATTTCAAAAATCCGACGAGCACCCTAAGCCCTAGAAATCACTCGGGAAACCTTTTTGAGGATTTCGTATTGCGGATAGTTTGGTTTTTAGGATGTTTGAGGAACTCCAGAAAACATTCCGTCATTTTCAAGTCTGGTTCGAGACAGTCAGTTCGACAGGTAACACGGGAATTCTCATTATAGAGGTCGGGAAAACCCGGCGCTTACAAGGTTGAAGGATCCATATAAGTGCTACACGAGACTCACTTGTGATACTATACCATGTGGATTTATCGTTTAGTGGATCTATCCAGTACCATGCCCCTTTGCATGTACCCATAAACTTGGTTGACATTTAATGTTCGATGGCCGGTAAGACACCGCTATACAACCAAGCTAATGATAGTCTCCAGTTCCATTCATTCCCATGAATGGAACAAACTATGGATAACTTTATGGTCATATCGTTTTTCCTATCAATGGTCTTACTGCCAAGTGCATGACACTTGTCAACATGGATATGGATATGTCCATTGGATACTCTATTTATAATATTGCTCAAGGTATATATAATAAATATATTAGTGCCTTTATTCCTTGACATGAATGTATAATACATAAATCTCATTACAACATAAAAAATGTATGATACAATACACAGACCAATGCCTTAGGACTAAGGCATTCCCATCAATCTCCCACTTGCACTAGTTCTAACTAGGCATGGGCCTGATCCCTATAGATCTAGTATGACCCTCGTGCTTGGGCTGAGCCATCACTTTGGTCAAAGGATCTACGACATTATTCTTGGTGTCTACTCTATGTAATCAAATGTCACCCCTCTCGTATAAGGTGAAACTTCCTAAGTATGTGCTTCATGTTCTTTTGTGACCGAGGCTCCTTAGCTTATGCAATAGCCTTGTTGTTGTCACAGAAGAAATCAATTGGATCCAGGATAGTTAGTACTACTCCGAATTCAGTGATAAACTTCCTTATCCATACAGCTTCCTTAGCTGCATCACACACCACAATATACTCAGCTTTTGTTGTAGAGTCTATGATGGTAGGTTGCTTTGAGCTCTTCCAGCTGATAGCACCACCATTTAGAAAAATACGTACCTAGACTGTGACTAGTACACATCCTTGTCTGTCTAGAAGCTTGCATCAATGTACCCTATCATTGATAGCTCTTCCTCATAACCATACACTAAGAAGCTATCCATAGTCTGGTTAAGGTACTTTAGGATTGCTTTGGTAGCCTTCCAGTGGTCCTTATCAGGATCCAACTGGTATCGGCTCATCATACTTAGTGCAAAGGCAACATTAGGTCTCATACATAGCATGGACTATATGATTGATCCTATAGTCGATGCATATATGACCAACTTCATGTTCTCTCTATCCTTACCTATCTTAGGACAATTTTCTTACTAAGTTTCATGCCATGGCTCATTGGCAAGAAACCTTTCTTGTCTTGATCCATCCTAAATCTTTTTAGAACTTTGTCTATATACGTGGCTTAACTTAGGCCCAAAAGCCAGTTGGCTTTATCCCTATAGATCTTGATCCCTATTACACAACCACTACTTAACTCCTTGCAGTGTTGGTATGTCGCTTCCAATTAGAAGAATATCGTCCACATATAACACCAGAAAAGTGACAATGCTCCCACTAACCTTGTTATACACACAAGGCTCATCTTGATTCTGTACGAAGTCGTATTCCTTTATGGCTTCATTGTATCTAAGATTCCTGCTTTGGGATGGTTGCTTCAATCCATAAATGGATGCAAACCCTTCTAGGATGCTTTGGATTGATGAAACCCTCAGGTTGTGCCTTTACATCCTCGAGTAGCTTCTCGTTAAGGAAAACAATTTTGACATCCATCTGCCAGACCTCATAGTCGTACCGAGTGGCTATGGCCAACAAGAAGGTTTTTTCATAGTCTATTCCATGGACTTGTCTGAAACCTTTTGCAACCAGCCACCCCTTGAAGGTGTTGTCAACCTTCAACTTGTAGTACCACTTACAACCTATGACCTTAGCACCCGGAGATGGATCAACCAGGTTCCAAACCTGATTATCGTACATAGATTGCATCTCCGCTTCCATGGATTTACACCAATTATCAAATTGCGAGCTATCAGTTGCCTCCTAGTAGATTTTGGGCTATTCTTCATCAAAGATGAGAAGAGTGTCATCATCAATTACGAGAAAACTATACCTCTTGGGTTCCCAATGATCCCTACTAGACCTTCTAGGTCCTTGTTGTTGGAAATGCCCTAGTCCTGAGGCATTGGTCCTTGTGTTTGTATGATACATTTGAACATTAATATGAACTTTATGTATTATACAATTTGTGTCAAGAGATAAACGCATTAATCTATTTATTATATGTCTTGTACTATATTTTAAATAGAGTATCCAATGGACATATCCATATCCATGTTGTCAAGTGTCATGCACTTGGCCGTAAGACTACGGATAGGGAAAATGATATGGCCATAAAGTCATCCGTAGTCTAATGCAACTTTCCTTTAACATGTATGCTTATATATTATACCATATAATATATTACATACATTTAAATTAAAATTCATTTGACCTATTAATTTAATCAAGGGATTAAATTAGACTTACATAAAATGAGATACATGTAAACCTATACATGTATAATAATATTTCCACCTAGGAAATAATCCCATAAATTAATTCATTGAATTAATTATGAGAAGGCCAAAATAAATATCAATTATAATATATTGATCAATCCTGACGTTTAATGTGTACGATCCAATGGGCCCGTCTTTATGTTGGCAGTGGGCCAAGGCCCACAGACTGCAGGTGGGCTCTAGCAAGCCACTGCAGCCCCCAATTAAGATGGAGTAAGCAGTCTAACTGAAAACATAACCCTGTAGTTTGAACTTGTAAATCCCATGTAGCTGATATCGGTGTCCAACATAGAGGCATGGAAGTATCACCCTTTACTGTGTCTGGACATTTACTTGATACCAAATGAACTGATGCTCACAAACAAGATCCAATCTTGTTTGGGTGTGGCCGCACACTTATCAGTAGCATTCTTCAAGAGGCCGGTGATATCGTCTCAATAAACTACTGAGTGACATTCCCTTCTGCATATCCATAGTGCTGCCATGCTTACTGACACACCCAAGCGTAGCCGTACTTGGCACCCTTTTACAGGCCCGTTGGGCGTACACCAAAGTGTGCCACTTCACATGCAGCACCATCATATGGTTTGGTCTAAGGATCCATACAAGTACTACACGAGAATCATTTGTGATACTATACCATGTAGATTCTCGTTAAGTGGATCGATCCAGTACCATGCCCTTTTTGTATGTACCCATTAACCTGGTCGACATTGGGTGCACACTTGAGAAACTTGGTTCTATCTTTGGATAGATAGACATTTCTTTTGGAAAGAAATAGGGACAGCCATACTTCTTAAAGTGAGTAGCCCTCTCTCCCTCTCTTCTTGCATAATCCGAGTCGCTAGCACGGGTTGGGTCCGAGAGCCGTTCGTGTACGTGACGTCCGAGGGAGTCTACTTTGGTTCCTGCAGTCCGCATCCGTCTCTAAGAGAGACTTTGAGGTGAGTTTTTCAAACTTCCTTTTTTATGCTTTTAGTTTTTGATTTCCACATCTTAAGGTCCTGGGACCGGATTCGAGGAAATTGAAGCGTATTTCCGCTTTTATCTGTCAGTTTCCCGTGAAGAATCCCAACAGTGGTATTAGAGCGGGCTTTTGATTGGTGGAAATCTTTAACTTGGTGGATCCCGTGTAAAGAAAGATGATGGTGAAAAGAGAAGGCAAAGTCCAACTTTGCTATCTCATTTTCAACCGAAGGACTCACACCATGAGTCATCACCTTATCATCATCATCTTTTGTCCAAAGATGACTCACCCTTCCAATCCCATATATATATTCAGCCAACAACAAAATGGCTGCCCCTTATTCTTAATTTTCATCAAGAAAAGTCAAGATAAGTTACAAAGTAGAAAAGTCCAACTTGGCTACTCCTAAGTCAAAGAATGACTCACCATTTTGTCCATATAATCCCACCATAAGTTTTGGCCATGACCAATGCCTCATTACTTATTAATTGGTTCATCCAAATGAGTCACCAAAATATCTCTTCATCATGCATAAGAAGTAAAATCTTACTTTGCTACCTCAAAGTCAACATTATGACTCATCCATGCCATGAACATTCGACCAAGTGAGGATGAAATGGTGGGATGTTTTTTTTCCTTTTATTCTTACCATAAGAATGACCAAAAATATCCAAAGATGCAAAGTCCAACTTTACTACCAAAAAGTCTTCCATGACTCACCATTTCATCATAACATTTTGTCCAAAAAAATGACTCACATTCTTCCCATTTCACCACCAAATTTCGACCAACACTTCCATTTCATGTGGGAATATTCATTTTAAGTCTTAAGCCCAATTTTAATTCCTTTGATTTAATTAATTTCAAATGCAACTTTACTTTAACATGTATGCTTATATATTATACCATATAATATATCACATACATTTAAATTAAAATTCATTTGACCTATTAATTTGATCAAGGGATTAAATTAGACATACATAAAATGAGATACATGTATATGTATAATAATATTTCCACCTAGGAAATAATCCCTGAAATTAATTCATTGAATTAATTAAGATAAGGCCAAAATAAATAACCCAATTGATCTATATAATATAATTAATAAATCTCTCTCTCTTCAAACGTGTATACTCTAAGTACACACTTAATCCGACTAGTTTTTATGCTCATTTAATTTCCTATGCTTGATTTATTTTCTTGGTGTTTTTATTTCTTGTTTGCGGAAAAAATCACGGACCGTTTCGGGTTGAAACGGGGGCAGCAGCCACAGCCTGCGGCACTGGGCGCCACAGGCAGCAGCTGTTGCTGGCCAGCAGCAGGGCTGCTCCGGGCTGGGTTTTAAAATTTTAATTGGTTTTTCTTTTGGTGTTAACCGAATTGTGTGCATAAAGAGTGAGTCATTGTTTGACTTTGAAGTAGCAAAGTGAGACTTTGCTTCTTATGCATAATGATGAGATTTTTAGTGAGTCATTTTGGATGAACCAATTAAGGGGTAATAAGTCATTAGTTTGACAAGTGAAGTTGCACAGTTGGACTTAGCAATTTCTTCATCATCTCCCATCTTTGGCCGCCTACTTGATGTATGAGATTGGGAAAATTGTTTTTTTGGTTTTAGGAGTGAAAACATTTTGCCCACTTTTAGGGGAATTTTCATTTGGTAAGAAATTTGAGCCCAACTTAATAACTTGGTTTATTTCTTTTGGAAAGAAATATAGGACAGCCATATTAGTCATCTTGGGCCGCCCCTCTCTCCCTCTCTTCTTGTCATCCGAGTCGCTAGCACGGGTTTCAGTCCCAGAGCTGTTCGTGTACGCATCGGTGGAGGAAATCTACACTTGATTTCTGCAGTCCGCATCCGTCTCTTAGAGAGAGTTTGTGGTAAGTTTTCACACTTTCTCTTTTTGCTTTAAGTTTTTGATTTCCACATCTTAAGCTCCTGGGACCAGATTCCAGGAAATCGACGCGTATTTCCTCTTTTATCGGTCGGTTTCCCGTGACGAATCCCAACACTTTGCGACCTAGGCTGGTGCTTCCACATCTGAAAGCTCCTCGCAGTCTACGAGTTATCCTTTTTAGGAGCTTGTGTGCTTTGAACTTCCCCAAGCTCAACATTGCTCCCACTATCTTTCTTGGAAATGAAATCCTTTTCATGAAAGACCCCTTCTTATGCCACGAACACCTTGTTCTAGAAACTTCAAGTAAAGTCTTACCATTATTAGCTTCTATAATTTCACATTTCTTTGAATAAAAAATTACTTTGCGATTTTTGTCGTAGAGTTGACTCACACTCAGAAGATTGAATTTCAATCCATCCATTAGAGATACTTCATCAATGTATGGATTGTTTCCAATCTTTCCCTTTCGAATGATTTGCCCTGCTAGATTATCTCCAAATTTTACAACTCCTCCCTTTAATTGTTTCATGGAATTAAAGTATCTTCCATCACCAGTCATAGGCCTAGAGCACCCACTATCAATATACCACTTTGAATTTCCAAAAGTGTTCTTTAGACATACCTACGAAACAAATCAAGTAGACTTAGGTGCCCAAATAATGTTGGGTCCTTTAGGGTTAGAGTCAACATATCTTGCTTTGGGAACCTAGATAGTTTTTCCTTTGTAGTTTCCCTTTCAAAATATACAATCACTAATTACATGTCCCATATGGTTACAGTAGTAACATGTGATTTTCTTCTTTCTCTTGAAATGACTTTGGTGATAAGAAACATAGTTAATTTGATATGAGCTTTTAGGCTTGTAACTATGTTTTTGCTTTGACCTGTGAATATAAGGCTTTTTAATATGAGTAATCTTCTATTGTGAATAGGGTTGCTGGTTTGGTTTAGAAGATTGCACACCTTTTGGTTTGGAGAAATGTGTATGTTGGGCATAAATAACTTTCTGGTTCAGTTTTTGAGTTTCAATATGCTTTTGTTGTGTAGGTTTAGGGGATTTAGTTTGCATAGTAGAAGTGGAGGAAGAATAGAATATAATTGGTTTTTGGAAAATTTTTGAGGGTATCCTATCAGTGTAACCAATTCCTGTTCTATCATTTGGATTTCTTTGGGAGTCTAAAAGCACATTTAGCATATTCTCACCATGTATGAATTTGCTAATTGTAGAGTTTAGCTTTTCACATTTCTTTTCAAGATGTGATATTTTACTGATAAGTTTGAGATTGGAGTTTTCTTAAAAACTCACTTTACTTTGTAATTCAAGCTTTTCGGACTCTTTTCTAAAAGCTTGTTTTCATACTCTTTATATTTAGCAAGTATATCAAGCTTATCATCATGCATTTTAAAAAATTCTTGTATAAGATCATTATGAGATAAGGTTTGTAGAATTACCTCATCTTCCTCATTTTGATATGGATGCGATGAACTTTCTGCAATAGCCTTTGCCATGAAGCGTTTATGAGCTTTTTCTTGCTTCTGGTCATCATCATCATCAGTGCTGGATTCATCACTATCTCTCCACATTGCCACCATAGCTTTCTTATCCTTTTTCTTATACTTATTTTTAAGCCTTGGAAAATCAGCTTTGAAATGACCTAGCTTATTGCATTCAAAACATGCAGTTTCTTGTACATCCCATGTCATTGATATCGGTGTCTGACACAGAGGCATGGATTGATCACCCTCTTTTGTGTCGGACATTAACTTGATCTCGAATGCACTGAAGCTCACAAACAAGTTCCTACCTGTTTGGGTGTGGCCACACTCTTATCAGTTACATTCATCAAGAGGCTGGTGATATCTTCCCAGTAGACTACTGAGTGACAAATCCCTTTTGCATATCCATAGCATTACCATGCTAAGTGACATACCCAAAAGTACCCATACTTGGCACCCTATTACAGGCCCTTTAGGCGTATCCCTAAGTATGCGACCTCACATGTAACACCATCATATGGTCAGGTCAAAGGATCCATACAAGTACTACACGAGAATCACTTGTGACACTATATCATGTGGATTACTCGTTTAGTGGATCTATCCAGTACCATGCCCCCATGCATGTACCCATTAACTTGGTTGACATTCCATGTCCAATGACCGGTAAGACACCGCCATACAACCAGGTTAATGATAGTCTCTCATTCCATTCATTCCCATGACTGGAGCAGACTACGGATCTATTTATGGTCATATCGTTTACCCTATCCATGGTCTTACTGCCAAGTGCATGACACTTGTCATCATGGATATAGATATGTCCATTGGATACTTCATTTAATATATTGCACAAGATAAATATAATAAATGAATTGATGCCTTTATTAATAACACAAATGAGTATAATACATAAATCCAATAAATGTATAATACAAATACAAGGACCAATGCCTCGGGACTAGGGCATTTCCAACACAGTGTTGGTATGTCGCTTCCAATAAGAAGGATATCATCCACATATAATACCAAGAAGGTGACAATGCTCCCACTAATCCTTTTATATACACATGGCTCATCTTGATTCTATATGAAGCTGTATTCCTTTATGGCTTCATTGAATCTAAATTCCAACTTCAGGATACTTGCTTCAATCCATAAATGGACCTTTAAAGCTTGCATACCCTCCCATGATACTCCGAATCGACAAAACCCTTAGGTTATGTCATGTACACATCCCCGAGTAGCTTTCTGTTAAGGAAAGTGGTTCTGACATCCATCTGCCAGACCTCATAGTCATACCAAGCGGCTATGGCCAGCAGGATGCTTATGGATTTGAGCATAGCAACTAGAGAGAAAGTTTCATCATAGTCTATTCCATGGACTTGTCTGAAACCTTTTGCAACCAGACACCCCTTGAAGGTGTTGTCAGCCTTTAGCTTGTAGCACCACTTGCAACCTATTACCTTAGCACCCGGAGGTGGGTGAACTAGGTTCCAAACCTGATTATCATACATAGATTGCATCTCCGCCTCCATGGCCTTACGCCAGTTGGCAAACTGTGGGCTAGCTATAGCCTCTTGGTAGGTTTTGGGCTCTTCCTCATCAAAGATGAGAAGAGTGTGATCATCGGCGACGAGAAACCCATATCTCTCTGGTTCCCGACGATCCCTACCAGACCTTCTTGGTCCTTGTGTGACCTAGGTCGGTGCTTCCTCCTATGGAAGCTCCACCCTGGTCCCCGAGTTATCCTCTTTAGGAGTTTGTGAGCTTTGAACTTCCCTGAGTTCAACATTGCTCCCACTCTTTTTCTTGGAAATGAAATCTTTTCTAGAAAGACCCCCATTTGTGCCACAAACACGTTATTCTTGGTGGGGTTGTAAAAGTAATACCCTTTAGTTTCCTTAAGATAGCCCATAAATGGGCATTTGTCAGTTTTGGGTTCTAGTTTGCCCCCAGTCAATTTCTTTACATGTGCATTAGATCTCCAAATCTGCAGGAAAAGCACATTGGGCTCCTTGCTCGTCCATATCTCATATGGCATCTTTTCCATAGCCTTAGTCGGAGTATTATTCAAAATGAGAGCCGCTGTTTTAAGAGCGTATCCCTATAAGCTTATTGGGAGAGAGGCATGACTCATCATTGTGCAGACCATGTCCAACAAGGTCCTATTCCTCCGTTCGGACACCCCATTCCATTGTGGTGTCCCTGGAGGAGTGAGCTGTGGAATGATTCCATGCTCTCTCAAATACGAGTGAAACTCTAGGCTTATATACTCACTTCCTCGGTCTAAGCAAAGGGCTTTTATATTTCTGCCTAGCTGATTCTGTACTTCATTCCTAAATTCCTTGAACCTATAAAGTGTCTTAGACTTATGTTTCATCAGATAAACATAGCCATATCTACTAAAATCGTTCATGAATGTGACAAAGTACGGATGTCCACCTCTAGTAGCTATGCTCATGGGCCCACATATGTCTGAATGTGTTAGGTCCAATAAGCCAGTAGCCCTTTCAGCTTTCTTGCTAAAAGGTGCTTTAGTCATTTTACCTCGTAAACAAGACTCGCATATATCAAGTGACTCCAAGTCAAATGACCCTAGGATTCCAGCTTTGTGAAGCCTAGCTATGCGCTTCTTGTTTATGTGGCCTAAACGATAATGCCTAAGGTAGACAGGGTTAAGTTCGTTAGGCTTAACCCTTTTAGTATTTATATTAGAGACATGATTGGTTTCATTCAAATCCAGGATATAGAGGCCATTATTTTATAGAGCTTCTCCATAAAATAATCCATCTCTAGATAAACCAATTCTACCATTAGAAATAGGAAAATGAAATCCAGAAATATCCAATACTAAAACAGAAATAATATTCCTGTAAATTGCAGGTACAAAATAACAATGTTCCAATATTAAAACCACTCCACTAGGCATCATGAGGTGGTATTTACCGATCTCTATGGCAACAACTCTTACTCTATTGCCAACCCATAAATCCACCAAGAAGACAAGACCTGGGTCTTCCTATGCTCTCCCAATAGCTTAGGACATTATCTTTTCCAATGCCTTGCCTACTTGTACCGGAAACAGACATCCTCAGGAATGGCCTTGGGTTGGGCCTTAGGCTTCTTGGCTTTGGCTTTCTCAGCCTTGGCCTTAGCCTTTTCCTTGGCCTTGCCCTTTGTAAGAGGAGGGTTCTCCTCATTGACCAGCAGTATCAGTGGAGTCTTTTTGATCGACTGCTCAGTGAGCTTAAGCATCCCATACAACTCAATAACAGTATGGTTCATCCCTTGTATATTATAGTTTAGGATGAATTGATCGTAAGAATCCAATAAGGAAGCCAAGATTGTGTCCACCACCAGCTCCTGTGAGATAGGCGGTCCTAGACGGGCTAAAGTATCCAGATAGCCTTTCATCTAAAGCACATGTACGCTCACAAATGTCCCGGTCCCCATCTTATAGGAGTGGAATGCCTTATTGGTCAAGTACCTTTCCTGACGAGCTTGCTCTTAAAACATCTCATTTAGAGTTGTTATCATAGCATAGGCCTGATGGTCCATGAACTGCTTTTGCAGCTTAGGGACCATACACGCCAACATAAGGCATGTCACATCCTAATTATCCTTCACATGCACCTCGTATTCTTCCAGCTGGGCTGCCGGTGGATTACGTCTGATAAGTGCAGCCGGTACAGGCCTTTCCAGCACATACCCTTTAGACTCCTGTCTTAGAACTATTGTCAAGTTCCTAGACCAGTCCAAATAGTTAGGGCCAGAAAGCTTGTCCCTTTCTAGGATAGATCATAGTGAAAATGAATTGTTTGTTGCCATTAGATTACTACACAGAAAAATTATAACAGTGCTAAAGGACTTAACTTGTTTCCCATATAAAATTAATAATGAATTAGGTTATTAATTAACTCAAGTTGTTGGGCTTATGGGCCGAGATCCATATTTCATTAAGATATAGCCAGACGAGGGCCTAGAAAAACTATACCCTAATTATTAAAGTAGGAACGCCGTCCAATCCCAACCTAGGGACTCTCGGTTTGATGGGCTTATTGGCACTTATTGGAACACCGTCCAATCCCAAACTAGGGACTCTCGGTTTGATGGGCTTGTTGGCACTTACCCGTTTGTGCTTAGGGCCAGGAGAATCCTACTACCCACGTTAAGTCAAAACCTCTATCCAAGTGTCAGAGTAACCAATACTCCAACCCAATACAAAATGATGATACTCCAATACATCCAACGAGGGCATGGTCTATAGCTGGCCTATCCCCACTTCGAGTCGATTTTGAATGAGGGAAGCACTTTTAAACGACTTAGTAATTTCCTTTTGGCTATTAGATTCATTTTAATAACGGCTTAGATGCATAGGCGGGTGAAATTAGGTTTGGATCATACATACATACGTTTAAATATATAAAGCATAATTAAATAAATAAAATGGACTGCTATGGGTCTATATTACAACCTAATACAATTCTAGTAAACCTATACTAGAAAATACATCAGGTGGGCCTCCTCTTATTCCTTCTGGGCTCGCCTCTCCACTGGGCTTCTTCTTTACAAATTTTATAATAAATAAATAAAATAAAATTACATAAAAAAAGAAAATGGCACGCAGGCTGTATTTACCTAAAAAGAAAAATACAATCCAACTCGAATAAGACCCAATAGCATCCATACATACATTTAATCATACATGCATGCATCCAATACATTAATTTATAAACATGTTATAATGGATGAATTTAAGCCCATTTCAATTATGTCCTTAGCCATTATTTTGAAATCGCCAATTTTGGCCCATCATGGTTCTAGCCCTTAATGGGTTTTGTACCTCCAGCCTAGGCAGACCACTTCTCCCACTGGAATTGGGAAACCATGAATCCATATCAGTTGCCCAGGTAATCGTGCCAACAAAACCCGAACCAATTGCAATTATACCATATTAATTTCCAAAATTAATATCTCTTGAATAAAATTTAAAATTTCATTCACGAAACAATGCACATTTAAATTACAGAAAATTTAGACACACAAAATTTTAAAACCCATTAAAATTTTAAATTGGGCCCGGGCCCAAAAACACGCCATGTAGTTGCTGCATTAGCAGCCAGCAAGACGATGGTGCACGGCGTGCTCAGCAGCTGCTGCTGCGAGGCATGCAGCTGCTGTGTACGCAGCAGCATGCTGCAAAACACAATTTTTTTAATTAATTTTGATTTTACAAACAAAAGAAAAAAAAATCAAAACAATCATAAACAAAAACCAACAATCAAATAGAAATAAACACATATAACCTAATAGGCAATATCCAATTTCTATTTGAAAATAAAATTGGGGAAAAAAATTAAAACCCCAAATCCATGAACCCCTAATCGAAATTCCCAATTTTAAAACGATGGGATTCAAACCACTTAATGATTTCCACGGATCAAAAGCCTGCTCTGATACCACTGTTGAGATTTTTCATTGCAAAACGCCCGATTAAAGCGGAACTACAGAACGCTTCCTCAAATTCGTGCCCAGGAGCAATTGAAATGGAAATCAAAACCAACAAAAATTCAATAGGGGAAATAGAGTTTCTCACCAGAAATCGAATGTGATCTCCTCCACCCTCATGTACACGAATGCCCATAGAGTCGAACCCGTGCCAACGGCGGATCAACAAAGTTTTGGAGAGAAAATAAGGTTGAATATTCTACCTTAGAGTAATGAAATTTCAGCAGCTCTAAATCTAATTAATTGCCGAAATTCACCTCTTTTTAAAAACAAATAATGGCCAAAAATTTTAAGCCGTCAATTGCCCCAAAATTCAGCAGCCTATCATTCCTTATTTGGCCGTGATTTTCATGGCCATTAATTCTCAATTTTTTTTTTCCAAAATTAATCCTTAATTTTGGCTTGGGTTTAATTTGATTTTAGTTAGGATGTCATGCCATTAATCCCTAAATCCAAATTAATCACCATGGATAAAATTAAATTCAATTCTATTTTAATTTTTCATGCATGTACTTATATAAAATTCATATTATATAATGTACATGTCATTAAATTAAAATTAATTTTACAATTAATTTACCCAATAAATTATTTTAGATTCAACTTAAATCAAAATGCATATAAACCTATATATGCATTTTATTTCCACCTGAAAATAAATTCCCAATTAATATTTAGCAATTAAATTATATTGATCAATCCAATTGATCTATAATTTAATTAATTAATATTTATCTCTCCAATCTGTATACTCTGAGTATATGGGCGATCCGACAAGTTCAAACTCAGACATTCTATGTGTACGATCCTGTGGGCCCGTCTTTATGTTAGCAGTGAGCCTATGGTCCACAGACTACATGCGGGCTCTAGCAAGCCACTGCAGCCCCCAATTAAGATGTGGATAGCAATCTAACTGAAATCGAAACCCTGTAGTTAAACTCGTATATCCCATGTAATTGATATCGGTGTCCAACGCAGAGGCATGGATTGATCATCTTCTTTTGTGTCTGAACATTTACTTGAACCCAAATGAACTGATGCTCACAAACAAGTTCCAACTTGTTTGGGTGTTGCCACACTCTTATAAGTTGCATTCATCAAGAGGCCGGTGCTATCTTCTCAGTGGACTACTGAGTGACATTCCCTTCTGCATATCCATACCATTGCCATGTTCACTAACATACCCAAATGTACCCATACTTGGCACCCTTTTACAGGCCCTTTAGGTGTAGATCAAAGTATGCCACTTCACATGCAGCACCATCATATGATCAGGTCAAAGGATCCATGCAAGTACTACACGAGAATCACTTGTGATACTTTACCATGTGGATTTCTCGTTTAGTAGATCTATCCAGTACCATGCCCCTTTTGCATGTACCCATTAACTTGGTTGACATCCCATGTCCAATGGCCGATAAGACACCGCCATATAACCAAGCTAATGATAATCTCTAAATCCATTCATTCATGGAACAGACTACGGATCTCTTTATGGTCATATCGTTTTCTCTATCCATGGTCTTACTGTAAAGTGCATGACACTTGTCAACATGGATATGGATATGTCTATTGGATACTCTATTTAAAACATAGCACAAGATATATAATAAATAGATTAACACCTTTATTTAATGACACAAAATGTATAATACATAAATCCAATAAATGTACAATACAAATACAAGGACCAATGTCTCGGGACTAGGGCATATCCAACACTTCGAGTGATTAGAAAGCTTAGACGTGAGTGTAGGACTTAGGAAAAGCCTTGATAGCTCTGGTTAGAGCCGCACGGCTGTAGTCTCACAACCACAGCCGTGCAGCTGTAACATCAGAGTCGCACGGCTGTAGCATTACAGCTGTGTGGCTCTAACAGGTGACCAGGTTACTTCCTAAATAACCAGCCTCAATCTTTGACAGCTTTGATTTTCCAACATTAAAAGATTTTGTTCATAATACTCTCAGGTTAAGGAGCCAATAGAGAATAGCATACAAAGGGGAATGAAAAAACATAAGACAGGAGAGAAAAAATAATTCTAGAGAGAGGATTCTAAAGAGAGAAAAACTAAGAAAAAGAGAGAAAAATTAAGAAAACTAAGAGAAAACCAAAAGAAAAAGACAGAAATAGAGAGAAAACACTCGAGAAACACATAGACCGTGAGTGTTTGGACGTTTCTTATTCATTAAGATTGATTTCAGGTCCATTTAGATCGGTTCTGTTGGATATGCCCTAGTCCCGAGGCATTGGACCTTGTATTTGTATTGTACATTTTTATGTATTATAATAAAGGTATTAATCTATTTATTATATATCTTGTGTTGTATTTTAAATAGAGTATCCAATGGACATATCCATATCCATGTTGACAAGTGTCATGCACTTAGCAATAAGACCATGGATAAGGAAAACGATATGATTATAAAGAGATCCGTAGTCTGTTCTAGTCATGGGAATGAATGGAACTAAAGACTATCATTAGCCTGGTTGTATGGTGGTGTCTTACCGGTCATTGGACATGGGATGTCAACCAAGTTAATGGGTACATGCAAAAAGGGCATCGTACTGGATAGATCCACTAAATGAGAAATGCACATGGTAAAGTATCACAAGTGATTCTCATGTAGTACTTGTATGGATCCTTTGACCTGACCATATGATGGTGCTACATGTGAAGTGGCCTACTTTGGTGTATGCCTAAAGGGCTTATAAAAGGGTGCCAAATATGGGTATGTTCGGGTATGTTACTGAGCATGGCAGTACTATAGATATGAAGAAGGGAAATGTCACTCAGTAGTCCACTAAGAAGATATTACCGGCCTATTAATGAATGCAACTGATAAGAGTGTGACCACAACCAGACAAGTTGGAACTTGTTTGTGAGCATCAGGTCATTTGGGATCAAGTAAATGTCCGGACACAAAAAAGGGTGATCAATCCATGCCTCTGTGTTGGACACCGATATCAATGACATGGGATAACAAGTTTAAACTATGGGGTTATAATTACAATTGGACTGCAATCTCCATCTTAATTAGGGGCTGCAGTGGCTTGCTAGAGCCCGCCTATAGTCTGTGGGCCAAAGGCCCACTACCAACATAAAAATGGGCCCACAGGATTGTACACTTTGAACGTCTGAACTCGAACTAAAGGGATCACCAATATACTTGGAGTATATACATGGGAAAGAGAGGATGGTATTAATTATATTATATAAATCAATTGGATTGATCAAAATAATAAAATTAATATATGTATTGGCCTTCTCATAATTTATTAAAGGAATTAATTTATGAGATTATTTCCTAGGTGGAATTATGTTACATGTATAGGTTTACATGTATTTGATTTCATGAAAGTCTAATTTAATTCTTGGGTTAAATTAATTGGTCCAATTAATTTTAATTTAAATGTATGTAATATATGTTGGAAATGCCCTAGTCCCGAGGCATTGGTCCTTGTGTTTGTATGATACAGTTGGTACATTGATGTAAACTTTATGTATTATACAATTTGTGTCGAGGAGATAAAGGCATTAATCTATTTATTATATGTCTTGTGCTATATTTTAAATAGAGTATCCAATGGACATATCCATATCCATGTTGTCAAGTGTGAGGCACTTGGCAGTAAGACTGTGGATAGTGAAAACGATATGACCATAAAGTCATCCGTAGTCTGTTCCAATCATGGGAATGAATGGAACCAAAGACTATCATTAGCCTGGTTGTATGGCGGTGTCTTACCGGTCATAGAACATGGAATGTCAACTAGGTTAATGGGTACATGCAAAAAGGCATGGTACTGGATTGATCCACTTAACGGGAATCTGCATGGTATAGTATCACAAATGATTCTCGTGTAGTACTTGTATAAGTCCTTCGACCGGACCATATGATGGTGCTGCATGCGAGGTGGCACACTTTGGTGTACGCCCAACGGGCCTGTAAAAGGGTGCCAAGTACGGGTACGTTCGGGTGTGTCAGTAAGCATGGCAGCACTATGGATATGCAGAAGGGAATGTCACTCAGTGATTCACTGAGACGATATCATCGGCCTCTTGAAGAATGTTACTGATAAGTGTGCGGCCGCACCCAAACAAGATTGGATCTTGTTTGTGAGCATCAGTTCATTCGGTATCAAGTCAAGGTCCAGACACAAGGAGGGTGATACTTCCATGCCTCTGTGTTGGACACCGATATCAGCGACATGGGATTTACAAGTTCAAACTACTGGGTTACGTTTTCAGTTGGACTGCTTACTCCGTCTTAATTGGGGGCTGCAGTGGCTTGCTAGAGCCCGCCTGCAGTCTGTGGGCCTTGGCCCACTGCCAACATAAAGACGAGCCCATTGGATCGTACACATTGAACGTCTGGACTTTAACTAGTCGGATTAAGTGTGTACTTGGAGTATACACGTTTGAAGAGAGAGAGATATATTAATTATATTATATGCATCAATTGGATTGATCAAAGTGATATCATTAATATTTATTTCGGCCTTCTCATAATTAATTCAATGAATTAATTTATGGGATTATTTCCTAGGTGGAAATATTATGACATGTATAGGTTTACATGTTTGTCATTTTATGTGTGTGTCTAATTTAATCCATTGATTAAATTAATAGGTCAAATGAATTTTAATTTAAATGTATGTAATATGTTACATGGTATCATATATATAAACATACATGTTAAATTAAAGTTGCATTTGAATTTAAATAAATCAAAGGAATTAAATTGGGCTTAAAAACTTAAAATGAATATTCCCACTTGGCTTGGAATGGTTTGGCCAAATATTTGCATGGAAAGGGATGATAAGAATGAGTCATTTTGTTGGACAAAAAGTAATGATGAAGATGGTGAGTCATGCATGACTTTTTGGTAAACAAATATGACATCTTCATTCTCTTCTTCTTTTTGGCCGAATTGTTGGAGTATTGGTGAGTCATATTCTTGACTTTTTGGTATTATGGATGAAGATGAAGAAAAGGTGATGGTGAGTGATGGTGGTGAGTCACCATGGTGAGTCATTGGTTTGACTCATTGGTAGCAAAGTTGGACTTTGCTCTTCCATCTCATCTCCTTTTCTTTCATTAGAGATAATCACCATTAACTTCACTCCACTTTTGGCCGTCCATCACTCTTGCTTTAAGAGAAATTGTTTTTCTTTTAAAGTATGAATTTTGCCCACTTTTCATGAATTAATTCTTTTGGTAAGAATTAGGTGCACACTTAAGATTATTGGTGCTATCTTTTGGAAAGATAGATTTTTCTTTTGGAAAGAAAATAGGGACAGCCATAAATCTCAAAGTGAGCAGCCCTCTCTCCCTCTCTTCTTGTCATCCGAGTCGCTAGCACGGGTTTCGGTCCGAGAGCCGTTCGTGTACGCATCGGTGGAGGAAATCTGCACTTGATTTCTGCAGTCTGCATCCGTCTTTTAGAGAGACTTTGTGGTGAGTTTTTGAAACCCTCCTTTTATGCTTTAAGTTTTTGATTTCCACATCTTAAGCTCCTGGGCCGGATTCGAGGAAATCGACGCGTATTTCCGCTTTTATTGGTCGATTTCCCGTGACGAATCCCAACAGTGGTATCAGAGCGGGCTTTTGATCCGTGGAAATCTTTAAACTTGGCGGATCCCGTGTTTTAAAATTGGCGATTTTGTGGACGGGATTTATTTTTGGTTTGGGGTTTGGTGATTTTGCCCCTTGAATTTTACTTATGGAAAATTATTTGCATATGGTTTATGCTAGATTTAATTTCCTATGCATGATTTTATTTCTTGGTGATTTAATTTCATGTTGCTTGTTTTTATGCGGAAAAATCACGGACCGTTTCGGGTCGAAGCGGGGGCAGCAGCCGCTGCCTGCGGCGCTAGGCGCCACAGGCAGCAGCTGCTGCTGGCTGCTGCCTCGGCAGCAGCTGGGCTGCTGCTGGCCAGCAGCTGCTGCTGGGCAGCAGCTGCTGCACGCCAGCAGCAGGGCTGCTGCGCGCCAGCAGCTGCTGCTGGGCAGCAGCTGCTGCATGCCAGCAGCAGGCTGCTGCTGGGCAGCAGCCGCTGCGCGGCAGCGGGGCTGCTGCTGGGCAGCAGCGCCGCGGCTGCTCCGCGCAGCGGGCCCGGCCCGTTTTTGGATTTGGCGGGATTTTTTGGGCCGGGCCGGATTTAAAATTTTAAAAATATGCGTGTTTAAATTTTGGTAATTTTTATACGCGTGGGATTTTAAAATTTTAATTGTTTTAAAATTGTGCGTGTTTAATTTTGGAAATTTTATGCGCATGTTTTATGAATGGATTTATTTTTCGTTCATGCGATATTTATTTTGGAAATAAATACGGTTAATTGAAATTGGTTCGGGTTTTCTTGGCACGATTACCCGGACGGCTAATTTTGGAATTCATGGTTTCCCAATTGGATTGGGAGCAATTTTGCCTGGGTTGGAGGCCCAAAGCCCGCACGGGTTTAGAACCATGATCGGGCAAAATTTGGCGATTTCAAAATAATGGCTATGGACATATTTGAAATGGGATTAATTCATGCATTTAACATGTTTATAAATTGTATGTATTGGATACGTGTATGTATGATTAAATGCATGAATGGATGTTTTGGGCCTTATTTATTCGGGTTGTAATATTCTTTTGGTAAATACGGCCTACGCGCCGTTTTCTTTTTATGTAATTTTATTTTATGTGATTATTATGGAATTATGTAAAGAAGAAGAAGCCGATTGGATTGGCGTGCTAGAAGGATGAGGATGCAGCCCACCTGATGTCGTTCTAGTATAGGTTTACTAGAATTATATTAGGATGTAAATTTTGGCCCATAGCATTTCATTTTTATTTAATTATGCTTTATTTATTTACATGTGAGAATGTATGTACAAACCCTATTTCACCCGCCTATGCATCTAAGCCGTTATTAATTGAATCTAATAACCAAAAGGTAATTACTAAGTCTCTTAAAAGTGCTTCCCTCATTCATAACCTACTCGAAGTGGGGATAGGCCAGCTGTAGACCAACCCTCGTTGGATGCACTGGAGTATCGTCATTTTGTATTGGGTTGGAGTATTGGTTACTCTAACACTTGGATGGAGGTTTTGACTTAGCATGGGTAGTAGGATGTTCCTGGCCCTAAGCACAGATGGGTAAGTCCCAACAGACCCATCAAACCGAGAGTCCCTAGGTTGGGATTGGACGGCGTTCCTACCTAAAAATTGGGGTATAGTTGTTCCAGGCCCTCGTCTGGCTATATCTTGATATAATATGGATCTCGGCCCATGAGCCCAACAACTCGAGTTAATTAATAACACGATTCATTATTAATTATAATATGGGAAGAACATGTTAAGTCCTTTATTTACACTCGTAATTTTTCTGTGTAGAAACCAATGGCTACGAATGATACTTTATCACTGCGATCTTTCTTGGAATGGGACAAGCTTTCTGGCCCTAACTTTTGGGACTGGTATATGAACTTAAGGAAAGTTCTAAGACAAGAGTCTAAAGAGTATGTGCTCAAAAAGCCTGTACCGGCTGTGCCAACGGGAAGTAATCCACCGGCTACCCAGCTGGAGGAATACTTGGCACATGTAAAAGATAACCGGGATGTGACATGCCTGATGTTGGCTAGTATGGTTCCTGAATTGCAAAAGCAGTTCCTGGATCATCAGGCCTTTGCTATAATGACAACTCTTAACGAGATGTTTTATGAGCAAGCTTATCAGGAAAGGTACCTGATACACAAGGCATTCCGCAGCTGTAAGATGGGAGCCGGGACATCTGTGAGTACACACGTGCTCAAGATGAAGGGTTATCTGGATAATTTAGCCCGTCTCGGAACTCCTATCTCATGGGGGTTGGCGGTTAGCACGATCCTAGATTCTTTACCGGATTCTTATGATCAATTCATCCTAAACTTTTACAAGCAAGGGATGGACCGTACTGTTAGTGAGCTGCATTGGATGCTTGAGCTCGCTGAACTGTCGATCAAGAAGACTCCGCCGGTACTTGAGGTTAACAAGGGGAAACCTCTTTTTGCTAAAGGCAAGGCAAAGGCCAAGGCCAAGGCTAAGGAAGCCAAGGCTAAAAAGGCTAAAGCCCAGCCCAAGGCCTGTTCCCAGGATGTCTGCTTCGGTTGCAAGCAGGCTGGACATTGGAAAAGATCGTGTCCCAAGCTTTTGGGAGAGAAAAGGAAGACGCAGGGCGTGTCTTCATCAGGTATATATGTCATAGACATTAACCTCTGTTTCAACATCTTATGTATTGGATACTAGATGTGGTTCTCACATTTGTTGAATGTGCAGGGACTTAAGAACAGGAGATCACTGGGATCGGGACAAGTGGACTTGCAGGTCAGAAATGGAGCAAGGGTTGCTGCCATAAAGATCAGCGGGACCAGCTTATGATGCCTAGTAGATTAGTTTTGTTACTGCTGAAACAATGTTATTTTGTACCTGTAATGTACAGGAATATTATTTCTGTTTCGGTTTTTGGATATTTCTGGATGTACATTTACTATTAATAATAGTAAAAAGGGTTTATCTAGAAAAGAATTATTTTATGGAGTAGCTCTATTAAATAATGTCTTTTATGTCCTGGATCTAAATGAAACTAATCATGTCTATACTATACACACTTAAAGGGTTAAGCCTAACGAACTTAATCCGGTTTACCTTTGGCATTGTCATTTAGGCCACATAAACAAGAAGCGCATAGCTAGGCTTCACATTGCTTGAATCCTAGGATCATTTGACAAGGAGTCACTTGATATATGCGAGTCTGGTTTATAAGGAAAAATGACTAAAGTATCTTTTAGCAAGGAGGCTAAAAGGGTTGCTAGCTTATTGAACCTAATGCATTGAGATGTATATGGACCGACAAGCATAGCAACCGAGGGTGAACATCTATACTTCGTATCCTTCATAGACGATTTCTTCAGAAATGGCCATGCCTATTTAATGAAATATAAGTCTGAGACCCTTGATAGGTTCAAGGGAGTAAGAAACGAAGTACAGAACTAGGCAGAAATATCCAAGCCTTTCGGTTGGACCGAGATGGTGAGCATATAAGCCTATAGTTTGACTCATTTTGAGCGAGCATGGAATAGTTCCACAGCTCACTCCTCCAGGAACACCACAATGGAATGGGGTGTCCGAATAGAGGAATAGGACCCTGTTGGACATGGTCCGCTCAAACGATGAGTCATGCCTCTCTCCCTATAAGTTGTAAAGGATACGCTCTTGAGACAATAGCTCTCATTTTCAATTATACTCCGACTAAGGCTTTGGAAGAGACCCCATTTGGAATATGGACGGGCAGGGTGCCTAATGTGTCTTTCTTACAGATTTGGGGTTGTTATGCACAAGTCAAGAAATTGACTGTGAGCAAAACTAGAACCCAAAACCGACTAATGCCTGTTTGTGAGCTACCCTAGGGAAACCAAAGGGTATTACTTCTACGACCCCGCTGAGAACAAGGTGTTCATGGCGCAAAAGGGGGTCCTTCTTGAAAAGGGGTTTCTTTCCAAGAAAGACAGTGGGAGCGATATTGAACTTAGGGAAGTTCAAAGCTCAGAAACTCCTGAAAAGGATAACTCGGAGACCAGGGTGAAGCTTCCAAAAGGGGAAGCACCAGCCCAGGTCACACAAGGACCTAAAAGGTCTGGTAGGGATCACCAGGAACATGGAAAACATCGTTTTTTGTTTCTAATGATTACGCTCTTTTTGTCTTGGACGAAGAGGAGCTCAAAACCTACTAGTAGGCTATAGCTAGCCCACTGTCTGCCATGGTGGTGGATTTGCAATCTATGTACGATAATCAGGTTTGGAACCTGGTTGATTCACCTCCAGGTGCTAAGGTAATAGGTTGCAAGTGGTGCTAGAAGCTATAGGCCGACAATACCTTTAAGGTGTGTATAAGAGGTTTAGTGGGAGCATAGTAACTTTCCTGGTATTATATATGGATGGCATCCTTCTGATTGGAAGCGACATACCAACACTACAAGGGAATTGTAATGGTTGTGTAAGTGCTTCGCAATGAAGGACTTAGGCGAAGCTGAGACGATCCTAAGGATCAGTATCTACAGGGTTAGATCCAATCGGCTTCTGGGCCCAAGTCAGGCCAAGTACATAGACTTCGTTCTGAAAAGATTCAGCATGGACCAGGCTAAGAAAGGTTTCTTGCCAAATGGGTCATAAGCTGAAACTTAGCAAGAAGTACTGTCCTAAGACAAGGCAGGATAGGGAGAACATGAATTGGTCCTATATGCGCTTCAGCCATGGGATCAATCATGTACTCCATGCTATGTACAAGACCTAATGTCGCCCATGTGGGTCAGGAAGAGCAGTCAGCTACTAGGTACACTGATGCAAGCTTCCAGACCAGCCAGGATGAATATAAGTCGCAGTATAGGTATATGTTCATGCTAAATGGTGGTGCTATTGTTGGAGAGGCTCCAAGTCATAGACCATCGCGGTTTCTATCACAGGAACTGAGTACATTGCAACGTGTGAAGCAGCTAGGGAAGCTGTGTGGATGAAGAAGTTTATCACAAAACTGGGGATAGTATCTACTATCCGGGAACCAGTTGATATCTTCTGTGACAACGCGGGGCTGTTGCACAAGCTATGTGCCCCGGTCACACATATACACGAAGCACGAACTCAGGGAGGTTCACCTATTGCGAGAAATCGCTGAGGGGGTGACATCTCATTGCAATGAGTGGACACTAAAGACAATGTCGCAGATCTTTTGACCAACATGCTTGGCTATGCCTATGCACGAAGGTTGTACTAGATCTATAGGGATTAGACCCATGCCTAGTAGGTACTAGTGCAAGTGGGAGATTGTTGGAAATGCCCTAGTCCCGAGGCATTGGTCCTTGTGTTTGTATGATACAGTTGGTACATTGATGTAAACTTTATGTATTATACAATTTGTGTCGAGGAGATAAAGGCATTAATCTATTTATTATATGTCTTGTGCTATATTTTAAATAGAGTATCCAATGGACATATCCATATCCATGTTGTCAAGTGTGAGGCACTTGGCAGTAAGACTGTGGATAGTGAAAACGATATGACCATAAAGTCATCCGTAGTCTGTTCCAATCATGGGAATGAATGGAACCAAAGACTATCATTAGCCTGGTTGTATGGCGGTGTCTTACCGGTCATAGAACATGGAATGTCAACTAGGTTAATGGGTACATGCAAAAAGGCATAGTACTGGATTGATCCACTTAACGGGAATCTGCATGGTATAGTATCACAAATGATTCTCGTGTAGTACTTGTATAAGTCCTTCGACCGGACCATATGATGGTGCTGCATGCGAGGTGGCACACTTTGGTGTACGCCCAACGGGCCTGTAAAAGGGTGCCAAGTACGGGTACGTTCAGGTGTGTCAGTAAGCATGGCAGCACTATGGATATGCAGAAGGGAATGTCACTCAGTGATTCACTGAGACGATATCATCGGCCTCTTGAAGAATGTTACTGATAAGTGTGCGGCCGCACCCAAACAAGATTGGATCTTGTTTGTGAGCATCAGTTCATTCGGTATCAAGTCAAGGTCCAGACACAAGGAGGGTGATACTTCCATGCCTCTGTGTTGGACACCGATATCAGCGACATGGGATTTACAAGTTCAAACTACTGGGTTACGTTTTCAGTTGGACTGCTTACTCCGTCTTAATTGGGGGCTGCAGTGGCTTGCTAGAGCCCGCCTGCAGTCTGTGGGCCTTGGCCCACTGCCAACATAAAGACGGGCCCATTGGATCGTACACATTGAACGTCTGGACTTTAACTAGTCGGATTAAGTGTGTACTTGGAGTATACACGTTTGAAGAGAGAGAGATATATTAATTATATTATATGCATCAATTGGATTGATCAAAGTGATATCATTAATATTTATTTCGGCCTTCTCATAATTAATTCAATGAATTAATTTATGGGATTATTTCCTAGGTGGAAATATTATGACATGTATAGGTTTACATGTTTGTCATTTTATATGTGTGTCTAATTTAATCCATTGATTAAATTAATAGGTCAAATGAATTTTAATTTAAATGTATGTAATATGTTACATGGTATCATATATATAAACATACATGTTAAATTAAAGTTGCATTTGAATTTAAATAAATCAAAGGAATTAAATTGGGCTTAAAAACTTAAAATGAATATTCCCACTTGGCTTGGAATGGTTTGGCCGAATATTTGCATGGAAAGGGATGATAAGAATGAGTCATTTTGTTGGACAAAAAGTAATGATGAAGATGGTGAGTCATGCATGACTTTTTGGTAAACAAATATGACATCTTCATTCTCTTCTTCTTTTTGGCCGAATTGTTGGAGTATTGGTGAGTCATATTCTTGACTTTTTGGTATTATGGATGAAGATGAAGAAAAGGTGATGGTGAGTGATGGTGGTGAGTCACCATGGTGAGTCATTGGTTTGACTCATTGGTAGCAAAGTTGGACTTTGCTCTTCCATCTCATCTCCTTTTCTTTCATTAGAGATAATCACCATTAACTTCACTCCACTTTTGGCCGTCCATCACTCTTGCTTTAAGAGAAATTGTTTTTCTTTTAAAGTATGAATTTTGCCCACTTTTCATGAATTAATTCTTTTGGTAAGAATTAGGTGCACACTTAAGATTATTGGTGCTATCTTTTGGAAAGATAGATTTTTCTTTTGGAAAGAAAATAGGGACAGCCATAAATCTCAAAGTGAGCAGCCCTCTCTCCCTCTCTTCTTGTCATCCGAGTCGCTAGCACGGGTTTCGGTCCGAGAGCCGTTCGTGTACGCATCGGTGGAGGAAATCTGCACTTGATTTCTGCAGTCTGCATCCGTCTTTTAGAGAGACTTTGTGGTGAGTTTTTGAAACCCTCCTTTTATGCTTTAAGTTTTTGATTTCCACATCTTAAGCTCCTGGGCCGGATTCGAGGAAATCGACGCGTATTTCCGCTTTTATCGGTCGGTTTCCCGTGACGAATCCCAGCAATATATTATATGGTATAATATGATAGCATATATGTAGAATTGAAATTAAATTTGAAATTAAATTAGACTGAAAGAGTTAAATCAGACATGGGCTTAAAGAGGAGAAAAGCCCGCATGAAATTAAATGGAAATTGGGCCTAAAATTCCTTAAGGGAATTTCGGCCATCTAGGTCTTAAAACCTAAAAGAATTTTGGCCAACATACACAAGAGGCAGCCAAAAATTACAGCAGCTATTCCCTCTCTTTCGACCGATTCCGATGCTAGCACGGGTTGAGTTCCACAGCCGTTCGTGTATGGGAACATGGAGGAAGTCTCCTTTGATTTCTGTAGCCATCTCTAGAAGAGATATTCTTGGTGAAAATCGAATCTCTTCTTTTCAATTTTAATGTTTTTAATTTCCACCTCAATTGCTCCAGGGCACGGATTTGAGGAAATCACCGCATTCTTCCGCATTTAATTGGGTGATTTCTAGTGAAAAATCCCAACAAGTTCGAGGCCCATGTTTGAAGTTTTAGGACATTCTTACAATTCTAGGCACATTCCAACATTCAAATCCACTTTCGGTCATCAAATACGCTGGAACGCAAAACGGGTAAACTCTGAGAGGCCTTAAACTCGTATTTGATTGCTTTGTACTGTGTTTTTGTTTGAATTTTGTGAAATCTAGATACTGTCTGTTTGAATATAGCCGTGCATCTCTAATTGGAGCCAAACGGCTATAACCCTTAGAACAGAGCCATGCAGATGTATCTCTATAGCCGTACGGTTGTGTTCTTTTGGGCCGAAACCCGAAATTCCCTAAATCGACCAAATACAGTCAGTTTCCTGTTTTAATTATTCTGTTATGAACTATTTTGGTCAAATCACATCCGTTGTGTTCAAAATTATGGTTTTCGGATTTCCGATAATGTTGAGGTGAGATTTGGGTTTCGTTGATTTTGATTTTTAGAATTCACGTTGTTTGATCTGAATCAGATCCATGGTTCAGCTTTAGTGGACCACCAGATTCCTCAAAATCCTTAGAAACCATCGAAATGTTTACAACAGGGATTTCCAAAAGGAAAGAAAACCAATTCAGGTTTTGGACACTACAGTCGCACGACTGTAGTGGCTATAGCCGCGTGGCTCTAACTAAAGCCGCATTGCTATAGTCGCCAAAAAGAGATAGAATCTTGGGACTACCCCCATGGAAGTCGTCGCATGATGCTATTGCTGGGATTCGTCACGGGAAACCGACCGACAAAAGTGCGGAAACATGCGTCGATTTCCTCGAATCCGGGTCTCGGGAGCTTAAGTAGTGAAAATCAAAAACAAAACACAAAGGAGGAGTATAAAAGTCCTACCAAGATATCTCGTAAGAGATAGAAGAAGACTGCAGAAATCAAGTATAGATTTCCTCCACCGATGCGTACACGAACGGCTCTTGGACTGAAACCCGTGCTAGCGACTCAGAAAATTCAAGAAGAGAGGGAGAGAGGGCAGCCAAGAGAACTAATTAGAGTGAATTGGTAGAATGATATTTATTCTTATATCTCTCACCAAAGAAGAGGCAAAATATCCAAGGAAGCAAAGTCCTACTTTGCTTACCACAAAGTCAACCATGACTCACCAATTTCACTCATCACATTTTGTCTAAAGAATGAGTCATCTTCCTTGTCACAAGACTTGAAGATTCAGCCAAGAGGTGGACAAAGAAGATGGGATATTTTCTCATTTGTCTTTACTCATAATGACCAAAAATATCCAAGTTAGTAAAGTCCAACTTTGCTAACCAAAATTCCTCCATGACTCACCCATTTGATCATTACCTTTTGTCCAGCAATGACTCACTCTTCTCATCTTAAATAGTCATCATTCTTACCTTAAACCCACCATGAATTTTCGGCCAACACATGATGAATAAGTGGGCTTACCATTTCAAGCCCTAGCTGTGAGAGGACAACGCGTTTTCGACGGGACGCGGGACTCCCTTTCGGAATGGGGCGCCACGATCTCGGGCGGGCCCCTCCCTCGCGTGGGGGTTTTATAAAGGAAATCCGCGTTTTGAAAAATAAATGGAATTCAATCTTAAAAAGAACCGAGACCTAAGTCTCGATGAATATTGTAGGAGTCGCCACCCGGCTCAGCTCAACCGGGAAATTCTTATGTAGCTGAACCGGACAAACGGCCGCTACACTATCCAGAGATTCGGGTCCGGACAAGTCCCTTATTTCGTGTCTAATTAAAATAAATATAGCCAATGTTCTCGAATGGTATTTCAAAATCTAAAGTCCATTTTATTGAATATAAAAGCATACAGCGCGCACACAAAACATTTAATACAAAAATAAGAAAAAGAAATAAATATTAATTGGCTTACAACCAAATCGAATGGAAAAATAAGAACTCTCGCCTCACTTATACAATCGCCTATATACACGAGAATCTAGAAAAATACAACCGCCTAGGATACACGATTTAATCTATTAAATTACATCCAAAATAAAAATAAAAAGAAATTAAAACCTACAAAACCGAGGGTTAGCACAATATATACAGCACGCCACAATTAGGACTCAAATAGACAGAACGGGAAATCAGGAATTGGGGGCATGCATTTAGGGGGTAACCGGGTTGGCTCGGCAAGCCGACCTGATTAGACCTGGAAAACATTTTGAAACGTCCCTGTATATTTGGTTTTAGTGGAAAAAAATCATTTTGAAAAACAATTTTTCCGGTTTACATGCATTTTTATGTATTTAAGTGGGTCGGTTTTCAGGAGAAATGGGTCTCCGTCGTTGAATTGTTCTAAATGCAATTTTTACTAAAAATTGAATCTATGGTCGTGATGCACACAACAAAATTCATTTTGATGATTTTTGGGGTTTTCTAATTTTTTGGGATTTTTTGGGATTTTTTGGGAATTTTTTATGATTTTTTATGCATTTTTTAAGAAAATTTTGGGTTTTAAAGGTAAAATTCTGATTCTAAGAACTACAGGGGTACAACTGTAAATTACAGTCGTGGAAAATCAACTACAGTCGTACGACTGTAACTACAGTCGTACGACTGTAGGTGCTGAAAATTTAGGATTTTGCCAAAATCTCATTAAAAACAAGCTGGAAAGAGAATCGCCTGGAAATCAACTACAGTCGTACGACTGTAGCTACAGTCGTACGACTGTTCATCAATCCAAGAACAGTCGTACGACTGTTCTTGATTTCCAGGAGCAGAAACGCAGAAAAATGGACAGAAATGCAGCAAAAACACACTAAACACCCAGAAAGCTTATAAAAGAGAGGAAAAAGGGTATTTACCTCCGTGGCGTGCGTCCACCGTAGGATTGACCCCTGGCGTCGCTCCAATCCACTAAAATCCGGACTTTTCTCCTTGAGTTAGGGTTTGAAATTTGACTCCAGAGATTTCCAAAATGCTGAGGATTTTGATGAGGATTTCCTCCTTTTTTCCTTTGGTTTTCTCTTCTTTCTCTTTTTCTCCCTTTCTCTCTGTCTGTCCGTTTTTCTTTCTCTTCTTTTTTTTTCGTCCTCCCTTTCTGTCTTTCTTTTTCTGCTTTTATGGGTAGATCTACAGTCGTACGGCTGTAGTTTGACTACAGTCGTACGACTGTATCAATAGTCGTACGACTATACTTTTTTTTTTTTTTTGGAAGTGAAATTCCGGCGCTTACAGCTGCCCCTCGCGTGATCAAATTCACCGCTTGAACTTAGTCTGGGGTAGATGATGTGAATTTGAGAAACGCGATTCAAAGCGCCGCAGACACAGGAAAGAATCCTCCACCGAAATAAGCCGATATCAGGTCTAGGTCACCCGAGGCAAAGCTGATGAGGAAATAAGCCGATATCAGGTTTAGGTGACCCGAGGCGAAGCTGATGAGGAAATAAGCCGATATCAGGTTTAGGTGACCCGAGGCAAAGCTGATGAGGAATAAGCCGATATCAGGTTTAGGTTACCCGAGGTAAAGCCGATGAGGAAATAAGCCGATATCAGGTTTAGGTGACCCGAGGCAAAGCCGATGAGGAAATAAGCCGATATCAGGTTTAGGTGACCCGAGGCAAAGCCGATGAGGAATAAGCCGATATCGGGTTTAGGTGACCCGAGGCGAAGCCGATGAGGAATAAGCCGATATCGGGTTTAGGTTACCCGAGGCGAAGCCGGTGAGGAAATAAGCCGATATCGGGTTTAGGTGACCCGAGGCGAAGCCGGTGAGGAAATAAGCCGATTTCAGGTTTAGGTGACCCGAGGCGAAGCCGATGAGGAAATAAGCCGATTTCAGGTTTAGGTTACCCGAGGCAAAGCCGATGAGGAAATAAGCCGATATCGGGTTTCGGTGACCCGAGGCAAAGCCGATGAGGAAATAAGCCGATATCGGGTTTCGGTGACCCGAGGCAAAGCCGATGAGGAAATACTGATGAGGGAATAAGCCGATATCGGGTTTAGGTTACCCGAGGCAAAGCCGATGAGGAAATAAGCCGATATCGGGTTTAGGTGACCCGAGGCAAAGCCGATGAGGAAATAAGCCGATATCGGGTTTAGGTGACCCGAGGCAAAGCCGATGAGGAAATAAGCCGATATCAGGTTTAGGTTACCCGAGGCAAAGCCGATGAGGAATAAGCCGATATCCGGTTTAGGTTACCCGAGGCAAAGCCGGTGAGGAAATAAGCCGATATCGGGTTTAGGTGACCCGAGGCAAAGCTGATGAGGAAATAAGCCGATATCAGGTTTAGGTTACCCGAGGCAAAGCTGATGAGGAAATAAGCCGATATCAGGTTTAGGTTACCCGAGGCAAAGCTGATGAGGAAATAAGCCGATATCAGGTTTAGGTTACCCGAGGCAAAGCTGATGAGGAAATAAGCCGATATCAGGTTTAGGTTACCCGAGGCGATGCTGAGGAAGGAATAAGCCGATATCAGGTTTAGGTTACCCGAGGCGATGCTGAGGAAGGAATAAGCCGATATCAGGTTTAGGTTACCCGAGGCGATGCTGAGGAAGGAATAAGCCGATATCAGGTTTAGGTTACCCGAGGCGATGCTGAGGAAGGAATAAGCCGATATCAGGTTTAGGTTACCCGAGGCGATGCTGAGGAAGGAATAAGCCGATATCAGGTTTAGGTTACCCGAGGCGAAGCTGAGGAAGGAATAAGCCGATATCAGGTTTAGGTTACCCGAGGCAAAGCTGATGAGGAAATAAGCCGATATCAGGTTTAGGTGACCCGAGGCAAAGCTGATGAGGAAATAAGCCGATATCAGGTTTATATTACCCGAGGCGATGCTGAGGAAGGAATAAGCCGATATCAGGTTTAGGTTACCCGAGGCGAATTGATGAAGAGATTAGCCGATATCAGGTCTATGTTACCCGAGGCGAGTTGATGAAGAGATTAGCCGATATCAGGTCTATGTTACCCGAGGCGAAATTGATGAAGAGATTAGCCGATATCAGGTCTATGTTACCCGAGGTGAATTGATGAAGAGATTAGCCGATATCAGGTCTATGTTACCCGAGGCGAGGAAGGTGGATTATGGATTAGCCGATATCGGGTTTATGTTACCCGAGGCAAAGGAAAATGGAATGCGGTTAAGCCGATATCGGGTTTATGTTACCCGAGGCAAAGGAAGGTGGATTGTGGATTGGCTGATATCGGGTTTATGTTACCCGAGGCAAAGGAAAATGGATTGTGGATTGGCCGATATCAGGTTTATGTTACCCGAGGCAAAGGAATATGGAATGAGGATTAGCCGATATCGGGTTTATGTTACCCGAGGCAAAGGAAGGTGGATTATGGATTGGCCGATATCGGGTTTATGTTACCCGAGGCAAAGGAAGGTAGATTGTGGATTAGCCGATATCGGGTTTATGTTACCCGAGGCGAAGGAAGATGGATTATGGATTGGCCGATATCGGGTTTATGTTACCCGAGGCGAAGGAAGATGGATATTTGGATTGGCCAATATCGGGTTTATGTTACCCGAGGCGAAGGAAGATGGATATTTGGATTGGCCGATATCGGGTTTATGTTACCCGAGGCAAAGGAATATGGATTATGGATTAGCCGATATCGGGTTTATGTTACCCGAGGCGAAGGAAGATGGATATTTGGATTGGCCGATATCGGGTTTATGTTACCCGAGGCAAAGGAAGATGGATTATGGACTGGCCGATATCGGGTTTATGTTACCCGAGGCGAAGGAATATGGATATTTGGATTGGCCGATATCGGGTTTATGTTACCCGAGGCAAAGGAATATGGATTATGGATTTGCAACCATGCTTGAACGTAATGGAGTTCAAGGGTTCGAAATCTGGATTGAATGGAAGAAGTGATTCAAGGATTTGCAACCTTGCTTGAATGTAATGGAGTTCAAGGGTTCGAAATCTTGCTTGACTGAAAGGAGGAAATAGGTTTAGGAATGATAACTTTGGTGTTGGTTGGGGAATGAGTATTTATCCTTTGATCGATAATTTTGGAAACAAAAATTTTGCCCCTTCGATCAAGGATAAATACGGCTTGATTGCTTTGCCCCTTGGAGACCTGATTGTCCTGCCCCGACATTGTGCCATCTCTGCTTTGAGAGCGATCCTGGTTAGGGGAGACCTGGTGATGGCAGTGGATACCTACATTTGGATGAGTTGCGATGTATATGCATATGAATTGTACGTGTTTACTTTAAATGTATGCATGTATGTACGGATGCATGTATAGTTCTAAGTGTATGCATGTAACATGTGGCCTATGCTTTGTTCTTGGTATCCGTGCGAGCCCGGAGATGGAATTCATGGCTTGAGACTGGCCCCGATGGTAACCCAGGTGACCTAGACTGATTGTTCCGGCGTGTCTCCTGACCGACTGAATACTATGCTGGCCTAGGTATTAGGGGAGTTGGCCGTCTTGAGTGACCTTCCACTTTACCCTCTGCATATTCTGAAGCGTTGTCAGTACTAAGCGGATCAGGATAGTAGGCCGTGCCGACGGATGGTCCGTTTGATTGAGCAAGAAGATGAGAGTGAGACTTTGCATTTCTGTACCGCATGACAAGAGCTTCTGGGATATTATCACAGGCTCGGATGCAATGTCCTACTGATGGATGTTTATATGTAGTGGCACAGTGCATGCAATATGAACATCTGATCGGAAATCTAAACATGCACAATATTGCAATGATGACACCAGAATGAGTATAACAGGGGATATGACAGTGGCTCTGACTTTGTATATCATCCCTCTCCTGTTGCCGACACGTCCTTCCGGTTTTCCGTGTCAACAAATTCCTTTTTTTTTTTTTTTTTTTTTGAGAAAGATTCTGTGATGGGCATTTTGTCTGCGTTGATCCCTTTTGCGACGGTTTGCCTTAGGAAGGGAAAGATAGATCTTGATGTGTTCATTGCGACTCACAAAGATACTGCTGTCGATGATACCCAGTGGTTCGGCTTTTTACTCGCCCCTGGTATTATAGGTTTGTGTTTGGGGAGTGTTAAGGGTTTGTGTTTATGGAGCAAAACACTTTCACAGACAAGGTCCGCTGTGTAATGTAGCCTGTAAGTGAACATTGACATGCAACAACACGACAAATGCATATTGAACACCAAAATTGAATACAAAACATTCATGACATAATGAATGCGGATGCATTAGGAAAATTTAAAATGTGGCTCCGGCTTTAATTGATGCCTCTTCAAATTACCAATATGCCCTTTCGGTTTTACACATTGGATTTCTTTTTCTCTTTTTTTTTTTCTTTTTTTTTTTTTTTTTTTTTTTTTTAGGGAAGTCCGATCACCGGATAGAGTTGCTATTATGGATGGACAACCTGGGATGAATTCAATTAACCACTGGATTCTCCTGCAGTCTGATGTTGCATTCATGCTTCCAATTCACCCCAGATTTCAGTTCAAGCACGGCTCCTGAAGACTGAATTCTTGAAATGGTTGGCAAATGCAACTTTCCTTTTGAATATGAGTACAACAGACTTTGTAAGCTTTCCTGTTGATGGTGTCGTAACCTTCATGGTTGTTGAAAGCTTTGTAAAGTCAAGTTGCCCCAACACAGTTGGTGAAGTTCACAAATGCATAACCAAAATTTCCTCCAGTCTTGAAATCCATAGGCAAATAGAGGAAATCATAAACAGGCTTCCCTTTGGACTTATTCTTGTTTTCCTCCAGACAATGCTTGCCCAGAATTTGTAGCAGATTATGTCTTTGAAACTGATTTGGTAGATTAGCTTCAATCTCTCCTTTATCCAGCTTGGTCTCTTTAATAGTCAATTTCTTGGGCGTCCACTGTTGTTCCTTTTCACTTACAGAAACTATTTTCTTCTTACTCTGGAATCTCAGAGCTATATATTTCATTTTCCCCCTTTTCCAGCATTGTTGAACTCATTTGAAGTAGATTCATATCCAACTCCTCTGTCTATCATCAAATCAAATCCCTTCCCACTATTTGAGGGTACTAAATAATTAGTCTGGGAGTTTAGATTGAAGAGAAATGGCATGGGATAAAAAAAAGGTATCCCCAATTTGGTACAGGTTGATGATAAACGAAGACGGATTGAAACGACGCCATAACCACTTGCTCCAATGCCCTTCCGCTGATGAGATGGTGCGGAACAAAAATGATATGGAATAGCATTGGGGTTCAACTTCTTGTTATGAGCCATTGAAGGTAGGAAATATGGAATCACAGAATCGGTTCAAGTTCCAGACAGAAGATAGAAGATAGAAGATGAAAGTGAAGGAAAGACAATAGAGGGAAGACAAAAGTGTTGAAGGCAAATGGAGAAGACAGAGAGGAGAATGAAAAGGGAACTGCTTGGGGTAAGGACACCGATCTTCTCTGTCACCGCACGAAGTTAACTTTTCAGAACAGGCAACAACGTACTTATCTCCATTGTCTCAACTCATTGACCCCGGCACTTCATGCAATAGGTGGGCCGCCCCCAGATTCATCAAGCACTCAATAGAGTTTGACTCTATGATTGAAGAGAGTGCAACTTTAGACTAGGAGCAGAAATTCGACTGTAAGGGAGAGCTGAGGTCTTCCACCGGTGCTTGCTTCTTCTTTTTTTTTCTCTTTTTTTTTTTTTTTTGGAAGAAGTTAAATCCAAACCACAGCCACCTATTGATTTTCCTACTGCATCCAGATCCATGTATGTCATGCGTGTTTGATATGTCTTTTTGGATGAACAGTGCATGAGTGATGTCATATGCACATGAATGCCACACAAACAAAACTATACATGCACTAAAACTAATGTCTGCTTCAGAGTTTTACAGCATGGTGGGTGGCAAAGGTCATCTGGATTTCTTAGGGCTTGGTGCTTTTTGATGGATTTGGTTTTTGATGTGGGATGCTTTTTCGAGCACGAATTAGGCTCAAAGGTTCTTTTTGGGGCTCGGCTCTGAAACTTGGCAATGGTCCTTAGTTTGGAATGATATGAGTGTATTATGGGTTCTCCAAGTTGAAACTTTTAGGGCAAGACCAACAGCATTTTTGGATCGTGGTTTATAGGGATCACTGATCTAGGCTGGCAATTGATCCGAAGGAAATGGTACCATCCCATTGCTTGCTTAGCAGACTTTTCTCTTTCTCTTTTTTTTTTTTTTTTTTTTTTGAAGAAAAGGGCTTTATCGAAGTCAGGTTCACTTGTAAATTCCCTGTAAGACTCAGATTGATGTCATGCATCTTAATATTATGCGTGATGGACAATGTCGTTTCAGATGATCAAATGCATGCTTAATGTCATATACATGTAATCACCACATGAGTAAGAAAATAACAAGATGCATTGCATTCAAAATGAGTTCAATACACTTTACAACAAAAGGAGTTCCCTACGAGAAGGAGCCTCTAATGTCACTGCCCCTGCTTCAATGTCACTGCCCCACTTTCATCAAATCAGGCTTAGGAGTTCTTCATCATATTCCTCTCCCCGGGAGGTTTGAGGAATTTCCTTGTCAGTCTCCCTATTAGCCCCTAGTTGCTCATTAGTAGTGGATGGCACCTCTAATCTTCCCTCATCAACTAACTTCCGGATCTCCTTCCTTAAAATATAACAAGCATTAGTTCGGTGACCTGTCGCTACATGATAGGTACAGAAGTTGTTCTTTTGATTCGGTGCCGGCTCCATGTACGGCTTGACGCTCTGCAGTAGCCCCTCTTTTCTACATTTGGCAAATAATTGGCTCAGTGAGAAAGGCCACGGGGATATGCCCTTTCCGTCACCCTTGGGGAGTAAGCTCCTGGTTGGTCGCGGAACAAGTTCAGTGTTGGCTTTGAGGGGGGGCCTTCGATTCTGCTTCACCAGTCAGCCCTTTTATTACTCCCTCAAGCTCAATCACACGTGCCTCCAATTCAGAGCACCTTGTTGTCAGCTTTTCCACCTTGTCCAGGTCACCTCCTAGCATTTCCTTCAACATTGCCGCTGCCTCTTCCCTGAATGCCTTTCGGAATCGCGATGAGGCAACATAATCATCTAGGACATCTGTTACGGTGTTGAAGTTCACTGGGCCAGCCATTCTCGAGACTCCTTCCCTTTTCTGTCCTGATAAAAATACCTGTTAGCATTGGCCGGGGCATGTGCACAGAGAATACCAAGTCAAGGGATGATGCAGGTATGAATGCGAGATGTGATGCATGCACGCGTGAATGATGATGTCATGTGATGCCATGTCATGTTATGCAATCCTAAGCTAGTCATGTGCACACAAAGCCAGGAATGGAAACATGCAAAATGCAATGAATGTGGTTGATGAAGCTATATGTTGAAGTATGGCGTGGCATATATAAATATACACCACATGGATAAAATGACACACAGGATGTCCACGGATCGAAGCAAGGTGATACTTGCGAAGGATTCCCATGTAGAGCGTATCTTACACGGGAGGAGAGTTGACATTTGAAACGGTACGTGTAGAGCGGATCTTACACGGGAAGGAGATGTAGTGATTAAAGCGGTACGTGTAGAGCGGATCTTACACGGGAAGAGGTTTAATGTTTAGAGCGGTACGTGTAGAGCGGATCTTACACGGGAAGAGGTTTAGTGATTAAAGCGGTACGTGTAGAGCGGATCTTACACGCGAAGAGGTGTGGTGTTTAGAGCGATACGTGCAGAGCTGGTCTTGCACGGGGAATTTGGAGCGATACGTGCAGAGCTGGTCTTGCACGGGAAGGATGGGTAGAGTTTGATGCGATACGTGCAGAGCTGGTCTTGCACGGGGAATTTGGAGCGATACGTGCAGAGCTGGTCTTGCACGGGAAGGATGGGTAGAGTTTGATGCGATACGTGCAGAGCTAGTCTTGCACGGGGAATTTGGAGCGATACGTGCAGAGCTTAGTCTTACACGGGGAGGATATTTCGGTATTTGGGTGTGCGGGACACAAGGACAAGGTTTCTAATGATTATGGAGGACCTAACGGGCTTGATGGAGTTTCTAGCACTTTTGGAACACTTGAATGACGGTAGTGTATGCTGTGAAGTCCTTGGTGCTAATGGAATGCTTGAACATTATGGAGTGCTTGAATGTTTGGTGGATGAATAAGATGTATATCGTGAGATAAGGGGATGTTCCCTTTTTGTTTATTTTTATTTTTACTTTTATTTTTGGACATCCCAAGAACACCCAATGCTATGCAAAAACGCCACGTGCGGACCACCACACAGATGAAGGTTCGGTGCTTTTAGGGCACCTAATGAATTTCGTGAAATAGTCGCGTGTGTTCTGACACACAGACGGAGTTCGACACTTTGTATGTCTATGAGATGATATGAAGTGGTCACATGGGACCGGCCCATGGACAGAGTTCTGATGCTTTTGAGCGTATGAAATGAAATGATGATGTGAAAGAGTCACGTGTAACAGGTACACGGACAAAAGCCTGGCGTCCGGGGAACACCTTTCATGATTTGGGATGTTATGAAATGCCCCTACATGCGTACTAATCCGGCACTCAGGGAGCGCCTTGAATGATATAGTAATGTCACGAAGTGACCCGGTGTGGATTACAGTGTTATATGATGTTTGTGACGAATGGGTATGATGTCATGAAATGCATCGTGTGGATTGTCACACGGAAATATACTTAGGACCATCGTGGTCTCTATGGAATGAAATGATTTGGTGGAATGGCCGAATGCAATCCGGTGCATTGGCAAAACACGGGTATTTTGGGATACCCGATATGTGATGGAATGATATGATCATGGTGGGCGTCCTTGGAATGCCTCTAATTTAATTTAGGTGATATGTCGTGAATGCTTATGACACACAAAATGCAAATAGCTGCACAAAAACATGGTTAGGATGCATGACATACGAAATGGTGTTATGTATGCTATGTGAAAAAATGCTAACCACGTAGATATGATGTTATGGCTGAAAAAGACATGGTTAGTATGAATGGCAAGCGAGTGATTTAATGACTTCACATGAAAATAAAATGCACGTGGCTGCACAAAAATGTGGATTAGGATGCATGACACATATAACGATGTTATGTATGCTATGTGAAAAATACTAATCACACAAATATAATGTTATGGATGAAAAAGAAATGGTTAGTATGAATGGTAAGCGGATGATTTAATGATTGCACACGAAAATAAAAATGCACATGGCTGCATAAAAATGTGGATTAGGATACATGACACACATAATGATGTTATGTATGCCATGTGAAAAATGCTAATCACACAAATATAATGTTATGGATGAAAAAGAAATGGTTAGTATGAATGGTAAACGGATGAATTAATGTTTGCACACGAAAATAAAATGCACGTGGCTGTACAAAAATGTGGGTTAGTATCACACAAAGATGTTCGTGTATGGTACGTCACATGTATGGAGAATGGTGATTATAGTATGTGATGCATGCGTAAGTAGCAATGGCGATATGTCACGAGATGGCGAGAAACACATAGCAAGCAAAACGAATTCTTCCAACCTTATTCCTCCAACGTGGTCGGTCTCAAAAATTTCTAACCGAGTCCTAGGCGAGGTTCACTTCAATCACCAACCGGGGGTGATGAAGGCGCGATTTTATTATTATTCACACAATTATTTTGGTATCCTAAAGGAATCCAACTAGAGCTGCCTATATGGGTTCGGTCAAAGTCGGGATAACATCAAGGCTCTCATAGCAAGATATACTCCTCACTTCTCCCCACTCAAGGGTCCGAACGAAGGGGTTCGTACGAGGCTATGAGTGGTGTTTCGTATTCGTGCCCCTAAGACCAGGAGGAACTTAGGCGACACTTCAACAATCCACCGGGCTATAAAAGGATACCTAATCTAATGTAAAAAATGGCTAACTAAAAATGCAAATAAAATACCAAAAGAGAATCATCCGCCTTATTTTAATTAGACACTTTTCAGGGCTTGTCAAATTCTTTTAAGTTTTTTAAGAAAACTTTTTGAGAAATCCCCAGCGGAGTCGCCACTGTGAGCGGACGACGCATTTTCGACGGGACGCGGGACTCCCTTTCGGAATGGGGCGCCACGATCTCGGGCGGGCCCCTCCCTCGCGTGGGGGTTTTATAAAGGAAATCCGCGTTTTGAAAAATAAATGGAATTCAATCTTAAAAAGAACCGAGACCTAAGTCTCGATGAATATTGTAGGAGTCGCCACCCGGCTCAGCTCAACCGGGAAATTCTTATGTAGCTGAACCGGACAAACGGCCGCTACACTATCCAGAGATTCGGGTCCGGACAAGTCCCTTATTTCGTGTCTAATTAAAATAAATATAGCCAATGTTCTCGAATGGTATTTCAAAATCTAAAGTCCATTTTATTGAATATAAAAGCATACAGCGCGCACACAAAACATTTAATACAAAAATAAGGAAAAGAAATAAATATTAATTGGCTTACAACCAAATCGAATGGAAAAATAAGAACTCTCGCCTCACTTATACAATCGCCTATATACACGAGAATCTAGAAAAATACAACCGCCTAGGATACACGATTTAATCTATTAAATTACATCCAAAATAAAAATAAAAAGAAATTAAAACCTACAAAACCGAGGGTTAGCACAATATATACAGCAAGCCACAATTAGGACTCAAATAGACAGAACGGGAAATCAGGAATTGGGGGCATGCATTTAGGGGGTAACCGGGTTGGCTCGGTAAGCCGACCCGATTATACCTGGAAAACATTTTGAAACGTCCCTGTATATTTGGTTTTAGTGGAAAAAAATCATTTTGAAAAACAATTTTTCCGGTTTACATGCATTTTTATGTATTTAAGTGGGTCGGTTTTCAGGAGAAATGGGTCTCCGTCGTTGAATTGTTCTAAATGTAATTTTTACTAAAAATTGAATCTATGGTCGTGATGCACACAACAAAATTCATTTTGATGATTTTTGGGGTTTTCTAATTTTTTGGGATTTTTTGGGAATTTTTTATGATTTTTTATGCATTTTTTAAGAAATTTTTGGGTTTTAAAGGTAAAATTCTGATTCTGAGAACTACAGGGGTACGACTGTAAATTACAGTCGTGGAAAATCAACTACAGTCGTACGACTGTAACTACAGTCGTACGACTGTAGGTGCTGAAAATTTAGGATTTTGCCAAAATCTCATTAAAAACAAGCTGGAAAGAGAATCGCCTGGAAATCAACTACAGTCGTACGACTGTGGCTACAGTCGTACGACTGTTCATCAATCCAAGAACAGTCGTACGACTGTTCTTGATTTCCAGGAGCAGAAACGCAGAAAAATGGACAGAAATGCAGCAAAAACACACTAAACACCCAGAAAGCTTATAAAAGAGAGAGGAAAAGGGGTATTTACCTCCGTGGCGTGCGTCCACCGTAGGATTGACCCCTGGCGTCGCTCCAATCCATTAAAATCCGGACTTTTCTCCTTGAGTTAGGGTTTGAAATTTGACTCCAGAGATTTCCAAAATGCTGAGGATTTTGATGAGGATTTCCTCCTTTTTTCCTTTGGTTTTCTCTTCTTTCTCTTTTTCTCCCTTTCTCTCTGTCTGTCCGTTTTTATTTCTCTTCTTTTTTTTTCGTCCTCCCTTTCTGTCTTTCTTTTTCTGCTTTTATGGGTAGATCTACAGTCGTACGGCTGTAGTTTGACTACAGTCGTACGACTGTATCAATAGTCGTACGACTATATATATATATATATTTTTTTTTTCTTTTTTGGAAGTGAAATTCCGGCGCTTACACTAGCCCACTTTAATTCTTTGGTTTTTATTTGATTTCAAATAACATTGTAATTCCACATGTATGTAAGTATATTGTACCATATAATATGTTACATACATCTAAATTACAATTAATTTGACACATCAAATTTATCAAGGAATTAAATTAGACACATATAAGATGAGATACATGTAAACCTATACATGTATAAATATTTCCACTGAGGAAATAATCTCATAAATTAATTCATTGAATTAATTAAGAGAATGCCAAAATAAATATTAATTATATTCTTTTGATTAATCTAATTGACCTAGAATATAATTAATAAATCTCTCTCTCTTCAAACGTGTATACTCCAAGTACACACTTAATCCGACTAGTTAAAGTCCAGACGTTCAATGTGTACGATCCAATGGGCCCGTCTTTATGTTTGCAGTGGGCCAAGGCCCACAGACTATAGGCGGGCTCTAGCAAGCCACTGTAGCCCCCAATTAAGATGGAGATAGCAGTCAAACTATCACCGTAACCCTGTAGTTGAACTTGTATGTCCCATGTCACTGATATCGGTGTCCAACACAGAGGCATGGTTGATCACCCTCTATATGTGTCCGGACATTACTTGATCCCAAATGAACTGCTGCTCACAAACAAGATCTCATCTTGTTTGGGTGTGGCCACACTCTTATCAGTAACATTCATCAAGAGGCTGGTGATATCGTCTCAGTAAAGTACTGAGTGACATTCCCTTCTGCATATCCATAGTACTGCCATGCTCACTGACACACCCAAACGTACCCATACTTGGCACCCTTTTACAAGCCCGTTAGGCGAACACCAAAATGTGCCACTTCATATGCAGCACCATCATATGGTCTGGTCAAAGGACTTATGCAAGTACTACGCGAGAATCATTTGTGATACTATACCATGTAGATTCCCGTTAAGTGGATCAATCCAGTACCATGCCCCTTTTTGCATGTACCTATTAACCTGGTTGACATTCCATGTTCTATGACCGGTAAGACACCGCCATACAACCAGGCTAATGATAATCTTTAGTTCCATTCATTCCCATGATTGGAACAGACTACGGATGACTTTATGGCCATATCGTTTTCCCTATCCACAGTCTTACTGCCAAATGCCTCACACTTGACAACATGGATATGGATATGTCCATTGGATACTCTATTTAAAATATTGCACAAGACATATAGTAAATAGATTGATGCCTTTATTTATTAACACAAATTGTATCATACATATCTTACATAAAATGTACAATGTATAATACAAACACAAGGACCAATGCCTCGGGACTAGAGCATATCCAACAATCTCCCACTTGCACTAGTACCAACTAGGCATGGGCCTAATCCCTATAGATCTAATATGACCCTCGTGCTTGGAATGAGCCAGCACCTTGGTCAAAGGATCTGCGACATTCTCCCCGGTGTCCACTTTGCGTAATGAAATGTCACCCCTCTCAGCAATTTCTCGGATGAGGTGAAACTTCCTGAGTACGTGCCTTGAGTTCCTGTGTGACGGGGCTCCTTAGCTTGTGCAACAGCCCCATTGTTGTCACAGAAGATATCAACCGGTTCCTGGATAGATGATACTACCCCCAGTTCCATGATAAACTTCTTTATCCACACAGCTTCCTTAGCTGTATTACACGCTGCAATATACTCAGCTTCCGTGATAGAATCTGCAATGGTCGGTTGCTTGGAGCTTCTCCAACTAATAGCACCACCATTAAGCATGAATATGTACCCTGACTGTGACTTATATTCATCCTGGTCGGTCTGGAAGCTTGCATCAGTGTACCCAGTAACTGACAGCTCTTCCTGACCTCCATACACTAAAAAGCTATCCTTTGTCCGGTTAAGGTACTTTAGGATTGCTTTGACAGCTTTCCAGTGATCCTCCCCAGGATCTTACTGGTACCGGCTTGTCATACTTAGTGCAAAGGTGACATCAGGTCTTGTACATAGCATAGAGTACATGATTGATCCAATAGCTGAAGCATATGGGATCTCACTCATGTTCTCCCTGTCCTGTTTTGTCTGAGGATAGTTCTTCTTACTAAGTTTCAGCCCATGACCCATTGGTAAGAATCCTTTCTTAGCCTGGTCCATGCTGAATCTTTTGATCAATCTAATTAACCTAGAATATAATTAATAAATCTCTCTCTCTCTTCAAACGTGTATACTCCAAGTACACACTTAATCCGGCTAGTTAAAGTCCAGACGTTCAATTTGTACGATCCAATGGGCCCGTCTTTATGTTGGTAGTGGGCCAAGGCCCACAGACTACAGGCGGGCTCTAGCAAGCCACTGTAGCCCCCAATTAAGATGGAGATAGCAGTCAAACTGTCACCATAACCCTGTAGTTGAACTTGTATGTCCCATGTCACTGATATCGGTGTCCAACACAGAGGCATGGTTGATCACCCTCTATATGTTTTTCTTTTGGAAAGAAAATAGGGACAGCCATAAATCTCAAAGTGAGCAGCCCTCTCTCCCTCTCTTCTTGTCATCCGAGTCGCTAGCACGGGTTTCGGTCCGAGAGCCGTTCATGTACGCATCGGTGGAGGAAATCTGCACTTGATTTCTGCAGTCTGCATCCGTCTCTTAGAGAGACTTTGTGGTGAGTTTTTGAAACCCTCCTTTTATGCTTTAAGTTTTTGATTTCCACATCTTAAGCTCCTGGGCCGGATTCAAGGAAATCGACGCGTATTTCCGCTTTTATCGGTCGGTTTCCCGTGACGAATCCCAACAGTCCGGACATTACTTGATCCCAAATGAACTGATGCTCACAAACAAGATATCATCTTGTTTGGGTGTGGCCACACTCTTATCAGTAACATTCATCAAGAGGCCGGTGATATCATCTCAGTAAAGTACTGAGTGACATTCCCTTCTGCATATCCATAGTACTGCCATGCTCACTGACACACCCGAACGTACCCATACTTGGCACCCTTTTACAGGCCCGTTAGGCGTACACCAAAATATGCCACTTCACATGCAGCACCATCATATGGTCCGGTCAAAGGACTTATGCAAGTACTACGCGAGAATCATTTGTGATACTATACCATGTAGATTCCCGTTAAGTGGATCAATCCAGTACCATGCCCCTTTTTGCATGTACCCATTAACCTGGTTGACATTCCATGTTCTATGACCTGTAAGACACCGCCATGCAACCAGGCTAATGATAGTCTTTAGTTCCATTCATTCCCATGATTGGAACAGACTACGGATGACTTTATGGCCATATCGTTTTCCCTATCCACAGTTTTACTGCCAAGTGCCTCACACTTGACAACATGGATATGGATATGTCCATTGGATACTCTATTTAAAATATTGCACAAGACATATAGTAAATAGATTGATGCCTTTATTTATTAACACAAATTGTATCATACATATCTTACATAAAATGTACAATGTATAATACAAACACAAGGACCAATGCCTCGAGACTAGAGCATATCCAACAGCTATCTTCAGATTTGAACTATTTTTGATGTGTTTACTGCTTTAGACCTTATATCAATGTTTGAGATAGGAAACACCAACGAACGGAACCCCAAGTTCCGGGATAACTGACCCACTAAAAGGGAGTGATTTGCATGTAATTGAACCAAACCTTTTTAAAAAAAATTTCAAGCACAAAAACCTACAGGGCGTTTCTAAAATAGTTTTCCAGATCTAAGCGAGTAAGTCACCCAAACTTCTCGATTACCCCCTACATGCATGCCCCTATTTCTTGAGATTCCCCATTCTTTCCTGTTGTGAGTCCTATGTGTGGCTGTGATATAATTGTGCTTGTTGGGATTTTTCACCAGAAATCACCCAATAAAAGCAGAAGAACGCGGTGATTTCCTCAAATCCGTGCCCAAGAGCAATTGAAGTGGAAATTTCAAAACTTAAAATTAAACAAGAAGAGAATCAATTCTCACCAAGAGTATCTCTTCTAGAGATGGCTACAAAAATCAAATTTGATTCCCTCTGCGTTCATGTACACGAACGGCTATCGAACACGACCCGTGCTAGCGATGAAATCGAATGAGAGTGAGTGAGAGCGGGCTGAAATTTTCAGCTGGTCTCCTGCCTTGCTGTGGCCGAATATTCTAGGTTAAAACATGACCTAGATGGCTGAAATTTTTTGAAAAAAAATTTCGGCCCAATCCCTCTTAATTCCACCTGGGCTTTTCTCCTTTTTAAGCCCAGTTCAATATTAATTCTTTTGGTCCAATTAATTATCAAACTTAATTTTATTTAACATGTATTCTAACATATTATACCATATAATATGTTCCATACGTTTAAATTAAATTAATTTGATCAATTAATTTCACCATGGAATTAATTTTGACATTCGTGAAATTAAGATACATGTAAACCTATACATGTGAAACATTTCCACCTAGAAAATAATCTCATAGATTAATTCATGGAATTAATTATGAGAAGGCCAATGCAAATATTAATTTTATTATTTTGATCAATCCAATTGATCATCATAATAAATTAATATAATCCTCTCTCTCCTGTACGTATACTCCAAGTATACAAGTGATCCCTTAAGTCCATGTTCAGACGTTCAATGTGTATGATCCTGTGGGCCCATCTTTATGTTGGCAGTAGGCCTATGGAACATAGACTGCAGTGTTGGGATTCGTCATTGGAAAAATAACGTGGCGCAACGGAAAATACACCATTTAAAATTTCCTAGAATCCACCTATCGTGTCCAATTACCATTGATTAGAATAAAACAATTTGAATCAAGAGAGATTAACTCACCGGATTCGTCTCCTCTAGAGACTGCTGTAGAATCGTTTCTTGAAACTACGATCCCAAAGTCCGGTGCACGACCAACTATTGAGCGGGAACCAGTGCTAGCCGAAGACACGAAGGAATGGAGGATTAATGCTAGGATTTTCAGCTATTTGGGGCTGCAATTGGTGGCTGAAATTTCCAGCAATTAATTAGAGTTGAATTAGGTTTCTCCTCCTTAAGTGTGCCCTTATATAGACACCTTGTCTAATTGGGTTTTAATTAGGTTAATTAAACCCAAGCCCACTAGGATTATAATTACATAAATAAACTTTAAATAAAAAGTATATACTATGTAATTTAATTCCATTTGGCTAAATTTAATTACCCCTAAATAAAATTAAATCACACTTAAGTTAATACAATACATGTATTTAATTTTCCTACTTAGGAAAATTATTTAATTAATTATTTACTTTATGTAATTCAATTAATTAATAAATAAATTAATTACATTATGTAAACTTATTAATTAAATTAAATTCAACCCAATGTCAATTAATTACCTTGACACCGAATGTCAACTAATTAATTAACGCATCCCTTCCAATGTACATTACATGTACAATTTCTATACGTTCCAGCTCAGTTGATCTATGTGCACGATCCTATGGGTCTGTCTTTATGTTGGCAGTAGGCCCAAGGCCCACAGACTGTAAGTGGGTTCTAGCAAACCATTATAGCCGCCAATTAAGACAGAGATGCAGCAGTCTTTAGAAGACACTCACCCGGTATTAATCTCATAGTGTCCTTTGGCTAACGATATCGATATGAATAAACAAGAGGCATGGTGTCCGTCATCCTCTTCTGTTGTTTATTATATTTCTTGATCTTGAGTTGACTGATTAATCAAATAAGCAACCAACTTATTTGGGTATGGCCATACACTTATCAGTCCCACTCATCAAGTGGCCAATGATATCATCTCGGTGTTACCCGAGTGGCAATTCCATCACTTCATCATCAATATCAACATGTTCACCGGTCCACCCAATCATACCCATATTTAGCATCCTTTTACAGAACTGTTAGGCGTATGTCAAAGTGAACCGGATTCCATATTGATATTATAATGAAATCTGGTCTGAGGACAAAAGAGACCTACTCAAGAAAGACCTATGACGCGACAACCATGTAGCTTTCTTGTACGGATCGATCCAGTCCCATGTCATGTACCTATATTCATGACTGACTATACAAGTTCTATGGCTAGTTAAGAACTGCCATACAGTCATCGAATATACAAGTCTATGGTTCTATTTGTTCCCACGATTAGAACAGACCTGGGATTGGTTTTATGATTATCAATCAATGGATACTCTACTCATATTATAGCACAAGATATAAATGAAATAGATTAATTACCTTTATTAATGTGACACAAATAATGTATTCATACATGGCTCTTAATGTATAATACAAAATACAAGAATCCAATGGCCTAAGAATTGGGGCACACCAACATGCAGACGGGCTCTAGCAAGCCACTACAGCCCCTAATTAAGATGGAGATGGCAGTCCAACTGAAATCATAACCTTGTAGTTTAATGTATATCCCAAGTCATTGATATCGATGTCCAACACAGACGCATGGATTAATCACCTTCTTTTGTGTCCGGACATTTACTTGATCCTAAATATACTGAAGCTCACAAACAAGTTCCAACTTGTTTGGGTGTGGCCACATTCTTATTAGTCACATTCATTAAGAGGCCGATGATATCTTCTCAGTGGACTACTGAGTGACATTCCCTTCTGCATATCCATAGCACTGCCATGCTTAGTAACATACTCGAACGTACCCATACTTGGCACCCTTTTACAGGCCCTTTAGGTGTACACCGAAGTATGCGACTTCGCATCCAGCACCATCATATGGTCAGGTCAAAGGATCTATACAAGTACTACACAAGAATCACTTGTGATACTTTACTATGTGGATTTCTCGTTTAGTGGATCTATCCAGTACCATGCTCCTTTTACATGTACCCATTAACTTAGTTGACATCCCATGTCTAATGGCCGACAAGACACCGCCATATAACTAGGTTAATGATAGTCTCTGGTTCCATTCATTCCCATGACTGGAACAGACTACGGATCTCTTTATGGTCATATCATTTTCCCTATCCATGGTCTTACTGCCAAGTGCATGACACTTGTCAACATGGATATAGATATGTCCATCCGATACTATATTTAAAATACAGCTCAAGACATATAATAAATAGATTAATACCTTTATTTAATGACACAAAATATGTATAATACATAAATCCAATAACTGTACAATACAAATACAAGGTCTAATGTCTCGGGACTAGGGCATATCCAACAGTGCTAACCAGTCTGTTTTGCAGCTTTTGTTTCTTTTTATTTTTATTTTGGATATATTTAATATATCAAATCATGTGTTCTAGGTGATTGTATTTTTATAGATTTTCATGTATCTAGTTAGTTGTAAGGTGAGGATGGCAGTTTTTATCTTTTTGGGTTGTAATAAGTGGCCTCTATTCTTTTGTTTGGTTTGGATGTATGGTTTACTTTTCTGAATTTTATTTTATGCTATTTATTTATGTCATCTGAATGAGCATCGACTAATAAGTTGCCTAAACCCTAAATCTCTAGATCAGGTATGGCAGTCTACACTTGGTAGGGAGCTATACCGGAATTTCCCGGATGAGCTGATCCGGGTGGCGACTCCATCACTGATCTAGAAATTTGGATTTGGAGGTCTTTATGTAAACAAAACAGGATTTTCTAAAATGTAAAACCAGTTTTTCCAAAACTCACATTCTAAAGAAAGGTTTTCTAAAAAGGATTTCCAAACAAATCAATGACTTTCCTAAGCAAGATACAAACCCGTTTTCAATTCAAACTTCAAACCAGTTCTCCTTCCCCGGTTCGCTTCACCGCGTTTCGATTTTAAGGTCATCCGCTCATAGTCACAATGTCCAAAAGATATATTCATCTTAATTGGGGGCTATAATGGTTTTCTAGAACCCACATGTAGTTTGTGGGCCCAAAGGTTTGGGGCTCACTGCCAACATAAACATAAACCTACTAGATCGCACTCATAGGGTCAAGATTAGATGTTTAGGACATAAATATATGTTGGATACATATTTCATTGAAGAGCAATTTATATATTTATATTGATTTAATTATTGTATGGTACAATAAATAAATTGATTAAAATATAACTAGTCGAAATTGGATTTTGACATTATGGGATATAGATTATAATCATATTAAATTGATTATTGTATGGTACAATAAAAAATTTAATTAGAATATAATTTGTGCATAAAGACCTTTTTAGCCCCCATACTATCATCAGTTTGCCCTTTTGGCCCCTGTCCTATTGAAATTTCGCTTTTGCCTCCTATGGTATGTAAAAAGGTTCCAAATTGACCCCCTAAAAATCATATTCTGTCAAATTTCATTAACCATTTTATTAACAGAATCTGAAATAATATGCCTTTCAGGGGTTAATTTGGGAAGTTTTTGCATACCACAGGAGGCAAAAGGGAAATTTCAATAGGACAGGAGCCAAAGGGGCAAACCAATAATAGCACAGGGACCAAAAAGGTCTTTAATCCATAGAATTTTTCAAAATTGGATTTTGACATCATGGAGAATTAATTATATTTAGGTTAATTTATTTTATTTCATAATGGAATAAATAAATTAAGACTAAAATCTAAGGGTGCATGAATTTTATATCATAAGGTTTATGGGTTTATAAATTAATTAAGACTTTAACATAAAGTTTAATTAAATTAAAACCCTAACTAACCTAAAATATAAATAGCACCTTATTAATTTAATTCTCTAAGCCAGTAGGAAAAAGAGACCGAAATTCCCATTCACAGATACAGAGAAATTTCGGGCCCCCTATGGGTTCTAGGATTTGGCCATTGTTGCTCTCTATCTAGTGCTAGCATGCTCATCCAATCGTTCGAGGCCTGCATGTGTGAGAGTAGATATTTCCTACTTGGAAATTTGCAGAGAAATCTCAGGTAAGATTTAAGAATGCTTCATAGTTGAGTCATTTCTTCCCAATCTAAATGTATTCCTGAACTGAATTTGAGTGCAAATCACCCACATTCACTAAAAAAAATTTTTTGCATGGTAAAACCCCTACACGAGGGGCTCCCTGTGAGGGCGGGATTTACATCCCTTGGTTTCAATTATGAATAAACTGTTTATTTGCTTCTATAGCTTTCTACAGTTGCTTGATCATCAGCTGCACGGCTATAGGATGGAGACTTGCATGGATCTCGTTTCCTGATAAAACCGTGACTCTTTATTTTGGAAATGATTTCTGGATTCTTTAGGGCAAATTCTACAAGAAATAAAGCTTGTTCTACCTATAAGAACCCATCAAATATGGGTTAAGGTTGGAAAAACTTAATAGGAGAGATTAGAGAGAAAAAGAGGAAGAAAAGGAGAAAACCAAAGCTTTTTCTATAATTTTCATCTTCAAATATTTGTTATTAAGTTTAAAATCGATTAGAAATCATAAGAAAACATCTCATTAAGATATTTAATAAGGTTTAGAGGCTAATCTAGTCATAAAAACCGTAACACTTTGAGCTTTAGAGTATATTTGGAACTTAAAGTTTGGGTGTTCAATCGGAGCATCTCTTGAAGGATTCTTATCTCTTAAAACTATGGATCCATGCTCCAAGGGTAAATATTTGTGAAACTGAAAGCATTTGACTTGTTTGTGCTCAATTTTGTGCATCATTCGCATGTCTTCAACATACTGTGTTTTGGTTTTCTAGTCAAAGAACGAAAGTTGTATGGCTGTTGTGACACCTGCATAGACTTGAATGCCACAACAGTATGATCCTTAAACCAAGAAAAGCAACATGAAATCATTAAAATTCAAATTTTAGGTTCTGGTCCAGAAGTGAAACTCGCACAGTGTAACTTACAGTTGTACGGCTGTTGATTACACATGCGCGTACGTGTCAGCTCGGAATAGAATCATTAGAAACCAATTTTCAAGCACTCCATGACATTTTAACCTTAGATTTATTTTCCTAAAGCTTCTATTAGGCCAAAACAACAATAGAAATCTAATTTATTAAAAATTGACTCACTTATCATGTTAATTAATTAACCGGTAAAACTGTTTTCTCAAAAATCAATATAGGAACATTTCAAAATGATTTCCAGGTCTAGTTGGTGAAATTTATTGAGTTTCCCCAGCTATCCATTCCGAATGCATGATCCCAACTCACTTATTATCCTATTCTATCATGCTTGAGTCCTAAATGTGATTACTTGTATACTGACACTTGTTATCTGGGGTCAGTTTAGTTTTATTCTTATTTTAGATAAATTCATATACGTTAGGTGGATGTAAAATTAGTTAAATCGTGTATTTTAGGAGATTGTTTTTAGGAATGTCCTAAACCCAAGCCATTAGTCCTTGTATTGTATTATACATTTTGGATCTTTTAATATATTGATGTATGGTACATTTGTGCTATTAAATAAAGGCATTAATCTATTTATTTTATATCTTGTGCAAACATTATAAATAGAGTATGCAATGGTCATATCCATATCCATGTTGATAAGTGTCATGCACTTGACAGTGAGACCATGGATAGGGAAACAATGTAACCATAAAGGTATCCATAGTCTATTCACCGGCCACTTGATAGTTCCACTAAACAAGAAATCCACATGGTATAGTTTCACAAGTGATTCTCCTATGGTACTTATTGGATCCTTTGACCTGACCATATTATGGTCTCGCATATGTACTCACACACTCTGGTGTACACCTAAAGGGCCTGTAATAGGGTGCCAAGCATGGGTACATTCGGGTTTGCTAGTCAACATAGCAAGGCCATGAATATGCAGAAGGAAATATCATTCAGTATTCCACTGAGAAGATATCACCAGCCACTTGATGAGTGCAACTGATAAGAGTGTGGCCACACCCAAACAAGTTGGAACTTGTTTGTGAGCATCAGTTCATTCGGGATCAAGTTAATGTCCGGACACAAAAGAGGGTGATGATACCATACCTCAATGTTAGACATCAATATCAATGACATCAGATATATAAGTTAAACTATTGGGTTACGACTTCCATTTGACTGCTGTCTCCATCTTAATTGGGGAGCTGTAATGGCTTGCTAAAGTCAACCTATAGTCTGTGGGCCATGGGCCCACAGCCAACATAAAGACGGACCCACAGGATTGTACACATTGAACGTCTGAGCTTGAACTAAGTGGATCAACTGTATACTTGGAGTATACTGACTAGAGAGGAGATATTTATGGATTAAATTATAGATCAATTTGTTAGATCAAAATAATACAATCAATATATATATATTCTATTGGGTTTCGTAAAGTTAATTTGAATAAATTAATTTATGAATTTATTTCCTGGTGGAAATATAATATTTATATGTATTTAATTTATGTGAAGTCTAAATTAATTTATCGGGTAAAATTTAATTAGGCAAATTAATTTTAATTTTAAAAATTATGTGTTATATTATATGGTCTGATATAAGCACATACATGAATATTGAAATTAAATTGCAATTGAATTTTAACCCATAGTAATTATTTTAGACCTAGGGTTTTTAGAGGTATAAAAACCAACTTAAAGAACAAACCTATAGACTATTTTTTTAGTATGCTCAAAATTTCGACCAAGGCATAGATTTTCTCTTAGAAAATTTTCAGCCCCCTTGAGCACTCTTCATTGAATTCTGATCCTCCGCTAGCACGAGTTCCTATTCTAAAGCAGTTCGTGTATAGGAGTGTGGTCGAAATCTCCGTTGGTTTTTTTAGACGTCTCTAGAAGAGACATTCAAGGTTAGATTGATTCTCTTCTACCTTATTGCTATTGTTTTTTATTTCTATGGCATAAGCTCCTGGGCTTGGATTCAAGAAAAACTCAATTGGCTTCCGATGTTAATCGATTATTTTTCAATGATGAATACCTATAGTGGTATCAGAGCGGGCTTACGATCAATAGAAATCCTTAACAAGGTTGAATCCCATGGTTTTGAAATTGGGTATTTTTTATTTGGGATTCCATGTTTTGGGGTTTTTCATTTTTCCCTAAATTGATTTTGCAAATGGAAATGGTTATACGTATATTGGTTTATGTTCTTGGATTTCTATTTGTTGGTATGATTCTTGGTTGAATTGTTTATTTTAATTTTCAGTTTAAAAAAATCACGGCTTTTTTTGAGCAATGAGGCTGCCAGTGATGAAATCCACTACCGGCTGCCACCATAGTAGCATAAACAACAGTAGCAGTAGGCCGGACCGGGCCAGGTTTTGGATTGGCGGGTTTTGTGGTCTAGGCCTAGTTTTTAATTTTAATGGATTTTAAAATTTTGTTGTTTAAATTCTGTAATTTAAATGCGCATGGTTTCTTGAATGAAATTTTAATTTTTTTCATGATATATTGATTTGGATAATTAATATGGTGTAATGAAATTGGTTCAGTTTTTCTTGGCACGATTAACTGACCGGCATAATTTGGATTCATGGTTTCCCAATTCCAATGGGAGCAGTGTTCTGCCTAGGCTTAACGGGTTAGAACTGTGATGGGCCAAATTGGTGATTTCTATATAATGGCTAAGAACATTATTTATTAGGATTAATTTCTTGCATTTTGACATTTTATAATTGATGTATTGGATTACATGTTTGTATGGATTAAATGCTTGGATAGATGTTATTGGGCCTCTTTTCGAAGTTGGGTTGTATTTCCTTTTGGTAAATATGGCCTACGTGCCATTTCTTATTTATGTAATTTTATTTTATTCATTTATTATAAAATGTTATGAAGAAGAAGCCCCTAGGAGAGGCGAACCCAGAAGGAGAGATGGAGGCCCACCTGATGTTCTTCTAGTATAGGCTTACTAGAATTATATTAGGATGTATTTGAGGCCCAAAGCAATCCATCATTCATTTAATTATGCTTTTATTTATTTACATGTTTTATGCAATGATCCAATTCCAATTTCACCCACTTTATGCATCTAAGCAGTTATTAAAATTGAATCTAAATGAAATGGAAATTACTAAGTCGCTTAAAAGTGCTTCCTTCATCTAAAACCGACTCGAAGTGGGGATAGGCCAGTTGTAAACCATGCCCTCATAGGATACACGAAGTATTGTCATTTTGTATTGCTTTGGAGTATTGGTTACTCTAATAATTGGATGGAGCTTTAGACTTAGCATAGGTAGCAGGATTTTCCTGGCCCTAAGCCTAAATGAGTAAGTGACAACAAGCCCATCAAACCAAGAGTCCCTAGGTTGGGATTGGATGGCGCTCCAACCTAAATAATTAGGGTATAGTTATCCAGGCCCTCGTCTGGCTATATCTTGATGAAATATGGATCTCGGCCCACTAGCCCAACAACTTGTATTAATTGACAACTTGGATTCATTATTAATTATATGTGGGAAAATTAGTTAAGACCTTTATTAATACTCTTTAATTTTTCTATGTAGTATTCAAATGGCAAATAATACTCTATCACTACGTCACTCCTTAAGAAGGACAAGTTTTCCTGGCCTAATTTCCTAGATTGGTCTAGGAACTTAAGGATAGTTCTAAGAGAAGAATCCAAGGAATATGTGCTGGAAAGCACTGAAACCGCCTGCACCTACTGGGCATAATCCACCAGCTACACTGCTAGAGGAATAAAAGGTACATGTGAGGGACAACCGGGAATGTGACATGCCTAATGTTGGCACGCATTGTTGGATATACCCTAGTCCCGAGGCATTGGTCCTTGTATTTGTATTGTACATTTATTGGATTTATGTATTATACATTTTGTGTCATTAAATAAAGGCATCAATCTATTTATTATATATCTTGTGCTATGTTTTAAATAGAGTATCCAATGGACATATCCATATCCATGTTGAAAAGTGTCATGTACTTTGGCAGTAAGACCATGGATAAGGAAAATGATATGACCATAAACAGATCCATAGTCTATTCCAGTCATAGGAATGAATGGAACTAGAGACTATCATTAGCTTGGTTGTATGGCGGTGTCTTAATGGCCATTGGACATGGGATGTCAACCAAGTTAATGGGTACATACAAAAGGGGCATGGTATTGGATAGATCCACTAAACGAGAAATCCACATGGTAAAGTATCACAAGTGATTCTTGTGTAGTACTTGTATGGATCCTTTGACCTGACCATATGATGTTGCTGCATGCGAAGTGGCATACTTTGGTGTATGCCTAAAGGGCCTGTAACAGGGTGCCAAGTATGGGTATGTTCGGGTATGTCAGTGAACATGGTAGTGCTATGGATATATAGAAGGGAATGTCACTCAGTAGTCCACTGAGAAGATATCACCGGCCTCTTGATGAATGCAATTGATAAGAGTGTGGCTACACCCAAACAAGTTGGAACTTGTTTGTGAGCATCAATTCATTCGGGATCAAGTAAATGTCCGGACACAAAAGAGGGTGATCAATCCATTCCTCTATGTTGGACACAGATATCAATGACATGGGATGTACAAGTTTAAACTACAGGATTATGATTACAGTTGGAATGCTATCTCCATCTTAATTAGTGGTTGCAGTGGCTTGGTAGAGCCCGCCTGCAATATGTGGGCCAAAGGCCCACTGCCAACACAAAGATGGGCCTATAGGATCACACACATTGAATGTCTGAATTCGGACTAAAGGGATCATCTGTATACTTGGAGTATACACACCGGGAAAAGAGGATTGTATTAATTATATTATACAAATCAATTGGATTGATCAAAATAATATGATTAATATTTGTATTGGCCTTCTTATAATTAATTCAATGAATTAATTTATGAGATTATTTCCTAGGTGGAAAAATTTTACATGTATAGGTTTACATGTATATTATTTTATGAAAGTCTAATTTAATCTCTTGGTGAAATTAATTGGTCAAATTAATTTTAATTTAAATATAGTTAATATATTATATGATATAATATATTGACATACATGTTGGATTAAAATTATATTTGGAATTAAATTGGACTTAGAGAATTAAATAGGACTTGGGCTTTAAAAGGGAAGTAAAGCCCGCATAAAATAAAAAAGAAATTGAGCTAGAAATTCCCTTAGGAATTTCGGCCTACTAGGTTAAATAACCTAGTGTATTTTGGCCAAGCTAAGGGAATTTTACGATAGAAAATTTCAGCCCCCAAAACCTCTCTTCCAACCGATCCTCTCGCTAGCATGGGTCATGTTCTATAGCCTTTCATGTACAGGAACGTAGAGGAAGTCAGATTCGATTTCTACAGCCATCTCTTAAAGAGATTTTCTGGTGAGAATCTCAATTTATTCAATTTTGTTTTGTTGTTTTCAATTTCCATTTCAATTGCTCCTGGACACGGATTTGAGGAAATCATCGCATTCTTCCGCTTTTATCGGGTGATTTTCGGTGAAAAATCCTAACATACATGGTCCCTAAGATGCAAAAGTAGTTTATGGACCAACAAGCCTTTGCTATCATAACAACTCTGAATGAGGTGTTTCAGGAGCAAGCTCGTCAAGAGAGATACTTGATCGCCAAAGCATTCAACTCCTGTCGAATGGGAGCTAGGATATTTGTGAAAACTCATATGCTCAAGATCAAGGGATATTTGGATTCTTTAGCCCATCTTGGTGCACCTATCTTGAAAGAGTTGGGGATCGACACGATCCTAGCTTCCCTACCGAGCTTTTATGATCAATTCATCCTGAACTACAACATGCAAGGGATGAACCGTACCATTAGTGAGCTGTATGGAATGCTCAAGCTCGCGGAATAGTCGATAAAGAAGACTCCACCAAAATTGAAGGTCAACAAGGGGAACCCTCCTCTTGCAAAGGGCAAAGCAAAGGCAAAAGCCAAGGCCAAAGCTAAGAAAGCTAAGGCCAAGCCCAAGACCAGTCCTAAGGACGTCTGTTTCCAGTGCAAACAGGTATGACACTAAAAGAGATCTTGTCCCCAGCTAGTGGGAGAGCAAAAGAAGAGCCACGGTGTGTCTTCATAAGGTATATATGTCATAGACATAAACCTCACAGCTTCTACATCTTGGGCATTGGATACTAGATGTGGTTCTCACATTTGTTCCAATGTGCAGGGACTTAAGAATAGGTGATCACTGGGATCTAGTGAGGTGGACTTACACGTCAGAAATGGAGCAAGGGTAGCTGCCATAGAGATCGGTGAGTACCACCTGTTGATGCCTAGTGGTTTAGTTTTGATTTTGGAACAATGTTATTTTGTACCTGTAATGTGCAGGAACATTATCTCTGTTTTAGTACTAGATATTTCTGGATTTAATTTTACTATTGGAAATGGTAGAATAAGTTTATCTAGAGAGGATGTTCAGTTAAATAATGGCCTATATATCCTGGATTTAATCAAAATAAATCAAGTCCATGACATAAATAGTAAAAGGGTTAAGCCTAATGAACTTAATCTTGTCTATCTTTTGCATTGTCGTTTAGGCCACATAAACTGGACACGCATAGCTAGGCTTCACAAAGCTGGAATCCTAAGGTCATTTGACATAGAGCCACTTGATATATGCAAGTCATGTTTACGAGGTAAAATGACCAAAGCGCCTTTTGGCAAGAAAGCTGAAAGGGCCACTGGCTTATTGGACCTAATACATTCAGACGTATGCGGTGGATATCCATACTTCATCACTTTCACGGATGATTTCAGCACATATGGCTATGTCTATGTTATGAAAAACAAATCTGAGACTCTTGATAGGTTTAAGGAGTTTAAGAACGAAATACAAAACCAACTAGGCAAAAATATAACAGCCCTTTGCTCAAACCGAGGAGGCGAGTATATGAGCCTAGAGTTTGACTCATACTTGAGAGAGAATGGAATCATTCCATAGCTCACTCCTCTAGGAACACCACAATGGAATGGGGAGCACAACTACTAAAGGTGGACATCTATATTTCATTACTTTCACAGATGATTTTAGCACGTATGGCTATGTCTATCTGATGAAACATAAATCCAAGACTCTTGATAGGTTCAAGGAATTTAAGAATGAGGTACAAAACCAACTAGGTAGAAATACAATAGCCTTTTGCTCAGACCGAGGAGGTGAGTATATGAGCCTAGAGTTTGACTCATACTTAAGAGAGAATGGAATCATCCCATAGCTCACTCCTTCAGGAACACCCCTATGGAATAGGGTATCCAAAAGGAGGAATAGCAACTTGTTAGACATAGTCCACTCAATGATGAGTCATGCCTCTCTCCCAATAACATTCTAAGGATACGATCTTGAGACAATAGCTCTTATTTTGAACAATACTCCAACTAAGGCTGTGGAAGGACAGGGAGAACATGAAGTTGGTTCCATATGCATCAGCTATAGGATCAATCATGTACTCCATGCTATGTACGAGACCTGATGTCACCTTTGCACTAAGTATAATGAGCTGATACCAGTAGGATCCCTGTAAGGACCACTAGAAGGCTGTTAAAGCAATTCTTAAATACCTTAACCTGACTAAGGATAGCTTCTTAGTGCATTATGGTCAGAAAGAGCTATCAGTTACTAGGTACACTGATGCAAGCTTCTAGACAAACCAGGATGAGTACCAGTCGTAGTCTGGGTATGTATTTTTGCTAAATGGTGGTGCTATCAGCTGAAAGAGCTCAAAGCAACCGACCATCACAGACTCTACTACAGAAGCTAAGTACATAGCAGCATGTGATGCTGTTAACGAAGCTGTGTGGATGAGGAAGTTTATCACTGAATTGGGTGTAGTACCAACTATCTAGGATCTAGTTGATATCTTTTGTGACAACAATGGGGCTGTTGCACAAACTAAGGAGCCTCGGTCACACAAGAGCATGAAGCACGTACTCAGAAAGTTTCACCTCATACGAGAGATCATCGAGAGGGGTGACATTTCATTACACAGAGTAGACACCAAGGATAATGTCATGGATCCTTTGAGCAAGGTGCTGGCTCAGCCCAAGCACGAGGGTCATACCAGATCTATTGGGATTAGGCCAATGCCTAGTTGGAACTAGTGCAAGTGGGAGATTGTTGGGAATGCCTTAGTCCCAAGGCATTAGTCCTTGTATTGTATTGTACATTTTGGATCTTTTAATACATTGATGTATTGTACATTTGTGTTATTAAATAAAGGCATTAATCTATTTATTTTATATCTTATGTAAACATTATAAATAGAGTATCCAATGGTCGTATCCATATCCATGTTGACAAGTGTCATGCATTGGACAGTGAGACCATGGATAGGGAAACAACGTAACCATAAAGCCATCCATAGTCTGTTCCAGTCATGGGAATGAATGGAACTAGAGACTATCATAACCTTGGTTGTATGGTGGTGTTTTACCGACTATAGAACATGGAATGTCAATCAAGCTTATGGGTACATGCAACAAGGCATGGTACTGGATAGATCCATTAAACAAGAAATCCACATAGTATCATAAGTGATTCTCGTGTAGCACTTATATTGGAGACCTGATCATATTATGGTCTCATATGTGAACTCACACACTTTAGTGTATGCCTAAAGGGCCTATAACAGGGTACCAAGTATGGGTACGTTTGGGTATATTAGTGAACATGGCAAGGCCATGAATATGCAGAAGGAAATGTCACTCAGTAGTCCACTGAGAAGATATCGCCACTTAATGAGTGCAATTGATAAGAGTGTGGCCACACCCAATTAAGTTGGAACTTGTTTATGAGCATTAGTTCATTCGAGATCAAGTTAATGTCCAAACACAAAAGAGGGTGATGATACCATGCCTTCGTGTTGGACATCGATATCAATGACATAGGATGTATAAGTTAAACTACTAGGTTACTATTTCCTTTTGACTGTTGTCTCCTTCTTTTTAATAGCTTGCTAGAGCCCACCTACATTCTATGGGCCATGGACCCACTGCCAACATAAAGATGGGCCCACAGGATTGTACATATTCAACCGTCTGAGCTTGAACTAAACGGATCAACTGTGTACTTGGAGTATACTAACTAGAGAGGAGATATTTATTGATTAAATTATAGATCAATTGGTTTGATCAAAATAACACAATATATATATATATTGGGTTTCATAAAGTTAATTTGAATAAATTAATTTATGAATTTATTTCCTAACGTATATATAATGCATATATAGGTTTATATGTATTTAATTTAAGTGAAGTCTAAATTAATTTATTGGGTAAATTTAATTAGGCAAATTAATTCTACTTTAAATGTTATGTGTTATACTATATGGTCTAATATAATCACATACATGAAAATTGAAATTAAATTGCAATTGAATTTTAACCCATAGTAATTATTTTAGACCTAGGGTTTTTAGAGGTATAAAAACCAACTTAAAGAACAAATCTATAGACTACTTTTTTTGTATGCTTAAAATTTCATCCAAGGCATAGATTTTCTCTTAGAAAATTTTCGGCCCCCTTGAGCACTTTCCATTAATTTCCAATCCTCCCCTAGCACGAGTTCCTGTTCTAAAGCTGTTCGCTTAGGGGAGTATGGAGGAAATCTCCATTGGTTTCTGTAGCCATCTCTAAAAGAGACATTCAAGGTTAGATTGATTCTCTTCTTCCTCATTTATATTGTTTTTTATTTCCATGGCATAAGTTCTTGGGCTTGGATTCGAGAAAAACTCAATCGGCTTCCACTGCCCATGGATTGTTTTTCAATGGTGAATCCCTACAATTGTACCTCAATTACCCATTTGATTCACGTCTATCCCCTAAGGTAGCTTATGTGATTCGATTTGTATAATTAATTTATTTACTACTTTTTGGACCTTGCATGAATGTTGTGTGCTCCAAATAAAATTGGCTTTGTTTTATAAAATGTTATGCTTTGGTTGTTCAAGGATTTATTTTAATCAGATAATAAGTAAGTGACTCATCTGGATCTACATCTCTGGAAGGTATAGTGACCCTCACTCGATTTCGGTTGTACCTGAATTTCCCAGTAGAGCTGAACCGGGTGGTAGCTCCTATACCGTTTTGGAGATTTTGGTCTCGAATCTTATATGATTACTATTTTCCAAAATGAATTTCCTATTATAATTATATGACAAAACAACCATTCTATAAGAGTCAGGTTTTCCCGACCTCTATGATGAGAATTCTTGTATTACCTGTTTGGCAGCCGGACACGAATCGGACTTGAGAACGACCGGAATGTCGCATGGAGTATCTCAAACGTCCCGAGAACTGAGGTATCCTTGATCCGAAACCCCAAGAAAGGCCCTCCGAGTGATTTTAGGGTTTAGGGTGAGCATTGGTTTTTCACAGATTTCGGCCCCGGCTCTATCTAGAGCCGCACGGCTGTAGTTTAAAAAACTACAGCCGTGCAGCTGTAGGCTATAGATCTAGAGCCACACAGCTCTAGCACAACTAGAGTCGTGTGACTCTAATGGGTTTAACTAAGTTACTCTGCAAAGCAGAGCAACTTAGCTGAACAAAAAGATTTGCAGCCGAAATCTAGAGAAAGGCAGCGGCTCATTAATTGATAGAAATGATTATGAGTGAGAGGTATAAAAAGAAAAAGAAAAAGAAATCAAAAGTGGGGGGTGGACTTTTGAATCTTGAAACAAAAAAAGAAGAAAAAGAAAAGAGGAGAAATCGAAACACAGAGGAAACCGTGAGCAAACACTAAAAACCTCAACACTCAAAATTAATACCAAAACAATAAAGGAAGGGTTATTAACTATTTGGGATTGCTTCGGATTGGTTTCGGATCGTTTCGGATTTGTTTTTGAATTTTTGGGCGAGTTGAGGTTTCGGGAGAATTTCGGGTTTTCAATTCGATTCTTGACGTTCAACGCATCAAAACAATATCAAGGTAAACTCTGAGAGCCTTAAACCTGTACATTGCTTTTTCTTTGCGTTTTTCTTCATTTCTCAAATTTTTTAGGACACTGAATACCCGAATACAGCCACACGGCTGTGTTTTTCATGAACACAGCCTCACCACTGCATTTCTTATGAACAGAGCCGCACGGCTGTGTTCTATAGGGGCAGAAACCCGAAATTGCCCCAATCGATCGAAAATAGTATGTTTTCCATTTCATGCATTCTGTTGTGATAATTTTCAGCCCAACACACACTCGTATTGTTGGTATGCCCTAGTTCTTAGGATATTGGATTCTTGTATTTTGTATTATACATTAAGAGTCATGTATGAATACATTATTTGTGTCACATTAATAAAGGTAATTAATCTATTTTATTTATATCTTATGCTATAATATAAGTAGAGTATCCATTGATTGATAATCATAAAACCTATCCCAGGTCTGTTCTAATCGTGGGAACGAATAGAACCACAGACTTGTATAGTCGATGACTGTATGGCAGTTCTTAACTAGCCATAGTACTTGTATAGTCAGTCATGAATATAGGTACATGTCGTTGACATAGGACTGGATCAATCCGCAAAAGAAAGCCACATGGTTATTGTTGGGATTTCTCACCGGAAATCACTCTATTAAAGCGGAAGAACGCGATGACTTCCTCAAATCCGTGCCCAGGAGCAATTGAGATGGAAATTGGAAAAATTAAAATTAAAAAGAAAGAGATAAATCTCTTACCAGGAATATCTCTTTCAAGAGATGGATGCAGACTGCAGGAATCAAACTAGAAACCCTCCTCGTTCACGTACACGAATGCCTAATGAACACCACCCGTGCTAGCGTCGGAAAACATGAACTTTGGAGAGGGGAGGCTAGTGAGAATTTCAGCTATCTCCTTCTCTTCTCAGGTGGCTGAAATTCCTAGGGCTAATAAACCCTAGGTTGGAGGAAATTCCTAAAAGAATTTTGGCCCAACTTAGCTCTTTCATTTGTGTGGGCTTCCTTCTCTTAATTTAGGCCCAATCTTATTTTAATTAGTCCGGTTTAAATTAATTTCAAGCCCAACTTTAATTTACCCATGTATTTAATATATGACACCAAGTAACATATTATTTACATTTAAATTAAAATTAGTTTGACCAATTAATTTAATCCATCAAATTAAAATTAGACCTTCACAAAATAAAATCATATGTAAACCTATACATATGAATATTTCCACCTAGGAAATAATCTCATAATTAATCCAATTAATTATGAAGAGCTAATTAAATATATATTAATTTTATCATTATGATCAATCCAATTAATCTTTATAATATAATTAATACATATACCTCTCTCTCCAGAGTGTATACTCCAAGCATACATGTGATTCCTTAAGTCGGTGCTCAGTCGCTCAATGTGTACGATTCCGTGGGCCCATCTTTATGTTGGCAGTGGGCCTGTGGCCCACAGACTGCAATTGGGCTCTAGCGAGGCACTGCAACCCCCAATCAAGATGGAGATGGTAGTCTAACTGTTATCATAACCCTGTAGTTTGAACTTGTACATCCCATGTCATTGATATCGGTGTCCAACACAGAGGCATGGATTGATCACCCTCTTTTGTGTTAGGACATTAACTTGATCCCGAATGCACTGAAGCTCACAAACAAGTTCCAACTCGTTTGGGTGTGGCCACACTCTTATCAGTTACATTCATCAAGAGGCCGGTGATATCTTCTCAGTGGATTACTGAGTGATAAATCCCTTCTGCATATCCATAGCATTGCCATGCTAAGTGACATACCCGAAAGTACCCATACTTGGCACCCTATTACAGGCCCTTTAGGTGCACCCCTAAGTATACGACCTCACATGCAACACCATCATATGGTCAGGTCAAAGGATCCATACAAGTACTACACGAGAATCACTTGTGATACAATACCATGTGGATTTCTCGTTTAGTGGATCTATCCAGTACCATGCCTTTTTTGCATGTACCCATTAACTTGGTTGACATCCCATGTCCAATGACCGGTAAGACACCGCCATACAACCAGGTTAATGATAGTCTCTTGTTCCAATCATTCACATGACTGGAACAGACTACGGATCTATTTATGGTCATATCGTTTACCCTATCCATGATCTTACTGCCAAGTGCATGACACTTGTCATCATGGATATGGATATGTCCATTGAATACTTCATTCAATATATTGCACAAGATAAATATAATAAATGAATTAATGCCTTTATTAATAACACAAATATGTATAATACATAAATCCAATAAATGTATGATACAAATACAAGGACCAATGCCTCAGGACTAAGGCATATCCAACAATCTCCCACTTGCACTAGTTCCAACTAGGCATGGGCCTAATCCCTATAGATCTAGTATGTGTTGGATATGCCTTAGTCCCGATTAAAGCGGAAGAACGTGATGATTTCCTCAAATCCGTGCCCAGGAGCAATTGAGATGGAAATTGGAAAAATAAAAATTAAATAGAAAGAGATAAATCTCTTACCAGGAATATCTCTTTCAAGAGATGGATGCAAACTGCAGGAATCAAACTAGAAACCCTCCTCGTTCACGTACACAAACGCCTAATGAACACCAGTTGTCGCATCATAGGTCTTTCTTGAGTAGGTCTCTTTTGTCCTCAGACCAGATTTCATTATAATATCAATATGGAATCCGGTTCACTTTGACATACGCCTAACAGGTCTGTAAAAGGATGATAAATATGGGTATGATTGGGTGGACCGATGAACATGTTGATATTGATGATGAAGTGATGGAATTGCCACTTGGGTAACACCAAGATGATATCATTAGCCACTTGATGATTGTGACTGATAAGTGTATGGCCATACCCAAATAAGTTGGTTGCTTATTTGATTAATCAGTCAACTCAAGATCAAGAAATATAATAAACAACAGAAGAGGATGACAGACACCATGCCTCTTATTTATTCATATCGATATCGTTAGGCAAAGGACACTATGAGTTACTACCGGGTGAGTGTCTTCTAAAGACTGCTGCATCTGTATCTTAATTGAGGGCTGTGATGGTTTGCTAGAATCCACTTACAGTCTGTGGGCCTTGGGCCTACTGCCAACATAAAGACAGACCCATAGGATCGTGCACATAGATCAACTGAGCCGGAACTTATAGAAATTGTACATGTAATGTACATTGGAAGGAATGCGTTAATTAATTAGCCGACATTCGGTGTCAAGGTAATTAATTAACATTGGGTTGAATTTAATTTAATTAATAAGTCTACATAATGTAATTAATTTATTTATTAATTAATTGAATTACATAAAGTAAACAATTAATTAAATAATTTTCTTAAGTAGGAAAAATAAATACATGTATTGTATTCACTTAAGTGTGATTTAATTTTATTTAGGGGTAATTAAATTTAGCCAAATGGAATTAAATTACATAGTATATACTTTTTAATTAAAGTTTATTTATGTAATTATAATCCTAGTGGGTTTGGGTTTAATTAACCTAATTAAAACCCAATTATATAAGGGCACACCTAAGGAATAAAACCCCAGTTCAACCTAATTACTTGCTGGAAATTTCAGCCACCAATAGCAGCCCCAAACAGCTGAAAATCCCAGCATTAATAATCCATTCCTTCGCATTTTCGGCTAGCACCGGTTCCCGCTCAATAGTTGGTCGTGCACCGGACTTTGGAGATCGCAGTTTCAAGAAACGATTCTGCAGCAGTCTCTAGAGGAGACGAATCCAGTGAGTTAATCTCTCTAGATTCAAATTATTTTTATTCTAATCAATGGTAATTGGACACGATAGGTGGATTCTAGGAAATTTTAAACGGTGTATTTTCCGCTGCGCCACGTTATTTTTCCAATGACGAATCCCAACAGTGGTATCAGAGCCTAGGTTTTGTCCATTAGATTGATTGGAATTGGTTCTTGAAGAAAGAATGGGTTTCAAGTTTTTTATTTTAGGGTTTTTACTCAATTGGTTTTGTTTTTGGATAAACCCTAGAATTGTTGGATTGGGGTTTTTGATTATTTTCCCCAATTGGTTTCTATCTAACATTGTTGTTTTATTGATTAATTAATATATTTCTTGGCTAGAAATTTTTTAATTTTTATGATTTATCTGATTTGGGAAAGGGAATCGCAAATTGCGATTCCCCTTCCTTGGGCAGCTGGTACTGTGTGGCATGCTGCGGGGCAGCATGCCATGCAGCAACTGGCTGCTGCAGCAGCATGCTGCCGCGCGCGGGATTTCCGTCCGATTTTGGATTTTGCGATTATTTTTTATCCCGGACCCTAATGCAAATTAAATTAAATTTTTTTAAATTAATTTGTATTTAAATTGTTTATTTTGTTGGCATGCATATATAATTTAATTGTTTGCATATTAAATTGAATATGGACTTTGTGAAATTGGCCCAATAAACCGTGACACCGGTTAAAATTGGGAGAGCTAAATTTTAAATTTATGATAACCCAAATTCAAGTGGGAGCAAAATTGTTAATTTTGCATTTATGGATGTTATCCATTGGGCCTCTATAGACCTTAGTCACATTTGTTAAAATTGGCGATTTCACCCTAAGTAACTCAGCTTAACATTTATATTTATAATTTGCAATGCCATGATCATGCATTATATTGGTATGTATGTGCACGATAGGTACTTTGTTTGAAATGTGATGTTGAGTTCTATGGGCCCTAAATTATTATCGGCTGTAATTTAATTTTGGGAAATATGGCCTGTGTGCCATTTTTTATTTTGATGTAATTTTAGAATAGATTTTATTTTACAAAATTATTGTAATTGCATCAAGTATGGAGGAAGGCGCAGATGCAGCAAGCCCATGGTAGGAGCCCAAGAAGGATTGCAGTCTGGCCCATGAAGAATTAGATAGGATATCTAGTTTTTCATTAGGTTGTAATTAAAGGCCCATAGGATCTCATTTATTTTAAATTAAGTATGCTATTGCATTTGTCATATTATATGGATGTATGGATCACCAAATTATTACCCGCGTTTATGCATGCTAAGCAGTATCACTTAATTATAATCTATAAATTAAAATATTGAGTCGTTTAAAAGTGCTTCCCACATTCACACCTCTTCCTCCCATTGATGCTACAATGTGCGCCATGCCCTAGCTGGGTACATTGTACTATTCGGTGGGCCGTTGAGGGTTAGGATACTTGGTATGGTTAACATGTGAATGGTGGTTTGACTCAACATGGGTAGCATTAGGTCAGAGCGGGCCCTAAGCACAGATGGGTAAAGTGTCAATAAGCCCATCAAACCAAGAGTCCTTCATGGAAGGACTGGATAGGTTGTCCTACCAAACAAATCAATGGTTGGTTAATGAGCCCTAGTTCGGCCAGTCATTGATAAGTTGTGGATCTTGGTCAAGTCACCCAATTAACATCACCAACAAACAAATTAAAATCGGATTATTAATTTGACTTGGCTTAAAAGTCCTTTATTTCTAACTCAAGCAATGATTTCTTCCGTGTAGATAATCCCATTTCACTTAAGCAATTTAAATGGCTGCAACAAACAATAACTCACTCTCACTTAGGTCACTCTTGGAGAAGGAGAAGCTTTCGGGGACTAACTTCCTGGACTAGGCTAGGAACTTACAAATAGTTCTTAGACAAGAGTCTAAGGAGTATGTACTAAATGCTCCTTTACCAGCTGGCCTTCCCGCAGGTCGAGGCGTCACCACGATGATGGTGGAGCAGTATGACCGGCACGTGAGGGATGACCGTGATGTCTCGTGCCTCATGCTGGGTACCATGGCTCCTGATCTTTAGAAGTAGTTCATGGACGAGCATGCTTATGAGATGATGGATCTACTTAAAAAGATGTTCCAAGATCAGGCTCATCAGGAACGTTACCTCACAACTAAGGCACTGTGCACGACTATGATGGTAGCTAGGACTTCTGTTAGCACTCATGTGCTAAAGTTGAAGGGGTATATTGATACACTTGCCCACCTCGGCTCGCCAGTTCCACAGGACTTGGCAGCAGACATTCTCGGGTCACTTCTTGAGTCTTACAACCAGATTATCATGAACTATCATATGCAAGGGTTGGATAAATCGGTTGTTGAGCTACATGGCATGCTTAAGCTTGCTGAGCAGTCTCTTAAAAAGACTCCTGAAGTATTACTGGTGAACAAGGGCAATAAGCTTATTGCTAAGGGAAAGGCCAAGGCTAAGGGCTTAAAGGTGGTGGCCCAACCTAAAGCAAGGGTTGCTTCTCCTGACGATGTCTGCGATGAGTGTCATAAGAAAGGGCACTGGAAGAGCTCATGTCCAAAGCTAAGGGAGCAACTGAAGGGCAAAACTACTGCTTTAGGTATTTATGTAGTTGAGATTAATCTGGCTAGTTCTACATCTTGGGTCTTGGACATTGGATGTGGATCTCACATTTGTTCAAATGTGCAGGGTCTAAGAAATAGGAGATTATTAGGATCTGGAGAAGTAGATCTTCAAGTCGGAAATGGTGCTCGGGTTCAGGCCACGGAGATCGGAGATTATTTCTTGGAGATGCCTAGTGGACTTGTTTTGGAAATAAGAAACTGTTATTTTGTACCTGCGATGCGCAGGAATATTATTTCTGTTTCTTTGTTGGATATTTCTAGTTTCGTATTTAATATTGGACATGGTAGAATTTCTATGCAATGTGGCAATATTATTTATGGAACAGCATGTCTTGAAAATGGCTTATATATCCTCGATCTAAAACGTGAAAGTTCAATCTATAACATAAATACTAAAAGGATTAAACAAAATGAAATTAATCCTACTTACATATACTTACATCTAGCATTGTCGACTTGGCCATATAAATGAGAAGCGCATAGCTAGGCTTCACTCTAGTAGAGTGCTAGGGTCATTTGACATCCAGTCTTATGACACATGCGAATCTTTTTTGAGAGGCAAGATGACAAAGGCGCCTTTTAGCAAGACTGCTGAAAGGGCCTTAGAGCTATTGGAGATAATAGATTCCAATGTATGTGGCCCAATGAGCACTAGTGCTAGATCTAGTTTTCTGTACTTTGTCACCTTTACGAATGACTTCAGCAGATATGGTTACGTGTATCTGATGAAGCATAAGACTGAGACTCTCCTGAGGTTCAAAGACTTTAAGAATGAAGTAGAAAACCAACTTGGCAAGAAAATAAAAGCACTTCGGTCTGATCGAGGGGGTGGATATTTGAGCCAAGAGTTTGACTCGTTTTTTAGAGAGTGTGGGATTGTATCCCAACTCACTCCTCCTGGTACACCCCAGTAGAATGGAGTGTCAAAAAGGAGGAATAGGACCTTGCTTGACATGGTCCGCTCGATGATGAGTCATGCTACACTCCCTGTCTCCTTTTAGGGATATGCTTTAGAGACAGCTAGTTACATTCTTAATAATACACCAAGCAAGACAGTTGAGGGAACACCATATGAACAATGGAAGGGCCGAAAGCCCAATGTTTCCTTCTTGAAGATTTGGGGCTGTGATGCACATGTTAAGAAATTGACAAGTCGCAAACTCAAGTCCAAAACTGTCAAGTGCCAGTTTGTGGGTTACCCTAAGGAAACTAAGGGTTATTACTTCTACGATCCGGCCGAAAACAAAGTTTTCATAGCCAGAAATGCAGTCTTCTTAGAGAAGGAATTCCTTTCCAAGAGAGACAGTGGGAGTAATGTTGAACTTTCACAAGTTCAAGACTCATAAACTCCTACAGCTACTACTGAGGATGCTTCGGGAACCGATCTGACTACTCAAGAAATTGAGGAACCTGAACCGGTTGCACAGGACCTTAGAAGGTTTGGTAGGACACGTCATCAGCTAGAGAGCTACGGCTTTCTCGTGACTGATGATGGGGACCTTATGGTCGTTGACCAAGAGGAGCCCAAGACCTATCAGAAGGCTGTTGAAAGCCCACACTCAGATCAATGGCGCAAAGCCATAAAGGCTGAAATGCAATCTATACACGATAACCAAGTATGGAACTTGGTGGATCCACCTCCAGGTACTAAGGTGATAGGTTGCAAGTGGTTTTTCAAGTTAAAGGCCGACAACACCTTCAAGGGGCGATTGGTGGCAAAAGGATTCAGGAAAGCTCAAGGAATTGACTATGATGAAACCTTTTCACCAGTTGCTATGCTCAAATCCATCAGGATACTACTAGCCATAGCTGCATGGTATGATTATGAGATATGGTAGATGGATGTTAAGACCACTTTCCTTAATGGAAAGCTAGTCGAGGATGTGTACATGGCACAACCTGAGGGTTTTATCGATCCTAGGTATCCAAACTGGGTATGCAAGCTTAAGAAATCCATTTATGGATTGAAGTAAGCATCGAGGTCATGGAATCAGAGATTCAATGAGGCCATTATGGAATATGGCTTCACACAGAATTCTGATGAGCCCTGTGTGTATAAGATGGTTAGTGGGAGCATTTCCACCTTCCTAGTGCTGTATGTTGATGACATCCTTATCATTGGAGGCGACATACCAACACTACAAGGGGTTAAGCAGTGGTTGAGTAGGTGCTTCACAATGAAGGACTTAGGCGCAGCTGAGACGATCTTAGGGATCAGGATCTAAAGAGATAGATCCAATCGGCTTCTAGGCCTAAGTCAGGCCATGTACATTGACAAGGTTCTGAAAAGATTCAGCATGGACAAGGCAAAGAAAGGATTCTTGCCTATGCGCCATGGGTTGAAGCTGAGTAAGAGAGATGGTCCCAAAATAAAGAAGGACTGGGAAAAGATGGAAAAGATCCCTTATGCATCTGCTATTAGATCTATCATGTACTCCATGTTATGTACAAGGCCTGATGTGACGTTTACACTAAGTGTGACTAGCCGGTACAAGTCGGACCCCGAGGAGGAACACTGGAAGGCTGTCAAGGCAATCTGAAGTACCTTAATTGGACTAAGGATGCTTTCTTAGTGTATGGAGGTCAAGATGAGCTGGTAGTGTTAGGTTACACTGATGCAAGCTTGGAGACCAATGAGGATGAGAACCAGTCACAGTCTGATTATGTTTTTCTCCTAAATGGTGGTGCCATTAGTTGGACTCAAAGTAGGCCACCATTGCTGACTCTACAATGGAAGCTGAGTACATAGCTACGTGCGAAGCTGCAAAGGAAGCCGTTTCGAACAAGAAATTCATAACCGAGTTGGGAGTAGTACCTACTATCCTAGACCCAGTTGATGTTTTTTGTGACAACAACGGGGCCATCGCACATACTAAGGAGCCCCGGTCACACAAGAGATCCAAACATGTGCTCAGAAAGTTTCACCTCATTCGGGAGATTGTGAACAGAGGTAACATATCATTGCAGAGGGTTGACACCAAGAATAATGTCGCTGATCCATTGACCAAAGCGCTGCTGTAGACACAGCATGACGGTCATACCAGATCTATAGGAATGAGGGCAATGCCCACTTGGATCTAGTGCAAGTGGGAGATTGTTGGTGTGCCCTAATTCTTAGGGCATTGGATTCTTGTATTTTGTATTATACATTAAGAGTCATGTATGAATACATTATTTGTGTCACATTAATAAAGGTAATGAATCTATTTCATTTATATCTTATGCTATAATATGAGTAGAGTATCCATTGATTGATAATCATAAAATCTATCGCAGGTCTGTTCTAATCGTGGGAACGAATAAAACCACAGACTTGTATATTCGATGACTGTATGGTAGTTCTTAACTAGCCATAGTACTTGTATAGTCAGTCATGAATATAGGTACATGCCGTTGACATGGGACTGGATCGATCCGCACAAGAAAGCCACATGGTTGTCGCGTCATAGGTCTTTCTTGAGTAGGTCTCTTTTGTCCTCAAACCAGATTTCTTATAATATCAATATGGAATCCGGTTCACTTTGACATACGCCTAACAGGTCTGTAAAATGATGCTAAATACGGGTATGATTGGGTGGACCGGTGAACATGTTGATATTGATGATGAAGTGATGGAATTACCACTCGGGTAACACCGAGATGATATCATTGGCCACTTGATGAGTGGGACTGATAAGTTTATGGCCATACCCAAATAAGTTGGTTGCTTATTTGATTAATCAGTCAACTCAAGATCAAGAAATATAATAAACAATAGAAGAGGATGACAGACACCATGCCTCTTATTTATTCATATCGATATCGTTAGGCAAAGGACACTATGAGATTACTACCGGGTGAGTGTCTTCTAAAGACTGCTGCATCTCTATCTTAATTGAGGGCTGTAATGGTTTGCTAGAACCCACTTACAGTCTGTGGGCCTTGGGCCTACTGCCAACATAAAGACAGACCCATAGGATCGTGCACATAGATCAACTGAGCTGGAACTTATAGAAATTGTACATGTAATGTACATTAGAAGGAATGCCTTAATTTAATGAGTTGACATTCGGTGTCAAGGTAATTAATTAACATTGGGTTGAATTTAATTTAATTAATAAGTCTACATAATGTAATTAATTAATTTATTAATTAATTGAATTACATAAAGTAACCAATTAATTAAATAATTTTCCTAAGTAGGAAAATTAAATACATGTATTGTATTTACTTAAGTGTGATTTAATTTTATTTAGGGGCAATTAAATTTAGCCAAATAGAATTAAATTACATAGTATATACTTTTTAATTAAAGTTTATTTATGTAATTATAATCCTAGTGGGCTTGGGTTTAATTAACCTAATTAAAACCCAATTAGACACGGTATCTATATAAGGGCAAACTTAATGAATAAAACCCCAGTTCAACCCTAATTAATTGCTGGAAATTTCAGCCACCAATAGTAGCCCCAAACAGCCGAAAATCCAAGCATTAATCAGCCATTCCTTCGCATTTTAGGCTAGCACCGGTTGCCGCTCAATAGTTGGTCGTGCACCGAACTTTGGAGATCGCAGTTTCAAGAAACGATTCTGCAGCAGTCTCTAAAGGAGACGAATCCAATGAGTTAATCTCTCTTGATTCAAATTTTTTTTATTCTAATCAATTTTAATTGGACACGATAGGTGGATTCTAGAAAATTTTAAACGGTGTATTTTCCTCTACGCCATGTTATTTTTCCAATGACGAATCCCAACAATAGTATCAGAGCCTAGGTTTTGTCCATTAGATTGATTGGAATTGGTTCTTGAAAGCGTTTTTAAAGAAATAATCGGCTTCAAGTTTTTGATTTTAGGGCTTTTACTCAATTGGTTTTGTTTTTGGATAAACCCTAGAATTATTGGATTGGGGTTTTTCATTATTTTCCCCAATTGGTTTCTATCTATCATTGTTGTTTTATTGATTAATTTCCAATTCCACGAAGTCCGCATTAATTTTTTCCAATAGTTTTTCTTTTCTTTTCTTCTCTTCTATATTTTGTTTATGGATTCTAGTTTTTCGTTTTCTATTCTGTTTTATTTTATCATAAGTAGCTAAATCTCTAAGTTAGGGTAAGCAATGTCACCTTGTTTGGGATAGTCAATTACACATTAGCATATCGAATTTTATAAGTTTAACTCAATTGAATTATTTTTCCATTAAATTTATCCTCTTTGCAATTATTTTAAAATATATATATATATATATCCGAAGCTAGGAATAAAAACACAATTGAACCTACACTAGACATAGTAGGATCAATTTAAATTTAATTAATGTTAATGAAAAATAGGTGAATAATCACAATTAATTAGATGCAACTTAATAGCTGGACAGAGTGTTAAGATATATCTTTGGAACAAGTGTCATTTGTAATTGCATGTTTAATGATATGGTAGTAGTGTAATTGATTACCTTATTCAGGTGAAACCCCAATCCCTAGCTTTTTCTCTCATTGATTAATTCTTAATTTATATTTTTTCCTTAGATATAATTAAAATCAAATTCTTCATTATTGCTTTTTAACTATAATTAATTAGAATAGTCAACAATAATCTTTTTTTTTTGTTCAACCCTAATAGTCTATGATTATTATTGTGATTAACTACGCATGCCTGCGTAAATTTAGCCGATAACAACATTAGTCCACTAGAGAGTGGGGTTCTTCCTGGAAGGTAAAGTCGGTCCCTCTACTAATCGAACCCTCAGTTAATAGGCTCACCTTAGTCATGCATGTGGCTTTTTCTTTCAAGTCTATGCATTAGTTTTCTTTGGACCAAGGGAACGAGTGATGTGGAAATTTGCAAGTGCACAAAATCGCACTAAGTAATAAAGTGTAAGTAGAGATTGTTCTCATGAGAATTGCTTATATCACCAACTAATTCACAAGAACTATTAACTAAGCAAACAACAAATAATGATTTGATTTATATTAAACTAAGAATTAAATCTAAAGACGATAAAAGAAATAAAAATAAGTAGAGAAAATTCAATAAGAGAAAACATCCAGAATATTGATTTCATACAACTCTTAGCCTAATCAATTTATTGTATATTCGAACAATTTAACTACTCATACAATGGCAAATGATTTTACGTCAATAATACTCTCTCCCAAGATATATTATCAATGCTAAAAATATATCACTAACCCTATCTCCCAATAGTAATTAATAATCTATAATTCACTCACTAAACACGAATCATTCGAGAAACTCCGCACAAGCTCAAATTATATTACTTTTGTTCAAATCTAAACTTATGATTCTATTATCTTAAGTCTAATTTCAATAGTATTCCCTCCCGGTACTCTATACTATTTCAATCTAAGCATTAAATTGGTGGCCAAGCAAAGGCAAGAATTAAGCAAGATAATAAAATTTGCATGAACGAAGTAAGAAAACTACAATAATTTCATAAAACTAATAAAGTTGAATTACATCAATATCCTAAATAAAAGAGTTTAGCTACACATAATATTTAAAACACAAAAATAAGAGATCAAGAAAAACATGAATGAGTGAAAAGACTCTAAAGTTGGTGTAGAAGTTTTCGTCGAATCTCTTCGCCTTATCGCCTTCACTAACCCACAGGAAATTCTCTCAAGAACACAAAATTAAAACTAAGTTCAGTCTCCCAACTAAAAAATAAAAAGCTCCTTATATGGGAGAAACTATCTTCTAACCCAATAAAGAGAGAAACTAACTTAGAAACTTTAAAACCTAAAATGAATCTTTAACTAACCCCATTAGAACTCTTGATTAACAAATCCCACTAAACAAGAATTTTTTAAAATATCTTCAGTCCAAGTCTTTTATTCCAAATAGGAAAACATGAATTTGTAGGAGAAAAAGTCAACTAGGAAGTTTGACCCTCAGGACTCAGAACTAGTTGTAGAAAACCTAGGCTATCTCCTTTGAATCAACTCCGATTGGCGCAATTCTAGATGCATTGGAAAGTTAACGGGTAGGCGCACAATTCAACAACCTCAAAAATACAGATGAATTTCTGCTTACAGTAAAAAGCCAAAATTCTTATATTTTACACTTAAAAGAGAGAAATAAAACTAAATAAAAGCAAATAAATAAAATATAACAATTACTAATAAAGTACTAAAACTAATATTAAAAATACATAAATTAAGGATAATTGTAAGAACCGGAATTTTCTATGCTTTAAAAAAAAAGTATGGTCGTACGACTATCCTTATAGTCCTGCGACTGTAATTTAAAAATTACAGTCGCACGACTATAATGTCGGAAAATTTGCAGGAGCCCATACCTCTGCAGCAGAAAAATGGAGGAGAGAGGGAGGAGCATTAATTGCTCCATTCTTGCAGCAAGTAAGCCGAAAAATAACAGAGATAAAAGGAAGGAAAGGAAGGGAGAGAGGGGACAACTGATTTCTGGTGGAAAATTAGAGAGAGAAGAGAAGGAAAGAGACAAGAAAAAGGGGAAAGGAAGTTTGCTCAAGGATCCTCTTTTTCTCTTCTATTTCTTTCGAATTCTTTAGGATTAAAGCTAAAATTTGTTAGAAATCCTTAGGTCAATCAATTAACTTCACAAACAAATCAAAATTCCGAACTTAAATCATCAGAATCTCTAACATTTCGGATTTTTGGACATAAAACTCCTCTTTTCAATTTCAAAGGAAAAGTGTGAATTCGTGAGGATTGGAGTGACGCCAGGGGTGAAATCGACTTGGATTAGCTTCTAAAAAGGTAAACACTCCTTTTTCTTTCGCTTTTTCTCGCTTTTTGGGTGTTTGAAGTGAATTTTTGTGCATTTTCTGCTGTTTGTTTGTGCTTCTGTTTCTAGAAATTAAAAACAGTCGCACGACTGTTCTCGGATTGTTGAACAGTCGTACGAGTGTTCTTAATTTCCAGGTTGTTTTTCCTTCAATTTTGATTCAAAATAAATTTTGGCGAAGTTTTGATTCTGAACTTTTTACAGTCGCACGACTGTAATTCTCGTTACAGAATCAGAATTTCTGCTTTTATCCCAAAAATTATAAAAATCAATAAAAATTAGAAATAACCAGAAATCACCAAAATGAATTTTGTTATGTGCATCACGACCATAGATTCAATTTTCAGAAAAATTGCATTTAAAACAATTCAACGACGGAGACCCGGTTCTCCCGAAAACCGACCCACCTTAAATATAAAAATGCATGTAAATCGGTAAAATTGTTTTCAAAATGATTTTCCCACAAAATCAAAAATACAGGGACGTTTCAAAACGTTTTCCCGGTCTAACCGGGCCGGCTAACCGAGCCAACCCGGTTATCCCCTATATGCATGCTCCCAATTCTTGATATCCCAATTTCGTCTATTTGAGTCCAACTTGTGGCATGCCGTATAAATTGTGCTAACTTTTGTTTTGCAGCTTTTATTTATGTACATTTTCATTTTTATTTGTATTTAGGCGGTTGTAAATATTTTTAGATTCTCGTGTATTCTAGGCAATTGTATAAGTGAGACGAGAGTTTTTATTTTTCTATTCGATTTGGTTGTAGGCCAATTAATATTTACTTCTTTTCTTTTCTTTGTTTCTGTATTATATGTTTGTATGCGCGCTGTATGCCTTTTTATATGCAATAAAATTGACTTTAGATTTTGAAATACTATTTGAGAACATTGGCAATATTTACTTTAATTAGACACGAAAAATAAGGGACTTGTCCGGACCCGAATCTCTGGATAGTGTAGCGGCCGTTCGTCCGGTTCAGCTGCATTATAAATTTCCCGGTTGAGCTGAGCCGGGTGGCGACTTTACAATATTCATCGAGACTTAGGTCTCGGTTCTTTTAAGAATTAATTCCATTTATTTTCCAAACCGATTTTCTATTTATAAAAACCCCACGCGAGGGAGGGGCCCGCCCGAGATCGACGCGAACCCTTTCGAAAGGGAGTCCCACGTCCCGTCGACTCACTGTGGCGACTCTGCTGGGGATTTCTTCAAAAAGTTTTCTCAAAAACTTAAAAGAATTTGACAAGCCCTGAAAAATGTCTAATTAAAATAAGGCGGATGATTCTCTTTTGGTATTTTATTTGTATTTTTAGTTAGCCATTGTTGCATTAGTTTAGGTATCCTTTTATAGCCCGGTGGATTGTTGAAGTGTCGCCTAAGTTCCTCTTGGTCTTAGGGGCACAAATACGAAACACCACTCATAGCCTCGTACGAACCCCTTCGCTAGAACCCTTGAGTGGGGAGAAGTGAGGAGTATATCTTGCTATGAGAGCCTTGATGTTATCTCGACTTTGACCGAACCCATATAGGCAGCCTTAGTTGGATTCCCTTAGGACACCAAAATAATTGTGTGAATAATAATAAAATCGCGCCTTCATCACCCCCGGTTGGTGATCGAAGTGAACCCCGCCCAGGACTCGGTTAGAAATTTTTGAGACAGACCACGTTGGAGGAATAAGGCTGGAAGAATTCGTTTTGCTTGCTATGTGTTCCTCGCCATCTCGTGACACATCGTTGTTGCTACCTACGTGTGCATAACATACCATAATCACCATTTTCCATACATGTGACATACCATACACAAAACATTTTTGTATGCTACTAACTCACATTTTTATGCAGCCATTTGCATTTTATTTCGTGTGTAAAACATTAATTCATTCGTTTGTCATTCATACTAACGATTTCTTTTTCAGCCATAACATTAAACTTGTGTGATTAGCATTCTTTCATGTAGCATACATAACATCATTATGTGTGTCATGCATCCTAACCCACGTTTTCGTGCAGCCATTTGCATATTGTGTGACATGTTTATTCACCACATTTCACTTAAATTAAATTAAGGGGCATTTCAAGGACGCCTATCATCACCATCCTATTCCATTTCATAACATACAGGATACCCAAAATTACCCGTGTTTTGCCGATGTACCGGATTGCATTCGGCCTTTCCACCAAAATCATTTCATTCGATAAAAGCCACAACGGTCTTAGGCCCATTTTTGTGTAACAACTTACACGATGCATTTCATGACATCACGCTCATTCATCACGAACACCATATAACACTGTGGTCCACATCCGACCACTTCATGACATTAACTTACCATTCAAGGTACTCCCCGAGTGCCCAATTAGCATACATTTAGGTCCATAACATCATCAAATCATGAAAAGGTGTTCCCCGAATGCCGAATCTCTATCCGTGTCCCTGTTACACGTGACTTTCTTATAACATCATTTCATATCATATGCCCAAAAGCATCGAAACTTAGTCTGTGGGCCCGGCCCATGTGACCATTTCATATCACCCCATAGACCTATAAAGCGTCGAACTCAGTCCGTGTGTCGGTACACACGCGACCATTTCACGAATTCATTAGGTGCCCCAAAGGCGCCGAAACTCTGTCCGTGTGACGGCCCACAAGCGACATTTTTGCATAAGCATTGGGTGTTCTTGGGATGCATTAAAAAGAAGAAAAATAATAAAAGGGAAACATTCATACCATCATTTCATACATAACCCCACTCCATTCATTTCAAGCATTCTCAATGCCTCAATTTTCATGTCACATCACATCATTCATTCACGACCCTAATACCTCCTGTCTACTCCCAAGCAGAATACACTAGAGTGACCTTGGACAAGATCCCAAGCTTCAAGGGTAGCTAGGAGACAGAGGGTGGTTGAGATTGATAGCGATTCCGAGTCCGGGGAAGGAGTGAATATGGCAGAACAGACACCAAGCATGGCTGATGTTTTGAGAGATTTCTTTAGATCCCAAGACTTCTGCGACATGTTGAAGGAAGAGATGCGGGCAGCTGTAAGGGAAGCTGGTGAAGCCGGTGGTAGTGGAGCCGGGAAAGAGAAAGAAGCTGAGTCATCCCAACATAGTGGTGATGCCTCGGCTAGCCTCGAGAAGCTGTAGGAAATAGAAGCAGCTATGGAACAGAGGATGAAGGCAAAGTGTTATGAACTAGACGAAGTTATGGCCCAGTTGAAGAAGGGGGTCAGTATCAGTGCTGAATCGAAGAAGGGTGTAAATGTGGAAGCCATGATCAGTAAGGGCATCGAGACATTCCCCATTGGCTTCCAAGTGCTGAAGATCCCTACTTACAAAGGAATGGGCTCATCGAAGGCCTATGTGAATCTGTATGCCCGAGTTATGCTGACGGCGGGCGCCATGAAGCAGCAGCTGATTAATTTATTCCCCACCACACTGGAGGGAGGTGGTTTAGGATGGTATAACTTACTGTCAGAGGAGGAACAATCCGACTGGGAAGTTTTGTCTGCGGCCTTCATTAAATACTACAGCTTCAACACCAAAATCCAGGTGAAGCTATATGATTTGGAGAGGGTGAAGCAGAAATTTAACGAGCCCTTTGATGAATACTACCAGAGGTGGATGAACAAGATGATCCCCTAAAGAACCGCCCTGACAAAGACGAGCTTATACAGAAGCTCATTGACGACAGCAAAGTCATTTTCAAGAACAACAAGAAATTTCGTCCCTTTAAGGAGCTCAGTGAGGTTTACAGCATGGCTATGAAGATAGAAAGGGATGAAGAGGAGAAACCAGCCGGTCACAAGGGAGGAAGCACAGGGTACGCCTTGGGGTATAGATCAACCGCAGCAGTTGGGTCTGGCAGTGGTTCTAATTCAGGTTCCAGTGGCAAGCAGGGGCAATCATCAGAGGTGAAGCAGGTTGAAGTGGCTACTATGAATCAGCAGCAAGGCAACCAGAATAGGGTCCTGGAGGACAAGGCATATCACCTTGGACTCTTACTCTAGCAAAGATATTCGCCAAGTGTAGGAATGGTGGCCTGCTACAGTCTTTAAGGCCATTTGAGAAGCCATCTGAAACTGACAAAGATAATTTCTACACTTATCATGTGGTGACAGGCCACCGAACCAACAACTGCTATAAGCTGAGGGATGCTATCCAGAAGCTCATTGACGAGGGAAAGCTGCAAGAGCCAGCCAAACCTAGCATTAAAACCAACCCACTGCCGGCATTCGAAAAGCAGGTTAACATGGTCTAGTCAGGGTTACCGGTTAACTTTATATTCGCCCAAGTTCTACAAGTGAACCCTATGATTCAGGCAGTGGCGGTAGGGGAACCCGAAGTGGAACCTGAATGTGAGAAAAAGGAGGGATGTAAGGAGATCAAGCCCATAAGTCTGGATGATCTCGACTCCGAGGACGAGTACGAAGAATTTGATAAAGGAAGGGCAGTTAAACTCCTAGCTTTTGAGAAGATGAAGATTCAGGAAGTGCAGCATGTGAACCAAAGTGGAAGGGTATATCAGTTGGTAGATCAGACGAAAGATAAAGCACCGATGAATGGGTCGGGCAGTACTTCGGCGCCAGAAGGAGTTGAGAAAGAAGACCTAGTCATTTCCCAACTAAAAAAAACTCCTGCCCAAGCTAGCTTGTGGCACTTGCTTCTGACCTCCAAGGAGCACAGGGTTGTTCTGGTAAAGAAATTATCAGAGATTGAAGTCTCCCCTATAGCTTCACCAGAGGCTATGTGCTGTTTGTTAGACAAAGTCCATGTTGGAAGTCCTGATATTGTCTTCTCCGAGAAGGACCTGCCTGCTGAAGGGAAGGCCCACAACAAGGCTCTTTATGTCAGGGCCCATGTAATAGATAAGATAATGCCTTGCATCATGGTGGATGATGGATCAGCACTGAATATCTATCCACTAAAGATGTTGCCATTTCTGGGGCTGAGTGAAGAAGTATTAAAGAGATCCTCAACAGTCATACAAGCATATGATGACTCCAAAAGAACGGTGATAGAGACGTTTGAGGCGGAAGTAGAGGTTGGGCTAGTCAGGTCCATAGTTACTTTTATAGTGATTGATATCCTAGTCACATTTTCCCTGTTGCTCGGAAGGCCCTGGTTCCATCCTTTGGGAGGTGTCCCTTCCACATTGCATCAAAAGATCAAGTTCTCTATAAACGGCAGAATTGTGAGTGTTGAGGCTGATGCCCAGTCACTGGTAGCTGCAGTAAATGAAGAAGTGGTTCCCTTTGGTTGATTTCAAGTTGCTGTAATCAAAGAGGAAGAGACCACGGATGCCCCTATGGTCCTTTATAAGAATTATATGCCAGAGTGGCTATCCTGGTATCTGTATAAGCAGAACTTTGTCACGGGAATAGGACTCGAAATCAATTTGCAGGGGGTTCTGGAATTTAAAATTGACTCGGGAAAGTCAAAGCGGTGTGGCCTTGGCTACGTAGAAGGGGCATCTGAGAGGAAGAATTAAAAAGGGCAAGAATGGAAAGGTTATGATGAAGCCTTTTCTAAAGGCGGGAGAAGACCTTGGAGAAGACCTTTACAAGGGTCAAGTTGAACCAGTGATGGTAGGAGGTGTCGAGTATCCTGGCTTCGAGATCTTTGCTAATGTCGTGGATTTTGACAAAAGCCAAGAAGAGCCAGTAGCACCTGTAATGGTGGAAGAAGCAACCGCTGAATCTGAGATTTTGCAAGGAGAATCGTCTGAGGTGGTAGCAGAAGCCGTAGAAGTGACCAAGGAAGAAGATGAAAAGAAGACCTATGCTGAAGCCACAGAAGTGATCTCGGGAGCTTTGACTGTTGCATTAAGCAAAGCTTTTGGGAAATCCAAGGAGGGATTCGGCGAAGAATTAAAGGCCAAAGTGAATTTAGACTCTGTGGTCGCTGAAATTGCCAAGATTATGGAAAGAGCTAAGATGCAAGCGACCAGAAAAGAAGCAGAGAAAGCTCCAACCCCGGATGATGCTCTGGAAGGGAAGATAGAAGCTGATGAAGAACAAGGCCCTCCACCTGTGGAGGATGAAAATGATTTTGTTCTATCTATTTCTTCCATTTTCAATGTAACTGATGTACTTTATGATAAGTTCAATGCAATGAAATCCCAGTTTGCTTACTTGTATGATGTTTATCCTGATAATTCTGTGCATGCATTTAATTCACCATCAAGCATATTTAGCATACATGACACTGCATTGCATGAAATCAATATAAGTACAGATGAAAACCCTAAAATGGTACTCATTTCACACGAGCTAAAATCCGAGGAAGAGAAAGAATTAATAAAAATACTTCAAAAACATGTCAAAGCTTTTGCTTGGTCGTATGAAGACATACCGAGTGTGGACACAGAAATAGCAGTGCACAAAATCCCAACGGACCCTAAGTTCAGGCCGGTAAAGCAAAAGCTGAGAAGATTGAGGTCGGAATGGGCTACGCTGGTGAAAGAAGAAGTGGCTAAGCAGATAGATGCCAAGTTTCTCGAAGTGGTGGAGTATACAGAATGGCTAGCCAACATAGTCCCCGTACCTAAAAAGGATGGAACGGTCAGAGTATGCGTCAACTACAGGGACCTGAATAAAGCATGCCCAAAGGACAACTTTCCATTTCCCCATATTGACGTTCTGGTTGATAGCGCAGCAAAAGCGGCAATGTACTCCTTCATGGACGGCTTCTCAGGGTACAACCAGATTCTGATGGATGAGATCGACAAGGTGAAGACATCATTCATCACAGAATGGGGTACTTTCTACTACAGAGTGATGCCCTTCGGGTTAAAGAACGCCAGTGCCACTTATCAGAGGGCTGTCACAACTCTGTTGCACGATATGATCCATAAAGAAGTTGAAGTGTATGTCGATGATATGCTCGTTAAATCAACAACCTGGGAGCAACATCCTACTATCCTGGATAGATTTTTAACACGAATTGGAGAGTACAACTTGTGACTTAACCCCAAGAAGTGCATATTCAGGGTCACATCGGGGAAGCTGTTGGGTCACGTAGTCAGTCAGAGAGGGATCGAAATGGACCCAGATAAAATCAAGGCTATCCAAGATATGCCAGCCCCAAAAATGGAAAAGGAAGTCAGATCATTCCTGGGTTCCTTGCAATATGTCAGTCGTTTCATCGCACGGTTGACTTCTACTTGTGAACCAATATTCAAGCTATTAAAGAAAGATCAGCCGATTGTGTGGGATGACAGGTGTCAACTGGCATTCAAGAAGATCAAGGCTTACCTAGTAAAGCCACCAGTATTGAGTCCTCCAGTTCCAGGGAAGCCTCTGATTTTGTATTTGGCAGTTGAAGAATCCTCTGTAGGGACAATGCTTGCACAAGAACAAGATGGCAAGAAGGAATATCCTATCGACTACCTTAGCAAGAAATTGCTGGAGTATGAAACCAAGTACACACTGGTAGAGAAAGCATGTGTGGCGATGATTTGGTTGATCAAGAAGCTGCGCCACTATTTCCAATCCTATAAGATACAAGCTGTGGCTAAGGTGGATCCAATGAAATATCTCTATGAAGCACCAGTATTGGTTGGGAAGCTATCTAGGTGGCTGTTACTCTTGTCTGAATTTGATATCGAGTACATCACGAAGAAAACCATTAAAGGGCGAGCCGTGGCAGAGTTTCTGGCAAACCAACCTCTAGAATCAGATTATACGGAGAACCTGGAATTCCCTGATGAGCAACTAGCCATGGTGGAAGTGAAAAGATGGGTTATGTGCTTCGATGGGGCAGTGAATAGAAAAGGCACTGGAATCGGGGCACTTGTAGCAACACCGGATGGTGAGATTATTCCTTTAGCCAAGAGGCTAATCTTTCCTATAACCAATAATGGGACAGAATATGAAGCATGCTTATTTGGAATGGAGGCTTTGTTAACCTTAGGGGCAAATGATGTCTTAATTGTCGGTGATTCACTTCTAGTGATCAGGTAAGCTCAGGGCGAGTGGGAGCTGAAAGAAGAAGCCTTACGGCCGTATTTGGAGCTACTACAGTTCAGAAAAGGTTTATTCGGCCAGTGTGAATTCAGACATGTCCCCAGGGATGAGAATAAGATGGCTGATGCATTAGCTACTTTGTCCTCCATGTGGGAAAATCCAGAGGAAACACAAGTACAACCACTGGTCATAGCCACTTCCAGACATCCTTGCTTCGAAGTGCACGAAGTGATGGAATTATCAGCTGAAGAAAAGCCATGGTTCTTTGACATCTACCGGTATGTTAAAGAGGGAAAGTACCCAGAAGAGGCCAGTGTTGTTGATAAGTTGACACTAAGAAAGCTGGCTAGTCAATTCAGAATCTTCGAGGATAAGCTGTACAAAAGAACCGCACATGGAGTCCTTTTGAGGTGCTTGACAAAGCAAGAAGCAGAAGAAACGATGTTGTAGGTACATGCAGGGTCCTGTAGGCCACACATGAATGGACTTGCCATGGCTAGGAAGATCATGAGACAAGGGTATTTCTGGATGACAATGCAAGCAGATTGTATAAGAAAAGTGAAAAGATGTCATGAATGTCAGATCTATGCAGACATTAGTCATCTCCCCCCACTCGAACTTCAGAATCTAGCATCTCCTTGGCCATTTTCAGCATGGGGGATAGATATGATTGGTGAAATTCATCCAGCTGCATCTAATGGGCAAAGATTCATAGTTGTAGCAGTTGATTATTTCTCCAAATGGGTCGAAGTAGAATCCTTCACTAATGTGATAGCCAAGCAAATGGTCAAGTTTATCCAGAAGAACATCTTCACTCGGTATGGGATGCCTCACCACATAGTAACTGACAATGGAGTGTAGTTTCAAAGGGCAACAGCTGAGCTACTTGCGAAACATGGTATTGAACATCATAAGTCTTCACCATATAGACCACAGGCTAATGGTGCAGTGGAAGCAGTTAACAAGGCAATAAAGAAGATCTTATCAAAGATGGTAACCACTTACAGAGATTGGGCCGACAAACTGCCTTATGCTCTTTGGGGTTATAGAACCAGTGTCAGAACGCCGATAGGAGAAACTCCTTATGCCTTGGTATATGGAATGGAAGCGGTATTGCCAGTGGAAATAGAACTTAAGTCACTTAGAGTTGCCTTGGAGGCTCAGTTGCCAGAGACTGAATGGGTCCAAGCCAGATATGAACAATTGGCAGCACTAGATGAAAGGTGACTGAGGGCACTGGATCATCTTCAGATGTACCAGCGCAGAATGGCCAGAGCCTATAATCGGAATGTGAAGTATTCCAAACGACAGTTGAAAACAGGTGACTAGGTTCTAAAGCAGCTAAGGCCTTCAAATGTCGATGTTAGGGGAAAGTTCAGACCCAATTGGGAAGGACCCTATGTGGTGAAGAAGGTGCTATCAAAAGGCGCTGTCAGCATCATGGACATGGACGGAAACAAGTTCACTAATCCTATCAACCGGGACAGGCTAAAGCTTTATCATGTATTAAAAAAAATATGCTAGGCTGAAAACTCGAAAAGAGCAGTCTAGGCAAAAGTTAGGACACGAGAGAAAATAATCAGTCGGAAAACCTGAAAAGGACGACTGATGACGGGTTCTGGCTTAGTGTGGAATCTGTACCATTTAGGAACCAACTTGTTTCAAATGTACTCATTTTGACTTCATCAATAAAGTGAAGTGTTTGTTTAAATATATTTGCATGGTGAAGATGAATGCACAAACAAAGTTGTCTTGCATGAACATACATTTAAAGAAAGCACTTTGCATTCAACTGATTGAAATCATCGCATTATTTAACAAGTGAAAATGTATTAAATACATGCAATTTGAAATCCTTTGTCGACCCCTAAGATCCAGTTCATCTTCCTAAAAGAGCAATAAAATGGTCATGGTGACATTTCAATCATAAAAAAAAAAGCTCGCTGAGGTGAAAACCGAAAACGCGCCTCAGGCAAAAATTAGAGCAGCTCGTTGAGGCGAAAACCGAAAAGGCGCCTCCAGCAAAAATTAGAGTGACTCGCTGGGCTGAAAACCCATATTGGGTAACCCAGGCAAAAATTAGAGCGCTTACAAATTCATAATTTTCCCACAAAGCAGGAAAGGCAGAATGTCCCCAACATTCCCCACAGAAGTCATCACATCGACTCCCCACAGAGTCATCGCGCAATTCCCCAGCAGAATCTGCGTAAAGAACACCATAATTGTTTCCCCAATCGAGTTGCCGCACTTTTCCCTAGCGGAATCTCTGTAAGGAGAACTATGATTATCTCCCCAGCAGTATCACACATCCCTAATAGTCACCTCATTCCTTTGAAAATCACCAAGCAAAGCCCCGAAGAAAGCAAAATCAACTAGGGGCACGACATATCTTTCTCCAGCAGAAGGCGGAAACGTCAAATGACGGAAAATGCATACACGTGCATATGCATCATCATGCATTCATACGTTACATACATCGATCACTCATCCCCAGCTAGTCTTCATTCTTGATCGAAGGGGCAAAAATTTTTATTTAACAATCTCTCGATCAAGGAATGAACACTTGATATCTTAAGTGCAGGAACTCACTGTCCCCAGCTTCAATTCCTCAGCAGATCCGCCTCGAGTAATATAAACTCGGTATCGGTCCAGATCGGCTTCATCATCCATTTCCTCAGCAGATCCGCCTCGAGTAATGTAAACTCGGTATCGGCCCATATCAACTTCATCATCCATTTCCCCATCAAAGCTCGCCTCGGGTAACCTAGACCCGGTATCGGCCAATCTCTTCGTCAATTTCGCCTCTGGTAACCTAGACCCGGTATCGGCTAATTTCACCTTTCATTAGCCTTGGGTAACCTAGACCCGGTATCGACCAATCCGCAATCCATCTTTCCTCGCCTCGGGTAACCTAGACCCGGTATCGGCTAAACCACAATTCATCCACTCCTTCGCCTCGGGTAACCTAAACCCGGTATCGGCTTATTTCCTCCCCAGCATCGCCTCGGGTAACCTAGACCCGGTATCGGCTTATCTCATCAAAGGGTTCATTCCAGTGTTCGCGGCGCTTTGATTCGCGCTTTGATTCGCGCTTTCAAATTCATCATCTCAGGTGTTGTAAACCTGGAGCCAGGTGTCAAATTTGATCACGCGAGGGGCACCTGTAAGCGCCAGAATTTTCTATACTTTAAAAAAAAAGTATGGTCGTACGACTATCCTTATAGTCGTGCGACTGTAATTTAAAAATTACAGTCGTACGACTGTAATGTCAGAAAAGTTGCAGAAGCCTATACCTCTGCAGCAGAAAAATGGATGAGAGAGGGAGGAGCATTAATTGCTCCGTTCTTGCAGCAAGTAAGCCGAAAAAAAACAGAGATAAAAGGAAGGAAAGGAAGGGAGAGAGGGGACAACTGATTTCTGGTGGAAAATTAGAGAGAGAAGAGAAGGAAAGAGACAAGAAAAAGGGGAAAGAAAGTTTGCTCAAGGATCCTCTTTTTCTCTTCTATTTCTTTTGAATTCTTTAGGATTAAAGCTAAAATTTGTTAGAAATCCTTAGGTCAATCAATTAACTTCACAATCAAATCAAAATTCTGGACTTAAATCATCGGAATCTCAAACATTTCGGATTTTTGGACATAAAACTCCTCTTTTCAATTTCAAAGGAAAAGTGTGAATTCGTGAGGATTGGAGCGACGCCAGGGGTCAAATCGACTTGGATTAGCTTCTAAAAAGGTAAACACTCCTTTTCCTTTTGCTTTTTCTCGCTTTCTAGGTGTTTGAAGTGAATTTTTGTGCATTTTCTGCTATTTTTTCATGCTTCTGTTTCTGGAAATTAAGAACAGTCGCATGACTATTCTTGGATTGATGAACAGTCGTACGAGTGTTCTTAATTTCCAGGTTGTTTTTCCTTCAATTTTGATTCAAAATAAATTTTGGCGAAGTTTTGATTATGAACCGTTTACAGCCGCAAGACTGTAATCTACCGTTTACAGTCGTATGACTGTAATTCTCGTTACAGAATTAGAATTTCTTCTTTTATCCCCAAAAATTTATAAAAATCCATAAAAATTAGAAATATCCAGAAAATCACCAAAATGAATTTTGTTGTGTGCATCACGACCATAGATTCAATTTTCAGAAAAATTGCATTTAGAACAATTCAACGACGGAGACCCGGTTCTCCCGAAAACCGACCCACCTTAAATATAAAAATGCATGTAAACCGGTAAAATTGTTTTCAAAATGATTTTCCCACAAAATCAAAAATACAGGGACGTTTCAAAACGTTTTCCAGGTTTAACCGGGCCGGCTAACCGAGCCAATCCGGTTATCCCCTATATGCATGCTCCCAATTCTTGATATCCCAATTCCGTCTATTTGAGTCCAACATGTGGCGTGCCATATAAATTGTGCTAACCTTTGTTTTGCAGCTTTTATTTATGTACATTTTCATTTTTATTTGTATTTTAATAGAATTAATCGTGTATTTAGGCGGTTGTAAATATTTTTAGATTCTCGTGTATTCTAGGCGAGAGTTTTTATTTTTCTATTCGATTTGGTTGTAGGCCAATTAATATTTACTTCTTTTCTTTTCTTTGTTTCTGTATTATATGTTTGTATGCGCGCTGTATGCCTTTTTATATGCAATAAAATTGACTTTAGATTTTGAAATACCATTTGAGAACATTGGCAATATTTACTTTAATTAGACAGGAAATAAGGGACTTGTCCGGACCCGAATTTCTGGATAGTGTAGCGGCCGTTCGTCCGGTTCAGCTGCATTATAAATTTCCCGGTTAAACTGAGCCGGGTGGCGACTCTACAATATTCATCAAGACTTAGGTCTCGGTTCTTTTAAGAATTAATTCCATTTATTTTCTAACCGATTTTCTATTTATAAAAACCCCACGCGAGGAAGGGGCCCGCCCGAGATCGAGGCGAACCCTTCCGAAAGGGAGTGCCGCGTCCCGTCGAAAACGCGTCGTCCGCTCACAATAATACATACTAAATAATCCTAAAAATGTCTATATAAAAAATGAGTTAGCAAAGAGCCTACCCAAATAGCCAGGTATTAGTAGGGCATTCGCAGAATCAGAGGCTCCTAGCTACTAATGTTGGCATCGCTCTCTTCTGTTCAAGCAAAGCCAATATATCTTGCGTATGCAGGAGGGGCAATTAAGCAATTAATTCTTGAACCATCATTCGTTCAAAGCACGGACACGTGCCGGCTATGCACCTGTTAAACAATAAGTGTTACTTGTAACAGCTAGCTAATTCTTTCAAACGGATCTTGAGACATATACGAAATGGAATAGAGATGGACCAGGGGAAAAATATTTGATTAAAAAAATTTCTATCATTTTGGTGAATTCTTATTAAAATATTAGTGACAGCTTGGTTTGCATTGTAGTAATATTGCTATAAGCTTAAAAATTTATTTATCTGGATGCGATTTTGATAAATTTCTTAAGTTTTAACTTCGACAAAAAAATATAGAGAGAGAATTTGAACGAAGAAAATTAACAGCTGATGAAGTGAAAAAAAAAAAGGGATAATTATTTACCCTATCAAAAACTTGAGAAAAAGGTTAATCGTCCAGATCAAAGGACTAACAGAATAGCAATCAACTAATTCTAATGATTAATGAAAAAGCGTTTCTATTTATCAATAAAACACTAACCAACCGACAATAATTTAATGAATTTATCTAACAGATAATGAACAGTCTCATAAAACATCTATTGCACCATTCAGAGACAAATTCGGCCCAACAGTTAAGCAATACGTACCCAGTCAAGCAAATTTACATTGCCACAAAATAAATTAGGGCGTTTCACAAATCAAAGAACTGTTGTAAAATACAAGACTGCAAAAAACTACGAAAAATTTCAAAGAATATCCAAACAAATTATGAAAATCTCACTTCTGTTTACAATATTTCGAAAAGAGACTAAATTTCCATAACCTGGCAAAAAAGCTGTGCTTAACTACGAGCAAACTTATCAGCACCTGCACAACATTTCAAGCAGAGCCAACGTCTCGGACAAATACAAACGAAACTTTGGTTTCAAAGAGAAATTCACACCTGAGATATTTGCTGTTTCAATGTCTGCAGCAACTTCATTTTTGAATCACATATATTAAGAAAATTGGATAGTACTGTTTTAGTACCATTCCCCATCTTCCGCACAACATCAACAGGACTCCACGACTTCACTGCTTGGAAGATCCGACTGCCAAGTTGAACCTCATCTACGCGGGTAATGAAGCTTTCTAGAATCTGGAAAACCTGTCCGGGTCCTTCCTCTTTTTGGTTATTCTTAACAGAGGACAGTAATATGTCTACTATCTCATCTTCTGGTTTGTTAATCTGTTCTCTTACTGATTTTGCAACCACTTCGACAATACCAAATGAAGAATCAATTGAATCTCGAATTGTACTAGATAGTAGGGATGTAGAATGATCTGCAGGTGCACCTTTCTTCTTCTTCTTTCCAGATGGGAGTGATGACCGGACGCAAGATTGGAGTACAAGGCTATGCCAAGCCAATGGCTCTGTAACCATTTGAACTAAAATTGGGAAATCACAACTTGGTGAGCAGACAAGAGATGCCACGGATCTAGCTTTCTCGATAACACACTTCTGTATCAAAGTATCTACCATGTGCCAAATGCCTTGCCCACACTGCTCCCTGCCTGATTGTGAGAGCTCGCGAGTATTCAAGTTCCAGGCATTAAGAAATACAGAAAAGTTAAGCCAGTCAACCATGTCCGAACCAAAAGCCTGTATGAAGTGCAAGTATTAATTCAGAGAAAGACGAACCAAACTGTCTTAATGTTAAAATTGCAGGCGTAGTGATTTCCAATTAGAAAAACAGCAGAGTCCAGTTATCTGCACTCCCAGTAGCACAAATACAGAACACACATTATTCCCTTGCAAGGCATAAATCAAAAGTTATAAATTTTTTAGTCCCTTAGGTAACAGTAATCAATCCTTGCATTCGTAATTATACATTATAACATCCTTCATGTTTGTTTTTGTCATACCCTGAGGTCCTGTCAGTTTCCTTGCACTTCTACTATTAAAATGTTTGAATATACAAAAAGCCTTCAAAAAACTTACAAAATGATTTAGATAAATAACTATTTAGTTTCTGAGACTAGTCCATTTGTGTAACTTTTCAAGGTTATATCACACCCATTTCATGAGAACACTACAACGAAACCGCCAGGACTTTACAGCAAGACAGAAATAAATATGGAGGACATTATAGTGTATATTTACAAATGCAAGGAGTGATTAGCGCACTTTGTCGTACCATTAGTGTACTTTGCCATACCTCAAGGACTACATAATTATTCACCCCCTAAATTAAACGAAGACAATCAAAAACTTTGCCCAAGAACTAGATGGTACATCATACCACGCACAAGCATATGCCAGCAACATACAATTGATGAACACCTCAAGTCTTTAGTTTAAATAATGAGGACAAATATGCACAATAAAACTTCTGATCCCAGGGTTCAAGCATTAAAGCATGTGATTGGTTTCAGGGGTAAAATAGTTTGTTCACAAGAAAAAGCTGAAAAGAAACTCCCAAAATTTCCAAGACGATGTCTCTCCATAAAAGCATCTAAAATTCATATCATCATGAACAGTCTAGCCCATTACAAACTCATATGTTTGCTGGTGCATGAATTCATAATGAAAACATTCTATTGCAGTCCTATTAACCAAGACATCATAATGCACCATTTACAGTGGCAATTAACAAACATAAAGAATAACATATGTTTGAAAAGATGCAAGTAAGATAAGAGAGCTTGATTTACCTCACAAGATTTTACACCACTAGAAACTCCCTTGATGACTTCTGTAGCATCAGTAAGCGAAGACCCTAACATATTTGCATATCGCTCAAGCAAAAACTTCAACTCTGAGGAAACTTTAGGATCCAATATCAATCCATTGACTTCAGAATTATCTTTATATGCAGACGCACTTTGAATAGACAGATAGATCAACCTAGGAAGTAGTGATTTCCGCTCAAGACCCCTCCTGACATTCTCTTCCCTTTCTTTCTTCTATATTTTCATTTTGATCAAAACATGAGAGACAACACAAAAGGCTATTAAAAATAAATTTCTCAAAAATCTTTGTCAACAAAATGTATGCAGATGTAAATGCTGACTGAGTTCCTTACCATGTCTTTAGGACAATAAGAGATTCCTTCGAAGGGGCCTGTTATAAAGAAATACCATTTAATTAAAGAGAACAAGTGCAACTCTGGACATCATAACTCCAATGCTGGTTAAATGCAATACTCCGACAACAGACTATAGCAATTAGTACGAATCCAATTAAATTCACCAAAACAATAAACAATAAATAAGATGCCAACTATAGGTCTATATATGATGACAAGTAATTAGTCTTCAAATGAGCAGTGCTTGTTTTTGGTTGTTATGAGCCAACTACTCGCATTGGATCCCAAGTCCCCACACATGGATCAAGGATTTGGGATCATAACTTTGCTTATAATACCAATAGAGATCCTAAAGGCTTACATACTAGAGTCTATCCCATTCAACTGAATTGTTTTTTGTTTTCCAGATACTTGGAATAAATAGCTTCCACTCCAACTTCGTTTTGATCACATCACATAAAGAAATAAAATTATATTATTAGTACTTACTTAGAAGAGTAGCATTCACGTTTGTAAATTAATCATAAGCAAACCCAAAAGATATTTTTCCCTGGCATTGGCGTCCACCAAGGCCGTGTCTGAAAATCTTGATTTAAGTTCAAATTTTTGGATTTGATCTCATTAGAGACCTCAACAAAGTGTTCCCATAAGAATAATCATAATGCACTATTCCAATATTTTTTTTTCCATAGACATATCGCGGTGCACCATGTTGTCTAAAAGTTTCTGCCACAAGAGTTCCGCCACAAAACTGTAACTAATCATAAGCTAACCCAAAAGATATTTTTTCCATGTAATTGGCGTCCACCAAGGCCGTGCCTGAAAAACTTCATTTAAGTTCAAATTTTTGGATCTGATCTCATCAGAGACCACAACAAAGTGTTCCCATAAGAATAATCATAATGCACTATTCCAATATTTTTTCAATGGAAACATCACGATGCACTATGTTGTCTACATGTTTCTGCAACAAGAGTTAAACAAAACTGTAATTGAAAATAAGGTGCATCATAAGCTAACCCAGAAGATAATTTTTTTCTGGAATTGGTGTCCACCATGGCCGTGTCTGAAAATCTTCATTGAAGTTCAAATTTTTGGATCTGATCTCATTAGAGACCTCGACAAAGTGAATCCCAAAATTCAAACCTTCAAGAACACCCTAAAATCCAATATATTGATATCAGTCATTACATGGTAAACATATATATAAGCAATTATTATTAAAAAGGTATTAAAATTAGTAAGAAGACGAAAACCTCTTCTTCTTCAAGGTTATCAGCTTTCTTCTTTAGTTGAAGAATTGATGTTTCAACCCTTGCAACTAAATACTGATTAGATTGCTGCAATCGCTCTTTAAATTGCACAAACTCTATGACCTGGCCATATAATACACCACAATTTCCTTATACAGTGACAAGAAAAATAGTCTTAATGTAGATGCTATATTGCTCTCCATATATAGGCACTCCCATAGAAAGAGTTAAACCTACAATATACTGTTTAGGGCAGTTAAGATGATGAAAAAAGTAAACACACTGATCATCCCAAACCAGTAAATGAAAAATGAATATACATCAAATGCTTATATTCAGTTTCCAATACACTCAAGAACATGCCAACAAGGTTATTCCTAGCAACTTCAAGCCAGTCGCATTCAAACATGCACTCATCAAGAACAGCACCCAGAGATGATCTACATACCTTTGAGTAATTCCTGTGGCGATATGCAAGAAATGTAAGGTCTGCAGATTCCCTGAAGTGGTCATCCATAAACCGGAGATAATCTTTTAGTAGATTGCTCAATTCAACCCAGAGTGGAGATAGCAACATATAGTGAAATATGTGGTGTGAAACAGTTTCCATCAATATATTCTTCACATCAAGAGTTTTATACCTAAACAAGATACAGATTCAAGGAGTTCAAATCCGAGCTGAAATTGAGCTGCTAAACATTGAGATCAAATGTGAGAAATAGGCTCCTGTAGCCACTATTTCACTAGCTAATAATGCAAATACTTCTATATTACTGCATTTTACCATTCATAAGCCAATGAAAGAGCACCCAGGTGCGCATAGAGGTGCAACAGTAAGATCTTGTGCTGCCATACATATCTGCAAAATACAACCATATATAAAAGATGCAAAAATCATTTAACCAAAACTAAAATTAATGCGCTTTGCAAGAACTATACATTTTCTTCAGTAATAGCTCTAGTAAAAGATCAAATTCACCTTCACAATCAACTGTCATATTTATTAAATAACAAATTCAATTCATTTGTCATTTATTCTCAACAGAATTCAATGTAGTTCTGTGATGTTAGGAGTAATCCCAAGCCTACTAAATTTTAGAATAAAATCCAATGAATTCGATTAGTGTCTGCTAATATGCTCAAACAGATGATCAGTTCATCAGAACGGGTACAATTGAAAAACTATTTTAACTTAGTTTTCATGTTGAAGAAAACATAAAAGCAACCAAATTTAGTTCACAAGGTAGAATGAATTAACAAGAATCAAAGTCACACAAAAATTGTGCAAATTCTCAATATTTGCTTTCATTTGGTGTAGTAACTGTAGAGCCACTACTGAGAATACCTTCATGGTTATTGAAGAAGACCATTGAATCCCTGACCTCCCACCTCCACTTTGCAGATATGTGCCAATTGAGTATAGAGTTATACTCAATTGGTTACTATAACCATCTTTAAATAGCTGTCTTACAATGAATAGGGACAGCATTGAAATTTCAACATATTATTGATTTTAAATTATTCCAAATACAAAAATCAACTGAACCTTACAAATTTGAAGCTATTCCAAACAAGTGGACTTTATTACAAAACCAATTCAACTGAAATCTATGCTTGTGTTCCAAAAAATTTCTAATGAAAACCAATTGTTTCAGTCAAAAAGTACCAATAGTGGATTGCACGACTTTTTGAGCCACAAACACTCTCATATGACTAGCATATCTAAATTGTTCATGCAAGGGTAATGTTTTAAGCATCAAAAGTCATCACCACAGCATTATAAAGAGAATTTAGTACAGAATTGCAACACCAAAAATCTGCAGAAATGTAATGCAGTGGAGGTTATCCTAAACCATTACACAACAGCAACAGACAAAAAGAAAATTGTTTAGTTACCTTCGTATAGTCAAGCCAAACTCTAAAACCATTATAGCCTCCATTAAGTAACCAAGATTTCTTGTCTGCCAGAATAACTAGCAAAAACAAATAAAAATAACGGCACAATATCAGCATACTTATAAAACATTATGAGACAAATGCCACATGGATAAGTTATCTTATGTATTTATTTATCCTAGCTACATTTTAATAGCACAAGATTAAGGAGAAGTGTACGAAGAGTTCTATTCAAAGTAGAGTTCAATATTCCGGGAATAGTTGGGTTCTCTTTAACAAGCCCTTACTATTATGCAGAAATGGGTACAAAATGGACAAAAACCTCAAAATACAGTCTACTCAATTCCTCACTTTGATTTTCCAGTCCATCACCCTTTACCTAGATCCATCTCTTGGAACAGTAACAGTGACACAATACAAAATCCCTACTCGTCAGAACAGTCATATATCCACATTTATGAGCATGGCGTGGGAGATATTTTGTGGAGACAAGAAACCATAATGACATGTTCAAAGATATTGCTTCTTGTTTCTTTATTAAAATCCATTCCCTAAATCATATATTTCTAGTAAAAAAGTCAATTGGATTTGGGTGAATTTCTTTTTCTAAATTTGAGGGAGGGGAAGAGGGGGCACATTGTTTTGTAACAATAAAAATAGCATCAATAATGATTCTTTCTCCAATTTTAATGGTCCCACAGTATGGCCCCTTCCTGGCCCTTCCTAATCCTCAATTCCCTGCAAACTGAAGGAGGCATTTCCACTTGGGCAAACGTCCCACCAAGGCTAAATCCCAACCAAAGCACGAATCAATATACAAAGATGTTCTCCAACATGCAAAACACAGAATCTATGCCAAGTTTAAACCTTCAGCCACTAGATGAAATTGGATACCTGAACTAGTGCATTGCATGTCATAGATAGCAACTCCTCCCCATGCATACTCTCTTGTGGATCAAGATCCTTTGAAAGTGGAAGACTTTTCCAATACATCTCCACCATTTGCCTAGCAGAGCCCTCAAGTTCTGGGTCAGAACATTGGGTTAGTCTAATGAATATGATACTATGATTAATATCAAGAAAATATGTACATGCAAGGAATAATAAATCCATTATTATCCACACATCCTACAAGGAAAGTTAAGAGAAAAAAAATTTCAAGAGATGATGATGGCACATGACATTGTACATTTACTCAATACCTTATTCAAAATAAGGTATTGCACATTTTTGCATGGTATAAGCATTCTTTTAACTTTATTTTCCATACAAGTAATAACACAAAATCAAGAATATAATAGGCTAGACTCAAAACAGAAATTTAAATGTATGTCCCATTGCCCGTGATAGTGAGATGGTGCCTACAGAAGCACAAGCACTTGTGAAAGAAAAACATACCGTCGATTGGGGGCTTGGATATGTTTCCCATCAATTGTTTCATTCTGAAAATTGTTATTGAACTCCCAAGCACTTTAGTGGTGACAGGTGCAAACAAGTTGGAGGTTTTCACTAATTTCTCTACAAACTCCATCCTTTTATCTGGAGTTAACACTTCAAGAAACACCTCAACATCAGAAGTAAAGCAAGCTAAGTGGCCAAACCTGTATTCAAAAAATGGTAAACCGTTAACGATGTTATAGCATCACACACTTGACCATTTCCATACTCAAAAATGAGAACAAATTAGAAAAAAAAAATGAAACATAATAACAGTATGTGATTGCTTGGAGCACATAAATGACTGACATAGTTGCTGCGGAACAAATGATTAATTCGATTTACACAACTTTAAACCGACAATAGATGATGCAGGAGCAGATGCAATTCCACTAGTTCGATTGAACTTTAAAAAGGATAGAGAAATGTCTTAAATTACTTGTGAAAATATTGCATTAAAGCCTCCATCATCTCATCATCGCTGGTCCTTCCACAAAAATGCCTCCTCCTTGCAATTTCAAGAATTGCCAAGTATGGACACCTAACATAACCATCATCAGCATTCGACTGCAATTTCTGCACAAAAGCTGATGCATCCAATAAACGAGAATCGAACTGCATGCCAAAGTCAAATTATCAAATTATATATCAAAAACTGTATCAAATAGCAAAAAAAAAAAAAAAAAATGTAACCGAATTCAAGATCTACAAACATGCACCAGTTCATCTGCCAAATTAGGGGCTTTGCAGTCCATAGACTGCAAGAGATGAACTGGATGACCATTTTCTCCATGACTCCAGCTGCTATCATCCTCCAGCAAGCAGCCTAAATAATGTAGGAAACACTCCCAATCATCAGGGCTGCCATGTGAATGAGACAACATTAACAAATAGAAGATATGTAAAAACTACACTGATTAGAAGCACCAAAACTGGAGAGAAGTATATAAAAATTAAACTGATCAACAACAGAAAAATAGGAAATAATCACTCAACTTACAAACTAAGTATGCAATAATCAGTAAATGTTCTGAACTAATGAAACTTGAGAAAACACCAACCATCCAGCCAAACTCAAGCACTTTAGAAGTTTAAAAAAATGATAATTATTTAGAGGAAAGTAAATGCATAAAAACAATGTACTAAGCAAGGTAGTTAAAGGTGCTATGCGCACCTATACAGCCTTAGGAGCAAAGCGCAAAAAGGACGACAGCCCAAGCAAAGTGAGACACACATGCCTTTAGAAAATACCAAACCCACAGCTAAGCTAAGTAAATATGAAACAAATCAAGCTTCAAATAAGATAAATTTACTATTAAAACCAAAATAATGTAGATCTAAACAAAAGCAAAGAATAGAGATGACTTTAGAGGATAAGAGTTCTTATGTCAAGCCTTTGACTACCGTGGTACTAAACAGTGAGTAAAATGTGTTCACCGGAATGAAAAAGTACATAATTCACCAACATTTCCCCATCCCTATTAAAATGCAATCAAATTAGAACAATTCTAACAACTAATCAGCAAGTGGTAATGGTGTAGTTTAGCAATTGCCACAAGTTATCAAATGCACAAGAACCAGGAATCTTTCAGGAAAATTAAATTTTAGAGGAACTGCCAGTTACATGTCATGTGGTTGCCTCTAACAAGTGTTACATGCACCTGACCAACTCCAATTGATTATGAAGAAACTTAAGACACTGAATTAATTAAGTTATGATACTGCTAAACCATGACCATACCTTAATTCCAATATCTTCTTATATATGTTGGCTCCAGAAGCATAGTCACCTAATCGGGCAAGCAGCCTACCCTGTCAACTTAAAGTCAAAGAGTACAAGTTGATGAGAAAGCTAAAAGCGGCAGTTCCAACCAAATCAAATAACTGCAATGATCGAAAAGAAAAAATGAAACTTTAATGACAATGAAATTTTATTAAATGGGTTTAATTTATGAATTCAAACAAAACAGTTGGGACACCATAGATGGAGATTACACCACAACCATGGGACTAGATGAGAACGAATCTAAGACATTTCATCTGTTTCAAAAGGGGTTATCCCTACAGAGGCATCTATGATGAGAAAGAATAGATCAGCATCCCAAATTATAAATTATACCAACTATCAATTTAGTTTTCTAAGTTCTGTTTAAGGATGAGAAAATTTGAAAGTGTGAGAAAATTTGAGGTTCTTTTTTTGACAAATTGAAATTTTCTCACAAATTGAAACAGCATCCAAAATTTTCTCAAGCTTATATAGATATATAAGCTTGAGGTTCTTCCTTTGACAAATTGAAATTTTGAGCAAGTCGAGCATGTTTAGACACAACATGCGTATTTGACTCTATTGTAACAATAAAAATCTTCAACTTCGCTTCAAATCCACATTTCCCACAAACCACCAACATGTTAACAAGGCATGCTGATGTGGAAGATTCAAATCGACATAGTTAATTTGATAGACTTTCTTTTTGTATACTATTTAAAAGAATTAGAAGATACAATTCACTATACATATTATCAAAAGTGAGAAAATGTAGAAAGTGGTTGGTCAACTAGCTAGCATAATGCATTACATCAAAGAAGTCCTATGTCTATCTGGTCTTACCTATCCTCTCTTTTCCAACTCAATATAAAAACAAAATAAGCAAATTATTTTATAAAGACAGTTTATCCAACATGACTCTCACTTGCATATTTCGCAAAGATCACTCCAACCTAAACGAATGACATATTAACTGTTATGCACCTACTACAAGAGCAGCTGCCTAGCAAGATAGACTAAGTGTTGTGTTTGGGTTGTGTGTGTATTTTGTGTTAGTTTTTTGTCCGTATGTTGTGTAAATCTTGTTATCATTTGAGTGGTTGGTTTCTTGGGATTAGGATAAGACAGCCTATTAGAGGGGCAGTTATGTTATCAGTTACTGCTGTGTGCATCTGATAGAGATCCTCCTACCAGTGAATCAACCCTGGACCACAATGCTGCTTGCTCAAAGCCCATGTTAGTTTATGTGCATAGAAAGAAGGGGGTTCACAAGTACAAAGGGGGGCTTAGAGGGAGAGCAACACTCTAGGTGTGTGTGCTCGTTCTGTTTTATATTGGACTGCTTGGGAAGAGGAGAGTTAGGCAAGTTTTGTATTTTTCCTTTTCTGCATGTTGCAGGGCTCTATTCATTGTAGAGAGGGGAGTATACTCCTTGTGGGGCTTAAGCCATCCCTGTGTTCCTATTCCTAGTTCGATCGGATAAATAAGAATTCAGCTCTCTTACCTTTCACTCGTGTGTTCTCAATTTCTGCTTGGTTAATTTCCCTTTCATTTGGCGTCGTCTGTGGGAAATCTAGACGAAATGGTGGGAAACGACCCACCACCAGTCCAGACTCATCTACAATCCGTCTTGTACTTACTGAATAAACTTTAATGCCATGATGAGCATTGTGGAGGTTAATCAGTCGCTGGGATCGATTTGAAAAACGATGGATAGCCTGCAACTCCTGGTGGAAACCGCGAATGCGAAGCTTGAACTTCTTACTGCTCAATTCCAAAGGGAAGCGACAAGAAGAAGACCATGTTGACGTCTTTTCTAACTTTGTTCGTGTTGATAACACCCACCCTGTAAAGCGCAAACAACAGTCCGAATCACATGACAAGAGGGAGGCAAAGCCCTCCGGCACAAAACCCCAGCTCCGGGTCAACCACTTCGATGGTTTAGTGGTGGCAACACCAAAGGCGAAAATACCAGTGTCCATTGGTTCTAACCCCCGATTGCGGCTCGCTCAAGCAGACCTGTACTTCCGTGTTCATGACCACCCCGAATCTCTAAAACTCACCTTTGCCCAAATGTGCATGCCAGGGGCATCTCTGACTTGGTTCTCTAGGCTAATGCACGATGACCCTCAAATGTCCTAGGAAGTTCCAGGCCAAGATGCAGCACAGGTTTAGTGACCGATGGGTACAAAACGCCTACGAGGAGCCCAAAACCTTAAAACAGACAAGCTCTATTAATGATTACATCGAAGAATTTGAGATGGTGACAGCTTTTATTCCCAAGGAAGCGGAGGATTAGTTTTTAGGTTCTTCATCGGAGGATTACAAGACTCAATCCGACCATGGGTGCGCACCTTAAAACCACAAACTTGTGATGCTGCAATGGAGTTTGCGCGAGACATCGAGCTCTCATATGGCTACTCCGATGGACGTACTATGGCGAGAGATAAAGGAGGGACAGGGGGAATTGTCTCAAGCGATGAGTCCCATGTGACTTCATTCTCTTGGAGGACCCAACCAAGTAAAGACATGTGCCAGCCCATTCGGCGCGATAGGGACTCAAAAACAGGGCATTACAACAAACCCCATGATACGCAGTACACCAGGGGTTACAATAACCCACAAAATCCTCCTTCCCATCGTAATCGAGGAACGAGACATTTATCTGTTAAGGAATTAGTGGAGCGTCGAAGAAAGGGGCTATGCTTCAAGTATTCCCAGCCCTATAGTCCACAACATAAATACAACGTGGGGGAGCTACGGCTCACCATCACTGATAATGAGATTTCCTTGAATCAGAAGACTTCAAAGGAATGGGTGATGAAATTCCTAGCGGAGAGGAAGGAGCAGTGGACGGGGAGTGCACAATACTATAACTCATGAAGGCTACAAGTAACGGATAGGCATGTCCTAAAACGATGAAATTAAGAGGAGAGCTACAGGGCATTCCAATAATTTTATTGGTGGATTTTGGCGCTACCCATAACTTCATCTCACCTGAGCTAGTGAAATCGTTGGGTTTGGTTACCGAAATCACTCCACCTTTAACAATTAAGCTCAGCGATGGGTATACAATGGTTGTGTATACTTAATGCACAGTTGAAATCGTGCTTGGGGAAGCCAAATTTCTTTGACAGCCTTGTTATTCGAATTGGGAAGGCTAGATATGGTCCTAGGAATGACTTGGTTGGGATCTTTGGGGGAGGTCTTACACAATTGGGATCAGTGTTGGATGAAATTTATAAATGCAGGGCGAACCATAGAGCTATGAGGCCTGGGGGAGAAGTGCCATGAACTGTCTGCGTTGCGTGTGGTTGGGTGGAGAACATCACTAGCGAGTTACAAAGCAGCAACCACCCCCTACCGGTTCCTCGCAACTAACTTCCCAACAGTCCTTGGACCTTCAGGAATTATTACAGTGCCACCAAACAGTCTTCACGCCCTTGGTGGGACTCCCTCCACTGAGAGGGAACGATCATGCCATCAATCTTGTTCCAGGGCAAGGAGCAACGAATGTGCAACCCTATAGATACCCTCACATTCAAAAGGAAGAGATCCAAAGGCAACTTGCTGAAATGCTTGAGATGGGAATGATCCAGCCTAGTAAAAGTGCTTTCTCTAGCCTGGTGTTACTTGTGAAAAAGAAGGATGGGTCTTGGAGACTGTATTGGTTATAGAGCACCGAACAAAGTTACTATTCCCGACAAATACGCAATACCCGTGGTAGAGGAGCTGCTTGATGAACTAAATGGGGCTCAATTCTTCTCTAAACTCGATTTGAGGTCTGGATTCAATCAGATACAAATGAGGGAGGGTGATGAGGCCAAAACAGCTCGAGTGGGTACAGTTGCTTATCGATTACAGCTAACGAAATCATCAAGGATCCACTCGGTGTTCCACGTATCTCTGCTTAAGAAGGGCGTTGGGAACTTTCCATGCTCTACTACCATTCCCCCCGAATTAGAGCTTGATCCTGCCTCAACAATGTATCCGGAGAAAATTTTGGGCTCCAGAGTTATTCAACGACATGGCAAATCCATTTCTCAATGGCTTGTCCAATGGCATTCTAAGAGCATAAAGGAAGCCAGTTGGGCAGAGGAGTTTGTTATCAAAAATGAATTCCAAAATCTAAATCTTGAGAGCGGGAATGATAGAGATCCTGCTACTAGTGGATCAAACCTGTACCACAATGCTGCTGGCCCGAAGCCCATGTTACGTAATGTGCATAGAAAGAAGGGGGTTCACGAAAACAAGGGGGGCTTAGAGGGAGAACTGACACTCTAGGTGTGTGTGCATGTTTTGTTTTATTAGACTGCTTGGAAAGAGGAGAGTCAGGCAAGTTTTGTATTTTTCCTTTTCTACATGTTGCAGGGCTCTATTCATTGTAGAGAGGGGAGTATACTCCCTGTGGGGCTTAAGCCATCTCTTGTTTCTATTCCTAGTTCAATCACATAAATAAGAATTAAGCTCTCTTACCTTTCATTCATGTGTTCTCAATTTCTGCTTGGTTAATTTCCCTTTCAGTATCTATTATGCAATTATGAAATATAAGAGAAGAGCATATTATCATCCAAAAAATTTTAAGAGATTCAGGGTTCTCTATAATGAGCCCTAGCCGTAGTCTTCATAGGTAGAAAAGCAAACAAAAGATTAATCTCACCCATCCCATCCCGAGGTTGCGTCATTAACATATGCAATTTAAGGTAATTGTTAGAGGATGTATACAGCTGCATATGGAGCCCGCATGCATGGGTCATGAAGCATAGGTATGCGTATGGGTTTGGTTATGGGTTATCATCATTAATATGTACATAAATACGTGTACTATCAATAAACAAACTAGAATACTTATTCCCATTGTGTCACTTTCTACATGGTGTCAGAGCCTAGTGAAGTTTTTGGGATTTTGTTTTCTAAGTTCTGTTTAAGGATGAGAACATGTTAAAGAGTGTTTGGTTAACATTATTCAAGTGTGTTGCTTATTCCTCCGACAACCAAAGTTCTCCGAAATCAATTTCTCATTTCAAGCGAGACTGTCTGGTTCCTTTTCTAGTCCAACGAATCGTCTGTTCCTCCTTTCACTGGGCAACATGTTTCCTATGTTGAAACAATTCCGGAATATTTTGTTCATTGCCCTAGTGTGCAATGTTATCTTGGATATTTTGTTTACCACCCTAGTGTGCAATGTTATATGGCATATTTTGTTTACTGCCCTGGTGTGCAGTATTGTCTGAGATATTTTCTTTCCCGTTGGTTTGAAGTCGGCCTTGTGCGAGCAGTGGTTTCTCTCCTCTAGTCATGGTCTGCCAAGGAATCCAACATATTTTGGACTAAGTTTCTTTCTACTGTAGAGCATTGGTTTTTCGAGTCTACCAAGAAGTGCATTTGGATCCTTGTGTTTTGGACCAATTATTGTCTCTCTCTGCAAACTTAATATATTGCTTTCAATTTGCACAACCATTATTGTTAACTTTTTAATGATCAAGATCCCTTCCTTTTATGATAGAAATAGCCCATACTCGCCCAAACAAAATGTTGAGACATTTACATGTATGAGAAGGATAAATTTCTATTGACATAATCCATCTAAATAAAGCTTCAGAAAATACCTGTATACGTAGCTTATCAACTTCAATCATTAAGAGCGATCCTAATTTTCCAGAGAGTATTTCCAACGCATCACCATACTTGGCTTGTTGTTCCAATATGGATATATAGACCATAAGAGCTGCATAATAGTAGACTTCTTTAGTAAGGAAATTGCCACTCCAATTATTAATTACTACAAGTCCTAGGAAATTAAGAAGCAAGAATTAAACCTTCTGGCTCATGCAAGCTATGAGAGGAGACATGCTTCTTAAGCAAGCCTTCCGCTAAGAGTAACAACTTCTCTCCTCCATTTCCACATGACACCTGTAGAAATCATAGGATAATACAGGATTCAGGAAAATAACCTATACTCCATCAACAAGAAGAATTATCAAGCGAAAAACATTTTGCATTCAACTCAGACAAAGTTATGAAGTACAAGATTTTAGAGAGAAGTACATTATTTTGTACTATACAAAAAAGTGATGGATATAGCCCCGTATATTTCTACCTTCTAGTTGGAGAAGCCATAAATGGTTGACTAAGGATACCAATCTACTCCAAACCTTTATTGATAAAATATGAGACCATGCTTCTCAATTGGTAAAACAAAAGAAAACAAGGAAAGAAAATGAAATTCAGATTCATTCTTGCTCTCCAGAACATGGCAAGAAACTTGTACAATAAAATATCCACCAAAACCTTACTCCAATACATCACTACTGGGATTTTCAAAAATACACAAGCCAATGAATTTCAATTTACTTATCCTTAGAATTCCTCTACTTTAGTAAAAAAAAAAAATAACTATAATAAATACAAAAATCAAAACTCAGGTTTACACTTTTAATAAAAATTCCTGAACACTCCTGTCAAATCATTCTGTCATTCATTTAATAAAGACAGTAATGAAGCCAAACAAGTTATAAAGCTTGAATTGATTACACACTACCTTAGTTGGCAAATAGATAACTGAAAAATGAAGAATCAAATTCCATCTGATTGCCACAAACACAAACAGATAACGCACATAATGCAGTAGAATTTCACAAATCATGTCCTAGGACGAAAACAGAAAGCTCAAAAAGCCCAATACATATTCCTAAACACATTGAGCAAATAAAAAAAATATATCACAAAACCAACAAGTGTGCAATAATAATCAATAGTACCAAGATTTTTAAATTGTGTTGAGCGACAAGGAGTATATTGAGAAGAATAAGAATAATAATACAATATAAAATTCCTTTTGCATGGGTACAGTATAAAATTTGACACCGAGGCTGCAAAAGGAACATGCAAAATGAAAAGCAAGTGATCCAGTCCAAGGAAAACGCCATTCAACTCTAGTGGAGGGGTTGTGCTGGTATGCAGCTGCTGTGAGAAGTTATAGCAAGTCAAAGGGAGAAGAAGGCCTAAGTTAAAGAAATTACTCAACTAGAGGAGAAAGATAAGGGAAGGTGGGTTGGGGGTACTTTAAGCCCATACTCTTAAATTTGTATTTTAAGATTGACAATCATCAGTATTATATGCTGAACATGTTTTCACACTAAGTTCCCAAAAAATCACCCACGGAAACAGAAGATGATCTCTCCATCAACAGCCTCAGCCAACATGATTAGCTTCATCTTGCACTAGTTGGGGTTTCTTTGTCTTTTAGGCAGAAAGAATAGGCTCATTGTTATATCCTTCCAAAGAAAAGGACATGCAAGGTCTCAAACCTGAAACCACAGCAGGACACTGAACTACTGCAACCATCAACAGATTGGATCCTGACCTTGAAGAATGCAGGTTTTTGAAGCAATCCAAACTGCAGTACAGTATTTTCTTAAACAATTTCATCCCAAAGAAATTTCATTCAAAACATATTTTGTTCAATTACATAGTAAATGTTGCAAATTTTCTATCAATGAAACCAATCAGGCAGGGATATACCCTATCAATAATTTTCTTCAAAGATTTTAAGACTTGAAGTTAAAAGCTCAAGTACCAAAAGGCAGGACACCATAGATAAATCAATCAAAACTTTCTGGCTGCACATTTCTGCATACAAGTTATGTGCCAACGATAGTTCAAAAAGAAGAAAGATGAGCATGCCTGAAATATGAAAAGACAAAAAACAAGGCCATTTCCATGCAAGCTATATCAGAACCAGAAAAATAGAAGTCTTGCCACAGCTACTTTTATCCATGTTCTTCTAATCTTTTAGTTTTTAAGAGTGGGGTGGGGGGAAGAAAACATATATATGCACAGATAATTCTGGTTTCGCACAGTCACGAGAGAATTAGACCACAGATGAAACAATAGGGAAAATTGAGCAGGGAGGGTGCTAGAACCTGCAGCTGGATACTACAAACTGCCCAGAGCAAAAATCTCTCTTCACCAACTAGCTTGTACATTTTAATGGCCATCTGTCAGAAACATACAACCACAGATGGCAATAAGTACAATGCCGCACAAATCAAACAAGGAATTTCAAAAAAGTGAAAGAAGACACCAACCTGTTGCTGCTTGACAAATGAATACTCACGAACATAACAGTTAAAAAGGCCCATCATTAGTTCTAAATTACTCGGAAATTTAGAACACGCATACTCATAACAGCTGGTAGCCAAATCCACTGTTTAATTTAAGACAGAGAGACAGATCATCATATGACACAAAAACAGAGGAAGCTCATACGAAAACAGAGAGAGAGAGAGAGTTTGACTTACAATGATCGAGCCGCTGAAAAACAATCTGCAGAGTACTGAGAGTGAGATCATCCATTAACAAGGAATCATTATTATATAAAAGATCCTTAGCATTCAAGCAAATGGATAAAGACTCGTCAGATTTACCCATCCTTTCCAAAACGAGAGCTTTAAGAGCCTGAAAAACACAACATTGCCATAATCCGATTGAACAGTTAAATTACTACAGAAGTAGGAAAAAATCCAAAGCCTATAATTAGCATAACTTACAAGAGCGTAAGGGGAATTAGGGTATTTGGTGAGTAGTGAAGCAGAGAGTTTGAGAGCGTTCTTGAACTGGCGAGAATCGATAGCATCCCAAATAGGTCGAACTCGCCGCTCCGGTATTCCACCAGCTAAGCCAAACTTTGACGCCATTAAAACAGCTTGAGGTTATTTTTAACAGTTAGGGTTTTGGCATCAATAGATACAGAGGAGAAGAGAACGACAGTCGCTAAAAGTCAAGTTGTAGTTGAAAGTACCGGCAGAGTAGAAACGTTTCAAATTTGTATAAATTTGGAAACCTAATCAGGGCGTTTGGATGTAGGAGTAAGGGAACACTCTGCCTCGGTCAAAGGATACAGTTCCATTTCCGATTTAAATTCAAAAGAGGAAATATCACAATCCCTCACCTATTGCTTTGTAACATTTGGCTTCTGGTGACATTGAAGTGATAAAATCCTGCAAGACGTATCAAAGGGTGAAGCAAAGGCAAGGTTACCAGGGTCTACAGGAGGGTCAAGTTAGACATAGGTATATCTTATAGGATACTAATCACGCAAGGGTTTAGAAGTTATGTATTACCCTTATACAGTAATTACAAGAGTGTTGGAATTATGGCTAGACTGCCGTCATCATAACACGTATAAGGAGAGAATGAGTTCGTTCTTTTGTAATTGGTTTCCTTAGCAACGGGTATGAATAATAATGTTAGGACCTTTTACGCGTGGAGTGGAGGTATTTAAGGATTGTTATAATACTTATTAGAGAACTTTTATTGTGGACTGGGTCTATATGGACCGTTCCAATAAAAAACTAACACGTATACAATATGAGCGTTGGAAAAATTGAAAACACTTACGTGTTAGTTTTTTATTGGGATGGTTTACATGGACCGGAACCATTGTATAATTTCTCTACTTATTACGCAAGCCGAATTATTAAATCTACGTGTATGATACGTGTTCTTAGCCAAACACACGGTAGATTTAGGGGCCTCGTGCACACGTAAAAGAGCAATAGCTATTTTGTTATTGGTTATTAAAATCAAAAATATCGCACCAAATTACATAGTATTTTATACCACGTGTAAATTGAATTAAAATTTTTTTCTATAAATACTACATTCAATTCACAAATCATCTTGAACACTCGAATTAAGAAGACTTAGGACAAAACCCTTACGGTCTTTCGATTTTTCCCTTTTTTTTTTTAGTTGCTTATTTGTCCAAAAATAATAAAAAAAAAATTAATTCAATGTCCATGATATTTAAAAATAGCAATGTTTTCGATTTTAATAACGTAGGGGTAAATATTACAAATTAACAGGTCAAAAATCATTTAGCACCATTGTAGATATATTAAAAACTAAATAAGTCATTAAGCCAAAAAATATCATCAACCAATCTGGAATAAGCAAGACAATAATTTTATACAAGGTGAAAATATAATTTCACACAAGGAAATATTTGTTCCACTAATAGTAATAAAATCTAATCTAAGAATAGAATAAAATCTTGGATGAATCCCTTTATTTCAATAGAGTGATCTTAGAGCTTAGACTCTTCAACAATTTATATCGGTCTCGTTAATAAATATCACTCAAACTCGTATTTTGGGATGATCATTAATGAGTGCAAATTATTAGTTTTAAGCCTAATACATATGTTGTCCCTTTTACTTGATCCAAAACGTCTTCTATCACTCCCAACTTTAAAGATGTCCATTTAGCTCCTGAGATGGACAAAATTAACCCATATAATTTAATATGTGTGAGAGCTTAACTAAAACTAAACAATAATAAAAAAAAGTTAAAAACTAAAAAACAATAAAATAATATTTTCAACCTAGATTCAAAGTTTCTAACTTTGGCTTCTTCTCTCTACGGCTATTCTCTCTTTTAATAATATCATCTACTTCATGGACTTTCCTTTTCGAAGAAGAAATGGATTTGGTCTCACTATGATTCATGAAATCTCTCTCAAACCCATTTCTCATCTTGATTTAAATTGTTTAAAACTAAAACTTCCTTCCCATTTTGAGCAAAACCAAAATTTGGGATTTTCACAATGGTAGCTAAGAGTGAGTTCTTACAGGGTGTTTGGTATGGGGGATAAAAGGTGGGATAGGGATTTATTATCCCTATCCCACCCCTATCCCCCATTTGTTTAGGCGTAAGTGGGATAGGGATAAGGGATTTTATCCCATCCCTATCCCAAATACAAATTACATATGATTTTATTTTGTGAAAATTTAATTTTAATTTGATGGATTAAATTAATTGGTCAAACTAATTTTAATTTAAATGTAAATAATATATTACTTGGTGTAATATATTAAATACATGTGTATATTAAAATTGGGCTTGAAATTAATTTAAACCAGAATAATTAAAATTAGATTGGGCCTAAATTAAAAGAAGGAAGCCCGCACAGAATGAGAGGAGCCAAGCTGGGCCTAAATTCCCCTAGGGAAATTCGGCCACCCTAGGTATAAAACCTAGGGTTAAAAATTTCAGCCACCACTACACATTGAGCCACCTTTGCCGAAATTTGATAGCCCCTTCTCTCACCATTGTTTCGCTTTTCCAACGCTAGCACGGGTTGTGTTCGTTAGGCGTTCGTGTACGAAAACGAGGAGGGAATCTAATTTTATTTCTGCAGTCTTCATCCATCTCTTGAAAGAGATATTTCGGGTAAGAATTTAATCTCTTTCTATTTCAATTTTAAGTTTTACAATTTCCACTTCAATTACTCCTGGGACTGGATTTGAGGAAATCATCGCGTTCTTCCGCTTTTATCAGGTGATTTCCGGTGAAAAATCCCAACAGTGGTATCAGAGCGGGCTTTTGATTCGTGGAAATTGTTAAAATTGGTTGAATCCCATGTTTTAAAATTGGAGATTTTTTATTGCGGTTCTTGGTTTGGGTTTATGATTTTTCCCATTTGTTTTGTACAATTGAAATTAAATTTGCATATATGTTTATGTTAGTTTAATTTAATTATATGATTTTGGAATTCTTGGTGAATTTCTTATTGTTGATGGATGCAACATTTGTTTGTTCTATTTTTTTTTATTATTTCTGTTTTAAAAAAAAAAATCTGGCTCCCGGGGTGAGGGCTGCCGGCGGTTGCCACTGCCTGCTGCTGGACAGCAGCTGCCGGAGCAGCGGGCAGCCGCTGCTGCTGCTAGGGCAACTCTGTTGCCCTAGCTGCAGCGGGGCGGGCCCAGTGTTTTGGATTTGGCGGGTCTTGGGCCCGGGGCCCAGTTTTGAAATTTTAATTGGTTTAAAAATTTGTGTGTTTAAATTTATGTAATTTAAATGCGTGTGGTTTCTTGAATGAAATTTTATTTTATTCATGTGATATTAATTTTGGAAATTAATATGGTTAATTGAAATTGGTTTGGGTAATTTTGGCACAATTACTTGGACGGATGAATTAGACCCATGGTTTCCCAATTCCAGTAGGAGCAGTTGGACTGTCTGGGCTGGAGGCCCAAAGCCCGTTAAGGGTTAGAACCATGGTGGGCCAAAATTGGCGATTTCTATATAATGGCTTGGACATAATTGAAATGGGCTTAAATCATGCATTATAACATGCTTATGAATTATATGTATTGGATGCATATGTATGATTAAATGTTTGTATAGTTGGATGCTATTGGGCCTTGTACAAGATGGGTTGTATTTTTCTTTTTGGGTAAATACGGCCTGCGTGTCATTTTTCTTTTTTTTTTTTTAATGTAATTTTATTTTATTCAATTATTATAAAATTTGTAAAAGAAGAAGCCCATGGAGTGGTGAGCTCAAGTGTAGGAGCAAGCCCAAATGGAGGTACAAGCCCAGAAGGAAAAGATAGAGGCCCACCTGATATTTATTTCTAGTATAGGTTTACTAGAATAATATTAGGCTGTAATATAGGCCCATAGCAATCCAATTTACTTTTATTTAATTATGCTTTATGTTTATTTGCATGTATGAATGTATGATCCAATAGCAATTTCACCTGCCTTATGTATGTGAGCCGTTATAAATTGAATCTAATAACCAAATGGAGTTACTAAGTCACTTAAAAGTGCTTCCCTCATTCAAAACCGACTCGAAGTGGGAATAGGCCAGTTGTAGACCATGCCCTCGCAGGATACACTGGAGTATTGTCATTTTGTATTGGGTTAGAGTATGAGATACTCTAACACTTGAATGGAGGTTTTGACTTAGCGTGGATAGTAGGATTCTCCTGGCTCTAATGTAATTAATGAATTTATCAATTAATTGAATTACATAAAGTAAACAATTAATTAAATAATTTTCCTAAGTAGGAAAATTAAATACATGTATTGTATTAACTTAAGTGTGATTTAATTTTATTTAGGGTAATTAAATTTAGCCAAATGGAATTAAATTACATAGTATATACTTTTTTAATTAAAGTTTATTTATGTAATTATAATCCTAATGGGCTTGGGTTTAATTAACCTAATTAAAACTCAATTAGACAAGGTGTCTATATAAGGGCACACTTAAGCAATAAAACCCTAATTCAACTCTAATTAATTGCTGGAAATTTCAGCCACCAAGTGCAGTGATAAAGTCGGTTTTTGACCTTATCTTTTAGGCAATTTCATGGTTTGAACGGCAAATTTTAGAGTCCTTTGTGTGAATGCATGTTTGGTTTTTGCGTATTTTGTGATTTTTATGTTTTGGTTAGATTTTCATAACTTTTAATATTTTTCGTATTTTTTTAGGGGTGTTTTGGTAATTTTGGATAAAGCATCATTTTTGTGGTCCATGGCTGTGGTGTGGTTATGTTTCTTTATGTTTGTTTTGGACAGGCATTATGACCCGGACCAAAAGTTGGAGCAATGGTGGCGAAGAAGAGTTTGAAGTGCTGAAAAGCAAGGTGGCACGGCGTGCCGCAATGAGGGCACGGCATGCCATTCCAGCCTACCAAGGGACGGATTCCAGTGGATCGGCAGGAAATCATGCCACCCTCATCAGCACGGCGTGCCCCCTCCCCCCAATTCTGCATAGCACGGCGTGCCACATCCACCAGCACGGCGTGCTGAGCTCCGAAATTCTGCTATTGCCCTACTTTCATCTTTTCTGTTTAGTGGTTTTAACCTAGCCGTATAAATAGGTTATTTTCTAAGTTTTTTTGGATCTTTTTCTAGACTTTTAAAGTGTAAAGCATAAACTTGTAGCTTGGTTTTTGGCTTGAACTATTTGTTTCTTTGAGTTTTGAACCATCAATTGGTAGAAGTTTTACATTGAATCTTCCCCTTTTGCGACGTTTTTGGTTGCGGCTTGAGTTCGTCTATAGAGGTACACCCCAAGCATCTTCACACCATCGGAATCCGGTTAATCGGACCAAAAGGGCATAAGTTTTTCTTCTTCTCTTTTGTAATTCGATTAGTTAGTTTTTGATTCCTCAATTGATTATGTTTGGTTGTAAACATTGAATTCATGTCACCTTTCCTGATTAATACAATTGATTGCAATTTAATTTCAATTTTTATTCCTTTTCTTTATGCAATTCCTTTAATGATAATCTAGTCTCATAAGATCTTAATTTATTAAGTTCATATTTGTGGCATTACCTAGATTGACGCCTAGGAAACCATTAGTATTGACGACACTATGGAATTTATGTGCCCCTATTTTCTGAGCTTTAGAATTAGACCGCCTCTAAACAAGGGAAACCGGCTAAAGGCCTAAAAGATCTAGACACGCTAGGTTGAATTATCGAAAGAACATAATTAAGGGTTAATTGTTGAGTTAAATTCATCTATTTTAATTAATTGATAAAGCCATCTCCATTAGCATTCATAGGTCGGTAAACCGCCAATTGATAACCCAAATTCAAGTGCAAAGTAAGCTGGGATAGATCAACTAGGAGTAGGATAATTTAGTTGTTAGCATAATCAAACCCAAAATTAAGTTCCGCCTAGGACACGCAAGGAACCCGAGTTGTTTAGTGTTTGTAGAATATTTTTCTCTGTGGGATCGATACCTGGACCAACCAGAATTATTACTTGTCAACGATAGGTACACTGCCTTAGTGTGCGATTCTCGGGTTAGTTTCACTACTTCGCCTAGGATCCATCAAGTTTTTGGCGCCGTTGCCGGGGAAATTTATTTTTCCTGCATCATTGAACCAAAGGTCTATTTGCTGATCTAGGCATTGTTTATGTGCATATAGTCAAATAATTTTTCTTTTCTGTGGATATTTGTTGCAAATCATTTTTTTTTTATTTTCTGTATGTGTGTGTGCTTTCTAGCTTATGCGAACTCGTTCTCAGCACCCTGAGCTTTTACCTTATAACCCTGAAATTGAACTTTTGTGTAGCAGGAACCGTAGAGCACAACAAGAGCGAATTGTCCAAATGGATCATCAGCAACAGGAGGAAGAGGAGAGACAGCTACGGGAAAGAGTTGAGCAAGAGCGACTCCGGCGAGAGCGGGAGGAGTTTGATAGAAGAAGGGGTGGTGATAGAGACAACATGGTCATGACTGACCTAATGGCTCCACATCGGCCCCAGAATAGATCCGGAGTGCTTATCCCAGCCATTACTGTTAATCACTTTGAGTTGAAGTCCAGCATGATCAATTTGATCCAAGGGAACGGGCTATTCAGTGGCGGAATAAGTGACAACCCCAATGATCATTTAGACCGGTTTCTTATGATGGCCGATACAGTCTGAATCGGTGGGGTGCCCCAAGATGCGGTGCGGTTAAAGTTGTTTCCCTTCTCATTATGCGGGGGAGCAATGGAATGGTACAAGTCCTTGAGACCCGGGTCAGTGACTTCATGGGATCAATTGGAAGAACAATTCTTAGCATATTACTTCCCACCATCAAAGACGGTTCAGTTAAGGAACGAGATCATGGGATTCCGGAAATTTGGGACTGAGACTCTCAATGAAGCATGGCAAAGGTTTCAACGGTTGTTGCGGAACTGTCCCCACCATGACATGTCGCGATTCACTCAGGTAAGCACGTTTTATCATGGTTTGATACCAGCTAACCGTGCCATTATTGATTCTTCTGCAGGTGGAAACATTTTTAAGAAGAATGCTACGCAAGCCGAGGAGTTGATTGCGGAGCTAGCTTGGAAGAGTACCTTGTGGCAGTCGAACACGCCAACAAGGAGTGAGGTTCGGGCTGCGGATTTGGGATGCCAAGATGCAGCTATGGACCATGTGAACAAGAAGCTGGACCTGTTGATGTCCCACCTGAATTTAAATGGGCCACAATACCAGCCGGTGTTGTGTGTATCATGTGGAGCGGAGCATCCTGGTCAAGAATGTGCATTGGGCGATCCATTCGCCCAACAGTCCGAGAATGTAAGTTTTGTGGGAGGAAACCAAAAGTACAACAACTCTAACTCTTACCCACAAAATTTCAATAATAATAACAATTACGGAAGAAGGTATCAACACCCGAACATGTCTTATGGTAATAACCAAAATGTGTTGAGACCTCCTTCCAGATTCCATTATGAGCACCGTGAGCAGGGGTTAGGTAAGGCCCTATTTATTCCTAATGATCAATCCTCTCAGCAACCTCAACAGTCTAAGCAAGATGAGACGGTTTTGTCTTTATTAAAAGACGTCTCGTCCCGGCTTGCTGATAATGAGGCATACTGTAGGGATTTGGGTAAGCAAGTGGCTCAAATGAGTAGGGAGAGGCAGGAAAGACCTCAAGGAGCACTCCCGAGTAGAACTGAAAAAAACCCTAAGGGTAATCAACGGGAGACAGCTCAAGTTATAACCCTACTAAGTGGTAGGCAAGTGGAGGACCGAGTGCAAAACACTGATATTCCATCCCAACCTACTGAGGTAAGTGAAGAGTCGGGAGAGGTAAGCAACCCCGACTCGATTTCTAAACCCAAACCTAGCACAAATGAAAAAGGGAAAATTCCTGAGCCAGTGAGAGCCTATGTGCCTAAACTCCCTTATCCTCAAAGGGAGAAGAAAGATAAACTAGAGCAGAAATATTCCAAATTTCTGGAAATTTTTAAGAAGTTAGAATTTAATATGCCATTGATTAAGGCTCTCCAAGAGATGCCTTCTTATGCTAAATTCTTTAAAGAACTTCTTGCAGGGAAAAGAAAGCTAGGCGAGGACGAAGTGGTGGCTTTAACAGAGGAATGTTCAGCAATTATCACTAACAAACTCCCACCTAAGCTCAAAGATAGGGGCAGTTTCACTATTCCATGCCGGATAGGAAACTTGGAGATTGCCAATGCCCTATGTGACTTGGGTGCAAGTATCAATTTGATGCCTCTGTCGTTTTTCAAGAGACTTGGACTAGGAAACCCAAAGCCGACCAACATGACCCTCCAATTGGCAGATAGATCTCTCATAAGGCCAAAGGGGGTGGTCGAGGACGTGTTAGTAAAGGTGGACAAGTCTATCTTCCCCGCGGACTTCGTGGTAATGGATATGGAGGAAGATAGCTCGGTGCCCCTTCTGCTTGGAAGACCGTTTCTCGCAACCGGTAGGACTTTGATAGATGTCCATGAAGGTAAGATTATTCTTAGGTTGCACAATGAGGAGGTAAGTTTCAACGTCTATAACTCAATGAAATATCCATTAAATGTTGAAAACTGTAATTTTGTGGACTCCTTTTGTCCTATTGATGCTTGTGTGATTAAGAATTTGTGCAGTGAACTAGAGTGCATCATAGGAGAAGGCCTAAGTGAAAGTGAGGCGAACGAAGTGTTAATTGAAGAATGCTCATGGGTGAAGGGACGGTTTGACAAGATGGAGCGTGAAGTCAAGCCGGCACCTAAATCCTCATTGGAGGAAGCTCCATCATTGGAGCTCAAAACCCTTCCCCCTAACCTTAAATATGTTTTTCTGCATCCTCCAAAGGACTTACCAGTTGTAATTTCTTCTTTGTTGACAGGAGAGGAGGAGGACAAGCTGCTAGAGGTGCTGAGGAAGCACAAAGGAGCATTCGGGTGGACAATCAACGACATTAAGGGAATAAGTCCGATGTTTTGCACACATAGAATTTTCCTTGAAGATGAGGTAAAACCGTGTGCATAGCCTCAGCGTCGGTTGAACCCAAATATGAAAGAAGTGGTAAGAACCGAGGGGATAAAACTCCTCGACGCAGGTATCATCTTTCCTATTTCTGATAGTCAGTGAATGAGTCCGGTTCAATGTGTGCCTAAAAAGGGAGGCACGACGGTAGTGAAAAATGATAAAGGGGAACTAATCCCTACTAGAGCTGTCACGGGTTGCCGCATGTGTATTGATTATAGGAAGTTGAATGATGCCACCCGGAAAGATCATTTTCCATTACCGTTTATTGATCAAATGTTAGAGAGGATGGCCAGGCACGAATATTTTTGTACGTTAGATGGGTTATCCGGGTATATGCAAATTCCAGTGGACCCTCTCGATCAAGAGAAAACCACGTTTACGTGTCCATACGGGACATTTGCATATAGGCGGATGCCTTTTGGTTTGTGTAATGCCCCGGCCACCTTTCAAAGATGCATGCTAGCCATTTTTGTTGATATGATTAAGGATTTTATGGAAGTCTTTATGGATGATTTTTCTGTTGTTGGTCATACTTTTGAGTCATGCCTGGGGAATTTGGATCAGGTGCTTCAAAGATGTGAAGACACCAATTTGGCACTTAGTTGGGAGAAGTGTTAATTCATGGTCCGGGATTGCATTGTCTTAGGGCACAAGGTGTCGAGAAAGGGGATCGAGGTCGATCGAGGTCGATCCGGCCAAGATTGAGGTGATTGAGAAACTACCTCCCCCATGTTCGGTTAAGTTAGTTAGGAGCTTTTTGGGACATGCGGGCTTTTATAGGCGTTTTGTCAAAAACTTTTCTAAGATTGCTAAGCCGTTGACTGAGCTACTCCTAAAGGATGCCCCATTTAATTTCAATGATGAGTGTATGTATGCTTTTAATTTGCTTAAGCAGAAATTGATTGAGGCACCGGTCATGGTGAGTCCGGATTGGGAAATTCCCTTTGAACTTATGTGCGATGCAAGTGACATAGCTATTGGGGCATGTTTAGGTCAGAGAGTGAACAAAATTTTTCACCCAATTTACTATGCTAGTAAGACATCAAACGGTGCTCAAATGAATTATACTGTGACTGAGAAAGAATTACTAGCTGTTGTGTTTGCTTTTGATAAGTTCAGGTCTTACTTGGTCTTATCAAAAGTCATTGTGTACACTAACCATGCTGCTCTTAAGTATTTGTTGGCTAAACAGGATGCAAAGCCCAGGTTGATTCGATGGATTCTACTCCTCCAGGAGTTTGATGTGGAGATTGAGGATAAGAAGGGAGTAGAGAACATAGTGGCCGACCATTTGTCAAGACTACCAAGTGAAGGATCGGTACCCTCTCCAGAAGCGGACATTCGTGACACATTCCCCGATGAACAATTGTGTGGGGTAACCTTTATGCCATGGTTTACGGACATCGCAAACTTCAAAGTCCGTAACATTCTTCCACCTAACCTCTCATATGAATAGAGACGTAAATTCTTTCATGATGCTAAGGATTATTTTTGGGATGACCCTTATCTTTTTAGATTATGTGCTGATAATGTGATTAGGCGGTGTGTTGCTTATGAGGAGGTTCCCTCCATTATTGAGATGTGTCATGATAGAGAAGCGGGTGGCCATTTTGGACCCGATAGAACTGTAGGAAAAATTTTATCTAGTGGGTTTTATTGGCCAACCATGAAACAGGATGTCATTAGCTATATTCGGGCCTGTGATGCATGTCAAAGGATGGGAAATATCTCCCAAAAGAACGAAATGCTCCAACAGGGCATCTTAGTGTGTGAACTTTTTGATGTTTGGGGCATAGATTTCATGGGACCCTTCCCAATATCCCACAACAACCAATACATTCTTGTGGAGGTTGAATATGTGTCTAAGTGGGTAGAAGCTGTCGCCTTACCAACCAATGATGCAAGGGTCGTTGTCAAGTTTCTAAAGAAAAACATTCTTACTAGGTTTGGAACCCCAAGGGCTATCATGAGTGATGGGGGTTCCCATTTTTGTAATAGACAATTTGACAATCTTTTGCACAAGTATGGGGTTAAGCATAAGGTAGCAACTCCTTACTATCCTCAGACGAGTGGGCAAGTTGAGGTTTCGAATAGGGAACTAAAACGAATCTTAGAAAAAACGGTAGGTGCATCTAGGAAAGATTGGAGTCTAAGGTTAGACGATGCACTATGGGCATATAGGACTGCGTTTAAGATGCCTATAGGAATGTCCCCTTACCGCTTAGTCTTCGGTAAATCCTGTCATCTACCTATAGAACTAGAGCATAAGGCATATTGGGCTTTAAAATTCCTTAACTTTGATATGCAAGCTGCAGGTGAGCTTCGATTAAGGTAACTCATAGAGTTAGATGAGCTTCGGTTGAGTTCGTATGAGAATGCCAAAATCTACAAGGAGAGGACCAAGAAGTGGCACGACCGGCATGTGATAAAGAAAGGTTTCAATCAAGGGGAGTTGGTGCTCTTGTATAACTCCCAGTTGAAAATATTTTCGAGCAAATTGAGAAGTCGGTGGATGGGGTCGTTTACCGTGCATAAGGTCTATCCCTCCAGGATGGTGGAAATTGAAACCCCGGAGGGAATTCAACAAGTAAACGGGCATCGGTTGAAGCCCTACGTCAACGGAGGAATGAAGGAGGAGAAGCAAGTCTTACTCCTTCGTGATGTGTAATGCGAAATCGTGGACGTAGAAGTCGAGCTATTCCGACTATAAACATAGAAACGAGATACGTGTACTTCCCTTGTACATTAATTTTTTGTGTTAATATATTTTTGTGTGTTTTTATGTGTAGGAATAGGTAACTAAGCAAGTTAATTAAAAGTCTTGATCAAAATGTGGAAAAAAAGTAAAGGTTGGCAGGATTCAGGATGGCACACCATGTCACCATAGGCACGTCGTGCCAAGGTGAGATTAGGGTAGCACATGACGCGCCAGTGTGGCACGCAATCGTGCCAGGCCGCTGTTCTGAAATCACGTGCAAGAGCAATTCAGCATGCCATGACTGACATACCGCACGCTGTGCCAATTATAGGATCTTCAAGACAGCACGACGTGCCAACGTGCTGTTCCAAAAGAGGATTGTGCTAGGGCAGCAGCACGCCGTGCAAAAATTTAGCACGTCGTGCCAAAGAAGGGATTTTTAAAGGAGCACGACGTGTCAACTCAGCACGCCATCGTGCCGGCATGCTGTTTCAAAAGTGAAGTGTTGCAAGAGCGAGCCGCACGCCGTGCCAAAATGTAGCACGCCGTGCCGTTGATAGAGTTTTCAAGACATCACGACGTGCCGAGCCAGCACACGGTCGTGCCCTCACGCTGTTTCCAGGTAAGTTTCAATGCTCTGCTCAGCACGCCATGCTGTTTGTTTGGCACGGCGTGCCGAGCGTTTAAATTTCGAATTTTTAGGTCAAAAATCACCCGCTTATATAAACCCTTCTCTTCTTTTTCCTTCTAAACCGCCCATCTTATTTTCTTCTTCTTCTTCTTCTTCTTCTTCTTTCTCACTCACTTTCTCTCTCTGCACTTTCTCTCTCTAGAACCAACCCTCACCTTCTCCCTCTCTACCCTTATTCTTCTTTCCCTTCTCATTTTCTTCCTCTTAACTTCTCTTCAACTCTTATTTTGACCTAGGATTTTATTTTGCATCATTTTCCTTGCAACCAGGTATGAATTCATGCTTTGCTCTTCCTTTACTCTTTTTATTGTTTGTTCTTTTTCTCACTTTGATTTTGGTTGATTGACTGCTTAATAGGGTGATTGTATTGCATTCTTTTTCTTTATATTTAGTGGTTTGTATTTATGACAGTAGGGTTTCTTTGGATTTGATTTCTTTTGTTTTTGATTTTTGTTGTGTTTTTATGGTTGTGCATTAGTAAGATGAAGAAGAAAACTGTAGGTGATCAGAGACACGGTTCTTCACGATGGCCCATAGACCCGTCACTGGAACCGGTGCCAAGCGAAGAATTACCTCCCGAACAGCAGACGGCCCCTTTAACTAGCCTCTCCAGGAAGTATAAATGCCCCTTCCCTCTTCTTTCGGATGATGAAGGTAAACGATACAAAACTCTGTTTCCATTAGAAACTACCCCCTTTTCGAACCTTCGATTGGGAATTTTTGTTTGTGCAAGATAGGTCAGAGGCTGTACGTGCTAAATTAACTAGTCTAGGATGGTATGAGTTTGTGAGTCTAATCCACCTGTCTTTAGGGAGTTGAACCTCGAATTCTACTCCACCTTAAGCTTCAAAACAAACCCTGATACCGGCCTTAGAAGCATGACCTTCCACCTATTTGGTGCTGAACACTCTTTAGATATTGAGGGTCTTAAGGCTTGTATAGGAATAGAGGGGAATAGTTACAAATGGCCGGAGAATATGGATGCCAAGAAATTTTGGCGTATGGTAGGACAAGGGGTATACCAACCTAGGTTTGCTAAAACTTCCCAAATTCATGACCCTATCTTGCAATTAATCCACAAATTTGTGTGTTTTAATTTTTCGGGCAAAACTGAAAGCAGCCGAGTCAATGCATTTGAACTTTTAATACTGTGGCATGTGCATAATGATGTTAAGGTGCACATGGGCTTCTTCGTCATGGAAGCCCTATACAACCACCATAACAGATCTAAGTCAGAACTAGGGTTAGGACATATTGTAACTTGTATTGCGTGCTTCTTTCGTAGTAATACTTGTTATAAGAACCTCGATAGCATCCTTCCCAAGAAGCTTTCAAGGGGAATTTTGTCTTGCTCCCATGTCATGGCAGCTACAGGTACTTCAAGTGCGGGAGGTTCGAGTAAGGGAATGGCTCCTATGGACGTAGATGATGAGGACGAGAGTGAGGAAGCTGAGGATAACGAGGAGGATGAGGAGAATGTTTCAGTGGGCCTGGATTTTATGGGGCGGATCAAAGGACGGTTGGATGGTATAATTGAACAATTGGAGGGTTTAACTGTCCATCAGCTTTTGCTTGAGGAGCGGATGAACGCGCTCCTTGATAGGCAAGCAGCTCAGCTCGCCAATGTCGAGGCGTTCGCCTCTCGTTTTTGTACTGCCCAAGGGTGGCTGTATCCGCCGCCGCCACCACCAGCCCCCGATATGTGAGGTAACCCTTTTCCTTTCCCGCTTTATTTTGCTCCTTCTTCCATTGCACTTTTGGAAGTAAGTGCAATCTAAGTGTGGGGTGGGTAAAGGGATTTCTCCCTTTCTTTTACTTCTTTTTTCATTGCACTTTTTGATTGTTTGTTTCATATGTTTGTTTATGTTTTTGCATATTTGGATGTTCTGCGTTGGTTTTTGGTTAGATTTAGGCTTTAGCTTTTAATGCATGTGGAGTTGGTTTTGGTTTGTTTTTGGTTTGATAGTGTTTTTAGGTTGTTTATATGTCAATTGTAGTTTGAATAACATTGCTTAATCTACCCTCGAAACTAAGTCTCTGTGCTTGGATTGGTAGCAATTGGCTAGGGATACTAGGAGTTGATTGCAAGTCATTAGCTTTTTTGTGCGTGATTTGTGATTCTTGATGGTAACCATTGGTTAGATTTGTCATTAAGGTTGCATTAGGGAATTAACCCTCTACCTCTACTTGCATGATCGAGCTAGGATTACGCCTTGGAACATTGGTTGAGTCACACGACCTAGCATACAACCCCTAGTACACTTGTGAGAATTTGAGCCTTTGGAACCATTTCACATTGGTTCTATTTCTTTGTGAGGATAAAAACAATCATGGCACACTAGATCGTAGAACCCGGTGTCATTTTGCACTTGGCATCGAGAGCTTAATATGTGGAGACCCTTCGGATTAACCCTTTGACTTAAATAAGCCTAACCCTAACTACTAATTTATCCCTTAGCTCGCCCAAAGCCACTAAATTAACCTTTTTAACTTAAAAAACCTTCACCAAGCCAAATCTATCATCCTAACTTTTTACCATTAACTTTAATTTTCCTTTCTTACCCTCCTCTCCTAAATCAAGTAATTGGCTAAGTTGTTCATTCATTTGGGGGTCAATCACCATTTGCATTTCAACTCTTTCACATCTAGTCCTACGGAAAAATTGTGTTAAAAAAAATAAAAAAAAAGAAAAAAAAGAAAAAAAAAGAAAAAATATATAGTAAAGCAAAAACTCTTAGGACTAGTTTTGAGTTGAAAATTGCATGAACCGTCTTTAGTACTTAGTCAATTTGCATATATCACTTGACTTGTAGGAGTTGTATACCTAAAATTTCCCTTTTATCAAACCTACCCTAAGCCGTAACATTACAAGCCTCAGGTTCTCTAATTTTGCTCCTTGACCAATGACTTCACCGGGATTGCCATGAGTTCGCTATGTGATGTGTGCCATTGTTTGTTTTTGTGTGCTCATCCGCCTCGCCTTGAACTCGAGCGTTAGAGTGACATCTTGTGAGGTGCTTTGTGGTCGTATAAACTCTGTTTGTTCCTCGCCCTTTGACTAGCTAAATTTTGTTGGGTTGGGGTATTGAGTGGTTTTGAACCTGGTGCGCCTAGTGTCATTTCGAAAGTGATGCTTTACCTTCTTGAGTTTATGAATTTCGTACGGTTAAACCCTTAGTTGGATTTGCAAGTAAAAGCGAGCAAGTTTACTCCTTTGTCTTTAGTTTATTTGCTTGAGGACAAGCAAGACTTTAAGTGTCAGGTGGTTGATAAGGTCGGTTTTTGACCTTATCTTTTAGGCAATTTCGTGGTTTGAACGGCAAATTTTAGAGTCCTTTGTGTGAATGCTTGTTTGGTTTTTACGTATTTTGTGATTTTTATGTTTTGGTTAGATTTTCATAACTTTTAATATTTTTCGTATTTTTTTAGGGGTGTTTTTGTAATTTTGGATAAAACGTCATTTTTATGGTCTATGGCTGTGGTGCGGTTATGTTTCTTTATGTTTGTTTTGTACAGGCATTATGACCCGGACCGAAAGTTGGAGCAACGGCGGCAAAGAAGAGTTTGAAGTGCTGAAAAGCAAGGTGGCACGGCGTGCCGCAATGAGGGCATGGCGTGCCATTCCAGCCTGCCAAGGGACGGATTCCAGTGGATCGGCACGAAATCGTGCCACCCTCATCAGCACGGCATGCCCCCCCAATTCTGCACAGCACGGAGTGCCACATCCACCAGCATGGCGTGCTGAGCTCCGAAATTCTGCTGTTGCCCTACTTTCATCTTTTCTGTTTAGTGGTTTTAACCTAGCCGTATAAATAGGTTATTTTCTAAGTTTTTTGGATCTTTTTCCAGACTTTTAAAGTGTAAAGCATAAACTTATAGCTAGGTTTTTGGCTTGAACTATTTGTTTCTTTGAGTTTTGAACCATCAATTGGTAGAAGTTTTACATTGAGTCTTCCCCTTTTGCGACGTTCTTGGTTGCGGCTTGAGTTCATCTATAGAGGTACACCCCAAGCATCTTCACACTGTCGGAATCCTGTTAATCGGACCAAAAGGGCATAAGTTTTTCTTCTTCTCTTTTGTAATTCGATTAGTTAGTTTTTGATTCCTCAATTGATTATGTTTAGTTGTAAACATTGAATTCGTGTCACCTTTCTTGATTAATACAATTGATTGCAATTTAATTTCAATTGTTATTCCTTTTCTTTATGCAATTCCTTTAATGATAATCTAGTCTCATAAGATCTTAATTTATTAAGTTCATATTTGTGGCATTACCTGACGCCTAGGAAACCATTAGTATTGACGACACTGTGGAATTTACGTGCCCTTATTTTCTGAGCTTTAGAATTAGACCGCCTCTAAACAAGGGAAACCGGCTTAAGGCCTAAAAGATCTAGACACGCTAGGTTGAATTATCGAAAGAACATAATTAAGGGTTAATTGTTGAGTTAAATTCATCTATTTTAATTAATTGATAAAGCCATCTCCATTAGCATTCATAGGTCGGTAAACCGTCAATTGATAACCCAAATTCAAGTGCAAAGTAAGCTGGGATAGATCAACTAGGAGTAGGATAATTTAGTTGTTAGCATAATCAAACCCAAAATTAAGTTCCGCCTAGGACACGCAAGGAACCCGAGTAGTTTAGTGTTTGCAGAATATTTTTCTCTGTGGGATCGATACCTGGACCAACGAGAATTATTACTTGTCAACGATAGGTATACTGCCTTAGTGTGCGATTCTAGGGTTAGTTTCACTACTTCGCCTAGGATCCATCATGCAGCCCCAAAACAGCCGAAAATCCCAGCATTAAACCTCCATTCCTTCGCGTCTTCGGCTAGCACCGGTTCCCGCTCAATAGTTGGTTGTGCACCGGACTTTGGAGATCGCAGTTTCAAGAAACGATTCTGCAGCAGTCTCTAGAAGAGACGAATCCGGTGAGTTAATCTCTCTTGATTCAAATTGATTTTATTCTAATCAATGGTAATTGGACAGATAGGTGGATTCTAGGAAATTTTAAACGGTGTATTTTTCGCTGCGCCACGTTATTTTTCCAATTACGAATCCCAACAGTGGTATCAGAGCCTAGGTTTTGTCTATTAGATTGGTTGGAATTGGTTCTTAAAAGCGTTCTTGAAGAAAGAATGGGTTTCAAGTTTGTGATTTTAGGGTTTTACTTAATTGGTTTTGTTTTTGGATAAACCCTAGAATTGTTGGACTGGGGTTTTTGATTATTTTTCCCCAATTGTTTTACATCTAAAATTGTTTTGTATATTAATTATATATATATATTTTTTTTTGCTGGAAACATTTTTTTGTTTAGGATTGAAAAAAAAAAATTATTGTTTGGGCAAAAGATGGAATCGCAGAATTGTGATTCCATCTGCTGTAGCGGTAGGCTGTCGCGCAGCGGCACTGCTGCCCCGCCGGGACAGCGGCGATGCGCGCGGGTTTTCGGTCCTGTTTTGGATTTTGCGGGTATTTTTTTTTATCTCGGACCCTAATGCAAATTAAATTAAATTTTTTTAAATTAATTTGTATTTAAATTATTTTATTTTGTTGGCATGCATATTTAATTTAATTGTTTGCATATTAAATTGGATATGGACTTTGTGAAATTGGCCCAATAAACCGTGACACCGGTTAAAATTGGGAGAGCTAAATTTTAAATTTATGACAACCCAAATTCGAGTAGGAGCAAAATTGTTAATTTTACATTTATGGATGTTATCCATTGGGCCTTTATGGGCCTTAGTCACATTTGTTAAAATTGGCGATTTCAGCCTAAGTAACTCGGCTTAACATTTAGATTTATAATTTGGAATGCCATGATCATGCATCATATTGGTATGTATATGCACGACAGGTACTTTGTTTGAAATGTTATGTTGAGTTCTATGGGCCCTAAATTATTATCGGTTGTAATTTAATTTTGGGAAATATGGCTTGCGTGCCATTTTTTTATTTTGATGTAATTTTAGAATAGATTTTATTTTACAAAATTATTGTAATTGCATCAAGTATGGAGGAAGGCCCAAATGGAGAAAGCCCATGGTGAGAGCCCAAGAAGGATTGCAGTCCGGCTCATGAAGAATTAGATAGGACATCTAGTTTTTCATTAGGTTGTAATTAAAGGCCCATAGGATCTTATTTATTTTAAATTAAGTATGCTATTGCATTTGTCATATAATATGGATGTATGGATCACCAAATTATTACCCGCGTTTATGCATGCTAAGCTGTATCACTTAATTATAATAAGGAAATTAAAATATTGAGTCGCTTAAAAGTGCTTCCCACATTCACACCTCTTCCTCCCATTGATGCTGCAATGTGCGCCATGCCCTAGCTGGGTATATTGTAGTATTCGGTGGGCCGTCGAGGATTAAGATACTTGGTATGGTTAACATGTGAATGGTGGTTTGACTCAACATGGGTAGCATTAGCTCAGAGCGGGCCCTAAGCACAGATGGGTAAAGTGTCAATAAGCCCATCAAACTAAGAGTCCTTTGTGGAAGGATTGGATAGGTTGTCCTACCAAACGAATCAATGGTTGGTTAGCGAGCCCTAGTTCGGCCAGTCATTGATAAGTTATGGATCTTGGTCAAGTCAGCCAATTAACAACACCAACAAACAAATTAAAATCGGATTATTAATTTGAATTGGCTTAAAAGTCCTTTATCTCTAACTCAAGCAATGATTTCTTCCATGTAGATAATCCCATTTCAGTTAAGCAATTTAAATGGCTGCAACAAACAACAACTCACTCTCACTTAGGTCACTCTTGGAGAAGGAGAAGCTTTTGGGGACTAACTTCCTGGACTGGGCTAGGAACTTACAAATAGTTCTTAGACAAGAGTCCAAGGAGTATGTACTGAATGCTCCTTTACCAGCTAGCCCTCCGGTAGGTCGAGGCATCACCACGGCGATGGTGGAGCAGTACGATCAGCATGTGAGGGATGACAGAGGTCTTGTGCCTCATGCTGGGTACCATGGCTTCTGATCTTCAGAAGTAGTTTATGGACGAGCATGCTTATGAGATGATGGATCAACTTAAAAAGATGTTCCAAGATCAGGCTCGTCAGGAACGTTACCTGACAACTAAGGCACTTTGCACTGCTGTGATGGCAGCTGGGACTTCTGTTAGCACTCATGTGCTAAAGTTGAAGGGGTACATTGATACACTTGCCCACCTCGGCTGGCCAGTTCCGCAGGACTTGGCAATAGACATTATTCTCGGGTCACTTCCTGAGTCTTACAACCAGTTTATCATGAATTACCATATGCAAAGGTTGGATAAATCGGTTGTTGAGCTGCATGGCATGCTCAAGCTTGCTGAGCAGTCTCTTAAGAAGACTCCTGAAGTATTGCTGGTGAACAAGGGCAATACATCCATTGCTAAGGGAAAGGCCAAATCTAAGGCCAAGGCTAAGGCCCAAAAGGCTAAGGCTAAGGGCAAAAAGGTGGTGGCCCAACCTAAAGCAAGGATTGCTTCTCCTGACGATGTCTGCCATGAGTGTCATGAGAAAGGGCACTGGAAGAGCTCATGTCCAAAGCTAAGGGAGCAACTGAAGGGCAAAACTGCTGCTTCAGGTATTTATGTTGTTGAGATTAATCTGGCTATTTCTACATCTTGGGTCTTGGACACTGGATGTGGATCTCACATTTGTTCAAATGTGCAGGGTCTAAGAAATAGGAGATTATTAGGATCTGGAGAAGTAGATCTTCGAGTCGGAAATGGTGCTCTGGTTGAGGCCATGGAGATCGAAGATTATTTCTTAGAGATGCCTAGTGGACTTGTTTTGGAACTAAGAAACTGTTATTTTGTACCTGCGATGCGCAGGAATATTAATTCTGTTTCTTTGTTGGATATTTCTGGTTTCGTATTTAATATTGGACATGGTAGAATTTCTATGCAATGTGGCAATATTATTTATGGAACAACATTTCTTGAAAATAGCTTATATATCCTTGATCTAAAACGTGAAAGTTCAATCTATAACATAAATACCAAAGGATTAAACAAAATGAAATTAATCCTACTTACATCTGGCATTGTCGACTTGGCCATATAAATGAGAAGCGCATAGCTAGGCTTCACTCTAGTGGAGTGCTAGGGTCATTTGACATCCAGTCTTATGACACATGCGAATCTTGTTTGAGAGGCAAGATGACAAAGGCGCCTTTTAGCAAGACGGCTGAAAGGGCCTCAGAGCCATTGGAGCTAATACATTCCGATGTATGTGGCCCAATGAGCACTAGTGCTAGATCTGGTTTTCTGTACTTCGTCACCTTCACGAATGACTTCAGCAGATACGGTTACGTGTATCTGATGAAGCATAAGTCTGAGACTCTCCAAAGGTTCAAGGACTTTAAGAATGAAGTAGAAAACCAACTTGGCAAGAAAATAAAAGCACTTCGGTCTGACCGAGGGGGTGAATATTTGAGCTAAGATTTTGACTCGTTTTTGAAAGAGTGTGGGATCGTATCCCAACTCACTCCTCCCGATACACCCCAGTGGAATGGAGTGTCAGAAAGGAGGAATAGGACCTTGCTTGACGTGATCCGCTCGATGATGAGTCATGCTACACTCCCTGTCTCCTTTTGGGGATATGCTTTAGAGACAGCTGCTTACATTCTTAATAATACACCAAGCAAGGCAGTTGAGGGAACACCATATGAACTATGGAAGGGCCGAAAGCCCAATGTTTCCTTCTTGAAGATTTGGGACTGTGATGCACATGTTAAGAAATTGACAAGTGGCAAACTTGAGTCCAAATATGTCAAGTGCCAGTTTGTGGGTTACCCTAAGGAAACTAAGGGTTATTACTTCTACGATCCGGCCGAAAACAAAGTTTTCATAGCCAGAAATGCAGTCTTCTTGGAGAAGGAATTCCTTTCCAAGAGAGACAGTGGGAGTAATGTTGAACTTTCAGAAGTTCAAGACTCACAAACTCCTGCAGTTACTGCTAAGGATGCTTCGGGAACCGATTTGACTACTCAAGAAATTGAAGAACCAGAACCGGTTGCACAGGACCTTAAAAGGATTGGTAGGACATGTCATCAGCCAGAGAGGTACGGCTTTCTCATGACTGATGATGGGGACCTTATGGTCATTGACCAAGAAGAGCCCAAGACCTATCAGGAGGCTGTTGGAAGCCCACACTCAGATCAATGGCGTAAAGCCATGGAGGCTGAGATGCAATCTATGCACGATAACTAAGTATGGAACTTGGTGGATCCACCTCCGGGTGCTAAGGTGATAGGTTGCAAGTGGTGTTTCAAGTTAAAGGCCTTGTGTGTATAAGATGGTTAGTGGGAGCATTTCCATCGTCCTAGTGCTGTATGTTGACGACATCCTTATCATTGGAAGTGACATACCAACACTGCAAGGGGTTAAGCAGTGGTTGAGTAGGTGCTTCGCAATGAAGGACTTCGGTGAAGCTGAGACGATCTTAGGGATCAGGATCTACAGAGATAGATCCAATCGGCTTCAAGGCCTAAGTCAGGTCACGTACATTGACAATGTTCTGAAAAGATTCAGCATGGACAAGGAAAAGAAAGGATTCTTTCCTAAGCGCCATGGGTTGAAGCTGAGTAAGAAAGATGGTCCTAAAACAAAGAAGGACCGGGAGAACATGAAAAGATCCCTTATGCATCTGCTATTGGATCTATCATGTACTCCATGTTATGTACGAGGCCTGATGTCGTGTTTACACTAAGTATGACTAGTCGGCACCAGTCGGACCTGTGAGGTACATTGGAAGGCAGTCAAGGCAATCCTAAAGTACCTTAATCGGACTAAGGATGCTTTCTTAGTGTATGGAGGTCAAGATGAGCTGGTAGTGTCAGGTTACACTGATGCAAGCTTTGCGGCCGATGAGGATGAGAACCAGTCACAGTCTGGTTATGTTTTTCTCCTGAATGGCAGTGCCATTAGTTGAAGGTCCTTAAAGCAGGCCACCATTGCTGACTCTACGATGGAAGCTGAGTACATAGTTGCGTACGAAGCTCAAAGGAAGCCGTTTGGATCAAGAAATTCATAACTGAGTTGGGAGTAGTACCCACTATCCTAGACCCAGTTAATGTTTTTGTGACAGCAACAGGGCCATCACACAAGCTAAGGAGCCCCAGTCACACAAGAGATCCAAACATGTACTCAGAAAGGTTCACCTCATTCGAAAGATCGTGAACAGAGGTGACATATCATTGCAGAGGGTTGACACCAAGAATAATGTCGCTAATCCATTGACCAAAGTGCTGCTGCAGACACAGCACGACGGTCATACCAGATCTATAGGAATTAGGGCAATGCCCACTTGGAACTAGTGCAAGTGGGAGATTGTTGGTGTGCCCTAGTTCTTAAGGCATTGGATTCTTGTATTTTGTATTATACATTAAGACTCATTGTATGAATACATTATTTGTGTCACATTAATAAAGGCAATTAATCTATTTCATTTATATCTTATGCTATAATATGAATGGAGTATCCATTGATTGATAATCATAAAACCTATCCCAGGTCTGTTCTAATCGTGGGAACAAATAGAACCACAGACTTGTATATTCGATGACTGTATGGTAGTTCTTAACTAGCCATAGTACTTGTATAGTCAGTCATGAATATAGGTACATGTCATTGACATGGGACTGGATCGATCCGCGTAAGAAAGCCACATGGTTGTCATGTCATAGGTCTTTCTTGAGTAGGTCTCTTTTGTCCTCAGACCAGATTTTATTATAATATCAATATGGAATCCGGTTCACTTTGACATACGCCTAACATGTCTGTAAAAGGATGCTAAATACGGGTATGATTGGGTGGACCAATGAACATGTTGATATTGATGATGAAGTGATGGAATTGCCACTCGGGTAACACCGAGATGATATCATTGGCCACTTGATGAGTGGGACTGATAAGTGTATGGCCATACCCAAATAAGTTGGTTGCTTATTTGATTAATCAGTCAACTCAAGATCAAGAAATATAATTAACAACAGAAGAGGATGACGAACACCATGCCTCTTGTTTATTCATATCGATATCGTTAGGCAAAGGACACTATGAGATTACTACCAGGTGAGTGTCTTCTAAAGACTGCTGCATCTCTGTCTTAATTAGGGGCTGTAATGGTTTGCTAGAACCCACTTACAGTCTATGGACCTTGGGCCTACTGCCAACATAAAGACAGACCCATAGGATCGTGCACATAGATCAACTGAGCTGGAACTTATAGAAATTGTACATGTAATGTACATTGGAAGGAATGTGTTAATTAATTAGTTGACATTCGGTGTCAAGGTAATTAATTGACATTGGGTTGAATTTAATTTAATTAATAAGTTTACATAATGTAATTAATTAATTTATCAATTAATTGAATTACATAAAGTAAACAATTAATTAAATAATTTTCCTAAGTAGGAAAATTAAATACATGTATTGTATTAACTTAAGTGTGATTTAATTTTATTTAGGGGTAATTAAATTTAGCCAAATGGAATTAAATTACATAGTATATACTTTTTTAATTAAAGTTTATTTATGTAATTATAATCCTAGTGGGCTTGGGTTTTGATTAACCTAATTAAAACCCAATTAGACAAGGTGTTTATATAAGGGCACACTTAAGCAATAAAACCCTAATTCAACTCTAATTAATTGCTCGAAATTTCAGCCACCAAGTGCAGCCCCAAAACAGCCGAAAATCCCAGCATTAAACCTCCATTCCTTCATGTCTTCGGCTAGCACCGGTTCCCGCTCAATAGTTGGTCGTGCACCGGACTTTGGAGATCGCAGTTTCAAGAAACGATTCTGCAGCAGTCTCTGGAAGAGACGAATCCGTTGAGTTAATCTCTCTTGATTCAAATTGATTTTATTCTAATCAATGGTAATTGGACACGATAGGTGGATTCTAGGAAATTTTAAACGGTGTATTTTCCGCTGCGCCACGTTATTTTTCCAATGACGAATCCCAACAATGTTAACCTTACTGTTTCAACATCCTGGGTATTGGATACTGGATGTGCTTCTCACATTTGTTACAATGTGCAGGGACTTAAGAACAGAAGGTCACTGGGGTCGGGAGAGGTGGACTTGCAGGTCGGGAATGGAGCAAGGGTTGCTGCCATAGAGATCGGCAAATACCACCTTATGATGCCCAGTGGATTGGTTTTAATTTTGGAACATTGTTACTTTGTACCTGCTATGTGCAGGAATATTATTTCTTTATCAATGTTGGATATTTCTGGATTTAATTTCACTATTTCTAATGGTAGAATTTCAATATCTAGAGAGGGATTATTTTATGGAGATGCTCTATTAAATAATGGCCTATATATCCTGGACTTAAATGAAACCAATCATGTTTATAACATAAACACTAAAAGGGTTAAGCCTAACGAACTTAATCCTGTCTACCTATGGCATTGTCGTCTCGGCCACGTAAACGAGAAGCGCATTGCTAGACTTCACAAAGCTGGAGTCCTAGGGTCATTTGACTTGGAATCAATTGATACATGCAAATCATGTTTACAAGGCAAGATGACAAAGGCGCCTTTTAGCAAGAAGGCTGAAAGGGCCACTGGCTTATTGGACCTAATACATTCAGATGTATGTGGACCTATGAGCGCGACGACCAGAGGTGGGCATCTGTACTTCGTCACGTTCACGGACGATTTCAGCAGATATGGCTATGTCTATCTGATGAAACACAAGTCCGAGACCCTTGATAGGTTCAAGGAATTTAGGAACGAGGTACAGAACCAGCTAGGTAGGAATATCAAAACCCTTCGGTCGGACCGAGGCGGTGAGTATATGACCTAGAGTTTGACTCATACTTGAGAGAGCATGGAATAGTTCCACAGCTCACTCCTCCCGGAACACCACAATGGAATGGGGTGTCCGAACGGAGGAATAGGACCCTGTTGGACATGGTCCGCTCAATGATGAGTCAAGCCTCTCTCCCAATTAGTTTCTGGGGACACGCCCTCGAGACAACAACTCTTATCTTAAATAATACTCTGACTAAGGCAGTGGAAAAGACCCCGTATCAGATATGGATGGGCAAAGAGCCCAATGTGTCTTTCCTAAGGATTTGGGGATGCGAAGCACATGTCAAGAGATTGACTAGTGGCAAGCTGGAGCCCAAAACCGATAAATGTCTATTTATGGGCTACCCTAGGGAAACCAAAGGGTATTACTTCTACAACCCCGCCGAGAACAAGGTGTTCGTGGCAAGGAAGGGGGTCTTTCTAGAAAAGGAGTTCCTTTCCAAGAAAGATAGTGGGAGCAATGTTGAACTCAGGGAAGTTCAAGGTCCACAAGCTCCTGAAGAGGATAACTTGGAGGCCCAGGTGGAGCTTCCACAAGTGGAAGCACCGACCCAGGCCACACGAGTACCTAGAAGGTCTGGTAGGGATCGTTGGGAACCAGAGAGGTATGGTTTCCTCGTCACCGATGATCAGACACTTCTCATCTGGGATGAGGAAGAACCCAAGGCTATGGCTAGTCCACAGTCTGCGAATTGGCGTAAAGCCATGGAGGCGGAAATGCAATCTATGTACGATAACCAAGTTTGGAACTTGGTTGATCCACCTCTGGGTGCTAAGGTAATAGGTTGCAAGTGGTGCTATAAGCTAAAAGCTGATAATATCTTCAAGGGGCGTCTGGTTGCAAAAGGTTTTAGACAAGTCCATGGAATAGACTATGATGAAACTTTCTCACCAGTAGCCATGCTCAAATCCATCAGGATACTAGTGGCCATAGCCGCATGGTATGACTATGAGGCATGGCAGATGGATGTCAAAACCGCTTTCCTTAATGGAAAGCTACTCGAGGATGTGTACATGACACAACCTGAGGGTTTTGTCGATCCAAAGTATCCAGGAAGGGTATGCAAACTTAAAAGGTCCATTTATGGACTGAAGCAAGCATCCCGAAGTTGGAATCTAAGATTCAATGAGGCCATAAAGGAATATGGCTTCATACAGAATCAAGATGAGCCTTGTGTGTATAAGAGGACTAGTGGGAGCATTGTCACATTCTTGGTACTTTACGTAGACGACATCCTTCTCATTGGAAGCGACATACCTACACTGCAAGGCGTAAAGCAGTGGCTAAGTAAGTGCTTCGCAATGAAGGACTTAGGCGAAGCTGAAATGATACTAGGGTTCAGGATCTACAGGGATAGATCAAATCGGCTTGTGGGCCTAAGTCAGGCCTCGTACATAGACAAAGTTCTGAAAAGGTTCAGCATGGACCGGGCCAAGAAAGGTTTCTTGCCAATGGGCCATGGGCTGAAACTTAGTAAGAAACACTGTCCTAAAACAAGGGAGGACAGGGAGAACATGAAATTGGTTCCATATGCTTCGGCTATAGGATCAATTATGTACTCCATGTTATGTACGAGACCTGATGTTGCCTTTGCACTGAGTATGACGAGCCGATACCAGCAAGATCCCGGGGAGGATCACTGGAAATCTGTCAAGGCAATCCTCAAGTACCTTAACCGGACTAAGGATAGCTTCTTAGTGTATGGTGGTCAGGAAGTGCTATCAGTTACTGGGTAAATTGATGCGAGCTTCCAGACCGGCCAGGATGAGTACCAGTCGCAGTCTGGGTATGTATTTTTGCTGAATGGTGGTGCTGTAAGCCGGAGGAGCTCAAAGCAGCCAACCATTGCGGACTCTACAACAGAAGCTAAGTACATCACTGCGTGTGATGCGGCTAAGGAAGCTGTGTGGATGAAGAAGTTTATCACTGAGTTGGGAGTAGTGCCAACTATCCAGGACCTAGTTGATATCTTCTGTGACAACAATGGGGCTGTTGCACAAGCTAAGGAGCCTCGGTCACACAAAGCACATGCTTAGAAAGTTTCACCTCATATGAGAGATCGCGGAGAGGTGACATTGCATTGCACAGAGTGGACACCGATGATAATGTCGCAGATCCATTGACCAAGGCGCTGGCCCAGCCCAAGCACGAGGGTCATACTAGATCTATAGGGATTAGGCCCATGCCTAGTTGGAACTAGTGCAAGTGGGAGATTGTTGGAAATGCCCTAGTCCCGAGGCATTGGTCCTTACATTTGTATCATACATTAATTGGATTTATGTATTATACTTATTTGTGTTATTAATAAAGGCATTAATTCATTTATTATATTTATCTTGTGCAATATATTAAATAAAGTATCCAATGGACATATCCATATCCATGATGACTAGTGTCATGCACTCGTCAGTAAGACCATGGATAGGGTAAACGATATGACCATAAATAGATCTGTATTCTGTTCCAGTTATGGGAATGAATGGAACAAGAGACTATCATTAACCTGGTTATATGGCGGTGTCTTACCGGTCATTGGACATGGAATGTCAACCAAGTTAATGGGTACATGCATAAGGGGGCATGGTACTGGATAGATCCACTAAACGAGTAATCCACATGGTATAGTATCACAAGTGATTCTCGTGTAGTACTTGTATGGATCCTTTGACTTGACCATATGATGGTGTTACATGTGAGGTCGCATACTTAGGGGTACGCCTAAAGGGCCTGTAATAGGGTGCCAAGTATGGGTACTTTCGGGTATGTCACTTAGCATAGTAATGCTATGGATATACAGAAGGGATTTGTCACTCAGTAGCCCACTAGGAAGATATCACCAGCCTCTTGATGAATGTAACTGATAAGAGTGTGGCCACACCCAAACAGGTGGGAACTTGTTTGTGAGCTTCAGTGCATTTGGGATCAAGTTAATGTCCGACACAAAAGAGGGTGATCAATCCATGCCTCTGTGTTAGACACCGATATCAATGACATGGGATGTACAAGTTTAAACTACAGGGTTATGATAACAGTTAGACTGCCATCTCCATCTTAATTGGGGGCTGCAGTGGCTTGCAAGAGCCCAACTGCAGTCTGCGGGCCAAAGGCCCGCTGCCAACATAAAGATGGGCCCACGGGATGGTACACATAGAATGACTGAACACAGACTTAAGGAATCACATGTATACTTGGAGTATACGCGATGGAGAGAGAGGTGTATGTATATCAATTATATTATAAAGATCAATTGGATTGATCCTAATAATAAAATTAATATATTCAATTGGCTCTTCATAATTAATTGGATTAATTATGAGATTATTTCCTAGGTGGAAATATTCATATGTATAGGTTTACATATGATTTTATTTTGTGAAGATTTAATTTTAATTTGATGGATTAAATTAATTGGTCAAACTAATTTTAATTTAAATGTAAATAATATATTACTTGGTGTAATATATTAAATACATGGGTATATTAAAATTAGGCTTGAAATTAATTTAAACCAGAATAATTAAAATTAGATTGGGCCTAAATTAAAAGAAGGAAGCCCGCACAGAATGAAAGGAGCCAAGCTGGGCGGCCTAAATTCCCCTAGGGGAATTCGGCCACCCTAGATATAAAACCTAGGGTTAAAAATTTCGGCTACCACTACACATTGAGCCACCTTTGCCGAAATTTGATAGCCCCTTCTCTCACCATTGTTTCGCTTTTCCAACGCTAGTACGGGTTGTGTTCGTTAGGCATTCGTGTAAGAAAACGAGGAGGGAATGTAATTTGATTTCTACAGTCTTCATCCATCTCTTGAAAGAGATATTTCGGGTAAGAATTTAATCTCTTTATATTTCAATTTTAAGTTTTACAATTTCCACTTCAATTGCTCCTGGGACTGGATTTGAGGAAATCATCGCGTTTTTCCGCTTTTATCGGGTGATTTCCGGTGAAAAATCCCAACAATTTCATATGCATTTGATAAATGTTATTGAATCATACACGTGATTCTATTTTCTTATGTGGTGCTTTTTAATATAGGTTGTTATTATCTAGTTGATGCTGGATATAAGAATTGTGAAAGCTTTCTTGCTCCATATAGAGGGTAGCGGTACCATTTACATGAATGGAAAAATCCACCAACTAAGAAGGAGGAATTATTTAACATGAGGCATGCTTCTGCAAGGAATGTTATTGAAAGGACTTTTGGGTAGCTAAAAATAAGATGGGGTATACTAAGAAATCCATCTTATTATTCAGTTGAAACCCACACTGATATAATATTAGCATGTTGTTATCTTCACAACTTCATAAGACAACAAATGAGTTATGAACCAATTGAAGAAGAATTGAATGAATACATGCATACCCAACAATCCCAAGATGTTGATGGTATTGATTGTATAGAGACATAAAGCCAGTGGAGTAGTTGGAGAGATGAACTAGCTCAAGCTATGTGGGATGATTGGATGTCTAGACGCCATATTGTTTGATGTTTGTGAAATTTTTGTTTGTGTTTTTTTAATTGTGAAACTTTGTTTATGTTTACATTGCTTTGTATTTCCTTATGTGTGATCGTATGTCTTTGTGAATTGAGAATTATTTGAGCTTTCATAATAAAGTTGCAATTTTCTATGCATTATTTGTTGTTATTATGACATGATGTTGTTTTTGAAAAGAAAAGGCAAGAAAAAAATGACAACAAAGAAAAGGGACATGAAGGTTTGGTCTGCTGAAGAAGAGTCCATGCTAATTGATATACTCTATGATATGAATACTTCTGGTTGGAAGGTGGATACAGGCCATAAGTCGGGATATGTAGCATTCATTGAGAAAGAACTATCCAAGAAGTTGCCAAATTCAGATATTAAAGCCGATCCCCATATAAAATCAAAAGTCAAGGTTATGTAGAAGAATCTGTCATATATTCTTGAAATCCAACAATATGGAAGTAGCTTTGGTTGGGATGATGATCAAAAAATGGTGACTGGTGAAAAGGAAATCTTTATGGGGTGGGCAAAGGTAATCTTCTAACTCGGGCTTTATTACTTTGTACAATGTGTGTGATTCATATGGATGAATAATTGAGACTTATATGTTTGTGAAATTTAATTTTGTGACTAGAGTCGAGATGGAGCAGCTTCTCTATGGATGAAGCCCATGGTTCATTATGATAAGCTTGTAGAGATTTATGCTACTGACTTGGCAAAGGGATCAAAAGTTCGGGATCCGGGAGATCTCGATGAAATGGATGAAGATCAACCCAATACAAATAGAGTTGATGTTGAGATCCAATCAGTCGATGAATATGTGTCTTAATCAAAAGGTAACTCTACCCCCAGCTCAAGGCAATCGCTAAAAAGAAAATCTTGTGACAATGATCCACTTGAGGCGGAGTTTATTAAAATTTCAAAATCAATCTCAAGCTTATTGGAAGCAGAAAAGGAGAGCGCTTTAGCAATGAATGAAATGAAAAAAGCATTTGTACATGAGGTTGATGTTCATGAGCAAACTAGTAATAGAAGAAAAGAATTGTTCGAAGTTCTTCGCGGACTTCCTGGACTGACCCTGGCATAAGTTGTGATGGCCACACGTCTCATTGGCCAAGATACAGCTAAGATGGAACTTTTTTTTAATATGCCGGATGATTACAAAGTAATATTTGCTCGACAAGAAATTGATGATTCATAGCAGATGTTATATAAACTTGTACATTTTTTTGTATGAATCTGATGTAGTTGTTGACTATCTTTTGGGTCGGTTAATATAATATATGTAAATTAATTATTTGTTCTATACTTCTAATAATGTGCGTCCAAGTTCAAATGTATATCGAAGCATAAGTCATGTTGTTGTTACTTACAAAAAATTGTGAATATGCTCATAATTTGGTTGTTATGCGAAAAATGGCATTATTTTTGGTTCAAAACCTTTGAGTCGCCAGCGTGAAAAATTTCTCGCGCTGGCGAAACAAGGCCATTGTAGCCTTGTTGCGTATGGTCACGAGCGCAACTAAAATTATCGCGCTCGCGACGTGCGGGAAGTTGGCGTCACCAGCGCGATAACAATGTCATGCTTGCGAAACAAGGCCACAATGGCCTTGTTGCGTACGGTCGCGAGCGCAACAATTTTTGTCGCGCTGGCGACGTAGGCCTTTGTGGCCTTGTTGTGTACGATCGCGAGTGCGACAATTTTTGTCGCGCTGGCGACGCAGGCCTTTGTGGCCTTGTTACGTACGGTCGCGAGCGCGACAATTTTTGTCGCTCTCACGACGAGGCAAACCTTGGGGTCGCCAGCACGCTTGTGGCCTTGTTGCATACGGTCGCGAGCACGACAAAATTCATCGCGGTCGCAACGAGGCACATTTAAGCGTAGCCAGCACGTCGCGCTGGCGACGCAGGCCATTGTGGCCACATTTGCCATGGTCGCGCTTGCGAAAAGGCCTACGTTGGCGTCGCCAGCGCGACAAATTTTGTCGTGCTGGCGGAACAAGGCCAAATGGCCTTGTTCGATATGGTCGCGAGCGCGACACGCCTGCTCTTTTAAAAAAAAAGAGCCGTTGGGTTGGGTGACCCAACGGTCATAAACCCCAACCCAACGGTCTAAAAGGCTTTTTTTTCCCCTATTTAACCACTTTCTTTACTCTTTTTGCCTATTTACTTTCATCTATACATATTCTAACAACTTCTACTTATAATTTCACTCTTTTTCTTCATCATTCATCTTCTTTTTCTTTTGTTGTTATTCTTCTTCTTCACTTTGTTTCCATTTTCACTACATTAACTCTTCTTTTCTCCATTATCTACATATTGGAATCCTTCAAAATCCACCATGGTTAGAACAAAGAGGGCTTCAACCAAAGGAAAAAATAAAGGAACTACATCAACTGCACAAGGTAATGCTAATCTTGCTAATGAATATGATTGCCCTTTTCCACTTTATACAAATGAAGAAGTTAATCGATGGAAAAATCTTGAAAATGCAGATTTTGTTGGTATGTTACACATTGATTTTGAAATGTTGCAAGAATTTGGTTTTCTTGAATCATTTAATGATTATATTCATTTATTGAAATGGGATAAATTTGTACATATGTCATTACCGGTTAGGAAGATTTGCGCCAGGGAATTTTTTGTTACTTTACAATATGTAGATTCTAGGAAGACTAGATTTAAATTTAGGCATGAAGGCATAGAATTTGAATTTGGATATGAAGAGATGCATGATTGGTTTGGCTTTCCTTTAGATGGTATACATTATGATGCTACCACATATAGAAGGAATGAATTTTGGAGGCGAATTTCTGGTCATGATAAATTTCATCCAAAGAATTCTAGCAATAGGCTTATAAGGGATAATTGCTTGTTGCTTTTTCACAAATTTCTTTGCCAAGTTTTGTTTGGACGAGTTGAAAACAATAAAGTCCAAACAAAGGATTTGTTTGTTCTTTCTTTGTTACAGGAACGAAGGACCCCATGCTCTACAAGTATTGTTTTTGATGGGTTGGAAAAAATCTGTAAAACGAAGAAGAAGATGAGGTTCACATTTGGAATGGGTCATATAGTGACCGGCATCATCTTGGGTTGTTTGGGATCCTTGGATGACTTCCAACTTGACGAAGACGAGAACGTTCAAATGTTAAATCTTAATTATCTCAAAAATGCTCATCTCATTGAGCGATGATGCCGAACTTCATGGGTTCCTTATAAGGACCGCGTGGCTAGGATATTGAAAGGGAAGGGAGTGGATGACGAAGAAGAATCCGACAGCCACAGCCCCTCGGATGATGAAAGTGAGGATGTACGTTCCAATGTTGGTGAGGAAGGAATGTTGCGTGTTGGAGGCAAGTTCTTACCCGTATAGACACCATGGAGGCAAATCAGCAAGAATTAAGTAAAAAAGTTGATAGTATGGCCAAAGCTTTGAAAGTAATCAAGAAGAACACGAAAAGTTTGGGACGGAAGTTATTGTCCTTTTTCCGCAAAAGCAACATACAATTCACTCCTTCTCCACCCGACTCTCCGAGTGGTTCCTTGTAAGTCCGTTCACAACGAATTGTCGACTATTTAAAGGGACAACAAAGCAGCCATATAGCGTAATTTAAGGATTGATAAATTCTTACTCTACTGTTTTTATTTTTTTTGTACTCTTTTAAGCTGATACAACTTCGTTTTGTGAAGATTTCCTTATTAATAGACTAATTTTTATATGTTTTCACATCAGTAATTATTTCTATGCTATGTTATTTTAACAAAATTTGTTGTGCCAAGATTTCCTTATTTTCATAGACTAATTTTTTGTATCTTTTCACATAAGTAATATAGCATTTATTATTTTAAACATGTTTAGGGGTAATTTTGTCATTTACATTGATTTATCCCTATCCCTATCCCATATACCACACATATCTTAAATTATCCCTATCCCACTTTTAACTTTTATCCCTATCCCTATCCCAATCTTTTATCCCTATCCCTATCCCTATTCCAATCCTTATCCCTATCCCTATCCCCATCAAATGCCAAACGCCCCCGTTAAGGTTTAGAAGCAAACTCAACAAAGACCATCTTTGTGTCCTTAAGAAAATCAATCCCTTTTCTTGCTTGTGGGTTATCGTCATTTTGCGAGCTCTCAGCATCAAACATGGCCGACTAAAGAAACAAAGAGAAGAAGAAGGAGAAGGAAGGGAAAAAGAGGAAATGAGAATGAATCTGAGGGTGTCAAATTTTGGATTCAACAAATTTGGAATCTCTTTCCCTTCATTGAGTCAAAGTTATAATAAATTTATTATTTTTATTGATTTCAGAAAGAGAAAGAGAGATAAAGGGAGAAAGAGAAAAATGATCTTATTGAAAGAAGAAAAAGTAAAGAGGGATTTTAAGGAAAATTTTTAAAAACTTTTATGAAATTTTTGCAATAAGCACCGCGTGTTAAGTTATTATTGATTGTTTCATGGGCTGACGTTTCAGATTTGACACGGGGCAGCGTGTATATCACAATCTCCTTAAATTGTCTGGTTAGTCAGATTGAAAGGATTATATGGATCAGTTTTGCTAACTTCAAGAGGCTAAATGCACATCTCCAAAGTTCAGGGTGACAGAAGGGACAACAAATATATTAAGCCTTAGTTTTAAGTATTGTTGAATGTCGTTTTTCTTGTTGTGTAGGTAAATTTGGTTCTTCATTCACTAATTAGAGCTAATTCTTCTAATGAAGCTATTGGAGTGTGGTACTATTTCCCCTATTGTATTTGCTCATCTTCTTTAATCTACATCTACATAATAATCTACATAAAAGCTGAAGAATAACCATTTTTTTTTTGTAAAAATGACACATAAGATGTTTTGTTGACATGGCATTACAAGATTTTATGTATATTTTTTTTAACTTGTTTCTCATATAGTTTGGTTTTGCTACTTCCTTTTTTCCCTTCTAGTTAAATTGTGTAAATTAATCTAACATGTCCTTTCACTTCATCTTCCTACTTAATTACCATTAATTCATTGAGATCTATGAAATGATCAATTATAAACATTTTTTACCTCTTGTTTCTACCCCTCTTCTCTTTTGTTCCTCTTTCCATTATGCCATTCTTTCATCTTCCACCTTTTGCTTTATCTTCATTCTTAAATTCATCAACTGTCCATGTTAAAAAAATTGTACTTTCATCAATAACCTATTATTTATTTATTTATAATTCAAGTATTCATCATTAATTTTTCAAGGGATATATATAATTGGAGATTTCAAGATATCTCATTAGAGATACTAGGTAAAAAAACATATTATTACAAGCGGGAAATAGCATAACTTCTACTCTCCTTCTCGTCGTACTTACATAATGGTCCATTTATTAGCTTTCCATCCTCCATTTTGAGCTTCTTTCTCTTTTTGTTTCAGCTAATCTTAAATATCTGAGAAATTAAAGAATGTCTTTTAACATAGTTGTTCACATTACTTATCCTATTTAGTATGCAAGTTTCTCCCCACCACTAAAAATATCTTGAAAAACTTCAGCCCAAAATAATTCCTTTTTATTCATTACTAGATTGTACTTAATGATACCAATGAACTTTTTTTCATGTGGACATCAACTAAAAAGCGAACAACAGCTCAAAAAAGTTCTATGTATGCTTCTAGAGCATATTTAACTTCCTTAAATGGTATGTTCGAGCCTAGTGAGAGTGTAATCCTGAATTGATGGATAAGTTTCCCTTTATACCTTTGTAAATAGCGTAGCTATTGAGAGAACGTTTCATCAAAATTCTTATATAAAATCACTTAACGATCTCCACTAATCCAAAAACATATAATTAGATGCCTATGTTTATATTCCCTCAAAAACATGTAATGCTTCCTTGGAATAAGAAATCTCATGTATAAAGAAATCACCGTTGTGAGCGGATGATCCTCGACATGAGTCGCGAGATCGGGTCAAGAGTTTTTAATAAGGCTTTTTTGTTTTTTTGGAAAACAACACTTTTATTATTTAGCGGTTTTGGAAAGACGAAAGAAAAGGAACGAACAAAACTGATTTCTCGTGCTTTAAAGGTTTTGGGAGTCACCACCCAACTCAGCTCTTATCGAGAAATTGTGGTATAGCCAAGCCCGATAGGGATTCCTATACCTTTAAAGTAGAGATATGGATTCGGACAAACTACATATTTTTGCTTTATTTTGAAATAAACTTTATCCATTCCAATTTCATGGCTTTTGCTATTTAGTTCCTATTTCGTTTTTAGCCCTAATTATATTTACTATATGCTAATGCAGAAAGCGATCAGTAAATTCAGAAAATAAAATTATTACAACCAAATCGAATAAACTAACCTAGGGGATACAACTGATAAAAAGAGGATCGAGTACATATCGCCTAGATACACGAGAATCTAATATTTACTATCGCCTATGATACATTATTATTCTAAAAAGATAGCTAGCATATATCTACCTGAAAAAAAGGGTTAGTGGCATAATAAAAATATGTCCACGTTGGACTCAAATAGGACAGAACATGAGAAATAGATAGCTCGGGGTCAGCGTTTAAGGGGTAATCAAGAAACTAGCCAGGTTTAATCGATTAGACCTAGAAAATAATTTTATAAACGCCCTGTATTTTGGGGTTGGCTAAAAATAATTTTGAAAATGATTTTCTCAGTTAATTATTGTTAAACTTGCCAAATGTGAGTCGGATATCCAAGAATCTATTAGAAATTCCTTTCGTTCGGGCCCTAAAAACTCTTCGGAATTAAAGTAAGTCCATAAAGCACATAAACACCGAAAAATCAAATTTTCATAACAAATAATGTAGAAATAAAGAGATAAATAAGCTGAAGTAATTTTGGGAAACAAGATAGGGTCGTAAGGCTTAAAAGATGAGTTGTACAGCTCAAAATACCGAAGATAGATTGTTTGGCTGATTCTGTGGAAAATAGCATGAACCAACTTTCTGGATAACAAAACATTACACGACCCAACTCCATATGAACAGAGCCATGCAGCTTATCTTTGATAGAAGAAACTCAGATTTTTCAATTTGATCTTTAACACATAGAATCCATTTTTGGTATTTCTCCTTAATGGTCTTAAATAGGCTAGCTACAGTACTAGAGGGGGGTGAATAGTATCGTATACCAAATAAAAATTTTTCATAAACTCTTTCAAAAAAAATTCTTTTTAAAGAAAAAACAATTTTCTGTAAACAAACACAAGTTTCACAAAATTGCCAAATTAATAAAATAGTAAAACTTGTGAATATAAATTTACTTGACTGATATAAAAAAATGTCTTCAAATAATAATACTATTAGTTTAAATTGTAGAAAATTAAATAGCAGTAAATATAAAATGTATAGGGATAGAGAATTAAAGACAACAAGATTTATACTAGTTCAACCCAACCGATCTACGTCTAGTCCCCAAGCCAACCACTTGAGATTTTCCACTAGCGTTTCTTTTATGGGCAAGAAACAAGTCTAAGTTACTTTTTTTACGAGTTCAAGTAACAAACTCAATACTTTTGCAAGCTAAGTATCAAACCTTTACCGTTACTTTTTTCGAGCTTAAATAACAAAACTCTTTCGATGGTTTTTCAAAGCTTAACCACTAAACTTATCCGATATTTTTTACAAGCTTACTTACCAAACTTCTACTGATGCTATTTCAAAGCTCAAACACCAAACTTTTACAAACTTTGTTAATTCAGACAATTAACAAAGTAAACCCCCTTCACACAACCTTGTGCAAAAATACAATTCCCTTGAATATGAATATTTGAATGAATGAACAAAGATGAAGCTTTCTCTCTTAATTTGCTCTTTGAAGAAATTATGGAAGACTTAATAAAATAGCTTGTATGTGTGAATATTACTAAGTCTCCCACCCACTAATTTCAATCTTCTTTTGCTTTCATAAGTTGTGAATGAGCTCTTCAGGAGGTGAAGTGGCCGTTGCATGCAGGTGGCAAAAAGAACTAGCCGTTGCATGTAGGTCACAAGGAGCTTGATCTTTTGATGCCTTTATTTAGCTTTTTATTACAAGATTTGATATTATCCTTCTTGCTTTTGTATACCTTCATCATAGTTAATTACATCTTACTTCTTTATTAATTACAACTTAATTGCAATAATATTAAAGTAAACATGATTTGCTTTTTTATCTTATATGTCAACTTTCCAATTAGTTGTTATCATCAAAACACAAGTCAACACTCCTTTTACATTTGAGATCTTTTGGGGTCTATTCATTATTCAGAATAAAAATCGAAATCCTTGAAACTGAGAGATTTTGAACTACAAGACCCACACGCAATAGATGGGCCATGCGGCTCAAAAGTCACTCGAGATGAGCTGTATGGCTCAAAAGATAAGCTGTACAGCTCAAAAGATGAGCCGTACGGCTTGATTTCAAATTTTATAAAAAGCTTAATTTGAGTCTTGAACAGAGAATAACACTACATATACATATCAATCAAAATAGAAATGAAAAGAAGGATTTATGGCCTCTTAGAAATTACCTTTGAATGGTGTATCTAAGATTAGATTGAGCCCCTAGATCTAATCCTTCAAGCTGTAACAATTCTAACTCACTGATTACGAACTGAAACATATTAAAAACCCAAGAAAAGTGAAGTTAACCTTGATTTGCTGTTGATTTGTGAATGAGAGTGAGTTTTTTTGGCTTAAATTTCTCTTGAAGATAGACGTATAAGTTGAATTTGGAGATTTGGATTTGAAGTTGTTGATGAAGTTGAAGGTTGAAAATGGAAAGAAGAGATCAAACCCTTCCCCTTAAGTTTCATTTTTTTTTTCTTAAGCTTGCTGCAATGATCTTGTAATAGCCCCCTGCTCTCTATAATGCTGAGTAATATTGTTTATACCTCTGTCCACACAAGTGGCTTGCTATCTCAATCAACTTTGCTTTTTGAGATGAGCCATACACTAATCTTTGCTAAAATTGCTTTGTATAGCTCATCTCTCAAAGGCAATTATCCCCAACCTTAAGCAGCTCTCTTCCATGGCTGATCCTTCTTATCATAGCTTATCTTAGTCCAAATTAGTTCGTATGGCTTAACTCCTTAAAATAGCTTGCTCTTTTGGGCTATTTGATAGTTTTTGGCGTGTTGAACCCTACTTCTTCGATCAGTGTCTTCGAGGATCTCAAGACAAAGGATAACTAACTAGGCTTTCATCATAGAGGTCGAAAAAAATTCATGCTCACAACCGTAGTCAATTATTGTCCTTAACAAAAATCGATGAAAACTCATGGTGATAGTTCCTCTCATGGTTGTATATGTATTTAAAAATCTTGAGATCTATGCATTAAAATAAGAATGAAAATATTATCATCATATTATTATTTTGTATAATTACAAAAATAAACCTTGTTGATTCATGCATTTGCAAAGACGTTTTAAAAGTTTGTAAATAACGGCTTGAGGTTTCATTCATTTGCAACAACAGAATTTTCCACTAAAATAGTTTAAAATCATAAGATTTTTATTTTAATGTTTGGAACGTAGACAAATTTAAACGATTTTAGGGAAAATGTGCATCTTTGCAAATAAAGGAAACCTGAAACCTATATATGCAAACTTTTAAACCACAAAATGCCCAAATCTCAAATTTTATTTTTCTACCCTTATATGAAGTTGGTTGCAAAAGTTTCCTTTGAATGTTTAGGCAAAGCTATCAAAAATTATTTACAGCAATTGGTAAATCTATGCCCTTAGATTGAAAAATGTGTAAACCATGCATGATAGGATCAATTTTTCATATTTTCAAATCTTGCATATAAGTAGGCAATCATTGATCAAAATTTCTCAAATAAAATCCACTGCACTTGTTTAATCTCATAACACTTAAGGAGATGTTCATGTCTATACTACCACAATAATTTGTGATGATCTATCTCAGGATTTTATGGATACGACTTATCATCTATAAAGAATTAAGCATCATAACGTATAAAGTACCCCACGAGGTCATAAGAACGGTCATAGGAATCATATCTATGTTCAAATTGAGCATGCACCTGCATTAAAATAAATGAAGAAATCACTATCATCGTTACCACCAATCAATAACTGAAAATTAATCTATTACTCAAATGTAAAGAGTTGAATTTCAATCATAAAAATTAGATAAAAGTCAAGAAACACCACTCGATTTTCTCAAGAAACAAAAAAGAAAAAAAAGAGTATACCACCATCTCCTTATTCAAGTTAAAAAAAAATAAAAAAATGATGTAGATTATTACATAACAGGAGGAGAGAGCAATTGCATCCATCTTTTCATAATTTTTGGGAATGGAAGACATGTGCAACAAAAAATATGAGCAATAATCTTATAGATGTAACCAAAGTCTCTTAATGTTCTTTCTTTAATATTTCTATGTCCAATACCTTGAGAAACTTCAGCCTGAAGAATTTCAATTCTTTTTTCTTCATTACTAGATTGTACTTAGTGATACATACCAGTTATGAATTAGTTTTCCATATGAACATCAACTAAAAAGCGAACCATAACTCAAAAAAGTTGTTTGTATGCTTCTAGAACATATCTAAGTTTCTTAAATGACATGTTCGAGCACAGTGAGTGTGGAATCTTGAATTGCTGGATATGACCCTCGCCATACCTTCGTAAATAGCATAGCTGTTGAGAGTGTTTTATCAAAATTCTCATATAAAATCACTTGATGATCTCTATTAATCCAAAAGCATTTAAGGGGATGTCAATACTTATATGCCCACAAAACTTATGATACCCAAAAATAGGGTACCTGGGATAAGACGTCTCATTTATAAAGAAATCAACACTGTAGTCGTTGTCCCTAGCGAAAAATGACAAAAATTGACGGTGATAGTTCCTCTTATGGTTGTATATGTATCTAAATCTTGAGACTCTTTAATTGAAATAAGAAAAAAACTATTATTATCATATTATTATTTTATATAACTACAATAATAAACCTTGTTGTTTAATGCATTCGTAAAAAAATTTTAAAAGTATGTAAATAATGGCTTAAAGTTTCATCCATTTGCAATGACAAACTTTTCCATTAAAATGGTTAAAAATTACATGATTTTGGTTTTATGAATTACTTGTAGATTGATTTTTTCATAATATCGCTCTGTGAGGGATGTAAGTCCACCCAATTCTTTTGCCAATCCAATCGGTGAATTCTGTTAATTAATCTTTCTTTTTTATGCCAATTTGACTATCTTTTCTCAAATCTCATCGTCAGGAGTGGCAACTCTCTCAATCAACATTTCACTGTCTCGTCTATCTTCCTTGGATCGTCGATCATCCTAGTATCGACTTTGGGTAACTAACATAACTTGCAAGTAGCAATATAGTGATAGTGAAGCTTGTATCGATCTCACCTAGCCATCTGCTGTAAAGGGACAAAGTTAGCCAAGAACAACTATATGGGGGAATGCTACTAGTTGGACATTTTATCACTCCAACTTAAACTGTCTTGACTAACTATAGCACGAGAAATCCTTTTGTCCAGTGCTCTTGACCTGCCTTCCGCCTTTCTTTCCAAGGCATCTACATAGGGCCTTCTTCCTTAAGGAAGGTGTCTTTACTAAAGAGAAAACCTATTTCCCACATTCTAAAGAGTGGTTAGAGAAACTTTAAAGTAAGTGTCCCAAAATAATTTACTAAGACGCTGATGCATATTAAAATACACACAGTACTAGTAAAAAATTTAAATAAAATAATTAAAACTGAGAATGAAATAAAAATTTATATGAGAAATTTAATGGGAAGGCTAACTAAGGCATCCGGGTTCACCTAACTTATATTCTAGTAATTCTTTAAGTCACACAACTAACTTAATTAAATTCCAAAGATGGTAATTTCCACAAATAATCAATACCGGTTAGGGCTATCAATTCTAATTCTTAACTTAAGTACTTAAACCTCTAAGTTCTAAGCAATTAAGCAAGAAAGCATTAAGTTTAAGAAATCCTAGCACGAACTAGTGCACCACAAGAGCAATGATCATACAATCGTTGTGTTATGTAGTTCCCTTAATTTAGTCTTTTAGTCAATTATAAATTAACTAGAAGTATTGAAATTGATGGTCACGCATTCTAGGCATTAAGTAAACACAACACAATCAATGGAATATAATATGAGTTGAATTGTATTAAACCAAAAAGTAATTACATCGAATTTATGCTAAGGTCCACCATAGCCTCTGCTATGGTGGAATTAGTTCATAACTAAACTAAATACAACAAAAGAGACATAGAAAACATAATGGAAAGAAAGTTTAAAAGAAACTAGAGAGTCGAGATGATCGATGGAGATTTGTACAAATCGTTGATGTAGATTGGATGAGATATGCTCCAAACCCTAGCCTCCTCAAACTCTGCTCCACAAGTTCACGTTCTACTGTTCCTAAGGAAAAGAAGAAAAATAAAAGACTAACTAATTAAAATTAAATCCCAAAACCTAAACATAAAGACTAATAATAATCCTAAAGTTTGTTGATTTCCTCCTTAAAAACTAACATTAAAAAGGAGAGATAGAAACAATCTAATTGCCCCAAAAAGAAAACAAGTTAATCAGTCCTATTAGGAATAGGAATGGTACAAAAAATAAGGAAGAAGCCTAAAGACAAGGCTTTGACTCCTTTCTCTTAAGTCAAACCCGCAGCTCCAAGTAGGCCCACCAATGAAGCTAGCCCAAAAAAAGTTTCAACTCTAAGTCTTCAAAAGTAGCACCTTATGTAAGCGTCGGAGTTTTAATCCCTTAAAAAAAGAGCAGGTGTCACACAACTATAATTTACAGTAGTGTGACTGTGTTATAGTCGTGCGACTGTAATTGAAAAAATTACAATCGTACGACTGTAAAATCAGAGTAGGTGCAGAAACCCATACCTCTGAGGCGGAAAGAAGAAAAAGAAAAAGAGAGCATTAAATGCTCGGGCATTGGCAGCAAGAAAATCAGAAAAATCAGACATAAAAGGGAGCAAAAGTGCGAGGAGAGGATTAGCTTTGGGATTTCTGGTGAAAAATGAGAGAGAGAAAGAAGAAAAGAGACAAGGAAAAGAAAGAAAAAAAACCCAACTCCAAATTTTCTTTTCCTCTTCTATTTTCTTTAATTCTCCAAGTTTAAGTGTAAGAATTTGATAGAAATCCCTAGGTTAATAACAAACAAATCATAATCTTGGACTAAAATCATCAGAAACCGTGACATTTGGAGATTTTTGGACCCAAAGTTCCTAACCTCAACTCAAGGAAAAAGGAGTAAATTCCAGCGGATTGGAGCGACGCCAAGGGTCAATCCTACGGTGGACGTGCGCCAAAAAGGTTACCACTCTTTATCCCCTTTATTTTCCATGCTTTCTGGGTGATTGGTGTGCTTTTCGTGCATTTTTGTTCAGCTTTCTGCGTTTTCTGTTTCTGGAAATCAAGAACAAATGAACAGTCATACGACTGTTCTTGAGTTTGATGAACAGTCATACGACTGTATATACAGTCGTACGAGTGTTCTTGGTTTCCAACAATTTTCCTTCAGCTTTATTTCAAATAAAATTTTGGCAAAATTCTAAGTTTGGACTGCTTACAGTCGCACGACTATAACATGTTTCCAAAATCAGAATTTCCCTTTTAAGCTATAAAAATTTATAAAAATCTCTAAAAATTCAGAAAAACCGAAAATCATCAAAAATAAATTTTGTTGTGTGCATCCACTACCCTAGATTCAATTTTCAGTAAAATTGCATTTAGAACAATGCCACGAAGGAGACCCAATTCTCCCGAAAACCGACCCACCTCACATGTTAAAATCAAGTTAAACCGGCAAAATTATTTTCAAAATGATTTCCTCATAAAACCAAAAATACAGGGACGTTTCAAAATGTTTTCCAGGTCTAATCGGGCTGGCTAGCCAAGCCGACCCGGTTATCCCCCTAAATGCATTCCCCCAATTTCTAAATTTCCCATTCTGTCATGTTTGAGTCCAACTTGTGGCGTGCCGTATATTGTGCTAACCCTCTGTTTTGCAGCTTTGTATTTTTATTTTGATGTATTTAATAGAATTACTCGTGTATGCTAGGTGATTGTAATTTTTAGATAAATCGTGTATATTAGGTGCTTGTAAAAGTGAGGCTGAGAGTTTTTATCTTTTATTCGATCGGGTTGTAATAATTTAATCATTTACCATTTCACTTTACATGTATGCGCGCTATATGTTTAATTTAATGCAATAAAATTTGACTTTAGAGTTTGAAATACCATCTATGAACATTGGCCAATATTTATTTAATTAGACACGAAATAAGGGACTTGTCCGGACCTAGATCTCTGGATAGTGTAGCGGCCGTTCATCCGGTTCAGCTACATTATAAATTTCCCGGTTGAGCTGAGCCGGGTGGCGACTCCTACAATATTCATCGGGACTTAGGTCTCGGTTCTTTTAAGAAATAATTCTATGTTTTCCAAAACGCAAATTTCCATTATTAAAACCCCACGCGAGGGATGGGTCCGCTCGAAATTGTGGTGCCCCCTTTCTGAAAGGGAGTCCGCGTTCCGTCGAAAACGTCTTCCACTCACAGTGGCGACTCCGCTGGGAATTTCTTAAAAAGGTTTTCTTAAAAACTTAAAAGAATTTGACAAGCCTTGAAAAGTGTCTAATTAAAATAAGGTGGATGATTCTTGATTGGTATTTCATTTTGCATTTTTAGTTAGACATGCTTGCATTAGGTTAAGTATCCCTCTTTAGCCCGGTGGATTATTGAAGTGTCGCCTTTGTTCCTCCTGGTCTTAGGGGCACGGATACAAAACACCACCCATAGCCTTGCACAAACCCCTTCATTCGGACCCTTGACTGGGGAGAAGTGAGGAGTATATTTTGCTATGGGAACCTTGATTTTAACACGACTTGGACCAAACTCATATAGGCAGCCTTAGTTGGATTCCCTTAGGATACCAAAATAATTGTGTGAATAAAAATAAAATCGCGCCTTCATCATCGATGATCGAAGAGAACCCTACCTAGGACTCGGTTAGAATCTTTTGAGACCGACCACGTTTGGAGAAATAAGGTTGGAAGAATTTGTTTTGTGTGTTACGTGTTTCTCGCCATCCCGTGACACATCACCATCGCTATCCACGTGTGCATAACATACCATAATCGCCATTTTCCATACACAATAAACATTTTCCATACATAAAACATTTTTGTGTGATACTAACCCACATTTTTATACAGCCATTTGCATTTTATTTTCGTATGAAAACATTAAATCATCCATTTGCCATTCATACTAACCATTTCTTTTTCAGCCATAATATTAAATTTGTGTGATTAGCATTTTTTCACATAGCATACATAACATCATTATGTGTGTCATGCATCCTAACCACATTTTTATGCAGCCATTTGCATTTTATGTGTCATAAGCATTCATGACATATCACCTAAATTAAATTAGGGGCATTCCAAGGATGCCCACTACGTTCATCTCATTTCATGACATATCGGGTATCCCAAAATGCCGGTATTCTTCCAATGTACCGGATTACATTTGACCATTCCACCAAATTATCTCATTTAAAAGAGACCACAATGGTCCTAGGTATATTTCCATGTGACAATCCACACGATGCATTTCATGACATCATACCCATTCATCATAAATATCATATAACACTGTGATCCATATCAGGTTACATCATGACATTACTATATTATTCAAGGCGCTCCCCGAGTGTTGGATCAGTACGCATGTAGGGTCATTTCATAACATTATCAAATCATAAAAGGTGTTCCCCGAAAGCCAAATCTCTGTCCGTGTCCTCAGTACATGTGACTCTTTTACAACATCATCTCATATCATATACTCAAAAGCATCAGAACTCTGTCCAAGGGGCGGTCCCATGCGACCATTTCATATCATCTCATAGACTTACAAAGCGTCGAAACTTTGTCCGTGTGTCGGTACACACGTGACCATTTCACAAAATTCATTAGGTGCTCCAAAAGCGCCGAACCCCTGCCCGTGTGGCGGTCCACATGTGACATTTTCGCATAGCATTGGGTGCACTTGGAATGACCAAAATAAAAAAAAATGAATAAAAAGGTCACATTCATTATCATCCACATTCATGAAGCATCATCCAAGTATTATCATCCATACCATCCAACCATGCACTTTTTAACCCTAACAGTCTTTATGTGCATTAAAGCATAATAAGCTGGGGCGTCCTAGAACAAGATCCTGGACTGCAAGAGCACGTGAGAGCGAAAGATCAGTCGAATCAAGTAGTGCAATAGATTCTAGAGAAGAAGTAGCAATGGCTGATCAAACGCCAAATATTGCCAATGTTTTGAAGGATTTCTTCCGATCCCAAGACTTCTGGGATATGCTAAAGGAAGAACTGAAGGCCATTATTAGGGAAAGTGGTGAAGCTGGTAACGGTGGAACTGGAAAAGAAAAAGAAGGGGAGACCTCTTAACATAGGGCTGATGCTTCGGCTAGTATAGAAAAGCTGCAGGAAATCGAGGCAGCTATGGAATAGAAAATGAATGCCAAATACTCTGAGCTAGACGAGATGCTAGCTGAGCTGAAAAAGGGAGCCAACATCAGTTTGGGTTCCAAGCAGGGTGTCAATGTGGATGCCATGATAAAAAAAGGCATTGAGACATTCCCTGTGGGGTTCCAAGTCCCCAAAATTCCTTCTTATAAAGGGCTCGGATCACCAGAAGCTCACATCAACCTCTATGCCCATATAATGTTAACCGTGGGTGCTACCAAACAACAGTTGGTCAACTTCTTCCCAACAACGCTAGAAGAAGGAGCTTTGAACTGGTACAACTCCCTAACGGTAGAAGTACAGTCGGATTGGGGAACACTGTCAGCGGCCTTCATCAAGTATTATAGCTTCAATACAAAGATCCAGGTAAAGCTATATGACTTAGAGAGGATTAAGCAGAAGCTCAATGAACCCTTTGATGAGTATTATCAAAGGTGGATGAATAAGATGATCCTGTTGAAGAATCGCCCCGATGAAGACAAACTAATTTAGAAACTAATTGAAGGAAGTAAGGATGTCTACAGAGACAACATGAAGTTCCATGCTTTCAATGAACTCAGTGAGGTCTATAGCATGGCCATAAAGGTTGAGAGGGAAGAGGAAGAAAAAGCGGCCAGTCAAAAGGGTAGCAGAAGCTTCAAGCACGGTCTGGGGTATCGATGAACAACTGCCATCAGATCAAGCAGTGGATCCGGTTTCGGCTTTACAAACAAAAGTGACCAATCTCTAGAGGATAAACCAGCTGAAGTTGCTGTAGTGTCTCAACAATAAGGCAATCAAGCTGGAGATTCACAAAATCGAGGCCTATCCCCATGGACCCTTTCTCTGGCCAAGATTTTTGTGAAATACAGGAACGGTGGTCTCTTGAGTTCTCTGAAGCCGTTTGAGAAGCTGGCTGAGACAGACAAAGGCAAATTCTGCTCCTATCACGTGACAGTGGGGCACCACACAAATGACTGCAAGCAACTACTGATGGCTATTCGACAACTTATTGCTGACTGGAAAATCATGGAGCCACCTTTCAAGCCTAGTGTGCAGACCAATCCTTTGCCCAGCTTTGACTAGTCCAATCGAAGTGGACGATGCAGCAGCAAAAGAAGACCCTTTGTATGTAGAGGACGTTAATTATTTTGATGTATCTGTTTTTATTTTCTATCCTGTTTTGTGAACAATGCAGCCCACAAGGCGTTTAATGTTATGTAATTTGATTTCAATTATTTGTGTGATATTTTCCTGGACAGAACACTGTGCATGCATACAAACATTCATCTAATGTCTTTAGCATACATGACACATCATTACGTGAAATGAACCTAAGGACAGATGAGTATCTAGAATGATATCTGTCCTGAAAGATCTCATGACTGATAAGAGAAAGAAAAGAAAAATTGCAAAATACCTAAAAAGCATGGGAGGACCTTCGCCTAGTCCTATGACGGCACACCTAGAGATTGACAAAGGATTTCAGGATACAGAATTCCAAAGAATCCGAAAAACAAGTCCAGCCAAGCGGAAGTTCCGTAGACAAAAAAAATGGTTTCAAGTTCCGAAATAAGAACGCATCTGTATCATATGATGTTTCGCACCATATCACCCCCGATAATAGAACGCGAGTTCTATGGCAACAATACAATCATTCTAGAATAAAGGAGAGAGGCATCATGCATCGCCTCCGTACCACCCATAAGCCAGTAGGATAGTACAAGCAGCTAACAAGCACATCGAAAAGCATAGCCATCAACCTGTAGGTTCGAAGTGGTCTTACCAAGAAAGACAGAGACCAAGTCATCAACCCCTTCAATCGGGATAGGCTCAGGTTTCCACAAAAAAAAAAAGAGTCCGATGGATTGAAAATCAAGAAAGAAATCCATGTAAAAGTTAGGACAGTGAAGTGAGCACCACCGGCAGGAAAATCCGCAGGGATCAGTTGGTGGCAGTCGTGGGTTCGGTCGAGACAGATACCATACTCATCTTGTCTTTAATTTCATTTCATATATGATGTGCATTATGCTAAACATTATCAATGAATGAATGAATGAATGCCTTGCTCTGTTTATTTAAATATCCCAAGTTTGCTTGAAATTGAATTCATATCATGCATCATATATGGCTATACGCTTGTGAGCTTCAACAACAGCGATGGAGCAACCAAGTTCTACAAGACTTTCCACAATCATCTCATCATCAGAGGGACAACAGAGCAAGTGGGCATGGCGATGCTTTAATTAGTCCCCAGTTATTGTCGACCTGTACTGAATTGGAAGTCTTATTCTAATTCCATGACATCTTTAAAAAAAAAAAGAGCTCGCTGAGGTGAAAACCAAAAAGGCACCTCAGGCAAAAATTAGAGCAGCCCACTAAGCTGAAAACCCATATTGGGTAGTTTAGGCAAACGTTAGGGCATATGAAAAGCTTGCTAAGGTGAAAACCGAAAAAGTGCCTTAGGCAAAAGTTAGAGCAGCTCATTGAATTGAAAACCCACTTTGGGCGGCTCAGGCAAAATTTAGAGCACTTCCAAATTCATGAAGCCTAGGGGCAGAGAAGGCAAAACCTCTCCGTCATTCCCCCAGTAGGAACATTTCATTAGTCCTCAACAAGATCTTCTGCATTATTTCTCAACGACATCGTTACCAAGAACATCATCACTTTCTCTCCAACAGTTGTCATACTTCCTCATTAGCCATCATATATCCCTGGCAGTAACGCAAGAATTACATTGCACCCAAAATGTTGCTTCTCCAACTATGGACGATCAATCTCACAACATATCTTCCCCAGTAAGAACCTGGAATGTCAAGATTGAGCAAATGGCATGAAATGAATTTTCTAAAGTTCCTCTGCATATGCACACATTGAAACATGTTCATGCATTCAAAACATGCATGCATACATACATATATGTATCACAACCAACCCAAGCACAGGTATCCGCCATTGTCATCGGGCTATTCCAAACCAGGATCACTCTCAAAGCAGAGATGGCATAATGCCGGGGCATCTATTGGGCCTTAAAATATGAGAAGCATCAGCGCAAACCCAAATCTCAACATATCAAGTCTCCAAGGGGCTAAACAATCAAGCCGTATTTATCCTTGATCGAAGGGGCAAAAATTTTTGTTTCCAAAATTATCGATCAAGGTATAAATACTCATCCTCAAGCCAACATCAAAATTATCCTTCCTAAAGCCACCTCCTTATTTCATTTAAACTAGATTTCGAACCCTTGAACTCCATTACGTTCAAGCAAGGTTGCAAATCCTTAAACCCTTTTCTTCATTCAAGCCAGATTTTAAGCCCTTGAACTCCATCATGTTCAAGCATGGTTGCAAATCCTTGACCCCTTTTCTTCATTCAAGCCAGATTTTGAACCCTTGAACTCCATTACATTCAAGCAGGGTTGCAAATCCTTGAACCCTTTTCTTCATTCAAGCCAGATTTCGAACCCTTGAACTCCATTACGTTCAAGCATGGTTGCAAATCCTTGAACCCTTTTCTTCATTCAAGCCAGATTTTGAGCCCTTGAACTCCATTACGTTCAAGCATGGTTACAAATCCTTGAACCATTTTCTTCATTCAAGCTAGATTTTGAGCCCTTGAACTCCATTACGTTCAAGCATGGTTGCAAATCCTTGACCCCTTTTCTTCATTCAAGCCAGATTTCGAACCCCATTACGTTCAAGCATGGTTTCAAATCCTTGAACCCCTTTTCTTCATTCAAGCCAGATTTCGAACTCTTGAACTCCATTACGTTCAAGCATGGTTGCAAATCCTTGAACCCCTTTCTCCATTCAAGCCAGATTTTGAACCCTTGAACTTCATTAAGTTTAAGCATGGATGCAAATCCTTGAACCCTTTTCTTCATTCAAGCCAGATTTCAAACTCTTGAACTCCATTATGTTCAAGCATGGTTTCAGATCCTTGAACCCCTTTTTTCATTCAAGCCAGATTTTGAGCCCTTGAACTCCATCCCATTCAATCATGGTTTCAAATCCTTGAACCTCTTATTTCATTATTTCGAGTCCATCCAATTCCAGCAAGATTTCAAATCCTCAAAATTTCTACAGATTTACCTCAGATAACCTAGACCCGGTATCGGCTTACTTCTACATCAAACCCCTTATTTCATCCAAGCTAGATTTCGAATCCTTGAACTTCTTCAAGCATGATTCCCAATCCTTGAAAACCTCTCCAAGCCAGATTTTGAATCTTTGAACTTCTTCGAGCATGATTCCCAATCCTTGAAAATCTCTCTAAGCCGAATTTCGAATCCTTAAACTTCTTCAAGCATGATTCCTAATCCTTGATAAACACCTCTCCAAGCTAGATTTTGAATCCTTGAACTTCTTCAAGCATGATTCCAAATCCTTGCAAACCTCCTCAAGCATGATTTTGAATCCTTGAAACCTCTTCAAGCCTGATTCTTAATCCTTGAAAATCGCCCAAGTCAGATTTTGGATTCTTGAAGATCGATTCAAGCAAGATCCTAGATCTTGGAAGCCAATTCAAATCTCCAGCATTACCTCGGGTAACATAGACCTGGTATTGGCTTATTCCATCCAATCAACTCAACACGTCACCACGGCAGTGAGGCTTTAGCAACTCCGTTACATGTTTTATTTCCTATGTCTGCGGTGCTTTGATTCACGCTCTCAAATTCATCACTTCAACTATTTTAGAACAAGATCGAGTGGTGAATTTGATCACGCGAGGGGCAGCTGTAAGCGCCGAAATTTTAATCCCTAAAAAAAAAGAGCAGGTGTCACACGACTGTAATTTATAGTCGTGCGACTGTGTTACAGTCATGCTACTATAATTGAAAAAATTACAGTCGTACGACTGTAACGTCAGAGCAGGTGCAGAAACCCATACCTCTGCAGGGGAAAGAAGAAAAAGAAAAAGAGAGCATTAAATGCTCGGGCATTGGCAGCAAGAAAATTAGAAAAATCAGACATAAAAGGGAGAAATGTGAGAGGAGAGGATTAGATTTGGGATTTCTGGTGAAAAATTAGAGAGAGAAAGAAGAAAAGAGACAAGGAAAAGAAAGAAAAAAAATCCAACTCCAAAGTTTTCATTTCCTCTTCTATTTTCTTTAATTCTCCAATTTTAAGTGTAAGAGTTTGATGGAAATCCCTAGGTTAATAACAAACAAATCATAATCTCGAACTAAAATCATCAGAAACCGTGACATTTGGAGATTTTTGGACCCAAAGTTCCTAACCTTAACTCAAGGAAAAAGGAGCAAATTCCAGTGGATTGGAGCGACGCCAGGGGTCAATCCTACGGTGGATGTCTGTCAAAAAGGTTACCACTCTTTATCCCCTCTATTTTCCATGCTTTCTGGGTGATTGGTGTGCTTTTTGTGCATTTTTGTTCAGCTTTCTACGTTTTTTGTTTCTAGAAATCAAGAACAGTCGTGCGATTGTTCTTGAGTTTGATGAACAGTCGTACGACTGTATATACAGTCGTACGACTGTATATACAGTCGTACGAGTGTTCTTGGTTTCCAGTAATTTTCCTTCAGCTTTATTTCAAATAAAATTTTGGCGAAATCCTGAGTTTGGACTGCTTATAGCCGCATGACTATAATTTGCAGTCGTACGACTGTAGTTACAGTCGCACGACTATAACATGTTTCCAGAATCAGAATTTCCCTTTTGAGCTATAAAAATTTATAAAAATCCCTAAAAATTTAGAAAATCCGAAAATCATCAAAAATGAATTTTGTGGTGTGCATCCACTACCTTAGATTCAATTTTCAGTAAGATTGCATTTAAAACAATGCCACGACGGAGACCCAATTATCTCGAAAACTGACCCACCTCACATGCTAAAATAAAGTTAAACCGGCAAAATTGTTTTCAAAACAATTTCCTCACAAAACCAAAAATACAGGGACGTTTCAAAATGTTTTCCAGGTCTAATCGGGATGGCTAGCCGAGCCGACCCGGTTATCCCCCTAAATGCATGCCCCTAATTTCTAAATTTCCCATTCTGTCATGTTTGTGTCCAACTTGTGGCGTGTCGTATATTGTGCTAACCCTCTGTTTTGCAGTTTTTTTTATTTTGATGTATTTAATAGGATTACTCGTGTATCCTAGGAGATTGTAATTTTTAGATAAATCGTGTATATTAGGTGCTTGTAAAAGTGAGGCTGAGAGTTTTTATCTTTTATTCGATCGGGTTGTAATAATTTAATCATTTACCATTTTACTTTACCTGTATGAGCGCTATATGTTTAATTTAATGCAATAAAATTTGACTTTAGAGTTTGAAATACCGTCTATGAATATTGGCCATTACTTATTTTAATTAGACACAAAATAAGGGACTTGTTCGGACCTAGATCTCTGGATAGTGTAGTGGCCGTTCGTCCTGTTCAGCTGCATTATAAATTTCTCGGTTGAGCTAAGCCGGGTGGTGACTCCTACAATATTCATCGGGACTTAGGTCTCAGTTCTTTTAAAAAATAATTCTATGTTTTCCAAAACATGAATTTCCATTATAAAAACCCCACACGAGGGAGGGCTCTACCCGAAATCATGGCGCCCCCTTCTGAAAGGGAGTCCGCGTTCCGTCAAAAACGTCGTCCGCTCACACCTTATATTTCATGGTCATGACTTAAGACTACTCTTGTACTGATCCAACCCAATTTTGCTCCTTTTTCATGAACTTTTAGTTCATTTTTCCTCTTTAAGGTCATACCACGGAAAATAGCACAAAAGAAGTAAAGTATACCATAAATAGAGTAAAACAACTCAATTAAAGCTCATAAACTAAGACAATATAAGCATATATAATTTATCAACTTCTCCACACTTAAACTTTTCTTGTCCTTAAGCAAAAAAAAAAAAAAAAAAAAATTTCCAATTATAGAAAACACATAAAGAATGCTTATGATTAATCAAACAATTTCAACCTTGAAGATTCAGGACTCACAATTCATAATTTCAATTTCATCCAATAGATCGAGCATACTTTATCAATAAAGATTTCACAACAATTTGGAATTTAACCCCAATCTTATGCATTTAAAGCAATTGAATTATCCGCCAGAATATGATTTGCATCACTAAAATAGTAAACCTCTAAGTAGCTCCCTAATCAGTCACATAAATAAAGATCAATAGGATTTTAATTTTCACATAATTTTCTTGGGGCACACCACGATTCATTGATCGATTGCATTTAATTTACTTCATAACTTTTGACCTTACTTGAGATGTTACTTAGTCTTTCCAAACAAACAACAAAGACAAGGCAAACATGATATATCCGACTTACTCGACTAAGCACAATCATTAAGCAGCTACTAGCACTATTCATAACTTCACCTTGGAAGTAAACCCAGCAGAATAATTTTTCAATTTTTGATTTTAATTTTTGTCGATTTCCTTTAAGCACAAATAATTACTTGCTTTTACCCCAATATTAATTTAAAATGAAGCACACAATTTGCCTATTTCATTTCTTTACTTATACTCAATCAAAAGGAAGTTTCCTAGAAGTCTATGTTTAAAAGTGATACATATAAACTCCAGAGTCCAAATCATTACAAAGATGCCAATCAATTGGGGCCTCACATTGCATTTAACGTAAACATCTCTGTTAACAAGCATACCTAATTTAGAAAGATGTAAAAAGAGTGTTTGTATTTTTTTTATTAGCGAAAATTGAGACAGAAACATTGTTTTAAGGAGTTGGATACTATTGGTTTACGAGTGACAAATGCATGACCATAGAAGACAAACAATAGTAGAACAAAAGCACAAGAGAAACAATATCAAAAAGAAATTTACAATTCCCCATCCCCACTCTTAAAACATACATTGTCCACAATGTATACCAACCAACAATAACCAGAAATGAAAGAATGGAACAAAAGAACTCCCCTGGTTATCGAAGGTTGAAGTCCAAGTGCTATTATGAAGAAAACGGACACAGAGGATCATGTTCTTGGATGCAAAAAAGCTCAACCACGTTGGCCTCGATCCTTGCGTTTTGGCAAACAACCTATTGCAAAAGCCTAAATACAACCTACAAATCAATATAGTTAGAAGAAGGGGCTACAACACGAGGCTCCAAGCTAGTGGATGCCTTAGTACCATTTTGTAAAGTTTTTCCATTAAAGTATTGAGTTTTACCACCCACCTCCAAACTAGAAGGTTCTCAAGTCCTATTTCCATAATTTGCATACTCTTAAGACAAGAAATATTCAAGGGTGCAACCAAATAAGCCATATGCAAGTTATTATTAGACAAATCAATTATCTTTTCATTTATAGCAATACGAGTATTAAGAGATGCTAAAATCAAAAGTTGACAAAAAGAAAGAACCTACTGAAATTAACCAACAATCCAAAAGCCTAAATTCACTTTAATCTTATTAACCATGCACAACAGGAAAAACAATTCAACCTTATTATAAGTAGTAGAACCTTCTTTCCTACTAGAGAAAGCAAAAGCTAAAAACCATTGAATATATTACCACACATGTTTTTTCAACACCCTAGATTTGGATCGACGAGGGTCATAAATAACATAATCATTAGAAAGATCCCTCCAAGCATTTATAGTATCCCCTTTTTTTGGATAATCTAAGGCAGATAATCTATACTCATCAGTTTTAGCAAAAACTCGATCAATAAAACCACAAGGCAAATTGAATTTGGTAATGGATTGCTTAAACTCTTTGTTAATGTGCCCTAGCCCAAAGGCATTGGTTCTTGATTGTATAGTGCATTGTATGCAGATATTTTGTATTATACATTGTGTTATATATAAAGGCATTTAATTTATTTATTTATTTCTTTTGCAATTTAATAAATAGAGTATCCATTGATTATAGCCATACTCATGTTAACTAATGTAGGTCATTAGCTAATGAGACCTTGAGTAGTGTTAAAGTTGTAATCATAAAGTTGTCTCGGGTCTGTTCTAATCATTGGAATGAATAGAGATAAAGACTAGCATATCCTTGACTGGATGGTAGTGTCTCACTGACCATTGAACATGGGATGTCAATCAAGTATATGGGTACATGTTAGGTTACATGGTATTGGACCGATCAGCCTTGAGAACAGCGCACGGTCCAATTATCATAGGTGTTTCTTAGGTAGTTCTTGATATTGTCCCTAGACCTGATTTCACTATGACATGACATGGGATCTCATACACTTTGATATATGCCTAACGGCCCCATAACAGGGTGTGAAGTATGGGTATGTTGGATGTGCTAGTGAACATGTTGATGTTGATAGTGAGTTGATAGAATTGCCACTCAGCATCTCCTAAGATGACATCATTGGCCACTTGATGAGTGCGACTAATATGTGTATGGCCATACTCGAATAAGTTAGGACACTTATTCACGATCATCAGTCTACTTAGAATCAAGGAATGAATAAGCATATAAGAGGTTGACAGGAACCATCCCTCTTGCTTAGACAATGATGTTAGCTAGCAAGGGACATACAAGAATACTATCAAGTTATGTTTCACATGAGAGTGCTAGTCTCCATCTTAATTGGGAGCTGTAATGGTTTGCTAGAACACACTCATAGTCTATGGAACCTAGGCCCACTACCAACATAAAGACGGATCCACAGGATCATACATATAGAACAGCTGAACTTGTGACAAATCAGAATTGTACACATTGGGTGCACTTAGAATGAAAACTCGGTTAATTGAATCATTGACAATAGGTTTTATCAAAATTAATTCAATTAATTTAAAAGAGAAATTAATTGTACTTGATTAATTAATTACATTATGTAAATAATTAATTAAATATATTTTCCTTGGTGGAAAATTAAATATACGGGTTGTATTTATTTAAGGTTGGGTTAAATTAAATTTGGGCTGAATAAATTTAATTAATTGGATTTAATTGAGTCAATTGGAATTTTATTATATGGTTTAATTTAATTCCAATTACATAATTGAATCAGTTAATTAAATTTATAATGTAACCTAAAGTTGATTTTAAAAGCTAATTTTGTACTCGGTATAAAAGGGCCTTGAACCCTGATTTCTCTAGCCCTAGTCACGTAAGCAGAATTCGTCCAACACTAGCTCTAGGTGCTGCCCCCTCTGCTTCCTGTGTATTCGAGTTCCATGCGTCTCTGTTCGCTAGCACGAGTCTAGTTCGATAGCTGTTCGTGTACCTGACTGTGTTGAGTTGCCGTTCGTCTGTTCTGGAATCTTTAGCAGTTTCTAGAATAGATGAGAAAGGTGACAAAAAGTTATTTTCTTCATCTCTCTTTTGATTTTATCAAAGTCATGGTTCCTGGGAACATGGAATTCAAAGGAAAATTTTAAACCTTATTTTCCGTTGCGCTTCAATTTTCCCCGTGAGAATTGCCTACGGTGGTATTAGAGCCAGTCATGATTTCTGATAGACTTAGGGTTTTAGGGTTCTTGTTCCAATTGGTTTGGATTTTGTGTGAACCTTAATTTTGTTGGATTGGGGTTTTAATTAATTTTCCCAATTTATTTTTCAATCTAAAATTGGTTTTGGTTGATGGATTATTTTTTTTTTATCCCTCCTTGTTGCTATTTTTTTTTAAATTAATGGGCAGTCACTAGAACCGCCCCGGCAGCACTGTCCATGGCGACTATCGCGACAGCACCAGTTGTTGCTGCAGAAAGCAGTGGCGCCACTAAAGGCAGCGATGCTGCCTAGGGTAGCAGTATGGGTCGGGCCTGTTTTGGATTTTGCGAGTATATGGGCTTGGGCCCGGGTCTGAAATGCATGGGTTTAAAAATTATTTTATAATCTGTGTGTTTAAATTTAGCGAATTATATTCGTGTGGTTTCTTGAATGATTCATTAAAATTGTCATTCATTGGATTTTAATTTTATTTGGTATGAAATTAAAATTGGTAATTGAAATTGGTCCAATTGGCCCTGGCCCTGGTTGAGAATTGGACGGCTAATCCAGGTTTGTGAGATCCCAAATTTAAGTCGGAGCAAAATTTTATTTTGCATAATTGGGTTGGAAGCCTGATGGGCCCATAAATGGGCTTAAGTTATAAACGCCAAAATCGACGATTTCATTAAACAACTGGACATAATTAAAACGAAGTAATTAATTCATTCATTTTAATATATATATATATATATATATATATATATATATCAATTTGTATGATATATTTACGTGCTATACTTGGTGTATGGATTTGAGTGTTATTGGGCCTTAAATCGAGATGGGTTGTAACATTTTATTTTAGGAAATACGACCTGCGTGTCGTTTTGGTTTATTTTGACGTAATCTTATTTTATTTATTTTATGTAAATTAAAATTTGTAATTCCATCAAGCCTTGGAGAGGAAGCCCAATGGAGCCAAGCCCAGAAGATTTTACAAGCCCAGCTCGGTGTTCTCTAGCATAGGTTTACTAGATTTTTCACTAGGTTGTATTTAAGGCCCATAGCATCTCAGTTTTATTTATATTATGCCTTCAATTGAATATGTATGTATATGAGATAAATGCATGTAATCAGTATTCCAAGCCCACTATATGCTAAGCCATAAAATAAAACAATCCTAAATAAAATATTGAGTCGCTTAAAAGTGCTTTCCACATTGGAACCATGTCGGTTTTTGAATAGTGCAATGTGGGCCAAGCCTCCACCGGGTACATTATGGTATTCATCTACTGTATTGGGTTAAGGTACTAGGTACGCTTAACACTTGAATGGTGGTTTGACTCTTCGTGGGTAGTAGGATCAGCTCCTGGCCCTAAGCACAAATGGGTAAGAGCCAATAGACCCATCGAACCAAGAGTCCCTATGTTGGGATTGGAGGGAGTTCTTACCTAAATAGTTAAGGGTTAGTTAACAAGCCTCTGCTTGGCTAATTCTTAATGAAATATGGAGCTTGTTCGACCTTAACCATAAATCATCAACAAGTTAATTAAAATTGGATTGTAAATTAATATGGTTATATTATTAAAGACCTTTATTAATACTATCTATAATTTTTTTGTGTAGATAACTTAAATGGTTACTAATCTATTTTCACTGCGTTCACTCCTCAACAAGGAGAAGCCATTTGGGCCTAACTTCCTGGACTGGTGTGAGCGGACGACCTTTTTCGACACAAAATTTAACGCGGTGAAGCGAACCGGGGAAAACGTTTTCTTTATGTTTTGATTTTGGAAAGCAGGTTTTATTTATCTTGAGTTAGGAAAAACCATTGATTTGATTTGGAAATCCTTTTATAGAAAACATTTTCCCGTTTTAACTCAAAGACGTCAAAACTTAAATCCCCGAGATCAGTGATAGAGTCACCACCCGGATCAGCTCATCTGGGAATTCCGATACAGCTCCCTACCGAGGGTAGACTATCATACCTAATCCAGAGATTTAGGGTTCGGGCAAGTGACTTACTTTAACCTCTAGCTTGCTTTCACTTTACAATTTATATTACCATATTTAATTCGCTTTATTATCTTTCTCTAACCCCAATTTGTTTATTTTAATTAGGTCGATGCTAAAGCAAAATGCAGAAAATAAATTGCAGAAAAATAAAGCATCCATCCAAAATATACAAAAAATAATAGAGGCCGATTATACAACCCAATCGAATAAAAGATAAAAATTTTCGTCCTCACTTTACAATCGCCTAAATACATGAGGATCTAAAAAAATATACAACCGCCTAGAAATACATGAGATAATCTATCAAATACAGCAAAAATAATAAAAATAAATGCTGCAAAACAAATTGGTTAGAACGGTTTATATTGCACACACAGATAGGACTCAAATAGGATAGAATTGGGAATTTAGGAAACGAGAGCATGCATTTAGGGGGTAACCGGATCGACCCGACTGGTCAGATTGGTTAGACCTGGAAAACGGTTTTGAAAGCTGATGTGGCTCTAAAAGCTAGAGCCATGTGGCTCTAACAAGAGCTGGGGCAAAATTTCAGAAATCGGACGCGCACCCAAAACCCTAGAAACCACTGTAGAGATCTTTTCCGGGGGGCCGGATCGCGGATAGCTTGGTTTTCAGGACATTTAAGGAACTCTAGGCAACATTCCGTCGTTTTCAAGTCCGATTCATGTCCGCTCGTTCCATAGGTAACACAGGAAATCACATCATGGAGGTTGGGAAAACCCGGCGCTTACAGCTGCCCCTCACGTGATTAAATTCAATACCCGATGCCTGGTCTGGGTTACTTGAGGGGAATTTGAGAACGCGAATGAAAGCGCCGTAAGCGAAAGGAAAGAAAGACGTACCTGAGTTACAACTGATCTGGGCCTGACATCGGGTTTAGGTTACCCGTGACGGATCCGCTGAAGTTTGAGGTGGAAGCAGATCTGAGCCTGACACCGGGTTTAGGTTACCCACGGTGGATTTGCTGGATTTAGGATAGAAAGCTGATCTGAGCCTGACATCGGGTTTAGGTTACCCGTGATGGATCTACTAAAGTTTGAGGTGGAAGCAAATCTGAGCCTGACATCGAGTTTTGGTTACCCGCGGCGAATCTGCTGGATTTGAGATAGAAAGCTGATCTGAGCCAACATCGGGTTTAGGTTACCGGCGACAGATCTGATGGATTCGAAGTGATGCCGATCTGAGCCTGACACCGGGTTTAGGTTATCCGCGATGGATCCGCTAAAGTTTGAGGTGGAAGCAAATTTGAGCTTGACACCGAGTTTAGGTTACCCACGGTGGATCTGCTAGATTTGAGATAGAAAGCTGATCTGAGCCTGACATCGGGTTTAGGTTACCCATGGTGGATCTGTTGGATTTGAAGTGAAGCCAATCTAAGCCTGACACCGGGTTTAGGTTACCCACGACGGATCCGCTGAAGTTTGAGGTGGAAGTAAATCTGAGCCTGACGCCGGGTTTAGGTTACCTGCGGCGGATTTGCTGGATTTGAGATAGCAAGCTGATCTGAGCCTGACATCAGGTTTAGGTTACCTTCGGTGGATCTGTTGGATTCGAAGTGAAGCCTATTTGAGCTTGACACCGGGTTTCGGTTACCCACGGTGGATCTGTTGGAGTTTGAGGTAGAAAGCTGATCTGAGCCTGACACTAGGTTTAGGTTACCCGTGACGGATTTGCTGGAGTTTGATTACGTTGGTGATGCGTATTTATTCCTTGATCGATAATTTTGGAACAAAAATTTTTACCCCTTCGACCAAGAATAAATACGGCTCGATTGCCCTACCCCTGGATACCTTCACTTGGGTTAGTCATGATGCATGTATGCATGTTTATGTACATGTTTTGAATGCTTGTGTGTGCATGTTGCAATGTATGCACATGAGAATGGACTCTGGGAGATGCATCTCCCGCTATTCATCTGGCCTTGAAATGCTACGCTCTTACTGGGGATATCGAGTCGTGCCTCTAGCTAAGGAAAGCATATGACACCTAGGACTGATCTAGCTGGGGAGTGCATTCTTTATGTGATGTGACTCTTGCACCTCTGCTGGGGATATATGGGGATACACAATAGCTGTTAAGGAATTCTGATGACTGCTGGGGAGAAAGTGGTCATATTCTTTGTGATAGTTCCACTGGGGATAGTGCAGAGGACTCCGCTGGAGAAAGAAGGAAGAGTTTCTGCTGGGAAGTGGTAGAAGGGATCTCCGCTGGGGAATAAAAGTGTCTCCGCTGGGGAATGGCAAAAAAGTTCTCCGCTGGGGAATGACGAAAGTGTCTCGTCTTTCTGCCCTTAGAAGTTGTGGGTTTGGAAGTGCTCTAAATTTTTCCTGATTTGCCCAGGGTGGGGTTTTAGCTCAGCAAGCTACTCTAACTTTTGCCTAAGGTGCCTTTTTGGTTTTCACCTTAGCGATCTCTCTTCTTCTTCTTCTTTTTTTGTTGTCCTGTGACATTTGGATTTGGGTTTGTTTCAAAATTTTTGACTACTGTAAGGAATGATGAATTGAGTTCGAAGGAAAAGAAAAGATTATAAGTTGCAAGCATTTTAGCATATTTGCTCATTGAATAATGCGAGTCTTTTAACCAATTTAATGCAAAGTGCTTTCTTTAAATGGATGTTTAGGCAAGATAATTTTGTTTATGCATTATGATATAACCATGCAAACATATTTAAACAAACATCACACTTTATTGATGAAATTAACATGAATACATTTAAAAAGGTTGGTTTCCACAAATGGTATACACTCCACACAGAACCAGAATCTGTCACCAGCCGTCCCTTGCGGGTTTTCCGACTGATCATTTTCTCTTGTGTCTTAACTTTTGCCTAGGCCACCCTTTTTGAGTTTTCAACCAAGAAGACTTTTTTTTTTAAACATAGTAAGGCTTTAGGCGGTCTTGATTGACAGGATTTGCGAATTCACTCCCATCCATGTCTGTGATGCTTACACCACCCTTTGATAGCACTTTCTTCATAACATATGGCCCTTCCCAATTTGGGCTGAACTTCCCTCGGGCGTCCACATTCGTAGGTCTTAACTATTTCAGAACCAGATCCCTGACCTTTAGCTGCTATCTAGGATACTTCGTATTTCGAGTATAAGCTCTGGCCATTCTACGCTGATACATCTGTAGGTGATCCAGTGCTTTCAACCATTTTTCATCTAATGCTACCAATTGCTCGTACCTAGTCTGAGCCCATCCTTTTTCTGGTACTTAGGCTTCGAAAGCTACTCTGAGTGACTTGAGTTTCATTTCCACTAGCAACACTGCTTCCATTCCATATACCAAGGCATAAGGAGTTTCGCCCGTTAGCGTTCTGACACTGGTCCTATAACCCCAAAGAGCATATGGCAATTTGTCAGCCCAGCCCCTGTAGGTGATTACCATCTTTGACAAAATCTTCTTAATCGACTTGTTAGCCTCTTCCACTGCACCATTAGCCTATGGTCCATACGGAGAAAACTTGTGATGTTTAATGCCATGTTATGAGAATAGCTTAGCTGTTGCCCCTTGGAATTGCACCCCATTATCGGTTACTACATGGTGAGTGATTCCATAACAAGAAAGGATGTTCTTCTGAATGAACTTAACCATCTATTTGGCTATCACACTGGAGAAGGACTCTGCTTCCACCCATTTTGAGAAATAATCAACTACGACCACTATGAATCTCTGCCCATTAGATGCTGCAGGATGAATTTCTCCAATCATGTCAATCCCCCACACCGAGAACAGCCAAGGAGATGCCAGTAGTTCGAGTAACGGCAGATGACTGATATCTGCATAGATCTGGCATTCGTGGCATCTTTTTACCTCCTTCACATAATCAGATTGCATTGTCATCCAGAAGTATCCCTATCTCATTATCTTTCTAGCCGTGGTGATCACATTCATATGCGGCCTACAGGATCCGACATGTACTTGCTGCATTACAGTTTATGCTTCTCGTTCTATATCTGTGTCTTTTATGGATCTTCCCACATGAAGGACAGAGTTGCTAGTGCATCCACCATTTTGTTTTCCTCTCTAGGGACATGTCTGAACTTGCACTGGTCAAATAACCCCCTCCTGTACTACAGCAGTTCTAAGTAGGGCCGTAATGCTTCCTCTTTCAAGTCCCAGTGGCCTTGTGCTTGCCTAATCACTAAGAGTGAATCCCCAACAATTAAGACATTGTCTGCCCCTAGTGTCAGGAGGGCTTCCATTCTGAATAAGCACGCTTCATATTCTGCCCCATTGTTCGTTATGGAGAAGTCCAACCTTTTTGACAATGGAATGATCTCGCCATCTGGTGTTGCTATGAGTACCCCAATTCCAGCACCCTTTCTATTTACGACACCATCAAAGCACATAACCCATCTTCTCACTTCTACTACAGCTAACTGTTTGTCAGGGAACTCTAGACTTTCCGCGCGATCTGATTCTAATGGCTAGTTTGCTAGGAATTCTGCCACAGCTCACCCTTTGATGGTTTTTCTAGTGATGTACTCAATATCGAATTCTGATAGGAGTAGTAGCCACCTGGATAATTTCCTAACCAACACCGGTGCTTCATACAGGTATTTCATTGGGTCCACTTTAGCCACGGCTTGTACCTTGTATGACTGAAAGTAGTGGCATAGCTTCTTAGTCAGCCAGATCATTGCTACACACGTCTTTTCTACCAGTGTGTACTTGGTTTCGTATTCCAACAGCTTTTTGTTGAGATAATAAATGGGGTACTCTTTCCTCCCATCTTGCTCTTGTGCTAGCATTGCTCCTATGGAGGAGTCTTCGACAGCCAAGTACAAAATCAAAGGCTTTCCCGGAGTTGGTGGGCTTAGGATTGGTGGATTTACCAAATAAGCTTTGATCTTTTTGAAAGCCAATTGACACCGATCATCCCAAACAATCGGCTGATCTTTCCTTAATAGCTTAAAAATTATCTTACAAACTGAAGTTAACCGAGCTATGAAATGGCTGACATATTGCAATGAACCCAAGAATGATCGAAGCTCCTTTTCTGTCTTAGGAGTTGGCATATCTCGGATGGCTTTGATTTTGTCTGGGTCCATCTCTATTCCTCTCTGGCTGACCACATGCCCCAGTAGCTTTCCTGTCATAACCCCAAATATGCACTTCTTAGGGTTAAGACACAGGTTGTACTCGCCAATGCGTGTAAGAAATCTATCCAGGATAGCAGGGTGCTCTTCCCGGGTTATTGATTTAATAAGCATGTCATCGACATACACCTCCACTTCGTTGTGGATCATGTCATGCAGCAGTGTTGTGACAGCCCTCTGGTAGGTGGCCCCGGTATTTTTTAGTCCAAAAGGCATTACCCTGTAGTAGAAGGTGCCCCAATCTATAATGAAGGATGTTTTCACTTTGTCAATCACATCCATTAAGATCTGGTTATATCCCGAGAACCCATCCATAAAGGAGTACATTGCTGCCTTAGCTGCATTGTCTATCAAAACATCGATGTGAGGCAAGGGGAAATTATCTTTCAGACAGGCTTTGTTCAAGTCCCTGTAGTCGACACACACTTTGACCCTTCCGTCTTTCTTAGGCATCGGAACAATGTTGGCTAACCATTCTATATATTCTACCACCTCGAGGAACTTTGCTTCAATCTACTTAGCGACCTCCTCCTTTACCAATGCGGTTCCATTATGGTCTTAGCCTCCTTAGCTTCTGCTTCACCGGCTTGAACCTGGGATCTGTTGGAATCTTGTGGACTGCTATTTCTGTATCAACCCTTGACATGTCTTTGTATGACCAAGCGAAAGCCTTAACATGTTTTTACAGTATTCTTATTAATTCTCTCTCTTCGTCGGATTTTAGTTCGTGTGAAATGAATACCATTTTGGGGTTTTCATCTATACTTATGTTAATTTCATGCAATGAAGTGTCATGAATGCTAAATATGCTTGATGGTGATTCAAATGCATGAACATAATTATGAGGATAAACATCACACAAGTAAGCAAATTGGGATTTCATTGCATTAAACTTGTGAAAGAGTACATCGTTCACATTGAAAAGAGTAGAAACAGATACAACAAAAGCATTTTCATCCTCCACAGGCGAAGGGCCTTAAATTTCTTCAGCATTCTTGCTCAGCTCCAGGATGTTGTCTAGGTCGGCAGCAATCTTAGACTCCTGCTCAGTAGGAAGAGTAGTCTTCCTAATCTTAGCCACCTGCACCTTGGCTTTCAATATGATACTTGGTATTTTAGTAATCACAGAGTTCAGGTTTGCCTTGGTCATCAGCTCCTAGTGGATCCTTTTCCAGATTTTTCAAATGCTTTGCCTAAAGCAACAGTCAATGCCTCTGAAATTGCTTTCACAGATTCATCACAGACTTTTCTTCAACTTTCTCCTTGGCCACTTCTACTGCTTCTGCCGTTACTTCATATGGTTTCTCCTGGGAGACGACAAGCTTAGCAATTGCCTTCTCCACTATCACTGGTGCCATTGGCTCCTCCTGGCTCTTTCCAAAGTCCACAACATCAGAAAATATCTCGAACCCTGGGAATTAAATGGGCCCGACCTTCACAGGTTCGGCTTGCAACTTGTATAGTTGTTCACCAGCCTTAATGAATGGCTTGATCAAGGCTTGCCATTCTTTCCTCTTTTTAGGTCTTTCTTCTCAGATGCCTCAGCCGTGTAATCTAAGCCAAACTGCCTCGGCTTCCCAGAATCAATGTTAAATTCGGGCACCCCCTGTAGATTGGCCCCAAGTCCCATGCCCGGAACAAAGTCATGCCTGTGAAGGTATTTAGACAACCATTCTGGCATATAATTTTCATAGATAACCATCAGGGCATCCGTGGCCTCCTCCTCGCTAACCATGGTGACTTGGAAACCGCTAAATGGTATGGTCTCCTCACTAACAGCAGCAATCACGGACTGGGAATTTGCCTCGATTGTCACAACTTCACCCCCTATTGAAAACTTGATCTTTTGGTACAAGGTTGAAGGGACACCCCCCAAACGGGTGGAACCATGGCCTCCCCAACAGCAAAGAGAAGGTGACTGGAATGTCAATCATAGTAAAGGTGACCGTCAACTTGACCGGTCCCACTTCCACTTCAGCTTCAAAAGTCCCAATTACAGTCCTTTTGGAATCATCATAGCCCCTGATCACAATGGAGGACTTTTTCAGATTGTCTTCACTCAGACCCAGGAATGGTAGCATCTTCAATGGACATATGTTCAGGGCAGAACCATCGTCCACCATCACACATGGCATGACTTAGTCTAGGAGATTAACCTTGACATAAAAGGGCTTTGTTGTGAGCTCTCCCTTTGTGTGGCAAATCTTTTTCGGAAAATAAAATCTCAGGGGACCCTTTGTGAATCTTGTCCAGTAAGCAACATATGGCCTCTGGAGATGCCAATGGAGAAACTTCGATTTCAGATAGCTTTTTGACCAGCACTGCCCTGTGTTCCTTGGAAGTTAGCAATAAATGTCACAGACTGGCCTGAGCTGGAGTCTTTTTCAATTGTGAAATAACCAGGTCCTCTTTTTGCACCTCTTTGGGTGCTGACATACTACCCGACCCGGTCACTGGAGTCTTATCACTCTGTTGAACCACTGGCTGGTAAACCCTACCACTCCTTGTTACATTTTGCACTTCAGGAACTTTTGATTCCTCGATAAGTGGCAACTTGACCATCTCACTACTGCCATATTCTTCATATTCATCTTTTGAATCCAGATCATCCAGACTTATAGGCTTCACTTCCTTCTGCTCTGTCGACTTCTCACAATCAGACTTTGCCCCAGCTCCACTAGCTGCTACGGACTGTACCATGGGATTTGCCTGTAGAACTTGTGCAAAAATGAAGTTGTCTAGCAGGCCCGACTGCACCATATTAACCTGCCTTTCAAATCCTGGCAAAGGGTTAGTCTTAGTACTCGGCTTGGCAGGCTCCTGTAAGTTCCCTTCGTCGATCAACTTTTGTATGGCATCCTTCAGCCTGTGATAGTTGTTGGTTCTATGTCCCACCATGACATGGTAGGTACAGAAATTGTCTTTGTCTTCCTCCACTAGTTTCACAAAAGGCCTGAGAGAGTTTAATAGACCGCCATTCCTGCAATTGGCAAAGATCTTAGCCAAGGAGAAAGCCTACGGAGATATACCCTGGCCTTCTGGATTTCTGCCTTGGTTTCCCCGCTGCTGAGACACAACGGCAACCCCTACTGGCTTGGTCTCTAAAAATTGTCCACTTTTACTCATAGAACCAAACCCAGACCCACTGCTTGATCCAGTCACAGTAGTTGACCGATATCCTGAACTGTACCCGGAGCCTCTACTACCCCTTTGGTTCGCTGCCTTTTCTTCTTCATCTCTCTCAATTTTCATTGCCATACTGTATACTTCACTGAGTTCACTGAAAGAGTGGAACTTTATGTTGTTCCTAAAAATGTCCTAACTACCATCAATCAACTTTTGGATCAACTCATCCTCATCGGGGCGGTTCTTTAATAGGATCATTTTGTTCATCCATCTTTAATAGTAAGCATCAAAGGATTCATTGGGTTTCTGCTTAACCCTCTCTAGATCATACAGCTTCACCTAGATCTTAGTATTGAAGCTGTAGTATTTGATGAAAGTAGCTGATAAGGCTTCCCAGTCAAATTGTACATCTTCTGCCAGAGAGTTGTACCAATTCAGGGCTCCCCCTTCCAGTGTGGTCGGGAAGAAATTAATCAGCTGCTGTTTAGTGGCGCCCACTGTCAGCATTACCCATGCATACAGGTTCACTGAGCTTCTGGGGAGCCAATCCCCTTGTAGGAAGGAATTTTAGGCACTTGAAACCCAATAGGGAAGGTCTTAATGCCTTTGTTGATCATTGCATCTACATTCACTCCTTTCTTGGAACCGAGACTGATGTTGGCCCCTTTCTTCAGCTCTGTGACTACTTTGTCAAGTTTAGAGTACTTGGCCTTCATTTTCTTTTCCATGGCTGCTTCCATCTCTTGCATCTTCTCCACACTGGCTGAGATATTAGCCCCGTACTGAGAGGATTCGTCTACCTTTTCTTTTCCTAACCTACTGGTTCCGATGTCCCCGGTTTCTCTTACCACAGCTTGCATCAGCAAGACTTGGTGTTTGGTTGGCCATCTCCACTTCCTCCCCGGAATCAGAATCACTGTCAGTTTCGACTGCCCTGACTTCCTCAGCATGCCTCAAAGCCTGAGATCTTATCCTTGGTCGATCCAGCTTACTCTATCAACTATCTTTACAGAGCTTTGGTCTTTTCTAATCTCATGTGTGTATGGTCCTACATCATAAGTGAAGAGTTAGGGATGGTAGATGAATGGCGTGATGTCATGGAGAATGATGCTTGGATAATGCTTCATGAGTGGAGATGGACATGAAAATGAACTTTGTGTGTTTTATTTTCCTTTGTTTGGGATGTCCCAAGAGTGCCCAATGCTATGCAAAATAATGCAAAAATGTCTCATGGGAGCCGCCGCACGGACAGAGGTTCGGCGCCTTTGGGGCACCTAATGAATTGTAGTGAGATGGCCGCATGTGTGCCGGCACATGGGCGGAGCTTTAACGCTTTGTAGGTCAATGGTATGAAATGAAATGGTCACATGGGGACCATCCCATAGATAGAGTTCTGATGCTTTTGAAGCAATGTGATATGAAATGATGTTACATGAAAGTCACGTGTAACTCGAGATACGGACGGGTTCGGTGTTCGTAGAATGCCTTGCATGATTTTTGATAATCTTATGAACTGCCTTTATATGTTTACTAATCCGGTACTCGGGGAGCACCTCGAATGATTTCATAATGTCATGAAATGGTTCGATGTGAACCATAATGCACAAACAGGATTTCGACATCACCGGGACACCTATGATGAATGAACGTGACATCATGTGATGACATCGTGTGGACTGCCACATGGAAATAAATCTAGGGCCATCATGGTCTACTATTGAATGGTATGATATTTGTGAAATGGCTGAGTGCAATCCGATGCACGGGCAGAATACGAGTAGTTTTGGGGTACCCGATATGTTATGAAATGAAATGACTGTGAAGGGCACACTTGGAATCATCCTTTTATTAGGTGAGATGAAATGATATGGATGTGCATGTCATGCAAAAATGCAAGTGGCTGCATGAAAATGTGGTTAAAATGCATGACACACGGAATGATGTCATGTATGCTTTGTGAAAATGTCGCACGCGAGATGTAAATAGCATACAAATAAAATGTTGTGGCTATACGAAAATGTGATTAGTTTTACACATATGTTGATGTTTAAAGATGGCTGCATAAAGATGTGATTAGAATGGCACATGAAAGCTATGCATGTTTGATGCTTTGTGAAAAGTTAAATAGAAAACACCACAGAACAAACGTTAGCACACAATCAAAAATATGCAGTCCCTTCCAACCTTATTTCTCCTGTCGATTGGTCTTGCATTCTTCCTAGGTGTTAGGTCTCTTTGGCATCAACGGGGGATACCAAAGGCGCACACTCAATGTTCATTTTGAATTTAAGTTTTGGTAATCCTAGGGAAAGTTGCTAAGCCATTACATGTGGGCCAAAGTCAAAACCAAGGGTCTTACAGGTTCCCATAGCGAATATACACTTCCCCACCATAGAACGCGATGTAAGGTCATGCAGTGCTATGAGTGGTTTACCCCGTCGGGTGTCTCCAAACCTGGCGGAAGAGGTAGTCCACCTTTTTGGGTAAACCGGGGTTGATCAGTTTGTTGGAGGGATTGAGAAGAAGAAAATGTCATGATATGCAAGGTCCAAATAAATATGGTAATATGAACTAGTGAAGTGACTGCAATCGAGGTTTTATTTCGGTAGTTGCCTAAGTTCCTTAAGTTTTTGAAAAAATTTTTAAGAAACCATTATCCCCAGCAGAGTCGTAACTGTGAGCAGATGACCTTTTTCGAAAGAAAATGGAACATGGCGAAGCGAGTCGGGAAAAACGTTTTTGTTATGTTTTGATTTTGGAAAACGGGTTTTATTTATCTTGAGTTAGGAAAAACCATTGATTTGATTTGGAAATCCTTTTATAGAAAACATTTTCTCGTTTTAACTTAAAGACCTCGAAACTTAAATCCCGAGATCAGTGACAGAGTCGCCACCTGGATCAGCTCATCCGGGAATTTCGGTACAGCTCCCTGCCGAGGGTAGACTACCGTACCTAATCCAGAGATTTAGGGTTCAGGCAAGTGACTTACTTTAACCTCTAGCTTGCTTTCACTTTATAATTTATATTACCATATTTAATTCGCTTTATTATCTTTCTCTAACCCCAATTTGTTTATTTTAATTCGGCCGATGCTAAAGCAAAATGCAAAAAATAAATTGCAGAAAAAAAAGCTTCCATCCAAAATATACATAAAATAATAAAGGCCGATTATACAACCCAATCGAATAAAAGATAAAAACTCTCGTCCTCACTTTACAATCACATAAATACACAAGGATCTAACAAATATACAACTGCCTAGAAATACATGAGATAATCTATCAAATAGAACAAAAATAATAAAAATAAATGCTACAAAACAAATTGGTTAGCACAGTTTATATTGCACACACAGCTAGGACTCAAATAGGATAAAATTGGGAATTTAGGAAACGGGGCCATGCATTTAGGGGGTAACCGGGTCTACCCAACCAGTCGGACCGGTTAGAGCTAGAAAATGGTTTTGAAACTCCCTGTAATTTTTGTGCTAGAAAATCAATTTTAGGAAAACTTTTGGCTCTGTTACATGTAAATTTCCATTTTTGTGGGTTTGTTATCCCGGAATCCATGGTTCTGTTCGTGCGGGTTCCTAAATTCAACATCCATCTAGGGTCCAAAATGCAATAAATACACCAAAAACATTTGTGAAAAATACTATTTTGTTCGTTTTCAATATTTTCCCAGGATTTTATAGGGTTCGGGGGTCCGCTAATGCTGGACTACAGATCCGACTCGGATAAAATAATCCCGAAAATTAGAAAATAAAACCCCGGGAAAATCGAAAACCCTAATATCCGTACGTGCAGAAATCCAAAAACCAAAATTTTACAACATACGGATGGATTTGGACCGAAAATTATCGCAACAGAATGCATGAAATGGAAAACGGACTGTTTTCGGCCGATCGGGATGATTCGAAAATCTGTCCCTGAAGAACAAAGTCGGGCAGCTCTATTCGGGCAATCCGGTTTCCGAAAATTGCAAAAACAAAGAAAACACATAGAAAAAACAATGCAAATAGGTTTAAGGCCTCTTAGAGTTTACCTTGATATTGTTTTCTTGCTTTGAACGTCAAGAAACAGATTGGAAGCTTTGGAGTTTGTTTGGAAGTTCAACCGGCCAAAAACCGCAACAATCCGAATTAATCCGAAATGAATCCGAAATGACCCCAAACCAATATGCAAAGGTTGTAGAACTTGTGTTTAATGTCTTAAGATTGATTTTAGGTTTTTGTCTCTGTGTTTTTGGGGCCTTCCTTTCTCGGTTTTTCTCTCTCTTTTTCTTCTCTCTCTCTCTTTTTTCTTCTGTGTCTTTGGAAAGTGTTTTTTTTTCTCTGCTCAAGACTACCTCCTCCCCCTCTGATTTGATTTTTCTCTTGTTTTATACCCTCCCCTTCTCATCATTTCAAACATTAAATGGCCTTCTTACTTTCTCTGATTTTGCCCCATTTTCCATTCTACCGAGCCAAGTTGCTTTGCTTTGCAGAGCAACTTGGTTCACCCACTAGAGCCATACAGCTCTAGTTTGTACTAGAGTCATGTGGCTCTAACAAGAGCCGGGGCAAAATTTCAAAAATCGGATTGGCACCCAAAACCCTAGAAACCACTTGGGAGATCTTTTCGGGGGGGGGGGGGGGGGGGGTTGGATCGCGAATAGCTTGGTTTTCAGGACGTTTAAGGAACTCCATGCAACATTCCATCGTTTTCAAGTCTGGTTCGTGTCCGCTTGTTCCATAGGTAACACAGGAATTCACATCATGGAGGTTGGGAAAACCCGGCACTTACAACTGGGCTCGGAACTTAAGAATAGTACTAAGACAAGAGTCTAAGGAGTATGTCCTGGATAGGGCCTTACAGGTTGCACCTCCCACGGGTCGTGGCACTACAGCTACTCAGGTTGAGCAGTACGACCTACACCGGAGGGATGACATAGATGTCACATGCCTTATTTTAGCCACGATGGTGCCCGAGCTGCAAAAGCAGTTCATGGATCAGTAGACTTTCGAGATCATAGACACCTTGAAAAAGATGTACCAAGATCAAGCACGTCAAGAGAGGTTCTAAACGACTAAGGCACTAAAAACCTGTAGGATGGCTGTGGGGACATCTGTGAGTAACCACATGCTCAAGATGAAGGGCTACATTGACTCATTGGCCTGTCGTGACAGGTTAGTCCCACAGGAGTTAACAATTGACATCATCTTGGGATCCTTCCTTGAGTCTTAGAATCAATTCATTATGAACTATCATATGCAAGGCATGGACAAGACTGTGGCTAGGCTGCATGGCATGCTCAAGTTGGCGAAATAGTCTGTCAAAAAGACTCCCGCGGTGCTTCTGGTTCACAAGGGGAATGCTCCTCTTGCTAAGGATAAGGGCAAGGCTAAGGCTAAAGCCAAGGCAAAGAAGGCTAAGCAAAGGCCCAAGCCCAAGGTCACTCCCAAGGATGTCTACTTCAAGTGCAAGCAGAAGGGACATTGGAAGCAAATGTGTACAAGGCTTGTGGGAGAGCATGTGAAGAACGGGGACAAGTTCCTCAGGTATATATGTTATAGATATTAACCTCACTATTTCTACATCTTGGCTTTTACACACTGGATGTGGTTCTCACATTTGCTCCAATGTGCAGGGACTAAGAAATAGGATGTTGCTAGGAGCCGGAGAGGTAGATCTTCGAGTCGGGAATGGGGCTAAGGTTGCTACCATTGAGATTGGAGATTTCTACTTGGACATGCCTACTAGATTGATTTTAATTTTAAAGAACTGTTATTTTGTACCAGTCATGTGCAGGAATATTATTTTAGTGTCTGTCTTGGATATTGATGGTTTTAATTTTAACATTGGATTTGGTAAAATTGAAATTTTTAAAGATGATGTTTTGTATGGAAATGCTTTATTAAATAATGGTTTGTATATCCTTGACTTAAATCAATCCAACCAAGTTTATAACATTAACACTAAGAGGATTAAACCTAATGAGCTTAATCTTGCTTATATCTGGCACTATTGTTTAGGCCACATAAACGAGAAGCGCATCACTAGGCTCCACAAGGCTAGAGTGTTAGGGTTATTTGACTTGGAGTCATATGATACATGCTAATCCTATTTAAGGGGCAAAATGACAAAGGCACCTTTCAACAAGCAAGCTGAAAGGGCCACTGGCTTATTGGACCTGACACACTCGGACGTGTGTGGGCCTATAAGCGTAAGTGCTAGAAATGGTTTTCACTACTTTGTTACTTTCACAAATGACTTCAGCAAATTTGGCTATGTCTATCTGATGATGAACAAGTCTGAAACCCTTAATAGGTTCAACGAGTACAAGAATGAAGTGGAGAACCAACTGGGCAAGACTATAAAAGCACTTCAGTTTGACTGATGTGGTGAATATATGAGCTTAGAGTTTGAATCATTCTTGAGAGAGTATGGGATCATCTTACAGCTCACTCCTCTTGGAACACCCTAATGGAATGGAGTGTCAGAAAGGAGGAATAGGACTCTGTTGGACATGGTCTACTCAATGATGAGTCAAGCTACTCTCCCAACATCCTTGTAGGGATATGCCTTAGAAACGGCTGCATTCGCACTTAACTGTACACTAAGTAAGGCCGTAGAAAAGATGCCATATGAAATATAGATAGGCAGGGAGCTTAATGTCTCTTTCATAATGATTTGGAGTTGTGATGTACATGTCAAGAAATTGACAAGTGGCAAACTAGACTCCAAAACCGAGAAGTGCCTGTTTGTGGCTTACTCCAAGGAAACTAGGGCTTACTACTTCTATAACCCTATTGAGAACAAGGTGTTCATAGCACGAAAGGGTGTCTTTCCTAAAAAGGAGTTCCTTTCCAAGAAAGATAGTGGGGGTAACATTGAGCTAAGGGTAGTTCAAGATCCACAAGCACCTGTAAAGGATAACTCAGGGATCGAACCAAAACCTCAAGTAATTAAGGGTTCTGGACTGATCACACAGGACCTTAGAAGGTCTGGTAGGGCATGTCATTAACCCAAGAGATATGGATTTCTCATGATCGATGATAAGAATCTTCTGGTCTTTGACCAGGAAGAACCCAAGACCTACAAGGAGGCTATTGAAAGCCCACAGTTAGTTGAATGGTGTAAAGCCATGGAAGTTGAGATGCAATCGATGTATGATAACCAAGTTTGGAACTTGGTTGATCCACATCTCGGTGCTAAGGTAATCGGTTGCAAGTGGTGTTTCAAGTTGAAAGCCGACAATACCTTCAAGGGGTGATTAGTAGCAAAGGGTTTCAGGCAAGTCCATGGAATATTCTATGATGAAACCTTCTCAATAGTCGCAATGTTCAAATGCATTATGGTACTACTATCCATAGCTGCATGGTATGACTATAAGATATGGCAAATGGATGTTAACACTGATTTCCTAAATGGAAAGCTACTCAAGGATGTGTATATGACACAACCTAAGGGCTTCATCGATCTAAAGTATCCTGACTGGGTATGCAAGCTTCAAAGATCCATTTATGGATTGAAGCAAGAATCCCAGAGTTGGAATCTTAGATTAAATGAAGCTATAATGGAATATGGCTTCATACAAAATCAAGATGAGCCCTGTGTGTACAAGATGGTTAGTGGGAATGTTGTTACTTTCCTATTCCTACATGTGGATGACATCCCTCTCATTGGAAGTGACATACCAACACTGAAAGGGGTAAAGCAGTGGTTGAGTAAGTGCTTTGCAATGAAGGACTTAGGCAAAGCTGAGATGATCTTAGGGATTAGCATCTATATGGATATGTCCAATTGGCTTCTAGGACTAAGTCAGACCTCGTACATAGATAATGTTCTGAAAAGGTTTGGCATGGATAAGGCTAAAAAAGGTTTCTTACCTATGTGCCATGGTCTAAAACTGAGTAAAGAAACTTGGTCCTAAGACAAAGGAGGATTGGGAGAAGATGTAGTTGATCATATATGCAGTTGATCATATATGCTTCAGCTATAGGATCAATCATGTACTCCATGTTATGTACAAGACCTAATGTCACATTTGCGCTGAGTATGACAAGCCGATATCAGTCCAATCCCAGAGAGGATCACTGGATGGTTATCAAGGCAATCCTTAAATACCTTAACTGGGCTAAGGATAGCTTCTTAGTGTATGGAGGTCAAGAAGAGCTATTAGTGATAGGCTACACTGATGCAAGCTTTAAGACCAAAGAGGATGAAAACTAGTTATAGTCTTCTTGCTGAATGGTTGTGCCATTAGCTGGAAGAGTTTCGAGTAGGCAACCATTGCCGATTATACAACAAAAGATGAGTACATTGCTGCATGTGAAGCTACAAAGGAGGCTGTTTGGATGAGGAAGTTCATCACTGAGTTAGGAGTAGTTTCATCTATCCTAGACCTAGTGGATGTCTTCTATGACAACAACGAGGCTATCATATAAGCTAAGGAGCCTCGGTCACATAACAGAGAGTAGACACTGGGAACAATATCGCTGATCCATTGACCAAGGTGCTAACACAGATGCAATATGAGGGTCATACTAGATATATAGGGATTAGGGCTATGCCTAGTTAGCATTAGTGCAAGTGGGAGATTGTTGATGTGCCCTAGTCTAAAGGCATTGGTTCTTGATTATACAGTGCATTGTATGCAGATACTTTGAATTATACATTGTGTTATATATAAGGCATTCAATCTATTTATTTATTTCTTATGCAATTTAATAAATAGAGTATCCATTGATTATAGCCATACTCATGTTAACTAATGTAGGTCATTAGCTAATGAGACCTTGAGTAGTGTTAAAGCCGTAATCATAAAGTTGTCATGGGTCTGTTCTAAACATTGGAATGAATAGAGCTAAAGACTAGCATATACTTGACTGGATGGCAGTGTCTCATTGACCATTAAATATGGGATGCCAGCCAAGTATATAGGTACATGTTAGGTTACATGGTACAGGACCGATCCGCCTCGAGAACACCACATGGTCTAATCGTCATAGGTGTTTCTCAGGTAGTTCTTGATATAGTCCTAAGACCTGATTTCATTATGACATGTCATAGGATCTCATACACTTTGTTATATGCCTAACAGGCCAGTAACAGGGTGCCAAGTATGGGTATGTTGGATGGGCTGGTGAACATATTGATGTTGATAGTGAGTTAATGGAATTGCCACTTAGCGTCCCCTAAGATGATATCACTAGCCACTTGATGAGTTGGATTGATAAGTGTATGGCTATACCCGAAAAAGTTGGGAAACTTATTCGCGATCATCAGTCTACTCAGAATATAGGAATGAATAAGTATAGAAGAGGTTGATGGGAACCATCCCTCTTGCTTAAACATTGATGTTAGCTGGCAAGGGACATACAAGAATACTACCAGGTTATGTTTGGGGGCTATAATGGTTTGCTAGAACCCATTTACAGTCTGTGGGCCCTGGGCCCACTGCGAACATAAAGATGGATCCACAGGATCGTACACATAAAATAACTAAATTTGTGGCAAATCGGAATTATACACATTGGGTGCACTTAGAATGGAAACTCGGTTAATTGAATTATTGACAATAGGTTTTATCAAAATTAATTCAATTAATTTAAAAGAGAAATTAATTGTATTTGATTAATTAAATACATTATGTAAATAATTAATTAAATATATTTTCTTCAGTGAAAAATTAAATACACGGGTTGTATTTATTTAAGGTTTGGTCAAATTAAATTTTGGTTGAATAAATTTAATTAATTGGATTAAATTAAGTCAATTGGAATTTTATTATAAGTTTTAATTTAATTCCAATTACATAATTGAACCAGTTACTTAAAATTATAATTTAACATAAAGTTGATTTTAAAACCTAATTTTGTACTAAGTATAAAAGGGACCTTAAAAACTGATTTCTCTAACCCTAGCCACATAAGTAGAATTCGGCCAACACTATCTCTAAGTGCTGCCCCCTACTTCCTGTGTATTTCGACTTTCGTTCGTCTCTATTCACTAGCATGAGTCCTGCTCGATAGCTATTCGTGTACCTGACTGTGTTGAGTTGTCGTTCGTCTATTCTCAAATCTTCAACAGTCTCTAGAAGAGACAAGAAAGGTGAGAAAAATTTATTTTCTTCATCTCTCTTTTGATTCTATCAAAGTTATGGTTCTTGGGATCATGGAATTTGAGGGAAAATTTTAAACTGTATTTTCTACTGCGCTTCGATATTCCCCATGAGAATTCCCTACACTCTTTGCCCCTTAGCCTATACTCAATCAACTTGGGTGTATTGATAGTAAATTGTCAAGTTTATTGAATTTAAAAGTAGAATAAAATTCCCTTACTAACTCAACATAACCGGGACAATTCATAGCAAAAAAAGGCTTCCACCGAATATTGTCAACCAAGCAATTAAACTTAGCAACAAAATCAAACTCAATCATCACACTATCATCAATGGATTTACATGCAACAATCTCTCTTTATTAATGTTCTCATACGCTAACATTTTTGCCTCAGAGAAATTTAAATTACCATGCAAATGGTTATCTGGGATTGAAATTTTCATGCCATTAGGTAACGAGAATAAACTTGAATTACCGGAGATGATGGTTGATTCTATGGAGGAGGTGGATTATCTAGTTCTTCTTCCTTAAAAGAAAGCTCCTTAGGCTCGAAGGGTTCAACAATTTCTTTCCTTTTCTTTTTCTTGGATTGGAATGTGGATTGATTTGGTGTGGATGAGGGTTTTCTTTTCAAATTTTTGGCATTCAAGTACTTTGGGGTTGAAGGTGGACTTTTTGACACCGAAGTTTCAGTTGGTGTAGCAGGAATTATGGCCTCACCATCGTCAGAAGCAATTGAAATGACGGTGTGGATCGGGTCACCGGAAGGATAGTGTTTGTGGAGAATATCAGTCATGATTTGGCATAGGGAAGATGCAACTGTGGCATTGGCAGATGACAGCGGCATCTCGTCAGGTGGAAAGGCATCGAGGCAAGAGGTGGCTACGACTTTTAAGGCGGAGTGTGGCAGAGAAGCAGAAGCAGTAGTGGGTAAAATCCTGGCTTGCGATGGATAGGAGGAGGCAAGCGATTTTGGTGGCCACTTCCATCCCATCGGGTTTTCTTACGGCCCATGATGCAATAGAGACGGTGAATGGAAAAGAGAAACCACAGGTGTGGTGGGCGTTGGAGGCTGGAACAATAGATGGAGGGATGGCTATGGTGGCTGGTTGGAACAGGCGACATTGCAAAAGTTGACAAAAGGAGTTAGAAAATTGGGTTTTCAAATATGTTTTTCTAATTTTTTGTTTTTTTGTTTTTGAAAACAAAATGAAATTATAAAATAAAAAAGAAGGAAAAACACGTCTAAACATTAAAACAACAGATTTGAAAACCCTATTTTCTAACTCCTTTTGTCTTCTTTGCAATGCTGCTCGTTCCAACCATCCACCATAGCCATCCCTCCATCCGTTATTACAACCTCCATCGTCCACCACAGTCGTCGTTTCTCTTTTTCGTCTGTCGTCTCCGTGGCACCATGGGCCTTAAGAAAACCTCGACAGAATGAAAGCAGCCACCAAAATTATGCACCTCCGCCATTCCATGGCAAGCTGCGATTTCGCCCGCTGCTCCTTTTGCTTCTCTGCCACACTCCACCTCCACAGCCTTGGCCACCTATTGCCCTTACGCCTTTTGTTGGGATTCGTCACGGGATACCGACCGATAAAAGCAGAAATACGCGTCGATTTCCTGGAATTCGGGCCCAGGAGCTTAAGATGTGGAAATCAAAAACTTAAAGCATAAGGAGGAAGGTTTCAAAAACTTACCACAAAGTCTCACTAAGAGACGGATGCAGACTGCAGGAACCAAAGTAGACTCCCTCCAACGTCACATACACGAACGGCTCTCGGACCTAACCCGTGCTAGCAGCTCGGATGACAAGAAGACAGGAAGAGAGGAGTGGGTAGCCCAAGCTAGATAAATGATGGCTGTAGTTTTTACTTTCCAAAAACAAAAACCATATTTTCAAATGGGCAAAACTCATTCTTACCAAAAGAATGAATGCTAAAAAAAAGTGGGCCAAACATTTAATCCCAAAATCCATAAATATGGGCGGCCAAAAGATGGATAAGTGGAAAAGAAAAACAAAGTCCAACTTTGCTTGCCAAAGTCAACCACATGACTCACCACTTTACCACCTTTTAATAGCATGATTCACCATCACTTTTGTCCTAATATCACCCATATTTTCAGCCAAAAGGATGAGTGAATGGAGAAAGCAAAGTCCAACTTTGCCATCCCTAAGTCAAAAGTCAAAAGCCATGATTCCTCACTTATGACTCACCATATATGACTCATCACTTCTCATCATCCTCTTTTGTCCAACAATGAGTCACCATTCTCATCAACAATGACTCACCATTAAGCCAAAAATCAGCCCCTAATTTTGTCCAAGAAATCCCACTTCATGTGGGCAATTTCATTTTAAGACTAAGCCCAATTTTACATCCTTTGATTTAATTAATTTCAAATGCAACTCTAATATACCATGTATGCTTATATATTATACCATAATATATTACATACATTTAAATTAAAATTCATTTGACCTATTAATTTGATCAATGGATTAAATTAGACATACATAAAATGAAATACATGTAAACCTATACATGTAATAATAATTCCACCTAGGAAATAATCTCATAAATCAATTCATTGAATTAATTAAGAGACTGTCGAAATAAATATTAATTATATAACTTTGATCAATCCAATTGATCCATAATATAATTAATAGATCTCTCTCTTTTCAACGTGTACACTCCAAGTATACACTTAATCCGACTAGTTAAAGTCCAGACGTTCAATGTGTATGATTCAATGGGCCTATCTTTATGTTGGCAGTGGGCCAAGGCCTACAGACTGCAGGTGGCCTCTAGCAAGCCACTACAGCCCCTAATTAAGATGGAGTAAGTAGTCCAACTGAAAACGTAACCCAGTAGTTTGAACTTGTAAAACCCATGTCGCTGATATCGATGTCCAACACAGAGGCATGGAAGTATCACCCTCTATTGTGTCTGGACATTTACTTGATACCAAATGAATTGATGCTCACAAACAAGATCCAATCTTGTTTAGGTGCGGCCGTACACTTATCAGTAACATTCTTCAAGAGGCCGGTGATATCGTCTCAGTGAATCACTGAATGACATTCCCTTTTACATATCCATAGCACTGCCATGTTCACTAACACACCCGAACATGCCTATACTTTGCACCCTTTTATCGGCCCATTAGGCGTACACCAAAGTGTGCCACTTCACATGCAGCACCATCATATGGTCCGGTTAAAGGACTTATACAAGTACTACACGAGAATCATTTGTGATACTATACCATGTAGATTGCCGTTAAGTGGATCGATCTAGTACCATGCCCTTTTTGCATGTATCCATTAACCTGGTTGACATTCCATGTTCTATGACTGGTATGACACCGCCATGCAACCCGGCTAATGATAGTCTTTAGTTCCATTTATTCCCATGATTGGAACAGACTACGGATGACTTTATGGCCATATCGTTTTCCCTATCCACAGTCTTACTGCCAAGTGCCTCACACTTGACAACATGGATATGGATATGTCCATGGGATACTCTATTTAAAATATAGCACAAGACATATAATAACTAGATTGATGCCTTTATCTCTTGACACAAATTGTATAATACATAAAGTTCATATTAATGTACAAATGTATTATACAAACACAAGGACCAATGCCTCGGGACTAGGGCATTTCCAACACCTTTCCACCCAAAGAAACACCACCGTCATCTGCCAATGCCATAGCCATGTCTTCCTTACTCCAAATCACAAAGATTAAGGCCAACGTGGTTGAGCTTTTTTGCATCCAAGGACGTGATCCTCCGTGTCCACCTTCTCCGAAATAGCACTTGGACTTCGGCCTTCGATAACCAGGGGAGGTCTTTTGTTCCATTCTTTTTCGTTTTCGGTTATTTTTGGTTGGTATATAATGTGGACAATGTTTGTTTTAAGTGTGGGGATGGGGAATTGTAAATGGAGCTTAGTCATTGGTCATTTACTTCAAATGGAGGTTCGTCACCTTGCTTAATTTCCATCGCCCCCGGATGGAAAAACATCAGTTACTTCAAATGGACAGGACCACCAACTCATCAATTTTCTAGGAAAAAGTCAAAGGCGTGAATTGAATAGCAGCACTTTATCGCCCACATTAAACAAATGCCTAAGTAATTGTTTGTCATGCCATTATTTGGTCTTTTCCTTATAAATTTTTGCATTCTCATATGAACTAAGACGAAATTCATCTAATTCATTGAGTTGCAAAAGACGCTTCTCACCTATAGCCTACATATCGAAATTTAAAAATTTAAGTGCCTAATAAACTTTATGCTCCAATTCAACAGGCAAATGACATGCTTTCCCTAAAACTAAACTGTAAAGGGACATACAAAATGGTGTTTTAAATGTAGTGCGATATGCCCATAATTTATCTTCTAACTTAATAGCTCAATTCTTCCAAAATGAACTTATCGTTTTTCCTAGAATACTTTTAAGTTCCCTATTTGAAACTTCCACCTGTTCGCTTGTCTGTGGGTGATACGGTGTAGCTACTTTATGGGTGACACCATATTTGCTCCATAATTGGTCAAATTATTTGTTCCAAAATTGGGTTGCCCCATCATTAATAATTGCCCTAGGTGTTCCAAAGCAAGTGAAAATATTCTTCTTAAGGAATTTAATCACTACCCTAGCATCATTTGTGGGCAAGGTTACAGCTTCTACCCACTTAGACACATAGGCTACAGCTACAAGAATATATTCATTATTATAGGATGTAGGGAACGGTCCGATGAAGTCAATACCCCAAACATCAAAAAGTTCACAAATTAAAATTCCATTTTGAGGCGTCTCATGTCTATAAGAAATACAACCAGTTCATTGACATGCATCACAAGATTTAACAAAATTAAAAGCATCCTTAAACAAAGTAGTTCAATAAAAGCCACATTGCATGGCTTTAGCCACAGTCCTTATAGGACCCAAATGACCACCAAGTTCTTTTGTATGAGAGAGAGTTAAGATAGGAGTTACCTCTTATTCTAGTACACAATGATGGATTATATTATCACCACGGATTTTTAAACAGATATGGATCTTCCCACAAGTAATGTCTAGCATCTGAGAAAAACTTATGTGTTTGCTGATAAGAAAGACCAAGGGGGAGCGATGTTACCTACGAAGAAGTTAGCAAAATTTACAAACCATGGAGATGAGGACATTGCCATTAGTCATTCGTCACGAAGACCTCCTTGATTTCATCACTAGGCTCTCTAGCCTTAAAGTCTAGCTGAGATAGGTGATCGGCTATCACATTTTCACTTCCCTTCTTGTCTCAAATTTCAATATCAAACTATTGAAGGAGGATGTGAGCCGACGACCTGGAGAGAAGGCGAGACGCAGCGAAGCAAAGCCGCAGATTTTTGGGAAAACGTGTTTCGTGATGTTTTGGAAAACAAATTTTGTTTATCTTGCTTTAGGGAAAACAACCAATTTATTAAGAAATTGCCTTTGTAGAAAATGTTTTCCGTTTTATTACTTAAAGACCTTGAAACCTAAATTTCAAGATCAGTGACAGAGTCGCCTCCGGGAAATTCCGGTACAACTCCCTACCGAGCGCAGACTGTCGTACCTAACCCAGAGATTTAGGGTTCGGCAACTTACCTACTTAACTTCGAGCTTGTATTCAGTTTATAATTTATATTACCATATTTATTCAATTTATTATCTTTCTCTACCCGATTTAAGTTGATTTATCAGCCGATGCTCAAGCAAATGACAAAAATAAATTGCAGAAAAGTAAATCATGTATACTAGAGGCCACTTATACAACCAAATCGAATAAAAAGGAAAACTCTCGTCCTCACATTACAAGCGCCTAGGATACACGAGGATCTAGGAAAGTACAAACGCCTAATATACACAAATTAATCTATTAATTACAGTAAAAATAATAAAAAGGAAAAAAAATGCTGCAAAACAAAGGGTTAGCATAGTTTATATTATAAACACAGATAGGACTCATAGCAGGACAGAATTAGGATTCTTAGGAATAGGGGCATGCATTTAGGGGTAACCAGGTCGACCCGACTGGTCGGACTGGTTAGACCTGGAAAATGGTTTTGAAACACCTTGTAGATTTTTATACTGGAAATCAATTTTTAGAAAACAATTTGGCTCGGATTCATGGAAATTTCCACATTTAGCGGGTCTGTTATCCCAAAACTTGGGATTCCGTTCGTGTGGGTTTCCTAATTTCCACTTCCATCTAGGGTCCAAAAAACGGTAAACACAACAAAAACAGTTTGAATCCGAAAACAGCATCGCACGACGACGTCCGTACGGGTCATCCCGTGATTCTGTCTCTTCCGGAAACTACAACCGTACGACTGTAACTAGAGCCGTGTAGCTGTAATACCTAGACCCGAGATCGATTTTCTCGTTTTTCAAAAAATCGCTATTTTGCTCATTTTCAGTGTTTCTCAAAGATTTTATAGGGTTCGGGGATCAACTGATGTTGGACTACAGATCCGATTCGGATTGAACAACCCCGAAATTAGAAAATAAAATCGGGGAAAAGCTGAAAATCTAACACCCGCACGTATAGAAATCTGAAAACTGAAGTTTAAAAATGTACGAATGTATTTAGGCTGAAAATCGACCGCAACAGAACACATAAAATGAAAAACAGACTATTTTCAGCTGATCGGGGTAGTTTCGGGAATCTGCCTCTAAGGAACACAGCCGTGCGGCTCTGTTCTAATGGAACATAGCCATGCGGCTGTGTTCTTGGAAAACACAGCCGTACGGCTATGTTAAGGTAGCCAACTTTCCGAAAAAACAGAAAATAGAGGAGAAAATCATAGGAAATACAACAAACATGAGTTTAAAAGCCTCTCAGAGTTTACCTTGTTGTTGTTCCAGTGTAATAGACGTTCAGAAACAGATTGGAAAGCAAGAATGTGCCCTGAATCCTTGAGCGTCGTGAAATCCCAAAAATAACTTTCGAACCAAACCGAAACAAACCTGAGAATATGTCCAGACGAGTAAGTCACAGTCTAGAATTGTTGTAGAATGATTAAAGTACAGGTTTGGGCTTAGGAAAACACTTGCTCTCTTCCTCTCTTTCTCTTTTCTTCTTCTTCACTTTCTTTGTAACTTTCTTCCTCTCTCTTTTTTTTAACCGAAAGAAGAATCCCCCTGCTCTCTCCGATTTTTTCTTTTTATATCCCCTTTTACTTTTCATCATGTAGAACATTAAATGTGCCCCATACCTTCTGACTCTTGGTTTTGGCTGAAAAGATAGAAATCTCCTGCTTTAGGAAGTTGCTCAAAGCCATGTGGCTCTAGTAACTGGTACATAGTCCTAAACCGGAGCTTCGGCTGTCTTACTAGGCTCCCCTAACCATTGTGTCTTGGGTTGGTATACTCTTCCACTCCTCGTGACATTGTTCATAGGGGCATCTTCTTTCCTTAAGTACATCCCGCTCTTAGTGCAAACGGGATAAACAGGCTTTGTCTGGCTTACGGGCTTGGGCCTACTCATCAACTCAAATTCGTCTACATCATCATCTAACTCAATATCATCCAAATTGACAGGCTTATTTTCCTTCACAGTTAGCTGAGCTTCTTCACCCACCACTACCTGTATTGCGGGTTGGCTTTGGCAATCCATGCAAGCACAAAGTTGGCGGTTAATCCTGATTGTACCATGTTGACTCTCCTTTCAAATTAAGGTAAGGGATTGTTCTGGACATTGGGCTTCAGGTGAGGCTCCTCTATCTTCTTCTCATTGATCAGCTGTTGGATAGCCTTCTTCAAGGCATGGAATTCATTGGTTTGGTGCCCCTTTGATACATGCTAAGAGTAGAAGTTGTTCTTATCCACCTCGGCCGGAGGCGTGTACAGTTTTAGGCTTTGAAGGAAGCCCAAATTTTTGCATTTTAAGAAGATCCATCCCAGAGAGTCCTCCCATGGAGAGATTCCTTTCCCAGTCGCTTGTTGGTTCACCCTTTGTGCTACAACTGCTACCTCTGCTTGCTTGACAGGGGCAGTAGGTTGACTCAGCTTTGTACTAGTTGAGAAGGAGACTGTAGAATTGCTATTGTTCTTGTACCCCGATGAATATGATCGGCTCCGATACCCCCCTCCGGAACTGTTCTGGGCAGGATCAATCTCGTACTTTTCCACCTTTCGGGCTAGTTCATGCACTTCCACCAAAGACTGGAACTTGTGATATTTCATCACATTTTGATACACCTCCAAGCTGCCATCAATCAACTTTACAATCAATTCATCCTCAAATGGCTTCTGATGAAGGAGAATCATCTTATCCATCCATCTTTGGAAATACTTAGAGAAAGACTCATTAGGCTTTTGCTTCACAGCTTTTAAGTCTTGTAGCTTGACTTCCAGTTGGGTGTTTAAGCTAAAGTACTTTATAAATGCATCAAACAATGCATCTTAGTCCCTTTGCTCACTTTCTGGCTGTTTATTATACCAAGTGATCGCTCCGCCTTCTAAAGTAGTGGGGAATAACCCCACCAACTGATTCATCATAAGCCTAGCCATTGTCATGATTCATACATATTGATTCAAATGCACCATAGGAGGACTCTTCCCAACATAAGGAACAATTCTGGGCGTCTAGAAGCCTACCGACAGCATCTCAATTCCTCCGGCCATGAGTGCAGTCGGATCAATGCGCTTAGAAGACTAAGCCTTGGAGCTTGCGTGCATTTCTGCCATAAATTCCTCCATTTCTTTCATTTTCTTCTCCAAGGCAAACTTCACTAGTCTTTTAGTATTATCCCTCCGAGCTTCCTCTACATCTGACAGCGTATCATTCAACCTTCTCCCACTACTCTCTTCTTGGGTAGCCCTTTCTAGTCGTTGAGTAAATGACTCGTTCAGTGCACTCTGAACCTGACTCTTAATGAGATTTTTGAATTTATTTGAATTCATGAACTCCCGAAGGGCAGTAGTGGCTAGCATTGCGGCAGCAGCGTCAGGTGTGATGGCCATCTCCAGAAAGCTCTGTTGTAATAATTCGAGCTCTGGTAAAAATTCAGCACTTGACCCGGATTCTGTCCCAACCTCTCTGGGCCGAACAGACTCCTTAGACTCACTAGATGATGAATCATAGCATTCCACTCTCACAAGTCTATGTCCCGATCTACGCCAAACTACAAAACATATTGAACCAGGGTTAGTGAAAGATGACCACCTAAAGAGTTGTGCTCCAAGTGATACGCATGTATGCATGGCATGTCAAATGAATGATATATGGATGTCATATGGAATGGCCTTGTAATGCAAACCTTGAACAACTGACCAGTTGGGCGGTGAAGTGTGCATGAATTCCTACTTCGGTAGGTTATGAATTGGGATTTGTGTGCTTAATGCACGGATGAAGCCTTGGCGCTCGGGGAGCACTTCGGGTTTTCCATTGTGATATGATATGATCACGTTCTTGGTGAACGGGTAGAGTTTTGGCACTCAAAGGAGCATTTTGGGTTTTCATGTTGTGACATGAGACGAACGTGTGCGTGGCACACGGTCGGGATTTCGGTGTCCGGGGAGCACCATGGGTTTTAATGTTGTGATACGAAATGAACTCGTACTTGGCACACGAATGGAATTTCGATGCTCAGGGAGCATCTTGACTTCCAAATCGTGATATGAAATGAATACGTTCTTGGTGAACATGCAGAGTTCCGGCGCTCAAGGGGGCACTTTGAGTTTTGTGTTGTGACATGAGACGAATGTGCGTGTGGCACACTGTCAGGATTTTTGGCACTTGTGGAGCACCTAGATGATTTAATGTGTGAAATGTAATTTTTCGGCGCTCGTGGAGCACCTGAATGATTTAATGCATGAAATGTAATTTTTCAGCGCTTGTGGAGCACTTAAGTGACTTGATGTATGACGTGAGATTTTTCGGCGCTCGTGGAGCGCCTAAATGACTTGATATGTAAAATGAAATTTTTCAGTGCTCGTGGAGCACCTAAATGATTTAATGTATGCGATGAAATTTTTCGGTGCTCGTGGAGCACCTAAATGCTTTAATGTATATGATGAAATTTTCCGACGCTCGTGGAGCACCTAAATGATTTAATGTATGAAATGGGATTTTTCGGCGCTCGTGGAGCACCTAAATGATTTAGTGTATGTGATGAAATTTTTCGGCACTCGTGGAGCACCTAAATGATTTCCTACTTGGTAGGCGGTGTGATGTGTGTGACCCTTATGGAATTGTTCAAGGCCCACATGAATGTTTTATGCATGACATGCATTCCATATGGCTACAGAGCAAATCGGTTAGTACTTATGACATTCAAATGATGCACATGAATTAATTTTTTCACACAATGAGGAAATGCATGGCTACAAAAAAAATGGTTAGTGTAAATGTCACATGGGTGATTAATGCATTTTCACGCGAAAAATGCAAGTGGCTGTATAGAAGATGTGAGTTAGTATCACACAAAGGCTTTGCATGTAGTATGTCATGTTCGTGAAAATTGTTGATGATTGTATGTTATGAAGAAATAAGAGACAGGTAGCATATTGCATACAAAGCGTATTTCTCCAACTTTATTCCTCCAAACGTGGTCGATCTCAAAAATTCTAACCGAGTCCTTAGTGGGGTTCTCTTCGATCATCAACCGGGGATGATGAAGGCACAATTTATAATTTTCACACAATTTATTTTGGAATCCTAAGGGAATCCAACTAAGGTTGCCTATATGAGTTTGGTCCAAGTCGGAATAAAATCAAGGATCCCATTGCAAAATATACTCCTTACTTCTCCCTACTCAAGGGTTTGAACGAAGAGGTTTGTAAGAGGCTATGGGTGGTGTTTCGTATCCGTGTCGCTAAGACCATGAGGACCAAAGGCGACACTTCAACAATTCACCGGGCTAAATAATGGATACTTAACTTAATGCAAGGATGTCTAACTAAAAATGCAAAATAAAATGCCATGCAAATATCATCTGCCTTATTTTGATTAGACATTTTTCAGGGCTTGTCAAATTCTTTTAAGTTTTAAGAAAAACTTTTGTAAGAAATCCCTAGCGGAGTCGCCACTATGAGCGAGCGACGTTTTCGACGGAACGCAGACTCCCTTTCGGAAGGGACGCCTCGATTTCGGGCAACCCTCCATCACGTGGGGTTTTTGGATAGAAAATTTGTAATACCCCGAATATTTTAATAATATTTTTCATCATTATTTTTATTAAATAAATTATTCTCATTATTTTAATTTTATGGCATTTAATATTTTTAGGCTTAATTAATTAATTTAATTTAATACCTTAAGCTTATTATATTTAAATGCATCTTTAAACATGATTAAATTTTGTGAATATTTTGGGGTTAGGAAAATTATATATTTTAGGACTAATATATTTAGACATTTCGGCCAACTTGTATTTATCATAATCCCTCTCTATTTAATCCCTCCTTAACCTAATTCACACTCATTCTACAACATAAAGTCCTAACTACACTAAAGCTCATCTCCCCCTCTCCCTTGTGTGTGCAATTCGGCCAAGCATCCCACCTTCCCCTCTCTCAAATTTTCGACCTCCTACCTCTACCACACCCCTTCATTGATTGTTCTCATTGCATACTTGAGGTTTAGAAGCTCAATTCAAGGAAGTTGGTTTTGGGTTTGATTTGCTCCTTGGATTTGGCCATCAACACCTTTAATTCTTCCCTTGGATCATCAATTTGAGCAATAGGACTTAGCAATCAAAGGTAACTACTCTATCCATACTCCTACACTTAGGGTTGAATGGTAGAAATTAGGGCTTTTATGTTTTTTTTATGTTGGAATTGATTAAATTAATTGTAATAACTTGATTGGTATTGCTAGAATTTGAATTGGCATGATTTGTTTACTGATTTTGGTCAATTGGGTTGATAGAATTCGAATTATAGGACTGGTATGATGATTTAAAAACTTGCACATAAGGTGTTTGATAGAATACCCTTGCTGGACAGCCTGCACAACATTTTTCTAAATTCGTTTTAAATAGGTTATGGTTCTCAGAAACTTCTGAAATTTTTTTATGTTTTAGATAACATGTTAAACTGAAAATTCGTAGAAGAAACCATGTCAAAATTCATTGGTTTTCATGTCCTAAAAATTCACCCAAAACTGTTGCTTGAAACTGCCCCTGATTGTTTTCAGCACTGACCTATAATGTTTGAAAATTCATATCTTTTTGTGTACTTCGAATTTTTACATGAAACCACTTGCAAAATTTTTCTAAGATTATGAACTACAAAAGTGCTTTATATTTTCTCTTCTAATTCTGATGGTAAACTGGGGTTATACTGATTTTAAGATAGTGTAAAATTTGGTGCTCTGTTTCCAGGAATCTGTGATCAGTAATCTTTGGACGCTTTTAACTTTTGCTCTGGTTAATGAATGCATGAAATTCCAGTTGGTATTTGAAGATTATAATGCTATGTTGCTCCCTGAATTATTTCATGATTTTTGGACAAGTGCAACTATTTTATTCTGAATTTTGTTTTCCTGACCTGCTGCCTGCCCTGTTTTCGGGACAGCCTCACTGTTTGGCCTATATTTTTTTGTACACTTATCCGAATGACACGAAACGAATTGCATTTTGTGTATATTAAATTGAAATTGGTTCCTTAAAATTTTGAGAATTTTTGGAAGAGTTTTCATATGGTTTATACTGTTTTGAAATTCAGGCAGTGGATCTGCCATATTTGGTGTTTTGGATTAAGGATGTTTTTATACCACACTTGGTGGATTTTTGATGAACTGAATTGGTTTATGTGGACACTTGGTCTTTTGGTTTTATATTGAGGAAGAATAGCCTATAATGGCATGTTTTGGACAATTGGTCCTTGGATTTGATGTTGATTTTGGGTTAAGCCTAAAGTGGCACCCTAATGTTGATTTGATGAGATTGGTTTGAAAATTGGTTTTTGATACACGATTGCATATGGGAGTTGCCGGACTGCGGTTTTTCTGGCATATGGACAGTGTTTCCCTTGTGATATTTTTGACCTCTTCATGGTGCACTTGGCCCATGATGGACTCACATGACTGCGGTTTTTCTTGTGAGTGGTCCAACCTCTTCATTGGTATTTGTCCAATGATGGACTCTTTCGACTGCGGTTTTTCGATTGAGTGGTCATAGACCTCTTCATTGGTATTTGTCCAATGATGGACCTGCTTGACTGCGGTTTTTCGAGTAGGCGGTCTAGTCGTTCTCATTAGGCGAGTGGACTGCGGTTTTTCCCTCGTAAATGGGAGAGTTGGCCAGCTTAGACTTTTTGATTGATTGTGGGATTAGGGGACTGCGTTTTTTTTTTCCCGAGCGTCCGACCTATTTGCTATTCGTTGGCGATTTTGGATTGAGAAATTGACTGATGAGTTTTATATCCGAGACTGATTTTTTTATCATGAGATTTTTATACCAATGTTGGTTTGATTTCGTATCATGTTTCTTAATTTAATTAGTTTAAACTCTTTTTCTTCGCTTTACTTTATTCTTGTTTTATTATTTAAACTGTTTTACTCGCTCAGCTTTATTTCAATTTGTTTTTGCCTTATTTTCAAGCTATTCGGTTTTAGGTGTTCGAATATGGACACTGTAGTTACTCGTCACTAAGTGGCGACCATTTTTTTTCAGATTTTGTAGGTACCGATGCCGATGCTTGACGTGTGATTGTTGTGTCGTGATGGGACTTGGGCGAGTGGACGGATTCTTTTTAGGCATTAGCTACTATAGTTGGGCATATTACTAGACTTTATTTCATTTATTCATTTATTGCTTAACAATGGTTTGTAAGGATATTTATTTATTTATTTTTTTATTACTTAGCATTTTTTTAAGGCTCAATTTATATAGTTAGATAGTTGGTTTGCTCGATGATTACCGATCTCGTGCATTGAATTCCGCCTTTGCACGCTTACCGAGGTCGGGGTTGTCACAGTTGGTATCAGAGCCGAATTTGGTTCCAAAGCTTACAAAGCGTAAGTCACTTGGAACTGAACTAGGAAAATAGGATAGAGACTTAAAACTTTAGCGAGAGTGCTGGGTAGGTGGAAACGGGACGTTACCTGCTTTGTGTACTAATTGCTTATCTGTTCTTACATGTGTGCTTATGTTTGTGCTTTACTTGAATCATTAATTTCAGTATGCCTCCGAGAAGAGCCCCGCGACAGAACCCTGACCGACTCCAGACTTTGGAGGAGGTTGTCATAGCTCTTACGAATCGTCAGGAGAATCCCCTTCCTCCGCCGCCGCCGCCTCCACCTGCGGTTCCGGCTAATAACCAAACTGTTTTCGATCGCTTCGATAGACACCGACCCCCGATTTATGATGGGAAGCCTGACCCCGTGGTCTTAGAGGAGTGGGTACGAGTGATGAAGAAGCTGTTCGCAGCGACTGGCTGCCCTGCTGAAGAGAATGTAGCCATTGCCACTTACTATCTCCGAAAGGAAGCTGACAATTGGTGGGGATTGGTGCAAGATGAATGTTTGGCCGATGCTGCCTTCGGCTGGGATCAGTTTGTAGAGAAATTGAAGGATCGCTTCTATCCAAAGGAGCTGAGATGGCAGAAGAGGACTGAATTCCTCTGTTTGACTCAAGGTACTATGACGGTGCAGCAGTACACCGACAAATTTTCTGAATTGGCCCGTTTTGTTCCTACTTTGCTGCCCGATGAGATGGAGAAGGTACAGATGTATGTTAAGGGACTGGACCCCCGCATCAGTAATTTGGTCCTAGTCTCCGGAGCTTCTACCTTTCAAAGAGCGTATGAGGTTGCTCTTAGTGTATCTGCGAAAGTCCAAGAGGAAGACGCCGCTCGACGTGCTAATCTTGTGAAGAGGACTCAGCAGTCTGGTTTTGCTCTTCCGGCTGTCAAGAAGCCGAGGTTTGCGCCTGCAAAAAGAGTCGTTAATGCTTTGGGTACTGATTCTAGGAAGTGCTTTAAATGCCAGAAAGACTACCACCCTAGCAAGAATTGTGACGGATCGGTGGTGAAGTGCTTTTTCTGTAATGGTGAGGGACACCGCTCATTCGCTTGTCCCAAGAACCCTAATGCTACTCAAGTGAGACCCCCTGCTAGACAAGGAGCTCCTGTGCGGAACCGTGTTTACAACATGGAAGAGACTGAGTATGAGGCTGAGGATGATGTCGACGCTAACGTGGTGACAGGTACTATACTTGTGAATTCTTTACCTGCTTTTGTACTTTTCGATACTGGTGCTTTTCTATCTTGTGTCTCTACTGCCTTTGTTAAGAAGGCTAAACTGCAATCTTCTGTGCCTATTAAATCCTTGGTTACCCTCCCGAATGGAGAGAACCTTTCTTGTCGACGTGCCTTTCGAGATGTTCCGATTGTGATAGAGGGAATTGTTTTGACTGCAACTTTGAAGGAACTTCCCTTAGAAGAGTTTGATGTTATCTTGGGCATGGATTGGCTGAAAAAGCACCGTGCTATCTTTTACTGTAGAGATGAGAAGGTGCTATTGAGGGATTCCAAAGGGAAGAGAGTCTCTTACTCGAATGTAAAGTTGAAACCCTCTGTTAAGGTTGTTGCTGCTTTGAGAATGAAGAAGCTTTTTAAGAAGGGGAATGAAGTATTCTTGTGTAGTATCACAGACACCGCTGAAGGGAAAAAGCTTGAGGATATCCCTGTTGTTTGTGATTATCCTGATGTGTTCCCTGATGAGTTACCGGGTATTCCACCTGAAAGGGATGTGGAATTTTCTATTGACCTTGTTCCGGGCACTGCACCAATTTCTAAGGCCCCGTACCGCATGGCTCCATCGGAAATGTTGGAGCTGAAATCTCAACTCCAAGAATTGATTGATAAGGGCTTTATAAGGCCTAGTGCTTCACCGTGGGGTGCTCCTGTGTTATTTGTGAAGAAGAAGGATGGTAGTATGAGACTGTGCATCGACTACCGAGAGTTGAATAAGGCTACGATCAAGAATAAATATCCTTTGCCTCGGATTGAAGATTTGTTTGATCAGCTGAAGGGTGCTGGAGTGTTCTCTAAGATCGACCTTCGATCCGGTTACCATCAAATACCGGTGAAAAAGGAAGATATTCCGAAGACTGCTTTCCGGACTCGATATGGGCACTATGAGTTCGAGGTCATGCCTTTTGGCTTGACTAATGCCCCCGCTGTGTTCATGGATCAGATGAACAGAACCTTTCATGAGCTGCTAGATGTCTGCGTGGTTGTCTTCATTGACGACATCCTAGTTTACTCGAGGGACGAAGAGGAGCATGTTGTGCACCTTAAAAGGGTGTTGGATATTCTGAGGAAGCAAAAGTGGTACGCTAAGTTGTCAAAGTGTGATTTCTGGTTGAAAGAAGTCGTCTTTTTGGGGCATGTAATCAGTAAGGATGGTGTGAAGGTGGACCCCTCGAAGATTAAGGCAATTGTGGAATGGTCTAACCCGACCAATGTGACGGAGGTTCGAAGTTTTCTGGGTTTGGCCGGCTACTACCGTCGATTTGTGCATAATTTCTCCCTTATTGCTCAGCCGTTGACTAAGCTATTAAAGAAGAATAGTAAGTTCCGTTGGACCGAGGAATGTGAGAAGGCGTTCCAGTTGTTGAGAGAGAAGTTGACTACTGCTCCGGTCCTTACCTTGCCGACAGAAGGGATTGAGTTCGAGGTGTATAGCGATGCATCTAAGGATGGTCTGGGTTGCGTATTGATGCAAGATGGTAAGGTAATTACTTATGCTTCTCGACAGTTGAGGGTACATGAGAAGAACTACCCGACACATGATCTTGAGCTAGCGGCTGTTGTTTTTGCATTGAAGATCTGGCGACATTATCTGTATGGGGTTCCATGTAAGATCTACACAGATCACAAGAGCCTCAAGTACATTTTCACTCAGAAAGAGCTTAATATGCGCCAGAGGAGATGGCTTGAGTTGATTAAAGACTATGACCTGACTTTGGAGTACAAGGAAGGAAAAGCGAATAAAGTTGCCGATGCCCTCAGTAGGAAGAGTGCTCACACATCGAACTACTTAAGGGTTTTGGCGGATGATTTGTGCAATGAGTTTCGACGATTGGAGATTGAATTTGTGCCCGAGGGTTGTGCTCAAGCTCAGTTGAGTGCCATGAGCATTGAGCCCACTTTGTTTACCGAGATACGAGAAAAGCAGAAAGCTGATCTAGTACTTCAGAAAATTCGAGCTGCGAAAGCTGCGGGCCGTGCCGAGGATTTTGAGATTTTGGGTGACGACAGTTTGAAGTTTAAAGGGAGATGGTGTGTGCCTAATGATTCAGCTTTGAAGGATCAAATTCTTAAGGAAGCTCATAACACACCGTATTCTGTTCATCCTGGTGGGTCTAAGTTGTACAAGGACCTTAAGACTCACTTTTGGTGGCCTAAGATGAAGAAGGAAGTTGCCGAGTTTGTTGCAAAGTGTTTGATATGTCAGAAGGTAAAGATAGAGCATCAGAGACCTGGTGGTTTGCTACAGCCATTGCCTATCCCTGCTTGGAAGTTCGACTCTATATCCATGGATTTCGTGATGGGACTTCCGAGGACTGTTGGAGGTTTAGATTCGGTTTGGGTGATTGTGGATCGGTTGACTAAGGGTGCTAGATTTGTTCCCATGAAGAAGACCTGGTCTATGGAACAGCTAGCCGAAGCCTACACTAACGAGATCATTCGACTTCATGGCATACCGAGGGAGATCATTTCTGACCGTGATCCACGTTTTCTATCGCAATTTTGGACTGCTCTTCAAGAAGCTTTTGGTACGAAGCTTAAGTTGAGCACTGCTTTTCATGCTGCTACCGATGGTCAGACTGAGAGGACCATTCAGACACTTGAGGACATGCTCCGCGCTTGTGCATTGGAGTTTCAGAAATCATGGGTTAAGTCATTGAGCTTAGTTGAGTTCTCCTACAACAATAGCTACCATGCGAGCATTCAGATGGCACCATACGAGGCACTTTATGGTCGGAAGTGTCGTAGCCCGATGTGTTGGAGCGACACCAGCGATGCTTTGGTTTTGGGTCCTCAGTTGATTCATGATACAGTTGAGAAGGTCCGAGTGATTCAAGCTAAGATGAAGGCGGCCCAGGAATCATCAGAAATCTTATGCCGATTTGAAGAGGAGACCGATTGAGTTCGCTGTGGGCGACAAGGTTCTTTTGAAGGTCTCGCCTATGAAGGGAGTGTACCGGTTTGGGAAGAAGGGTAAGTTGACACCGAAGTATATTGGACCTTACGAGGTATTGGAGAGGATCGGCGAAGTGGCTTACCGTTTGGCCCTACCGCCCGGAATGGATAAAGTGCACGACGTGTTCCATGTTTCTCAGCTTCGACGATTCATCAGCGACCCGACTCAAGTTATACCCATCAATGCCGTAGAGGTTGAGCCCAATTTGACTTTCGAGGAGAAGCCCGTTCGCATTTTGGACCGTCAAGTTCGAGTTCTCCGAAGAAAGGAAGTGCCTTTAGTGAAAGTTCTGTGGCGCAGTCAGAAGTACGAAGAAGCGACTTGGGAGACGGAAGAAGCGATGCGCGCTAGATACCCCGAGTTATTTAGGGATTAGCTTCCGATGCTGTGATTGTGTTTTGTTTTGTTTGATTGTTCGCTGTGTGACTGTGATGCTTTCTGGTTTTCTGTGGTCCTTGAAGTTTCGAGGACGAAACTTTTCTAAGGGGGAATGATTGTAATACCCCGAATATTTTAATAATATTTTTCATCATTATTTTTATTAAATAAATTATTCTCATTATTTTAATTTTATGGCATTTAATATTTTTAGGCTTAATTAATTAATTTAATTTAATACCTTAAGCTTATTATATTTAAATGCATCTTTAAACATGATTAAATTTTGTGAATATTTTGGGGTTAGGAAAATTATATATTTTAGGACTAATATATTTAGACATTTCGGCCAACTTGTATTTATCATAATCCCTCTCTATTTAATCCCTCCTTAACCTAATTCACACTCATTCTACAACATAAAGTCCTAACTACACTAAAGCTCATCTCCCCCTCTCCCTTGTGTGTGCAATTCGGCCAAGCATCCCACCTTCCCCTCTCTCAAATTTTCGACCTCCTACCTCTACCACACCCCTTCATTGATTGTTCTCATTGCATACTTGAGGTTTAGAAGCTCAATTCAAGGAAGTTGGTTTTGGGTTTGATTTGCTCCTTGGATTTGGCCATCAACACCTTTAATTCTTCCCTTGGATCATCAATTTGAGCAATAGGACTTAGCAATCAAAGGTAACTACTCTATCCATACTCCTACACTTAGGGTTGAATGGTAGAAATTAGGGCTTTTATGTTTTTTTTATGTTGGAATTGATTAAATTAATTGTAATAACTTGATTGGTATTGCTAGAATTTGAATTGGCATGATTTGTTTACTGATTTTGGTCAATTGGGTTGATAGAATTCGAATTATAGGACTGGTATGATGATTTAAAAACTTGCACATAAGGTGTTTGATAGAATACCCTTGCTGGACAGCCTGCACAACATTTTTCTAAATTCGTTTTAAATAGGTTATGGTTCTCAGAAACTTCTGACATTTTTTTATGTTTTAGATAACATGTTAAACTGAAAATTCGTAGAAGAAACCATGTCAAAATTCATTGGTTTTCATGTCCTAAAAATTCACCCAAAACTGTTGCTTGAAACTGCCCCTGATTGTTTTCAGCACTGACCTATAATGTTTGAAAATTCATATCTTTTTGTGTACTTCGAATTTTTACATGAAACCACTTGCAAAATTTTTCTAAGATTATGAACTACAAAAGTGCTTTATATTTTCTCTTCTAATTCTGACGGTAAACTGGGGTTATACTGATTTTAAGATAGTGTAAAATTTGGTGCTCTGTTTCCAGGAATCTGTGATCAGTAATCTTTGGACGCTTTTAACTTTTGCTCTGGTTAATGAATGCATGAAATTCCAGTTGGTATTTGAAGATTATAATGCTATGTTGCTCCCTGAATTATTTCATGATTTTTGGACAAGTGCAACTATTTTATTCTGAATTTTTTTTTCCTGACCTGCTGCCTGCCCTGTTTTCGGGACAGCCTCACTGTTTGGCCTATATTTTTTTGTACACTTATCCGAATGACACGAAACGAATTGCATTTTGTGTATATTAAATTGAAATTGGTTCCTTAAAATTTTGAGAATTTTTGGAAGAGTTTTCATATGGTTTATACTGTTTTGAAATTCAGGCAGTGGATCTGCCATATTTGGTGTTTTGGATTAAGGATGTTTTTATACCACACTTGGTGGATTTTTGATGAACTGAATTGGTTTATGTGGACACTTGGTCTTTTGGTTTTATATTGAGGAAGAATAGCCTATAATGGCATGTTTTGGACAATTGGTCCTTGGATTTGATGTTGATTTTGGGTTAAGCCTAAAGTGGCACCCTAATGTTGATTTGATGAGATTGGTTTGAAAATTGGTTTTTGATACACGATTGCATATGGGAGTTGCCGGACTGCGGTTTTTCTGGCATATGGACAGTGTTTCCCTTGTGATATTTTTGACCTCTTCATGGTGCACTTGGCCCATGATGGACTCACATGACTGCGGTTTTTCTTGTGAGTGGTCCGACCTCTTCATTGGTATTTGTCCAATGATGGACTCTTTCGACTGCGGTTTTTCGATTGAGTGGTCATAGACCTCTTCATTGGTATTTGTCCAATGATGGACCTGCTTGACTGCGGTTTTTCGAGTAGGCGGTCTAGTCGTTCTCATTAGGCGAGTGGACTGCGGTTTTTCCCTCGTAAATGGGAGAGTTGGCCAGCTTAGACTTTTTGATTGATTGTGGGATTAGGGGACTGCGTTTTTTTTTTCCCGAGCGTCCGACCTATTTGCTATTCGTTGGCGATTTTGGATTGAGAAATTGACTGATGAGTTTTATATCCGAGACTGATTTTTTTATCATGAGATTTTTATACCAATGTTGGTTTGATTTCGTATCATGTTTCTTAATTTAATTAGTTTAAACTCTTTTTCTTCGCTTTACTTTATTCTTGTTTTATTATTTAAACTGTTTTACTCGCTCAGCTTTATTTCAATTTGTTTTTGCCTTATTTTCAAGCTATTCGGTTTTAGGTGTTCGAATATGGACACTGTAGTTACTCGTCACTAAGTGGCGACCATTTTTTTTCAGATTTTGTAGGTACCGATGCCGATGCTTGACGTGTGATTGTTGTGTCGTGATGGGACTTGGGCGAGTGGACGGATTCTTTTTAGGCATTAGCTACTATAGTTGGGCATATTACTAGACTTTATTTCATTTATTCATTTATTGCTTAACAATGGTTTGTAAGGATATTTATTTATTTATTTTTTCATTACTTAGCATTTTTTTAAGGCTCAATTTATATAGTTAGATAGTTGGTTTGCTCGATGATTACCGATCTCGTGCATTGAATTCCGCCTTTGCACGCTTACCGAGGTCGGGGTTGTCACAAAATTCATTTTTGGAAAATTAATTATTACGTAAAAGAATCGAGACCTAAATCTCAATAAAAAGTGTAGGAGTCGCCACTCGGCTCAGCTCAATCGAGAAATTACAATGTAGCCGAACCACAGCAGGAACTGCTACACTTTGCAGAGATCTAGATTCGGACAGGTCCCCTATTTTGTGTCTAATCAAAATAAATACGGCCAGTGTTCTTTGAAGGCATTTTATAAATCTAAAGAAAATTTTATTAAATTAAATTATGCGGCACACATACACATCAAATAAAAGTAAAGCGGTAAATAATGAAGTTATTATAACCCGATCGAATGAAAATAAAAAACTCTCGGCCTCACATTACAAGCGCTTAGAATACACGAGAATCTAAGAAAATACAATCACCTAGAATACACGAATTAAGCTATAAATTACATTAAAAATAGAAATTAAAGCTGCAAAACAGATGGTTAGCACAGTTTATATTACACCACAAATAGGACTCAAGTAGGAAAGAATTGGAGATTTTAGAGGTTGGGGGCATGCATTTAGGGGGTAACCGGGTCGGCCTGGCCGACCGCCCCGATTAGACCTGGAAAACAGTTTTAAAACATCCCTGTATTTTGTTTTGCGAGAAAACACGTTTTGAAAACATTTTCCAGTTTATTTTAGTTTAACATGTGAGGTGGGTCGGTTTTCTGGAGAATCGGGTCTCCGTCGTGGCGTTGTTCTAAATGCAATAACACTGGAAATTAAATCTAAGGTCATGAATGCACACAACAAAATTCATTTTGGTGATTTTTCTGGTTTTTCTAAATTTTTAGGATTTTTGGGAATTTTTGTGGATTTTTGTGGATTTTCTGCCACTGGACGAGGATTACAGTCGTACGACTGTATGTTGGGATTTTTCACCGGAAATCACCCGATAAAAGCGGAAGAACGCGGTGATTTCCTCAAATCCAGTCCCAGGAGCAATTGAAGTGGAAATTGAAAAACTTAAAATCAAATAGAAAGGGATTAAAATTCTTACCAGAAAAATCTCTTTCCGAGATGGATGATGACTGCAGAATTCAAAATAGAATTCCTCCACTCTCACGTACACGAACGCTTGACGAATGCAACCCGTGCTAGCATCGGAAAAACCAAACAATGGAGAGGGGAAAGCTATGGAAATTTCGGCTAGGAGGCTCTAAGCTTCACTTGGCCGAAATTTCTAACCCTAGGTATTTATACCTAGGGTTGGCCGAATTCCCTTAGGGGAATTCAGGCCCATCTTGGCTCCTCTCTATTCTGTGCGGGCTTCATGTTTTAATTTAGGCCCAGTCTAATTTTAATTATTCTGTTTAATTAATTTCAAGCCCAATTTTAATATACCCATGTATTTAATATATTACTCCAAGTAATATATTATTTACATCTAAATTAAAATTAGTTTGACAATTAATTTAATCCATCCAATTAAAATTAACTCTACACAAAATAAAAAAACATATGTAAACCCATACATACGAATATTTCCACCTAGGAAATAATTTCATAATTAATCCAATTAATTATGAAGAGCCAATAGAATATATTAATTTTACTATTATGACCAATCCAATTGATCCTTATAATATAATTAATATATACATGCTTCTCCCTCCAATGTGTATACTCCAAGTATACAAGTGATTCCTTAAGTCTGCATTCTATCGTTCTATGTGTACGATCCTGTGGGCCCATCTTTATGTTGGCAGCGGGCCTTTGGCCCGCAGACTGCAGTTGGGTTCTAGTAAGCCACTGCAGCCCCCAATTAAGATGGAGATAGCAGTCTAACTGATATCATAACCCTGTAGTTTAAACTTGTACATCCCATGTCATTGATATCGGTGTCCAACACAGAGGCATGGATTGATCACCCTCTTTCGTGTCTGGACATTAACTTGATCCCGAATGTACTATGCTCACAAACAAGTTCCAACTTGTTTGGGTATGGCCACACTCTTATCAGTCACATTCATCAAGTGGCCGGTGATATCTTCTCAGTTGGTTACTGAGTGACAAATCCCTTCTGCATATCCATAGTATTACCATGTTCAGTGACATACCCGAAAGCACCCATACTTGGCACCCTATTACAGGCCCTTTAGGCGTACCCCTAAGTATGCGACTTCACATGTAACACCATCATATGGTCAGGTCAAAGGATCCATACAAGTACTACACGAGAATCCATTGTGATACCATACCATGTGGATTACTCGTTCAGCGGATCTATCCAGTACCATGCTCCCAGGCATGTACCCATTAACTTGGTTGACATCCCATGTCCAATGACCGGTAAGACACCGCCATACAACCAGGTTAATGATAGTCTGTTGTTCCAATCATTCCCATGACTGGAACAGACTACGGATCTATTTATGGTCATATCGTTTACCCTATCCATGGTCTCACTGCTAAGTGCATGACACTAGTCGTCATGGATATAGATATGTCCATTGGATACTTCATTTAATATATTGCACAAGATAGATATAATAAATGAATTGATGCCTTTATTAATGACACAAATAAGTACAACACATAAATCCAATAAATGTATAGTACAAATACAAGGACCAATGCCTCGGGACTAGGGCATTTCCAACAATCTTCCACTTGCACTAGTTCCAACTAGGCATGGGCCTAATCCCTATAGATCTAGTATGACCTTCGTGCTTGGGCTGGGCCAGCGCCTTGGTCAATGGATCTGCGACATTATCCTCGGTGTCCACTCTGTGCAATGCAATGTCACCTCTCTCCGCGATTTCTCGTATGAGGTGAAACTTTCTGAGCACGTGCTTTGTGTTCTTGTGTGACCGGGGCTCCTTAGCTTGTGCGACGGCCCCATTGTTGTCACAGAAGATATCGACTGGGTCCTGGATAGTTGGCACTACTCCCAACTCAGTGATAAACTTCTTCATCCACACAGCTTCCTTAGCTGCATCACACGCAGCGATGTACTCAGCTTCTGTTGTAGAGTCCGCTATGGTTGGTTGCTTTGAGCTCCTCCAGCTTACAGCACCACCATTCAGCAAGAATACATACCCTGACTGCGATTGGTACTCATCTTGGTCTGTCTGGAAGCTTGCATCAGTATACCCAGTAACTGACAGCACTTCCTGACCACCATACACCAAGAAGCTATCCTTAGTCCGGTTAAGGTACTTGAGGATTGCCTTGACAGCTTTCCAGTGATCCTCCCCGGGATCCTGCTGGTATCGGCTCGTCATACTCAGTGCAAAGGCAACATCAGGTCTCGTACACAACATAGAGTACATAATTGATCCAATAGCCGAGGCATATGGAACCAATTTCATGTTCTCCTTGTCCTCCCTTGTTTTAGGACAGTTCTTCTTACTAAGTTTCAGCCCATGGCCTATTGGCAAGAAACCTTTCTTGGCCCGGTCCATGCTGAATCTTTTCAGAACTTTGTCAATGTACGAAGCCTGACTTAGGCCCAGAAGCCGATTTGATCTATCCCTATAGATCCTGATCCCTAGGATCATCTCAGCTTCGCCTAAGTCCTTCATTGCGAAGCACTTACTCAGCCACTGCTTTACCCCTTGCAGTGTAGGTATGTCGCTTCCAATGAGTAGGATGTCGTCTACATAAAGTACCAAAAATGTGACAATGCTCCCACTAGTCCTCTTATACACACAAGGCTCATCCAGATTCTGTATGAAGCCATATTCCTTTATAGCCTCATTGAATCTTAGATTCCAACTACGGGATGCTTGCTTCAGTCCATAAATGGACCTTTGAAGTTTGCATACCCTTCCCGGATACTTAGGATCGACAAAACCCTCAGGTTGTGTCATGTACACATCCTCGAGTAGCTTTCCATTAAGGAAACCGGTTTTGACATCCATCTGCCATACCTCATAGTCATACCATACGGCTATGGCCAGTAGTATCCTGATGGACTTGAGCATGGCTACTGGTGAGAAAGTTTCATCATAGTCTATCCCATGGACTTGTCTGAAACCTTTCGCAACCAGACGCCCCTTGAAGGTATTATCAGCTTTTAGCTTATAGCACCACTTGCAACCTATTACCTTAGCACCCGGAGGTGGATCAACCAAGTTCCAAACTTGATTATCGTACATAGATTGCATTTCTGCCTCCATGGCTTTACGCCAATTCACAGACTGTGGGCTAGCCATAGCCTCCTGGTAGGTTTTAGGTTCTTCTTCATCCCAGATGAGAAGAGTTTGATCATCGGTGACGAGGAAACCATACCTCTCCGATTCCCCAGGATCCCTACCAGACCTTCTAGGTTCTTGTGTGGCCTGGGTCGGTGCTTCTACTTGTGGAAGCTCCACCTGGGCCTCCGAGTTATCCTCTTCAGGAGCTTGTGGACCTTGAACTTCCCTGAGTTCAACGTTGCTCTCACTATCTTTCTTGGAAAGGAACTCCTTTTCCAGAAAGACCCCCTTCCTTGCCACGAACACCTTGTTCTCGGCGGGGTTGTAGAAGTAATACCCTTTGGTTTCCTTAGGGTAGCCCACAAACAGGCATTTATCGGTTTTGGGCTCCAGCTTGCCACTAGTCAATTTCTTGACATGTGCCTCGCATCCCCAAATCCTTAGGAAAGACACATTGGGCTCCTTGCCCGTCCATATCTGATATGGGGTCTTTTCCACAGCCTTAGTCGGAGTATTGTTTAATATGAGAGCTGCTGTCTCGAGGGCGTGTCCCTAGAAACTAATTGGGAGAGTTGCTTGACTCATCATTGAGCGGACCATGTCCAACAAGGTCCTGTTCCTCCGTTCGGACACCCCATTCCATTGCGACGTTCCAGGAGGAGTGGGCTGTGGAACTATTCCATGCTCTCTCAAGTATGAGTCAAACTCTAGGCTCATATACTCACCGCCTCGGTCCGATAGAAGGGCTTTGATATTCCTGCCTAGTTGGTTTTGTACCTCGTTCCTAATTTCCTTGAACCTATCAAGGGTCTCGGACTTATGTTTCATCAGATAGACATAGCCATATCTGCTGAAATCATCCGTGAACGTGACGAAGTACAGATGCCCACCTCTGGTCGCTGCACTCATAGGTCCACATACATCTGAATGTATTAGGTCCAACAAGCCAGTGACCCTTTCAGCTCTTTTGCTAAAAGGCGCCTTTGTCATCTTGCCTTTTAAACATGATTCGCATGTATCAATTGACTCCAAGTCAAATGACCCTAGGACTCCAGCTTTGTGAAGCCTAGCTATGCGCTTCTCGTTTATATGGCCAAGACGACAATGCCATAGGTAGACTGGATTAAGTTCGTTAGGCTTAACCCTTTTCGTGTTTATGTTATAGATGTGATTAGTTTCATTTAAGTCCAGGACATACAAGCCATTATTTAATAGAGCATCTCCATAAAATAACCCCTCTCTGGATATAGAAATTCGACCATTTGCAATTGAAAATTCAAATCCAGAAATATCCAATATTGATACAGAGATAATATTCCTGCACATAGCAGGTACAAAATAACAATGTTCTAAAATTAAAACCAATCCGCTGGGCATCATTAGGTGGTATTCGCCGATCTCTATGGCAGCAACCCTTGCTCCATTCCCAACCCGCAAGTTCACCTCTCCTGACCCCAGCAACCTTTTGTTCTTAAGTCCCTGCACATTGCAACAAATGTGAGAACCACATCCGGTATCCAATACCCAGGATGTTGAAACAGTAAGGTTAATATCTATAACATAAATACCTGAAGAGGACACACCTTGGCCCCTTCTTTGCTCTCCCATCAGCTTGGGACACGATCTCTTCCAATGGCCCGCCTGTCTGCACCCGAAACAGACGTCCTCAAGACCTGCCTTCTGCTGGGCCTTGGGTTGGGCCTTGGCCTTCTTGGCTTTGGCTTTCTTGGCCTTAGCCTTGGCCTTTTCCTTGGCCTTACCCTTAGCAAGAGGAGCGTTCCCCTTGTTAACCAGCAGCACCAGTGGAGTCTTCTTGATCGACTGCTTAGTAAGCTTAAGCATCCCATGCAGCTCACTAACAGTACGGTTTATCCCTTGCATGTTATAGTTTAGGATGAACTGATCATAAGAATCCGGCAAGGACGCGAGGATTGTGTCCACCGCCAACTCTTGAGAGATAGGCGATCCGAGACGGGCCAAAGTATCCAAATAGCCCTTCATCTTGAGCACGTGTGCACTCACAGATGTCCCGGCCCCCATCTTACAAGAGTGGAATGCCTTATTGGTCAGGTACCTTTCCTGACGAGCTTGCTCTTGAAACATCTCATTGAGAGTTGTTATCATAGCATAGGCTTGGTGGTCCATAAACTGCTTTTGCAATTCGGGGACCATGCAAGCCAACATAAGGCACGTCACATCCCGGTTGTCCTTGACGTGTGCCTCGTATTCCGCCAGCTGTGCAGCTGTTGGATTACGTCCCTGAGGCGCAGCCGGCACAGGCCTTTCCAGCACATACTCTTTCGACTCTTGTCTTAGAACTATCCTCAAGTTCCTAAACCAGTCTAAAAAGTTAGGACCGGAAAGCTTGTCCTTCTCAAGAATCGATCGCAGTGATAAGGTATTAGTGTTTGCCATTTGGGTGTTTCTACACAGAAAAACATTTAGAGTGTTAATAAAGGGCTTTGCTTTGTTGTTCCCATATAAAATTAATAATGAATCAAGTTATTAATTTAATCGAGTTGTTGGGCTCATGGGCCGAGATCCATATTTCATTAAGATTTAGCCAAACGAGGGTTTGGTACAACTATACCTTAATTATTTAGGTAGGAACGCCGTCCAATCCCAACCTAGGGACGCTCGGTTTGATGGGTTTGTTGGCACTTACCCATCTGTGCTTAGGGCCAGGAGAATCCTACTACCCACGCTAAGTCAAAACCTCCATCCAAGTGTTAGAGTATCCCATACTCTAACCCAATACAAAGTGACAATACTCCAGTGCATCCTGCGAGGGCATGGTCTACAACTGGCCTATTCCTACTTCGATTCGATTTTGAATGAGGGAAGCACTTTTAAGCGACTTAGTAATTTCCGTTTGGTTATTAGATTCAATTATAACGGCTTATATACATAAAGCGGGTGAATGAGCTATTTGTAACATACATTCATACATGCAAATGAATATAAAATGATTAAATAAAATTAAAATGGACTGCTATGGGCCTATGTTACATCCTAATATAATTCTAGTAATCCTATACTAGAAACATATATTAGGCGGGCCTCCTGGTGGAGCCCGAACGGACTCACAAACAAAGGTAGTGTACCTCGTCGTTCAAGTAATAAAATCTGGCCTAAAGTCCAGGTATCGATCCCACAAGGAATTTAAACCCCGATAATCACTAAATTACTAAGAGTCTTTACGTGTCTAAGCGGAACTAAATTTAAGTTTGATTATATTAACAACTATATTAGTCTACTCCTAGTTGATCTATCCCAGCTTACTTTGCTCTTGAATTTGGAATATCAATTGGCGGTTTTACCGACCTATGAAGACTGATGGGGATGGCTTAATTAATCAACTACAAAAGACGAAGTTAACTCAACAATTAACCCTCAATTATATTCCTCCAATTAAATCAACCTAGCGTATCTAGATCTTTTAGGTCCTTAGCCGGTTTTCCTTGTTTAGAGGCGGTCTAATTCTTAAAGCTCAGAAAATAGGGGCACGTATGTTCCACAGTGTCGTCAATACTAATGGTTGCCTAGGTGTCAATCTAGGTAATGCCACAAATATAAACTTAATAGATTAAGATCTTATGAGACTAGATTATCACTAAAGGGATTGCATAAAGAAAGGGAATAAAGATTGAAATTAACTTGCATTCAACTGTATTAATCAAGAAAGATGTAACAGATTCAATGTTTTCAACCAAACAAAATCGATTGCGGAATCAAAAGCTAGCTAAATCGAATTGCAAAAGACAAAAAGAAAAACTTATGCCCTTCTTGATCCAATTAACCGGATGCCGACGGTGTGAAGATGCTTGGAGGTGTACCTCTATTAACGAACCCGAGCCAAAACTAAGAACGTTGCAAAAGGGGAAGGTTCAATGCAAAGCAATCTACCAGTCGATGGTTCCAAGATTCAAAAAAAAGAAAAAGGTCAAGCTAAACCCTAGCTACAAGTTTTTGCTCTACCTCTACAAGTTGGGAAAAAAGATCCCCCAAAACCAAGAAAATAACCTATTTGTACGGCTAGGTTAAAACCACAGAAAAGAAAAGCTGAAATTAGGGCAACAGCAGATTTTCGGGCCTCGGCACGCCGTGCTGGTGGCGTCGGCACGCCGTGCTATGCAGAGTTGGGATCGGCACGCCACGCTGATTGGAATGGCACGCCGTCGTGCTGCTTCTCTGGAACTCTTGGCACGCTGGTTGGCTTGGCACGCCGTGCTGCCATTGTGGCACGCCGTGCCATTCTGATTTTCAGCACTCATACGAGTGTGGCATGAACAATCATACGAGTGTTCCTATAGTAGTATGACTGAACTATAGTCGTACGACTGTAGTTGCCATTCCAGCAGGTTTTTTTTTTAATTAATGATGATTATGATTAATATGTTAATTAGTATTATACATGCATGCTTTTTTTTAAAAAAATTAATATGATAGATTATTATGATGAGTGTCTATGTTAAATGTATATGCATTGTACTTTCCTGGATGTGTAGGATAGGGAGATTTCTGGTTGCGGGAACCTTTCCCTACCCTAGGTTTGGTGGGGCCAGCTCCCCGAGTCTGTGAAAGCCCGAGTTACGATCTTAGGCCTAGAGGCATTTGTTCTGTCATTGCTGGAGAGCACGTCTCACACTACTCATGTCGTGATGACGGCGTTGTGTGAGAGTTGGGTCTGCACCACCCATACCTTCCATCTTCTCGTCGGTGAGCTCACCGTCACCCCGTCAGACTTTGTGGTGATCACCGGATTTGGCTTTGGTGGGACCCTAATCCGGTTCAACTGCTACTTGACTCGATAGCAGCTCTCAAAGGACTATGCTAGGAGGTTGATCGGTTATTCCCCTAAGAAGGGGAAGGTTCTATGCTCCCGGGTGGAGGCATATTGGGCTGCTTGCCCAGATCCGTCGGATGAGGATGTAGAGAGGTACACTCGGGCCTATGTGTTAGTTCTATTGTCTTGCACCCTTTCCCCACTGGGCAGAGTACCTGCAACATGACTCTGCTCCCGACTCTTATGGACCTTGCTGCCTTCCGCATTTTGGATTGGGCTTGAGCTATGCTTGGGCATCTGTATTATGGATTGGACCTGTGTGCCAGAGGGAGGTAGCAGGAGATCTTGGGCTTTTGGCTCGGCCTACTGGTATTACCCTTTCTTCCCTTTTTTCTTTTTTTCTTCTTTTTTTTAAACTCTTTTATTAATTGCAAATCTAGGTGTTCGAGCACCGCATTCTGGAGCCACTAGACTTGAGAGACGTACAAGGTGAGGAGCACCCGATTGTTCTACGCACCTAGATGCAGGGATGGCAGGGCATTGGTCGCGATCTGGCAGAGATCCGGTAGGGTCTTCGAGAGGTCTCCTGGGAGAGGGTAAGCAAACTAATTTCGTTAGTAAGAAAAATTTAATTCAGTATTTACTTACCAGTGCTGAAATGTTTGCTTCTTTGATTGTGTTTTTATAGCTTCATCATCTCCCATGGCGTAGTCAGGGAGTCCTGCCTCTTGTTGTGTAGCTTCCTTGCGGTATGATGACTGCCAGCTCATCCTGGAGTGCCCGATGTCCCAGGAGTGGTATCTGGGCGAGCGTCTCCATCTCATAGAGCACGTAGATGGCCCTGCTGGTTGGGCCGTTCCTCCGCCACTCCCACGTGTCCTATTTTGACTGCACTACACTGATCCTGCCGAGCATCCGGACATTTACGGGGATGGATATGTAGTCGATTCCACTGATGGTGACTACCCGACTTTTATTGATTGCTTACTGCCCGTCCGGGGCACCGTGCCGGTGGCTCCTCCTCGTCAGGTATCTTATATTCATTGCTGCTTTATCATTCTCTTTTTTTTTTCTTTTTTTTTTGTCTAATATCCTTTCGTTTGCAGGCCAAGAGACATAGGGGGTCGAGTTCCGCTCGACAATCTGCCCCAGGAGATGAGGATACAGAGGTGGCCACTATTGGAGGACACGAGCCTATTTATGTCAGGAGCCATCCTGTGCACTCCACCAATGCTGCAGCGTCCACTTCCCAGGCTGCCGGTGTGGTAGAGGGTCGGCTGGTGACAGTGCTGAGGACGAGTTTCAATTTGATGGGCTTGGATGGTGGATACGCTTTTAGGGATCTGCCTGCTAATTGCCATCATCAGATCATGTTCGCCCTAGAGGACACCACTCATGTAAATCTTCTATCTCTCTTCTTTTTTTTTTTTGCTCTTTTTATTCACCCCCTTTTTCTTTAAACAGATCCCTTAGGCTCAGGCGCAGGACATGTCATAAGTATTTGGGCTTGGAGTACTTCATGACTCAGGAGAATGCTACCTGGGTTGTAAGTATTCTGTAATCTCGGTTTCTTCATATGATTTATGCAATGCATGAATGAATATGTATGCATGTTAATTTGTATTATCATTTTGCAGACTCGGGTGCAGATGTTGCGAGAGCAGGCTAGGCAGGCAGCTACTTCTAAGGCTTGGGCCCTGGCTGCGACACATGAGCTGACTCGGGTGCAGGCTGGTTACCAGGCTCAGTTGGGCCGGATGCAGGCTGATTTGAACCTAGTGCAGGCTGACTTCGACACCTATAGAGTAGCGCATCCTAGTGAGTCTGAGTCGTCTGAGGAGGGAGAGGATGAGAGCTAGATGGGGTTTTTTGTATTAAATTTTCTTTTTTTGTACTGAATTTCTGCACAAAACATGATCTTCATTTTTATTGTTATGGGCTTTCATTTTGCTTATTTTTGGAAATTCACTCTTTTCTCTTTTTCAACTTTTGCTTCCTTTCATCCAGGCTTTTAAAATTTTTTAGAATCGTTACAAGACTCCGATTGGCTCAAAATGAAGCCTTTTGGGTTGTGGAACATTAAAGCCTATTACAGATATCCATGGAACAGTGAATTGTTGAATGCCAACTATCGCTACTGGGATTCGGTGGATAATGTCTTCCATTTCTCACACCAAGAGCTTTGTCCCTTGTATGAGGAATTCAGTGCCATCCTGAATATCCCGTGTCACAAAGGGATCCACATTGCAATTCCCGAATTCACCTTCGGTAACATTCCTTCATTGGTGAGTTTGTTTGGGCTTCCCAATCTCGAGGTGGAAGCTCTTCTTTCCACCGAATCCTCTTCTCCTGGTATGGGCCTGGAATCTGTACTGGAGTGGTGTATCAATGCCCCTAGGGATCACATCGGTTGGGCTAGTATGGTTAGCCTCTTACTGGTGAGCCGATATTTTTGTGGTTCTAGTGATGGGGTTGCCTCCTTCAGGACTATCTCTCTTATCCCTCAGATGGCTGCGGGAGCATCTCCGGCTCTGTTTGCACTTGTAGAAACCCTGATCAACCTACATGCATCCCACACGAGCGGTTCTCTCCATGTCGGTCTCCATCTTATACTGATCCAGGTAATTCTTCTCACCGACTTGTGTTCATTGTGGTGCACAAATGAGCTTCTAATCATTGCTTCATACCATGTTGCAGATCTGGCTATTGGAGAAGCTGTCAATTATTAAGATTCCGAGAGGGAATTTTAAGAAGTATCACCCAACCAACTTCAAAGAAAGAGGCTTATCCATTGAATCCTATGCTGACATGTCCACCGATGAATGGACTGCTTGGCTGGCTCGCCTGACTGACGATCGGATCAGATGGGTTTGCCCCTGGTGGAAGATTACCCATGTGGTCATAGAGATGTTGGTTCACGGTGTCTAGGGGTGAGCACTATCCGGTTTAACCGAATACCAATACCGAACCAAACCGAAAAAAAAATTCGGTTCGGTTACCGAATTTTTTTTGGTTTGGTTTGGTAACAATTATATATATATTTGGTTATTCGGTTCGGTTCGGTTTTTCCGTAAAAAAATTCGATTTAACCGAAACCGAACCGAATTATTATATATATATATATATATATATATATATATTAGGTTTTTAATATTCTAATTTACTTAATTGAATTTTATATTTCATTAAAAAATATAAAATGACTAAATAACAATTAATTACAAAAATAATATATAATGGTTCAATTAGTTGCCCTAAAAATCATTTCAAATATTTTTTTTATTTATTTTTTTGTAAAAATACCAAATTTCGGTAATAACCGAACCGAACCGAACCGAACCAAAAAATTTCGGTTCGGTTCGGTTCGGTTCGGTTCGGTTTTCATCCTGGTTTGGTTTGATTCGGTTTTAATTATTACTGATAATTCGGTTCGGTTAACCGAAAATTCGGTTCGGTTCGGTAACCAAACCGACCGATGCTCACCCCTAACGGTGTCCAGTTGTTGGGATTGACCAGGGTGAAATTTTATTCTCCAAGTCGCCTTTGTCGGCAGTATGGTAATCCACAAAATATTCCTCAGCGTTCTTGTGTAACCACCTGTGAAGAGTACACTGCTTCTTGGCCTGACCACATAAGGTTCCACTCGGCTAACAATACTCGCCATGTGATGTTGAGCTATGCTTCCCTTGGTCCCATGGAGACGGATGACTAGTATAAACACTGGCTGGCTAAGATCAAGGACCTGCAGACCCGTGAGGCGCGTGATCATGCGACTTCCCATTGGCTGACTTCTTCCGAGGCTGCAAAATTGCTTCCTGTTAAGAAGAGAAAGACATGAGAGAGACATGATTCTTATTATTACATGTATATATTTTATTCTATTACATTTTTTTCTTTTTTTCTTTTCTTCTTTTTTTCTTTCGGTTTTTTTTTTTGGTTTTTTCTTTTTTATGATGTTCACAATTTGTATGCCTAGGGGTATGAATGACTTTGCTTAACTGGATGTTTTAACAATGAATCATGTAACATACTCCAAACATTCATGCAATATGTTGGGCAATATGCACTTCATTAATGAAATTCAATTATTGTAACAATTAAAAATGCCAAAATTGGTACATATCTCGAACGAACGAACTCCTATTATCAACCATCCCGTACAGGTTTTTTGGCTGATAAACTACCTTCCATTGTTTTAATTTTTGCTTAAGTCACCCTAGAGGGTTTTCAACTTAACAGACATTTTTTTTTACACATGGTAGCATTTGAGATGGTCCTGGTTAGTCGGATGATCCATGTCCATAATCTTCACTGCACCTTTGGAAAGTACTTTCTTAACCACATATGGCCCTTCCTAATTGGGTTTGAATTTGCCCCTCGCATCCGTGTTGGATGGTCTCATCTGTTTCAACACCAGATCTCCTGTCTTTAAAGGATGTTCTGATAATGAACCCATCGATTGTAGGCTCTAGCCATTCTTTGGTGGTACATCTGCAGATGATCTGAAGCTTTGAGGCGCTTTTCGTTCGACCATAGCTAGCTGTTCAAACCTCGCCTTTACCCACTCTGTTTCAGGCAATTGAGCTTCCAAGATGATTCTTAAGGACTTCAATTCCACTTCAATGGGAAGGGATGCCTCCATCCCATAAACCAGCGAATACGGCATTTCCCCTGTCGGTGTTCTGACGCTGGTTCTGTAACCCCATAAAGCATACGGTAATCTATCTGCCCAATCTCTATTGGTCGAAGTGGTCTTCGACAAGATCTTCTTAATGGACTTGTTCGCCACGTCCACTGCTCTATTGGCTTGTGGCCTATAAGGTGAAGATTTGCAATGCTCTACATTGTACTCTTCAAGTAATTCAGTTGTGGCTCCTTAAAACTACACCCTATTGTTAGTCACGATGTGGTGTGGTATGCCGTATCTCATGAAGATGTGCTTCTTTATAAATTTAGCCATGTTTTTAGTCGTGACTTTTGCATAAGACTCAGCTTCAACCCACTTGGAAAAGTAATCCACCGCCACTACCTGTGACCATTTGATGCTGGAGGCCGAATCTCACCGATTATGTCTATACCCCATAATGAGAATGGCCAAGGGGTCATGAGATTCTGTAATTCCATGGGCGGAAGATGGCTGATATCTCTGTAGATCTTACACTCGTGACATTTCTTCACTTCTTCAGCACAATCTATTTGCATGGTGAGCCAGAAGTACCCTTGTCTCATGAGCCTAAGGACAGATGAGCATCCAAGATGGTATCTGTCTTGAAAGACCTCACAACTGATAAGAGATAGAGAAATTGCAAAATGCCTAAAAGCATGGAAGACCTTCGCCTAGTCCTATGACGGCACGTCTGGAGATCGACAAAGAATTACAAGATGTTGAATTACAAAGAATCTGAAGGATAAGTCCAGTCAAGCGAAAGTTCCGGAGATAAAAAGAATATGGTTTCAAGTTCCAAAATAAGAATGCATTGGTATCATATGATGTTTCGCACCATATCGTCCCCGATAATGGAATGCAAGCTCCGGGGTAATAGTGCAACTATTCCAGAATAAAGGAGAGAGGCATCATGCATCGTGTCCATACCACCCATAAGCCAGCAGGATAGTTCAGGCAGCTAACAAGTGCATCAAAAGCTCAGCCATCAACCTATAGGATCGAAACGGTCCTATCAAGAAAGACAGAAACCAAGTCATCAACCCCTTTCAATCGGGATAGGCTCAGGTTTCCATAAAAAAAAAATACAAAAAATAAAATAAAAAAAAAATAATAAAAGAAGTTCGATGGATTGAAAATCACGAAAGCAATCCATGCAAAAGTTAGGACAGTGTGGTGAGCACCACTGGCAGGAAAATCCGCAAGGACCAGTTGGTGGCAGTCGTGGGTTCGGTCGAGACAGATACCATACTCATCTTGTCCTTAATTTCATCTCATATATAATGTGCATTATGCTAAAACATTATCAATGAATGAATGAATGAATGCCTTGCCCTGTTCGTTTAAATATCCCAAGTTTTGCCTGAAATTGAATTCACATCATGCATCATATATGGCTATACGCCTGTGAGCTTCAACAACAGTGATGGAACAACCAAGTCCTATAAGGCTTTCCGCAATCGTCTCATCATCAGAGGGGCAGCTGAGCAAGTGGGCATGGTGATGCTTCAATTACTTCTCGGTTATCGTCGACCTATACTGAATTAGAAGTCTTCACCTTAAAAAAAAAAAAAAAAAGAAGCTCGCTGAGGTGAAAACCGAAAAGGCGCCTCAGGAAAAAATTAGAGCAGCTCGCTAAGCTGAAAACCCGTATTGGGCAGTTTAGGCAAAAGTTAAAGCACCTTTGAAAAAAAAAAAAAAAAAAAAAATAAATAAATAAGCTCGCTAAGTTGAAACCCGAAAAGGCGCCTTAGGCAAAAATTAGAGCAGCCCGCTAAGCTGAAAACCCACATCGGGCAGTTTAGGCAAAAGTTAGGGCATGTGAAAAGCTCGCTAAGGTGAAAACCGAAAAGGAGCCTTAGGCAAAAGTTAGAGTAGTTCGCTGAGTCGAAAACCCACTTTGGGCGGCTCAGGCAAAATTAGAGCACTTCCAAGTCCAGGAAGCCTAGTGGCAAAGAAGACAAAACCTCTCTGTCATTCCCCCAGTAGGAACATTTCATCAATCTCCAACAAGATCCTTTGTATCATTTCTCAACGACATCGTCGCCAATAACAGCATCACTTTCTCTCCAACAATCATCGTACTTCCCCGTTGGCTGTCCTATATCCCCGACAGGAACGCAAGGGTTACATTGCACCCAAAATTTTGCTTCCCCAGCTATGAACGATCAATCGCACAACATATCTTCCCCATCAAGAACTTGGAATGTCAAGATCGAGCAAATGGCGCGACATGCATTTTCAAAAGTTCATTTGCATATGCATGCATTGAAATATATACATGCATTCAAATCATACATGCATACATGCACATACATATCACAGCCAACCCAAGGCACAGGTATCCACCATTATCATCGGACTATCCTGAACCAGGATCGCTCTCAAAGAAGAGATGGCACAATGCCGGGGCATCTATTGGGCCTTAAGAATCAACACAAACCCAAATCTCAACATATCAAGACTCCAAGGGGTATAGCAATCAAGCCGTATTTATCCTTGATCGAAGGGGCAAAAATTTTTGTTTTCAAAATTATCGATCAAGGGATAAATACTCCTTTACGTTCAAGCATGGTTTCAGATCCTTGAACCTCTTATTATTTCAAGCCCATCCAATTCCAGTAGGATTTCAAATTGTCAAAATTCCAACAGTTCTTTGCCTCGAGTAACATAGACCCGGTATCGGCCAATCCACATTCCACCTTCCTTTGCCTTAGGTAACATAGACCCAGTATCGGCCAATCCACATTCCACCTTCCTTTGCCTCAGGTAACATAGACCCAGTATCAGCCTATTGATGAGTCCTAGGCGTAGTAGTAAAACTAAACCTAGAAACGCACAACTAAGGCAGTGTACCTATCGTTGACAAGTAATAATTCTGGTTGGTCCAGGTATCGATCCCACAGAGAAAAGAATAATTTGCAAACACTAAACTACTCGGGTTCCTTGCGTGTCCTAGGCGGAACGTAGTTTGGGTTGATTATGTTAACAACTAAACTATCCTACTCCTAATTGATCTATTCCAGCTTACTTTGCACTTGAGTTTTGTGTTATCAATTGGCGGTTTACCGACCTATGAATGCTAATGGGGATGGCTTTATCAATTAACTACAAAAGATGAATTTAACTCAACAATTAATCCTTAATTATGCTCTTTCGATAATACAACCTAGCGTATCTAGATCTTTTAGGTCCTTAGCCGGTGTTCCTTGTTTAGAGGCGGTCTAATTCTAAAGCTCAGAAAATAAGGGCACGTAAGTTCCACAGTGTCGTCAATACTAATGGTTTCCTAGGCGTCAATCTAGGTAATGCCACAGATATGAACTTAATAAGTTAAGATCTTATGAGACTAGATATTCATTAAAGAAATTACATAAAGAAAAGGAATAAAAATTGAAATTAACTTGCAACAATTGTATTAATTAAGAAAGATGAATGAATTCAGTGTTTACAACCAAACATAATCGATTTGCAGAATCAAAACTAACTTAATCAAATTACAAAAGAGAAGAAGAAAAACTTATGCCCTTTTGGTCTCGATTAACCGGATTCCGACGGTGTGAAGATGCTTGGGGTGTACCTCTATAGACGACCTCAAGCCGGAACTAGGAACGTCGCAAAAAGGGAAGATTCTATGTAAAACTACAACCAATCGATGGTTCAAACTCAAAGAAAGCAAATAGTTCAAGCTCAAAACCTCACTAAAAGTTTCTGCTCTCCCTCAAAAAGACTGGCCAAAGATCCTCTAAAACATAGAAAATAACCTATTTATACGGCTAGGTTAAAAACCAGGAAAAAGAAGAGATGAAAGTAGGGCAACAGCAGGTTTCGGGGCTCGGCACGCCGTGCTGGTGGAGTTGGCATGCCGTGCTGTGCAGAACTGAAGGCGGCACGCCGTGCTGCTGGAGGTGGCACGCCGTGCCGTGCGAATTTTGGGGTTGGCACGTCGGGTTGATCTGAGTGGCACGTTTTCGTGCCACTCCACTGGACTACTCCTCTAGGCACGCCGGGTTGGCACGCCGTGCCCTAATTGTGGCACGCCGTGCCGCCCTGATTTTCAGCACTTTGAACTCTTCCTCGCCGCTGATGCACCAACTTCCGGTCCGGGTCATAATACCTGTCCAAAACAAGCACAAAGAACATAACGGCACCAACGCCACGGACCATAAAAACAACAAATTAACAAAAATTACAAAAACAACCCTAGAAAACACAAAAAATACTAAAAGTTAAAAAAAATCTATCCAAAACATAAAAATCACAAAATATTCAAAAACCACACAAACATTCACGCAAAAGACTCTAAAAATTGCCATTCAAACCATGAAATTGCCTAAAAGATAAGGTCAAAAACTGACCTTATCAACCACCCCACACTTAAAGTCTTGCTTGTCCTCAAGCGAATCAACTAAAGACAAAGGAGTAAACTTGCTTGCTTTCACTTGCAAATCCAACTAAGGGTTTAACCGTACGAGATTCATAAACTCAAGAAAGTAAAGCATCACCTTTGAAATGATATTAGGTGCACAAGGTTCAAAACCACTCAATACCCAAACCTAACACAATTTAGCTAGTCAAAGGGCGAGGAACAAACAGAGTTTATACGACCACAAAGCACCTCACAAGATGTCACTCCAACGCTCAAGTTCAAGGCAAGGCGGATGAGCACACAAAAACAAACAATGGCACACATCACATAGCGAACTAATGGCAATCCCGGTGAAGTCATTGGTCAAGGAGCAAAATCAGAGAACCTGGGGCTTGTAATGTTATGGCTTAGGGTAGGTTTGATAAGGGGAATTTTAGGTGTACAACTCCTATGAATCAAGTAAAATATACAAATTGACTAAGTACTAAAGACGGGTCATGCAACTTTCAACTCAGAACTAGTCCTAAGAGTGTTTTCTTTGCTTTTGTTTTTTTTGAAATTAACTTGACAAAAAGAAGGCCTTATCCACACCCAATGGCCGAAACACAACTTAATGAGAAAATGAAAACAAAAATTACAAGACATGGATCAAGGCAATTAGAGGATCGCCCTAATCCTTTATTCAACCAATGAAAAATTACAAGACATGGAACACAAATACCGGCTTAAAGATGCAAACCGGACAACCAAGACAGGCGTTTACAAACTCCGAGTTTTACAAAAAGAAACCGAACAAACACATTGACTCTATTTTGATTTTTTTTTTGATTTATTTATTTATTATTATTATTATTTTTTTTTTAACACAATTTTTCCATAGGACTAGATATGGAAGAGTTGAAATGCAAATGGTGATTGACCCCAAAATGAATGAACAACTTAGCCAATTACTTGATTTAGGAGAGGAGGGTGAGAAAAGAAAATCAAAGTGAAATGGTAAAAAGTTAGGATTATAGAGTTGGCTTGGTGAAGGTTTTTTTAAGTCAAAAAGGTTAATTTAGTGGCTATGGGTGATCTAAGGGATGAATTAGTAGTTAGGGTTATTTAAGTCAAGGGGTTAATCCTAAGGGTCTCCACATATTAAGCTCTCAATGCCAAGTGCAAAACAACACCGGGTTCTACGATCTAGTGTGCCACGATTGTTTTTACCCTCACAAAGAAATAGAACCGATGTGAAATGGTTCTAAAGGCTCAAATTCGCACAAGTGTATTAGGGTTTGTATGCTAGGTCGTGTGACTCAACCAATGTTCCAAGGCGTAATCCTAGCTCAATCATGCAAGTCGGGTAGAGGACTAATTCCCTAATGCAACCTAAATGACAAATCTAACCAATGGTTACCATCAAGAATCACAAACCACGCACAAACAAGCTAATGACTTGCAAACAACTCCTAATATCCCTAGCCAATTGCTATCAATCCAAGCACAGAGACTTAGGTTCGAGGGTGGATTAAGCAATGTTATTCAAACGGCAATTGATACATGAGCAACCTAAAAATACTAACAAACCAAAACAACCAAAACCAACTTCACATGCATTGAAAAGTAAAGCCTAGATCTAACCAAAAACCAACACAAAACATCCAATCATGCAAAAACACCAACAAACACCAACAAACATGCTAAACAAACAATCAAAAAGTGCAATATAAGAAGAAGAAAAAGAAAGGGAGAAGTCCCTTTACCCACCCCACACTTAGATTGCACTTACTTCCAAAAGTGCAATGGAAGAAGAAGCAAACTAAATGGGAAAGGACAAAGGTTACCTCACATATCGGGAGCTGGTGGTGGTGGCGGCGGGTACGGCCACCCTTGGGCGGCACAGTAGCGGGAGGTGAATGCCTCGACGTTGGCGAGCTGAGCTGCTTGCCGATCAAGGCGCGCGTTCAGCCGCTGCTCCAGGAGAACCTGATGGACGGTTAAGCCTTCCAATTGCTCGATTATGCCATCCAACCGTCCTTCAATCCGCCCCATAAAATCTACCCCCATCGATACATTCTCCGCATCCTCCTCGCTGTCCTCTCCTTCCTCACTCTCTTCCTCCTCGTCTACTTCCATAGGGGCCTTTCCCCGACTTGAACCTCCTGCACTTGAAGGACCTGCAGCTGCACCAACATAGGAACAAGACAAGATTCCCTTCGAAAGCTTCTTGGGAAGAATGCTCTCGAGGTTCCTATAACAAGTATTACTATGAAAAAAACATGCAATACAAGTCACAATATGTCCTAACCCTAGTTCGGACTTGGCTCGGTTGTGATGATTGTATAAAGCTTCCATGACAAAGAAGCCCAAATGCACCTTAATTTCACTATGCACATGCCACAGGATCAACAATTCAAATGCATTAACCCGGTTGCTCTCAGTCTTTCCCCGAAAAGTTAAAGCATACAAATTCATGAACTAATTGTAAAACAGGGTCTTGGATTTGGGAGGTTTTGGCAAACCGGGGTTGGTATACCCCTTGCCCTATTAAGCGCCAAAATTTCTTGGCATCCAGATTTTCGGGCCATTTGTAACCATTCCCGTCAATCCCTATACAAGCCCGAAGGCCATCAATATCCAAAGTCCGCTCCGTGCCAAAGAGGCGGAAGGTCATGCTTCTAAGGCCCGTATCCGGGTTGGTTTTAAAACTCAAGGTAGAGTAAAATTCTAGGTTTAGCTCCCTAAAGACCGGAGGGTTAGATTTCACAAATTCGTACCACCCTAGACTAGTCAACTTAGCTTTCACTCCCTCCGACCTATCTTGCACAAAAAGAAATTGCCAATCGAAAGTGCGAAATGGAGTGCTTTCTAAAGGAAATAAAGTTTTGTACTTCTTACCTTCATCGTCCGAAAGTAAGGGAAAGTGACATTTGTATTTCCTTGAGAGATTTGTCAGCGGGGCCATCAATTGTTCGTTGGGCGGCGCATCACGTGGCACCGGCTCCGGTGACGGTTCCAGGGGTTGGCGAGACGAACCGTGTCTCCGATCGGCGACGGTTTTCCTCTTCATCCTACAATTACATAACCATAAAAATAAAACAAGAATAAAAAACACAAGAACACAAAGCCAAAGAACATCTACTGTCAAAGATACAAACCCCAAAGAAGAAAAAGAAAGTAAAATAAAACCCTATTAAGCAGTCAATCCATCAAAACCAAAATGAGAAAAAGAACAACAATAATAAGAATAATGAATAAAAGAAAGAATAAAGCAAGAATTCATACCTGATTCAAGGAAATTGAAGCAAAATAAAACCCTAGGGCAAAAGAATGGAGGAAAAGGGATGAGATGGAGAAGAAGAAGAAAAAGAAAAAGAAGAAGAAGAAGAAGAGGAGAGTAAGAGGGGATAGGGAGAAGAAAAGAGAGGAAGGAAGAAGAAAGAAGAAGAAGAAGAAGAGGAGAGTAAGAGGGGATAGGGAGAAGAAAAGAGAGGAAGGAAGAAGAAGAAGAATAGGGAAGGAGAAGGAGAGAATGGGTTCTAGAGAGAAAGAGTGAAAAGGGGAGAGAGAAAGTGAGAAGGTGAGAGAAAGTGAGAGAGAGGGAGGAGGAGAAGAAGAAGTGGGCGGTTAAGTGGGGAAAAAGCATTAAATAGGCGGTGGAATAACCCTTGGGATTCAAAATTTAAACGCTCGGCACTGTAAGCGCCGGAATTTTCTATACTTAAAAAAAAAAAAAAACATAGTCGTACGACTATTGTTACAGTCGTACGACTGTAATGTTGGAAAATCTGCAGAGGCCCATACCTCTGCAGCAGAAATGAAGGAAAGAGAAAGGGAGCATTAATTGCTCCCTTGTTGCAGCAAGCAAGAAGGAGGCAGAGAGATAAAAAGAGGAAAAAGGAGAAGAAAAGGGAGGGGATTTTCTAGTGAGAGGAAGCTTAGAGAGAGAAAGAGAAGAGAGAGAAAAAGAAAACCACAAAAACTCATTTTTCTTCCTCTTTGATTTTCTTTAATTCTCGAAATCAAGCTTAAAATTTGATAGAAATCCCTAGGTTAATCAACTAACTACATAACCAAATCAAGAACTCGGACTTAAACCATCAGAAACCCTTGCAATTTGGATTTTGGACAAAAAGCTCTCAACTTCAATTCCAAAGGAGAAAGTGCGAATTTGTTGGGATCGGAGCGACGCCAGGGGTCAAAACGACTTGGAATAGCTTCTAAAAAGGTAGTCACTTCTTTTCCTTACACTTTTCCTTGCTTTCTGGGCATTTGAAGTGAATTTTGTGCGGTTTTTTGCTGCATTTTCGTATTTCTGTTCCTGGAAATTAAGAACAGTCGTACGACTGTTCTTAGTTTTCATGAACAGTCGTACGACTGTATATACAGTCGTACGACCGTTCTTAATTTCCAGCCAATTTTTCTTCAGTTTTGGTCCAAAATGATTTCTTTGGTGAAATTGTGATCCTGAATTGATTACAGTCGCAAGACTGTAAACTATAGTCGTACGACTGTAATCATTATTCCAGAATCAGAATTTCATCTTTTATCTGTAAAAATCCCAAAAAATTAGAAAACCCTAAAAATCATCAAAATGGATTTTGTTGTGTGCATCACGACCATAGATTCAATTTTTAGTGACATTGCATTTAGAACAATTCAACGACGGAGACCCATTTCTCCTTAAAACCGACCCACTTAAACATGTGAAAAATGCATGTAAACTGGAAAAAATTATTTTCAAATGATTTTCCCACAAAACCAAAAATACAGGGACATTTCAAAATGTTTTCCAGGTCTAACCGGGCCGGCTAGCCGAGCCGACCCGGTTACCCCCTAAATGCATGCCCCCAATTCCTGATTTCCCGTTCTGTCTATTTGAGTCCTAATTGTGGCATGCTGTATATATTGTGCTAACCCTCGGTTTTGCAGGTTTTAATTTCTTTTTATTTTTATTTTGGATGTAATTTAATAGATTAAATCGTGTATTTAGGCGGTTGTATTTTTTTAGATTCTCATGTATTCTAGGCGATTATACAAGTGAGGCGAGAGTTCGTATTTTTCCATTCGATTTGGTTGTAAGCCAATTAATATTTATGTCTTTTCCTTATTTTTGTATTAAATGTTTTGTGTGCGCGCTGTATGCTTTTTATATTCAATAAAATGGACTTTAGATTTTGAAATACCATTCGAGAACATTGGCTATATTTATTTTAATTAGACACGAAATAAGGGACTTGTCCACGCCCGAATCTCTGGATAGTGTAGCGGCCGTTTGTCCGGTTCAGCTACATAAGAATTTCCCGGTTGAGCTGAGCCGGGTGGCGACTCCTACAATATTCATCGAGACTTAGGTCTCGGTTCTTTTACGTATTAATTCCATTTATTTTCCAAAACACGGATTTCCATTTATAAAAACCCCACGCGAGGGAGGGATCTGCCCGAGATCGTGGAGCCCCATTCCGAAAGGGAGTCCCGCGTCCCGTCGAAAACACATCGTCCGCTCACAGTGGCGACTCTGCTGGGGAATTCTTCAAAAAGTTTTCTTAAACACATAAAAGAATTTGACAAGCCCTGAAAAGTGTCTAATTAAAATAACGTGGATGATTCTCTTTTGGTATTTTATTTGCATTTTTAGTTAGCCATTTTTTGCATTAGATTAGGTATCCTTTTATAGTCCGGTGGATTGTTGAAGTGTCGCCTAAGTTCCTCCTAGTCTTAGGGGCACGAATACGAAACACCACTCATAGCCTCGTACGAACCCATTCGCTAGGACCCTTGAGTGGGGAGAAGTGAGGAGTATATCTTGCTATGAGAGCCTTGATGTTATCCCGACTTTGACCGAACCCATATAGGCAGCTCTAGTTGGATTCCCTTAGGATACCAAAATAATTGTGTGAATAATAATAAAATCGCGCCTTCATCACCCCGGTTGGTGATTGAAGTGAACCCCGCCTAGGACTCGGTTAGAAACTTTCGAGACCGACCACGTTGGAGGAATAAGGTTGGAAGAATTCGTTTTGCTTGCTATGTGTTCTTCACCGTTTCGTGACACATTGCCGACGCATGCATAACATACCATAATCACCATTTTCCATACATATGACACACCATACACAAACATCTTTGTGTGATACTAACCCACATTTTTTATGCAGCCATTTTGCATTTTATTTCGTGTGTAAAACATTAATTCATTCACTTGTCATCCATACTAACGATTTCTTTTTCAGCCATAACATTAAACTTGTGTGATTAGTATTTTATTTTTGACATAGCATACATAACATCATTATGTGTGTCATGCATCCTAACCCACGTTTTTATGCAGCCATTTACATATTGTGTGACATGTTCATTCACTACATTTCACTTAAATTAAATTAATGGGCATTTCAAGGACGCCTATCACGACCATCCCATCCCATTTCATAACATATCGGGTACCCAAAATTACCCGTGTTTTGCCAATGCACCGGATTGCATTCGGCCATTCCACCAATATCATTTCATTTAATAAAAGCCACAACGGCCTTAGGCCCATTTTCGTGTAATAATTTACACGATGCATTTCATGACATCACACCCATCTATCATAGACATCATATAACACTGTGGTCCACATCCGACCACTTCATGACATTAATTCACCATTTAAGGTACTCATCGAGTGCCCGATCAGTATACATATAGGCCCATAACATCACCAAATCATGAAAGGCATTCCTCGAATGCCGAATCCTTGTCCATGTTCCTGTTACACGTGACTTTCTCATAACATCATTCCATATCATATGCTCAAAAGCATCAAGACCTTGTCTATGGGCCCGGCCCATGCGACGATTTCATATCATCTCATAGACCTATAAAGCGTCAAAACTACGTCCATGTACCGGTACACACGCGACCATTTCACGAATTCATTAGGTGCCCCAAAGGCGCCGAAGTTCTGTCCATGTGATGGCTCACACATGACGTTTTTGCATAAACATTGGGTGTTCTTGGAATGCCTCGAAAAAAATAATATAATAAAAAAAATATAAATAATAATAAATGAATAATAAAATATATTCATATCATCATTCCATACATAATTCCACTCCATGCATCTCAAGCATGTTCAATGTCTTAATTTTCATGTCATATCACGTCATTCATTCATGCCCTAATACCTCCTGTCTACCCCCAAGCAGAATACACTGGAGCGACCTTGGACAAGATCCCAAGCTTCAAGGGCGGCTAGGAGACAGAGGGTAGTCGAGAGTGACAGTGATTCTGAGCCTGGGGAAGGAGTGAATATGGCAGAACAGACACCGAGCATGGCTGATGTTTTGAGAGATTTCTTCAGGTCGCAGGATTTCCGCGACATGTTAAAGGAAGAGATGAGGGCAGTTGTTAGAGAAGCTGGTGAGACCGGTGGTAGTGGAGCCGGGAAGGAAAAAGAAGCTGAGTCATCCCAACATGGTGGTGATGCTTCGGCTAGTCTTGAAAAGCTGCAGGAGATAGAGGCAGCTATGGAACAGAGGATGAAAGCCAAGTGCTCTGAACTAGAAGAGGTCATCGCCCAGTTGAAGAAGGGGGTCGGGATCAGTGCTGAATCCAAGAAGGGGGTGAACGTTGACGCCATGATCAGTAGGGGCATCGAGACATTTCCTATTGGCTTCCAAGTGCCAAAAGTCCCCACTTACAAAGGAATGGGCTCGCCGGAGGCCCATGTGAATTTATATGCCCGGGTTATGCTAACAGCCGGAGCTACAAAGCAACAATTGATTAATCTTTTCCCCACCACACTGGAGGGAGGTGCTTTGGGTTGGTATAACTCACTATCAGAGGAGGAGCAATCTGACTGGGAAGTATTGTCAGCAGCCTTCATCAAATACTACAGCTTCAACACCAAAATCCAGGCGAAGTTGTATGATTTGGAGAGGGTGAAGCAGAAATTCAATGAGCCCTTTGATGAATATTACCAGAGGTGGATGAACAAGATGATCCTCCTAAAGAACCGCCCTGATGAAGATGAGCTTATACAGAAGCTCATTGATGGCAGCAAAGATATCTTCAAGAACAACATGAAATTCCATTCCTTCAAGGAACTTAGTGAGGTCTATAGCATGGCCATGAAGATAGAAAGGGATGAAGAGGAGAAGTCAGCTGGTCAGAAAGGGGGAAGAGGTACAGGGTATAGTTCAGGGTATAGATCAACCACAGCAGCTGGGTCTGGCAGTGGGTCTGGTTCAGGTACCAGTGGTAAGCAGGGGCAGTCATTAGAAGTGAAGCGGGTTGAGGTGGCTACTGTGAATCAGCAGCAAGGCTACCAGAATAGGGGTCCTGGAGGACAAGGCATAACACCCTGGACTCTTACTTTGGCAAAGATATTCGCCAAGTGTAGGAATGGTGGCTTACTACAGTCCTTGAGGCCATTTGAGTTCCCACCTGAAGCTGACAAGGATAACTTCTGCACTTATCATGTGGTGACAGGCCACCGGACCAACAACTGCTACAAGTTAAGGGATGCTATCCAGAAGCTTATTGACGAGGGAAAGCTGCAAGAACCACCTAAGCCTAGCACTAAAACTAACCCACTACCGGCATTCGAGAAGCGGGTCAACATGGTTCAGTCGGGGTTGCCGGCTAACTTTATATTTGCCCAAGTTCTGCAAGCGAACCCTATGATTCAGGCAGTAGCAGTAGGGGAACCCGAAGTGGAACTCGGGTGTGAAAAGAAGGAGGGGTGTAAGGAGGTCAAGCCCATAAGTCTGGATGACCTTGACTCTGAAGATGAGTACGAAGAATTTGACAGAAGAGAGGCTGTTAAACCCCCAGCTGTTGAGAAGCTGAAGATTTCAGAAATGCAGCATGTGACCCGAAGTGGAAGGGTATATCAGCCGGCAGATCAGACGAAAGATAAAGTACCGATGAATGGGTCGGGCAGTACTTCGGCACCGGAAAGAGTCGAGAAAGAAGACTTGGTCATTTCCCAACTGAAGAAAACCCCTGCACAAGCTAGTTTATGGCATCTGCTTATGACCTCCAAAGAGCATAGGGAGGCTTTAGTAAAGAAGCTATCAGAAATTGAAGTCTCCCCTATAGCTTCACCAGAGGCTATGTGCTGCTTGCTAGACAAAGTCCATGCCGGAGCTCCTAATATTGTTTTCTCTGAGAAAGACCTACCAGCAGAAGGAAAGGCCCACAACAAGGCTCTTTACATTAGAGCCTATATCATGGATAAGGTGATGCCGTGCGTTATGGTGGATGACGGCTCGGCTCTGAACATATGCCCGCTGAAAATGTTACCGTTTCTAGGCATGAATGAAGAAGTATTGAAGAGGTCCTCAACAATCATTCGGGCGTATGATGATTCTAAAAGAACAGTGATAGGGACCTTCGAAACAGAAGTGGAGGTTGGGCCCATCAAGTCCATGGTTGTCTTCACAGTGATCGATATCCCGGTCACATTCTCCCTATTGCTTGGAAGGCCCTGGTTCCATCCTTTGGGAGGTGTTCCTTCCACATTGCATCAGAAGATTAAATTCTCTATGAATGACAGAATTGTGACTGTTGAGGCAGACGCCCAGTCGATGGTAGCTGCAGTGGATGAAGGAGTGGTTCCTTTTGGTGGATTCCAAATTGCTGTCATTAAGGAGGAAGAAACCACAGATGCCCCTATGGTCCTTTATGAGAAATACATGCCGGAGTGGCTATCCCGATATCTGTACAAGCTGAACTTTGTCCCGGGAATGGGACTCGGGATTAATTTGCAAGGTGTGCCAGAATTCAAGATCGACTCGGGAAAGTCAAAGCAGTACGGCCTTGGTTATGTAGAGGAGTCATCCGAGCAGAAGAATCTAAAAAAGGACAAGAATGGCAAGGTCATGATGAAGCCATTTCTGAAGGCAAGAGAAAGCCTTTACAAGGGCCAAGCTGAACCGGTGCTGGTTGGAAATGTCGAGTACCCTGGCTTTGAGATCTTTGCAGATGTTGTGGATTTTGAGAAAAGCCAGGAAGAGCCAGGAGCCCCTGTAATGATGGAGGAAGCAACTGCTGAATCTGAAATTCTGAAAGGAGAATCATCAGAGGTGATAGCAGAAACCATAGAGGTGGCCGAGGAAGAAGACGAAAAGAAGACCTCTGCTGAAGCTACAGAAGTGATCTCGGGAGCTTTGACTGCTGCATTAACCAAAGCTTTTGGAAAATCCAAGGAAGGATTCAGCGAAGAACTAATGGCCAAAGTGAACTTAGACCCTGTGGTTGCGGAAATCGCCAAGATTATGGAGAATGCTAAGGCGCAGCTGGCCGAGAAAGCTGCAGTCCCAGATGATGCTCTGGAAGGGAAGATGGAAGCTGAGGAAGAACAAGGCCCTCCGCCTGTGGAGGATGAAGATGATTTTGTTGTATCTATTTCTTCCATTTTCAATGTAACTGATGTACTTTATGATAAGTTCAATGCAATGAAATCCCAGTTTGCTTACTTGTGTGATGTTTATCCTGATAATTCTGTGCATGCATTCGAATCACCATCAAGCATATTTAGCATACATGACACTGCATTGCATGAAATCAATATAAGTACAGATGAAAACCCTAAAATGGTACTCATTTCACATGAGCTAAAATCCGAGGAAGATAGAGAATTAATAAGAATACTCCAAAAACATGTTAAAGCTTTCGCCTGGTCGTATGAAGACATGCCGGGTGTAGATACAGAAATAGCAGTGCACAAAATCCCAACGGACCCCAAGTTCAGACCGGTAAAGCAGAAGTTGAGAAGACTAAGGCCGGAATGGGCTACGCTGGTGAAGGAAGAAGTGGCCAAACAGATAGATGCCAGGTTTCTTGAAGTGGTGGAGTATACGGAATGGCTAGCCAACATTGTCCCCGTGCCTAAAAAGGATGGAAGGGTCAGAGTACGTGTTGACTACAGGGACTTGAATAAGGCCTGCCCTAAGGACAATTTCCTACTGCCACATATTGACGTCCTAGTTGATAGCGCAGCAAAGGCGGCAATGTACTCCTTCATGGATGGTTTTTCAGGGTATAACCAGATTCTGATGGATGTGATCGACAAGGTGAAAACATCGTTCATCACAGAGTGGGGTACTTTTTGTTACAGAGTGATGCCTTTTGGATTGAAGAACGCCGGTGCCACTTATCAGAGGGCTGTCACAACTCTGTTGCATGATATGATCCATAAAGAAGTTGAAGTGTATGTCGATGATATGCTTGTTAAATCGGCAACCCGGGAGGAACACCCTGTTATCCTGGATAGATTTCTAACACGCATTGGAGAGTACAACTTGCGACTTAACCCCAAGAAGTGCATATTCAGGGTCACATCAGGGAAGCTGTTGGGCCATGTAGTCAGCCAGAGGGGTATAGAAATGGACCCAGATAAAACCAAAGCCATCCAAAATATGCCAGCTCCAAAGACAGAAAAGGAAGTCAGATCATTCCTGAGTTCCTTGCAGTATGTCAGCCGCTTCATAGCCAAGCTAACTTCCACTTGTGAGCCAATCTTTAAGCTATTAAAGAAAGATCAGCCGGTTGTGTGGGATGACAAGTGTCAGCTGGCCTTCTAGAAGATCAAGGCCTACCTGGTAAAGCCACCAGTTTTGAGTCCTCCAATTCCAGGGAAGCCCCTGATTTTGTACTTGGCAGTTGAAGAATCCTCTATAGGGGCAATGCTAGCACAGGAACAAGATGGCAAGAAAGAGTATCCCATCTACTACCTTAGTAAAAAGCTGTTGGAGTATGGAACCAAGTACACATTGGTGGAAAAGACATGTGTGGCGATGATTTGGTTAACCAAGAAGCTGCGCCACTATTTCCAATCCTATAAGATACAAGCCGTGGCTAAGGTGGATCCAATGAAGTACCTCTATGAAGCACCAGCATTGGTTGGGAAGTTGTCCAGGTGGTTGTTACTTTTGTCTGAATTTGACATTGAGTACATCACGAAGAAAACCATTAAAGGGCGAGCCGTGGCAGAGTTTCTGGCAAACCAGCCCCTAGAATCAGATTACACAGAGAACCTGGAATTCCCTGATGAGCAGTTAGCCATGGTGGAAGTGAAAAGGTGGGTCATGTGTTTCGATGGGGCAGTGAATAGAAAAGGCGCTGGGATCGGGGTGCTTATAGCAACAACGGATGGTGAGGTCATTCCTTTATCCAAAAGGCTGATCTTTCCCGTAACCAATAATGGGGCGGAATATGAAGCATGCTTGTTTGGAATGGAAACTTTATTAACCTTAGGAGCAAATGATGTCTTAATTGTCGGTGATTCACTTCTAGTGATCAGGCAAGCTCAGGGTGAGTGGGAACTAAAAGAAGAAGCCTTACGGCCTTATTTGGAGCTGCTACAGTTCAGAAAAGGTTTATTCGGCCAGTGTGAATTCAGACATGTCCCCAGGGATGAGAATAAGATGGCTGATGCATTAGCAACTTTGTCCTCCATGTGGGAAAATCCAGAAGAGACACAAGCTCAACCACTGGTTATAGCCACTTCCAGGCATCCTTGCTTCGAAGTGCATGAAGTAATGGAATTATCAGCCGAAGAAAAGCCATGGTTCTTTGACATTTACCTGTATGTTAAGGAGGGAAAGTACCCAGAAGAGGCCAGTGCTGCTGATAAGTTGACACTAAGAAAACTGGCTAGTCAATTCAGAATCTTCGAGGATAAGTTATACAAAAGAACAGCGCATGGAGTCCTTTTAAGGTGTCTAACAGAACGAGAAGCAGAGGATGTGATGCAGCAGGTACATGCAGGATCCTGTGGGCCACATATGAATGGACTTGCCATGGCTAAGAAGATAATGCGACAAGGGCATTTCTGGATGACAATGCAAGCAGATTGTATAAGAAAAGTGAAGAGATGTCATGAATGTCAGATCTATGCAGACATTAGTCATCTTCCTCCACTTGAACTTCAGAATCTAGCGTCTCCTTGGCCATTTTCAGCATGGGGGATAGACATGATTGGTGAAATTCATCCAGCTGCATCTAATGGGTATAGATTCATAGTTGTGGCAGTTGATTATTTCTCCAAATGGGTCGAAGCAGAATCCTTCACTAATGTGACAGCCAAGCACATGGTCAAGTTCATCCAGAAGAACATCTTTACTCGGTATGGGATTCCTCACCACATAGTAACTGATAATGGAGTACAGTTTCAAGGGGCAACAGCTGAGCTATTCGCAGAGCATGGAATTGAACATCATAAGTCCTCTCCATATAAACCACAGGCTAATGGTGTAGTAGAATCAGCTAACAAGGCAATAAAGAAGATCTTATTTAAAATGGTAACCACTTATAGGGATTGGGCCGATAAACTACCTTATGCTCTCTGGGGTTACAGAACCAGTGTCAGAACGCCGACAGGAGAAACTCCTTATGCCTTGGTATATGGAATGGAAGCAGTGTTGCCAGTGGAGATAGAACTCAAGTCACTCAGAGTTGCCCTGGAAGCTCAATTGCCAGAGACTGAATGGGTTCAAGCTAGATATGAGCAGCTGGCTGCACTAGATGAAAGGCGACTAAAGGCACTGGATCACCTGCAGATGTATCAGCGCAGAATGGCTAGAGCCTATAATCGAAATGTGAAATACTCCAAGCAGCAGTTGAAAGCGGGAGATTTGGTTTTAAAGCAACTAAGGCCTTCAAATGTTGATGTTAGGGGCAAGGTCAGACCTAACTGGGAAGGACCCTATGTGGTGAAGAAGGTGTTATCTAAAGGCGCTGTCAGCATCATGGACATGGACGGGAATGAGTTCGCCAACCCGATCAACCAAGACAGGCTAAAGCTTTATCATGTATAAAAAAACAAAAAAAACAAAAAAAAAAGGAGGTCTACTAGGCTGAGAACTCGAAAAGAGCAGTCTAGGCAAAAGTTAAGACACGAGAGAAAATAATCAGTCGGAAAATCTGAAAAGGACGACTGGTGACGGATCCTGGCTTAATGTGAAATGTGTATCATTTAGGAACCAACTTGTTTCAAATGTACTCATTTTGACTTCATCAATAAAGTGGAGTGTTTGTTTAAATATATTTGCATGGTTATGACAAATGCACAAACAAAGTTGTCTTGCATAAACACACATTCAAAGAAAGCACTTTGCATTCAACTGATCAATATCATCGCATTATTTGACAAATGAAAATGTATCAAATACATGCAATTTAAAATCTCTTATCGTCCTCTAAAGTCCAATTCATCTTTCAAAACGCGCAATAAAGGGTCACAACGCCATTTTAATAAAAAAAAAGAAAAAAGAGAAGAAAAGCTCACTGAGATGAAAACCGAAAAGGCGCCTGAGGCAAAAATTAGAGCGGCCCGCTAAGCTGAAGACCCATATCGGGCAGTTTAGGCAAAAGTTAGGGTATATGAAAAGCTCGCTAAGGCGAAAACCGAAAAGGCGCCTTAGACAAAAGTTAGAGCGGCTCGCTGGGTTGAAAACCTGATTTAGGCTACCCAGGCAAAAGTTAGAGCACCTAAAAAAAAAAAAAAAACTTCCCACGGAGCAGGAAAAACAGAACATCCTCAGTATTCCCTGCAGAATTCGTCACATCACTCCCCAGCAGAGTTTCCCATACTATTTTCCAGCGGAGTCTACATAAAGAACACTATCAATTACTTCCCCGCAAAGTAGCCATGTTACTCGTTAGTGTAGTCTACACAAAGAACACCACGATTGTCTCTTCAATCAAGTCACCACACTCTTCCCCAGCGGAATCTCTACAAGGAATACTACGATCATTTCCCCAGCAATCACCTCACTCCGTCAATAATCACCAAACAATGCACCAAGAAAAGTAAAATCAACCAGGGGCACAACATATCTCCCCAGCGGAAGACAGAAGCGTCCAATAACAGAAAATACATACATGTACATATATATCATCATGCATCCATACATTGCATATATCGATTACTTATCTCCGGCTAGTCTTCATTCTTGATCGAAGGGGCAAAAATTTTTGTTTAAAAATCTCTCGATCAAGGAATGAGGACTTGCCATTTTAAGTGCAGGAATTCATCCCCAGCTTAATATCCTCAGCAAGTCAGCAGATCCGCCTCGAGTAATATAAACTCGGTATTGGCCCAGGTCCGCTCCATTATCTCAACTTTCTCCAGGGAGTCCGCCTCGAGTAATGTAAGCTCGGTATCGGCCCAGAACCACTCCATCATCCAAGTCCCCTAGCAGATTCGCCTCGAGTAATGTAAGCTCGGTATCGGCCCAGATCCACTCCATCATCCCAGTCCCCTAGCAGATCCGCCTCGAGTAATGTAAACTCGGTATCGGCCCAGATCAGCTTCATTTATTTCCCCAATAAAGTTCGCCTCGGGTAACCTAGACCCGGTATCGGCCAATTTCTTCATCAATCTCGCCTCGGGTAACCTAGACCCGGTATCGGCCAATTTCTTCATCAATTTCGCCTCGGGTAACCTAGACCCGGTATCGGCTAATCTCTTCATCAATTTCGCCTCGGGTAACCTAGACCTGATATCGGCTAATCTCTTCATCAATTTCGCCTCGGGTAACATAGACCTGATATCGGCTAATCTCTTCATCAATTTCGCCTCGGGTAACATAGACCTGATATCGACTAATCTCTTCATCAATTTCGCCTCGGGTAACCTAGACCCGGTATCGGCCAATCTCTTCATCAATTTCGCCTCGGGTAACCTAGACCTGATATCGGCTAATCTCTTCATCAATTTCGCCTCGGGTAACATAGACCTGATATCGGCTAATCTCTTCATCAACTCGCCTCGGGTAACATAGACCTGATATCGGCTTATTTTATCCCCAGTATCGCCTCGGGTAACTTAAACCCGGTATCGTCCTATCTCATCAGAAGGTTCATTCCAGTGTTCACGGTGCTTTAATTCACGCACTCAAATTCATCATCACAGGTATTATAGACCCGGAGCTAGATGTCGAATTTGATCACGCGAGGGGCAGCTGTAAGTGCCGGAATTTTCTATACTTAAAAAAAAAAACCATAGTCGTACGACTATTGTTACAGTCGTACGACTGTAATGTCGGAAAATCTGCAGAGGCCCATACCTCTGCAGCAGAAATGAAGGAAAGAGAAAGGGAGCATTAATTGCTCCCTTGTTGCAGCAAGCAAGAAGGAGGCAGAGAGATAAAAAGAGGAAAAAGGAGAAGAAAAGGGAGGGGATTTTCTGGTGAGAGGAAGCTTAGAGAGAGAAAGAGAAGAGAGAGAAAAAGAAAACCACAAAAACTCATTTTTCTTCCTCTTTGATTTTCTTTAATTCTCGAAATCAAGCTTAAAATTTGTTAGAAATCCCTAGGTTAATCAACTAACTACATAACCGAATCAAGAACTCGGACTTAAACCATCAGAAACCCTTGCAATTTGGATTTTGGACAAAAAGCTCTCAACTTCAATTCCAAAGGAGAAAGTGCGAATTTGTTGGGATCGGAGCGACGCCAGGGGTCAAAACGACTTGGAATAGCTTCTAAAAAGGTAGTCACTTCTTTTCCTTACACTTTTCCTTGCTTTCTGGGCATTTGAAGTGAATTTTGTGCGTTTTTTTGCTGCATTTTCATATTTCTGTTCCTGGAAATTAAGAACAGTCGTACGACTGTTCTTGGTTTTCATGAACAGTCGTACGACTGTATATACAGTCGTACGACCGTTCTTAATTTCCAGCCAATTTTTCTTCAGTTTGGTCCAAAATGATTTCTTTGGCGAAATTATGATCCTGAATTGATTACAGTCGCACGACTGTAAACTACAGTCGTATGACTGTAATCATTATTCCAGAATCAGAATTTCATCTTTTATCTGTAAAAATCCCAAAAAATTAGAAAACCCTAAAAATCATCAAAATGGATTTTGTTGTGTGCATCATGACCATAGATTCAATTTTTAGTGATATTGCATTTAGAACAATTCAACGACGGAGACCCATTTCTCCTTAAAACCGACCCACTTAAACATGTGAAAAATGCATGTAAACTGGAAAAAATTGTTTTCAAATGATTTTCCCACAAAACCAAAAATACAGGGACGTTTCAAAATGTTTTCCAGGTCTAACCGGACCGGCTAGCCGAGCCGACCCGGTTACCCCCTAAATGCATGCCCCCAATTCCTGATTTCCCGTTCTGTCTATTTGAGTCCTAATTGTGGCATGCTGTATATATTGTGCTAACCCTCGGTTTTGCAGGTTTTAATTTCTTTTTATTTTTATTTTGGATGTAATTTAATAGATTAAATCGTGTATTTAGGCGGTTGTATTTTTTTAGATTCTCGTGTATTCTAGGCGATTGTACAAGTGAGGCGAGAGTTCGTATTTTTCCATTCGATTTGGTTGTAAGCCAATTAATATTTATGTCTTTTCCTTATTTTTGTATTAAATGTTTTGTGTGCGCGCTGTATGCTTTTTATATTCAATAAAATGGACTTTAGATTTTGAAATACCATTCGAGAACATTGGCTATATTTATTTTAATTAGACACAAAATAAGGGACTTATCCGCGCCCGAATCTCTGGATAGTGTAGCGGCCGTTTGTCCGGTTCAGCTACATAAGAATTTCCCGGTTGAGCTGAGCCGGGTGGCGACTCCTACAATATTCATCGAGACTTAGGTCTCAGTTCTTTTACGTATTAATTCCATTTATTTTCCAAAACACGGATTTCCATTTATAAAAACCCCACGCGACGGAGGGATCCGCCCGAGATCGTGGCGCCCCATTCCAAAAGGGAGTCCCGCGTCCCGTCGAAAACGCACCGTCCGCTCACAGGCACGCCATCCCAAACACTCAGCACGGCATGCTGAGCGGGTTAAAAATACTTACCTGGAAACAGAATGATGGCACGCCGGCGTGCTGCCTTGAAATTTGAACATATGGCACGGCGTGCTGAAGTCTTGACACGGCATGCTGATCCTTTTTCTCGCAACTCACTTTTTGGAACAGAAAGACGGCACGTTGGCGTGCCAACTTGGCATGGCGTGCTGTTCTTCAGAACTGTGATTGGCACGGCGTGCGAATTCTTGACACGGCGTGCTGATCCTTTTTTCTCACAACTCTCTCGCGGAACAGAACAGCGGCACGCGGGCGTGTTGAAATGACACGACGTGTCGCCCTGCATACCATTACCTTGGCACGGCGTGCTGAATATGGCATGGCATGCTGTTTACTTATGCACAATTTTCTTCCGGAGCAGCAGCCTGGCACGATTTCGTGCCACCTTGGCACGCCACGTGCTACACCCAACTTCACCTTGGCACGACGTGCTGAGTAGTGACACGGCGTGCTACCATGAATTCTGCCAACTATTGCCTTTTTTCACATTTTGAACACGACTTTCGATTAACTTGCTTAAGTACCTAATCCTACACACAAAAACACACAAAAACATATTAACGTGAAAACTAATGTACACGGGAGGTATACGTACCTCAGTGCTATGTTTATAGTTGGAATAGCTCGACTTCTACGCCCGCGGTTTAGCATTACACATCACGAAGGAGCAAGACTTGCTTCTCCTCCTTTATTCCTCCACTGACATAGGGCTTCAACTGGTTCCCATTCACTTGTTGAATTCCCTCCGGGGTTTCAATTTCCACCATCCCAGAGGGGTAAACCTTATGCACGGTAAATGGTCTCGTCCATCGACTTTGCAGTTTGCCCGGAAAGAGTTTCAATCGGAAATCGGACAAGAGCTCCAATTCCCCTTGGTTAAAACTCTTTTCTATCACATAAGCATCAATAGGGCAAAAAAGGTCTACAAAATTATAACTTTCAACATCTAATGGATAATTCATTGAGTCATAGACGTTGAACTTTACCTCCTCATTGTGCAACCGAAGAATAATCTTACCTTCCTGGACATCTATCAGAGTCCTACCGGTTGCAAGAAATGGCCTTCCAAGCAAAAGGGGCACCACGCTATCTTCCTCCATATCCATCACCACGAAGTCTACGGGGAAAATAAATTTGTCCGCTTTTACTAGCACGTCCTCGACCACCCCCTTTGGTCTCGTGAGAGATCTATCCGCCAATTGGAGGGTCATATTGGTTGGCTTCGGGTCTCCCAGTCCGAGTCTCCTGAAAAACGACAGAGGCATCAAATTTATACTTGCACCCAAGTCGCATAGGGCATTGGTGATCTCCAAGTTCCCTATCCGGCATGGGATAGTAAAACTGCCCTTATCTTTGAGCTTTGGTGGAAGTTTGTTAGTGATAATTGCCGAACATTCCTCTGTTAAAACCACCACTTCATCCTCACCTAGCTTTCGTTTCCCTGCAAGAAGTTCTTTAAAGAATTTAGCATAAGAAGGCATCTCTTGGAGAGCCTCAATCAATGGCAAATTAAATTTCAACTTCTTAAAAATTTCCAGGAATTTGGAATATTTATGCCCCAGTTTATCTTTCTTCTCCCTTTGAGGATAAGGAAGTTTAGGCACATAGGCACTCACTGGGTCAGGAATTTTCCCTTTTTCATTTATGCTAGGTTCGGGTTCAGAAATCGAGTCGGGGTTGCTTACCTCTCCCGACTCTTCACTTACCTCGGTAGGTTGGGATGGAATATCAGCGTTTTGCACCCGGTCCTCCACTTGCCTACCACTTCGGAGGGTTATAGCTTAAGCTGTCTCCCGATGATTACCCTTAGGGTTTTGTTCAGTTCTACTCGGAAGTGCTCCTTGAGGTCTTTCCTGCCTCTCCCTACTCAATTGAGCCACCTGCTTACCCAAATCCCTACAGTACGCTTCATTATCAGCAATCCGAGACGAGATGTCTTTTAGTAACGACAAAACCGTCTCATCTTGCTTAGACTGTTGAGGCTGCTGTGGAGATTGATCATTAGGAATAAATAGGGCCTTACCTAACCCCTGCTCACGGTGCTCATAATGGAATCCGGAAGGAGGTCTCAACACATTTTGGTTGTTACTATAGGACATATTCGGGTGTTGATACCTTCTTCCATAATTATTATTATTATTGAAGTTTTGTGAATAAGAGTTAGAGTTATTGTACCTTTGGTTTCCTCCCACAAAACTCACATTTTCGGACGATTGGGCGAATGGGTCGCCCAATTCACAATCTTGCCCGGGATGCTCCGCTCCGCATGATACACACAACACCGGTTGGTATTGTGGCCCATTTAAGTTCAAGCGGGACATCAACAGGTCCAACTTCTTGTTTACATGGTCCATAGCTGCATCTTGGCATCCCACATCTGCAGCTCGAACCTTATTCCTTGTTGGCGTGTCCGACTGCCACAAGGTACTCTTTCTAGCCAGCTCCGCAATCAACTCCTTGGCTTGTGTAGCAGTCTTCTTAAAAATGTCCCCACCTGCAGAAGAATCAATAATGGCACGGTTAGCTGGTGTCAAACCATGATAAAACGTGCTTACCTGAGTGAAACGCGGCATGTCATGGTGGGGGCAGTTCCGCAACAACCGTTGAAATCTCTGCCATGCTTCATTAAGAGTCTCCGTCCCAAATTGCCGGAATCCTATGATCTCATTCCTTAGCTGAACCGTCTTTGATGGTGGGAAGTAATATGCTAAGAATTGCTCTTCCAATTGGTCCCATGATGTCACTGATCCGAGCCTCAAAGATTTGTACCATTCCATTGCTCCCCCGCATAGTGAAAAGGGGAACAGCTTCAACCGCACAGTATCTTGGGGCACCCCATCGATTCGGACTGTATCGGCCACCATGAGGAACCGGTCTAAGTGATCATTGGGGTTGTCACTTATTCCGCCACTGAATAGACCGTTCCCTTGGATCAAATGGATCATACTGGACTTCAGCTCGAATTGATTGGCAGTGATGGCTGGGATAACCACTCCGGATCTGTTCCGGGGCCGATGTGGAGCCATTAGGTCTGTCATGACCATGTTATCTCTATCACCACCCCTTCTTCTGTCAAACTCCTCCCGCTCTCACCGGAGTTGCTCTTGCTCAACTCTTTCCCGGAGTTATCTCTCCTCGTCATCATGCTGCTGATGCTCCATTTGAACAATCTGCTCTTAGCGTACTCTACGGTTCCTGCTACACAAACGTTCAATTTCAGGGTTATAAGGTAAAAGCTTAGGATGCTAAGAGCGAGTTCGCATAAGCTAGAAAACACACACAACAGAAATTAAAGAAAACTAAATTGTAATAAATATTCACAGAAAAGAAAAATTATTTAACTATATGCACAGAAATGTTGCCTAGATCAGCAAATAGACCTTTTGCTAAATGATGCAGAAATATAAATTTCCCCGGCAATGGCGCCAAAAACTTGATGAGTCCTAGGCGTAGTAGTAAAACTAAACCTAGAAAAGCACAACTAAGGCAGTGTACCTATTGTTGACAAGTAATAATTCTGGTTGGTCCAGGTATCGATCCCACAGAGAAAAGAATAATCTGCAAACACTAAACTACTCGGGTTCCTTGCGTGTCCTAGGCGGAACGTAGTTTGGGTTGATTATGTTAACAACTAAACTATCCTACTCCTAATTGATCTATTCCAGCTTACTTTGCACTTGAGTTTTGTGTTATCAATTGGCGGTTTACCGACCTATGAATGCTAATGGGGATGGCTTTATCAATTAACTACAAAAGATGAATTTAACTCAACAATTAATCCTTAATTATGCTCTTTTGATAATACAACCTAGCGTATCTAGATCTTTTAGGTCTTTAGCCGGTGTTCCTTGTTTAGAGGCGGTCTAATTCTAAAGCTCAGAAAATAAGGGCACGTAAGTTCCACAGTGTCGTCAATACTAATGGTTTCCTAGGCGTCAATCTAGGTAATGCCACAGATATGAACTTAATAAGTTAAGATCTTATGAGACTAGATATTCATTAAATAAATTACATAAAGAAAAGGAATAAAAATTGAAATTAACTTGCAACAATTGTATTAATTAAGAAAGATGAATGAATTCAGTGTTTACAACCAAACATAATCGATTTGCGGAATCAAAACTAACTTAATTAAATTACAAAAGAGAAGAAGAAAAAATTATGCCCTTTTGGTCTCGATTAACCGGATTCCGATGGTGTGAAGATGCTTGAGGTGTACCTCTATAGACGACCTCAAGCCGGAACTAGGAACGTCGCAAAAGGGGAAGATTCTATGTAAAACTACAACCAATCGATGGTTCAAACTCAAAGAAAGCAAATAGTTCAAGCTCAAAACCTCACTAAAAGTTTCTGCTCTCCCTCAAAAAGACTGGCCAAAGATCCTCTAAAACCTAGAAAATAACCTATTTATACGGCTAGGTTAAAAACCAGGAAAAAGAAGAGATGAAAGTAGGGCAACAGCAGGTTTCGGGGCTCGGCACGCCGTGCTGGTGGAGTTGGCACGCCGTGCTGTGTAGAACTGAAGGCGGCACACCGTGCTGCTGGAGGTGGCACGCCGTGCCGTGCGAATTTTGGGGTTGGCACGCCGGGTTGATCTGAGTGGCACGTTTTTGTGCCACTCCACTGGACTACTCCTCTAGGCACGCCGGGTTGGCACGCCGTGCCCTAATTGTGGCACGCCGTGCCGCCCTGATTTTCAGCACTTTGAACTCTTCCTCGCTGCTGATGCACCAACTTCCGGTCCAGGTCATAATACCTGTCCAAAACAAGCACAAAGAACATAACGGCACCAACCCCACGGACCATAAAAACAACAAATTAACAAAAATTACAAAAACAACCCTAGAAAACACAAAAAATACTAAAAGTTAAAAAAAATCTATCCAAAACATAAAAATCACAAAATATTCAAAAACCACACAAACATTCACGCAAAAGACTCTAAAAATTACCGTTCAAACCACGAAATTGCCTAAAAGATAAGGTCAAAAACCGACCTTATCACCTATCCATAATTTCATCTTCCTTTGCCTCAGGTAACATAGACCCGGTATCGGCCAATCCATAATCCACCTTCCTTTGCCTCGGGTAACATAGACCTGATATCAGCTTAACCGCATTCCACTTTTCTTGCCTCGGGTAACCTAGACACGATATCAGCTTATTTCTTCTCAGCTTTGCCACGGGTAACCTAGACCTGATATCGGCTTATTTCTTCCTCAGCTTTGCCTCGGGTAACCTAGACCCGATATCGGCTTATTTCAACGGCGTGTTCTTTCCTTTGTCTGCGGTGCTTTGAGTCGCGTTTCTCAAATTCACATCAACTATACCAGACTAAGATCGGGTGGTGAATTTGATCACCCGAGGGGCAGCTGTAAGCACTGGAATTTTACTTCCAAAAAAAAAATATAGTCGTATGACTTTAACTATAGTCATACGACTGTAATTAAACTACAGTCATACGACTATAGATTATGGCAGGTGAGCCAACCCATACCCTAAAAGCTTAAAAAAGTAGAAGAAAAAGGCACAAACAGATAGAAGAAAACGAAAGGAGAGGAAAAAAAAAGAGAAAAAGAGAGAGGAGAGGAGAAAATCAGAGAGAGAAAGAAAGAACCGATCTTCAAGAATCCCTTGCATTTGGAGATCTTTAGACCCAAAATCCCTAACCCTAACTCAAGGACAAAAGTGCGGATTTCAGTGGATTGGAGCGACACCAGGGGTCAATCCTACGGTGGATGCACACCAAACAGGTAGACACCCCTTTTCCCCTCTTTTTTACAAGCTTTCTGGGTGATTGGTGTGGTTTTGTGCCATTTTTATCCATTTTTCCGCGTTTCTGCTTCTGGAGATCGACTGTTCTTGAGTTTGATGAACAGTCGTACGACTGTAGTTACAATCGTACGAGTGTTCTTGATTTCCAGGTGTTTTCTTTCCAGTTTTGTTCCAAATAAATTTTGGCAAGATTCTGACCTTGGGTCGCTTACAGTCGCACGATTGTAATTTACAGTCGTACGACTATAGTTACAGTCGCATGACTGTAATGTATTTCCAGGATCAGAATTTCTGTTTTAATCCAAAAAAATTTCTAAAAATCCCTAAAAAATTCAGAAAATCCAGAAAATCATCAAAATGAATTTTGTTGTGTGCATTCACAACCCAAGATTCAATTTTTAGTAAAATTACATTTAGAACAATGCCACGATGGAGACCCGATTCTCCCGAAAACTGACCCACCTCACATGTAAAAAATGCATGTAAACTGGAAAAATTGTTTTCAAAATGATTTTCCCACAAAACCAAAAATACAGGGACGTTTTAAAATGTTTTCCAGGTCTAACCGGGCCGGCTAGCCGAGCCAACCCGGTTATCCCCTAAATGCATGCCCCCAATTCTTGATTTCCCATTCTGTTATGTCTGAGTCCAACCTCTGGTGTGCTATATATTGTGCTAACCCTCTGATTTGCTGATTTTAATTTCTTTTATTTTTATTTTGATGTATTTAATAGATTAATACATGTATCCTAGGCGATTGTATTTTTCTAGATAAATCGTGTATTCTAGGCGGTTATAAAGTGAGGCGAGAGTTTTTATTTTTTATTCGATTGGGTTGTAAACCACTTAAATATTCATTACTTTACTTTTTATTTTTGTAATACCTGTAGGCGCGCTGTATGTCAATTTATTTCAATAAAATTGACTTTTAGAATTTGAAATACCATTTGAGAACATTGACAAATTTTATTTTAATTAGACATGAAATAAGGGACTTGTCCGGACCCAAATCTCTGGATAGTGTAGCGGCCGTTCATTCGGTTCAGCTACATTATAAATTTCCCGGTTGAGTTGAGCCGGGTGGCGACTCTACAATATTCATTGAGACTTAGGTCTCGGTTCTATTAAGAATTAATTCCACATTTATTTTTCAAAACCAATTTTCCATTTATAAAAACCACACGCGAGGGAGGGGCCCGCCCGAGATCAAGGCGCCCCTTCTGAAAGGGAGTCTCGCGTTCCGTCGAAAACGTCATCTGCTCACAGCAGTCTTAAGAAGACACTCACCAGGTAGTAATCTCATAGTGTCCTTTGCCTAACGATATCGATATGAATAAAGAAGAGGCATGGTGTTCGTCATCCTCTTCTGTTGTTTATTATATTTCTTGATCTTGAGTTGACTGATTAATCAAATAACCACCAACTTACTTGGGTATGGCCATACACTTATCAGTCCCACTCATCAAGTGGCCAATGATGTCATCTCGGTGTTACCCCAGTGGCAATTCCATCACTTCATCATCAATATTAACATGTTCACCGGTCCACCCAATCATACCCCTATTTAGCATCCTTTTACAAACCTGTTAGGCGTATGTCAAAGTGAACCGGATTCCATATTGATATTATAATGAAATCTGGTCTAAGGACAAAAGAGACCTACTCAAGAAAGACCTCTGACACAGCAACCATGTGGCTTTCTTATGAGGATCGATCCAGTCCCATGTCAACGACATGTACCTATATTCATGACTGACTATACAAGTACTATGGCTAGTTCAGAACTACCATACAGTCATCGAATATACAAGTCCGTGGTTCTATTCGTTCCCACGATTAGAATAGACCTGGGATAGGTTTTATGATTATCAATCAATGGATACTCTACTCATATTATAGCACAAGATATAAATGAAATAGATTAATTGCCTTTATTAATGTGACACAAATATTATATTCATACAATGAGTCTTAATGTCTAATACAAAATACAAGAATCTAATGCCCTAAGAACTAGGTCACACCAACACCGTCATCAACCATCACGCAAGGCAAAATTCTATCCATCATCTCGACTTTTAAGTACTGTGCCAGATTATGATTAACTCCCTCAAGTGGCAGGTCATCATTGGTGAAAGTGATCTCCTTGGGGCTATCGGTTCGTTGACTTTTGGTACTCCCAATTACCATACACACTTCCTCGGGGGACATCAATGGGCTTGCATCCATTTCCATGAGTTTCTTAACCACTGCAGCTTGGTGCCTTTGGGACTTCATCAGTAGATGCCACATAGATGCACGTGCAGGCATCTTTTTTAGCTGCTCCACTACCAAGTCTTCTTTTTATTCCACCTTAACTGGTACATAGTCCTGAACCAGAGCTTTGGCTCCCTTACTGGGCTCCCTTAACCGTTGTGGCTCGGGTTGGTATACTCTTCCACTCCTCGTGACATTGTTCACAGGGGCATCTTCTTTCCTTAAGTACATCCCGCTCTTGGTGCAAACGGGATAAATAGGCTTTGTCTGGCTTATGGGCTTGGGCCTACTCATCAACTCAAATTTGTCTGCATCATCATCTAAATCAATATCATCCAAATTGACAGGCTTATTTTCCTTCACAGTCGGCTCAACTTCTTCACCCACCACTACCTGTATTGCCGGGTTTCCTTTAGCAATCTGTGCAGGCACAAAGTTGGCGGTTAATCCTGATTGTACCATGTTGACTCTCCTTTCAAATTGAGGTAAGGGATTGTTCTGGACATTGGGCTTCGGGTAAGGCTCCTTTATCTTCTTCTTATTGATCAGCTGTTGGATAGCCTTCTTCAAGGCATGGCATTCATTGGTTCGGTGCCCCTTTGATACATGATAGGAGCAGAAATTGTTCTTGTCTGCCTCGGCCGGAGGCGTGTATGGTTTTAGGCTTTGAAGGAAGCCCAAATTTCTGTATTTTAAGAAGATCCATCCCAGAGAGTCCTCCCATGGAGTGATTTCTTTCCCAGTCGCTTGTTGGTTCACCCCTTGTGCTACAGCTGCTACCTCTACTTGCTTTACTGGGGTAGTAGGCTTACTCAGCTTTGCACTAGTTGAGGAAGAGGCTGTATAATTGATGTTGTTCTTGTACCTCGATGAATATGATCAGCTCCGATACCCCCCTACGAAACTGTTCTAGGCAGGATCAATCTCGTATTTTTCCACCTTTCGGGCTAGTTTATGCACTTCTACCAAAGACTGGAACTTGTGATATTTCATCACATTTTGATACACCTCCAAGCTACCATCAATCAACTTTACAATCAATTCATCCTCGAATGGCTTCTGATGAAGGAGAATCATCTTATCCATCCATCTTTGGTAATACTCGGAGAAAGACTCATTAGGCTTTTGCTTCACAGCTTCTAAGTCATGTAGCTTGACTTCCAGTTGGGTGTTGAAACTAAAGTACTTTATAAATGCATTGGACAGTGCATACCAATCCCCCTGCACATTTTTCGGCTATTTATTATTCCAAGTGATTGCTCTGCCTTCTAAAGTAGTGGGGAATAACCCCGCCAACTGATTCATCGTAAGCCCAGCCATTGTCATGATTCATACATATTGATTCAAATGCACCGTAGGAGGACTCTTCCCAACATAGGGAGAAATTATGGGCATCTGGAAGCCCACACGCAGCATCCCAATTCCTCTGGCCATGAATGCGGTTGGATCAATGGGCTTATAAGACTGAGCCTTGGAGCTTACACGTATTTCTGCCATAAATTCCTCCATTTGTTTTTCTTCTCCAAGGTAGATTCCACTGGTCTTTCAGTATTATCCTTCCGAGCTTCCTCTGCATCTGACAACCCATCATTCAACCTTTCCCCACTACTCTCTTCTTGGGTAGCCCTTTCTGGTCGTTGAGTAGACAACTCGTTCAGTGCACTTTGAACCTGACTCTTAATGAGATTTTTGAATTCATCTGAATTCATGAACTCTCCAAGGGCAGTAGTGGCCAGCATGGTGGCAGCAGCGTCTGGTGTGATGGCCATCTCCTGAAAGCTCTATTGTAATAATTCGAGCTCTGGCAAAAATTCAGCACTTGACCCGGATTCTGTCCCAACCTCTCCGGACTGAACAGACTCCTCAGACTCACTAGATGATGAATCACAGCGTTCGACTCTCACAAGTCTGTGTCCCGATCTCCGCCAAACTACAAAACATATTAAACCAGGGTTAGTGAAAGATGACCACCTAAAGAGTTGTGAACTCCAGGTGATATGCATGTGTGCATGGCGTGTCGAATGAATGATATATGGATGTCATATGGAATGGCCTTGTAATGCGAACCTTGAACAACTGACCAGTTGGGTGGTGAAGCCTTGGCGTTCGGGGAGCACTTTGGGTTTTCCATTATGATATGATATGATCACGTTCTTGGTGAACGGGCAGAGTTTTGGTGCTCAAGGGAGCATTTTCGGTTTTCATGTTGTGATATGAAATGAACTCGTGCTTGGCACACGAATGGAATTTCGATGCTCGGGGAGCATCTTGACTTCCAAATCGTGATATGAAATGAATACATTCTTGGTGAACATGCAGAGTTCCGACGCTCAAGGGTGCACTTTGAGTTTTGGTGTGGCACACGGTCGGGATTTTCGACGCTCGTGGAGCACCTAGATGATTTAATGTGTGAAATGTAATTTTTCGGCACTCGTGGAGCACCTGAATGATTTAATGCATGAAATGTAATTTTTCGGCACTCGTGGAGCACCTAAATGACTTGATGTATGACGTGAGATTTTTCGACGCTCGTGGAGCGCCTAAATGACTTGATGTGTAAAATGAAATTTGTCAATGCTTGTGGAGCACCTAAATGATTTAATGTATGCGATGAAATTTTTCGACGCTCATGGAGCACCTAAATGATTTTATGTGTGTGATGAAATTTTCCAGCGCTCGTGGAGCACCGAAATGATTTAATGTATGAAATGGATTTTTCAGCACTCGTGGAGCACCTAAATGATTTAGTGTATGTGATGAAATTTTTCGGTGCTTGTGGAGTACCTAAATGATTTCCTACTTGGTAGGCGGTGTGATGTGTGTGACCCTTATGGGATTATTCAGGGCCCACATGAATGTTTTATGCATGACATGTTGGGATTTTTCACGGGAAATCACCCGATTAAAGTGGAAGAACGCGGTGATTTCCTCAAATCCGTGCCCAGGAGCAATTGAGATGGAGATTGGAAAAACAAAAATTTAATTAAAAGAGATAAATCTATTACCATGTTTATTTCAAGAGATGGATGCAGACTGCAGGAATCAAAGTAGAAACCCTCATCGTTCATGTAAACGAATGCCTAACGAACACCACCGATGCTAGCATTGGAAAACACGAACTTTGGAGAGGAGGAAGGGGCAAATTTCGGCTAGCTTATTTCTTCTATGTGTTGGTCGAAAATCCTAGGGTTCTTTTACCCTAGGTGGCCGAAATTCCCAAGGGAATTTTGGCCCAAGTTGGCTCCTTCATCTGTGTGGGCTTTCTTCTTTTAATTCAGGACCAAACCTATTTTAATTAGTCTGGCTTAAACTAATTTCAAGCCAAATTTTAATTTACCCATGTATTTAATATATTACACCAAGTAACATATTATTTACATTTAAATTAAAAGTGGTTTGACCAATTAATTTAATCCATCAAATTAAATTAGATCTTCATAAAATAAAATTCATATTTAAACCTATACATATGAATATTTCCACCCAGGAAATAATCTCATAATTAATCCAATTAATTATGAAGAGCCAATTAAATATATTAATTTTATTATTATGATCAATCCAATTGATCTTTATAATATAATTAATATATATATATACCTCTCTCTCCAGAGTGTATACTCCAAGCGTACATGTGATTCCTTAAGTCAGTGTTCAGTCGCTCAATGTGTACGATCCCGTGGGTCCATCTTTATGTTGGCAGTGGGCCTGTGGCCCACAGACTATAGTTGGGCTCTAGCAAGCCACTGCAGCCCCCAATCAAGATGGAGATGGCAGTTTAACTATAATCATAACCCTGTAGTTTGAACATGTATATCCCATGTCATTGATATCGGTGTCCGACACAGAGGCATGGATTAATCACCCTCTTTTGTGTTTGGACATTAACTTGATCCCAAATGCACTGAAGCTCACGAACAAGTTCCAACTCGTTTGGGTGTGGCCACACTCTTATCAGTTACATTCATCAAGAGGCCGATGATATCTTCCCAATGGACTTCTGAGTGGCAAATCCCTTCTGCATATCCATAGCATTACCATGCTAAGTGACATACCCGAAAGTACCCATACTTGGCACCCTATTACTGGCCCTTTAGGTGTAACCCTAAGTATGCGACCTCATATGCAATACCATCATATGGTCAGGTCAAAGGATCCATACAAGTACTACACGAGAATCACTTGTGATACTATACCATGTGGATTTCTTGTTTAGTGGATCTATCTAGTACCATGCCCGTTTTGCATGTACCTATTAACTTGGTTGACATCCCATGTCCAATGACCGGTAAAACACCGCCATACAACCAGGTTAATGATAGTCTCTTGTTCCAATCATTCCCATGACTGGAACAGACTACGGATCTATTTATGGTCATATTGTTTACCCTATCCACGGTCATACTGCCAAGTGCATGACACTTGTCATCGTGGATAGGGATATGTCCATTGGATACTTCATTTAATATATTACACAAGATAAATATAATAAATGAATTAATGCCTTTATTAATAACACAAATGAGTATAATACATAAATCCAATAAATGTATAATACAAATACAAGGTCCAATGCCTCGGGACTAGGGCATATCCAACATGACATGCACTCCATATGGCTATAGAGCAAATCGGTTAGTGCTTATGACATTCAAATGATGCACATGAATTAATTTTTTCACACAATGAGGAAATGCATGGTTGCAAAAAATATGGTTAGTGTAAATGTCACAGGGGTGATTAATGTATTTTCATGTGAAAAATGCAAGTGGCTGTACAGAAGATGTGAGTTAGTATCACACAAATGCTTTGCGCGTAGTATGTCATGGTCATGAAAAATGTTCATGATGGTACGTTATGAAGAAACAAGAGACATGTAGCATATTGCATACAAAGCGTATTCCTCCAACCTTATTCCTCCAAACGTGATCGGTCTAAAAAATTCTAACCGAGTCTTAAATAGGGTTCTTTTCGATCATCAACCGGGGATGATGAAGGCGCAATTTATAATTTTCACACAATTTATTTTGGTATCCTAAGGGAATCCAACTAAGGTTGCCTATATGAGTTCGGTCTAAGTCAGGATAAAATCAAGGCTCCCATAGCAAAATATACTCCTCACTTCTCCCCACTCAAGGGTCTGAACGAAGGGGTTCATACGAGGCTATGGGTGGTGTTTCGTGTCTGTGTCCCTAAGACCATGAGGAACAAAGGTGACACTTCAACAATTCACCGGGCTAAATAATGGATACTTAACCTAATGCAAGGATGTCTAACTGAAAATGCAAAATAAAATGCCATGCAAGAATCATCCACCTTATTTTGATTAGACATTTTTCAGGGCTTGTCAAATTCTTTTAAGTTTTAAGAAAAACTTTTGTAAGAAATCCCCAGCGAAGTCGCCACTGTGAGCGAGCGACGTTTTTGATGAATGCGGACTCCCTTTCAGAAGGGGTGCCTCGATTTCGGGCAACCCTCCCTTGCGTAGGGTTTTTGGATCGGAAATTCATTTTTGGAAATTATAGTAGGAGTCACCACCCAGCTCAGCTCAACCGGGAAATTATAGTGTAGCTGAACCAAAGCGGGAATTGCCACACTTTCTAGAGATATAGATTCGGACAAGTCCCTTGTTTCGTGTCTAATAAAAAAAATATGGCCAGTGTTCTTTGAAGGCATTTTATAAATCTAAAGACAATTTTATTAAATTAAATCATGCAGCACACATACACATCAAATAAAAGTAAAGTAGTAAATAATGAAATTATTATAACCCGATCGAATGAAAATAAAAAACTCTCGGCCTCACATTACAAGCGCCTAGAATACATGAGAATCTAAGAAAATACAATCGCCTAGAATACATGAATTAAGCTATAAATTAATTAAAAATAGAAATTAAAGAAATTAAAGCTACAAAACAGATGGTTAGCACGGTTTATAGCACACCACAAATAGGACTCAAGTAGGACAAAATTGGGTATTTTAGAGGTCGGGGGCATGCATTTAGGGGGTAACCAGGTCAGCCCGGCCGGCCGCCCCGATTAGACCTGGAAAACAGTTTTGAAACGTCCTTATATTTTGTTTTGTAAGAAAACACGTTTTGAAAACATTTGCTACTAGTTTATTTTAGTTTAGCATGTGAGGTGGGTCGGTTTTCGGGAGAATCAGGTCTCCGTCGTGACGTTGTTCTAAATGCAATAACACTGGAAATTAAATCTAAGTTCGTGAATGCACACAACAAAATTCAATTTTGTGATTTTTCTGGTTTTTCTAAATTTTTAGGATTTTTGGGAATTTTTGTGGATTTTTCTCGATTTTCTGCCATTTAACGAGGATTACAGTAATACGACTGTAGTTCATGCCCTAGCAGAAAGTCTCCAAAAATTTATTTAAATGAAAAGGGAAAAAAGGGAAACTAGGAACAGTCGTACGGCTATAGTTTGGGTGGCATGACTGTAGTTACAGTTGTGCCTCTGTTCTTTCTCACAAAAACAGTCGTAGGACTGTTCTTAATTTCCAGAAGTAGCCAGCAAAGAAAAAATGAGTTTTATGCACGAAAATCAACCAAAACACCCAGAAAATGAAGCAAAATGGAGGTTTCAGGTATAGTTACCCTTGTTGCGCTGATCCACCGTAGGTATGACCGCTGGAAACACCTTAATTTACTCCGGATTGCTTCTTTTCCTTTGTGAGTTAAGGTTGCAAAATGGGTCCAAAAATCTCCACACTGTCACGGATTTATGTGAATTTAAGGTCTAAAATTGATTTGGTTTTGGTGTGACAAGTTTAACCTACAATTTCTAATAGATTTTAGGCTTTAACGCTTTGAAATTCAAAAGAAAAGAGTAGAAGAAAGATGGGAGTTTTTTAGGTTTCTTCTCTTCTTTTTCTTTAATTTCTCTCTTAATTATTTCTGTTGCCAACAGTCCCCTCTCTCTCTTGTTTTCTACCTTTTATTTGCCTTTGCTTCTGGAGATCAAACGAGCATTAATTGCTCGAAATTCCTCCAATTTTTTAATTGAAAGGTATGGGCTCCTGCGACCTCCCACAATATTACAGTCGTACGACTGTAATTTCAATTACAGTTGTACGACTGTAACAATACCCCCACTACTATAATTACAGTCGTGGTACATACGTGTTTTGTTTTTTAAGGATCTGAAAAATTCCATGTTCATAGTCGGGCGGCACTGACCCAAATCGTACGGGTTTAGTTCTGAAACTACAGCCATGTGGTTCTGGACAGAACCGGGACAGGCAACCCTGACACCTACACTCGTCTCTAAACCCTAAACTTACTCGAGGGACCTTTCTCGGGGATTTCGGATTGCGGGTGGTTCGGTTTTCATAGTGCTCAAGGCGTTCCCGGCAACCTTCTTCTCCTTCCCAAATCTGATTACTAAAAAGGTAATAAATGAATCTCATCACGGAGGTCGAGAAAACCTATGCTCATAGGCTGTTCCTTACGGGACCAAAGTCGGCTCATGGTCGGCTCCGAAGCCTAGATCGAATTTGGTCTCGCGACTGGGAGCATAGTGAGAAAGGTGAAGGTAATGTACTTGGTATCCCTCGCTAGGGATGCTTGCCTTGGTTATGAGTTGACTCTCTGTGGTGGAATGTGCCCGTGATGTCGACTCTCTATGGTGGAGTATGCCCGTGATGTCAACTCTTTGTGGTGGAGTGTGCCCGTGATACCGACTCTCTGTGGTGGAGTGTGCCCATGATTCCGACTCTCTGTGGTGGAGTGTGCCCGTGATGCCTACTCTCTGTGGTGGAGTGTGCCCGTGATGCCGACTCTCTATGGTGGAGTGCACCTACCGACTCTCTATGGTGGAGTGTGCCCGTGATGCCGACTCTTTGTGGTGGAGTGTGCCTGTGATGTCGACTCTCTGTGGTGGAGCACTGAATAAGACTATTTTCTCCACGTGGTGGAGCATCGACTAAAAAATTGATTCTCTATGTGGTGGAGCACCGAGTAAAAGGTTGTTTCTCTGTGTGGTGGAGAACCGAATAAAAGTTGATTCTCCATGTGGTGGAGCACCGAGTAAAAAGTTGATTCTCTGTGTGGTGGAGCACCGAGTAAAAAGTTGATTTTCCGTGTGGTGGAGCATCGAGTAAAAAGTTGATTCTTCGTATGGTGGAGCACCATTGAAATTGGGATTGTTGTTGGAATCGGCTCTCTATGGTGGAGCATACCGTTGAAATTAAATTGAAAGCATGTATTTATTCCTTGATAGACAATTTTGGAAACAAAAATTTTTGGCCCTTCGATCAAGAATAAATACGGGCGAGTCATCTTTGCCCCTAGATGTCTGCAATAGAAAAGAAATACCATTCTCGGGATTATATTAGACTAAATGGAAATTATGAAAAATTGAGAAAAATTGCTTACCTGGGGGATCAGAGCCGTGCCGCTTTGTCTTGGCAAAAAAGAGCCGTACGGCTCATCTAGAGCCGGCCGGCTCTAGCTTGCCTCGCAGGCTAGAGCTGTATGGCTCTAGCGGGTGAGAAGGAGGGATAAATGGAGGTGGGCGATGCCTCTTCCCTTCTTTACCCAAAAATTTCCTTTCTTCATTTCTCCAGCTCTGAAGTTTCTCTCTACAACCATACTATCAAGATGAGGAAAATGCGAAAAGCTCTTCGCCCGAATGCTCCCACACAACCCGCTCCTCATGTGAGATATGCATTACCTGAGGGGGAATTTTTCCTGCCCACTGAATCTACAGTGGATGTGTATGGACTACCAGAGACGGTCACCTACTACGGGGTTAGGAGGGACGACCCCGTGCCCATGACTCTTATGCTGTCAGTGCACATCATTCAAGATCTGGTTAGTTTTTCTCAACCTTCCTCTTTTTCTTCATTTCTGAATTTCTACAATATATGCAAAATTAGGCAAAAATTACATGAAATTGATGCATGTTTAGAGTAGATTATGCCCCTAGAAATCTTTATTGATGATTTAAAGTTGATTAGAATCGATTTTAGGGTGAAAAATTGCAAAACCTAGGTTTTAGGAACCAAACCGCCGGTTTCACGAACAGAGCTGCGCGGCTCAACGTCAGAGTCCGGTGGCTCTGTTCTTCGGCTAGTGGCTCTGGTGAAGAACAGAGCCGTACAGCTCTGCTCTTCCTAGAATACAGCCGTGCGGCTGTAGTTAGAGCCGCGCCGCTCTGACTACAGCCGTGCGGCTCTGGTTCAATAGAATGAGGATTTTTCATGTTTCAATTTTATTCGAAATTCTCCTATTCAATTTATTCAAGCAAAGCACAACATAAATAACTTATGAAACTCCCTATTATTGTTTTGTAGGGGCAAAACCACAACCAGGGGGCCGGGTCTATGTCCGATGCACTCGTTTGGTATAGCAGGCTCCCTGACGAGGTACGGGAGATCGTCGACTCGACCGGGCTGGACCAGTTCATCTACTCTATGTGTGAGGTCCTGCCCCGGACGAGCAAGGGTTTATTGATGGAGCTGATGGAGCGGTGGATGGATTCCACCCATACTTCCACTTCCCGATCGGGGATTTTACCATTATGCCAGAGGACTTCGTGGCCATTACTGGGCTAACATTTGGTGGGCGTACTATAGAGTTTAACTAGACTTTGGAGCGAGGAGGTTTCAGTCCAAAGCTCATTGCTATGCTGATTGGCCTGACTCCTCTGGGCAAGTAGGTCCAGGGGAGCACATTACAGGATTATTGGTTGACTAGGTAGGACAGCCTCCCCGAGGGTTCCGCATTCTCTCCTAGAAACGCGAGACATTATACCAGGGAGTTTCTATTGTTCGCCTTGAGTACTTTACTGTTCCTGATGGGTCAGAGCGATCTAAACCTAGTAGTGCTCCGTAGTGGATACAGCTGAAGGGCGTGAGAAGCTTAAACTGGGGATGAGTTAGGTTGGCTCAGCTGTACTATGGCTTGCATATCTGTGCCCGAGGAAAGCACTGAGAAGTGAAGGGCACATGGATAGTTCTTCATGTGAGTTGTCTTTTTTTTTTTTGGACTCTGACTTCTTTATTGTGCAGGTTTAGGCGTACGAGTACACCTTTGTGCCTAAACCAAAGTTGGCCACACCAGCCAACATTGAGTTCCCAGATTTCTCCCGACTGAGGTGGTGGTTGGGGTACAGTTGGAGTGAGACAGATACCGATCCGTGGATCTACTGCCATCTCTTGGCTGGTATGAGCTTCGATCAGGTACACACCTTCTCTTCCTTATACCTCTTGACTTTTATAGTCTGATAGCTATTTCTTCTATCCTTTGACTTCTGACATTCTAACTTCAGCTGATCAAGGATTCGTGGGGGAACGTAGTGTGGCCCATAGAGCTGATAGATGCCAGGAGGTTGACACCCCACCGGTTCGTAATGGAGAGCCCAGTTAGCTTGGAGTGGTACCTCGGGGAGAGGGTTACTGATTGGTGTGTCGGCCCTACAGAGCGCAGGATCCACCTGTACCTCTAATCGGACTATTCTGGCCACACTTGCTATCGGACGAGGACCATCCAGATCTGTTCGGGTCTAGATATATGGTCATGGGAGATGAGGGAGACTATCCCCAGTTCATCCATATGCAGCTCCTTCCTCCTGCCGGATCTGCACCGCCAAGGGAGGCGCCAGCCGAGGTATGTTTTCTGTTTCACTTTCTATTTGACTGGACTGTTTTGTTGTTAGCTAATTCTTCTTCTTCTTTTTTTCAGTCATCTGGGAGGGGCAAGTGCATCATCCGGCAGATGCTCCAGTGGTCGTGGGTTCTAGACCACCAGTGGCCATGGAGATGGAGGTTCTTCGGCTCACGCGGGAGAGTATGCCATTGGCACCGAGATGGAGTACACTAAGCCCATCCCCCCGGTAGTGCCCCCGGTGGTCCCTCCTACCGGTTTCATTCCAGGCCGTCATGAGTACTTTGTGGAGCCATGGGTCACGCTGCTTAATGAGTCCAGGCATTTTTATCGGGCCGATCTATTCCTCTAGGAGTAGCCTCCCCCTGGAGCTATCCCTCCTGACACAACTCACGTGAGTGTTCTCAACCCTGATCTCTTTTGCCTTTTATCATTGCCACTGGTCTAACTTGTGTGATGTTCTTTGTGTAGATTCCAGTGTCGGAGGGGATGGCCCTGTGTTACGCGTGTTGGGATTCGTCATTGGAAAAATAACATGGCGCAGTGGAAAATACACCGTTTAAAATTTCCTAGAATCCACCTATCGTGTCCAATTACCATTGATTAGAATAAAACCAAATTGAATCAAGAGAAATTAACTCACCGGATTCGTCTCTTCTAGAGACTGCTGCAAAATCGTTTCTTGAAACTGCGATCTCTAAAGTCTGGTGCACGACCAACTATTGAGTGGGAACCGGTGCTAGCCAAAGACACGAAGGAATGGATGATTAATGCTGGGATTTTCGGCTATTTTGGGGCTGCTCTTGGTGGCTGAAATTTCCAGCAATTAATTAGGGTTGAATTAAGGTTTTCTTTCTTAAGTGTGCCCTCATATAGACACCTTGTCTAATTAGGTTTTAATTAGGTTAATTAAACCCAAGCCCACTAGAATTATAATTACATAAATAAACTTTAATTAAAAGGTATATACTATGTAATTTAATTCCATTTGGCTAAATTTAATTACCCCTAAATAAAATTAAATCACACTTAAGTAAATACAATACATGTATTTAATTTTCCTACTTAGGAAAATTATTCAATTAATTGTTTACTTTATGTAATTCAATTAATTGATAAATTAATTAATTACATTATGTAAACTTATTAATTAAATTAAATTCAACCCAATGTTAATTAATTACATTGACATTGAATGTCAATTAATTAATTAACGCATTCCTTCCAATGTACATTACATGTACAATTTCTATAAGTTCCGGCTCGATTGATCTATGTGCACGATCCTATGGGTCTGTCTTTATGTTGGCAGTAGGCCCAAGGCCAACAGACTGTAAGAGGGTTCTAGCAAACCATTACTGCCCCTAATTAAGACAGAGATGTAGCAGTCTTTAGAAGAGACTCACCCAGTAGTAATCTCATAATGTCTTTTGGCTAACGATATCGATATGAATAAACAAGAGGCATGGTGTCCATCATCCTCTTCTGTTGTTTATTATATTTCTTGATCTTGAGTTGATAGATTAATCAAATAAGTAACCAACTTATTTGGGTATGCCCATACACTTATCAGTCCCACTCATTAAGTGGCAGTGATATCATCTCGGTGTCACCCGAGTGGCAATTTCATCACTTCATCATCAATATCAATATGTTAACCTGTCCAACTAATCATACTTATATTTAGCATCCTTTTATAGACTTGTTAGGCATATGTCAAAGTGAACCGGATTCCATATTGATATTATAATGAAATCTGGTCTAAGGACAAAAGAGACCTACTCAAGAAAGACCTATGACACGACAACCATGTGGTTTTCTTATGTGGATCGATCCAGTCCCATGTCAATGACATGTTCCTATATTCATGACTGACTATACAAGTACTATGGCTAGTTAAGAACTGCCATACTGCCATCGAATATACAAGTCTGTTGTTCTATTCGTTCCCACGATTAGAATAGACCTGGGATAGGTTTTATGATTATCAATCAATGGATACTCTACTCATATTATAGTATAAGATATAAATGAAATAGATTAATTGCCTTTATCAATGTGACACAAATAATGTATTCATACAATGAGTCTTAATGTATGATAAAAAACACAAGAATCCAATGCCCTAAGAACTAGGGCACACCAACAATGTCCCACTTGCACTAGTTCCAAGTGGGCATTGCCCTAATTCCTATAGATATGGTATGAGCATCGTGCTGTGTCCGTGGCAGTGCTTTGGTCAATTGATCAGCGACATTATTCTTGGTGTCAACCCTCTGTAATTATATGTCACCTCTGTTCACGATCTCCCAAATTAGGTGAAACTTTCTGAGCATATGTTTGGATCTCTTGTGTGACCGAGGCTCATTAGCTTGTACGATGGCCCCGTTGTTGTCACAAAAAACATCAACTGGGTCTAGGATAGTAGGTACTACTCCCAAATTGGTTATGAATTTCTTGATCCAAATGGTTTCCTTTGCAGCTTTGCATGTAGCTATGTACTCAGCTTCCATTGCAGAGTCAGCAATGGTGGCCTGCTTTAAGGACCTCCAACTAATGGCACCGCCATTCAGGAGAAAAACATAACCAGACTATGACTGGTTCTCATCCTCATTGGTCTCAAAGCTTGCAATAGTGTAACCTGACACTACCAGCTCATCTTGACCTCCATACACTAAGAAAGCATCCTTAATCTGGTTAAGGTACTTCAAGATTACCTTGACTGCCTTCTAGTGTTCCTCACCAGGGTCCGACTAGTACTGGCTAGTCATACTTAGTGCAAACGTGACATCAGGCCTTGTACATAACATGGAGTACATGATGGATCCTATAGTAGATGCATAAGGGATCTTTTCCATGCTCTCCCGGTCCTTCTTTGTTTTAGGACCATCTTTCTTACTCAGCTTCAACCGATGGTGCATAGGCAAGAATCCTTTCTTCACCTTGTCCATGCTGAATCTTTTCAGAACTTTGTCTATGTACATGGCTTGACTTAGGGCTAGAAGCTGATTGGATCTATCTCTGTAGATCCTGATCCCTAAGATTGTCTCAGCTTCGCCTAAGTCCTTCACTGCGAAGCACCTACTCAACCACTGCTTAACCCCTTGCAGTGTTGGTATGTCGCCTCCAGTGATAAGGATGTCATCAACATACAGCACTAGGAAGGTGGAAACACTCCTACTAACCATCTTATACACACAGGGCTGATCAGAATTTTGTGTAAAGCCATATTCCATAATGGCCTCATTGAATCTCTGATTCCATGACCTCGATGCTTGCTTCAATCCATAAATGGATCTTTGAAGCTTGCATACCTAGTTTGGATACTTTGGATCGATAAAACCCTCAGGTTATGCCATGTAATTTTAACATCTATCTGCCATATCTCATAATCGTACCATGCAGCTATGGCTAGTAGTATCCTAATGGATTTGAGGATAGCAACCGGTGAAAAGGTTTCATCATAGTCAATTCCTTGAAGTTGCCTGAATCCTTTTCCCACCAATCACCCCTTAAAGCTGTTGTCGACATTTAACTTGAAAACCACTTGCAACCTATCACCTCAGCAATCGGAGGTGGATCCACCAAGTTCCATACTTGGTTATCGTGCATAGATTGCATCTCAGCCTCTATGGCTTTGTGCAATTGATCTGAGTGTGGGCTTTCAACAGCCTGCTGATAGGTCTTGGGCTCCTCTTGGTTAACGACCATAAGGTCCCCATCATCAATCACGAGAAAGCCGTACCTCTCTGGCTGATGACGTGTCCTATCAGACCTTCTAAGGTCCTATGCAACCGGTTCTGGTTCCTCAATTTCTTGAGTAGTCAAATCGGTTCCCGAAGCATCCATAGCAGTAGCTGTAGGAGTTTGTGAGTCTTGAACTTCTGAAAGTTCAACATTACTCCCACTGTCTCTCTTGGAAAGGAATTCCTTCTCTAAGAAGATTGCATTTCTGGCTATGAAAACTTTGTTTTCCGCCGGATCATAGAAGTAGTAACCCTTAGTTTCCTTAGGGTAACTCACAAACTGGCACTTGACAGATTTGGACTCGAGTTTGCCACTTGTCAATTTCTTAACATATGCATCACAGCCCCAAATCTTCAAGAAGGAAACATTGGGCTTTCAGCCCTTCCATAGTTCATATGGTCTTCCCTCAACTGCCTTGCTTGGTGTATTATTAAGAATGTAAGCAGCTGTCTCTAAAGCATATCCCCAAAAGGAGACTGGGAGTGTAGCTTGACTCATCATCGAGTGAACCATGTCTAGCAAGGTCCTATTCCTCTTTTTTGACACTCCATTCCACTGGGGTGTACTAGGAGGAGTGAGTTGGGATACAATCCCACACTCTCTAAAAAATGAGTCAAACTCTTGGCTCAAATATTCACCCCCTTGGTCATACCAAAGTGCTTTTATTTTCTTGCCAAGTTGGTTTTCTACTTCATTCTTAAGGTCCTTGAACCTTTGAAGAGTCTTAGACTTATGCTTCATTAGATACACGTAACCATATCTGCTGAAGTCATGCGTGAAGGTGACGAAGTACAGAAAACTAGATCCAGCACTAGTGCTTATTGGGCCTCATACATCGGAATGTATCAGCTCTAATAGCTTTAAGGCCCTTTTAGCAGTCTTGCCAAAAGGCGCCTTTGTCATCTTGCCTCTCAAACAAGTTTCGCATATGTCATAAGACTGGATATCAAATGACCCTAGCACTCCACTAGAGTGAAGCCTAGCTATGCGCTTCTCATTTATATGGCCGAGTCGACAATGCCAGATGTAGGTAGGATTAATTTCATTTTGTTTAATCCTTTTAGTATTTATGTTATAGATTGAACTTTCACGTTTTAGATCAAGGATATATAAGCCATTTTCAAGAAATGCTGTTCCATAAATAATATTGCCACATTGCATAGAAATTCTACCATGTCCAATATTTTTATACGAAACCAAAAATATCCAACAAAGAAACAAAAATAATATTCCTGTGTATCGTAGGTACAAAATAACAGTTTCTTAGTTCCAAAACAAGTCCACTAGGCACCTCTAAGAGATAATCTCCAATCTCCATGGCCTGAACCCGAGCACCATTTCCGACTCGAAGATCTACTTCTCCAGATCCTAGTAATCCCTTATTTCTTAGACCCTGCACATTTGAACAAATGTGAAATCCACTTCCAGTGTCCAAGACCCAAGATGTAGAAATGGTCAGGTTAATCTCAACAACATAAATACCTGAAGCAGCAGTTTTGCCCTTCAGTTGCTCCCTTAGCTTTGGGCATGAGCTCTTCCAGTGTCCCTTCTCATGACACTCATGGCAGACATTGTCAAGAGAAGCAACCCTTGCTTTAGGTTGGGCTACCACCTTTTTGCCCTTAGCCTTGGCCTTTTGGGCCTTAGCCTTGGCTTTAGATCTGGCCTTTCCCTTCGCAATAGGCTTATTGCCCTTGTTCACCAGCAAAACTTCAGGTGTCTTCTTAAGAGACTCTCAGCAAGCTTGAGCATGCCATGCAGCTTAACAACCGATTTATCAAACCCTTGCATATGGTAATTCATGATAAACTAGTTGTAAGACTCAGGAAGTGACCCGAGAATAATGCCTGCTACCAAGTCCTGTGGAACTGGTGAGCTGAGGCGGGCAAGTGTATCAATATACCCCTTCAACTTTAGCACATGAGTGCTAACAGAAGTCCCATTTGCCATTATAGTCGTGCAAAGTGCCTTAGTTGTCAGGTAACGTTCCTGACGAGCCCAATCTTGGAACATCTTTTTAAGCTGATCCATCATCTCATAAGTATGCTCATCCATGAATTGCTTCTGAAGATTAGAAGCCATGGTACCCAGCATGTGGCATGAGACATCTTGGTCATCCCTCACGTGTCGGTCATACTGCTACACCATCGCCGTGGTGACACCTCGACCTGCGGGAGGGCCAGTTGGTAAAGGAGAATTCAGTACATACTCCTTGGACTCTTGTTTAAGAACTATTTGTAAGTTCCTAGCCCAGTCCAGGAAGTTAGTCCTTGAAATCTTCTCCTTCTCCAAGAGTGACCTAAGTGAGAGTGAGTTGTTGTTTGTTGCAGCCATTTAAATTGCTTAAGTGAAATGGGATTATCTACATGGAAGAAATCATTGCTTGAGTTAGAAATAAAGGACTTTTAAGCTAATTCAAATTAATAATCTGATTTTAATTTATTTGTTGGTGATGTTAATTGGCTGACTTGACCAAGATCCATAACTTATCAATGACTGACCGAACTAGGGCTCACTAACCAACCATTGATTCGTTTGGTAGGACAACCTATCCAATCCTTCCACAAAGGAATCTTAGTTTGATGAGCTTATTGACACTTTACCCATCTGTGCTTAGGGCCTGCTTTGAGCTAATGCTACCCATCTTGAGTCAAACCACCATTCACATGTTAACCATACCAAGTATCCTAACCCTCGACAGCCCACTGAATACTACAATGTACCCAGCTAGGGCATGGCGCACATTGCAGCATCAATGGGAGGAAGAGGTGTGAATGTGGGAATCACTCTTAAATGACTCAATATTTAAATTTCCGGATTGTAATTTAAGTGATACGGCTTAGCATGCATAAACGCGGGAAATAATTTGGTGATCCATACATCCATATTATATGACAAATGCAATAGCATACTTAATTTAAAATAAATGAGATCCTATGGGCCTTTAATTACAATCTAATGAAAAACTAGATATCCTATCCAATTCTTCATGGGTTGGACTGCAATCCTTCTTGGGCTCCCACCATGGGCTTGCTCCATCTGGGCCTTCCTCCATACTTAATGCAATTACAACAATTTTGTAAAATAAAATCTATTCTAAAATTACATCAAAATAAAAAATGTCACGCATGCCATATTTCCCAAAATTAAATTACAATCGATAATAATTTAGGGCCTATAGAACTCAACATCACATTTCAAACAAAGTACCTGTCGTGCACATACATACCAATATGATGCATGATCATGGCATTCCAAATTATAAACATAAATGTTAATCCGAGTTACTTAGGGTGAAATCACTAATTTTAACAAATGTGACTAAGGCCCATAAAGGCCCAATGGATAACATCCATAAATGCAAAATTAACAATTTTGCTCCCATTTGAATTTGGGTTGTCACAAATTTAAAATTTAGCCCTCCCAATTTTAACCGGTCTCATAGTTTATTGGGCCAATTTCACAAAGTCCATATTCAATTTAATATGCAAACAATTAAATTAAATATGCATGCCAACAAAATAAACAATTTAAATACAAATTAATTTAAAAAAATTTAATTTAATTTGCATTAGGGTTCGGGATAAAAAAAATACCCGTAAAATCCAAAGCCGGACCCAAAACCTCGAGCTCAGCAGCCTGCTGCCAGCAGCAGCCCCTGTAGGCTGCTGCCACGTGTCGTGGGGTCTATCCTTGGTTATGTCTATGTCTAGAAGTACGCCAACCAACCCAATTTAAGCACTAAGCCTGTATTGGGAGCAAATACGTGGTTAGATCCAGTTATAACATTCGTTTGAAACAGGCTCATTGGCCACTCCATAACATATAGGTTAAATATCGGCACATAAGATTGGGATAAACAATGATAAGCATCCATCTCGGACACCGTGGAGTGCTTACGTCTACATCTAGAAGTAAGCCAGCCAACCCAGTTTAAGCACTAAGCCTGCATTAGGAGCAAATACGAGGTTAGATCCAGTTATAACATTTATTTGAAACAAGCTCATTGGCCACTCCGCAACATATAGGTTGAATATCAGCTCATAAGATTGGGATAAACAATGATAAGCATGCATCCACACATACACAAGCATACACAGGACACATATGAAAAGTGATGCATAAGGCTTTCTTTCATATATTAACAACAAGTACATCAAGCAAGTTCCCACCCGTAGTAGTAGGGGGCCCTATTACGGATGGGGCAATCACAAGCACCCACGTGCGGCTGACATTGGTTGAGACCTGCCACACCCCCCTATAGTAGTCCTTATACCAACTTCAGGGTTGGGAGGAACAACCATTACAATGTCTCATCTATCACACTTTTACTATTCATGCTACTATTACAAAGTATTTCCCCCCTTTACACTCTCCCCCACTCAGAGGGTTGACATCCTCATTGACCTTATCTTCTTGAATTCTTCAATCTTCTGCTTGAAGGGTTATAGGTCGTCTTCTTTCTTCCAGCTGGTTTCTTCTTCTCCTTCTGCTCTTCATCGAACAAGGTACTCCTTCTAGGTTCGCTTGGTGGTTGACGCCGTGCGATCTGCTAAAATCTCCTCTACTTCTCTGTTGGCTGGTGCTTTCTTCGTGATTGCTCGTCTTGTGCTCCAATTCCACTTGTCGTCAATGGGATCCAGATGATACTGCTTCAAGTTGCTGACGTGGAAGATAGGATGGACTGGCATCCATTCTGGCAAGTCCAGTTTATATGATACTGGTCCTACCTTCTTGATGAATGGGACCGGTCCTTCATATTTTCTCACCAGCCTGTTGTCTCTGTTGCGAAGAATCGTAGTTGCTCTAGCAGAAGTTTCACCAACACCAAGTCACCAGCTTTGAACTCCATTGGTCGGTGATCTGTATCAGCCCATTTCTTCATCTGCTTAGATGCTTTCTCCAAATGTGCTCTCGCTCTGCTTCCATTCCTTTGTGAAAAGATATGCTTTAGGATTCTTGCCTTTGTAAGGCATCTCAATGGAATGGGGCACCAGGGGCTGTTGACTTGTCACAATTTCAAAAGGGGTTTAATTAGTAGCAGAGGACTTTTGGTTGTTAAAGCAAAATTGGGCAACATCTAGTAGGGATGCCCAGTTCCGCTGGCTAGCACTGATAAAGTACCGCAAATACTCCTCAAGCATGCTATTAAATCTCTCTATCTGGCCATTTGTCTGAGGATGATAGCTGGTGGACATGTGCAGGTTACTCCGTAACAGACGAAAAAGCTCTGTCCAAAAGCTCCCCAAAAATCGCCCGTCCCTATCACTGACAATATTCTTTGGAAGACCCCAGTATTTAACCATATGTTTGGAGAAGGCTCTAGCCGAAGGTTCTGCTAAACTATACTTTAGCATTGGAATAAAGGTTCCATATTTGGAGAATCTTTCAACAACCACCAGAATGGAATCAAATTCTTCAACCTTGGGCAACCTCGTGATGAAGTCCATCGATACACTCTCCCAGGGGCATTGAGGTACTGGAAGTGGTTGAAGTAGCCTGGCAGATTTTCATCTCTCGACTTTATCTTGTTGACATACTAAGCACGTCTTGGTGTAATCCCTCACTTCTTCCTCCATTTTGGGCCAGTAGTAGTGCTATTGAAGCAAAGCCAACATCCGATGCCATGGATGTCTCACCTAGAGGGTATCATGACATTCCCGCATCAACATTTTCTGCAAATTGGCTGTCTTCAGCACGTACACTCTTTGATTGGTGGTCATTAATAGTTCATAATTGATCCAAAACTACCTAATCTTCCCCTGCTTCACCAGGTTCATTATTGTCACTGCCTGGGGGTCTTTTGATAGCTTTTCCCTAATTAACTGTCGCACAGAGGTTGATAGCTGGCTGCTAGACAAATGGGCAATCTGCTTTAAGACTGCCATTTTTGCCTTATGACTCAGCGCATCAGCCACCTAATTTGACTTCCCTGTGTGGTACTCCAGTACAAAATCAAACTCTACCAAAAATCCTTGCCATCGAGCTTGCTTTCGGGACAAAGTCTGTTGGGTAAGGAAGTGGCTCACCGCTCCATTGTCCATCTTCACCACAAACCTAGATCCCAACAAATAATGTCTCAAACCCATAAGCAGTGAACGATGGCTAACAACTCTTTCTCATGCGTCAAATATCACCTTTCAGTATTGTTCAATTTCCGGCTCTCAAAGGCGATCGGGTGTCCTTCCTGCATAATGAGTCCCCCCAAAGCAAAGTCTGAGGCATCTGTCTAAACTTCAAACGATTTGGACATGTCAGGCAGGGCGAGTATTGGTTCTTCTATAATCACCTTCTTCAACTTCTCAAAAGCTTCTTTGCATTCTTCTGTTCCAGAGCCATTTCCTCTCTTTCTTCAACAAGTCAGTGAGTGGGACAACCTTCTGCGAGTACCCTTCAACAAATCTTCTGTAGTAATTGGCTAGCCCTAAAAGGATCTCAATTCTGGAACATTCCCAGGTGTCTGCCATTCTGAAATAGCTTTCACCTAAGCCTGATCCATGCGTATCCCGCCTTGTTCAATCACGTGGCCAAGAAACTTGATACTTGTCTGCCCAAAAGTGCACTTCTCTTTCTTCAGGAAGAGTTGGTTCTCCCTTAACTTCATAAACACTAGCTTCAAGTGTTCCTTGTGTTCCTCTAAAATGGCACTGTATACCACGATATCATCTAGATATACCACCACGAATTGATCTAGGTAGTCTCTGAATACCTGGTTCATGAGAGTACAAAAAGTAGCTAGAGCATTTGTTAGTCCAAAAGGCATGACCAAGAATTCAAAGGAACCATACCGGGTGACACAGGTGGTTTTGAACACATCTTCCTCCTTCACGCGTACTTGGTAGTACCCCGAGCACAAATCAAGCTTAGTGAAGTATTTTGCCCTATTAAGCTGATCGAACAAGTCCGCTACTAGAGGGATGGGATACTTGTTGCGCACTGTGATCTTGTTAAGGGCTCTGTAGTCTATGCATAGTCTCAGACTTCCATCTACCTTCTTTTGAAATAATATTAGAGCACCAAAGGGAGAGTTCGAAGGTCGAATAAATCCCACCTCTAAGAGTTCGCCTAATTGCTTCCATAGTTCTGCCAACTCGTGAGGGGCCATTCTGTAAGGAGCCTTTGCCGGCGGCTTCATTCCTGGAAGTAACTCTATCTCATGATCTACTCCCCTCTTTGGTGGCAAAGTCTTCGGCAAAGTTTCCAACATGATTTCCTGGAACTCCCTCATCACTTCTTCAAGCATTTTGGGAATGCTGGTGTCCTCGTCTGAACGGCCAACTAGTAGAACCACCACATAAGAGCTTTCCCCCTCCCTTCTTGAACTGGAGCACCAAAATGCACTTCTTCTAGCATATGGGACTCATGGTTACTGGCATAACACAAGGATTCTGGTTCATAAAGAGGAAGCAACTTGCAGAGGCCATTGGAACTATGAAACTCTCCTTTAAGAAGTCCATACCCAGAACCATGTCGAAGCCATCCATTGGCACCACCATAAAGTCTATCATGCCAGACCAGGTTCCTAACTTGCAAGATACATTCTGTACTACTCCCAGTATCTCTCGGGTAGGACAGTTGACCGCTTTGATCTTTCCTACTTCTTTTCTGACTGGTAAACCCAGCCGAGAGGATTCAGTTGCTGACATAAATTTGTCGGTGGCCCTTGTGTCTATCATGGCCTTGGTGGCCTTCCCATTGATGGTCAACTCTACATACATCAGCCCTTTCTCTCTCCTTTGACTCATGGCCTTCACCTGCTTCTCTAGGGCTGAGAGGAACCGTAAAGATCCCATGGCCGAAGGTTTCAACCCTTCAGGTCCTGTGTCGGCTTTATGTTCCTTTTCAGTCTGCTTCTAAACTAGAGCATTGACAGCACTTCGATACGGGCACTTCACCATCCCGTGTGACCCCTTGCATATAAATAAGAGATGTTTCGGACTTCAGAAGCAGCTTGCTTAGATGGAAAATTCTTCAGAGGGCCACCTGATTCATTATTTAACGGGGTATTTCTCCTTTCACCCCAACACCGACGATTACTCCCCTCTGAGAATGAAGTCGGACGGCCTCCTGTCGAGGAACTGCTACATTCACCTCCTATCCCCAACTGCTTTGTCCACTTGCTTAGTCTAGTCTTAGACCCAGAGTTGGGAGGTTGCTTTTGCTTTCCAAGATTATCCTAGAAGTCTTCTAAACTCTCCATTACCATAATGGCAGTAGCATGATCTCGGACGTTCCTTCTATTTACTTCATTCTTTGCCCATGGCTTCAACCCCTTTGTGAAGTGATACAACTTGTCGTACTCATGCATCTCAGGGCATTCCAAGATAAGCTTTTGATAAGCTCTGACATAATCTAGAATGGAACCCATTTGTTGGAGTTCAGCAAGTTGACGTCTGGCCACATGGTGAACATTCTCGGGATAAAAATGGGCTTTAAACTCCTTCTTAAACTCATCCCAGGTGGTGATTGTAGCCAAAGAAGCTTTGTGGCACCACCACAACTTGGCATTGCCCTCTAGGTACATCGGGATCAACTCAAGGTGATGGGCGTCGGTTCGGGCCCTGGTTGCATTGACGAAGGCTTCTACATCAAAGAGAAAGTTCTCAACTTCACTCATGTCCCTCACTCCATCATAAGACTTCAGGTCTTTCACCTTATATTTAGAGGAATCCTAGGATTTCAACTATTCTCGCTCGTAAAGGTCAGTTAGCATCTTGACCTTAAGCTTCACTTCATTGACTTCTCCCTTTAGGCTACCGTATTCTTCGATCGTCTTACCTTGGAACTATTCAACCACCTCGCATAACTCTTTATGCTTGGGTTAGAGTTTCTCTACTACCTCCGCGATGTGTAGATTACTCAATTTCTCATTCAAATCTACCATCTCTTCAGCATTGTAAGTACCACCACCTCGGGATGTCCCTATCTCAAGGGTCCGATCCCTTCGGCTGGACTTCTTAGCCATCATCTCTGGAATGGTAGTAGATCTACTTCTAGAAGTAAGCCAGCCAACCCAATTTAAGCACTAAGCCTGTATTAGGAGCAAATATGAGGTTAGATCCAGTTATAACATTCGTTTGAAACAGGCTCATTGGCCACTCCGCAACATATAGGTTAAATATCGGCACATAATATTGGGATAAACAATGATAAGCATCCATCCACGCATACACAAGCATACACATGACACATATGAAAAGTGATGCACAAGGCTTTCATTCATATATTAACAACAAGTACATCAAGCAAGTTCCCACCCATAATAGTAGGGGGCCCTACTACGGATGGGGCAATCATAAGCACTCACATGAGGCTGACATTGGTTGAGACCTGCCACACCCCCCTATAGTAGTCCTTATACCAACTTCAGGGTTGGGAGGAACAACCATTACAATGTCTCACCTACCACATTTTTACTATTCATGCTACTATTACGAAGTATTTCCCTCCCTTTACGTCACGCAGCAGCCAAGATGCCGTAAGTGGTAGCAGCTGCTGCGGCAAGCAGCAGCGTTTGGCCACAATTGGAATCGCAAATTGTGATTCCAATTTTGGCCAATCTATTATTTTTTTAACATAAAAAAATAATCAAATAAATAAAATAATAATTTTAGATGGAAACCAATTGGTGAAAATAATCAAAAACCCCAATCCCACAATTCTAGGGTTCATCCAAAAACAAAACCAATTGAATAAAAAACCCTAAAATTACAAACATGAAACCTATTCTTTCTTCAAGAACGCTTTCAAGAACCAATTCCAATCAATCTAATGGACAAAACCTAGGCTCTGATACCACTGTTGGGATTCGTCATTGGAAAAATAACATGGCGCAGCGGAAAATACACCATTTAAAATATCTTAGAATCCACCTATCATGTCCAATTACCATTTATTAGAATAAAACCAAATTGAATCAAGAGAGATTAACTCACCGGATTCGTCTCTTCTAGAGACTGCTGTAGAATCGTTTCTTGAAACTGTGATCTCCAAAGTCTAGTGCACGACCAACTATTGAGTGGAAACTAGTGCTAGCCGAAGAGGCGAAGGAATGGATGATTAATGCTGGGATTTTCGGCTGTTTTGGGGCTGCTCTTGGTGGCTGAAATTTCCAGCAATTAATTAGGGTTGAATTAGGGTTTTATTCCTTAAGTGTGCCCTTATATAGACACCTTGTCTAATTGGGTTTTTATTAGGTTAATTAAACCCAAGCCCACTAGAATTATAATTGCATAAATAAACTTTAATTAAAAGGTATATACTATGTAATTTAATTTCATTTGGCTAAATTTAATTACCCCTAAATAAAATTAAATCACACTTAAGTAAATACAATACATGTATTTAATGTTCCTACTTAGGAAAATTATTCAATTAATTGTTTACTTTATGTAATTCAATTAATTGATAAATTAATTAATTACATTATGTAAACTTATTAATTAAATTAAATTCAACCCAACGTTAATTAATTATCTTAACACCGAATGTCAACTAATTAATTAACGCATTCCTTCCAATATACATTACATGTATAGTTTCTATAAGTTCCAGCTCAGTTGATCTATGTGCATGATCTTGTGGGTCTATCTTTATGTTGGCAGTAGGCCCAAGGCCCACAGACTGTAAGTGAGTTCTAACAAACCATTACAGCCCCCAATTAAGACAGAGATGCAGCAGTCTTTAGAAGACACTCACTCGGTGGTAATCTCATAGTGTCCTTTGCCTAACGATATCGATATGAATAAACAAGAGGCATGGTGTCTGTCATCCTCTTCTGTTGTTTATTATATTTCTTGATCTTGAGTTGACTGATTAATCAAATAAGCAACCAACTTATTTGGGTATGGCCATGCACTTATCAGTCCCACTCATCAAGTGGCCAGTGATATCATCTCGGTGTCACCCGAGTGGCAATTCCATCACTTCATCGTCAATATCAATATGTTCACCTATCCACCCAATCATACCCATATTTAACATCCTTTTATAGACCTGTTAGGCATATGTCAAAGTGAACCGGATTCCATATTGATATTATAATGAAATCTGGTCTGAGGACAAAAGAGACCTACTCAAGAAAGACCTATGACACGACAACCATGTGGCTTTCTTATGCGGATCGATCCAGTCCCATGTCAACGACATGTTGCTATATTCATAACTAACTATACAAGTACTATGGCTAGTTAAGAACTGCCATACAGTCATCGAATATACAAGTCTGTGGTTCTATTCGTTCCGACGATTAGAACAGACCTGGGATAGGTTTTATGATTATCAATCAATGAATACTCTACTCATATTATAGCTGTTGGAGATTGTGCCCTAAGGCCAATATTGGATTATGTAATTTGACTTCTAAGATTAATCTAGTGTAGATTAATATTATCATTTATGTTTGTATGTTAGCATTTATGATAAGTATCCATGAATAAATCGTGTTATTCTAAATATCCCTAGTCGATTGTTATTATGGGAATAATAACAAACTAAGACTAGTGTGAGTGATAATGGATATTCATAAGATGAATATAGTGTATACAGATACAGATTATACTCACGGGTAATATGTTAGAGAACATGTTACTGGAGACCCACTATGAGATCAAGTTCATGGTTATGTGTCACAACTGATCTTGATTATAGTAGTGTCATTAGCTGATTCCTTTGACCTGAGGTCACCATGGATTCCGGGATGAATTCATGTTGTGCTTTGATGCAGTCAAACGCTGCTTGTAACAAAGTAGTTATAAAGGCTGTGATTGGGTACGATATGACTCATGCCTTGGGATGTGAGTGACAGATATGGGATTTTGTCCCTCTCTATCAAGAGAGCGATATCACTGGGCCCCTCGATAAGTAAGACTGTTAAATGCATGGCCGTGCTCAAATAATTGATAGAGTATCAATTAATTTGTTTAAACAGTTCACTTTGAGATCGAGAAAGCATATGATTAATTTATATAAGATTGACAAGTGTACCATGTCTTATAATTAATCATGATATCAAGAGACAAAAGGGAATATGACACATTCTATAAGTAGGTTTATTGGATTATACCAATCATATGAATTGGGTAGTCATAATGGCTTGCTAGAGTCCGCTTATGACTTATGAGGGCATTATGGTAATTTCCTCATTGCCAATTTATATGATCCTACGGGGTCACACACAAAGAGCAAAATGAGATTCACTTAATTCGGGAATAAATCATTATGAGATAATGATTTATTATTGATGAGAAATTAAATATATATATATATTTACATGTATATGTATATACACATGAACATATTAATAAGATTAATATATTTATGGCATAAAGTATGCTATATATATATATATATATATATATATATATATATATATTATAATTATATTATATGGTGATATAATTAATTATAATATACATTTACGTATATGTGTATATATATATATGTATGTATGTATGTAAATATTAATAAGATTAATATAGCATAAAGTATGCTAATTATATTATATGGAGATATAATTAATTTTACATACATATGTGTATATGATGGAGAATTGACTAAGTTTAATATTAATTGAGAATTAATAAAACTTATGGGGGCTAATTTATAATTATAATTAAATATAGTATTTAATTACAATTATAAGTTAATAATAAAAGAAAAAAAAACCCTAGAAACAAAAAGTTGTGGGACGAAAATCAGCAGCCCATTATCTCCATCAAATAGCCGAAATTTGCTTTGGCCAAGAATGAAAAATATCAATTTTTCACCTTCTCATTCGAAGAACTGTTCTACGATCCCGGCGCTAGCACGCGGTGAGTCAATTGCTCGGTGTGGATCAACTGTAGAGGGAATCTGCTTTGGTTCCTGTATCCAATCCTGCAAAATTAAGAGGTAATTCTTTAACCCTCCTTCTAATTCAATGCAATGTACATGGGTCCTTGGTGGGGATTAATCCTTTTATTTCCGCTGCGTTTTGTTTTGTGCGATTAAATCCCCAACAGTGGTATCAGAGCCACTTGTATTTTGATTGAATTGGATTTATGTTTTGATTGGATCAAAATTGCATGTTAGGGTTTGTATGATTTTGATTGGATCAAAATTGTTGTTAGGAGTTTGTATGTTTTATTTAGGGTTCTATGTTATTGTGAATAACAAAATAAAATTTGATTTTATTGATTAATCATTGTGAATGATTTTATGTTAATGATTTGGAATGTTTAAGGGGTTTTGGAATCATGAATTTGATTCATGGGTTTTTAATTGAAATTGTTTCAATTAATTAATATAAAAAAAAAAAAAAAAAATTGTTTCGTTATTCTGGGCATAATGCCCAGAATATTTTTGGGTGCAATTGCAATTGCAATTGCAATTGCGCCCAACTGCAATTGCAATTGCAATTGCAATTGCACATGCTGCGTAAGCAGCATGCTGCTTGCGCAGCATGGGCTGCGCAGCAATGTGTTGCGCAGCCCGTCGGGCTGCGCGCAGTATTGGATACTGCAGTGCGAGGCCCGACGAGCATGCTGTCCGACAGTTTTACCCCTTTTTCGTTTTAAGTGTGGAAAATTGTTTCTGCATATTTACGAATTTTTCCAAATTAATTAATTCTAAATACAATGTGATTGTATTTTACCACTTTGAACCCTAAATATTTTAGATATAAAATTATTGTTGATAATTTTATGCATGGTGTTATGGTATGGTTTTGGACCCCGTGGATGCTTTATTTTATTTATTATGGTTTTATATAAATACGACCTGCAAGTCGTTTGTATTTATGTAATTTTTAATTTTACTAGATAAATTGTATAGGATGCAATTTATGATATGTAAAATTTATTTTACTTGAAAAATTGTATAGGTTGCAATTTTTTTTGTAAAATATAAATCCATGAGATGGTGCTTAGAAGCAGAGACGTGGAGGCGGATCCAAGAGGCGGTGCAATGACCATGTGATGGATGCTACCACCTAGGATATGACCTTGTTGATTTTCATATTGGCCTATGAAAATCAATGTAGATTTAAACCATACCATAACACGGTTTTGAGTCTTATGCATGTTGTATTTATTTTATGCCATAAGATGCCATGTTAATAAATATTGATGCATGTTAGAAATTATTTTGCATGTGATGCAAAATGTTAATATATGTATGTAAATGCATGCTTTGTTTCTTTTAGATGCCATGTGATGCCATGCTAGATTGCATGCTTAACATATGTATGACATAGGATGCCATGCTAATTAGTATTAACAAGAGTATGTTTAATATTAATGCCATGAATTGTATATGATACAATTAAAATCACAGGATTTAACAAACCCTAAATAAACTTATGAAGTTTATATTTGCCACCCAATTACGTATAACACTAGTCAAGTACTATGTTCGCATCATGGTAGCCACGCCAAAGCGGGTACGCATGTTGTGACCTTAGCGAAGCGATAATATGAGAAATGGTGATTCTCATTGTGTTGTAATTGGTTTAACAAAGGGTTAATCAAAACGGTGTTTGAGCCCGAGGCAAAGATGAGATGAGTAACATGCAATTAAATATGATATATGATATCATGCATCTCATAAATTAGAAGAGTTGCATAATGATGCAATTGGCAAAGAAGTGCACATCCAAAATATGTTTAAATGGTTTAAAGCATGATTTTGAGTCTTTGCCTACCGAAATTATATTTAATCATAGGGACATGCCAAAGCAGTGCTATGGTTAAGTATGGATTTTGGATCTTCACCCACTTAAATATTTTAAAGGGTTTTATAATTTAAGTGGGAGCATTTAAATAAAAAAAAAAATCTTTACACGCTTTATTATAGTTATGATTGCTATTACCATGATCTCGATTGTTATTGAACTTTGAGAATTGTTCTCAAATCAAAAGGAATCATATGTTCTCAATAATCCTTTTGCCCAATGAACCACTAGCAATTGTAACATGAGTATAAAAGATGCTTACTTGAAGCATCGAAGGGACTCTGTTAAATTTTGTTATCTTACACTTGCCACCAATTCTTCCGTACGTGGAAGTTTTACTTGAGATATATGATACATCACAAATGGAAATGTTCCATCAGTTAGTGAGCAAGAAAAGATAAGTGTTTAAGGCAACATTTTCTCATTGGCCTCCAAAAGGCATTAAGATGTGATCTTGAATTCATTAATTGATAGTCATTGGTGATGAACTATCATTTGAATGACATGGAGAAAATTATGAATTAGTTGCATAGGATGCAAAAGAATGTTAAGTTATCCATAAAGGATAAGCCCGCCTCGAATTGTGTGCTTAAGGTTCAAAAGGAAAAGGATAAAAGGAAGGTCGAAAAGCATAAAGACCGAAAGGTTCGGGTGAAACATGTTTTAAAGACCAAAGCTGTTGGCATAGAGAGATCTCCAAAAGAAGGATGTTGCCATTTCTAGAATAAATCGTTCATTAGAATGAAAATAGCAAACTTTGTTTGGAGAACTATGAGACGATGAAAGGCAGTAAGACTGCTACCTTAAGTATTTATTAATTATTCTACTTTTGTTTCTATATCAAAGGTATTAGATACCGTGGTGGATTTCATATTAGTAGAATATGAAGAATCTCAACTTAAGTAGAAACCTTATGAAGGTGAAAGGTAGAATACGAATAGGCAAGAGTAGCAAAGGTTGTTACTTGGAAGTTATGAACTTCTGGTTAAAAGTTATGAACTTTTACATGAAAGTTATGAACTTCTAGGTAAAAGTTGTGAACTTTTACATAAAAGTTATGAACTTTGGTTAAAGGTTATGAACTTTTACATGTAAGTTATGAACTCTTGTTGCCTATTGGGCTCGTTGTTTTGAGTGAACAAATGTTGTTTATTTTATAATTGTGAATTATAAACTTTATAAAGACATGATTATGAAATACAGATTTACATAATTGTCTTTATATGTGGAGCCCATCCGTAACATAAATACTGTAAGGATCGAATCAAATAGTTTGATTCGACCTATTTTGGCAGTATCATCTTGGAGGCATAAGCAAGGTCGCATTACGAAACTCCATGAGAATGGACTTTTGGATTCATGAGATTATGAATCATCTTGAATCATGCGAATGTTGTTTATTGTAAAAGATGACAAAGGGTTTTCTTTGCTGAAAGTAGTCAAAGAACAATCGATTTATTAAGCATTATACATGTGGATGTATATGAATTATAAATCAACTGCTAAAGGAAGTTTTAATACTTCATTACTTTTATGGAACTTTTCATTAGATAAGAGTATCTAATGAAACACGAGTTTGGAACTTTTGAAGTGTTCAAAAGCTTGTAAAAGGAGTATGAAGTATCTTGACAAGATAGTAAAGTCACTTAGATATGATCCGAGTGGTGAATATTTGAGTCAAGATTTTGACAATCATCTTAGAGATTGTGGGACTGTCTCACAATTGACTTCTCCAAGTACGCCACAAAGTATGTTGTGTCGAAAAGGGAGTAGTCGAACTCTATACAGATATAGTTCAATCTATGATGAAGTCAAGTTGATCATCGTTTTCTCGAAAATATGCCATTAAAGCAGCTGTGTATATTGTTCCGTCTAAAACAATTCATGAATCAACATATGAGATATGGTTGGGTAAGAGACCCAAACTGTTTCATTGAATAAGTTTAGGGCTGTAAAGCTTATTTCGAATAAGTTGGCACCTAAATTTAAATATCGTATTGTGGATTACTCAAAAGGAAAGTAGGAGTTGTTACTCCTGTGTTTCTTTGGGATACAAAGTAGTTGTAGCTAGAAATGGTTTCCCCTTGAAGAGGGAGTTAATTTCTAGTAGAGTTAGTGGGAGTAAAGTACACCTACAAAACTCGTAATTCACAAAAGTGACATTTAACGTTGAAGAGGAACGTGGAAATGGTTTCATGATCATTGTTGAAATTACACAAGTCCAATGAAAGTCTAGTGGAATACGACATGATTAGGAGAGATATGGATTTCTCAAAATCATGATGTAATCTTACTAGATGAAGTAAGTCTTCTTTTATGAAGAAGCAATGTTAGATTTTGAATCTAATATGTGACTTGATGCTACAAAGGTTGAAGATAAGTCCATGTCTGACAATCAAAGTATAGACTTTGATAAGTCTTTTAGAAGATGCATATGCAATGGTTGCAAGTGAGTTTTCAAATTGAAAACCGATATGGATGGTGATCTTCAAACTTATAAAGCACGACTAGTGACTATAAGGGTACGAACAAATTCATAGTAGGACTATGATGAAATCCTCCTTAGTCATTAATCATGATCAAGTCATATTGAGTTCTTGTTGCCATATCCCTATAATATGATTATAAAATATGGCAAATGGATATCAAAATCTATTTTTTACGTGAAAACATGATTGAGGATGTGTACGTGACACAATCCAAAGTTTTGAGCATCCAAAGAATTCAAATAGCGTATGCAAGTTTTCAAAGATTCTCATAAGGATCGAAACATGCATCAAATAGTTGGAATCATAGTTTTGATAAAGAAATCAAATGGTTTGATTTTATCAAAAGGATGATGAATCTTGTGTTTCAAAAGGATCAGTGGGAGCATATCGGTATTCCTAATGCTATATGTGGATGACATATGGCTTGTTGGAAATAACATTCTTACCTTGCAAGAAGTAAAATCTTGGCTAAGAAAGTAATTTCAGTTAATGTTATAAGCATGACTGCCTGTATTCTTGAAATTGGAATCTATACAGATAGATCTAAAAGAATGTTTTGGCTTAAGTCAAAGCATTGAAAGCGTTCAATATAAAAGACTTAATAGAAGCTTGCTTATGTTAACTGTGTAAATAGTTGCACATATACAACTGATTGCAATTAGTTGCAATATATCAGTCGAGATCTAGTATTCTCTTTAAAAGAGAAGTTATGATTTTGAAAGGTTCAAAATAAAACGTTATAGCTAAATATCTATAATAGCAGCCAAAGTATACAGTTACATGTGATGTAAAGAAATTTTTGGATGAAGAAGTTCATCAAAATTTTATGTTTTTGTTCTAAGCATTGCTTATCCTGTGAGACTATTGTAGGGACAATAGTTCAATGCGTAAGAACCTTGTATGACACAAGCATATACTTAGGCGTTTTTTCACTAATTTAGAGAGGCTGTCTCTAAAGAGAGAGTGAAAATGTGTAAAGTAACAACGGAAGCGAAAATTAATAATTCACTGACAAAGACTCCTGCACAAGTGAATACATGAAAGTCATGTAGGTCAATGGGTATAAGATACATGTATGATTGGCCATAGTGCAAGTGGGAGATTGTTGGAGATTGTGCCCTAAGGCCAATATTGGATTATGTAATTTGACTTCTAAGATTAATCTAGTGTAGATTAATATTATCATTTATGTTTGTATGTTAGCATTTATGATAAGTATCCATGAATAAATCGTGTTATTCTAAATATCCCTAGTCGATTGTTATTATGGGAATAATAACAAACTAAGACTAGTGTGAGTGATAATGGATATTCATAAGATGAATATAGTGTATACAGATACAGATTATACTCACGGGTAATATGTTAGAGAACATGTTACTGGAGACCCACTATGAGATCAAGTTCATGGTTATGTGTCACAACTGATCTTGATTATAGTAGTGTCATTAGCTGATTCCTTTGACCTGAGGTCACCATGGATTCCGGGATGAATTCATGTTGTGCTTTGATGCAGTCAAACGCTGCTTGTAACAGAGTAGTTATAAAGGCTGTGATTGGGTACGATATGACTCATGCCTTGGGATGTGAGTGACAGATATGGGATTTTGTCCCTCTCTATCAAGAGAGCGATATCACTGGGCCCCTCGATAAGTAAGACTGTTAAATGCATGGCCGTGCTCAAATAATTGATAGAGTATCAATTAATTTGTTTAAACAGTTCACTTTGAGATCGAGAAAGCATATGATTAATTTATATAAGATTGACAAGTGTACCATGTCTTATAATTAATCATGATATCAAGAGACAAAAGGGAATATGACACATTCTATAAGTAGGTTTATTGGATTATACCAATCATATGAATTGGGTAGTCATAATGGCTTGCTAGAGTCCGCTTATGACTTATGAGGGCATTATGGTAATTTCCTCATTGCCAATTTATATGATCCTACGGGGTCACACACAAAGAGCAAAATGAGATTCACTTAATTCGGGGATAAATCATTATGAGATAATGATTTATTATTGATGAGAAATTAAATATATATATATATTTACATGTATATGTATATACACATGAACATATTAATAAGATTAATATATTTATGGCATAAAGTATGCTATATATATATATATATATATATATATATATATTATAATTATATTATATGGTGATATAATTAATTATAATATACATTTACGTATATGTGTATATATATATATGTATGTATGTATGTAAATATTAATAAGATTAATATAGCATAAAGTATGCTAATTATATTATATGGAGATATAATTAATTTTACATACATATGTGTATATGATGGAGAATTGACTAAGTTTAATATTAATTGAGAATTAATAAAACTTATGGGGGCTAATTTATAATTATAATTAAATATAGTATTTAATTACAATTATAAGTTAATAATAAAAGAAAAAAAAACCCTAGAAACAAAAAGTTGTGGGACGAAAATCAGCAGCCCATTATCTCCATCAAATAGCCGAAATTTGCTTTGGCCAAGAATGAAAAATATCAATTTTTCACCTTCTCATTCGAAGAACTGTTCTACGATCCCGGCGCTAGCACGCGGTGAGTCAATTGCTCGGTGTGGATCAACTGTAGAGGGAATCTGCTTTGGTTCCTGTATCCAATCCTGCAAAATTAAGAGGTAATTCTTTAACCCTCCTTCCAATTCAATGCAATGTATATGGGTCCTTGGTGGGGATTAATCCTTTTATTTCCGCTGCGTTTTGTTTTGTGCGATTAAATCCCCAACAATAGCACAAGATATAAATGAAATAGATTAATTGCCTTTATCAATGTGACACAAATAATGTATTCATACAATGAGTCTTAATGTATAATACAAAATATAAGAATCCAATGCCCTAAGAACTAGGGCACACCAACAATGCGGTCTCCGCTTTCAGGTCACTTTCGCTTCATGACAATGGGGCGACGGCGGTAAGTATCTGTGTCAATATGTATATGTATGCATGTATATATGTTTCAAATGCATGCATGTGTATGACATGATGTACATGTTATTTAATCCTATTATAGGCTGCTATTAGTACACGTCGTCGGGAGGAGGCCCGCATGAGGAAAGAGGTGGAGGAGTTGCAGAGGACCGTTGCGGACCTTAGATTCATGAATGAGACTCTCCGCACTCAGCTGGATGACTGGGAGACTGGCCGGCGGGTCTTTGGCAATGATGGTGGGGCCGAGGACGAGGAGGAGGCCGATGATTCGACTGACGGGGGATAGCTGTAGCCCTTCTTTTATAGCTTAGGTTGGTATAGCCTGCCTGTGGGCTTGGACTTGGCTTTGTTGGACATTGTGCCCATTTATGAGCCTTTTCCTACTGTATCTGTATATTTAAACCCAGAATATTGACTGCATATATATTTTCTAAAATTCATTGCCCTTTTCTTCTACTTCTCCTGTTAGATTCATCTTTCTGAATGCATTTTTTCCATCTCCACCTGTTTTATCTCTGTATGCAACAATCTCAGCTTTTCTAAGACTTTATTTCGCGATTCTAGGCCTGATTTTGATTTCAAACCCATTCCGAACATCAGAGCCGCATGGCTATAGGTTGAAAATTCCATATAACAGTATAGAGTGAGTGCTGTTGCCAGATTGCAGCCGCAGAGCTCTGATCATAGACGCCCAACCCAGAATAGAGCCATTTGACCTAGACTTGAGTTGCCTAGCTTAGCATATAGCTGCACGGCTCTCACCATCAGCCGTATGACTCTGGTTTGAATTTCAGCAACCTCATCTTCTTTTTGCCCTATTTTCAATGGATCAGCTCCGTGATCGACTGAGGGGTTATTGGAGGGCTTCCCGCTCTTCTAATTGGGCCTTGTTGGCCCCTTTCGGTCTATAGTACATGCTGTTCTACATGGGCCTATCTCCAACCGGACTTTTCTGACTGCTGCAGCCGGATTTTAGGATCCAATGGATCATTTTTTCTGATTTTCTGGACAAGAGCTGTGTCCCATGGTTGAAGAGTTCAGTGCCATTCTTGGCATCCCCTGCCTGCGTGGAGTTAGGTTAGCTGTCCCCGAACACGATTTCGACAATTTGCAGACTTTTCAGAGGTTGACTGCGTCAGACATAGCAGCCTTGGACCACTTGCTCCTTTAAGAGTCTGGCCATAGGAATATCAATCTGTTTGCTGTTATGGACATGTGCTTGGCCTTAAACCCCTCTGCCCCTGGTTGGGCCTTTCTAATGGGCCTATTGTTGATGTCTCTTTTTCTGTGTGAGTCTAGAGATGGGGCTTGCAATCTCCAATTAGTTCTAGTAGTGGCTCAGATGGCCAACGGCGCTTCACCCATGGGATTCACTTTGGCTGAGACTCTGATTTACCTGGATTCCGTCTAGTCCGGTTGCCCAATTGAAACCAACGGATGCTCTTTCCTTCTTTAGGTTAGCTCATACTTTATACTTGACATTTGTTTAATGCCGCATTCTTTTGATTAACTAACTTTTGTACAGATTTAGTTGCTAGAGAAACTGAGTCTCCTGAGTATTCCTCCGCCTCACCCAAGATACTTGTCGAGACATTATAGGGCCCGACGTATCAAAATGACGGATTTTACCACTCGAACTACAGAAGAGTGGTTTACTTGGCTAAGAGGGAGGACTGATACGGCCATCCGCTGGACTTGCCCCTGGTGGGAATTTTCAAACGTGACTATAAAGACCTGGGTAGGTGGCGTGCAGCTTCTTGGGTTGGCCAAAGTGACATTCTACTCTCACGCATGATTATGCAGACAGTACAGGCAAGTACAGGGGGTGCCCCGTTCTATATGCATAACTGAATGTGGAGAATTCACGCAGCGGTGGCCTAGACACATACAATGACAATGGATGAATCCCATTCATTCAGAGACCCTGAGATATGACAGCCTGGCTTCGACGGAGACGGACGGCCGTTACAGGGCTTGGTTAGCTGACTTGGTGACATGCCCTACAAGACGAGAGCGTGAGATACTGACTCTGAGGTACCTCAGCCAATAGGATAGACAAATTATGAGGTGTTATTACTGGTTGGTTTTTTTTTATTCTGTTGTTTTATTGTGTGTCCTTATTTTTGCATAGACTGCCCTTATGGGTTTTCAACCTATCGGACTGTCTTAACTTTTGCCTGAACTGCCCTTTTCGGGGTTTTTGGTCCAGCAAACTTTTATTTGCATCCTAAATTTTACCTAGGCCGCCTTTTAATTTTCAACCTATAGGGATTTTTTTTTGAAATGACATGCATGTAAATATGGAATGTGCACAATCATATGTATGCATATAATAAGAGTCTAATTTTGAGCAAACTTTAGACATTTAACCGAACAAAAAAGGCATTCATTTATTTATTCATTGATAATGTTTTAGTATAATGTGTATCAAAAATGAAATGAAGTTAAGGACAAAGCTACAAATGGTATCCGTCTCGACCGAACCCACGACTGCTATCAGCTGGTCTTTACAGATTTTTCGGGCAAATGGTGCTTATCTCTCTGTCCTGACTTTTGTGTGGACCGCCTTTTTGGTTTTGATCCGTCAAACTCTGCTTCTTCTTTTTTCTTTACACGTAATATCGCCTGAGCCTGTCTTGATTGATGGGGTTAATGAACTCATTTCCGTCCATATCCATGTGTTTTACGGCGCCCTTCGAAAGCACTTTCTTTACTACATACGGACCCTCCTAATTGGGCCTAAATTGTCCCCTTATGTCTGTGTTGACCTATTTCATTTGTTTTAAAACCAGTCCCCGACCTTGAGTGGGTGTTTCTAATAGCAGACTTTGTTGTTGTAAGCCCTAGCCATCCTCTGCTGATACATCTGTAAGTGATCCAGTGCCCGGAGACCTTTCTCGTCAATCAATGCCAACTGTATCTTGGTCGAACCCATTCTGATTTCCACTGGTAAGATAGCTTCCATTCTATAGACTAGGGAGCATGGCATTTCTTCGGTAGGGGTTTTGATACTGGTTCTATATGCCCACAGGGCAAATGGCAATATATCAGCCCAATCCCTATAGGTGACCACCATTTTTGACAGAATCTTCTTGATGGACTTGTTGGCTGCTTCTACTACTCCATTGGCTTAGGGGCAGTACGGAGATGACTTGTGATGTTTAACCCCTTTATCCTGAAGTAACTGTGCCATGGCCCCTCGAAACTATACACCATTATCTGTCACAACATGGTGCGGAATCCCATACCATGTGAAGATACTCTTTTCAATGAACTTGACCATTTTCTTGGCTGTAACATGCACAAATGACTCCGCTTCCACCCACTTCGAAAAATAGTAAATAGCCAGAACTATGAATCGGTGTCCATTTGAGGCAGGCGACCTTATTTCACCAATGATGTCGATTCCCCATATAGCAAACGGCCACGGAGTTGACGATAACTGAAGTTCAAGCGGTGGGAGATGATTGAGGTTTCCGTACACTTTACACTCATGGCATCTTTTGACCTCTTTGATATAATCTACCTGCAGTGTAAGCCAGAAGTAGCCTTGCCTTAACACTTTCTTAGCCAGGGCCAGCCCATTCATATGTGGCCCGCAAGTTCCCGCGTGGATTTGCCTCATAACTTCCTTGTCTTTTTTTTATGTTAAGCACTTCAGGAGCAGGCTGTTGGCAGTTCTCTTGAAGATCTGACCCTCGAATAGCCTAAACTGCACTGCTAATCTCCTGAGAGAGACCTTATCTGACTCATTGGCATCTTTAGGGTATTTCCCATTCTGAATAAATTGTAGAATATTGTGATACCAAGGATGTTCCTTCACAGTTGCTATAATACTGACCGACCAATAGCAAGGGTTCTGTGCGATCTCCACTATCACTGGCTACATAAGGTGTCTCTGAGGTTCCTCCCACATTGATAAGAGTGTGGCTAAAGAGTCCACCATCTGATTCTCCTCCCTCAAAACGTGCTTGAACTCACACTGTCCAAATACTTTCACCTTTTCCCAAACTAAATGGAGACATGGCCAGAGTGACCCTTCTTTCATCTCCCATTCTCTAGTGATTTGATGAATTACCAGTGCCGAGTCTCTAATCACAAACACCTCGTGTGCCCCTAGCGTAACCAACGCATCAATTCCAAAGATGCAAGCTTCGTATTTTGCCCCATTGTTAGTCACCGGAAATTCAAGGCGCTTAGCCAAGGGGATGATTTCTCCATCAGGTGTGCCAATGATTACTCCCAGTCCTGCCCCATGTGTTGGATATGCCCTAGTCCCGAGGCATTGGTCCTTGCATTTGTATCATACATTAATTGGATTCATGTATTATACTTATTTGTGTTATTAATAAAGGCATTAATTCATTTATTATATTTATCTTGTGCGATATGTTAAATGAAGTATCCGATGGACATATCCATATCCATGATGACCAGTGTCATGCACTTAGTAGTAAGACCATGGATAGGGTAAATGATATGACCATAAATAGATCCATAGTCTGTACCAGTCATGGGAATGAATGGAACAAGAGACTATCATTAACCTGGTTGTATGGCGGTGTCTTACCGGTTATTGGACATGGAGTGTCAACCAAGTTAATGGGTACATGCATAAGGGGCATGGTACTGGATAGATCCACTAAACGAGAAATCCACATGGGATAGTATCACAAGTGATTCTTGTGTAGTACTTGTATGGATCCTTTGACCTGACCATATGATGGTGTTACATGTGAGGTCGCATACTTAGGGGTACGCCTGAAGGGCCTGTAAAAGGTGCCAAGTATGGGTACTTTCAGGTATGTCACTTAGCATGGTAATGACATGCAGAAGGGATTTGTCACTCAGTAGTCCATTGGGAAGATATCATCGGCCTCTTGATGAATGTGACTGATAAAAGTGTGGCCACACCCAAACAAGTGGGAACTTGTTTGTGAGCTTTAGTGCATTTGAGATCAAGTTAATGTCCGACACAAAAGAGGGTGATCAATCCATGCCTCTGTGTTGGACACCGATATCAATGACATGGGATGTACAAGTTTAAACTACAGGGTTATGATAACAGTTAGACTGCCATCTCCATCTTAATTAGGGGCTGCAGTGGCTTGCTAGAGCCCAACTGCAGTCTGTGGGCCAAAGGCCCGCTGCCAACATAAAGATGGGCCCACGGGATCGTACACATAGAACGACTGAACACCGACTTAAGGAATCACATGTATACTTGTAGTATACACTGTGGAGAGAGAGGTATATATATATTAATCATATTATAAAGATCAATTGGATTGATCCTAATAATAAAATTAATATATTCAATTGGCTCTTCATAATTAATTGGATTAATTATGAGATTATTTCCTAGGTGGAAATATTCATATGTATAGGTTTATGTATGATTTTATTTTGTGAAGATTTAATTTTAATTTGATGGATTAAATTAATTGGTCAAACTAATTTTAATTTAAATGTAAATAATATATTACTTGGTGTAATATATTAAATACATGGGTATATTAAAATTGGGCTTGATATTAATTTAAACCAGAATAATTAAAATTAAATTGGGCCTGAATTAAAAGAAGAAAGCCCACACAAAATGAAGTAGCCAAGCTGGGCCTCAATTCCCTAGGGGAATTCGGCCAACCTAGGAATTAACCTAGGGAAAAATTTCGGCCAACACACACAATACACACCATAGCCGAAATTTGAACTCTAGCCTCCTCTCCATTGCTCGTTTTTCCCAACGTTAGCACGGGTCGTGCTCGTTAGGCGTTCGTGTACGAGAACGAGGAGGGACTCTACTTTGATTCCTGCAGTCTTCGTCCATCTCTAGAAGAGATATTCTGGGTAAGAGAATTATCTCTTTCTATTGAATTTTTATGTTTCTACAATTTCCATTTCAATTGCTCCTGGGACTGGATTTGAGGAAATCATCGCGTTCTTCCGCATTTATCTGGTGATTTCCGGTGAAAAATTCCATCACCATGCTTGTTCACAGCCCCATCAAAGTACATTACCCATTTGCTTGATTTCATCTCTATTATGGCTAGCTGTTCGTTAGGGAACTCTAAATTCTTGACATAATCAGACTCTAGAGGTTGGTTGGCCAGAAATCTGCTATAGCCCTCCCCTTGATCGTTTTCTTAGTCACGTATTCAATGTCGAATTCTGATAGCAGAAGTAGCCATCTTGATAATTTCCCAACCAATGCAGGGGTCTGGCATAAATATTTCATGGAATCCATTTTTGCCATTGCCTGAATCTTGTAGGACTTGAAATAATGCCTGAGTTTTTTAGTCAGCCATACCATAGCAGCATAAGTCTTTTCCACCATAGTGTATCTGGCTTCGCAGTCAAGCAGCTTCTTGCTCAAGTAGTAAATTACATGTTCTCGCCCGTCTTCCTATTCTTGCACCAACATTGCCCCTGCTGAAGCATTTTTGATGGCCAGATACAGGACCAAAGGTTTATTTGGCATTGGAGGCTTCAAAACTGGTGGATTTACCAAATAAGCCTTGATTTTATCAAAGGCCAGCTGGCACTGATCATTCCATTCTATGGGCTAATTCTTTTTTAAGAGTTTGACGATGGGTTCACAAATAGTTGTCAATTTTGAAATGAACCGTTTGACGTACTGCAATGAGCCCAGAAACTATCTTACCTCCTTTTCTGTCTTCGGTGCAGGCATATCAATGATGGCCTTGATTTTGTTCGAGTCCATTTCGATCCCTCTCTGACTTACCACATGGCCGAGTAGCTTCCCTGAGGTTACTCCGAACACACACTTATTAGGGTTAAGTCAGAGGTTGTACTTTTCAACTCTAGCAGAAATCTGTCCAAGATAGCAGGGTGTTCCTCTCGGGTCATTAATTTGACTAGCATGTCATCAACATAAACCTCAACCTCCTTGTGAATCATGTCGTGCAACAAAGTCATGACAACCCTCTGGTAAGTGGCTCCAGCATTCTTCAGCCTGAACGGCATAACCTGTAATAGAAGACCTCCCATTCCGTGATGAAGGTTGTGTTCACCTTGTCAACTATGTCCATGAGGATCTAGTTATACCCTGAGAACCCGTCCATGAATGAGTACATTGTAGCCCTAGCGGCACTGTCGATCATAACATCAATATGTGGCAGCGGAAAATCATCCTTAGGAGAAGCCCTGTTCAGATCTCTATAATCCACACAAACCCTAACTCTTCCATCCTTTTTAGCAACTGGCATTATGTTGGCCAACCATTTTGGATATTCCACGACTTCCAGAAATTTTGCTTTTATCTGCTTGGCCACTTCTTCATTAACCTTTTCTGCCCATTCCGGTCTGAGCCATCTGAGTTTCTGCTTAATAGGCTTCATTTTTGGATCAGTTGGAATCTTGTGTTCTGCAATTCCTCTGTCGACCCCAGGCATGTTGCCGTATGACCAAGCAAAGGATTTTACGTGTTTGAGGAGCACTTTCACAATTTCTTTTCTCTCACCAGGCATGAGGTCTTTCCAGATGGATACCATTTTTGGGTCATCATCTGTCCCTAGATTCATTTCATGTAATGATGCATCATGTATGCTAAAGACATTAAATGAATGTTTGTATGTATGCATAGTTCCATTAGGAAAAACATCACACAAGTAAGCGAAGTCAGATTTCATTGCATTGAAAGCCTTATAGGCAGAGTTGTTTACATCAAAAAGAGAAGGAATAAATACATTAAAATGATCATCATCCTCCACATGCGAAAGGTCTTCATTTGTTGCAGCATCTTTGATCTCCTCGAACAAGTCTCCCAGGTCACCCTCAAGGGTCTATTCCTTCTCAGGAGAAAATCCTTCCTTAGCCGTCTTCGCTTTCCCTGTCATCATCAGCTTAGCCAATTCCTTCACAGCTTGGTTTATCAACTCCTCCTGAGTTTTTGGCATAGCTGTTTGCTTTAGTTCAGAACTTGTGTTGACTTTCATCAGCGTAGCTAGTGCCTTGGTGATGGTTGTGATGGCCTCTTTAGTTTCCCCACTTTTAGGGCCCACTTTCTGAGCAGATTTTCCCTTATTCCCAAACTCAATTCTGACTCGACTGACGGCTGTTGCCTGCTTTTTCAGAACTTTTCCCTTATCATCCTCCATCTAAATATGAAGCATGTTGCCAACTGGCTCGACTCCGTACTTCTCAAAATCCAAAACATCAGAACAGATTTCAAATCCTAGGAGTTGACCCCCCTCGACTTCCACCGGCTCTAAAGCCCTATTGTACACTTTCTCAGTTGGACACACATATGTGTCGACCAAATTCATAGATCTCCTACTCGGCCTATCTCCCTTCTCATGGTAGCTAAGTCTATGCTAACGGTACTTCCCTAGTTCAATGTCGAATTTGGGGATACCCTGTTGTCTTGCCCCCAGGCCCTTAACGGGTTCGAATTTCTGCTTGGCAAAGTATTTATATATCCACTCCGGAAACTTCGGTTCATCACCACTTTCCTCTGTCATAGCTGCCACTTGAAAACCTATCATTGGTTGCTCCTCAGCACTTAAAGCAGCTACTACTAATGGCTTATCTACCTCCATGGTCACCACCTTTCCACCAATCAGGAATTTCACCTTTTGATGCAAAGTTGAAGGTACACCCCCCAAGGGATGGAACCATGGCCTTTCTAGGAGCAAGGAAAATGTAACTGGGATGTCGATGACTGTAAACAACATGTTGGGTTTGACTCCCCCCACACTAACTTTGGCCTCAAAGGTGCCGATTACTGATATCTTGTTGTTATCATACGCCCTGATTACTGTGCCAGAATTACAGAGGGCTTCTGTTTCAATGCCTAGGTAAGGCAAAACTTTAAGGGGGCAAATGTTGAGGGCCAAGCCTCTATCAACCATTACACCAGGCATAGTCTTATCCATAATCTCCACCTTCAGATACAAAGCCCTATTGTGATTCACCCCCTCTAGTGGCAGGTCCGATACCCCGAAACTGATTTCTTGGGCCCTGTTGGCCTGCAAATTAACCCTTCTTATCGCTGTACACATCTCATCTGGAGACATTATGGGGGTTGCCTCCATTTCCATTAGTTTCTTTACCACCGCCTCACGGTGTCTTTTGACTCCATGAGAAGGTGCCAGATGCTAACCCAGGCAGGCGTTCTCTTCAGTTGCTCAACTACCACATCCTCTTCCTTACCCTTTGATCCTTGGGCTACAGTGTCTGATTCTGCAGTGGGATAGTTTCTCTTGGGCAGTGCCTGAGGAGCTACATTGACAGGTTGGTAAACCCTACCACTCTGGGTGATATGCATGACGGGGCCATCTTTTGTTACTACTGTCCCCCATCACGTCTCCATCGGGTACAAAAACTTCGGTTACTCAAATCCAAAATCATCATCATCATCCCCCAGATCAATGTCGTTCAGATCAATAGGACCCTGTCCTCTTTGTACCACTGATGTCCGTTTCTCAACCTCTTCAGGTTATTCTTTCTCTGCTTCAACTACAACCGCCAGCACACTTGGGTTGGCTTTGATTATCTGGGCAAATACACTGTTGGTCAACATCCTAGCTTGAACCAGATTAACTTGCCCCCAAAATTGGGTAGAGGGTTTCTCTAAACATTCGGCTTCAAAGTCGGCTCCATAATTTTCCCCTCAGTAACAAGCCACTGGATAGCCCTTATCAGACCGGTGCATTCATTGGTGCGGTGGCCTGTCAACACATGGTAGGCACAGTAGTTATCTTTATCAGCTTCAGCAAGGGGAACATAAGGCTTCAGGCTTTGTAACAGACCAGCCTTTCTGCACTCCATAAAGATATGGCCCAATTCAACCCACGGATTGGTGACTCTGTGAGGTGTTCTTGTCTGCCCTCTTTGGGCCACGGTTGCCACTTCAGCCTCCTTCGCCCGGCCTACTGTTGCTGTCTGGACCGGCTTCGAACTAGACCCCATTGAAGAGGATGTAGAACCATTGGCTTTGTACCCCTGGGTATATCCCCGGCTGCCCCGGTAGGTACTCGAGCCCTGCTTACTCAGTTGTTCTTCTTCAGCGTACCTCTCGACTCTCTTTGCAAAATCTACCACATCATTAAAGGAGTGGAACCTCTTCAATTTCATCTTTTCCTTGTACAGTGGCAAGCTGCTATCAACCAGAGACTCCAGTTTAGGGGCCCCGTCCACTAGTACTTGCACATCCATCCACCTCTTATAATAAGCAGAGAAGGATTCATTAGATCTCTGCCGTATTCTCTCCAGATCCTCCAATGTTGTTTCCACTTGAGTGTTGTAGGCATATTTTTTAACAAATGCCTTAGCTCCTCCCAGGTGGCACAAGTATGGATTGGCATCTTTAAATACCATTTGGCGGCTGCACCCCGCAAAGTCGTCGGGAACAAATTCAGCAAATGAACTTTTCCAATGCCCAGGCTAGACATAATTCTCACATAGCTATCCAAATGTGCCTCCGGTGGACCCTCCCCGGTGTATGGAGGCAAATAGGGCATCTAAAACCCAACGAGGAGTGGCTCTCCCCCTTCTATCAGCAAAGTGGCTGGGTTTGCACTCTTAACCGGATGGTAGTGCACCATTTCCTTTAGCTTAGGCAATAGTGCCTCAAAATCGGAAAATTTTTCCTTCAGGCGCCTTTCTGCTGCAGTTTCTATAGAAGCCTCCCTAGCCCTTTCAAAGGCCTCGTCCTCCTCAAAATGATGATCAACTTCCTGGGCTGGAATGACCACCCTACTACTGCCTAGGATGTTCCTTCCCGAATTAGGGCCCCCCTGGATGATATTCCCTTCATTTTCGACTGGGGCTTGGGCCTGCTGACTAGTCTGGCCCATAGCAACAGTCACTACAGTCTGCACTTGCTCCCTGATGGTAGCCTTGAACTGACCAAAATTCAGAAATGCAGTTATGAATGCATTCATATCAAAGGGTGGATTTCCACCGTTCCCACCTCGAGCCTTTTCTATTCTACGTACTTTTTCCAAAACAAACCGACTGTTAATTGGCAAGGAAGGCAACTGTCCCCTAACCTCCTGATCTTAATCTAAATCTAAACTGACTCTAACCCCTTCCACGATGACTGATCCGGTCTGAACTGACTGAACTAGCTGATTGGAGCTTGATTCAACTCGCACTAAGTATTTTGATGTTCGTCTCCAAACTGCACATTCAGCATAAGGTTAGCATCATATGCGGATGTCATGATCCTAGACACGACACATTAGGTGCCCTCTATGAAATGAACGTGGGATGAACATGATTGGATGGTGCTTCATGGATGAGAATGTTAATGAATGTAACTTTTTGCTTTGGACATTCCAAGGATGCCTAATGCTACGCACGGGGTAATGCAAAAAAAGGCTACGTGTAAACTGACACACGGACTGAGGTTCGGCGCCTTTGGGGGCACCTAATAGATGTTATGAAATGGTCATGCATGTATTGACACAGGGACAGAGGTTCGATGCTTTATAAGTCAAAATGAAATGTTATGAAATGGTCACATGGAAACCGTTCCTTGGATAGAATTCTGATGCTTTTGGGGCATCCAATTTGAAATGATGTTGCAGATAAGTCATGTGTCTATAGGGACACGGACAGAGGTTTGGCATTCATGGAACACCTTGCATGAATTTATAATGTCATGATATGTTCCTATGTGCCTAAAAATTTGGCACTCGTGGAGCGCTTCGAATGAATTATTAATGTCATGAAACGAATCCGATATGGATTGCGACACACAAACAAGGTTTAGGCATCACTGTGACACCAACAATGAATGGATATGAAATGTATATGATGTTGACATTGTGTTGTTGTCGTACGACTTGCCATATGACTAGACCTAAAATCTTTGTGATTTTATAGTGAATGACATGATGTAATGAAATGGCCGAGTGCAAACCGGTGCATAGGCAAACTAAGGGTAGTTTTGGGTACCCGATATGGTATGAAATGGAATTATCGTGGTAGGCATTCTCAGAACGTCCTTAATTAGATGGAATGGAATGAAATGGCATGAATGTGTATGTCACACAAAATGCAAGTGGCTACAGAAAAATGTGGTTAGGATGCGTGACATACAGGATGATGTCATGTATGCTTTATGGAAGTGTTGGTACGCAAGATGTATACATGTCATGCAAATACAATGTTGTGGATGCACGAAAACGTGGTTAGAATAAATGCCACACATACGTATATGTGTTAAAAATGGCTATATGAAAATGTGATTAAAGTGCCACACGGATGATTATGAGTGTCTGATGTTACATGAAAAAGATAAAAAGAAAAACACCACGGAACAAACTTTAGCACACAAAAAATATGCACTCCCTTCCAACCTTATTTCTCCTTTCGATTGGTCTCGCAATTCTTCCTAGGTGTTGGGTCTCTTTGGCATCAACGGGGGATACCAAAGCCGTACACTCAATTGTCCAATTTTAATATATGTTTTGGTGATCCTAGGGGAAGTTGCTAAGCCATTACATGTGGGCCAAAGTCGAACCAAGGTTCATATAGGCTCCCATAGCAAATATACACTCCTCACCATAGAACACGATGTAAGGTCATGCAGGACTATGAGTTGTTTAATCTGTCGGGTGCCTCCAATCCTGGCGAAAGAGGTAGGCCACCTTTTGGGGTAAACGGGGCTGATTAGTGTATTTGAGGGGTTGAGAAGTAGAAAATGTATGATATGCAAGGTATGAATAAATATGGTAAGTATAGATTACTAAATGAATACAAGAGAGGTTATATTTCAGTAGTTACCTAAGTTCCTTAAGTTTTTATGAAAAAACTTTTAAGAAAACCGTTATCCCCAGCAGAGTCGCCACTATGAGCGGACGACCTAGATAGAAGGCGAGACGCGGCGAAGCGAACTCGCGGATGTTTTGGGAAAACGTGTTTCATGATGTTTTGGAAAATGGATTTTGTTTATCTTGCTTTAGGGAAAACAACCAATTTATTAAGAAATTGCCTTTGTAGAAAACGTTTTCTGTTTTATTACTTAAAGACCTCGAAACCTAAATTGGAAGATCAGTGACAGAGTCGCCACTCCGATCAGCTCATCCGGGAAATTCCGGTACAGCTCCCTACCGAGCGCAGACTGCTGTACCTAATCAAGAGATTTAGGGTTCGAGCAACTTACCTACTTAACCTCGAGCTTGTATTCAGTTTATAATTTATATTACCATATTTCTTCAATTTATTATCTTTCTCTACCCGATTTGAATTGATTTATCAGCCGATGCTCAAGCAAATGACAGAAATAAATTGCAAAAAAGTAAATCATACATCCAAAGTATACAAAAGAATTGTAGAGGCCACTTATACAACCAAATGGAATAAAAAGGAAAACTCTCGTCCTCACATTACAAGCGCCTAGGATACACGAGGATCTAGGAAATTACAAACGCCTAATACACATGAATTAATCTATTAATTACAGTAAAAATAATAAAAAGGAAAATAAATGCTGCAAAAAAAAGAGTTAGCATAGTTTATATTATAAACATAGATAGGACTCACAGTAGGACATAATTAGGTTTCTTAGGAATGGGGGCATGCATTTTGGGGGTAACTGGGTACACCCGACCGGTCAGACAGGTTAGACTTGGAAAACGGTTTTGAAATGCCCTGTAGATTTTTATACTCAAAAACAATTTTTAGAAAACAATTTGGCTCGATTTCATGCAAATTTCCACATTTAACGGGTCTGCTATCCCGGAACTCAGGGTTCCGTTCATATGGGTTTCCTAATTTCCACATCCATCTAGGGTCCAGAAAACTGTAAACACACCAAAAACTGTTTGAATTCGGATATAGCATCGCACGACGACGTCCATACGGGTCGTCCCACGATTCTGTCTCTTCCGGGAACTACAGCCTTACGGCTGTAACTAGAGCCGTGTGGCTGTAATACCTGGACCCGAGATCAGTTTTCTTTTTTTTTTTGAAAAATCACTATTTTGCTCATTTTCAGTGGTTCCTGAAGATTTTATAGGGTTCGGGGATCTGTTGATGCTAGACTACGGATTCAATTCGGATCGAACAACCCCGAAAATAAAATGCCGGAAAAGTCAAAAATCTAACACCCATACATACAGAAATCCAAAAACCGAAGTTTGAAAATGTACAAATGTATTTAGGCTGAAAATTGATCACAACAGAACACATAAAATGGGAAACAGACTATTTTTCAGCCGATCAGGATAGTTTCGAGAATCTGCCCTTAAGGAACACAGCCGGGCGCCTCTGGGTACCAGAGCCGCCCGGCTCTGTTCTAAGGGAACATAGCCGTGTGGCTGTGTTCTTGGAAAACACAGCCATATAGCTATGTTAGGGTAGCTAACTTTCAAGAAAAATAGAAAACAGAGGAGAAAATCACAGGAAATGCAACAAACACGAGTTTAAGGCCTCTCAGAGTTTACCTTGTTGTTGTTCCATTGTAATGGATGTTTAGAAATGGATTGGAAAGCAAGAATGTGCCATGAATCCTTGAGCGTCCCGAAATCCCAAAAATAATTTCTGAACCAAACCGAAACAAACCTGGGAGTGTGTCTAGATGAGTAAGTCATGGCCTAGAATTGTTGTAGAACGATTAAAGTATAGGTTTGGGCTTAGGAAAACACTTCCTCTCTTCCTCTCTTCTTCTTCCTCACTTTCTCTATAACTTTCTTTCTCTCTCTTTTTTTTAACTGAAAGAAGAATCCCCCTTCTCTCTCTGATTTTTTATTTTTATATCCCCGTTTACTTTTCATCATGGAGAACATTAAATGCACCCCATACCCTCTGACTCTCGGGTTCAGCTGAAAAGATAGAAATCTCCCGCTTCAGCAAGTTGCTCTACTTTGCAGAGCAACTCCCCTAACCCACCAGAGCCGTGCGACTCTAGTAAACCAGGACCGGGCGGCTCTGCCATCCAGGGCCGGGCGGCTCTGGCATCTAGGACCGGGCAGCTCTGACCTATATCGTACGACTGTGGTTCAGAAACTACAGCCGTGCGGTTCTAGACAAAACTAGGTAGGCTACCCTGATGCCTACACTTGTATCTAAACCCTAAACTTACTCGAGGGACCTTTCTTGGGGTTTTCGGATCGTAGGCAGTTCGGTTTTTGGAGCGCTCGAGGCGTTCCAGGCAACCTTCTGTTCCTTCCCAAATCTGATTACTAAAAAGGTAATAAATGATTCTCATCACAGAGGTCGGGAAAACCCATGCTCATAGAGGATTCATCTGATTAGCTTGGGCTTTACATCCTGCTTTCCTAGCAAATACTTAATAGCAGCATGGTCAGTGTGAAAAACAACCTTGAATAATACTAGATAAGAACGAAATTTATCAAATGCAAACACAACAACAAGTAATTCCTTTTTAGTCGCAGTATAATTTTGTTGTGCTTCAGTTAAAGTCCTACTAGTATAATAAATAGGTTGAAAAATTTTGTCCAACCTTTGAAATAAGCATGCTCCTATGACTACACGCTAGCATCACACATCAGTTCATAGGGTAAGGTCCAATCTGGACTTATCATAATTGGTGCTTTCATTAATCTCTCTTTCAAATCATTAAAAGCATGTAGACATTCATCAAAGAAATTAAAAATAACATCTTTCAACAGCAATTGGGATAGAGGTTTAGCAAGTTTGGAAAAATTTTTAATAAAGCGCCCATAAAAACCTACATGACCCAAGAAGCTATGCACCAATTTGACAGTGGTAGGCGATGGCAATTTATTAATCACCTCCACCTTGGCCGGATCAACCTTGATACCCTTCTTGGACACCTTGTGTCCTAGAGCTAAACATTCTCTTACCATGAACTAGTTCTTCTCCTAGATAAGTGCCAGATTAGTGTCTTCACACCTTTTTAAAACAAGATCAAGATTACAGAGATAACTATCAAATGAAGACCCAAAAACAAAGAAATCATTCATCAAATTTTCCATGAAATTTTCAATCATATTAGAAAAAATAGTTGTCATACATCTTTGAAAAGTAGAAAGTGCATTACACAACCTTAATGGCATACGCTTATGTGCAAAAGTACTGTATGGACAAGTGAGAGTGGTTTTCTCTTGATCTAAAGGGTCCATAGGTATTTCCATATAGCTAGACAAACCATCTAAACAAGAATAAAATTCATGGCTTGCCATTCATTCTAACATTTGATCAATAAATGGCAATTGCAAATGGTCTTTTCTAGTGGCCTTATTTAATTTCCTATAGTCCATACACATATGCCAACCAGTGACTTTCCTCATAGGAATCAGTTCCTGTTTGTCATTTTCCATCACAGTGGTGCCACCTTTTTTAGGTACAACTTGTACTGGGCTCACTAGCGGATTATCAGTGATTGGATAGATAATACCTACATCTAGTAGCTTGAGTACCTCAGCTTTTACCACCTCTTTCATATTCGAGTTTAACCGTCTTTAAGGTTGCATCGTGGGCTTCACCTACTCCTCCATGAAGATCCGATGTATACACAAGGAGGGGCTTATTCCCTTAATATTAGAAATTGACCACCCGAATGCTCCTTTATGATTCCTTAGCACTTCTTGTAGGAACCTATCCCAGTTCTAAATGAAAAAATTACATAATAGATCATCTACAACTAAGGTTCATACCTAAAATCACATGGCTAGATTATGGATAAAAAATAAATCAAAGACGGAAGAAAAGGTTTTCACCTTAGCCGTCCTCGCACAGAATCTATTTCTATTACAAACTGATGTCAATTGTAAATGCACTTCCCAAAATAAAAATATGATCTCCACTGTCTAGAATCGAGCCACTAATGTCAGGAACCCCCAGTTAAAATTTCACACCGATCCGATGGTCTAAACTTCAAGAATAGACAAAAACGTACTGCTGCATACAATTTGAAAAACTGTTTCTGCTGCAATCGAATCCCCATCGAATAACTACTTTTGGTCCTTGGAATCCTATCTCCACCAATTGAGCCACAGATGTCAGGAACTTCCAGTTAAAATTTTTCACCGATCTGATGATACAATCTCCAGAAATACGCAAAACACTGATGCTAATTTGATTTGACAAGAGGTTCAAATGTCCCTCCTCTACGCTCATAGACACGAAGCCGCTACGGGTAGATAGAGTGCTAGCTTTGGACCTAATCTCCAATGGAAGCAAAACCCTTTTCTTTCAATGTCTCTAATCCCTAAGAGATGGAGAGGATGAGAGTGGAGGCTAGAGATGAGATTAGAGAATACGGTTTCATCATATTCATTTTATATGACACATAAAAGGCAGGAATCCCTATTCTACCCCTCATTTATAAAATATCTAGATATTTTCTCCTTTGAAATATCTAGAATATTCTACCATACTTTTAACTTAACTAAAATTCACCATGTGGTAATTTTAATAAGTTAAAGTAATAACTCTCATAGTGGGATTATATAATTTTATTTTACCTTAAACATTTAAGTCCATAAAATCTATATAACCCATTATATAAAATATTAATATGTAACCATTACATATCAAAATGGTCTATAATAAAACCACCCAGACTTCTATGCGTACGATCTTGTAGGTTCATCCATATGTTGGCAGTAGATGTAAAACTAGATTTGGTCCACAGATTGTAAGCAAGCTCTAGCAAGCCGTCACAATCCCTAATTGGAATGAAGATGTCAAAATCAAACCAACATACACCTCTAGTATTCTTATACGATCCCTTATACATTTGATATCAATGTCCTACAAAAGGTATGGCTTTGTCATCCTTTTACGTGCTAAGACTTTACTTGACATCCAAATAGACTGAAGAAATCAAATAAATGATTATCCAATAATCGTTCTATTTGGGTACGGTCATACACTGCTCAGTCTCACTCATCAAGAGGCTGGTGATATCATCTCTTTAGTGAAGAGATAGGAAATTCCTTGACATTACTCACAGTCCTAGCATAATTCCCAATGTGCCAAATGTACCCATACTTGGCACCCAGTCACGGGCCTGTTAGACGCACATCAAAGCATACAAGGCCACATCCAGCAGTGCAGTATTATCGGGTCTAAGGATCCAATATAAGCAATACGTGAGAAGCACTTATGACACTAGACCATGTAGTATTCTTATAAGTGGATCAATCTAGTACACTGTTTATTAACATGTACCTATGTCCTTGATAGACTTTCCAAGTCCTGTGGTTGGTAAGACACCACCCATCCCACAAGGAACATACTAGTCTTTAGTTATATTTGTTGGGAAATGCCTTAGTCCCAAGGCATTGGTCTTTATTTTGTATCATACATTACTAGATCTTTATGGATTAATGTATTATACATTTGTGTTATTAAATAAAAGCAAAATCTATTTGATTTATCACTTGTGCAATGAATGTAAATAGAGTATCCAATGGTCATGTCTATATTCATGTTGTCAAGTGTCATGCACTTGGCAATAAGACCATGAATAGGGAAACAATACAACCATAAAGCAATCCCTAGTCTGTTCCAGTCATGGGAATGAATGGAACATTAGACTAGCATTACTTTAATTGTGTGGCGATGTCTTACCGGCCATAGTACATGTACTATCAATTAGGTACAAAGGTACATGTAATGCGACATGATACCGGATAGATCCACTAACAACAAATCCATATGGCATAGCATCACAAGTGATTCTCAAGTAGTACTTATATTAGATCCTTCAGCCTGACTATATTATGGAGTTACATGTAAACTCGCATAATTTGATGTGTGTCTAAAGGACCTATAATAGCGCACCAAGTATGGGTACAGTTAGGTGTGCCAATGAGCTGGGCAAAGCCATAGATGTGCAAAAGGGATATGTCACTCAGTAATTCATTGAGAGGATACCAGAGCCCCTTGATGAGTCCAATTGATAAGAGGGTGGCCACACCCAAATAAGTTGGAACTTATTTGACAGCATCAATTCACTAGGTATCAAGTGAATGTCTAGACACAAAAGAGGGTGATAATACCATGTCGTCGTGTTGGACTCCGATATATATGACATGGGACATATAAGTTATACTACAAGGTTACGACTTTTGTTAGACTACAGTCTCCATCTTAATTGGGGGCTGTAATGGCTTGCTAGAGCCCAACTATAGTCTTTGGGCCATGGCTCCACTACCAACATAAAGGCGGGCCCACAAGATCGTACACATAGAATGTCTGAACCAGCACATAACGGGTTAATTATATACTTAAAGTGTATTGACAAGAGAGGAGTACTTTATTGATTAAATTGTAGTTCAATCAGATTGATCAAATAATATAATCAATAGGAATTGGGTTTCATAGAATTAATTTGAAAATCAATTTTATGTATTTATTTTCTAAATAGAAATGCAATTCATATATATATATATATATATATAGGCTTTAAGTCTAAATAATCATTGGGGTTGATTTAATTAGGCAAATTATATTTAGTTAACTATATATGAATTATATCATATGGTATGATTTAATTCATTCATGTGAAATTAAATTAATTTCAAATTAAAATTTCACCTAAAGTAATTGATTAGACCTAGGGTTAAAAGGAGTATAAATACCCATTTAAGAGAAGAAAATCCTAACCCATTTTTCTTCTTAGAGAATTCGACCCCCCCCTTTCTTCTCTTTGTTATTGATCCAATGTTAGCACCGGTGTTGGTTCAATAAGCGTTCTGTGTATGTGAGTGTGGAGAAAATGTAGCTTGGTTTCTTCAGCAGTATCTAGAAGAGACATTAAAGGTGAGATCGACACCTTTTGTTCTCTTCAATTTGTTTTTGATTTCATCATCGTAAGTTCATGGTTCATGGATTCTAGAAAATTTTAAACGACTTCCGCTACCATTTGATTTGATTTTCTGTGATAAATTCCAGCAATATTCATTCCCATGATTACAACAGACTCAGGATAGCTTTAAAACTATTTTCCTTAAGCTCATGGTCTTACTTGTTCAGTACACGCTACTAACAAACATGAGCGAACACCAGTCTATGGATTCTTAATGTTTATTAATTGCACAAGTAATTCAATAAATATGATTATACCTTTTATTAATATTTAGAATATGTATACTTATACAAAATACCAAGCATAAAATCTAGAGATTAGAGCATACACCAACACTTCTAGCAATCTTTCCTCGATGCCACCTATCAGCGAAGAAGAAATTACTACGGGTAAAAATGATGGAGGATTCAGAAACACATATTTAAGATGAGAAGGCAAGGGTTTTAGTTCTAATATAAGAGCTTCTTCGAGCGAGGGTTTTGCTCTTGGCTTGTCTTCACGATCTAGACCCTTGTAATGGTCCCCTGCCCATAAGCAATCTTCTATGTTATTATTGAAAGAATCAAGGATTACTTGTGCTGTTGGGTTTTTCATTGAATATCAGCCATTGGTAGTGGAAGCCGATTTAGATTTTCTCAAACCTGCTCCCAAGAGGTTATGCAATAGAAATAAAAAACAACGAATAATGAACAAAGTAATAAACCCATTCTCACCTAATATGTCTCTTCTAGAAGCGACTGCAGAAATTAAGATAGATCCCCTTCACGTTCCCATACATGAACGCCTAACGAGTAGGAACCAATGCTAGCGGAGGCCGAAAACCAAGAGAGGAGAACCAGGGGTTGAAATTTTTCACCTTGAAAAATTCCCTCATTGGCCGAATTCTAGTGTGTCAAATTAGGGTTAGGGTTATTTTTCATTTAAGTGGGCTTTTATAGCTTTTAAAGCCCTAGGTCAAAATTTAAACCATAGGTTAAATTTAATTGCAATTTAATTTTAATTTTACATATATATCATTATATTAAACCATATAATATAACACATCATAAATTAAAATTAATTTGCCTAATTAAATTAACCTAATAAATTAATTTTGACTTTTCTTAAAAGAATTACATATAAACCTATGTATGTAAATTATTTCTACCAGAAAATAAATTCATGAATTAATTTATTTGAATTAATTCAATTAAACCCAATAAATTGATTATATTATTTTGATCAATCCAGTTGATCTATAATCAATTACAAATTCCTCTCTAGTCAGTATACTCCAAGTATGCAAAAGACCCATTAAGTTTAAGCTCAGTCATTCAATGTGTATGCTCTTATGGGCCCGTATTTATGTTGGCAGTGGGCCTAAGGCCCATAGACTGTAGGTGGACTCTAGCAAGCCATTACAGCCACCAATTAAGATGGAGACAGTAGTCTAACGGAAGTCTTAACCCTGTAGTTTAACTTACATATCCCATGTGACTGATATTGGTGTCCAACACAGAGGCATGGCGTCATCACCCTCATTTGTATCTAGGCATTAACTTGATCCCGAATGAACTGATGCTCATAAACAAGTTTTTGTAGGGAATCATCATGGGAAAAATCAAACGCGAGGCGGAATATCGATTAAAATTTTTCTCGATTCCAAAGCCCAAGATACATGTAGATTAATAGAATGAAATCTATAACGGAGAAAAATAAATTTTCTCACCTTAACTGTCTCCTCTAGAGACTGCTGTAGAAATCTAAACACGTTTCCTCCACAATTTGGTACACGAACGACTCTAGAACGAGACTCGTGCTAGCAAACGAATTGAACGAAAACGAAGAGAAAATATAAAAAGGGGGCTGCTATAATTTCTTATTGTGGCTGCAAATTCTCTATCAGGGTTAGGGAGAATTAGGTTAAGGCATCCTATATATACTCCTTTAGTATATATATTCCTTAGCTTACTAGGATTTTAATTAAAACTATAGATTATTTAATTTGATTTAATTGATTTACCTTATAACATTATGATGAAATAAAACCATATTATAAAATCCTAATTGATACAATTAAATACAATTTCATCAAATTAAAATAACCCAAAGTTAAATTAAAGTCACCCTTAATAAATACAACCTTTGTATTTTTAATTTCCACCAAGGAAATATTATTTTATTTAATTAATTATTTACTACATGTAATTAAGTAATCAAATAAACTAAATTTCTCCCTTTATAATTGAATTAATTATGACATAACCTAATATCATAACTCAATTAATTTGGTTTCCGTTCCAATTCCGATTTGTCAACGTTCAGTCGTTCTATGTGTAAGATCCTATGGGTCCGTCTTTATGTTGGCAGTTGGCCCAAGGCCTACAGACTGTATGTGAGTTCTAGCAAATCGTTACAGCCCCCAATTAAGATGGAGAATTGCAGTCTAATGTGAAGCATAACCCGGCAGTGATCTTGTATATCCCTTGCCAACTGACATCGATATATAAGCAAGAGGCATGGCCCTATCATCCTCTTATATGCTTATTTATCTCGTGATACTGAGTGGACTAAAATTAATGAATCACAACTTATTCGGGTATGGCCATACACTTGTTAGTCCCACTCATCAAGTGGCCAGTGATGTCATCTCAAGGACGCTGAGTGGTAATTCCGTCAGCTTCACTATTGACATCAACATGTTCATTGGCCCACCTAACATACCTATACTTGGCACCCTATTACGGGCCTGTTAGGCCTATATCAAAGTGTATGAGATCCCATGTTATGTTACAATGAAAATTAGGTCTAAGGATAATAACAAGACCTACCCGAGAAACACCTATGATGATCAAACCATGTGGTGTTGTCGTGGCGGATCGATCTAGTACCATGCAACCCAACATGTACCCATATCATTGACTGACATTCCATTTCTAATAGCCGGTGAGACACCGCCATCCAGTCAAGGATATGCTAGTCTTTGGTTCTATTCATTCCCATGATTAGAACAGACTAGGGATATCTTTATGATTATAACTTTAACTCTACTAAAAGGTCTCATAATCTAATGAGCTACATTGGTTTACTTTGGTATGGTTATAATCATTGGATACTCTATTTATAAATAGCACAAGATATAAATAAATAGATTCATACCTTTATTTCAACATAAAATTGTATAATACAAAATATCCAAATATAAAGCACAATACAGTACAAGAACCAATGCCATTTGGATTAGGGCACACCAGCAATCTCCAACTTGCACTAGTTCCAACTAGGCATTGCCCTAATCCCTATAGATTTAGTATGACTATCGTGTTGTGCCTGTATAGTGCCTTAGTCAACGGATCAGCGACATTGTTCCCGGTGTCAACTCTCTACAGTGAAATTTCTCCTCTGTCCATGATCTCTCAGATGAGGTGAAACTTCCTGAGTACATGTTTGGACTTCTTATATGATCAAGGCTCGTTAGCTTGTGCGATGGCCCTGTTGTTGTCATAGAAGACATTCACTGGGTCTAGGATAGATGGAACTACTCTAAACTCAGTGACGAACTTCTTCATCTAAACAGCTTCCTTTGCAGCCTCACATACAACAATGTACTCAGCTTCTGTGGTAGAATCAGCGACGGTTGGCTGTTTTGAGCTTCTCCAACTGATGGCCCCACCATTCTATAGGAAGACATAACCAGACTGCGATTGGTTCTCATCCTGATCGCTCTCGAAGCTTGCGTTAGTGTAACCTGATAATGACAACTCTTCTTGACCTCTATACACTAAGAAGCTATCCTTAGTCCTATTAAGGTACTTAAGGATTTCCTTGACTACCATCCAGTGATCCTCCCCAGGATCTGACTGGTATCAGCTAGTCATACTCAGTGCAAAAGCGACATCAGGTCTCGTACATAACATGGAGTACATGATAGATCCTATAGCCGAAGCATATGGGATCTTCTGCATCTTCTCTCGGTCCTCCTTTATCTTAGGACCGTTGTTCCTACTTAGTTTGAGCCCATGGCGCATAGGTCAGAAACCTTTCTTTGCCTTGTCCATGCTAATTGGATATATCCCTATAGATCCTGATCCCTAAGATCATCTCAACTTCTCCTAAGTCCTTCATTGCGAAGCACTTACTCAACCACTGCTTGACCCCTTGCAGTGTTGGTATGTCGCTTCCAATGAGAAATGTCATCTACGTATAGGACTAGGAATGTAGATACACTCCCACTAACCATCTTGTACACACAAGGCTCATCTAGATTCTGTATGAAGCCATATTCCTTAATAGCCTTATTGAATCTCAGGTTCCAACTGCGAGAAGCTTGCTTCAATCCATAAATGGACCTTTGAAGCTTGCATACCCGGTTAGGATACTTTGGATCAATAAAACCCTTAGGTTATGTCATGTACACATCCTCAAGTAGCTTTCCATTCAGAAAAGCGGCTTAACATCCGCCTGCCATATCTCATAATCATACCATGCAGGTATGTAAAGTTGTATCCTAATGATGAGAAATCCTGTTTTACCTGTTGAGCAGACGGACACGAATTGAACTTGAAAATGGCCGGAATGTCACCTGAAGTATCTCAAACGTCCCGAAAGCCAAGCTATCCTCCATCCAAAACCCCGAGAAGGTCCCTCGAATGATTTAGGGTTTAGGGTGAGCGTCGGATTTTTACGGATTTCAGCCCGGCTCTTGCTAGAGCCGCACGGCTCTAGCATAACTACAGTGGGTTCAACCAAGTTGCCTTGCAAAGCAGAGCAACTTGGCTGAACAGAAAAGAAATTGGCCGAAATTTACAAGAAATTTAGATGGCTCATTAATTGGTGGAAATGATTGTGGGTTGAGGGATATAAAATGAAAAAGTAAAAATCAAATCAAGGGGGAGAGACAATTGGTCTTGGGTAGAAAATTAATCTCAAGAAAAAAAAAACTTACAGAGAAAGAAAGAAAAAGAGAGAAAAGAGGGAAAGGAAAATCGAAAGCAGGAGTACCAAAACCAAGGAAATTTATCACCAAAATTAATACCCAAGCATCAAAGGAAGTTCACTTGACATTTGCTTAACCAATTGGGATCGTTTCAGGTTAGGGTCGGATCGTTTCAGATTCGTTTTTGGATTTCGGTTGGTTAAGGTTTCGGTAGAATTTCGGGTTTTCAATTCGATTCTTGACATTCAACGCATCAAAACAATATCAAGGTAAACTCTGAGATGCCTTAAACCTATGTACATTGCTTTTTCTTTGCATTTTCTTCTATTGTTAAGAATTTTTCGAAATCGGATTACCCGAATATAGCTGCACGGCTGTTTTCTTCATGAACATAGCTGCATGGCTGTATTCCTTATGAACAGAGCCACGAGGCAATGGTACTCAGAGCCGTATGGCTGTGTTTTGTAGGGGCAGAATCCTGAAACTGCCCCGATCGGCTGAAAGTAGTCCGTTTTCCATTTTATGCATTCTGTTGTGATCAATTTCAGCCCAAATGCATCCGTATGTTGTAAAATTTTGGTTTTCGAATTTCTATATGTACGGATATTAAGTTTCAGTTTTTCTCGGGTTTTATTTTCTGAAATGTAGGGTTGTTCGATCCAAAATGGATCTGTAGTCCAGCATCAGCGGACCCCCGAACTCTATGAAATCCAAGCTAGAGGTTGAGTAAGTCACTTGCCCGAACCCTAAATCTCTAGATTAGGTACAGTAGTCTACCCTTGGTAGGGAGCTGTACCGAAATTTTCTGGATGAGCTGATCCGGGTGGCGACTCTATCATTGATCTTGGAATTTAAGTTTCGAGGTCTTTAAGTTAAAAAGGGGAAAAGGTTTTCTTCAAAAAGGGATTTCCAAAACAAATCAATGATTTTCCTAAAATAATCAAAATCCCGTTTTCCAAAAACCAAAACGCAATCCAAAAAACCCATGTTTTCCAAGAGTTACCTTTCTCCCGGTTTGCTTCGCCGCATCCCGCTTATTCTTATTAGAAGGTCATCTGCTCACACATTGCAACTGGTGAGAAGGTTTCATCATAGTCAATTCCCTGGACTTGTCTAAAAGCCTTCGCCACCAATCGCCATTTGAAGGTGTTGTCAGCCTTTAACTTGAAACACCACTTGTAACTGATTGCCTTAGCACCTGGAGGTGGATCAACCAAATTCCAAACTTGGTTATCACAGATCGATTGCATCTCAGCTTCCATGGCTTTACGCTAGTCAACTGACCGTGGGCTTTCAATAGCCTCCTGGTAGGTCTTGGGTTCTTCTTGGTCCAAGACTAGGAGATTCCCATCATCGGTTACGAGAAACCCATATCTCTCGGGTTGATGATGAACCCTACTAGACCTTCTAAGGTCCTGTGTGATCAGTTCATATTCCTCAATTGCTTAAGGTTATGGTTCGATCTCCGAGCTCTCCTGTATAGGTGCTTGTGGATTTTGAACTTCCCTTAGCTCAACTGTCTTTCTTGGAGATCAACTCTCTTTCATGAAAGACACCCTTTTGTGCTATGAACACCTTGTTCTCAGTAGGGTTGTAGAAGTAATATCCCCTTGTTTCCTTGGGGTAACCCATAAACAGGCACTTTTCAGTTTTGGAGTCTAGCTTGCCACTTGTCAATTCCTTGACATAGGCCTTAAACCCCAAATCCGCATGAACGAGACGTTAGGCTCCTTGCCCATCCATATTTCATATGGCGTCTTTTCAACTGCCTTACTCGATGTACGATTAAGTGTGAATGTAGCTATCTCTATTGCATATCCCCAGAAGGATGTTGGGAGAGTGGTTTGACTCATCATCGAGCGGACCATGTCCAATAATGTCCTATTCCTTTTTTCTGACACTCCATTCCATTGGGGTGTTCCAAGAGGAGTGAGCTGTGAGATTATCCCACACTCTCTCAAGAATGAATCAAACTCTAGGCTCATATACTCGTCACCTTGGTCAGACCGAAGTGCCTTAATAGTCTTACTTAGTTGGTTCTCCACTTCATTCTTGTACTCCTTAAACCTATCAAGGGTTTCGGACTTGTTCTTCATCAGATAGACATAGCCATATCTACTGAAGTTGTCTATAAAAGTAACGAAGTAATGAAAACCATTTTTAGCACTAGTGCTCATGGGCCCACAGACCTCCGAGTGTATTAGCTCCAACAAGCCCTTGGCCCTCTCAACATTCTTGTTAAAAGGCGCCTTTGTCATTTTGCCTCTTAAACAAGATTCACATGTGTCATAAGACTCCAAGTCAAATGGTCCTAGAACTCTTCTTTTGTGAAGTCTAGCTATGCGCTTCTCATTTATGTGGCCCAAATGACAGTGCTAGAAGTAAGCAGGTTTAAGTTCATTAGGCTTAACCCTCTTAGTGTTTATGTTATAGATTGGATTGTATTGATTTAAGTCTAGGATATATAAACCATTATTTAGAAAAGCATTTCCATAAATAATATTGTCTTTCACAATATCAATCTTTCCGAAACCAATATTGAAAACAAATCCAGAAATATCCAAGACAGAAACTGAAATAATATTCCTGCACATGGCAGGTACAAAATAACAGTCTTTCAAAATCAAAAGCCATCCAGTGGGCATCTCCAAGTAGAAGTCTCCAATCTCGATGGCAGAAACCTTAGTGCCATTCTCGACTCAAAGATCTATTTCTCCGGATCCCAATAACCTCCTATTTCTTAGTCCGTGCACATTGCAACAAATGTGAGAACCACATCTAGTGTCCAACACCCAAGATGTTGAAACAGTGAGGTAAATGTCAATAACATATATACCTAAAGAACTACCCTGGTTCTTCACTTGCTCTCCCACGAGCCTTGGGCATGTCTTTTCCCAGTGTCCTTTCTGCTTGCATTCAAAGCACACATCCTCGGGAGCGGCCTTGGGCTTGGGCCCTTAGTTAGCCTCCTTAGCCTTGGCCTTCTTGGCCTTGGCTTTAGCTTTAGCCTTGCCTTTGCCCTTTACAGTAGGGGTGTTCCCCTTGTTTACTAGCAGCACCGATGGAGTCCTTTTGACAGACTGCTCAGCAAGCTTGAGCATTCCATATAGCTCAGCAACAGTCTTGTCCATGCCGTGCATGTGATAGTTCATGATGAACTGATCATAAGACTTAGGGAGGGATCCCAAGATGATGTCTATAGCTAACTCCTGCTTGACCAGCGTGCCGAGACGGGCCAATGCATTGATATAGCCCTTCATCTTGAGCACGTGGGTGCTCACAAATGTCCCAACTGCCATCCTATAGGTGTTGAGTGCCTTAGTTGTCAAGAACCTTTGTTGACGTGCCTGATCTTGGTACATCCTTTTAAGATCATCCATGATCGTATAGGCTTGACAGTCCATGAACTATTTTTACAGCTCAGGAACCATCGTGCCCAACATAAGGCAAGACACATCTCTATCATCCCTCCTATGCAGGTTGTACTCCTCAATTTGAGCTTGAGTAACCCCTAGACCTACAGGCGGTGCTGCCGGTAAGGCCCTATCTAGCACATATTCCATGGACTCTTATCTCAACAATAATCTTAGCTGCTGAGCCTAGCCTAGGTGTTGGGATTCGTCATCGGAAAAATAACATGGCGTAGCGGAAAATACACCATTTAAAATTTCTTAGAATCCACTTATCGTGTCCAATTACCATTGATTAGAATAAAAACAATTTGAATCAAGAGAGATTAACTCACCAGATTCGTCTCTTCTAGAGACTACTACAGAATCGTTTCTTGGAACTACGATCTCCAAAGTCCGGTACACGACCAACTATTGAGCTGGAACCGGTGCTAGTCGAAGACGCGAAGGAATCGAGGATTAATAACGGGATTTTTGGCTGTTTTGGGGCCCTTTTAGTGGCTGAAATTTCCAGCAATTAATTAGGGTTGAATTAGGTTTTTCATCCTTAAGTGTGCCATTATATAGACACCTTGTCTAATTGGGTTTTAATTTGGTTAATTAAACCCAAGCCCACTAGGATTATAATTACATAAATAAACTTCAATTAAAAAGTATATACTATGTAATTTAATTCCATTTGCCTAAATTTAATTGCCCCTGAATAAAATTAAATCACACTTAAGTAAATATAATACATGTATTTAATTTTCCTACTTAGGAAAATTATTTAATTAATTGTTTGCTTTATGTAATTCAATTAATTAATAAATAAATAAATTACATTATGTAAACTTATTAATTAAATTAGATTCAATCCAATATTAATTAATTACCTTGACACCGAATGTCAACTAATTAATTAACGCATTCCTTCCAATATACATTACATGTATAATTTCTATAAATTCCAGCTCAGTTGATCTATGTGCACGATTATATGGGTCTGTCTTTATGTTGGCAGTAGGCCCAAGGTCCACAGACTGTAAGTGGGTTCTAGCAAATGATTACAGCCCCCAATTAAGACACAGATATAGCAGTCTTTAGAAGACACTCACCCGGTAGTAATCTCATAGTGTCCTTTGCCTAACGGTATCGATATGAATAAATAAGAGGCATGGTGTCTGTCATCCTCTTCTGTTGTTTATTATATTTCTTGATCTTGAGTTAACTGATTAATCAAATAAGTAACCAAATTATTTGGATATGGCCATACAGTTATCAGTCCCACTCATCAAGTGGCCAGTGATATCATCTCGATGTTACTCGAGTGGCAATTCCATCACTTCATCATCAATATCAACATGTTCACTGGTCCACCCAATCATACCTGTATTTAGCATCCTTTTACAGACCTGTTAGGCGTATGTAAAAGTGAACCAGATTCCATATTGATACTATAATGAAATCTGGTCTGAGGACAAAAGAGACCTACTCAAGAAAGACCATATTGATACTATAATGAAATAGGTTTGAGGACAAAAGAGACCTATTTCTTATGAGGATCGATCCAGTCCCATGCCAATGACATGTACCTATATTCATGACTGACTATAAAAGTACTATGCCTAGTTGAGAACTGCCATGAAGTCATCGAATATACAAGTCTGTGGTTCTATTCGTTCCCACGATTAGAACAGACCTGGGATAGGTTTTATGATTATCAATCAATGGATACTCTACTCATATTATAGCAGAAGATATAAATGAAATAGATTAATTGCCTTCATTGATGTGACACAAATAATGTATTCATACAATGAGTCTTAATGTATAAATACAAAATATAAGAATCCAATGCCCTAAGAACTAGGGCACACCAACAATCTCCCACTTGAACTAGTTCCAAGTGGGCATTACCCTAATTCCTATAGATCTGATATGACTGTTGTGCTATGTCTACGGCAGTGCTTTGGTCAATGGATCAGCGACATTATTCTTGGTGTCAACCCTCTGCAATGATATGTCACCTCTGTTCATAATCTCCCGAATGAGGTAAAACTTTCTAAGCACATGTTTGGATCTCTTGTGTGACCGGGGCTCCTTAGCTAGTACGATGGCCCTGTTGTTGTCACAAAAAACATCAACTAGGTTTAGGATAGTGGGTACTACTCCTAACTCAGTTATGAACTTCTTAATCCAAACAGTTTCCTTTGTTGCTTCGCATGGAACTATGTACTCAGTTTCCGTTGTGGAGTCAGCAATGGCGGCCTACTCTGAGGACCTCTAACTAATGGCACCACCATTAAGGAGAAAAAAATAACCAAACTGTGACTGGTTCTCATCCTCATTGGTCTCAAAGCTTGCATCAGTGTAACCTGACACTACCAGCTCATCTTGACCTCCATACACTAAGAAATCATCCTTAGTCCGATTAAGGTACTTCAGGATTGCCTTGACAACCTTCCAGTGTTCCTCCTCCGACTGGTACCAGCTAGTCATACTTAGTGCAAACGCAACATCAAGCCTTATACATAACATGGAGTACATGATAGATACAATAGCAGATGCTTAAGGTATCTTTTCCATGTTCTCCTGGTCCTTCTTTTTTTTAGGACCATCTTTCTTACTCAACTTCAACCCATGGCACGTAGGCAAGAATCCTTTCTTTGCCTTGTCCATGCTGAATCTTTTCAAAACCTTGTCAATGTACCTGGCCTGACTTAGGCCTAGAAGCTAATTGGATCTATCTCTGTAGATCTTGATCCCTAAGATGGTCTCAGCTTTGCCTAAGTCCTTCATTGCGAAGCACCTACTCAACCACTACTTAACCCCTTGCAGTGTTGGTATGTCGCCTCCAATGATAAGGATGTCATCAACATACAACACTAGGAAGGTGGAAACGCTCCCACTAACCATCTTATACACATAGGGCTCATCAGAATTCTGTGTGAAGCCATATTCTGTAATGGCCTTATTGAATCTCTGATTCCATGACCTTGATGCTTGCTTCAATCCATAAATGGATCTTTGAAGTTTGCATACCCAGTTTGCATACTTTGGATCGATAAAACCCTCAGGTTTGTGCTATGTACACATCCTCGAGTAGCTTTCCATTAAGGAAAGCGGTCTTAACATCCATCTCCCATATCTTATAATCGTACCATGCATCTATGGCTAGTAGTTACCTAATGGATTTGAGCATAGCAACTGGTGAAAAGGTTTCATCGTAGTCAATTCCTTGAACTTGCCTAAATCCTTTTGCCACCAATCGCCCCTTGAAGGTGTTGTCAGCCTTTAACTTGAAACACCACTTGCAACCTATCACCTTAGCACCCCGGAGGTGGATCCACCAAGTTCCATACTTGGTTATTGTGCATAGATTGCATCTTAACCTATATCGCTTTGCACCATTGATCTGAGTGTGGGATATCAATAGCCTCCTGATAGGTCTTGGGCTCCTCTTGGTCAATGACCATACGGTCCTCATCATCAGTCACGAGAAAGTTGTACCTCTCTGGCTGATGATGTGTCCTACCAGACCTTCTAATGTTCTGTTGTAAGCGCTGGAATTTTCCAGACTTAAAAAAAATTATGTCATGCCATGACTATAATTACAGTCGTGGAGCTATATTACAGTCATACGACTGTAATATAGTTGTACGACTATATTACCGGAGCAGGTACAACAGCCCATACCTTGTGACATAAAAATGGGATTGATTTTTAGAGCAATTAATGCTCGTTTTCTCCAGCAAGAGACCAACAGATAAAAGGGAAGAAGAGAGGAAAGAAAAAGGACTTTTGATTCTAAGATTTTAGAGGAATTGATAGAGAAAAGAGAGAAAAAGTAGAAAAAGCAAAAACCAATACAACTCAATCTTTTTCTCCTCTTTTTCTTTTCATTCTTAGGTTTTAAAGTTTAAAACTTAATACAAATCATAGGTTAACAACTTGACACTTAAAACTCAATCAATTTCAGACCTAACTATTCGAATCCGTGATATTTTGGGAGATTTTGGACTTGAGTTTGGAACCTTAGCCCAAAAGAAAAAGAAGCAATTTGGAGGTGATTGGGGCATTTCCAGCAGTCAATCCTACGGTGGATCAGTGCCACAAAGGTAAACATACTTCAAACCCTCATTTTCTTGCCTTTTCTGGGTGATTTGGTGTTTTTTATGCATAAAAACTCAATTTTTGGGCTTGATATTTCTAGAAATCAAGAACAGCCGTACGACTGTTCTTGTGGAGAAGAACAGTCATACGACAGTAATTACAGTCGTATGACTGTTCTTACAATCGTACGAGTATTCTTGAATTCTCACGGCTTTTAGTTTTATTTGAATAAAATTTTTGCGATTTTCTGCAATTGGAGGGATTACAGTCGTGCGACTGTTGTTATGGTCGCGCAACTGTAACTCCCGTCCAAAAGCAGAATTTCTAGTTTAATCCACAAAAATTCTTAAAAATCATAAAAATTCAGAAAAATCAGAAAATCACAAAAAATGAATTTTGTTGTGTGCATTCACGACCTTAGATTAAATTTTCAGTATAATTACATTTAGAACAATGCCACGACGGAGACCCAGTTCTCCTGAAAACCAACCCACCTCACATGCTAAATTAAAGTAAATAGGAAAATAAAATGTTTTCAAAATGATTTTCTCACAAAACAAAATACAGGAACGTTTCAAAATGTTTTTCCAGGTCTAATCAGGCTGGCTAGCTGAGCCGACCCGATTATCCCCCAATTGTAGGCCCCCGAACTCCTTAAAATCCCATTTTGTCCTACTTGAATCCCATTTGTGGTATGCTATAAACTGCGCTAACCGTATGTTTTGCAGCTTTTAGTTTATTTTATTTTTAATTTTGATGTAATTAATAGCTTGATCCGTGTATTTTAGGTGGTTGTTTTTTTTTTAGATAAATCGTGTATTTTAGGCGCTTTTCAGGTGAGGTTGAGAGTTTTTATTTTTATTCAATTGTGTTGTAATAAGATATTTATTTAATATTTTATTTTGACTTTTGTGTACACTGTGTGATTTGATTTAATAAAAATGAATGTTAGAATTATAAAATGCCATCTATGAACATTGGCCAATTTTTATTTTGATTAGACATGAAATAGGGGACTTCTCCGGACCTAGATCTCTGGATAGTGTAGCGGCCTTTCGTCTGGTTCAGCTACACTGAAATTTCCTAGTTGAGCTGAGCCGGGTGGCGACTCCTACATCATTTATCAAGACTTGGGTCTCAGTGCTTTTATGAAATAATCTAATTTTCTAAAAATGAATTTTCATCATAGAAACCCCACGCGAGGAAGGGTTGCCCGATCTCGAGGCTCCCTTACGAGAGAGCCCGCGTTCCATCGAAAACATCATCCGCTCACATCTGTGCAGCCGGTTCTGGTTCCTCAATTTCTTGAGTAGTCCAATCGGTTCCCGAAGCATCCTCAGCAGTGGCTGCAGGAGTTTGTGAGTCTTGAACTTCATAAAGGTCAACTTTACTCCGACTGTCTCTCTTGGAAAGGAATTCCTTCTCTAAGAAGACTGCATTTCTAGCTATGAAAACTTTATTTTCCACCAGATTGTAGAAGTAATAACCCATAGTTTCCTTAGGGTAACCCACAAATTGGCACTTGATAGATTTGGACTTGAGTTTGCCACTTGTCAATTTCTTAACATGTGCATCACAACCCCAAATCATCAAGAAGGAAACATTAGGCTTTCGGCCCTTCCATAGTTCATATGGTGTTCCCTCAACTGCCTTGCTTGGTCTATTATTAAGAATTTAAGTGGCTGTCTCTAAAGCATATCCCCAAAAGGAGACAGGGAGTGTAGCTTGACTCATCATCAAGGGAACCATGTCTAGCAAGGTCCTATTCCTCCTTTCTAACACTCCATTCCACTGGGGTGTACCAGGAGGAGTGAGTTGGGAAACAATCCCACACTCTCTAAAAAACGAGTCAAACTCTTGGCTCAAATATTCACCCCCTTGGTCAGACCGAAGTGCTTTTATTTTCTTGCCAAGTTGGTTTTCTACTTCATTCTTAAAGTCCTTGAACCTTTGAAGAGTCTTAGACTTATGCTTTATCAGATACACGTAACCGTATCTGCTGAAGTCATCCGTGAAGGTGATGAAGTATAGAAAACCAGATCTAGCACTAGTGCTCATTGGGCCATATACATCGGAATGTATCAGCTCCAATAGCTCTGAGGCCCTTTCAGCAATCTTGCTAAAAGGCACCTTTGTCATCTTACGTCTCAACTAAGATTCACATGTGTCATAAGACTGGATGTCAAATGACCCTAGCACTCCACTAGAGTGGAGCCTAGCTATGCGCTTCTTGTTTATGTGGCCTAGTTGACAGTGCCAGATGTATGTAGGATTAATTTTATTCTGTTAAATCCTTTTAGTATTTATGTTAAAGATTGAACTTTCAGGTTTTAGATCAAGGATATATAAGCCATTTTTACGAAATGTTATTCCATAAATAATATTGCCACATTGCATAAAAATTCTACCATGTCCAATATTAAGTACAAAACCAGAAATATCCAACAAAGAAACATAAATAATATTCCTGCGCATTGCAGGTACAAAATAACAGTTTCTTAGTTCCAAAACAAGTCCATTAGGCATCTCTAAGAAATAATCACCGATCTCCATGGCCTGAACTTGAACACCATTTCCGACTCGAAGATCTACTTCTCCAGATCCTAGTAATCTCCTATTTCTTAGACCATGCACATTTGAACAAATGTGAGATCCACATCCAGTGTCCAAGACCCAAGATGTAGAAATAGCCAGATTAATCTCAACACCATAAATACCTGAAGCAGTAGTTTTACCCTCAGTTGCTCCCTTAGCTTTGGACATGAGCGCTTCTAGTGCCCCTTCTCATGACACTCATGGCAGACATCGTCAGGAGAAGCAACCCTTGCTTTTGGTTGGGCCACCACCTTTTTGCCCTTAGCCTTGGCTTTAGATCTGGCCTTTCCCTTAGCAATGGGCGTATTGCCCTTATTCACTAGCAAAACTTCAGGAGTCTTCTTAAGAGATTGCTCAGCAAGCTTGAGCATGCCATGCAGCTTAACAATCGATTTATCCAACCCTTGCATATGGTAGTTCATGATAAATTGGTTGTAAGACTCAGTAAGTGACCCGAGAATAACATCTGCTGCCAAGTCCAGTGAAACTAGCGAGCTGAGGTGGGCACGTGTATCAATATACCCCTTCAACTTTAGCACATGAGTGCTAATAGAAGTCCCAGCGTTCATCACAGTCATGCAAAGTGCCTTAGTTGTCAGGTAACGTTCCTGACAAGCCTGATCTTGGAAAATCTTTTTAAGCTGATCCATCATCTCATAAGCATGCTCGTCCATGAACTGCTTCTGAAGATCAGAAGCCATAATACCCAGCATGAGGCATGAGACATCTCGGTCATCCCTCACGTGCCGGTCGTACTGCTCCACCATCGCCGTGGTGACGCCATGACCTGCAGGAGGGCCAGTTGGGAAAGGAGCATTCAGTACTTACTCCTTGGACTCTTGTCTAAGAACTATTTGCAAGTTCCTAGCCCAGTCCAGGAAGTTATTCCCCGAAAGCTTCTCCTTCTCCAAGAGTGACCTAAGTGAGAGTGAGTTGTTGTTTGTTGTAGCCACTTTAAATTGCTAATGTGAAATGGGATTATCTACATGGAAGAAATCATTGCTTGAGTTAGAAATAAACGACTTTTAAGCTAATTCAAATTAATAATCCGATTTTAATTTGTTTGTTGGTGATGTTAATTGGCTGACTTGACCAAGATCCACAACTTATCAATGACTGGCCGAACTAGGACTCGCTAACCAACCATTGATTCGTTTGGTAGGACAACCTATCCAATCCTTCCACGAAGAACTCTTGGTTTGATGGGCTTATTGACACTTCGCCCATCTGTGCTTAGGGCCCGCTCTGAGCTAATGCTACCCATGTTGAGTTAAACCATGATTCACATGTTAACCATACCAAGTATTCTAACTCTCGATGGCCCATCGAATACTACAATGTACCCGGCTAGGGAATGGCGTACATTGCAGCGTCAATAGGAGGAAGAGGTGCGAATGTGGGAAGCACTTTTAAACGACTCAATATTTTAATTTCCAGATTATAATTAAGTGATTCGGCTTAGCATGCATAAACGTGGGTAATAATTTGGTGATCCATACATCCATATTAAATGACAAATGCAATAGCATACTTAATTTAAAATAAATGAGATCCTAGGGGCCTTTAATTACAACCTAATGAAAAACTAGATATCCTATCTAATTCTTCATGGGCCGGACTGCAATCCTTCTTGGGCTCCCACCATGGGCTTGCTCCATCTGGGCCTTCCTCCATACTTGATGCAATTACAACAATTTTATTTCAAATAAAATCTATTCTAAAATTACATCAAAATAAAAGAAATGGCACGTAGGCCATATTTCCCAAAATTAAATTACAACCGATAATAATTTAGGGCCCATAGAACTCAACGTCACATTTCAAACAAAGTACCTGTCATGCACATACATAACAATATGATGCATGATCATGGCATTCCAATTATAAATAAAAATGTTAAGCTGAGTTACTTAGGGTGAAATCGCTAATTTTAACAAATGTGACTAAGGCCCACAAAGGCCCAATGGATAACATCCATAAATGCAAAATTAACAATTTTGCTCCCATTTGAATTTATGTTGTCACAAATTTAAAATTTAGCTCTCCTAATTTTAACAGTTGTCACGGTTTATTAGGCCAATTTCACAAAGTCCATATTCAATTTAATATACAAAAAATTAAACTAAATATGCATGCCAACAAAATAAAATATTTAAATACAAATTAATTAAAAAAAAATTTAATTTAATTTGCATTAGGGTCTGGGATAAAAAAATACCCGCAAAATCCAAAACCGGATCCGAACACTACGCGCAGCGCTGCTGTCCCAGAGGGGCTGCGGCAGCAGCAGCCCAGTTGGCTGCTGCCGTTGTAGCAGGCTGTAGCTGTAGCAGCTGCAAATGGCATAAGGTGGAACGGCAAAATGCGTTTCCACCTTGCAAATGGCATAAGGTGGAACGGCAAAATGCCATTCCACCTTTTGCCCACTATTTTTTTTAATCATAAACAAAAAAATGTTTCCAGCCAAAAAAAATATATATAATTAATATGGAAAACAATTTTAGATGAAAAACAATTGGGGAAAAATAATCAAAAGCCCCAATCCAAAAATTCTAGGGTTTATCAAAACAAAACCATTTGAATAAAAACCCTAAAATCACAAACTTGAAACCCATTCTTTCTTCAAGAACCAATTCCAATCAATCTAATGGACAAAACCTAGGCTCTGATATCACTGTTAGGATTTGTCATTGGAAAAATAACGTGGCGCAGTAGAAAATACACCGTTTAAAATTTCCTAGAATCCACCAATCGTGTCCAATTACCATTGATTAGAATAAAAATAATTTGAATCAAGGGAGATTAACTCACCAGATTCGTCTCTTCTAGAGACTGCTACAGAATCGTTTCTTAAAACTGCGATCTCCAAAGTCCGGTGCACGACTAACTATTGAGCAAGAACCGGTGCTAGCCAAAGATGTGAAGGAATGGAGGATTAATGCTGGGATTTTCGACTGTTTTGGGGCTCTCATGGTAGCTGAAATTTCCAGCAATTAATTAGGGTTGAATTAGGTTTTTCTTCCTTAAGTGTACCCTTATATAGACACCTTGTCTAATTGGGTTTTAATTAGGTTAATTAAACCCAAGCCCACTAGGATTATAATTACATAAATAAACTTTAATTAAAAAGTATATACTATGTAATTTAATTCCATTTGGCTAAATTTAATTACCCCTAAATAAAATTAAATCACATTTAAGTAAATACAATACATGTATTTAATTTTTCTAGTTAAGAAAATTATTTAATTAATTGTTTACTTTGTGTAATTCAATTAATTAATTACATTATGTAAACTTATTGATTAAATTAGATTCAACCCAATGTTAATTAATTACCTTGACACCGAATGTCAAGTAATTAATTAACGCATTCCTTCCAATGTACATTACATGTACAATTTCTATAAGTTCCAACTCAGTTGATCTATGTGCATGATCCTATGGGTCTGTCTTTATTTGGTAGTAGGCCCAAGGCCCACAAACTGTAAATGGGTTCTACCAAACCATTACAGCCCCCAATTAAGACAGAGATGGAGCAATCTTTAGAAGACACTCACCCGGTAGTAATCTCATAGTGTCCTTTACCTAACGACATTGATATGAATAAACAAGAGGCGTGGTGTCTGTCATCCTCTTCTGTTGTTTATTATATTTCTTGATCTTGAGTTGACTGATTAATCAAATAAGTAACCAACTTATTTGGTTATGGCCATACACTTATCAGTCCCACTCATCAAGTGGCCAGTGATATCATCTCGGTGTTACCCGAGTGGCAATTCCAACACTTCATCATCAATATCAACATGTTCACCGGTCCACCCAATCATACCCATATTTAGCATCCTTTTACCGACCTGTTAGGCGTATGTCAAAGTGAACCAGATTCCATATTGATACTATAATGAAATCTGGTCTGAGGACAAAAGAGACCTACTCAAGAAAGACCTATGACGCGACAACCATGTGGCTTTCTTGTGCGGATCGATCCAGTCCCATGTCAACAACATGTACCTATATTCGTGACTGACTATACAAGTACTATGGCTAATTGAGAACTGCCATATAGTCATCGAATATACAAGTCTATGGTTCCTACGATTAGAACAGACCTGGGATGGGTTTTATGATTATCAATCAATAGATACTCTACTCATATTATAGCACAAGATATAAATGAAATAGATTAATTGCCTTCATTGATGTGACACAAATAATGTATTCATACACTGATTCTTAATGTATAATATAAAATACAAGAATCCAATGCCCTAAGAACTAGGGCACACCAACACTAGCAAGTTAGGCCTAGATAGTTTATCCTTTTCGAGGAGTGATCATAGTGAAAATGAATTACCAGCCATTTTAAGTGATTATCTACATAGAAAAATTACAGAGTGATTAATAAAGGGCTTTATTATTTTAACCATGTTAATTAACAATCCATTTTAATTAATTTGCTGGCGATGTATGGTTACAAGACCAAGATCCATATTTCATAAAGAATTGGTCAAGCGGAGGCTTGTCAACCAACCTTAACTATTTAGGTAAGAACTTCCTCCAATCCCAACTTAGGGACTCTTGGTTTGATGGGCTTATTGGCACTCACCCATCTGTGCTTATGGCCAGGAGCTTATCCTACTACCCATGTTGAGTACAACCACCATTCAAGTGCTAAGCGTACTCAGTACCTTAACCCTATACAATAATCAAATAATACAATGTACGCGGCGGAGGCACGACCCACATTGCGCTATTGAAAAACCGACAAGGTTCGAATGTGGAAAGCCCTTTTAATCGACTCAATATTTAATTGGATTGATTAATAACGGCTTGGCATGCATAATCGCGGGTGACTGGAATGGCTAAACATACATTCATACATATGTATATACGATTGACATAAGCATAAAATATGTATATAAATAAAAGAGACACTATGGGCCCTATTTTACAACCTAATGAATAACTAGTAAGCCTATACTAGAGATCCACTAGGTGGGCTTGCAAACTCCTCTTCGGGTTGGCACCAATGGGCTTCCTCTCCAATGGCTTGATGCAATTACAATTAAATTTACAAAATATAAATTAAATAAAATTACATCAAAATAAAATAAAATAAAACGACACGCAGGCCGTATTTTCCAAAATTAAATTTTACAATCCAACTTCATTTAAGGCCCAATAGTGCTCAAATCCATACAACCAAGAATAGAAGCAAATGTATACACATAACAAATATCAAATTATATACATGTCTTAAAATGCATGAACATGGAATTCCAATTTTAATTAATTATGTCCAGCAGTTTGTGAAATTGCTGATTCTGCCATCCATAACCGATGCCTGTCACTGACCCGAATTAGCCGTCCAATTCTCAACCCGTGCCAAGGGCCAATTGGACCAATTTCATTAACCAATTTAATTTTAACCAAAAAATTAAATTCTATGCATGAATTAAATCACACAAGAAACCACACGAATCCAATAGCGAAAATAAAATCATGCAAATTTTAAAACCAATTTAAATTATTCATATAGGGTCCGAAAAAAATACCCGCAAAATCCAAATCGGACCAGCACCCTGTGCGTCAGCGCTACTGTCCAAAGACAGCAGCACTGCGATAAGCAGCCCAAATTAAGGCTGGATTGGAATCGCAAATTGCAATTCCAATCTGGCCAATATATATATATATATATATATATATATATATATATTATCAATTCAAACCAATAAACAAAAACTTTGGGGAAAAATAATTAAAACCCCAGAACACGAATTAGGGTTCCAAACAAAATTAAATTGAAAACCAATTCAATAAAATTAAACCAAACACCAAGAACCCTAATACCAATCACTCTATTAATTGGAACATGAACCTATGCTCTGATACCACTGTAGGGAATCGTCACGGGAAAATTTAAAATTGAGGCAGAATATCGATTAAAATTTTCCTCGATTCCAAAGCTTAAGATGCATGTAGATTAATAGAATGAAATCAAGAACAGAGAAAAATAAATTTTCTCACCTTAACTGCCTCCTCTAGAGACTGTTGCAGAAACCCAAACGCGTTTCCTCCACAATCCGGTACACGAATGACTCTCGAACAGGACTCGTGCTAGCGAACGGATTGAATGAAAACCAAGAGAAAATGCAAAAAGGGGGCTGCTATAATTTTCTTATTGTGGCTGTAAATTCTCTATTAGGGTTAGGGAGAATTAGGTTAAGGCTTCCTATATGTACTCCTTTAGTATATATACTCCTTAGCCTACTAGGATTTTAATTAAAACTATAGATTATTTAATTTGATTTAATTGATTTACCTGATATCATTAGGATTAAATAAAACCATATTATAAAATCCTAATTGATACAATTAAATACAATTTTAGCAAATTATAATAACCCAAAGTTAAATTAAAGTCACCCTTAACAAATACAACCTTTGTATTTTTAATTTCCAAAAAAGGAAATATTACATTATTTAATTAATTATTTACTACATGTAATTAATTAATCAAATAAAATAAATTTCTCCCTTTATAATTGAATTAATTATGACTTAACCTAATGTCAATAACTTAATTAATTTGGTTTCCGTTCCAATTCCGATTTGTCAACGTTCAGTCGTTCTATGTGTATGATCATGTGAGTCCGTCTTTATGTTGGCAGTGGGCCTGAGGCCCACAGACTGTAAGTAGGTTCTAGTAATCCGTTACAAGCCCCAATTAAGATAGAGACTTGCAGTCTAATGTGAAACATAACCGGTAGTGATCTTGTATATCCCTTGCCAACTGACATCGATATATAAGCAAGAGGCATGGCCCTATCATCCTCTTATATGCTTATTTATCTCCTGATACCGAGTGGACTGAACCTAATGAATAAGTATCCCACCTTATTCAGGCATACACTTGTCAGTCCCACTCATCAAGTGGCCAGTGATGTCATCTCAGGGGACGCTGAGTGGCAATTCCCTCATCTTCACTATCAATATCAACATATTCACTGGCCCATGCAACATACCCATACTTGGCACCCTGTTACGGGCCTGTTAGGCATATATTAAAGTGTATGAGCTCCCATGTCATGTTACAATGAACATCAGGTCTACGTATAATAACAAGACCTACCCAAGAAACACTTATGACGATCGAACCATGTGGTGTTCTCGTGGAGTATCGATCCAGTACCATATAACCCAACATTTATCTATATCATTGACTGGCATTCCATGTCGAATGGTTGGTGAGACACCACCATCCAGTCAAGGATATGCTAGTCTTTGGTTCTATTCATTCCTATGATTAGAACAAACTAGGGATATCTTTATGATTATGACTTTAACTCTACTAAAAGGTCCTATAATCCAATGACCTATATTGGTTTACTTTAGTATGGTTATAATCATTGGATACTCTATCTATAAATAGCACAAGATATGAATAAATAGATTCATGCCTTTTTTTCAACAAAAAATTGTATAATACAAAATATCAAATATAAAGCACAATACAATACAAGAACCAATGTCATTTGGACTAGGGCACACCAATAGTTCAACTTGTTTAGGTGTGGCAACACTCTTATCAGTTGCACTCATCAAGTGGCCAGTCCTTCTGGATATTCCTGACCTTGCCATGTTCACCGGCACACCCGAACGTACCCATTATAGGCCTTTTAGGCGTACACCAAAGTGTACGAGATCACATGTACCATAATATGGTTAGGTCAAAGGATCCAATATAAATACTACATGAGATTTACTTGTGATACTATACCAAATGGATTTCTCATTTAGTGGATCTATCTAGTACCATGCCCCATTACATGTACCTATAAGCTTAATTGACAATCGATGTTCTATAGCCGGTAAGACACCGCTATACAATCAATGTTATGATAGTCTTTGGTTCCATTCATTCCCATGACTGGAACAAAATATGGATGGCTTTATGGCTATATTGTTTCCCTATCCATGGTCTCACTGCCAAGTGCATGACACTTATCAACATGGATATAGATATTACCATCAGATACTCTATTTATACTATTGCGCAAGATATATGATAAATAGATTAATTCCTTTATTTAATAACACAAAAGTATAATACATTAGTCTGTTAAAAGATACAAATGTACAATACAATACAAGGACCAATGCCTAGGGACTAGGGCATTCCCAACATGTGCTTCTTGGTCAACCAACCCCTCTTCATCATTTGACTTAGCACAACAGAGGCTTATCATATAGCCTTCCTTAGTCGATAATTGCATTGCCTAAAAAACACCTTTAACACAGTCATCAGTAAAATCAAGAAAATGTACACTCTCATGGTCACTGTAAGGGTATTTAAGCGAATCATAGACATTAAAAACTACATCCTCATCTTGCAACCGAAGAATTAACTTCCCTTATTGAACATCAATCAATGCTTCCAGTTGCAAGAAAAGGCCTACCCAAGAGAATAGAAACCATGTCATCTTTTGCCATATCAATCACCATGAAATTAGCTAGAAAGATGAACTTGTCCACCTTGACTAGGACATCCTCCACTACCCTTTTAGGACAAGTAATCGATCTATTAACTAACTAAAGAGTCATGTTAATCGGCTTTAGATCTCCTAGTCCCAACTTCCTAAAAACACATAAAGGCATTAAATTAATACTAGCACCTAAATCGCATAATGCACCTAAAAGTACAGTTACCAATAGTGCAAGGGATAAAGAAACTCCTTAGATCCTTAAGCTTAGGGGGTAGCTTGTTAAGGATAATGGCTAAACATTCTTCAGACATGGAAACTGTTTCATTGTCCTCTATCTTCCTTTTCTCTGACAAAATATCCTTCAAGAATTTAGCATAAACATGCATCTATTCTAAAGCCTCTGTAAAAAGTATGTTAATATGCAATTTCTTAAAGATTTCTAGGAATTTAGAGTACCATTGATCTTGCTTTTCTTTTTTAAACCTTTCAGGAAAAGGTAACTTACGTACATACGGTTTAGTAACAGGACCAACAAATAATTTAGGAGGTATATAGTTATAAGATTTATCCTTAGAATCATATACGTCTTCCGCTTTCTTACCTACTTGTAGAGATGGGGATGGTTGCTTAGGAGGTTGAGTTTCCACTTCCTTTCCACTCCTAAGTACAATAGCTTATGCTTGCTCCCTTGGGTTTGCTTTAGTATTACTTGGAAGAGCACTAGGAACTCTTTTTGCTCTACCTTTATTCAACTGAGCTACTTGAGTACCCAAGTCTCTCCAATACGCCTTATTACTTGTAAGGCGAGTCTGAATGTCCTTTAGAATGGACAAAACTGGATCAACAGGCTATGGATTTTGTCTTGGAGCCTATGGTTCTTGTTGTTGATATTAAGTTCTCTGCTCATTCCCATTGAACCCAGGAGGAGGTCTTTGTTGGGATTTTTCACCGGAAATCACCCGATAAAACGCGGTGATTTCCTCAAATCCAGTCCCAGGAGCAATTGAAGTGGAAATTGAAAACCTTAAAATTAAACAGAAAGGGATTAAATTTCTTACCAGAAAAATCTCTTTCTGAGATGGATGATGACTGCAGAATTCAAGGTAGAATTCCTCCACTCTCACGTACACGAACGCTTAGCGAATGCAACCCGTGCTAGCGTCGGAAAAACGAAACAATGGAGAGGAAGAGCTAGGGAAATTTCGGCTAGGAGGCTCTATACTTAGTGTGGCCGAAATTTCTAACCCTAGGTATTTATACCTAGGGCCGAATTCCTTAAGGGAATTTAGGCCCATCTTGGCTCCTGTCTATTCTGTGCGGGCTTCCATGTTTTAATTTAGGCCCAGTCTAATTTTAATTATTCTGGTTTAAATTAATTTCAAGCCCAATTTTAATATACCCATGTATTTAATATATTACTCCAAGTAATATATTATTTACATATAAATTAAAATTGGTTTGACAATTAATTTAATCCATCAAATTAAAATTAAATCTACACAAAATAAAATCATATGTAAACCCATACATATGAATATTTCCACCTAGGAAATAATTTCATAATTAATCCAATTAATTATGAAGAGCCAATTGAATATATTAATTTTATTATTATGACCAATCCAATTGATCTTTATAATATAATTAATATATACACACTTCTCCCTCCATTGTGTATACTCCAAGTATACATGTGATTCCTTAAGTCTGCATTCTATCGTTCAATGTGTACGATCCCGTGGGCCCATCTTTATGTTGGCAGCGGGCCTTTGGCCCGCAGACTGCAGTTGGGCTCTAGCAAGCCACTGCAGTCCCCAATTAAGATGGAGATGGCAGTCCAACTGATATCATAACCCTGTAGTTTGAACTTGTACATCCCATGTCATTGATATCGGTGTCCAACACAGAGGCATGGATTGATCACCCTCTTTTGTGTCCGGACATTAACTTGATCCCGAATGCACTGAAGCTCACAAACAAGTTCCAACTCGTTTGGGTGTGGCCACACTCTTATCAGTCACATTCATCAAGTGACCGGTGATATTGGTTACTGAGTGACAAATCCCTTCTGCATATCCATAGTATTACCATGTTCAGTGACATACCCGAAAGCACCCATACTTGGCACCTTATTACAGGCCCTTTAGGCGTACCCCTAAGTATGCGACTTCACATGTAACACCATCATATGGTCAGGTCAAAGGATCCATACAAGTACTACACGAGAATCCATTATGATACCATACCATGTGGATTACTCGTTTAGTGGATCTATCCAGTACCATGCTTCCAGGCATGTACCCATTAACTTGGTTGACATTCCATGTCCAATGACCGGTAAGACACCGCCATACAACCAGGTTAATGATAGTCTGTTGTTCCATTCATTCCCATGACTGGAACAGACTACGGATCTATTTATGGTCATATCGTTAACCGTATCCATGGTCTTACTGCTAAGTGCATGACACTAGTCGTCATGGATATAGATATGTCCATTGGATACTTCATTTAATATATTACACAAGATAGATATAATAAATGAATTGATGCCTTTATTAATGACACAAATGAGTACAACACATAAATCCAATAAATGTATAGTACAAATACAAGGACCAATGCCTCGGGACTAGGGCATTTCCAACAGTCTTAACATGTTCTGTTGATTTGCATAAGAGAAGTTAGGATGATTCCTCCATCCTGGATTATATGTGTTGGTGTAGGGGTTATTAGAATCTGCTCTAGTTAGTCCCCATATAGCTCACATTAACAATGTCTTCCTCAAAAGGATTACCCAATTGGCGCTTATGACTTTGATGATCTCCTCCATAATTCCCATACACCAGGATTTATGCAGGTTGCTCTAAGTTTAAATAGGCCATCATCAAGTCCATCTTGGGACTTGGCTCAGCTACAACTAGATCACTTGACCTTGTTTCTATGGCAAAATCATTTTGCATCCTCCCACTCAGTTTCTCAACTTGCCATTAAGAAATCTTCTTAGCTAACTCAATCACTAGCTCTTAAGCTTCCTCTTGTGTCTTTTTAAAGATGTTACCACCCGTAGTCGAATCAATGGTGGCACAGTTGGTAGGGGTTAAACCATTATAAAAGGTGCTCACTTGTTGCCATTTAGGAAGGTCATAATGAGGGGAGTTTTGTAGTAATTTCTAGAACCTCTCCCAAGTTGTGAACAAGGTTTCAGAGTCGAATAGTCTGAAGGCTCATCATGATTCTGTATGAAGCCATATTCCTTTATGGCCTCATTGAATCTGAGATTCCAACTTTGGGATGCTTGCTTCCGTCCATAAATGGACCTTTGAAGCTTGCATACCCTTCCCGGATACTTTGGATCGACAAAACCCTCAGGTTGTGTCATGTACACATCCTCGAGTAGCTTTCCATTAAGGAAAGCTGTTTTGACATCCATTTGCCAGACTTCATAGTCGTACCATGCGGCTATGGCTAGCAAGATCTTGATGGATTTGAGCATGGCTACTGGTGAGAAAGTTTCATCATAGTCTATTCCATGGACTTGTCTGAAACCTTTCACAACCAGACGCCCCTTGAAGGTGTTGTCGGCCTTTAGCTTATAGCACCACTTGCAACCTATTACCTTAGCACCCGGAGGTGGATCAACCAAGTTCCAAATTTGGCCAAGTTCCAAACTTGGTTATCATACATAGATTGCATTTCTGCATCCATGGCTTTACGCCAATTCACAGATTGTGGGCTAGCCATAGCCTCCTTACCAACGGCCCGCCTATCTACACCCGAAACAGACATCCTCAGGACCTACCTTCTGCTGGGCCTTGGGTTTGGCCTCGGCCTTCTTAGCCTTGGCCTTCTTGGCCTTGGCTTTGGCCTTTTCCTTGGCCTTACCCTTGGAAACAGGAGGGTTACCCTTGTTGACCAGCAGTACTGGCGGAGTCTTTTTGATCGACTGCTCAGTAAGCATAAGCATCCCATGCAGCTCACTGACAGTGCGGTTCATCCCTTGCATGTTGTAGTTCAGGATGAACCGATCATAAGAATCCGGTAAGGATGCAAGGATTGTGTCCACCTCCAACTCCTGAGAGATAGGTGATCCGAGATGGGTTAAAGTGTCCAAATAGCCCTTCATCTTGAGCACGTGTGCGCTCACAGATGTCTCGGCCCCTATCTTACAGGAGTGGAATGCCTTGTTGGTCAGGTACCTTTCCTGATGAGCTTGCTCCTGAAACATCTCGTTCAGAGTTGTTATCATAGCAAAGGCTTGATGGTCCATAAACTGTTTTTGCATTTCGGGGACCATACAGGCCAACATAAGGCATGTCACATCCCTATTATCCTTGACATACGCCTCGTATTCCTCCAGCTGGGCAGCCGGTGGATTATGTCCTTAAGGCGTAGCCGGTACAGGCTTCTCCAGTACATACTCTTTGGACTCCTACCTTAGAACTATTCTCAAGTTCCTAGACTAGTACAAAAAGTTAGGATCGGAAAGCTTGTCCCTTTCAAGAATTGATCGCAGTGATAAGGTATTGTTGTTTGCCATTTAGAATTTCTACACAGAAAAACATTTGGAGTGTTAATAAAGGACTTTACTTTGTTACTACCATATAAAATTAATAATGAATCAAGTTATTAATTAAACCGAGTTGTTGGGCTTATGGGCCGAGATCCATATTTCACCACGATATAGCCAGACAAGGGCCTGGTACAACTATACCTTAACTATTTAGGTAGGAACGCCGTCCAATCCCAACCTAGGGACTCTCGGTTTGATGGGCTTGTTGGCACTTACCCATCTGTGCTTAGGGCCAGGAGAATCCTACTACCCACCCTAAGTCAAAACCTCCATTCAAGTGTTAGAGTATCCCATACCCTAACCCAATACAAAGTGACAATACTCCAGTGTATCTTGCGAGGGCATGGTCTACAACTGACCTATTCCCACTTCGAGCCAGTTTTGAATGAGGGAAGCACTTTTAAGCAACTTAGTAATTTCATTTTGTTTTTAGATTCAATTAATAACGGCTTGCATACATAAGGCGGGTGAAATGCGGTTGGATCATACATTCATACATGCATATAAATATAAAGCATAATTAAATAAATAAGTAAAATGGATTGCTATGGGCCTATATTACATCCTAATATTATTCTAGTAAAGCTATACCAGAAAACAATATCAGGTGGGCCTCCATCTTCTTCCTTCTGGGCTTGCATCTCCACTTGGGCTTCTTCTTTTTACAAATTTTATAATAATTGAATACAATAAAATTACATTAAAAAGAAAACGACACACAGGCCGTATTTACCCAAAAAGAAAATACAACCTATCTTGAACAAGGCCCAATAGCATCCAACCTTACAAAATATTTAATCACCCATATGCATCCAATACATATAATTCATAACCATGTTATAATGCATGATTTAAGCCCATTTCAATTATGTCCAAGCCATTATATAGAAATCGCCAATTTTGGCCCACCATGGTTCTAACCCTTAACGGGCATTGGGCCTCCAGCCCAGGCAGTCCAACTGCTCCCACAGGAATTGGGAAACCATGGGTCTAATTTAGCCGTCCAAGTAATTGTGCCAAAATTACCCGAACCAATTTCAATTAACCATATTAATTTCCAAAATTAATATCACATGAATAAAATAAAATTTCATTCAAGAAACCACATGCATTTAAATTATATAAATTTAAACACATGAATTTTAAAACCAATTAAAATTTGAAAATGGGCCCCGGGCCCAAAAACCTGTCAAATCCAAAACAACTGGGCCCGGCCCGCTGCGGCTAGGGTAACCAAGTTGCCCTAGCAGTAGCAGCGGTGCAGCCGCCTAGCGGCTACCCGCTGCTGCCGTACTGCAGCCACTGCCCAGCAGTAGCCAACTGGCAGCCCCGCACCCTCGGGAAAAGCCAGATTTTTTTTTTAAAACAGAAAAAAAATAAAACATCCATCAACACGAAATCAACCAAGAATTGCAAAAACATACAATTAAATTAAACAAACACAAACCAATATGCATATTCAATTTCAACTGTATGAAAATCAAATGGGAAAAATCTTAAACCCAAAACAAGAACCCCAATGAAAAAACTCCAATTTTAAAACATGGGATTCAACCAATTTTAACAATTTCCACAGATCAAAGGCCTGCTCTGATACCACTGTTGGGATTTTTCACCGGAAATCACCCGATAAATGAGGAATAACGCGATGATTTCCTCAAATCCGTGCCTAGGAACAATTGAAATGGAAATTGTAAAACAACAAAAAATATAATAGAAAGAGATAATTCTCTTACCCAGAATATCTCTTTCAGAGATGGATGAAGACTGCAGGAATCAATGCAGAGTCCCTCCTCGTTCGCGTACACGAAAGCCTAACGAACACGACCCGTGCTAGCGTAGGAAAAAAGAACTATGGAGAGGAAAGGCTTGAGAATTAGGCTAGGTTGTGTTCTCATCTTTTTGGCCGAATTCCCCTAGGTTAAAAACCTAGGTTGGCTGAATTCCCTCAGGGAATTAAGGCACAGCTTGGCTCATTCATTTTGTGTGGGCTTCCTCCTTTTAATTTAGGCCCAATCTTATTTTGATTAATTTGGTTTAAATTAATTTCAAGCCCAACTTTAATATACCCATATATTTAATATATTACTCCAAGTAATATATTATTTGCATTTAAATTAAAGTTAGTTTGACCAATTAATTTAATCCATCAAATTAAAATTAGATCTTCAAAAAATAAAATCATATGTAAACCTATACATATGAATATTTCCACCCAGGAAATAATTTCATAATTAATCTAATTAATTATGAAGAGCCAATTGAATATATTAATTTTATTATTAGGATCAATCCAATTGATCTTTATAATATAATTAATATATATATACCTCTCTCTCCAGAGTGTATACTCCAAGCATACATGTGATTCCTTAAGTCGGTGTTCAGTCGTTCAATGTGTACAATCCCGTGGGCCCATCTTTATGTTGGCAGCGGGCCTTTGGCTCACAAACTACAGTTGGGCTCTAGCAAGCCACTGCAGCCCCCAATTAAGATGGAGATGGCAGTCTAACTGTTATCATAACCCTACAGTTTAAACTTGTACATCCCATGTCATTGATATCGGTGTTCAACACAGAGGCATGGATTGATCACCCTCTTTTGTATCGGACATTAACTTGATCCTGAATGCACTGAAGCTCACAAGCAGGTTCCCACTTGTTTGGGTGTGGCCACACTCTTATCAGTCACATTCATCAAGAGGCCGGTGATATCTTCCCAGTGGACTACTGGGTGACAAATTCCTTCTGCATATCCATAGCATTACCATGCTAAGTGACATACCCGAAAGTACCCATACTTGGCACCCTATTACAGGCCCTTTAGGCGTACCCCTAAGTATGTGACCTCACATGTAACACCATCATATGGTCAGGTCAAAGGATCCATACAAGTACTACACAAGAATCACTTGTGATACTATACCATGTGGATTCCTCGTTAAGTGGATCTATCCAGTACCATGCCCCTTATTCATGTACCTATTAACTTGGTTGACATTCCATGTCCAATGACCGGTAAGACACCGCCATACAACTAGGCTAATGGTACAGACTATGGATCTATTTATGGTCATATCGTTTACCCTATCCATGGTCTTACTGCCAAGTGCATGACACTGGTCATCATGGATATGGATATGTCCATTGGATACTTCATTTAATATATATTGCACAAGATAAATAGAATAAATAAATTAATGCCTTTATTAATAACACAAATAAGTATAATACACAAATCCAATTAATGTATGATACAAATACAAGGACCAATGCCTCGGGACTAGGGCATATACAACAGTCAATTTTTGCACTCACCATATGATAGTAGGTCATCGCACAGACGGATGCACTAGTCTGATAAGAGCCATTCACCGGCTAATTGCTGAGGGGAAAATTGTAGAACCTTCTTTGAAGCCTAATGTACAAAAGAAGCCCTTGCCTAGCTTTGGAGACCAGGTCAATCTGGTTCAGTCAGGAATGCCGGCCAACTATGTGTTCGCTCAGATTATCAAAGCTAATCCAAGTGTTCAAGTGGTTATAGCCAAAGAGGAAGAAGAAAAGGTAGAAGAAGTTGAAGAACAGACATCTGTAGTAGAGAATGGGTAGGGTCCAATCTATCTGGCCGATATTGAATTAGATGATGATAATGAAGACTTTGAGTTTGAAGAACCAAAGCTCATATACCCGGTTGAGACGAGAACAGGAACAACAATCACAAAGGATGGTCCTATTATGCACATTACTAGGAGTGGTAGGGTCTATCAACCTACTAATACAGTACCTCAAGTGCCACTTAGAAAAAGTAGTCTAGTTGTAGGGGCAGACATTGCCGTTCATATGCCAAGAGTTAAAGAAGATGATGTTGTGGTTGAGCAGTTGAAGAGAATGCCGGCCTCAACTAGTATTTGGTATCTCCTCATGGAATCTACGAAGCACAGTGAGGCAGTGGTGAAACAACTGATGGAGATGGATGCTAATCCTACTATGTCCCCTGATGAAGTATGTGCCATGATAGGGAGAGTTGATTTAAAAGCTAACCAGGCCCTAGAAATCAGCTTCGGAGTGTCTGACTTGCCACCGGAGGGCAGAAACCACAACCGGGCTCCATACTTAAAAGTTGAAATCATGGACAGAGTGATGCCTTATGTGATGGTCAATGATGGCTCAGTTTTGAACTTCTAGCCTTCTAAAATCCTGCCATACCTGGAGATTAGCATAGAAGCACTCTGTCAATCTAGCACAATGATTAGAGCTTATACGATAGTAAGAGGACTGTGATCAGAACATTTGAAGCCGATGTAGGGGAGATCAAGTCGAAGGTACTGTTCATAGTCATTGACATCCCTGTCACCTTCTCTCTGCTTCTCAGAAGGCTGTGGTTCCATGCTTTAGGAGGGGTGCCTTCAACCCTGCACTAGAAGGTGAAGTTCCTAATCGGAGGAAAGGTTGTAACAGTTGAAGCTGATGAGCCATCTGTGGTAGCTGCTTTGAACGGTATAAAGCAGCTGATGACTGGATTCCTGGTAGCAGTGGTTTCAAATGAGAATAGGAATGAGCCAAAGTTTCCATAGTGGATCCATAAATACTTCGCCAAGTAGAAGTTTGAGCCTGGTAAAGGATTATGGCCGAGGCAGCAAGGCATTCCCAAGTTCAATATTAAGGCTGGCAAGCATCGTCAGCAAGGGCTCGATTACCATGAAGAAGGGAATAAGCCGAACAAAAAGTATGTAAATCTGGTTGACACTTTCATACATGCAACCAAAGAAGTGTACATGGGAATCCCCGAGCCAATTACAGTTGAAGGAGGCCAGCTCCCGGGATTTGAGATCTTGTCCGACGTTATTGACTTCAGTAAATATAGGGTCGAGCTAGTTGTGAATATGCTGCACATTGGGATTGAGGACAAGGGGAAGAAGATTCTAAGAAATCAAGAAGATACAGTCGACCAAGTCAGAGTGGAATTCAGAAACAAAGGTGAATCAGCTGAGGAAGTCGACTTAGAAAATAGGGAATTCGAAGCAGCCATTGAAGCCCTCACTAAGGCACTATCAGTTCTAATGAAGTCAATAGGGGTTCTAGGAAGAAGGAGGCGCCTATGGTGAAGACTCAAGAGCAGTTGATGAGTGAAGTTGTGAAAGAGCTGGCCAAGTTGATGATGGCAGGAAAGGTGAAGGCAATCGAAGAAGAGATGTCCGCTGACCAGAAAGAAGCCTTTGAGGGTGATCTGGGATACCTATTTGAAGAGGTTGATGATGCTATGATAAAAGAAGACCCTCTGCATGTGGAGGATGACAATTATTTCAATGTATCTATTTCTTATATTTATGATATGAACAATTCAGCTTATGAGCCACTCAATGCAATGAAATCCAATTTTGCTTACTTGTGTGATGTTTTTCCGGATGGAACTGTGCATACAGACAAATATTCACTTAGTGTCTTTAGCATATATGATGCATCTGTTGGTGTGCCCTAGTTCTTAGGGCATTGGATTCTTGTATTTTGTATTATACATTAAGACTCATTATATGAATACATTATTTGTGTCACATTAATAAAGGGAATTTAATCTATTTCATTTATATCTTGTGCTATAATATGAGTAGAGTATCCATTGATTGATAATCATAAAACCTATCCCAGGTCTGTTCTAATCATGGGAACAAATAGAACCACAGACTTGTATATTCGATGACTGTATGGCAGTTCTTAACTAGCCATAGTACTTGTATAGTCAGTCATGAATATAGGTACATGTCCTTGACATGGGACTGGATCAATCCGCATAACAAAGCCATATGGTTGTCGAATCATAGGTCTTTCTTAAGTAAGTCTCTTTTGTCCTCAGACCAGATTTCATTATAATATCAATATGGAATCCGGTTCAATTTGACATACGCCTAACAAGTCTGTAAAAGGATGCTAAATACGGGTATGATTGGTTAGACTGGTGAACATGTTGATATTATGATGAAGTGATGGAATTGCCACTTGGGTAACAACGAGATCATATCATTGGTCACTTGATGAGCAGGACTGATAAGTGTATGGCCATACCCAAGTAAGTCGGTTCTTATTTGATTAATCAGTCAACTCAAGATCAAGAAATATAATAAACAACAGAAGAGGATAACGAACACCATGCCTCTTGTTTATTCATATCGATATCGTTAGGCAAAGGACACTATAAGATTCCTACCAGGTAAGTGTCTTTGAAAGACTGCTGCATCTCTGTCTTAATTGGGGGCCGTAATGGTTTGTGTGAGCGGATGACCTTTTTAACGAAACGAAAACGGGACACGGTGAAGCGAGCCGGGGAAAGAGATTTTGATTTAGCGAGGTTTGAGGAAAGCAAGTTTTTATTGATCTTGAGATTGGGAAAACTGTTAAGTTGATTTAATTCGGAAATCCATTTATAGAAAATATTTTCCCGTTTTATAACTTAAAGACCTCGAAACCTTAATTTCGATATCAGTGATAGAGTCACCACCCGGATCAACTCATCCGGGAAATTCCGGTATAGCTCCCTATCGAGCGCAGACTACTGTACCTAATCTAGAGATTCAGGGTTCGGGCAACTTACCTACTTAACCTCAAGCTTGTATTCATTTATTATTTATAAAGCCATATTTATTCAATTTATTATCTTTCTCAAACCCAGTTTGTTTACTTTATTAACCCGATGCTAAGGCGAAAATGCATAAAATAGATAACAGGAAATTAAACCATCCACACAAATATACAAAAGAATAATAGAGGCCGATTATACAACCAAATTGAATAAAATATAAAAACTCTCGTCCTCACTTTTACAAACACCAAGTACACGAGGATTTAAAAATACAATCGCCTAATTACACGAATTAATATATTAAATACAACAAAAATAAAAATAAATGCTGCAAAACAGATTAGTTAGCACAATTTATATTATAAACACAAATAGAACTCAAATCAGGACAGAATGGGGATTTTAGGATAAAGGAGCATGCATTTAGGGTGTAACCGGGTCGACCGGACTGGACGGACCTGTTAGACCTAGAAAATGGTTTAGAAACACCCTGTGGATTTTTGTGCTGTAAAATCAATTTTTATAAACCATTTGGCTCGGTTACATGCATATTTCCATTTTTGTGGGTCGGTTATCCCAGAACTCGGGGTCCCGTTCGTGCGGGTTCCTAAATGCACATTTCATCTAGGGTCCAAAATACAATAAACACACCAAAAACATTTGTGAAAATATAATTTTACTTGTTTTCAATATTTTCTGGGGATTTTATAGAGTTCGGGGGTCCGCAGATGCTGAACTATGGATCCGATTCGGATAAAACCACCCCGAAACTTAAGAGATAAAACCCCGAATAAACTGAAAACCCCGATATCCGTATGTACAAAAATTTAAAAACCAAAATTTTATGGCATACAGATAGATTTGGGCTGAAAATGATCGCAGCAGAATGCATAAAATGGAAATCAGACTGTTTTCGGCCGATTGGGACAAACCGGAAGTCTGTCCCTGAAGAACAGAGCCATACAACTCTAATATTAGAGCCGGCTAGCTTTGTTCTTTATGGAGAGAGCCGGCCAGCTCTGTTCATGAAGAACAGAGCTGTACGGCTCTATTCGGGCAATCCGGTTCCGAAATTTGCAAAAACAAAGAAAACACACAGAAAAGACAATGCAAACAGGTTTAAGGCCTCTCAAAGTTTACCTTGGTGTGTTTGAATGCTTTAAACATCCAAAGAACTTATTGAAATCTTAGAATTCTTCCTGGGAACTCAATCGGCCGAAAACTATAACAATCCAAAACAATCCGAAACGAATCTAAAGTGATCCCCAATCAATGTGCAAAGATTAAGTAACTTGCCACCAGTGTTTAGGAATTGATTTTAGGTCTTAGTCCTTGTGTTTTTTGGTTCAACACTTTTCTCTCTTTCTCTGCTTCTTTTTTTTCTTCTCCGTTTCTTTCCCCGTGTGGTGGAGTGGACCGTTGAAGTTGAGTTGTAAGCACGTATTTATTCCTTGATCGATAATTTTGGAAACAAAAATTTTTGCCCCTTTGATTAAGAATAAATACGGCTAATTTGTTTTGCCCCTAGAACATGTAAAAGGCAAGAAATACGCTTCTTGGGGTTAAGTTGGCATGAACAAAAATTCTGGTAATTGGGGAAGTCTTCATACCTGAGATTTGGAGTCGTAGAGTTCTAATTTATGCGCTATGACTCTAAGGTGCCCCTGGACTAAATAATTTCCGCTTTCGGAGGGATCCCATCTCGAGACGACCTAATGGTGATGATGAGCGTCTCAACAGATTTGTATGCAAGAGCACGTATTTATTCCTTGATCGATAATTTTGGAAACAAAAATTTTTGCCCCTTTGATCAAGAATAAATACGGCTGATTTGGTTTGAAGCGTGTATGCATGAATGCGTGCATGATTCATGTGTATGAATGTATGTGACATGATGATTAGGCTACCATGCTTGGTATCTGCACGAGGCTGGGGAAGGGACTTATGACTTTCGGTGACTTTCTGTGGGGACTATCTCAATCGGATGACCTTGCTGGGGATTTTAACTCAGTGGGGATCGTCTTAGCTGTAGACTCTACTGGGGAGTCCTGACCCATTTAACTTTACTGGGGATCTACTAGAAATTCTAACTCGATGGGAATCATCTTAGCTAGGGACTCTATTGGGGATTTTGCTGAAGACTCTGGGGAACCTTGGCCCATCTAATTTTTATGACAAATTGTCTGTGCTGGGGATTCCGTTTACCCTGAATTCTATTCGTTTCGTCTGTCGATTGAGACTGATGGACACTTCCTCCCAGATATGGATGTGCTTCCAGGCTAATCATACTAGGGACGGTATACAGTGATAATAATTCCATCAGAGCTATCACGGGTTTGAATGCAATGGCTTACTGATAGATGTTTATGTGTAATGGCATGATGTATGTGATACGAACGTCTAAGCAGAATATCAAACATGCATAATATCATAAGCACGTATTTATTCCTTGATCGACAATTTTGGAAACAAACATTTTTGCCCCTTCGATCAAGAATAAATACGGCTAATTTGTTTTGGCCCTAGAACTTGTAAAAGGCAAGAAATACCCTTCTTGGGGTTAAGTTGGCGTGAACAAAAATTCTGGTGATTGGGGAAGTCTTCATACCTGAGATTTGGAGTCGTAGAGTTCTGATATGCACGCTATGACTCTGAGGTGCCCCTGGACTAAATCATTTCTGCTTTGCGAGGGATCCCATCTCAAGACAACCTAATGGTGATGATGAGCATCTCAACAAATTTGTATGCAAGAGCACGTATTTATTCCTTTTTGATCAAGAATAAATACGGCTGATTTGGTTTGATGCGTGTATGCATGAATGCGTGCATGATTCATGTGTATGCATGCATGTGACATGATGATTAGGCTACCATGCTTGGTATCTGCATGAGGTTGGGGAAGGGACTTATGACCTTTGGTGACTTTCTGGGGGGACTATCTCAATCGTATGACCTTGCTGGGGATTTTAACTCAGTGGGGATCGTCGTAGCTGTAGACTCTACTGGGGAGTCCTGACCCGTTTAACTTTACTGGGGATCTACTAGAGATTCTAACTCGGTGGGAATCATCTTAGCTAGGGACTCCGTCTGGGATTTTACTGGAGACTTTGGGGAACCTTGGCCCATCTAATTTTTGTGAGAAATTGTCTATGCTGGGGATTCTGTTTACCCTGAATTCTATTTGTTTCGTCTACTCGATTGAGACTGATGGACACTTCCTCCCAGATATGGATCCTCCAAAAGTTTGAACCCATATGCATGTTTTCAATTCACCCCAAATTCCAATTCACGTGTACTTCTCCAAGATGAACACAGCTTTTAATCCTTCAAAGTACGGCCCCATAAAATGAAAGAAGCACCGGTAAGTAGTCACTTCTGTTGTAGTGAAGATTGAGTTCTTGAAATGGTTGGTAAATGCAACTTTCTTCTCGATATTAGTGCAGCAGGCTTTGCAAGTCCTCCCGTTCATGTTTGTTGAAGGGTTTGTAAAACCTAGTTACCCCAACACTATTGGTGAAGTTCATGGGTCCATAACCAAACTATCCTCCAGTCTTGGAGTTCATAGGCAAATAGAGGAAATCATAAGCAAACTGTTCTTTAGACTTGCCCTTGTTTTCCTCCAGGCAATCTTTGTCCTGAATTTGCAGCATTGCTCCAATATTGTTGGTGAAGTCCACTGATGCACTACCAGGATTGAAGAGAATTGGTGTGAGATAAAAGACTATTCTCAATCTGGTACAAGTTGATGATAAACGAAGACTGATTGATACAGTGCCATAACCATTTACTCCGTCGTCTTTCTGGTGATAAGATGATGCGGCAAAATGTATTATAGGACAGCATTGGGGTTCAATTTCTTGTTAGAATCTATTGATGGTAGAGAATAAGGTTTCATAGAATCAATTCCAAAGAGAAGAAGAAATGGGCAATTCATCAAACAAGTGTTCGTGCCCTATATGAAAACGGAAGAGAAAAGGTGTTGAAGGTATGGATGAAGATCGAGATGGGGAGCGTTTTGGGTTTGAAAATATAGGAGCCCAAGTCTTTCACAGGTTGTTTGAAAATGATAAAGCCCAAATTTTTCACAAAAAGGGGGCGAAAGATCCAGTGGCGATGGAAATTGAGATGGTGAAACATTCATGTGTTAACTGTAGCTGCCATATGAGAGAGAGAGATTCTTTCATCTGCACTGATCTTTTTTTTTTATTTTTTTTGAAGGAATTAAATCCAAGCCACAACCACCTCTTGGTTTTCCTGCTGCATTCAAATTCGTGCATGCCATGTGTGTTTAATATGCCTTTTTTGGATGAACAATGCATGCGTAATGTCATGTGCACACGAATGTCATGCAAACAAGATTAAACATGCACTACAACCATGGAATGCTTTAGAGTTTTACAACAAGGTGGATGGTGAAGGTCTTTTGAATTTCTTAGTGGTTGGTGCTTTGGATAATTTTGGGTTTTTATCTTCGGGTTTTTGGTATAGGGTACTTTCTGGGGTATGGAATTAGGCTTGCAGCTTCATTTTGGGGGTCGACTCTGAATTTTAGCAGTAGCCTTGGGTTTGGAATAATTTAGGTATTATGTGGGTTGCTCAAGTTGACACTTTAGGGTAGGGTCAAAAGCATTTTGGATTGTGATTTGTAAGGACCACTGATATGGGTCGGTAAATGGCTCGGTAGAAGTAATGCCATCACATTATTTATTTCTCTTTCAAGCTCACTTTTCAAGAGAGGGTTCAATCAGAGATAGATTCACTTTTTGGTTCCCCACAATATTCAAAATGATGTCATGCATTTTGATATTATGTTTGTTGGACATGTCATTTCAGATGGTCAAATGCATGTATAATGCCATGTACAAGTAATCACCACATAAGTAAGACGAAAATAAATCTCATTGCATTCATGATGAATTCAATACATCCCACAAGCAAAATAAGTCCTTTGTGAGAAGGAAATCTCCAAGAGGCATTGATCTCAAAGAATCCGATTACTTTTCGATTGGTCGCCATTTCAGCTTCAGCATCCTCGACCCACTCTTATCAAACCAGACCCTGAAGTTCTTCATCATATTCCTCTCCTCGAGAGACTTGAGGAATTTCCTTGGTGGGCTCCCTGATTGCCCCTGGTCGATTATCAGACACAAGTGGGACTCTTAATTTTCCTTCATCGACTAACTTCTGGATCTTATCTCGTAAAGCAAAACAGTCATTGGTCCGATGGCCCAGCATCACATGATAGCTGCAGAAATTGTTCTTTTATGCTTTTTCCGGCTGTACAAATGGCCTGATACTCTGCAGCAGACGCTCCTTTCTACATCTGAGGAATAGCTTGCTTAATGAGTCAGCCCATGGAGAAATGCCTTTTCCGCTACCCCCGGTAGGTAGGTTTCTAGTATGCCATGGAATGGAGTCGGTACCGACATTAGTTTTAAGGGGCCTCTTCAGTTGTATTTCATTAGTCAGCCCTAGCAAACCCAAATCTTGGTGAGAAGGCTTTCCAAGGTGTCGAGGACAAGTGTTAGCAATCTGGGCATTCTGTTTCTCACTAGCATCAGTATTGGAGTTTGAGAACACTGAATTTTTCATTTTCCTATCGAGTTCTACCACTCGTGCTTCCAATTCGGTGTACTTTATTGTTAGTCTTTCTACTCTGTCAAGATCAGCTCCCAGCACTTCTCTTAGCACTGCTGCCACTTCCTTCCTGACTGCCTTTTGAAACCGTGATGAGGCGATATGATCCTCCATGACATTCGTTATGGTGTTGAAGTTCATTGGGTTGGCCATTCTCAAGATCTTTTCCTCTTTCCCCTCTGATAAGAACACTTATTAGCATTGACGGGTGCATGCACATGAAGAATACCAAATCACAGATGATACAAGCATGAATGCATGATGGGATATGTATATGTATGAATGATGAGTTGCATATGTAATGTCACGAGGGAAATGATTATGAGGATGACCTATATTTACCTTTTTTTTTCTTCTGTTTTTTTTTTTTTTTTTTTTTTGACATTCCAAGAACACCCAATGCCATGTAAGAAATAATGCAAATAGATCATGTGTGGACCGCCACACGGACAGGGATTCGGCGCTTTCGGAGCACCTAGTGAACTTTGTGAAATGGTCGCATATGTGCCAACACGCCGACAAAGTTTCGACACTCTGTAGGTCTATGAGATAAAGTGAAATGGTCACGTGGGGGCCGGCCCATGGATAGAGTTCTGATGCTTTTAAGGCATGTGATATGAGATGGTGTTCACAGACAAGTCACATGTAGGTAAGGACACAGACTGAGGTTCGGGGCTCATGGAACACCTTTCATGATTCGATAATGTTATGAAATGCCCCTATGTGCATAATAATCTAGTACTCGTGGAGCACCTCAAATGATACAATAATGTCATGTAACAATACGAAATGGATCGCGACACACCAACAGAACTTCGGCATCCCCATGACACCTATGATAAATGACGTGAAGCCATGCAATGATGTCGTGTGACCTGCTAGACGAAAATAGACCTAAGACCATTGTAGTCTCCTAATGAATGAATGGGCTAGTGAAATGGCTGAGTGTATTCCGGTACATAGGCAGAACACGAGTAGTTTTAGGACTCCCGATATGTTACAAAATGAAATGACCGTGACGTGTATCCTCAGAACATCCTTAATTTAAATGATATGAAACGATGTGAATGCTTATGTCACACAAAAATGCAAGTGGCTACACAAAAATTTGATTAGGATGCATGACATATGTGTGTAGACTACAGCCGTGCAGCTGTAATCATCAGATTTCTTTTTTTATCCAAATCAGCATTTAATTCGTTTCTTTAAGCAAAATAGGCAATTTTGGCCACTACAGCCGCGCGGCGCAACGAGTAGTGATGGACATGCAGCGAATCAGTCGGTGTAAGCCAGTGGAGTTTACTATGTCTTTCACTCCTTGGGGGAGATGCCTATACCACTTCAGGGCCTCCGTAATGGATCCACTACCATAATGGCCGAATCTCGACTGCAAAATCAATAATCAGGGAGTTTATGAGCTTTTTAGAATGCATACATATCATAAAAATAGAAGAAACATCATTCGAATCGCAAAAAACCGACCCACCTTGAATTTACAGGTTACAGCCGCACGGCTGTAACCCCCCATGATCACAGCCGCGCGGCTGTGATCATACATGGGGCGCCCGTAGCTGTAAATTTTTGGTCCATTTGGTTTTTTTTCATTTCTTTGGTTAAATCTGGTCGTAACTCAAACCAAATCAACAACTAATCATCCTAGGGGCATAATCTATTTAAATTATGCATCAATTTCACATATTTTCTCTAATTTTGGGGAAATTTGAAACTTGGAAAAAGTGGAGAAATTTGAGAAAACTAACCGGATTCGTGTAAGCATGGTTCGAAATTTGGAGTAAGATGGGCACTGGGTCGTCGATCTTCACTCCATAATACTCATCCTCCTCTTTTAATCCATAAATGTATTCCATGGGTTCAAAGGGTAAAGTAAAGTTTCCCTCCGGAATGGAAAACCGAGTTTGAAATATGGGTTGAGCAGTAGGGACTGGCCGGAGGACTCTACGCATCTTCCGCCTCATGTTTCCGGTTTGGGAGCAAGAAAATCACCAAAAGAGAGAGTTTTTTCATCTAAAAATTGAATGAATGAAAGCTGCCTTAGTTTTGTGGCTTTTAAGCCACTCGCTCACCTACCACTACAGCCGAGCGGCTGTAGCTTTTCTCCCTTAAAAATTTTTATTCTTTTTCTTTTCCAAAACTTGTTTTATGTTTATTTGACCCCAAGAAAGGTAATTTTCATGTTTTACAGGAATCAAAGAACAAGATATTAGGCCCATATTCGTTCTTGATCGAAGGGGCAAAAATTTTTGTTTCCAAAATTATCGATCAAGGAACGAATACGCGCACGAAACGACTTCAAAACGTCAAGTGTTGACTAAACTTCTTAAACCACCAAAGCATCATCCTTCAGCCTACATGAGCTCCACGGGAAACATAATTATCCTTTCCTTCAGTGACACAGGCTCCACCAAAAGTGAAATGACCAAAATGCCCTTCAGTTAATAACCACACTACCGGATGGCTAAAACAGCTTTCCTTTAGCGACACGAGCTATGTGGAAGACCAAATCCCCAAAATATTTCTTACCCTAATGACATAGGCTCCATTAGGGGTGAAATGATTGTAATTCCCTTTTGTCGGCCACCAAGCTGCCAAATGGCCAAAATCCCCTTTTTCCACAAAAAGGGGACACCAAATCACTGAAACACATTTCTTTTCTGACATAGGCACCACGAAAGGCCTAACGACCAAAGTACCCTTACTTCAAGGAGTGTCAACTTCCCAAGTTGTAAAATTACAAAAATACCCTTCCCTTTCGTAAGCACCGAATGGCAAGGAGAATTCGATCTGGGCAAGTCCTCTGCTTCGCAATGGAGTCGAAGCATGTCCCTGGAAAATCAAACAAGATCTGGGCAAAGTCCTCTGCTTCATAGTGGAGTCTAAGCATGACCCTAGATAACATCAAATCAATTCATGCAAAGTCTTATGCTTCGCATCGAAATCGAAGTCAGACCCTGAAGATTCAAACCAATTTAGGCAAGACCACTGTCTCAAAAAGCAACCATGACAAGTCCCTACAAACATCAAAATGAGTCAACGCGAGGAGAAACCCCAGGTACGTTCTCTCTTCCTTCTCACCGTGCTCCCTATCGCGAGGCCAAACTCGAATCGGGCACAAGCACCAGTTCAAAGTCGACTTTGGCCACGTGAGGTGCAGCCTGTGGGCATGGGTTTTTTCCCGACCTTGGTGATGAAAGCTACTGTTACCCTTTTCACGAAAAAACATGATGCGGATTTGGACCGACTGGGATAATGTTGGAAATGTCCCGGATAGCCCGAGGGTGTGTGGCAAGTCCTAATACGGAACCCCAAAGAATTCGAGTGAGTATTTAAGAGAACCGAGGAAAAGAATGAAAAATAACTGAAAATGGCCTTATCTGGACATTACAACCACGTGGCTGTAGTCTACAGTGGCGTGGCTGTAATCATCAGATTTCCTTTTTTTGTCCAAATCAGCATTTAATTTGGTTTTTTAAGCAAAATAGGCAATTCTAGCCGCTACAGCTGCTCGGATATAGCCCTACAGCCGTGCGGCTGTGAGCATTAGTTTTCCTTTTCTTGCTAAAATTAGCAATTAATTCTGATTTAATGCCAAAAAGGGAGATATATAAACATCATAATCAGGGATTAGGGTTAAAGAAGATAGAAAACAAAAAATAAACAACAAGAAAAAGGATTTTGGAGAGAAAATAACACTTCACTTAGAGATTCTCTAGGTTCTTAAAGCAATTGGGAAAAAGAAAAGAGTTTGACCTAAATAATAATCTCAATAGAACACATAAAAACAATTATAGGGTTTTGTGATATCATAATCAATCCTTCAATCTTCTTCAGGGTTCCGTTCGGGCTTCGGAAATCGCATGCTATTCGGGTTGTTCGTGACTGCAAGACGTTCTTGGCATCCGAATTCATTTTTTGTGGTCCAAATACTAGAATACAGATAAGGTAATCTTCTGGGAGACCTTAGAAATCCGTTTTGTTTCTTTTGGTTGTGGTTTGATTGCGTGTTTTGAATTTTTTACGATTTTTGGGAGTTTTTCCAGTTACAGCTGCCCCACTTATGATCACAGCCAGCCGCTGTAACCTACAGCCACGCGGCTATGACCTATAGGGGTGCAACTGCATCAGAAGATTACAGCCACGCGGCTGTAACCTACAGTGGCAGAAGCTCCAATCGCCCCAAATCGATCGATAACGCTCCCATATTTCAATTAAATGCGTTTTTCATATTTGTTATCGGTCCAATTACATCCCTGCATACTTAGATTCCCTGTTCTTTGATTTTTGATGGATGGATGTGGTATAAAATTTGGTGATTTTGGACGATTAGGGATTTCCAGATTCGATTTGATCCGTTTCGGGTCTTTTCTGTTGATTTTGATGCTTTTCCAGAAATCCCAGATCGTCCAAAATCATCAAACTTTGCAAAACAACTTTCGAAAACACAAAGAAGCACACTGGAATCAATTTTAGAGCATTACAGCCACACGGCTGTAGCCTACAGTGGCGTGGCTGTAGTTGAGGTAGAATTACAGTTTTGCCCTTTTGGGCCCCAAACTTGTAATTTTGCATCATTTTCTTATTAAAAAAATGAATTTTGGGGTTTTTGCATACTTTTGGACCCTAGATGGATGTTTGATTTAGGCCCACACACGAACGGGACCCCCGGGTCCCTGGATATCCGGCCCGCTGAAGTTGGAAAAATACATGTAAATGAGCCAAACCGCTTTTAAAATTGGTTTTTCATCCATAAAACCTACAGGGCATTTAAAAAACCGTTTTCCAAGTCTAACCGGGCCGACCAACCGGGTCGACCTGGTTACCCCCAAATGCATGTTCCCCACTCCTAAAAATCCCCATTCTGTCCTTTTTGAGTCTTTTGTATGCCTTGATTATTTGTGCTAACCCTATTTGGATGCAGCTCTTATTTTTAGTTTTCTTTTTACTTCTGATATATTTAATAGATTACCCCGTGTATCTAGGCTATTGTACTTCTTAGATTATCGTGTATAATAGGCGGTTGTAAAAGGTGAGGATGAGAGTTTTCTTTCTCTTGGGTTGTATAATTTAGCCTCTAATTTACTTTTCCGCACTTTTATTTTCTCTGCACTTTATTTTAGTATTTATACTTATGTCATTTGCATGAGCATTGGTTAATGATTAAAGGAAGATAAAATGGATAGATTTAAGTGAATGAAAAGCCATATTATGAAATAATAATTAAAAATAAGTAAGGATTAGTAGATACGTTGCCCGAATCTCGAATCTATGGATTAGGTACTGCGTCTACACCTGGTAGGGAGCTGTACTGGAATTTCCCGGATGAGCTGATCCGGGTGGCGACTCTGTATCTAATCTCGAAATTTGTGTTTCGAGATCTTTAAGTTAAAATAGGGATTTTCTAAAAGCCTGTTTTCTAAAATTCGTGTCTAAAATTAAGTTTTCTACAAAAAGACTTTTCCAATAACATGAAAGGGTTTTTCTAAGAAAGATTAAAACCCGTTTTCAAAACCAAAACATCCACATCTTAAAAAGAAAATCCCCAGTTCTCGCTTCACCGTGCGTTTCGAAAAAGGTCGTCTGCTCACAGTGGCGACTCTACTGGGGATTAACGGTTTCTTCAAAAAAAGTTTCACAAAAACTTAAGGAACTTAGGCAACAATTGAAGTATATCCTCACTTATAGTTGATTCTTAAATAGTAACTTAATATTTCATTCGCATTGCATAAAGCATGACATTTTCTCTTCTTAAATCCCTCTAACACTCATTTAAGCCCGGTTTATTTTCCAAAGGTGACCTACCTCTTCTGCTCGGATTGGAAGCACCTGAGGGGGTAAACCACTCATAGCCTTGTGCGAACCCTTTCGTTTGAACCCTTGAGTGGGGAGAAGTGAGGAGTATATTTTCGCTATGGGAACCTGTACGACCCTTGGCTTGACTCATACCTTCATGTAGGATTACCAAAACATATATTTGAAAATGGACATTAAGGGTACGCCTTTGGTATCCCCCGTTGGTGCCACAGAGACCCAATACCTAGGAAGAATGCGAGACCAACCGAATGGAGGAATAAGGTTGGAAGGGTGAGCATATTTTTGTGTGTGTGCTAATGTTTGCTCTATGGTTGTTTTATTTTCAACCTTTTCATATGACATAAACACGCATCATCCGTATGCCATATTCTAATCACTTTCTTTATGCAGCCATTTTAGAGCATCCTCATACGTGTGTGTTATGCTAACCATATTTTTCATGCAGCCATAATCTTTTTCCATATGCCATATTCATTTTGTGTGCTCATTGATTCATAAAGCATACACAACATCATCTTGTATGTCATGCATTCTAACCACATTTTTGTACGTCGTGTATGCTTTGTGAAGATAACAATATACAGGACGTAAATGTGCATGGCACACAAATAAAATGTTGTGGCTGCATGAAAATGTGGTTGGAATAAATGCCATGCTTATGTTGATGTCTTGAAAATGGCTGCATGAAAAACGTGGTCAGAATGGCACACAAACAAAGTTTCGACACTCGTGGAGCACCTTGGCTTCTTATGTTATGAGACAGATGTGTACGTGGCATATGGTTGGGATTTCGGTGCTCAGGGAGAACCTAAATGGCTTCATGTATAAGATGAAATTTTTTCAGTGCTCGTGGAGCACATAAATGATTTGAAGAATGAAGTGAATTTTTTTTCGGCGCTCGTGGAGCACCTCAGGCTTTCATGCGATGAAATGATATGAAATAACATGTTTAGCATGCAAGCCGGTTTTCGGCGCTTGGGGAGCACCCAGTGCTTATGTATGAATGAGATGTAGGGTTATGTATCAATGCGATTGAATGATGTCAGGCGTATAGAGATAAGAGTGAAGATGATTTTCCTTATTATACATTTTGGACGTTCCGCGGATGCTCCTATGCTATGTAAAAAGGCAATGCAAATAGACAGCGTGTGATCCCGCACACGGGCATAGGTTCGGTGCCTTTGGAGCACCTAGCAGATGTCATGAAATGGTCACGCATGGCCAGTACATAGATAGAGTTCTGATGCTTTTGGAGCATCCAATGGATGTTATGGAATGGTTATGTGTATGTCGTCACACAGACAGAGTTCTAATGCTTTTGATGCATCTGATGTGAAATGATGTTATCGATGAGTCACATGTAACTTGGGACACGGACAAAAATTCAGCATTCGTGAAACACCTTGCATGATTTGGTAGTGTCATGGAATGCACCTATATGTGTAGTAGTTGGGTACTCATGGAATACCCTGGATGATTTGATAATGTCGTGAGCAATCCGATGTAGATTGCGATACACAAACAAAATCTCGGTATTCCTATTACACCAATGATGAATGCATGAAGTGTAATTCAATGTTTGTATGTGAATGCCCACACAAACATATATCTAGGACCGTTGTGGTCTCCTAATGAATGTAATGGTATAGAGGAATGGCCAAGTGCAAGCCGGGGCATGGGCAAGACATAGGTGACTTTAGGACACTTGTTATGAAATGAAATGATCATGATGGACATCCTTGGAACATCCTTTATTATGTGGTGGGATGAAATGGTGAATATGTACATGCCACACAAAATGCAAGTGGCTGCAGGAAAATATGGTTAGGATGTATGACATACGAGATGACGTCATGTATGCAAAGAACAAATGTATATGTCACACAAATAAAACATCATGGCTATATAGAAACACGGTTAGCGCATATAACACACAGGGTGATGTCTTGTATGCTTCATGGAAATGTCAACACACAATGTGTGTATGGTACATGAATAAAATGTCATGGCTGTAGCAGAATGTGGTTAGTATCAATGTCATACAAATGTTGATGTCTTGGAAATGGTTGCATAAATGCGTGATTTAAATGTACTTGATGCTTTATGAAAACGATAACGAGTGTGAGTTATTTATTTCGGACACTCCAAGAATGCCCAATGCTATGTTAGAGACAATACAAGAATAGTCACGTGCGGACCTTCACACAAACGAAGATCAGTGCTTTTGGAGCACCTAAAGGATGTTATGAAATGACCACGTGTGTTCTGCCACACAGGTAACGGTTCGACACTTTGTATGTCGAGATGAGATGGCATGAAGTGGTCACGTGGAAGCATTTCCTCAGACAAAGCTTTGAAGCTTTTGGGATATCCAACATGAAGTGATGTTGTAAACAGGTCACGTGTATGTCGGGACACGGATAGAGGTTCAGCGTTTGTAGAACACCTTGCATGCACAAACAGGATTTGGCATCTCCCGGACACCTATGATGAATGAATGTGATGTCATGTGATGGCATCGTGTGAACTATCACACGGAAGCAAATCTAGGATCATTATGTTCTACTATTGAATGATATGATATTTTGTGAAATGGCCGAGTGCAATCCGGTGCACGGGCAGAAATCGAGAAGTTTTGGGGTACCCGACATGTCATGGAATGAAATGATTATGAAGGGCACACTTGAAACATCCCTTTATTAGGTGGGATGATATGACATGTATGCGTATGTTATATGAAAATGCAAATGGATGCATGAAAATGTAGTTAAGATGCATGACACGCAGACTGATGTCACGTATGCTTCGTGAAAATGTCACATGCGAGATGTAAATGGAACACACATGGCTACACAAAAATGTGATTAGTGTGTTCGAAAATGGCTGTATAAAGATGTGGCTAGTGTCAATGTCATACAAGTGTCGATGTCTTGGAAATGATTATATAAAGACATGATCAAAATGACATATAGATGATTGTGTGCATTTGATGCTTCATGAGAAAAAATGATAATGGGCGTGAATTCTTTATTCCAGACATCCCAAGAATGCCTAATGCTACGTAAAAGACAATGCAAGAATTATCGTGTGTGAACCACCACACAGACGGAGGTTCGATGCCTTTGGGGCACCTGATGGATGTTATGAATTGGCCGTACAGGTGCTGACGCACGGATAGGGGTTCAACACTTTGTAGGTTGACATGCAATGGTATAAAATGGTCACAAGGAAGCCGTTCCTCGGACAAAGCTATAATGCTTTTGGGGCATGCGATATGAAATGATATTGAAAACAAGCCGTGCGTATACAGGGACACGGACAAAAGTTTGGCATTCGTGGAACACCTTGCATGAACTGATAATGTCATGATATGTTCCTATGTGCATAATAATTCAGTACCAGTGAAGCACCTCGAATGAGTTATTAATGTCTTGAAGCAAATCCGATGTGGATTGTGACTCACAAGAAAGGTTTCGGCATTACCATAATGCCGACAACGAATGGACATGAAATAGAGATGATGTGACGTTATGTTGTCGTGGGACTTGCCACACAACCAGACCTAAAATCTTTGTAATTTGTTAGTGAATGATTTGATGTGGTGGAATGGCCGAGTGCGAACCAATGCACAGGGGGGCTATAGGTATTTTTAGGTACCCAATATGGTATGAAATGAGATGATCGTGATAGGCATTCTTAGAACGTCAGTTATTAAGTGTAATGAAATGAATATGGCATGGATGTATATGTCACACAAAATGCAAGTGGCTGAAAAAAAAATGTGGTTAATATGCATGACACACGAAATGAGGTCGTGTATGTTTCATGGAAATGTTGGCACGTGAGATGTATATACATGATACGCAAATAAAACATCATGGCTGCGTGAAACATGGTTAGTGCAAATGCCATACGCATGCATATGTGTTAAAGATGGACATACAAACATACGGTTAAAAATGACACACGGATAATTATCCATGTTGGATGCTTTGTGAAAAGGGGAAAAGGAAAATCATCAGGGAACAAACATTAGCACATGCAAAGATATGCTCTCCTTTCCAACCTTATCTCTCCTTTTGCTTGGTCTCGCATTCTTCCTAGGTGTTGGGTCTCTTTGGTATCAACGGGGGATACCAAAGGCGCACACTCAATTGTTCAATTTTCATTTTATGTTTTGGTTATCCTAGGGGAAATTGCTAAGCCATTAAATTTGGGCCAAAGTCAAACCAAGGGTCATACAGGCTCCCATAGCGAATAAATACTTCCCCACCATAGAACATGATGTAAGGTCATGCAGGGCTATGAGTGGTTTACCCCGTCGGGTGTCTCCAATCCTGGCGGTAGAGGTAGGCCACCTTCTTAGGTAAACCGGGGTTAAACAGTGTATTTGAGGGGCTGAGAAGAAGAAAATGTCATGCTATGCAAGGTATGAATATATATGATTTTTATAAATTGATAAACGAATATAAACGAGGTCATATTTCAATAGTTGTCTAAGTTCCTTAAGTTTTTAAGAAAAACATTTTTAAGAAACTTAGAATATTCCCCAGCAGAGTTGCCACTATGAGCAGATGACCTTTTTAACGAAATGAAAACGGGATGCGGCGAAGCGGGCCGGGGAAAGAGATTTTGAGTTAGCGAGGTTTGAGGAAAACAAGTTTTTGTTGATCTTGAGATAGGGAAAACTATTAAGTTGATTTAATTCGGAAATCTGTTTGTAGAAAATATTTTCTCTTTTTATAACTTAAAGACCTCGAAACCTCAATTTCGAGATCTGTGACAGAGTCGCCACCTGGATTAGCTCATCCGGGAAATTTCGGTACAGCTCGCTACCGAGCGCAGACTACTATACCTAATCCAGAGATTTAGGGTTCAGGCAACTTACCTACTTAACCTCAAGCTTGTATTCGTTTATTATTTATAAAGCCATATTTATCAATTTATTATCTTTCTCTAACCCAATTTGTTTACTTTATTAACCCGATGCTAAGGCAAAAATGCATAAAATAATTACAGGAAATTAAACCATCCACACAAATATACAAAAGAATAATAGAGGCCGATTATACAACTAAATTGAATAAAATATAAAAACTCTCGTCCTCACTTTTACAAATGCCTAAGTACACGAAGATCTAAAAATACAATCGCCTAATTACACGAATTAATCTACTAAATACTACAAAAATAAAAATAAATGCTGCAACGCAAATTAGTTAGCACAATTTATATTATAAACACAAATAGAACTCAAATTAGGACAAAATGGGAATTTTAGGATAAGGGAGCATGCATTTAGGGGGTAACCAGGTCGACCCGACCAGTCGGACCGGTTAGACCTGGAAAACGGTTTAGAAACGCCCTGTGGATTTTTGTGCTGTAAAATCAATTTTTATAAACCATTTGGCTCGGTTACATGCATATTTCCATTTTTGTGGGTCGATTATCCCGGAACTCAGGATCCCGTCGTGTGGGTTCCTAAATACACATTTCACCTAGGGTCCAAAATGCAATAAACACACCAAAAACACTTGTGAAAATATTATTTTACTTGTTTTCAATATTTTCCAGGGATTTTATAGAGTTCGGGGGTCCGCAAATGCTGAACTATGGATCCGATTGGGATGAAACCACCCCGAAACTCAAGAGATAAAACCCCGAATAAACTGAAAACCGTAATCTCCGTACATACAGAAATCTAAAAACCAAAATTTTATGGCATACGGATGGATTTAGGCGGAAAATGATCGCAGCAGAATGCACAAAATGGAAATTAGACTGTTTTAGGCCGATCGGGACAAACCAGAAGTCTGTCCCTGAAGAACAGAGCTATATGGCTCTAATATTAGAGCCGGCCAGCTCTGTTCTTCATGGACAAAGCCGTATGGCTCTATTCAGGCAATCCGGTTCCGAAATTTGCAAAAACGAAGAAAACACACAGAAAAGACAATGCAAACAGGTTTAAGGCCTCTCAGAGTTTACCTTAGTGTGTTTGAATGCTTGAAACGTCCAAAGAATATATTGAAAGCTCAGAATTCTTCCTGGGAACTCAATTGGCCAAAAACTATAACAATCCGAAATAATCTAAAACGAATCTGAAGTGATCCCCAATCAATGTGCAAAGATTAAGTAACTTGCCACCAATGTTTAGGAATTGATTTTGGGTCTTAGTCCTTGTGTTTTTTGGTTCACCACTTTTCTCTCTTTCTCTACTTCTTTTTTTTCTTCTCTGTTTCTTTTTCGTTTTTTTTTTTTGTTTTAAGATTCAAAAGCCTCCCCCCTTTCCCTGATTTGATTTTCTCTTTTTATACTCTCCTCTCACATATCATTTCAATATTAAATGGCCGCCTTGCCTTTCTGAATCTGCCTATACTTTCTCTAGCGAGACAAGTTACTTTGTTTTACAAGGTAACTTTTCTTGCCCACTAGAGCCGAGGCAAAATTTTCAAAAGTCCGACTCGCACCGTAAACCCTGGAAATCACACAGGAGACCTTTTTGGGGATTTCAAATCATGGATTGCTTGGTTTTCAGGACGTCCGAGGGACTCCAGGCAACATTTTGTCATTTTTAGATCCAATTCAAGTATGTTCGGTTCACAGGTAACACAAGAATTCCCATCATAGAGGTCGGGACAAAACCCGTGCTCACAGTTTGCTAGAACCCACTTACAGTCTGTGGGCCTTGGGCCTACTGCCAACATAAAGACAGACCCATAGGACCGTACACATAGATCAACTGAGCCGGAACTTATAAAAATTGTACATGTAATGTACATTGGAAGGAATGTGTTAATTAATTAATGGACATTCGGTGTCAAGGTAATTAATTAACATTGGGTTGAATTTAATTTAATTAATAAGTTTACATAATATAATTAATTAATTTATCAATTAATTGAATTACATAAAGTAACAATTAATTAAATAATTTTCCTAAATAGGAAAATTAAATACATGTATTGTATTTACTTAAGTGTGATTTGATTTTATTTGGGGGTAATTAAATATAGCCAAATGGAATTAAATTACATAGTATGTACTTTTTAATTAAAGTCTATTTATGTGATTATAATCCTAGTGGGCTTGGGTTTAATTAACCTAATTAAATCCCAATTAGACAAGGCGTCTACATAAGGGCACACTTAAGGAATAAAACCCAAAAAAAAAAATTCAACCCTAATCAATTGCTGGAAATTTCAGCCACCAAGAGCAGCCCCAAAATAGCCAAAAATCCCAGCATTAATCATCCATTCCTTCGTGTCTTCGGCTAGCACCGGTTCCCACTCAATAGTTGGTCGTGCACCAGACTTTGGAGATCGCAGTTTCAAGAAACGATTCTATAGCAGTCTCTAGAAGAGATTAATCCGATGAGTTAATCTCTCTTAATTCAATTTGGTTTTATTCTAATCAATGGTAATTGGACACGATAGGTGGATTCTAGGAAATTTTAAACGGTGTATTTTCCGCTGCGCCATGTTATTTTTCCAATGGGTTTCAAGTCTGTGATTTTAGGGTTCTTTCTCAATTGGTTTTGATTTTTGATGAACCCTAGAATTGTCGTTTGGGGTTTTTGATTATTTTTCTCCAAATTGGTTTCCATCTAAAATTGTTTAGGGTTTTTTGATATATTTTTTGGCTGGAAATTTGTTTATTTTATGATTTGAAAAAAAAATTAATTTTGGGCAAAGATGGAATCGCATTGCGATTCCATCTTTGCTGGCCGCAGCAGCTGCAGGCCATTGCCAGTAGCTGCTGGCTGCTGTTGCCACGACAGGTTGCCGGGACAGCAGCGCCGCACGCGGGTTTTGGGTCCGGTTTTGGATTTTGCGCCCGGATCCTTATGCAAATTAAATTAAATTTTTTTAAATTAATTTGTATTTAAATTGTTTATTTTGTTGACATGCATATTTAATTTGATTGTTTGCATATTAAATTGAATATGGATTTTGTGAAATTGGCCCAATAAACCGTGACACCGGTTAAAATTGGGAGAGCTAAATTTTAAAATTTGTGACAACCTAAATTCAAGTGGGAGTAAAATTATTAATTTTACATTTATGGATGTTATCTATTGGGCCTTTATGGGCCTTAGCCACATTTGTTAAAATTGGCGATTTCACCCTAAGTAACTCGGCTTAACATTTATTTTTATAATTTGGGATGCCATGATCATGCATCATATTGGTATGTATGTGCATGACATGTACTTTGTTTGAAATGTGATGTTGAGTTCTATGGGCCCTAAATTATTGTCGGTTGTAATTTAATTTTGGGAAATATGGCCTGCGTGCCATTTTTTTTATTTTGATGTAATTTTAGAATAGATTTTATTTTAGAAAATTATTGTAATTGCATCAAGTATGAAGGAAGACCCAGATGGAGCAAGCCCATGGTGGGAGCCCAAGAAGGATTGCAGTCCAGCCCATGAAGAATTAGATAGGATATCTAGTTTTTCATTAGGTTGTAATTAAACGCCCATAGGATCTCATTTATTTTAAATTAAGTATGCTATTGCATTTGCAATATAATATAGATGTATGAACCACCAAATTATTACCCGCGTTTATTCATGCTAAGCCGTATCACTTAATTTTAATCCGGTAATTAAAATATTGAGTCATTTAAAAGTTCTTCCCATATTTACACGTCTTCCTCCCATTGATGCTGCAATATGCGCCATGCCCTAGCTGGGTACATTGTAGTATTCGGTGGGCCGTCGAGGGTTAGGATACTTGGTATGGTTAACATGTGAAGGGTGGTTTGACTCAGCATAGGTAGCATTAGCTCAGAGCGGGCCCTAAGCATAGATGGTTAAAGTGTCAATAAGCCCATCAAACCAAGAGTCCTTTGTGGAAGGATTGGATAGGTTGTCCTACCTAATGAATCAATGGTTGGTTAGCGAGCCCTAGTTCGGCCAGTCATTGATAAGTTGTGGATCTTGGTCAAGTCAGCCAATTAACATCACCAACAAAACAAATTAAAATCGGATTATTAATTTGAATTGGCTTAAAAGTCCTTTATTTCTAACTCAAGCAATGATTTCTTTCATGTAGATAATCCCATTTCACTTAAGCAATTTAAATGGCTACAACAAACAACAACTCACTCTCACTTAGGTCACTCTTGGAGAAGGAGAAGCTTTCGGGGACTAACTTCCTGGACTAGGCTAGGAACTTACAAATCGTTCTTAGACAAGGGTCTAAGGAGTATGTACTGAATGCTCCTTTACCAGCTGGCCCTCCCGCAGGTCGAGGCATCACCGCGGTGATGGTGGAGCAGTATGACCGGCACGTGAGGGATGACCGACATGTCTGGTGCCTCATGCTGGGTACCATGGCTTCTGATCTTCAGAAGCAGTTTATGGACGAGCATGCTTATGAGATGATGGATCAGCTTAAAAAGATGTTCCAAGATCAGGCTCGCCAGGAACGTTACCTAACAACTAAGGCACTTTGCACGACTATGATGGCAGCTGGGACTCCTGTTAGCACTCATGTGCTAAAGTTGAAGGTTTATATTGATACACTTGCCCGCCTCAGCATGCCAGTTCCATAGGACTTAGTAGCAGACATTATTCTCGGGTCACTTCCTGAGTTTTAACAACTAGTTTCTCATGAATTTCCATTTGTAAGGGTTGGATAAATCGGTTGTTGAGCTGCATGGCGTGCTCAAGCTTGTTGAGCAGTCTCTTAAGAAGACTCCTGAAGTATTGCTGGTGAACAAGGGCAATACATCCATTGCTAAGGGAAAGGCCAAATCTAAGGCCAAGGCTAAGGCCTAAAAGGCCAAGGCTAAGGGCAAAAAGGTGGTGGCCCAACCTAAAGCAAGGGTTGCTTCTCCTAACAATGTCTGCCATGAGTGTTATGAGAAGGGGCACTGGAAGAGCTCATGTCCAAAGCTAAGGGAGCAATTGAAGGGCAAAACTGCTACTTTAGGTATTTATGTTCTTGAGATTAATCTGGCTATTTCTACATCTTGGGTCTTGGACACTGGATGTGGATCTTATATTTGTTCAAATGTGCAAGGTCTAAGAAAAAAGAGATTATTAGCATCTGGAGAAGTAAATCTTCGAGTCAGAAATGGTGCTCGGGTTCAGGCCATGGAGATCGGAGATTATTTCTTAGAGATACCTGATGGACTTGTTTTGGAACTAAGAAACTGTTATTTTGTGCCTACGATGCACAGGAATATTATTTCCGTTTCTTTGTTGGATGTTTCTGGTTTCGTATTTAATATTGGACATGGTAGAATTTCTTTGCAATGTGGCAATATCATTTATGGAACAACATTTCTTAAAAATGGCTTATATATCCTTGATCTAAAATGTGAAAGTTCAATCTATAACATAAATACTAAAAGGATTAAACAAAATGAAATTAATCCTACGTACATCTGGCATTGTCGACTTGGCCATATAAATGAGAAGCGCATAGCTAGGCTTCACTCTAGTGGAGTGCTAGGGTCATTTGACATCCAGTCTTATGAGATATGTGAATCTCGTTTGAAAAGCAAGATGACAAAGGCACCTTTTATCAAGACTACTGAAAGGGCCTCGGAGCTATTGGAGCTAATACATTTCGATGTATGCGGCCCAATAAGCACTAGTGCTAGATCTGGTTTTCTATAATTCGTCACCTTCACGGATGACTTTAGCAGATACGGTTACGTGTATCTTATGAAGCATAAGTCTGAGACTCTCCAAAGGTTCAAGGACTTTAAGAATGAAGTAGAAAACCAACTTGGCAAGAAAATAAAAGCACTTAGGTCTAACCAAGGGGCTGAATATTGGAGCCAAGAGTTTGACTCATTTTTGAGAGAGTGTGGGATAGTGTCCTAACTCACTCCTCCTGGTACACCCCAGTGGAATGGAGTGTCAAAAAGGAGGAATAGGACCTTGCTAGACATGGTTCGCTCGATGATGAGTCAAGCTACACTCCCAGTCTCCTTTTGGGGATATGCTTTGGAGACAGCTGCTTACATTCTTAATAATACACCAAGCAAGGCAGTTGAGGGAACACCATATGAACTATGGAAGGGCCGAAAGCCCAATGTTTCCTTCTTAAAGATTAGGGGCTGTGATGCACATGTTAAGAAATTGACAAGTGGCAAACTCGAGTCCAAATCTGTCAAGTGCCAGTTTGTGGGTTACCATAAGGAAACTAAGGGTTATTACTTCTACTATCTGGCGGAAAATAAAGTTTTCATAGCCAGAAATCAGTCTTCTTGGGGAAGGAATTCCTTTCCAAGAGAGACAGTGAGAGTGATGTTGAACTTTCAGAAGTTTAAGACTCACAAACTCTTGCAGCTACTATTGAGGATGCTTCAAGAACCAATCTGACTACTCAACGAATTGAGGAACCAGAACCGGTTGCACAGAGAGGTACGACTTTCTCATGACTGATGATAGGGGCCTTATGGTTGTTGACCAAGAGGAGCCCAAGACCTATCAGGAGGCTATTGAAAGCTCACACTCAGATCAATGGCACAAAGCCATGGAGGCTGAGATGCAATCTATGCATGATAACCATGTATGGAACTTGGTGGATCCACCTCTGGGTGCTAAGGTGATTGGTTGCAAGTGGTGTTTCAAGTTAAAGGCTGACAACACCTTCAAGGGGTGATTGGTGGCAACAGGATTCAGGCAAGTTCAAGGAATTGACTATGATGAAACCTTTTCACCAGTTGCTATGCTCAAATCCATTAGGATACTACTAGCCATAGCTGCATGATACGATTATGAGATATGGCAGATGGATGTTAAGGCCACTTTCCTTAATGGAAAGCTACTCGAGTATGTGTACATGGCACAACCTAAGGGTTTTATCGATCCAAAGTATCCAAACCGGGTATGCAAGCTTCAAAGATCCATTTATGGATTGAAGCAAGCATCGAGGTCATGGAATCAGAGATTCAATGAGGACATTATGGAATATGGCTTCACATAGAATTCTAATGAGCCCTGCATGTATAAGATGGTTAGTGGGAGCGTTTCCACCTTCCTAGTGCTGTACGTTGATGACATCCTTATCATTGGAGGCGACATACCAACACTACAAGGGGTTAAGCAGTGGTTGAGTAGGCACTTCATATTAAAGGACTTAGGCGAAGCTGAGATGATCTTAGGGATCAGGATCTACAAAGGTAGACCCAATCAGCTTCTAGGCCTAAGTCAAGCCATGTACATAGACAAGGTTTTGAAAAGATTCAGCATGGACAAGGCAAAGAAAGGATTCTTGCCTATGCGCAGTGGATTGAAGCTGAGTAAGAAAGATGGCCCTAAAATAAAAAAGGACCGGGAGAACATGGAAAAGATCCCTTATGCATCTGCTATTGGATCTCTCATGTACTCCATGTTATGTACGAGGCCTGATGTCGCGTTTGCACTAAGTATGACTAGCCAGTACTAGTCGAACCTTGGGGAGGAACACTAAAAGGCTGTGAAGGCAATCCTAAAGTACCTTAATCGGACTAAGGATGCTTTCTTATTGTATGGAGGTCAAGATGAGCTGGTAGTGTCAGGTTACACTGATGCAAGCTTTGAGACCGATGAGGATGAGAACCAGTCACAGTCTGGTTATGTTTTTCTCCTTAATGGCGGTGCCATTAGTTGGAGGTCCTCAGAGCAGGCCACCATTGCTGACTCTAAAATGGAAGCTGAGTACATAGTTGCATGCAAAGCAACAAAGGAAACCGTTTAGATTAAGAAGTTCAAAACTGAGTAAGGAGTAATACCCATTATCCTAGACCCAGTTGATCTTTTTTGTGACAACAACGGGGCCATCGAACTAGCTAAGGAGCCCCGGTCACACAAGAGATCCAAACATGTGCTCAGAAAGTTTCACCTCATTCGGGAGATCGTGAACAGAGGTGACATATCATTGCAGAGGGTTGACACCAAGAATAATGTCGCTAATCCATTGGCCAAAGCACTGCCACAGACACAGCATAAGGGTCATATCAAATCTATAGGAATTAGGGCAATGCCCACTTGGAACTAGTGCAAGTGGGAGATTGTTGGCGTGCCCTAGTTCTTAGGGCATTGGATTCTTGTATTTTGTATTATACATTAAGACTCATTATATGAATACATTATTTGTGTCGCATTAATAAAGGCAATTAATCTATTTCATTTATATCTTGTGCTATAATACGAGTAGAGTATCCATTGATTGATAATCATAATAGCTATCCTAGGTCTGTTCTAATCGTGGGAACGTATAGAACCACAGACTTGTATATGCGATGACTGTATGGCAGTTCTTAACTAGCCATAGTACTTGTATAGTCAGTCATGAATATAGGTACATGTCGTTGACATGGGACTGGATCGATCAGCACAAGAAAGCCACATGGTTGTCGCATCATAGGTGTTTCTTGAGTAGGTCTCTTTTGTCCTCAGACCAGATTTCATTATAATAGCAATATAGAATTTGGTTCACTTTGACATATGCCTAACAGGTCTATAAAAGGATGCTAAATACGGGTATGATTGGGTGGACCGGTGAACATGTTGATATTGATGATGAAGTGATGGAATTGCCACTCGGGTAACAACGAGATGATATCATTGGCCACTTGATGAGCGGGACTGATAAGTGTATGGCCATACCCAAGTAAGTCAGTGCTTATTTGAGTAATCAGTCAACTCAAGATCAAGAAATATAATAAACAATAGAAGAGGATGACGGACACCATGCCTCTTGCTTATACATATCGATATCGTTAGGCAAAGGACACTATGAGATTCCTACTAGGTAAGTGTCTTCGAAAGACTGCTGCATCTCTGTCTTAATTGGGGGCTGTAATGGTTTGCTAGAACCCACTTACAGTCTGTGGGCCTTGGGCCTACTGCCAACATAAAGACAGACCCATAGGATCATGCACATCGATCAGCTGAGCCGGAACTTATAGAAATTGTACATGTAATGTACATTGGTAGGAATGTGTTAATTAATTAATTGACATTCGGTGTCAAGGTAATTAATTAACATTGGGTTGAATTTAATTTTATTAATAAGCTTACATAATGTAATTAATTAATTTATCAATTAATTGAATTACATAAAGTAAACAATTAATTAAATAATTTTTCTAAGTAGGAAAATTAAATACATGTATTGTATTTACTTAAGTGCGATTTAATTTTATTTAGGGGTAATTAAATTTAGCCAAATGGAATTAAATTACATAGTATATACTTTTTAATTAAAGTTTATTTATGTAATTATAATCCTAGTGGGCTTGGGTTTAATTAACCTAATTAAAACCCAATTAGACAAGGTGTCTATAGAAGGACACATTTAAGGAATAAAACCCTAATTCAACCCTAATTAATTGCTGGAAATTTCAGTCACCAAGAGCAGCCGCAAAACAGCTGAAAATCCCAGCATTAATCATCCATTCCTTCATGTCTTCGGCTAGCACCGGTTCCCCCTCAATAGTTAGCCGTGCATCGAACTTTGGAGATCGCACTTTCAAGAAATGATTCTGCAGCAGTCTCTAGAAGAGACGAATCCGGCGAGTTAATCTCTCTTGATTCAATTTGGTTTTATTCTAATCAATGGTAATTGGAGGCGGTAGGTGGTTTCTAGGAAATTTTAAACGTTGTATTTTCCGTTATGCCCTGTTATTTTTCCAATGCCGAATCCCAACAGCATCATTACATGAAATGAATCTAGGGTCAGATGATGATCCAACAATGGTATCCGTCTCGAAAGACCTCATGCTTGATAAGAGGAAAGAAATTATAAAAGTACTACAAAAGAACGTAAAAGCCTTCACCTGGTCCTATGACGACATGCCTGTGGTTGACAGAGAGATTGTAGAGCACAGAATTCCAACTGATCCAAAATTGGAATCTTTCAAGTAGAAGCTCAGAAGACTTAGACCAGAATGGGCCAAAAAAGTCAAGGAAGAGGTAGGCAGGCAGATAAAGGCAAAGTTCCTAGAAGTAGTGGAATACCCAGAAGGGTTAGCCAACATCGTACCAGTTGTAAAGAAAGACGACCGAGTTAGGGTTTGTGTGGACTATAGGGATCTGAATAAGGCATTACCCAAGGATGACTTCCCACTACCACACATTGATGTTTTGATCGATAGCACCGCTAAGGTAGCAATGTATTCATTCATGGACGGATTCTCAGGGTATAATCAGATTTTGATGAACATCGTCGACAAAGTGAAGATGGCCTTCATCATAAAATGGGGAGTCTATTGCTACAGGGTTATGCCGTTTGGGTTGAATAACGCAGGGCCAGCTTATCAGCGAGCAGTCACTGCACTTCTACATGATATGATCCATAAGGAGGTCGAAGTTTATATAGACGACATACTAGTTAAATCAATGACCCGGAAAGAGCATCCTGCTATCATGGATAGATTCCTAACTAGGAGTGAAAAGAACAATCTCCGCCTGAATCCTAAGAAGTGTGTGTTTGGGGTAACTTCAAGGAAGCTTCTCAGTCATGTGGTAAGCTAGAGAGGAATTGAAATGGATTTGGACAAAATCAAGGCCATCAGAGATATGCCTACATTGAAGACAGAAAAGGAAGTCAGGTCATTTTTGGGGTCACTGCAGTATGTTAGTCAGTTCATCGCAAGATTAACAACGGTCTGCGAGCCCATCTTTAAACTCCTGAAGAAGAATCAGCCAGTGAAATGGAACGATCAATGCCAGCTAGCCTTTGATAGGATTAAGGCTTATTTGATGAATCCACCAGTCCTAAAGTCTCCAACGCCGAATAAGCCTTTGATCCTGTACTTGGCTATCGAAGATGCTTTAGTAGGGGAAATGTTAGTACAACAACAAGAGGACGGGCATGAACATGCAATCTACTACTTGAGTAAGAAAATGCTTGATTATAAGACTAGATACACCGTGGTGGAGAAGACTTGCACTGCTATAGTGTGGCTGACCAAGAAGCTAAGGCATTACTTTTAGTCGTATAAGGTTCGAGCAGTGGCTAAGCTTGACCAAATGAAGTACTTATGCCAAACCCCTGCATTGGCTGGAAAGATATCAAGATGGTTACTCTTGTTGTCAAAATTTGATATTGAGTACGTAACCAGGAAGACGATCAAGGGAAGAGCAGTAGCAGAATTCCTAGCCAACCAGCCTCTAGAATTGGACTATGTAGAGAATTTGGAATTTCCAGATGAACAGCTGGCAGTGATGGAGATAGAACCAAGCAAATGGGTGATGTATTTCGACGGTGCTTTGAACAAACACGGTGTAGGCTTAGGAGTAATCATCGGTACACCTGATGGAGAAATCATCCCTCTGGCAAAACACCTTGAGTTCTCAGTAACTACTAATGAGGCAAAATATGAAGCTTGACTTTTTGGAATTGATGCCTTAATCACACTGGGGGCACATGAAGTGTTAGTTATTAGAGACTTAGCTTTGGTGAATTGACAGATTACCGGGGATTGGGAGATAAAAGAAGAATCACTTTGAACGTATCTCGAGCTGGTTTGGGAGAAAGTGAGAATATTTGGGCAGTGTGAATTCATACATGCCCCAAGGGAAGAGAATCAGATGGCCGATTCCTTAGCTACACTCTCATCAATGTGGGAAGAACCCCGAAAGCATCCGATACAGCCAGTGATTCTAGAAACTACAGAGAACCCTTGTTATTTATCAGTCAATATTGTAGCAACAATGGAAGAGCGTCCTTGGTATCATGATATCTTGCAGTTCATTCAGAATGGGCAATACCCCAAAGATTCCAGTGAAGCAGATAAGATCTCTCTTCAGAAGTTGGTAGCACAATTCAGAATATTTAAGAATCAACTCTTCAAGAGAACCGCCAACGGCTTGCTCCTGAAATGTTTGACAGAAGAAGAAGCAAAGAAGGTCATGAGACAGATCCATGCAGGAACCTAAGAATCACATATGAATGGGTTAGCCCTGACCAAGAAAGTGTTGAGGCAAGGCTACTTTTGGTTTTCCCTACAAGCCGATTGTATCGAAGAAGTGAAAAGATGCCATGAATGCCAAGTGTATAGAGATCTCAATCATCTCCCTCCACTCAAACTTCAGATATCATCGACTCCATGGCCATTTGCTGCTAGGGGGATAGACATCATGGGAGAAATAAGGCTACCTGCATCAAATGGGCACCGCTTCATAGTCGTAGCTATTGACTACTTCTCAAAATGGGTAGAAGCGAAATCATTCACGAATGTTATAGCTAAGAACATGACTAAGTTCATCAAGAAGAACATCTTTGTACGGTATAGGATCCCGCATCATGTCATGACTGATAATGAAGTGCAATTTCAAGGGGCAACAGTGCAATTGTTCCAAGAAATAGGGGTTGAACATCATAGGTCATCTCCGTATCGCCTACAAGCCAATGGAGTAGTAGAGGCAGCTAATAAGTCTATTAAGAGGTTCTTGTCAAAAATGGTAGTCACCTATAGGGATTAGGCCAACATGTTGCCATTTGCCTTATGGGGATACATGACAAGCATCAGAACTCCTACCGGAGAGACACCGTGCTCATTGGTCTACCGGATGGAAGCTGTCTTACCAGTGGAAACTGAGATTAGGTCATTGAGGGAAGTCATGGAAGCACAGTTGCTAGAATCTAAATGGGTTCAGTTGGGATATGAACAGTTGGTCTGGATTGACGAGAAGCACCTTCGAGCTTTAGATCATCTTTAGATGTACCAGCAATGAATGGCCTAGGCTTATAACAGTAAAGTCCGTCATCAGAAATGCCCATTCAAATCCAAGGATTTGGTACTTAAGCAAATGAAACATACCAATACGGATGTGTGGGGGAAGTTCAAGCCTAACTAGGAAGGTCCATATGAGGTCAAAAAGGTAATGTCAAAGGGCGCTGCTAAGATCATGGATATGGATGGAAATGAATTCATCAATCCCATCAACCAAGACAAGCTCAGGCACTATTACGTGTAAAAAAAAAAGGTCCGATGGATCAAAAACTGAAAAGGTGGTCCATGCAAAAATTAGGATAGTCTGATGGATCGAAAACCGAAAAGGCGGTCCATGCAAAAGTTAAAACAAAGAGGTGAGCACCAACAGTATGAAAATCTGCAAAGACCGGTTGATGGCAGTTGTGGATTCGGTCAAGACGGATACCATTATTGATTCTGTTCCTAGCTTCATTTCATATTTTGATGTGCATTGTGCTGAAACATTATTAATGAATGAATGAATAAATGCTTTGTTCTGTTTGTTTAAATGTCCCAAGTCAATTTGAAATTGAGTTCGTGTTATATATATATATATGGCTGTGCACATTCTCTGTTTGCATGAATCTCACTTCAACCAAAAAAATAAATAAATAAATATTTGATAGACTGAAAACCAAAAGGCAGTCTATGCAAAAGTTAGGATACAAAAAAAGTCTGCTGAGTCGAAAACCCAAAGGGCGGTTTAAGCAAAAGTTAAGACAGTCCGATAGGCTGAAAACCCTAAAGGGTGGTCTATGCAAAAGTTAGGACACAAAACAAAACGCAAGCCACACAATAGCAGGTTCAGACAATTCTAACTCCTTGCATCTTGAGGTATTTCGAGGTCAGTGCCTCGCACTCACGGTCAATGTACTAAAGTAAAATATGCAGAGATGAATCCACATACAGACTAGATTGTCAAAGAAGGAAAAGAGAAGTTCTAGGATTGTGCCCCATCACCCTGACCATTCACCTGGTTTTGGAAAAGCCTGGTTCATGACCCCGATCCATAACTAGGCCGACTCGCGATGCCAAACACTAGATGTAGACTACACGAAAACCAATAGCAGACACATCATGTCACATACATGAATACAATCGAAACACACACACACACATGCATACATGCATCAATGCTAAATTAAGTACAGTTACTTACAGTTTATCATTGGGTTGTCCCGAATCGTGAGCTCTCTGAAAGCATAAATAGTCCAACAATGGGCATCCCCTAAGCTATAACATGCAACTAAGAGCTACATGGCTCTAACTCTCAGGTATGAAGATTGTCTCAATTTTCAGTATTCCAATTTATGCTAATATAATCCCAAGAAGGGTATTTTTGCTTTTCGCAGGTATCCAGGGACAAACCAATCAAGCTGTATTTATTCTTGATTGAAAGGGCAAAAATTTTTGTTTTCAAAATTATCGATCAAGGAATAAATACGCACTCTCATCCAATTGCAACCTCGGTGCCCCTTTGGGCAAATTTCAATCTCGGTGCCCCTTTGGGCCAACATCAGAATCGGCACCCCTTTAGGGCAATATCAGAATCGGTGCCCCTTTGGGCCAATATCAGAATCGGTGCCCCTTTGGGTCAATATCAGAATCGGTGCCCCTTTGGACCAATATCAGAATCGACGCCCATTTGGGCCAACATCAGAATCGGTGCCCCTTGGGCCAATATCAGAATTAATGCCCTTTTGGGCCAATATCAGAATCGGTGCCCTTTTGGCTAATACCACATCAACACCCCTTTGGGCCAATATCATAATTCGATGCCCCTTTGGGCCATTATCGGAATCAGCGCCTCTTTGGGTCAACTTCAGAATTGGTGCCCCTTTGGGCCAACTTCAAGCTAAGGCTCCTAGAGCCAACATCCGCAGTTGAATGTTGCACCTAATTTCTGCAGCGAACCAAGACATCAGATATGTTTTCTTTCTCTCACAATGCTCTCTATTGCGAGACCAAACTTGATACCGTGAGGGGTAGCTTATGAGCATGGGTTTTTCTGACCTCTGTGATGAAAATCCTATGTTACATGTTAGACTGATGAATATAAGTCAGACTTAGGAATGAGCAGGATGTTGCCTGGAATGTCTCAAATGCTCTGAAATCCGAATAGTCCTCGATCCGAAACCTTGAGAAAGGTCCTTCGAGTGATTAGAAGGCTTAGAGGTAAGTGTGAGATTTAGGAGAATCTGTCTCAGCTCTTATTAGAGATGCACAACTATAGTTTTAAAACTACAGCGGCACTGCTGTAATTTGAGGTCACACGGCTGTAAACTTTTGGTCGTACGGCTCTGACGAGAGGATAGAATTTTTCCTAAATAGCAAATCAGTCTTTGACAGGGAGTGGATTTCTTAATCAGTGGAAATTATTCAGGATTCTCTAGGGCTTTTAACATCAGAGCACACAATAACATAAGAGAGAGAAGAGTAAAATAGAAAAGAATTGGAGAGGGAATTCAATAGAGATAATCATTCTAAGAAAGAAGGAGAGTAAAACCGAAAAAGATTGAATTCATAAAACATAAGAAACCAGAGCTAAAAACACATAAAAAAGTTAAGAAACATATTGAGTGAGAGTTCCTAGCCGGGTATCATTCATTCGAGACTGTTCTCGGGTTATAATCGGATCGATTTGAGACACATACTTAAGGATTTTGGGGTGTTTATGGGATTCTAAGTGCATTTCAACTTTTTAATCTACTTCTAGATGTCAAACATACTGGAACATCAACAAGGTAAACTCTGAGAGGCCTTAAACTCATATATGTTTGATTTGTGTTGTGATTTTTCTGTATTTTGCAAAAATCCAGAAACTAGTTGTTTGATTATAGGCGTGCGGCTCTAACTAGAGCCGAGTAGCTATAATCCCTTAGAATAGAGTCTAGCGGTGTTCTTCTGGGCATAAACCCAAAAAGCCCTAAATTGACCGAAAGCAATCAGTTTTCCATTTTGTTTGTTCTGTTACGAACTCTTTCGGTCCTAATCACATCCGTTACATTCTGAATTTTGGTTTTCGGTTTTCCTAGAATGCGATGTGAGGTTTTCAGCTTCTTTGATTTTGATTTTTGAAATCTAGGATTGTTCAATCCAAATTGGGTCCATTGTCCAGCATTAGCGGACCCCCAGATTCCATAAAATTCTCAGAAATCACCAAAACGAGTCAAAATAGTGTTTACAAAATCGAAGAAAACCAATTTTAGGTTCTGGATACTACAGATGCACGGTTGTAGTGCTACGGCTGTGCCGCTGTAGTTTTATAGCTGCGCAGCTCTAACTGAGCCACACAGCTATAGTTTCCTGGAGAAGGTAGAATCACGAGACGACCCACGCTGATGTCATCATGTGATGCTGTCTTCAGAATCAAACAATTTTTGGTATGTTTACTGCTTTTGGACCTTAGATAGATGTTTGGAATTAGGAAACCCCTACAAACGGAACCCCAAGTTCCAGGATAATCGACCCACTAAATGGAGAAATTTGCATGTAATCGAGCCAAACTGTTTTAAAAAAAATGTTTTCAAGCACAAAAACCTACAGGGCATTTCAAAAATGATTTTCCAAGTCTGATGAGTAAGTCGCTCGGACTTCTCATTTACCCCCTAAATGCATGCTCCTATTTCCTAAAATCCCCATTAAGTCCTGTGTGAGTCCTACTTGTGTTTATAATATAATTGTGCTAACCCATCTGTCTTGTAGCTTTTTATTTCTTTTTATTTTATTTTTGGATGTATTTAATAGATTATTCGTGTATTCTAGGCGATTGTTGATGCATGAAAATATTACCATATAATTTAGCAAGAATTCAGCAGTTAATTGGTTAAAATTCTATTGAGAATTGATGGCTAATAGTGAGCTTTTCCAGGTCTTATGCCTATTACAGAGAGATTACTTAAATTGGGAAGTCTCAGGGTGAAGAAGCAGAAGAAGAAGAAATTGAAGCGGCCTGCAGCATGGATGGGACAGATTTGAAAGAGAAGGGCGTGACCCAAGAGAGGAGGAAATATTTTTTCTGTTGGAAATTCCCTTGCTGTCCTTAGCTTCTCAAAGAAGCTAATAGATAATGTGGTTGTAGAATTTTAACAATATTTTATTTGGTGCTTGCTTTAGGGATTTGTGCACCTTATGACCTTTAGATCTTACCTTTTTGGGACTATAAATACTTTACTATTTAGGGGTTAGGGGAGGCATTCAATGCTCTCAACTACTTGTTAATTTGAATTTAATTTTAGTTTGCAATAGTATTGTTTCTTTGCAAGTTTTCTGTCTAGAAAAATCTCACGATTAGGTTTCCTAACAGGCTGAAACCAGCTTAGGCTGGTGGTCTTAGGAAATCTTTCTCTGTTAATATTATGGATATCATGTTGAGATGACTGTGTGGTGAAATGCTTAATTAATATGGGAAAGGGCCCTCTTATGTTTCTTAGCATTCCTGATAAGACCGAGAGGAGATTTAGGAGTATTGAAAATCACACACACACACTTTCTATGAGACCAAGAGGAGATTGGGAGTGTGCTAATGGTTTCTACTTGATGGGGAATGCTTACTGGTTTTAATGCATGATTTCCTATGCTAAGTGAGGTCGAGAGATAAGCTTAGTTGTGGGTCATAGATCCAAGTGAGGTCGAGAGATAAGCTTGGTGAATAGAGAACAAGAAACCTTAGATCTATATTCCGTAACATATTCATAGTAAATTTCAGAGGAAGATATTCTAAGATTGCATGTTCAGCTAGTGAAAGCCTGTGTTTTTATTATTATTGTTTTATATTGTTCTGTTCATGCAATTTTATATTTCCTGCCTTGCATGTTTTCTGTTTTCAGCTTATATAAATTCTTTGTACACTTTTAACTGGAAAACCTTCAGATTTGGTGATTTACTAGGAATTTTGAGAATTTCCCTTACTCCCTGTAGATACGACACTTGTCTTGCCTAGTACTACAACTGACCTAGTATACTTGCTAGTGCATAATCTTAAGGCAACAATTATATTGGTGAGGATGAGAGCTTTTTCTCTTTTTAGGTTGTAATAAGCGGTCTTTATATATTTTTGGTTTGGTTTTGGATGTATGGTTTACTTTTCTATAATTTACTTTATGCTATTTATTTCTATCATCTCAATAAGCATGGGCTAAATAATAAAAGATAAAATGGGTAGAGAATTAAGTGAGTAAAATATTGTCATAAGCACGTATAAATGAATACAAGCTTAAGGTTGAATAGGTAAGTTGCCCGAACCCTAAATCTATGGATTAGGTACAATAGTCTACGCTCGGTAGGGAGCTGTACCGAAATTTACCAAATGAGCTGATCCAAGTGGCGACTCTGTCACTGATCTCGAAATCTTTGTTTCAAGGTCTTTAAGTTAATAAAACAGGATTTTCTAAAATGGAAAACCATTTTTCCAAAAACTCATATTTAAAGGAAAGGTTTTCTACAAAAAAACTCACATTTAAAGGAAAGGTTTTCTACAAAAAGGATTTCCAAACAAATCAATGGTTTTCCTACGTATGATACAAACCTATTTCAAAAAAAAAACAATCCAAAGCACTTTTCTTTTTCCTTGGTTCGCTTCGCCGTGTTTCACTTAAAAGGTGGTTTGCTCACACCCTCGACCGCCTTGATAAGTACCTAAATTCTGCTTGTTCCTTTGGTCTTCCTCCTAGTACCCTTCGATACGCTTAACGAATTCCATGGCACCAGTAAAAGCATGGAATCTTTTTAGCTTCATTATGTCATTGTATTGAGGCAAGCTTCCATCAACCAATTGTACAATGAGAGACTCTAACATTGGAGCTCCATCCACCAACACTTGGACATCCATCCATCTCCTGTAGTAAGCTGAGAAAGACTCGTTAGGTTTCTGGCGAATCCTTTCTAGATCCTCCAAAGTGGTTTCCACTTGAGTGTTATAAGTGTTGGTGTGCCCTAGTTCTTAGGGCATTGGATTCTTGTATTTTGTATTACACATTAAGACTCATTGTATGAATACATTATTTGTGCCAGATTAATAAAGGCACTTAATCTATTTGACTTATATCTTGTGCTATAATATGAGTAGATTATCCACTGATTGATAATCATAAAACCTATCCCAAGTCTATTCTAATCATGGGAATGAATAGAACCATATACTTGTATATTCGATGACTGTATGGTAGTTATAAACTAGCCATAGTACTTGTAGTGTCAGTCATGAATATAGGTACATGTCGTTGACATGGGACTGGATCGATCCGCACAAGAAGGCCATATGGTTGTCGCGTCATAGGTCTTTCTTGAGTGGGTCTCTTTTATCCTCAAACCAGATTTCATTACAGTATCAATATGGAATCCGATTCACTTTGACATACACCTAACCGGTCTGTATAAGGATGCTAAATATAGGTATGATTGGGTGGACAGGTAAACATATTGATATTGATGATGAAGTGATGTAATTGCCACTCGAGTAACACCGAGATGATATCACTGGCCACTTGATGGGTGGGACTGATAAGTGTTTGGCCATACCCAAATAAGTTGGTTGCTTATTTGATTAATCGTTCAACTCAAGATCAAGAAATATAATAAACAGTAGAAGAGGATGACGGACACCATGCCTCTTGTTTATTCATATCGATATCGTTTGGCAAAGGACACTGTGAGATTACTACTTGGTCAGTGTCTTCAATAGACTGCTGCATCTCTGTCTTAATTGGGGGCTGTAATGATTTGCTAGAACCCACTTACAGTCTGTGGGCCTTGGCCTACTGCCAACATAAAGATAGACCCATAAGATCGTGCACATGGATCACTGAGCCGGAACTTATAGAAATTGTACATGTAATGTACATTGGAAGGAATGCGTTAATTAATTAGTTGACATTCGGTGTCAAGGTAATTAATTAGCATTGGGTTGATTTAATTTAATTAATAAGTTTACATAATGTAATTAATTAATTTATCAATTAATTGAATGACATAAAGTAAACAATTAATTAAATAATTTTCCTAAGTAGGAAAATTAAATACATGTATTGTATTTACTTAAGTGTGATTTAATTTTATTTAGGGGTAATGAAATTTAGCCAAATGGAACTAAATTGCATAGTATATACTTTTTAATTAAAGTTTATTTATGTAATTATAATCCTAGTGGGCTTAGGTTTAATTAACCTAATTAAAACCGAATTAGACAAGGTGTCTATATAAGGACACACTTAAGGAAGAAAACCTAACCCTAAACCTAAATTAATTGATGGAAATTTCAGCCCCATTGCAGCCCCAAAAATAGCCAAAAATTTCAGCAATAATTCTCCATTCCTTACGCTTCTTCGGCTAGCACCGGTTCCTGCTCGACAGTTGGTTGTGCACCAGACTTTGGTGATCACAGTTTCAAGAAATGATTCTGCAGCAGTCTCTAGGAGAGACGAATTGGTGAGTTAATCTCTCTTGATTCAAATTGGTTTTTATTCCAATCAATGGTAATCGGACACAAGAGGTAGATTCTAGGAAAATTTTAATGGTGTAATTTCTGCTGCACCACATTATTTTTCCGATGACGAATCCCAACAATAAGCTTATTGCTTCACAAATGCTTCAGACAAATCTTCCCATGTGGAATGGGTATGAAACGGATGCTTCAGACAAATCTTCCCATATGGAATGGGTATGAAATGGCATTTTCAAATACCACTTCACAGTAGCATCCCTTAAAGTTGTCGAGAACAAGTTCAATAGATGGATTTTCCCAATTCCCAGACTGGACATCATCCTCACATAACTGTCCCAGTGAGCCTCTGGTGGACCTTCTCTAGTGTACTGAGATAACTATGGCATTTAAAAGCCTACTGGCAATGGTTCTCCCCCTTCTGCCATTAGAGTAACTAGGTCGGTGCATTTGATGGGATTGTAGTGCACCATCTCCTTTAGTTTTGGCAACAAGGCTTCAAAGTCAAAAAATTTTTGGTTGAGACACTTTTTAGCAGTCGTCTCAATTGAGGCCTCCCTCGCCCTCACAAAAGCTTCATCTTCTTCAGACTAGTGATCAATTTCTCGATAAGGAGTGACCACTTTACTACTACCAGGAATGCTTCCTCCAGCTCCAAGCATCACTTGAGCAACATTTCCCACATTCCCGACCGGAGTTTGAGTCGGTTGAACAGTATGACTCACATTGGTAGTCAACACAGCTTGCATCTACTCCCTTAGAGTAGCCTTAAACCAATCTGAATTTAGAAGGGCATCCACGAAGGCATTCATGTCAAAGGTGGGCACTTCACCAAATACATTTGGATTAGACATTTCTGTTCCATTCACTTCTTTTATCAACAACTGACTATCAACTGGCAAAGAAGGTAACTGATCCCCAAATTCCTGCTCTGATTCCGACCCTGAACCGTCCTTGATCTCTTCCACGGTGACTGATTCTGGTTGAACTGACTGAATTAGCTAATTGGACTTTGGTTCAACATGTACTAGTCACTTCGAAGTTTAACTCAAAATTGCACGTTCAACATAGGGTTAGAACGGTGGATGGATGTCGTGAGTCTAGATGCAACACACTAAGTGACGTGTATGGTATGATCGTGAGATGACCATGGTTGAATGATGTCTCATGGATGAAAATAAAGATGATTTTTTCTTTCATTCTTTTGTTTCCTTTGTTTCGGATGTCCTAAGAATACCAAATGCCATGCGAAAAATAATGTGAAATGGTCACATGTAAGCCATAACATGGACAGAGGTTCGGCGCTTTTAGGGCACCTAATGGTTGTCATGAAATGGTCACATGCATAACAAAACACGAACAAAGGTTTGACACTATTTAGGTCAATGAAGTGATATGAAATGGTCATGTGGGGACCATCCCACGGACAGAGTTTTGATGCTTTTAGGGGCATCAGACGTGAAATGATGCCACAAACAAGTCACGTGTAACTCGAGACATGGATAAGGGGTTAGGCATTCGTGGAACACCTTGCGTAATTTAGTAATGTCATGAAATGTGTGCATACGAGTAATGATTCGGTACTCATGGAGTACCTTAAATGATTTAATAATGTCATGGGACAATCCGATGTGGATCGCGACACATAAATAAGACACCGGTATCACCGTGACACCATGATGAATGGGTATGATGTCATCTAATGTTATCTTGTGACCCGCCACATGAATATAGACCTAAGACCATCATGGTCCTCTAATGAATGATATGGTATAGTTGAATGGCTGAGTGCAATCGGATGCACGGGCAGAGTATGGGTAGTTTTGGGGCACCTGATATGAAATGAAATGATCATGATGGGCATTCTCGAAACGTCTCATGTTAAATGGAATGAGATAAGATGATGTGAATGTTCATGTCACACGAGATGCAAATGGCTGCATGAAGATATGGTTGGTATGCATGAAATACGGGATGATGTCGTGTATGCTTCATGGAAATGTCAACACACGAGATGTAAATGTATATAGCACATAAATAAAATGTCATGGCTGCATGAAGATGTTGTTAGCATCAATGTCACACATATGTTCTTGCCTTAAAAATGACTACATGAAAACGTGGTTAGAATGGCATACGAATGATTATACATGCTTGATGTTTCATGAAAAGGTCAAATAAAACCATCACAGAACAAATGTTAGCTCAAGTAACAATATGCTACCCTTCCAACCTTATTCCTCCTTTCAATTGGCACGCATTCTTCCTAGGTAGCGGGTCTCTTTGGTACAAACTGGGGATACCAAAGGCTTAATCTTAATGTCCAATTTCATGTTTTATGTTTTGGTAATCCTAAAGGGAAATTACTAGGTCATTACATATGGTCCTAAGTCAAACCAAGGGTCGTACAGGTCCCCATAGTGAATATACACTCCTCCACATAGAACAAGAGAGGTTTATGTGATTGTGAGTACAGGTTTTTTCCCAACCTCAGTGATGAAAGCTATTATTACCTTTTTCATGTATAAGCATGAAGTAGATTCGGAGCGACCGGGATAATGTTGGAAATGTCTCGAATGACCCGATTATGTATGGCAAGTCTTGGTACGGAACCCCAAAGAGGGTCGAGTGAGTGTTTAGAAGAAGTAAAGAGAAAAAGCCGAAAAACTTAAAAGTAGGCAAGTCTGGTGACTATAGCCGCTCGGCTATAGTGACCTACAGTGGAACGGCTGTAATCACCAGATTTCCTAATTAGCAAAAAATCAGTCTTAAATTCTGATTTTTAACCTAATTTGGGAGGTATAAAAAGAAAGTATCGAGAATTAGGGTAACAAAACATACAGTAGACACAAAAAACAAAAAAAAGGACACACATTCTAAGAAATTAGAGTTCTTGAGAGATTCGAGAGAAAAAGAGAGAAATTAAACGATTAAATCTAAAAACGATAAAGAACCTTAATAAAATCTATAGAAACAATTAGAGTTCTATGAGGATTAGTTTTCTAAGGTGTTTCTGACCGGTTAAACACTCACTTAATTTGATTCGGGGTTCCGTTCGGGCTTCGGTGGTCGCATACGGGTTGTTCGTGATTGCAAGGTGTTTCTTGGCATACGAATTCATTCTTGGTGATCCAAAACGTTGGAACACAAACAAGATACATTCTGAGAGGCCTTAAAAACCCTTTTTGATGCATTCTGGGTATTGTTTGCGTGTGATTTTATGTTTTTTGTGATTCTGGAAGTGAACCCAGTTACAGCTGCCCCACCTGATGATTACAGCCGCTCGACTGTAATCCGCAGGGCAGAAGCTCCGAATGCCCTAAATCGATCGATAATGATTCTGTTCTTTAAATTAAATGTGTTTTTCATTATTAGTATCGATTAATTACATCCATATATGTTTGATTTTCAGTTTTCAGATTTATAATTGATGGATGTAATGTTAAAGTTTGGTGATTTTTGGTTGTTAGGGATTTCCGGACTCGTTTGATCCACTTTGGATCCATTTTGTTGAATTTTGTGAGTTTCCAGAAATCCCGGATTGCCCAAAACCATTAAAATTCTAAAACGATTTTCAAAAGGAGAAAAGAAAACCAAAACTGATTCTAGAGCATTACAGCCGCACGGATGTAGGTGTTATAGCCGCCCTAGCCACTACAGTGGCGTGGCTTTAATATCTATAGCCGTTCGGCTATAGTCAGAGAGGCAAAATTACAGTTTTGCCCTTTTGGGCTTCTAACTCGTAATTTTGTGTCTCCTTTCTATTCAAAATGGATTTTTGGCATGTTTATATTTTTGGACCTTAGATGGATGTTCAATTTAGGCCCACTCACGAATGGAACCCCCGGGTTCCGGGATCTCCGGCCCACTAAAAGTTGGAAAATGCATGTAAAATGAGCCAAATTGTTTTTAAAATTGAATTTTCATTCACAAAATCTACAAGGCGTTTCAATAAAATGTTTTCCAAGTTTAATCGAGTAGTCGTCCAGACTTCTCGATTATCCCCTTTATGCATGATCCCATTTCCCAAAATACCCCTATTCTGTCTTATGTGAATCCTTGGTGTGCTTTATTTGTTTGTACTGACCCTATTTGGATGCAGCTTTCTTTATTTTTATTTTTCATTTTTGATGTATTTAATAGATCATCTCGTGTATCTAGGCGATTGTACTTTTTAGATCATCGTGTATTATAGGCGATTGTAAATGGTGAGGATGAGAGTTTTTCTTTCTGGGTTGCAAAATTTGGCCTCTGCTTTACTTTTCCCACACTTTTAGTTTTCTGCACATTATTTTAGATTTATATTTATGTCGTGTGTATGAGCATTAACTAAAAATAAAAGAAGATAAAATGGGTAGATTTAAGTGGATGTCATATCACATTATGAAATAATAATTGAAAACAAGTTTGAGGATTAGTAGATGTGTTGCCTGAACATTGAATCTCTGGATGAGGTACCACGTCTACACTTGGTAGGGAGCTATACTGGAATTTCCTGTATGAGCTGATCCGGGTGGCGACTCTGTATGTAATCTCAAAATTTAGGTTTCGAGATCTTTAATCTTAAATTGGGATTTTCTAAAAACCTATTTTCCAATATTCACACTTACAATTAACTTTTCTAAAAAAAGGGTTTTTCCAATAAAATGAAAGGCTTTCTTAAAGAAGCTTAAAAGTCATTTTCAAAACCTCATACTCACACTCGAAAAGAAAAATCTCCGGTTCACACTTCACCGTGCGTTCTGAAAAACGTCGTCCGCTCATAGTGGCGACTCTGCTGGGGAGTAATGGTTTCTTTAAAAAAAAGTTTTTCATAAAAAAAACTTAAGGAACTTAGGCAACAATTGAAGTATATCCTCACTTGTAGTCAATTATTAATTCATAATCCGATATCTCATTCACAACCGCATAGCATGACATTTTCTCTTCTTGAATCCCTCCAACACATGATTAAGCCCAGTTTATCTCTAAAGGTGACCTACCTCTTCTGCTAGGATTGGAGGCACCCGAGGGGCTAAACCACTCATAGCCTTGTACGTACCCCTTCGGTTAGACCCTTGAGTGGGGAGAAGTGAGGAGTATATTTTCACTATGGGAACCTGTACGACCCTTGGTTTGACTCATACCTTCATGTAATGGCCTGGCAACTTCCCCTTAGGATTACCAAAACATATATTTGAAAATGGACATTGAGAGTATGCCTTTGGTATCCCCGGTTGATGCCAAAGAGACCCAATACCTAGGAAGAATACGAGACCAATCGAATGGAGGAATAAGGTTGGAAGGGTTAACATATTTTTGTGTGTGCTAACGTTTGTCTCATGGATGTTTTATCTTCGACCTTTACATACAACATCAAACACGCATCATCCATATGTTATTTTCTAACCCACATTTTTATGCAGCCATTTTGAAGCATCATCATACGTATGGTATTTTACTAACCATATTTTCATTCAGCCATGATATTTTATTTGTGTGCCATCACATCTTGCCTGTTGACATTCCCATAAAGCATATACGACATCATCTTGTATGTCATGCATCCTAACCATGTTTTTGTGCAGCCACTTGCATTCTGTATGACATGGGCATTCATCTCATCTCATCCCATCTAAAATGTAAGGATGTTCTAAGTGTGCCCCTCATGACCATTTCATTTCATGACATATCGAGAGTCCCCAAGAATATCCATGTTTTGTCGGTGCACCGGATTACATTCGATAGGTGACCACGACGGTCTTAGGTTTACATTCGTGTGGCGAATCACATAATATCATCACATGGCATCATATCCATTCACCATTGGTGTCATGGTGACACCAAAGTCTTGCTTGTGTGTCACGATCCACATCGGATTGCACCATAACATTGATGATTCATTCAAGGTACTCCACGGGTGCCGAAACTAGTACTCATATTAGGACATTTCATAACATGCCTAAATCATGCAAGGTGTTCCACGAACATCGAAATGCTATCCGTGTTTCGAGTTACATGTGACTTGTTTGTGACATTATTCCATCTTATATGCCATAAAAGCATCGAAGCTCTGTCTATGGAACGGTTCCCATATGACCACTTTATAACATCTCATTGACCTATGAAGCATCGAACCTCTATTCGTGTGTCGATACACATGTGAACATTTCGTGGCGTCCACTAGGTCCCCAAAGGCGCTGAACTTCTGTTCGTGTACCAGCTCACACGTGACATGCTTGCATTGTCTTTTGCATGGCATGGGGTATGCTTGGAACATCCAAAACAAAAAGAAAGAGAATACAAAAGTCATTTTCATCATCATCCACATCCATAAAGCATCATCCGATCATGAACATGAACACACCATACACGCCATTTAGTGTGTCAAGTCTAGGTCAATGACATCCATTCGAGCTTCTAACCTTATGTTGAATGTGCAGTTTGAAGTCGCACCTCAAAGCGGTTAGTTCGTGTTGAATCAGAGCCGAACCCACCAATTCAGTCAGTTCAATCAGAGCCTGTCACCGTGTAGGGAATTAGCTCAGGGTCAGATTCAGATCGGGAGGTCAAAATTCAGTTGCCCACTCTACCAGTTGACAGACAGATTTTGTTAGAAGAAGCGGACAAAGCAGAGATGGCCAACGGAAATAGTGGAAACTTGCCTTTCGATATGGATGCTTTTATGAGGAGCTTCCTAAACTCAGATGAGTTCAAGGCTACTCTTAGAGAACAAGTTCAGGCCGTGATAAGCACCATCCCTATCTAGACTATCCCACTGACTTAGACTTTAGTTGGAAGTAGGGGTCAACAGCTTGTCCAAATTACTAACTGTACTAGAGGAAGCCTTCCCGGAGGAAGCAGTGGAGTGATTAACCCCATAGAACCCGACTATCAATCCGAAGAGGATGAGGCCTTTGAGAAGTTAAAGGAAGCCTCGATTGAGAAGATGCTGCAGAAGAATCTCAATCAGAAATTTTTTGACATAGAAGCCATGTTACCGAAGCTGAAGGAGATGATCAACTTTAACCCTATTAAATGTGCAGATCCTGCCACACTGATGGCCGATGGAGAGGGCCCACTTCTGGCCGGTTTTCACATGCCTTATCTTCCTCCCTACACCAAGGAAGGCATGCTGGAAGCCCCCTTGGACATAAAGATGCCCCTGTATACCCATTCCACTTGGGAAGACTGATCTGATGCTTTTGTGAAGCAATACGCCTACAACACCCAAGTTAAGACAACTCTTGAAGATTTGGAGAGAATCAACCAGAAGCTGAATGAGCCTTTCCCGGCTTACTACAAATGGTGGATGGATGTGCAGGTTCTGGTGGATGGGGCACCGAAGTTGGAGTCTCTGATAATGAAGTTGGTGGATGGTAGTTTGCCACAATACAAGGATAAGATGAAGCTCAAAAGGTTCCATTCCTTTAACGAGGTGGTAGAGTTTGCCAAGTGTATCAAATGATACGAGGAGGAGGAGCAAAGGGGCAGACAAAGTTCGAGCTCCTACAGAAATAATCAAGGGTACTCCCAGGGGTACAAGGGTAGCAGCTCTAAGACTACTGCAGTGGGGTCTAGTTCCAAGATGACGCTAAAAGTGGCCTCTATCGAAGTGCAGGAGGTAGAGGTTGCTGTTGTGAATCAAGGGAGACCAACTACTCAGAGGATCACTTGTCCGTGGGCCAAGTCAGCTAGTCGGATCTTTACAAAGTGTAGAAAGGCTGGGCTGTTACAGAGTCTGAGGCCGTTCTCGCCTCTAGCTGAGGCAGATAAAGATAATTTCTGCTCCTATCATGTGATGATGGGTTACCGTACGAATGAGTGCGCCTAGTTGATTAAAGCCATCAAGCAGTCGGTCACCGATGGCAAGATTGTTGAGCCGACTCTGAAGCCGAGTGTGCAGAAAAATCCACTCCTAACCTTTGGAAGTCAGGCGAATATAGTGTAGTCTGGTCTGTCGACCAATTATGTATTCACCCAGATCATCAAAGCAAATCCGAGCATGCGAACTGTGCTGGTGGAAAGTGAGGAAGAGCCAGAAATAGCCGAAGAGCAATCTTTGGTAGTGAAGGATAAGGCGGGTCCCATCAATTTGGATGAGATTGAAGTGGATGATGAATACTATGATTTTGAGGTTCAAGAGTCGAAGCCAGTTTATCTGGTGGAGACGAGGAGAGGGACTGTGATTGAAAAAGATGGGCAGGTGATGCATATCATAAGGAGCGGAAGGGTCTATCAACCTACCAATGTACCACCTCCAGCACCCCTGAGAAGGAATATTACACCGATGTAGAATGATACTACCCGATCACCTCCAGTGGCCAGAGAGGAAGACATGGTAGTGGACCAACTGAAGAGGGCACCAGCTCGAGCCAGTGTTTGGCACTTACTTATGGAATCACAGAGGCACCAAGAGGCGGTGGTCAAACAGTTAATGGAAATGGAAGCCAACCCCACTATGTCCCGGGACAAGGTGCGTGTAATGATAAAGGGAGTAGATTTGAAAGCCAATAGGGCCCTGGAGATCAGTTTTGGGGTTGAAGATCTCCCACCTAAAGGGGTTAACCAAAATAGGGCTCTATATCTAACAGTTGAGGTCATAGACAAAGTGATGCTGAGTGTAACGGTAGATGATGGCTCGGCCTTAAACATTTGCCCCTCCCAGATCTTTCCTTTCTTTGGGGTGAGTACTGAAGCTCTTTGCCGGTCGAACACTATGATTAGAGCATATGATGATAGCAAGAGAGCTGTGCTAGGAACTTTTGAAGCTGAAGGTAAAGTGGGGGAGGTCAAGTCAAAAGTGTTGTTCACCGTGATCGATATTCCTGTCACCTTCTCTCTGCTCTTAGGAAGGCCATGGTTCCATGCCCTTGGAGGAGTCCCTTCGACTTTGCATCAGAAGGTGAAGTTCTTGATTGAGGGGAAAATGGTAACTATTGAAGCGGATGAGCCTTCTATCGTGGCAGCCCTGAGTGCTACTGAGCAGCCGATGACTGGTTTTCAAGTTGCAGTGATCTCTGATAAGCCTGAGTTTTTAGACTAGATTCACAGATACTTTGCCACGTAGAACTATGAATCGGGGAAAGGACTAGGGGCCAAACAGCAAGGTGTCCCTGAGTTTAATATTGAAGCTGGCAAGTACCCTCAGTTTGGGCTAGGGTATCACGAGGGAAAGACTAAGCATGAAAGGAAGCACGTGATCTTGGTGGAAACCTTCGTCCGGGCCACAGAATCAGTGTATGATGGGACTCCTAAGCTGATAGTTGTTAAGGGAGGGTCAGCTCCCTGGGTTTGAAATTTTTGCTGATGTTGTTGATTTCAGTAAGTATGGAACTGAGCCTGTTGTGAACATGCTGTAAGATGGAGCTGAAAATGAAGACAAGGAAACTCCAAAGTAGAAAGCCATTGACCAAGTTAGAATTGAATTTGGGGACAAGGGAGAAGCCTTTAAGAAGACTAACCTGGTGAGAAGTGACATGGAGGCGGCTATGGAGGCCATCACAACAACACTATCCACCCTGATGGAACCAAGCAAGGGTTCAGAAAAGAAGAAGGCATCGTCTGGGAGGACACATGAAGAGCTAGTGGAGGAAGCTGTGAAGGAGCTCACCAAGCTCATTATGAGGGGCAAGGCTGAGACATTTGAGGAAGAGCTGACCGAGGAACAAAGGGAAGACCTGGAAGGAGACCTGGGGTACCTGTTTGAAGAGTTCAACTGTGCTGCTGTTGATGAAGACCCTCCACATATGGAGGATGGTAATTTTTCAAATGTATCTGCTTTTTCAATTTTTGATGTGAACAATTCTTCCTACAAGGCCCACAATGCAATACAATCTGATTTTGCTTATTTGTGTGATGTGTTTTCGGATGGAACTGTGCATACATACAAACATTCATTTAATGTCTTTAGCATACATGATGCATCATTGCATGAAATGAACCTAGGGATAGATGATGAACCAAAGATGGTATCCGTCTCAAAAGACTTCATGCCGGATGAGAGAAAAGAACTTGTAAAAATTTTGCAAAAACATGTCAAAGCCTTCACTTGGTCCTACGATGACATGCCCGGGGTTGACCAGGAAATTACAGAACATAGAATCCTCACAGATCTGAAGATGAAACCGGTTAAGCAGAAACTTAGAAGAGTCTGACTAGAATGGGCTGAAAAGGTTAAGGAAGAAGTAGCTAAGTAGATAAAGGCCAAGTTCTTAAAAGTAGTAGAGTATCCGGAATGGTTGGCCAACATTGTACCGGCTGCAAAGAAAGATGGCCGAGTCAGGGTCTGTGTGGATTACCGGGATTTGAATAAGGCATCCCCCAAAGATGACTTCCCTCTTCTGCATATTGATGTTCTAATCGACAGTGCCACCAGGGCAGCTATGTATTCCTTCATGGATGGGTTCTTGGGGTATAATTAGATTCTGATGAACGCAGTTGACAAAGTGAAAAGAGCCTTCATCACAAAGTGAGGGGTTTATCACTACAGGGTCATGCCTTTTGGGTTGAAGAATGCCGGGGCTACTTATCAGCGAGCAGTCACGACACTTCTACATGATATGATCCATAAGGAGGTCGAGGTATATGTGGACGACATGTTAGTCAAATCCATGACCTGGGAGGAGCACCAAGCTATCCTGGATAGATTCCTAACTAGAATTGAGAAATACAATCTTCGCCTCAGCCCTAAGAAGTGTGTATTCGGGGTAACTTCTGGGAAACTGCTTGGCATGTAGTAAGCCAGAAGGGAATCAAAATGGATCCTGACAAAATTAAGGCCATTAGAGATATACCAGAACCACAATTAGAAAAGGAAGTAAGGTCGTTTCTGGGTTCACTATAGTATGTTAGTCAGTTTATTACAAGATTGACAATAGTTTGCGAGCCAATTTTCAGACTTCTAAGGAAGAACCAGCCAGTAGAGTGGAATGAATAGTGTCAGATAGCCTTCGACAGAATTAAGGCTTATTTGATAAACCCTCTAGTTTTAAAGCCTTTGATACCAGACAAACCTCTGATTCTGTACTTGGCCATTCAAGAGACTTCTGTAGGAGCCATGTTGGTACAAGAGCAAGAAGATGGATGTGAGCATGTGATCTACTACTTAAGCAAGAAGTTACTATAATATGAGATTAGGTATACGATAGTAGAGAAGACTTGTGCTGCTATGGTATGGTTGACAAAGAAGCTGAGACACTACTTCCAATTGTATAAGGTTCAGGCAGTAGCCAAGGTAGATCCTATGAAATACTTAAGCCAAGCTCCAGTACTAACTGGGAAGTTATCAAAGTGGTTGCTGTTGCTGTCGGAATTCGACATAGAATATATGACAAGGAAGACAATCAAGGGAAGAGTCGTAGGAGAATTTCTGGCTAATCAGCCAATAGATTCAGATTACATCGAGAACTTGGAATTTCCGGACGAACAGCTAGCGGTGGTCAAAGAAGAGCCAAATAGATGGGTGATGTACTTCGATGGGGCAGTGAACAAACATGGCGCAAGCTTAGGGGTAATCATTGCTACACCCGAAGGAGAAATCATTCCTCTAGTGAAATGACTTAATTTTCAAGTGACCAATAATGGATCCGAATACGAAGCTTGTCTCTTTGGTATTGATGCTCTGATCACATTAGGGGCAAATGAGGTGTTAGTTATTGGGGATTCAGCTTTGGTGATTCGGTAGGTGAGCGGAGATTAGGAGATAAAAGAAGAATCACTCCAGCCTTTTCTCGAGATGGTTTGGGAAAGGGCGGAGGTATTCAATTAGTGTGAATTTTGGCATGTACTGAGGGAAGAGAATCAGATGGCAGATTCTTTGGCTACACTGTTATCATTGTGGGAAGGTCCCCAAAAATAGCCGATACAGCCAATAATCCTGGAAATCGCTCAGAATCCATGCTATTCATCAGTCAACGTAGTCACAACAATTGAAGATGGCCAAGTTCATAGAAAAGAACATCTTTGTGAGATATGGGATCCCTCATCATGTCGTGACTAATAATGGGGTATAATTTCAAGGGTTGGCGGCACAGTTGTTGCAAGAGAAAGGAGTTGAGCACTATAGGTCATCCCCGTATTGCCCGCAAGCTAATGGGGCGGTGGAAGCGACCAATAAGTCCCTTAAGAAGATTCTATCAAAAATGGTAGTGACCTATAGAGATTAGGCTGACATGTTACCATTGGCCTTGTGGGGATACCGGACGAGCATTTGAACCCCTACCGGTGAGACACCATATTCGCTGGTTTACGGGATGGAGGCTGTCTTACCAGTGGAGATGGAAGTTAGATCATTAAGAGTGGTTATGGAGGCACAATTACCAGAAACTAATTGGCTCTAGTCAAGACATGAACAGCTAGCACTTATTGATGAAAAGCATCTTCAGGCCTTAGACTGGTTACAAATGTATCAGCAGCGAATGGTTAGAACCTACAACAACAAGGTTCATCATCAGAAGCATCCGTTTAAGGCAGGGGATCTGGTACTCAAGCAGATGAAATAGACCAACACGGATGTATGGGGGAAATTCAAGGCAAACTGGAAAGGCCTGCATGTAGTCAAGAAGGTACTTCCGAAGGGTGCTGCAAAGATTACGGATATGGATGGAAATGAATTCGTCAACCCTATCAATGAGGACAAGCTGAAACACTACTACATTAAAAAAAAAAAAAGGAGTCCGATGGGTCGAAAACCGAAAAGGCGATCCATGCAAAAGTTAGGACAGAGAGGCGAGGACTATCAGCTGGAAAATCTGCAAAGACCGGTTAGTGGCAAGCATGGATTCAGTCGAGACGTATACCATCACTAATTGTGTTCATAGTTTCATTTCATAATTTGATGTACATTGTGCTAAAACATTATTTATGAATGAATGAATGAATGAATGTTCCATTCGCTTAAATGTCCCGAGTTCAATTGCAATTCAGATTATTTTATGCGCATTTAGCTCTACATATTTTATACATCTCACATCCATAGATTGAATATATATACGTAAAAAAATGGTCCGATAGATTGAAAACTTGAAAAGGGTGGTCTATGCAAAAGCTAGGACATAAAATAAAGTTGCTGAATTGAAAACCCAAAAAGGGCAGTTTAGGCAAAAATAAAGTCAGTCTAATAGGCCGAAAACCCAAAAAGGGTGACCTATGCAAAAATTAAGACAAGAAAAGCAAAAACAGAATAAAAGTCACGCAGCAGTGGTCAACTCTAATCCTAGTCATCTAAAGTCTGAGGTACCACAATGTTAGTGCCTCACGTCCACGCCTAGTGGAACCAATCAGATCTGTCAGCCAAGCTCTATAGCAAGCATTTGTCTTCACGAGGGCAAGACTGTCATACCTCAGAATCTCAGTGCAAGTAGGATGCATCCACTGGTGCTGCATATGCCGAGGCCACTATGGTGTAAACACTCCACACTCAGTGGTGCACAAAGATCGGGGGACCCCTTGTAGCTGCCCATACTGTCTGCACAGCCAAGCAGGAGAATAGAAGGTCACATGGATCAACTCAAGTAGCTAGACACCTCCGACCCAAGTCTTAGTAGTCACATCAGAGATGTCCCACCAAGGGCAGACCCATCAGATAGAGGCATCAGTCCGCCTCCTCAGCCAATCAAACCAGTGGTTTATAGTCATAAAACTTAAATCTGGGAGCTCGATGCGCTGAGACCAGTAGCTTTGGAGCATATCTCGGATGAGATGGAGGAGTGCTCAGGAGGCTCAGCTTCTCCAACAGCCAGATCTGCATATGGTCAAATGAAAAAGGAGTAATGAATGTATTAATTCAGAAAGTGTAGTGCTGAAGCATACCTGAAGCAGAAAGGTAGATCCACAGTTCTTGACGGGAGAATCAGAATGGATAGAATCTAAGTGGATCAGTATCTCAGCCAAAGCAAACCCTATAAGTGATGCACCCTGAGCCATCTGAGTCACTACCAAGGCTAATCTAAGACTACAAGCATCATCTTGAGACTCACACAAATAGCAACCATCAGCAATAAACTCATCAGTGGAGCCCAGCCAGGGGCAATGGGAGGCAAAGCGAAACATAAATAAGCTATAATAGAAACGCTGAGTCTGGGAGAAACCAGCCTACCAGTAAGTGCATGACCCATACCTGCTACAGCAGGAGCGAATCGGCTCAGAAATGTATGCACATCACCCGATTCAGGGTCGAGAACAGCTAACCGGACCCTCTAAGGGCAAGGAACACAGAGGATAGCACTAAACTCCTTTGCCAAGAGGCATAACTCCTGACTAGAGAAGCGGAAGACATGATCCATCAGATCCCAAAAGCTAATAGCTGCATCCAAGAAGACCCGATTCGGAGTCAAAGCAGTGTAAAACCTGAGGTACTGCAAGCCAAAGGGTGCAAGCAAAGCCCAATTAGAAGAACGGGTTTAACCCAGTAGTCCCGGAGTCATCCTCTGAGCTGATCCATGCCAAAAGAGAAGCGAAAGAAGAAGAAAGGCTGAAAAAGGGGATGGGGCAGCTATAGTATATGGGGCGGTTGTATGCCCTATAATGGCGCGACTATAATGTGTTGGGCAGCTATAATACTTATAGGGGAGCGGTTGTGCTAAAAAAAAGGTTGAAAATCGATGTGGGATAGATTTATAGTGTGGGGCGGCTATAACCCTACACAGCCGCACGGCTGTAGGTTATAAGGGCGCAGCTGTAATGTGCTACGCAGCTGTAATGGCACAGTGGCACGACTGTAATGCAAACAACACTTTGCCTATATCTTTATATGATTTCTGATGAATATAACCGTGCAGCTATAGGTTGCAGGGACTGCCTTTCAAAGAAAATAAAGTCTAAAGACGCCAGAGCACGTCCCGAGGCCCGACCAAATTGAGCCAAGAGGCGATAAAAAGTATGAAAAGGAAAAGAAATACACATTCAAGAAACTCAAACTCAATGGTTGGAAAATGTAAATGTCATACGAGTACCATGTGCATCAAATACATCACAAAGTTGGATCTGTACAAAGGTTACAAATAATCAGAAAAGGACCCACAGACGGGTCGATACATCACAGACAGAAAATGGGAAATAGACCTAAGAAGAGGCGAAGCCAGCATCATCATCGTCATCCCCATCATCTCCTAGCTCACCAGTCGAGCTCTCGCCTGCATGTGTACCACCCAATCGTCTGCCCGGTCCTTAAAAGTCTAATTCATGACCCCCAGCTCGGTGACTCGACACTGCAACTGATCATTTTCTGCCCTCAAACGAGTACACTCACGGCGCTCGATCCTAATCATCGCCTGCAACAAACAAAACATAAAGAAACATCATAATCACATGTATATACATCCATGCATACATGCATGCATCCAAACACGCATTCAAAACCAAGTACAGGTACTTACAGTCAAAGCGGCGTTATCCCGGAAGGTGAGCACCCTTAGTGCATAAATGGCTTGGCCCATGCACATACCCTGCATCACTGGAATATGTAGAGATCATAATTCAAAGGAATCAGCCTATGAAAACTAATCAAGAAAAGGGATGAAAACAAAGGAAAGCAGAGATACTCACATGCGTGGTGCCCTCAGGAATAGCCGATGGAAAAGTGTGATCCTGGAGGTGGAGGTCAGCTTGATAGGACTGTCGAGACTCATCAAATAGCTGAATAGCGCTCTCGATTGGGAACTCGAGCCGGCCATGCATGTAATCGACAGTAGGGGCTAAAGGAGCCAAGAAAGCAGGAGTGGGAATAGCCTTCACTCTAACGGCAGAACCAGCTCCAGCAGTCCAAGCAGAAGTAGTACCGAGCCTCTTATCTCCCCTAATGGATGGGGAAGGACATGCACGTCCACCTCTCGACGATGGCTGCAATCAATTAAGAAGAGGGTGTCAGCAAGAAAAAGAAAAAGAGGTTTGGAAAATACCCCAACATCAGCGTCAGCAGCTAGCATAAGTTGCGATGAACTAGCGATAATCACCGTCTACACTGCCAGCCTTATATCTAGCACCATATAGGTTTGGATGCAGCTCAAGGGATAGAAAGTTTGGCCAGAATAACCCCACCGGCAAAGTAGTCGGAATCCTATGCGCATCAGGACTAGAACGCTAGTGGTGGACCCTCTCGCCAAGGTACCACTCTTGCCCAAAGGGACACTCCATCACAAAACACATGTTAGACAGTGCCTGCGCATCTTGAATCAGCTGGGGCAAATCATCCCCCTTTCACCTCCATAGGGCCTTGACAATCTGAAATCAGAAAGTCAGAAAATTACATGTAAAAGAAAAGGAAAAAAAAAAAGAGCATACCCCATCAAAAGTCATCTCTCTCAAGGCTTGGCAACACTCGACCTGGTTTTTGTCAACCTCGCTCCAAACAAACCCCAGATACCATCTAAGACGATAGAATTCAACCAGATTGTAGCCATCAGGAACTTGCACTACCGGGGTGGAACGAAGGGATATTCGTAGACCCAAATTTGCAAAGGAAGGAAGAAAATGAAATCAATAATAATCCAGGAAACATATAAAGAAAAGCATAATCTTTAGATAAGGAGTCCAAGATACTCATGTGTAGCAGAATCTAGAAGGCATTCAACTCCTTATGAGACCCTCGGGCACAGAGATCAAGGGCATAATAAAGCTAGGCCAAGGCCACTCAACCCCAGTTAAGAGTCCTCACTGACTCTAGGTCAATCAAGCATGGTAATACAGCCAGATTCAAACTACTCCAGCCTGTGGGGAAAAGGAGGGTAGAAAGAGAATGCAGCAGAAAGGCCCTCACATACCTCCTTTCATTGGGAGCCTCGAAATCAGTACCTTTTGGGAGCACATACTGCCGCCCCATCCAGTAATCTCGGAGGCTCCTACACTGGATTTGGCTGTCAGGGGAGTCAATCCCAATAAGCATGGACACGAACTCCTGCTGGTAGCCATAATGTGCAAAGACCTGATTGAAGTGGATCAAGGGAAGCCCGGTAATAGCAACAATATCTTTCAGACTCACCATGTACTCTCCGAAGGGGAAATGAAATGTGTGGGTGGTGTCCATCCACCTCTCCAAAAGTGTAGCCAGGAGTCCTTGACTTGTGCAAGGAGTGGTAACAGTCATATTGCAAACCAGCCACTGCAGACTCATGGAGTTCACTATCTCCTTCACCCCTTCGGGAAGCCGTCTGTACCACTTTATCAACTCTGAAATTGATCTGCTACCGCAATGGCCGGATCTCGACTGCAAAATCAATAATCAGGGTGTTCATGAGCCTTTTAGAAATAAATCATAAATATTAAAGAAACACCTTTGAAATCGCCAAAAAATTGAGTGGCTTCAAGTCTGGCAGCTACAGCCCCCCGGCTGTAGGAGGTCACAGCCGCATGGCTATAAGCCTCATGATCACAGCCGCATGGCTGTAGCCATCCTCTGGGGTGGCTGTAGCTGGAAATTTCAGCCAAATATGTTCGTTTTTTCGGTTAAATCTTGTCCTAACTCAACCTAAATCAACAACTAAACATCCTAGGGGCATATTCTACTCAAATCATGCATCAATTTCACCTATTTTCTCTAATTTTGTAGAAATTTCAAACTTGGAAAAAACGAAAAAATTCAAGAAAACTAACCGGATTAGTGAGGGATGACTAGAAATCTGGAGTTGGATGGGCACTGGGGCATCAATCTTCACCCCATAATACTCATCATCTTCCTTCAACCCTTAAATACACTCCTGTGAGCGGACAACGTTTTTAACCTCTCAGAAAGGGAGCCTCGATATCTGGCAACCCTCGCTCGCATGGGGGTTTTAGGAATGGAAATTTGGTTTTGGAAAATTGAGTTATCTGGTAAAAGAATCGAGACCTAAGTCTCGATAGAGAGTGTAAGAGTCGCCACCCGGCTCAGCTCAACCAAAAAATTACAGTGCAGCTGAACCGAACGAAGGCCGCTACACTTTCCAGAGATCTAGGTCCAGATAAGTCCTTTATTTCATGTCTAATCAAAATAAATTTTGTCAATGTTCGTTGACCATATTTTAAATTTCTAAAGTTGATTCTTATTAATTAAATCATGCAGCGTACACCTAAATTCAAATAAAAATAAAACAGAAAATAAATAAATTATTTCAACCAAATCGAATAAAAATAAAAACTCTCGTCCTCACATTACAAGCGCCTAGAATACACGATTTATCTAGAAAATTACAATCGCCTAAAATACACGAATTGAACTATTAATTACATTAAAAATGAAAATAAAAAGAAACTAAAAGCTGTAAAATAGATGGTTAGCACAATTTATAGCACACCACAAATAGGACTCAAATTGGACAGAATTGGGATTTTTAGGAACGGGAGCATGCATTTAGGGGGGTCATCGGGTGAACTCGGCTAGTTTGCCCGACTAGACTTGGAAAATGGTTTTGAAACATCCTTGTATTTTTTTTATGAGAAAATATATTTTGAAAACAATTTCTTTTTCTGGTTTACTTTCATTTAGCATGTGAGGTGGGTCGGATTTCGGGAGATTTGGATCTCCGTCGTTGCATTGTTCTAAGTGCAATAATTTCGAAAATTAAATCTAAGGTCGTGAATGCACACAGCAAAATTCATTTTTAATGATTTTCTGATTTTTCTAAATTTTTGTAATTTTTTCTGATTTTTATGGATTTTTCTGGATTTCTGCTCCCAAACGAAAATTACAGTCGCCCAACTGTGATTATAGTCGTGCGATTGTAATTCACCCAATTGTAGAAAATTGCCAAAGTTATATTCAAATAAAATAGATAGCCGCGGTAATTTAAGAACACTCATACGATCGTTCATTCCTACAAGAACAGTCGTACGACCATTCTTACTACCCAGAAACGGCAAAATGGAGGAAATTGATTTTATGCACGGAAATCAACCAAAACACCCAGAAAGAGCAACAAAACGAAAGTTTTAAGTGTAGTTACTTTTATGGCGCTGATCCACCGTCGATTTGACCATTGGAAATACCTTAATCGACTCCAAATTGCTCCTCCTCCTTTGTGTGTCAAGGTTCCACAATGAGTAAAAAATCTCCAAAAAGTCATGGATTTTAGTGAGATAAGGGTCTGACATTGATTAAATTTGGTGTGTCAAGTTATTAACCTATGATTTCTAACCGGTTTTAACTTACAACACATAATTAAAAGAAAAAGAGGAGAAAAAAGATGGTGCTTGGTGTTGAATTCTTCCTTCTTCTCTCCTTTTTCCTTCTCTTCTTTTCAATCTCTAAATCTGTCCAAAAGTCCCTTTCTCTTTCTTTTTCCTCTCCTTTTATATCTCTTCCCTGATTTTTGCTGACTAAAACCGGGCATTAATTACCCTTCAAATCACCATTTTTTTGTTCTTAAGGTATGGGCTTCTGCTACCTGTTACGGACTTACAGTCGTGTGACTCAAAAAAAATTTTTTTAAGACTAGAAAATTCCGTTGCTCACAACTACCCCTCGTGTGGTCAAATTCGACACCCGACTCCAGGTCTAAAATACCTAAGGTGATGAATTTGAGAGCGTGAATTAAAGCGCTGTAGACACAAGAAAGAAAATGCGCAGCTGACTTGTTGAAGTCTCACTATTGTAGTGATGATTTAATTTGAGTTGATTGGATGAGTTGAGCCAATACCGGGTTTATGTTACCCGAGGCAAAGCTGATCTGGGCCGATACCGGATCTACATATATCCAAGGTGGATCTGTCGAAATGATGAATCTGACATAAGCCGATACCGGGTCTATGTTACCCGAGGCGAGGTTGATGATGAAATAAGCTGATACCGGGTCTAGGTTACCCAAGGCGAGGTTGATGATGAAATAATCCAATTACGGGTCTAGGTTACCCGAGGCGAGGTTGATGATGAAATAATCCGATACCGGGTCTATGTTACTCGAGGCGAGGTTGATGATGAAATAAGCCGATACCGGGTACATAAGCCAATACCGGGTCTATGTTACCCAAGGCGAGGTTGATGATGAAATAAGCCGATACCGGGTCTATGTTTCCCAAGGTGAGGTTGATGATGAAATAATCCAATACCAGGTCTATGTTACCTGAGGCGGATCTGCTGAGGATCTAAAATGAAGCTGATCTGGCCGATACCGGGTGTGTGTTACCCGAGGCGGATCTGCTGAGGATCTGAAATGAAGCTTATCTAGGCTGATACCAGGTCTGTGTTACCCGAGGTGGATTTTTTTAGTTTTGAGATGGAGCCGATCTAGGCCAATACAAGGTCTATGTTACCCGAGGCAGATCTACTGGGGATCTATCTACGTCCGAGACAGTTATAACGAATTCCTGCATTAGAAATAGCGAGTCTTCATTCTTTGATCGAGAGATTTTGAATAAAAATTTTTTCCCCTTCGATCAAGAATGAAGACTAGCTGGGGATGAATGCTCCATGTATGTTATGTATGTATGCATAATGATGCATATGCATGTGGATCTTAAAGGATGCCTTTCTCGTCGTTTGTTCAATATTGATATTTCCTTTCTCCACTAGGGAAGATGTGTTATGCCCCTAGATGGTGGAAGACATTCTTTGCACAAAGCTTTTCCTTCTTTTGTATAGCATATCTTTTTGTTGAAGATGTATGGTGACTGCTTGAAGAAATGAGATGATGCGGGGATGTATAACAACTGCCGAGGAAAGGATCATAATGTTCTTTATAAATGTTTCGTTGGGGAATAGTGTGGAGGATCCTGCTGGGGAATGGTGAAAGAATTCTACCTTTCTGGCCCTAGGAATTGGGAATCTGGAAATGCTCTAAATTTTGCCTGAGCTGCCCAATGTGGGTTTTCAGCGCAGCGAGCTGCTCTAATTTTTGCCTGAGGTGCCTTTTCGGTTTTCACCTCAGTGAGCCCTTTTTTTTTACGAGTTGATGATGAACGAAGACTGATTGAAACAGTACTGTAACCACTTGCTCCATCGTCCTTTTGGAGATGATGCAGAAAAATGCTATATAGAGCAGTATTAGGGTTCAATTTCTTGTTAGAAGTCAGCTTGATTTCTTCAACAGTCAAGTTCTTGGACAACCATTGTTGCTTTTTGAAAAGATGAATTGGATTTGGAGGATGATAAAAGATTTCAGATTGTATGTATTTGGTACATTTTCATTGTTAAATAACATGATATGTTTAACTGGTTGAATGCAAAGTGCGTTCCTTAAATGGATGTTTAAGCAAGATAATTTTGTTTATGCATTTGACATAACGATACAAATATATTTAAACAAACACTCCACTTTATTGATGAAATCAAAATGAGTACATTTGAAAGGATTAATTCCCAAAATGGTATACACTCCACACAAAGCCAGAATCCGTAACCAGTCGTCCCTTTTAGATTTTCCAACTGATCATTTTCTTCAATGTCTTAATTTTTACCTAAACCGCTCTTTTTGAGTTTTCAGCCTAGCAGACTCTTTCTTTTTTTAAAAAAAACATGATAAAGCTTTAAGCAGTCTTGGTTGACAGGATTTGTGAACTCATTTCCATCCATGTCCATGATGCTGACACCACCTTTTGACAGCTCTTTCTTCATAACATAAGGCGCTTCCCAATTAGGTTTGAACTTTCCCCAAACATCGACTTTTGAAGGCCTTAATTGTTTCAGAACCAAATCCCCTACTTTCAACTGCCGCCTAGGGTACTTCACATTCTGATTATAGACTCTAGCCATTCTGCATAGGTACATCTATAAATGATCTAATGCTTTCAGTCGTTTCCCATCTAGCATTGCCAACTGCTCATATCTAGCTTGAGCCCACTCAATCTCTAGTAATTGAGCTTCCAAGGAAACTCTGAGTGACTTGAGCTCTATTTCTACTGGTAACACTGCCTCCATACCATACACCAAGGCATAGGGAGTTTCTCCTGTTGCTGTTCAGACACTGGTTCTATAACCCCAAAGAGCATATGGCAGTTTGTCAGCCTAATCTCTGTAGGTAGTTACCATTTTTTAGAAGATCTTCTTTATCGACTTATTAGCTGCTTCCACTGCACCATTAGCTTGGGGCCTATATGGAGAAGATCTATGATGTTTGATGCCATGTTCTGCAAGTAGCTCAGCTGTTGCCCTTTGAAACTGCACTCCGTTGTCAGTCACTACATGGTGGGGAAGTCCATACCGAGCAGAGATGTTCTTCTGAATGAACTTGACCATTTGCTTAACTATTATGCTAGCGAAAGATTCTGCTTCTACCCACTTTGAAAAGTAATCAACTGCCAAGACTATGAATCAATGCCCATTAGAAGCAGCAGGATGGATTTCTCCAATCATATCTATTCCCCATGCTGAAAACGGCCAAGGAGATGCCAGATTCTGCAGTTCAAGTGGTGGCAGATGACTGATGTCAGTGTAGATCTAACACTCATGACATCTCCTCACTTTCCTCATACAATCAGCCTACATAGTCATCCAGAAGTACCCCTGTCTCATTTTTTTCCTACCCATAGTGAGTCTATTCATATGTGGCCCATAGGACCCTGCATGTACCTACTGCATCACTGTTTCTGCCTCCTGTTCTATCAGACACCTTAGAAGAACTCCATTTGTTGTTCTTTTGTATAGCCTATCTTCAAAGATTCTGAACTGACCGGCTAATCTTCTTAATGACACCTTATCAATAGCACTAGCTCCCTCTGGGTATTTTCCTTCCTTCAAATATTGGTAGATGTACCATGGCTTTTCTTCGACTGTCAATTCCATTACTTTATGCACCTCAAAGCATGGTCGTCTGGAAGTTGCTATGACCAGTGGTTGCACTTCAGTTTCTTCTGGATTCTCCCACATAGAAGATAATGTTGCAAGTGCATCGGCCATCTTATTCTCATCTCTAGGGATGTGTCTAAATTCACATTGGCTGAAAAACTTTCTCTTGTATTAGAGTAGCTCTAAGTAGGGCCGTAAGGCTTCTTCTTTTAGCTCCCATTCACCTTGAGCTTTCCTAATCACTAAAAGTGAATCTCCAACAGTCAAGACATCTTTTGCCCCTAGCGTCAGCAGTGCTTCCATCCTAAATAAGCATGCTTCATACTCTGCTCCATTATTGGTTAAGGTAAAATTCAATCTCTTTAACAAGGGAATGATCTCACCATCTAGCGTTGCTATGATTACCCCAATTCCAGCACCCTTTCTATTCACGACACCGTCAAAGCACATAACCCATCTCTTCACTTCCACCATGGCTAGCTGTTTGTTCATGAACTGTAAATTCTCTGTATAATCTGATTCCAGTGGCTGATTTGCCAAAAATTCTGCTACAGCTCGCCCTTTGATGGTTTTCTTGGTGACGTACTTAATGTCGAATTCTGACAAAAGCAAGAGCCACCTAGATAACTTCCCAACTAGCACAGGTGCTTCATAAAGATACTTCATCAGGTCCACCTTGGCCACAGCCTGCACTTTGTATGACTAGAAGTAATGGCGCAGCTTCTTGGTCAGCCAGATCATTGCCACACACATCTTCTCCACCAGTGTGTACTTGGTTTCATACTCCAGCAGCTTCTGATTGAGGTAGTAAATAGGGTACTCCTTCCTACCATCTTGTTCTTATACCAGCATTGCCCCTATGGATGAACCTTCGGTAGCCAAATACAAGATCAGAGGCTTTCCTAGAATTGGTGGGCTCAGAATCGGCGGATTTACCAGATAAGCCTTGATTTTCTCAAATGCCAACTAACATCTGTTGTCCAATACAATCTGATTTTTCTTTAACATCTTGAAAATTGCTCACAAGTGGAAGTCAACCATACTATGAAACGACTGAAATACTGCAAGGAACCCAAGAATGTCCGGACTTCCTTTTCTGTTTTTGGAGCTAGCATATCTCGAATAGCCTTGATTTTATCTGAGTCCATTTTTATTCCACTCTGGCTGACTACATGACCCAACAACTTCCCTGATGTGACTCCGAATATGCACTTCTTGGGGTTTAGTCACAAGTTATACTCTCCAATGCATGTAGGAAATCTATCCAGGATGGCGGGATGCTCCTCCTAGGTCATTGATTTAATAAGCATATCATCGACATACACTTCGACTTCTTTATGGATCATGTCATGCAGCAGAGTTGTGATAGCTCTCTGGTAAGTGGCTCCAGCATTTTTCAATCTGAAAGGCATTACTTTATAACAAAACGTGCCCCACTCTATGATGAATGATGTCTTCACTTTATCAATCACATCCATCAGGATCTGGTTATATCCTAAAAATCTATCCAGGAAGGAATACATTGCCACCTTGGCTGCACTATCAACCAAAACATCAATATGAGGCAGTGGGAAATTATCTTTTGGGTATGCCTTATTCAGATCCCTGTAGTCGACACATACTCTGACCCTACCATCTTTCTTGGGTACTAGAATGATGTTTGCTAGCCATTCTGTGTACTCCACCACTTAGAGAAATTTGGCTTCTATCTACTAAGCGACTTCCTCCTTCACCAATTTCGCCCATTCTAGGCTTAATCTTCTCATTTTCTGCTTCACTGGCTTGAGCTTAGGGTCTGTTGGGATCTTGTGAACTGCTATTTCCATGTCTACACCCAGCATGTCCTCGTATGACCAAGCGAAAGCTTTAACATGTTTTTGCAATATTTTTGTCAGTTCTCTTTCTTCCTCAGGTTTTAACTCATGTGAAACGAATACCACTTTGAAATTTTCATCTGTACTTATGTTGATTTCATGCAATGCAGTGTCATGAATGCTAAATATGCTTAATGGTGATTCAAATGCAAGCATAAAATTATCAGGATAAACATCACACAAGTAAGCAAACTGGGATTTTATTGTATTGAACTTGTTATAGAGTATATCATTCACATTGAAAATGGAAGAAATAGATACAACAAAATCATTTTCGTTCTCCACAGGCAGAGGGCCTTGTACTTCTTCATCTTTCTCACTCAGCGCCAGGACATCACCCAGATCTATAGCTACTTTGGCCTCTAGTTCAGCAGGAATAGTGGTCTCCTCAATTTCAGCCACCTGTGCCTTAGCCTTCTCCATGATCTCAGCTATTTTAGTGACTACAGAATCTCGGTTCACCTTGGTCATCAGCTCTTTTTCAGACTCCTCTTTAGATTTCCCAAACGCCTTGCTTAAGGCAGCAGCTAGCACCTCCGAAATTGCTTCCACGAACTCACCACGGATTTCCTCTTTAGCTTTCTGCTTGGACACTTCCACTGCTTTTGTTATTACCTCAGATGGCCCATCTTGCAAGACGACAGGCTTAACAACTGACTCTTCCACTATCATAGGTGCTACTAGCTCCTCCCGGCTCTTTTCGAAGTCTACAACATCAGAGAATATCTCAAAGCCCGGGCATTCAATACTCCCAACTCTCACTGGCTCAGCTTGACCATTATACAGCTCTTCTCCTACCTTAATGAACGGTTTCATCATAGGCTTGCTGTTCTTGCCCCTTATTTGATTCTTCTGGTTAGATGTTTCTATTGTATACCCTAGCCCGAACTTTTTTGGCTTTCCCTAATCAATGTGAAACTCAGGCACCCCCTGCAGGTTGATTTCTAGTCCCATGCCCGGGACAAAACTTTGTTTATGTAAATACCTTGGTAGCCACTCCGGCATATAGTTTTCGTAAATGACCATCGGAGCATCTGTGGTCTCCTCTTCCCCGACCATGGCGATTTGGAACCTACCAAATGGTATGACTCCTTCATTTATGATAGCAATCATGGATTGGGCATCCGCCTTAATAGTCACAATCTCCCCATTCAGCGAGAAATTTTTTTTCTGATGCAGAGTGGAAGGGACACCTCCCAATGGGTGAAACCATGGCCTCCCTAATAGCAAGGAGAAGGTAATTGGAATGTCAATCACAGTAACGGTGACCGTCGACTTGACCGGCCCTACCTCCACCTCAGCTTCGAAAGTTCTGATTATAGTCCTTTTGGAGTCATCATATGCCCAGATCACTGTTGAGGACTTCTTCCGGGTATCCTCACTTAAGCCCAAACATGGTAGCATTTTTTACGGACATATGTTCAGCGTCGACCCGTCATCTACCATCACACATAGCATTACATTGTCTATAACATGAACTCTAATGTAAAGGGCTTTATTGTGAGCCCTTCCCTCACTAGCTAGATCCTTTTCAGAAAAAACAATGTTGGGAGATCCAGAATGGATCTTATCTAGCAGACAACACATGGCTTCCGACAATGCAATGGGGGAGACCTCAATTTCTAATAACTTCTTCACTAGAGTTGCTCTGTGCTCCTTGGAGGTCAGCAGTAGATGCCACAAACTGGCTTGGCAGGGGTTTTGTTTAATTGAGAAATAACCAAGTCTTCTTTCTCAACTCCCTCTTGTGTTGATGTGCTACCCGATCCAGTCGTCGAGGCCTTATCTTTCGATGGGGCTACTAGTTAATAAACCCTGCCACTTCGAGTCACATTCTGAACCTCTTGAATTTTCAGCTTTTCAACAACTAATGGCTTAACTGACTCAACCCCGTAAAACTCCTCGTATTCATCCTCTGAGTCGAGGTCATTCAAGCTCACCTACTTGATTTCTTTTTGTTCCATCTGCCCCTCACATACTGACTCTGCCTCGGCTTCATCAGTTGCCACAAACTGTACAATGGGGTTCACCTGTAGGATTTGGGCAAAGATGAAATTGGCTGGCAATCCTGAATGTACCATGTTAATCCGCTTCTCAAATGCCGGCAACGGGTTAGTCTTTGTACTGGGTTTAGCAGGCTCTTGCAATTTCCCTGCATCAATCAATTTTTAGATGGCGTCCCTCAGTTTGTAGCAGTTATTGGTTCTATGGCCCACCACAACATGGTACATGCAGAAATTGTCTTTATCCGCATCAGTAGGTTTTTCAAATGGTTTGAGGGACTGCAACAAGCCGCCATTTCTGCATTTTATGAAAATTTTAACCAAGGGAAGAGTCCAAGGGGATATGCCCTATCCTCCTGGGTTTCTACTTTGGTTGCTTTGCTGCTGGGTTACCACGGTAACCTTGACTTGCTTTATCTCCAAAGATTGCCCCCTTTTACCTCCAGAACCTGAGCTAGAGCCGCTACCAGAATCGGCTGTGGCTGTCGACCTGTACCTAGAGATGAATCCTAAACTTCTACCACCTCTATGGCTTGCTGCTTTCTCCACCTCATCTCTCTCAATTTTCATGGCCAATCCATAGACTTCACTCAGCTCGTTGAAAGAATGGAACTTCATGTTGTTCCTATAGATGTCTCTGCTACCGTCAATAAACTTCTGGATCAATTCATCTTCGTCAGGATGATTCTTCAGCAAAATCATCTTATTCATCCACCTTTGATAATATTCATCAAAGGACTTGTTCGGCTTTTGTTTAACCCATTCCAAGTCATACAGCTTAACCTGGATCTTAGTGTTAAAGCCATAGTATTTAATGAAAGCTGCGGATAGGGCTTCCCAATCTGATTACACCTCCTCTGATCATGAATTGTACCAGGACAAGGCTCCCCCCTCAAGTGTGGTAGGGAAGAATTTGATTAATTGCTGCTTGGTAGCACCTGCAATCAACATTATTCGAGCATACAGATTCACATAGGCTTCTGGCGATCCAATCCCCTTGTAGGATGGGATCTTTGGCACTTGAAACCCGACAAGGAAGGTTTTAATCCCCTTGCTGATCATAGCATCTACATTTACTCCCCTCTTGGAGTCTAGATTGATAATGGCCCCCTTCTTTAGCTAGACCATAACTTCATCCAACTCAGAGTACTTAGCCTTCATTTTCCTTTCCATAGCTACCTCGATCTCTTGCAGCTTCTCCAAGCTAGCTGAGGCATCAGCCCCATGTTGAGATGATTCACCTTCTTTCTCTTTCCCAGCCCCACTAGCACTGGTTTCAACAGTTTCCCTTGCAACTGCTCGCATCTCAATATCACTAAAGTCCTGAGATTTTAGGAAATCTCTTAGGATATCAGCGATATTAGGTGTTTGATTGACCATCTAAAATTCTTCAATAGATTCTAATTCTTCACTTACCACAACTGTCTTCCTCTTCTCATGCTCTCTTGCAGCCTGTGACCTTGTTCGGGGCCGCTCCAGTTTACTCTGCTTGTCATCATACATGAAATGTTAGGGACAATGAGTGAATGAAATGGTGACATGAAGAGTGAGACATCCGATGAATGAATGAAATGATGTCATAAGATACATGATGATGAGAATGATCTTTATGCGTTAATTTACTTTGTTTTGGACATCCCAAGAGTGCTCAATGCTATGCAAAATAATGAAAAAAGTTCATGTGTGAACCGCCACACGGACAGGAGTTTGGCGCTTACGGGGCACTTAGTGAATTTTATGAAATGGTCGCGCGTGTGCCGACACACGGACAGAATTTCAACGCTTTGTAGGTCTATGAGATGAGGTGAAATGGTCATGTGGGGACCAGCCCACGGACAGAATTTTGACGCTGTTAGGAGCATCTAACATGACGTGATGTTACAAATAAGCCATATGTAACTTGTGACAAGGACAGAGGTTTGATGTTCATGGAACACCTTTCATGATTCAGCAATGTTATGAAATGCACTTACATATGTAGTAATCTGGTACTCATGGAGTACCTCAAACGATGCAATAATGTCATGCAACAATTCGAAGTAGATCATGACACACCAACAGGACTTCAGCATCACCGTGACACCAATAAATGAACTGATGTCATGTCATGATATCGTGTGACCTGCCACACAAGAATAGACTTAAGACCGTTGTGGTCCCCTATTGAATGAAATGGTCTAGTGAAATGGCCGAGTGCAATCCGGTGCACAGGCAGAACACGGGTAGTTTTAGAACTTTCGATATGTTATGAAATGAAATGACCGTGATGGGCATCCTTGGAACATCCTTAATTTAAACGAGATGAGATGACATAAATGCTTATGTCACTAAAAAATGCAAATGGCTGCACAAAAACGTGGTTAGGATGCATGACATACATTATGATGTCGCGTATGCTTTGTGAAAATGTTAACACCCAAATATAATGTTATGGCTGCAAAAGAAATGGTTAGTATGAATGTCACACAGATGGTTTAATGTTTTCGCAAATGAAAATAAAATGTAAGTGGCTGTACAAAAGATGTGAGTTAGTATCACACAAATGCCTTACGTGTAACATGTTATGTTCGTGGAAAATGTCGATGATGGTATGTCATGAGAGAACGAGAAACACGTAACACATAGCACGCGAAGTGTATTCTTCCAATCTTATTCGTCCAATCATGGTCAATTTTTGAGAAAATTCTAACTGAGTCCTAGGAGGGGTTCACTTTGACCATCAACCAGGGATGATGAAGGTGTAATTTGTAACATTCATGCGATTTATTTTGGTATCCTAAGGGAATCCAACTAAGTTTGCCTATATGAGTTCGATCCAAGTCAGGTTAAAATCAAGGCTTCTATAGCTAAATATACTCCTCACTTCTCCCCACTCAAGGGTCTGAACGAAGGGGTTAGAATGAGGCTATGGGTGGTGTTTCGTATCCGTGCCCCTAAGACCATGAGGAACATAGGTGACACTTCAATAATTCGCCGGGCTGAAAATGGGACACTTAACCTAATGCAAGGATGTCTAACTAAAATGCAAGATAAAATACCATGCAAGAATCATCCACCTTATTTTGATTAGACATTTTTCAGGGCTTGTCAAATTCTTTTAAGTTTTAAGAAAACTTTTGTAAGACAGATCCCCAGCAGATTCACTACTGTGAGTGAACGACGTTTTTAACCTCTCAGAAAGGGAGCCTCGATATTGAGCAACCCTCCCTCGCTTGGGGGTTTTAGGATTGGAAATTTGGTTTTGGAAAATTGAGTTATCTCGTAAAAGAATTGAGACCTAAGTCTCGATAGAGAGTGTAAGAGTCGCCACCCGACTCAGCTCAACTAGGAAATTACAGTGCAGCTGAACCGGACGAAGGCCGTTACACTTTCCAGAGATCTAGGTCCGGACAAGTCCCTTAATTCATGTCTAATCAAAATAAATTTGGTCAATGTTCGTTGATGATATTTTAAATTTCTAAAGTTGATTCTTATTAATTAAATCATGCAGGGTACACACAAATACAAATAAAAATAAAGCAGTAAATAAATAAATTATTACAACCCAATCGAATAAAAATAAAAACTCTCGTCCTCACATTACAAACGCCTAGAATACACGATTTATCTAGAATATTACAATCGCCTAAAATACACGAATTGAACTATTAATTACATTAAAAATGAAAATAAAAGGAAACTAAAAGCTGCAAAACAGATGGTTAGTACAATTTATAGCACATCACAAATAGGACTCAAATTGGACAGAATTGAGATTTTTAGGAATGGGAGCATACATTTAGGGGGGTAGTCGGGTGAACTCAGCTAGTTCGCCCGACTAGACTTGGAAAACGGTTCTGAAACGTCCCTGTATTTTTTGTTTTATGAGAAAATACATTTTGAAAAAATTTTCTTTTTCCAGTTTACTTTCATTTAGCATGTGAGGTAGGTCGGATTTCAGGAGATTTGGATCTCCATCGTTGCATTGTTCTAAGTACAATAACTTTGAAAATTAAATCTAAGGTCGTGAATGCACACAACAAAATTCATTTTTTATGATTTTCTGATTTTTCTGAATTTTTGTAATTTTTTCTGATTTTTATGGATTTTTCTGGATTTCTGCTCCTAGACGAAAATTACAGTCGCTTGACTGTGATTACAGCCGTGGGATTGTAATTACAGTCGTATGACTATCACTACAGTCGTGCGACTGTAATTCACCTAATTGTAGAAAATCACCAAAGTTATATTCAAATAAAACAGATAACCGCGAGAATTTAAAAACACTCGTACGACTGTAGCTACGGTGGCATGACTGTAATTACAATTGAGCGACTGTTCATCGCTACAAGAACAGTCGTACGACCATTCTTACTACCCAGAAACAAAAAAAATAGAGGAAATCAATTTTATGCGCGGAAATCAACCAAAACACCTAGAAAGAGCAACAAAACGAAAGTTTTAAGTGTAGTTACCTTTATGGTACTGATCCACCGTTGATTTGACCACTGGAAACACCTTAATCGACTCCAAATTGCTCGTCCTCCTTTGTGTGTCAAGGTTCCATAATAAGTCCAAAATCTCCGAAAAGTCACGGATTTTAATGAGTTAAGGGTCTGGGATTGATTAAATTTGGTGTGTCAAGTTATTAACCTATGATTTCTAACCGGTTTTGACTTACAACACATAATTAAAAGAAAAAGAGGAGAAAAAAGATGGTGCTTGGTGTTGAATTCTTCCTTTTTCTCTCCTTTTTCCTTTTCTTCTTTTTAATCTCTAAATCTGTCCAAAAGTCCCTTTCTCTTTCTTTTTCCTCTCCTTTTATATCTCTTCCCTGATTTTTGCTGACTAAAACAGGGCATTAATTGCAGTTCAAATCACCATTTTTTTATTTTTAAGGTATGGGCTTCTGCTACCTGCTATGGACTTACAGTCGTAAGACTGTAATTTTTCAATTGCAGTTGCACGATTGTAAATACAATCGCACAACTGTAATTACAGTCGTGTGACAAAAAAAAATTTTTTTTACTAGAAAATTCGGGCGCTTACAACTCCATGGGTTCAAAGGCTAAAGTAAAATTCCCTTCTGGGATAGAAAACCTCGTTTAAAAGGTGGGTTGAGCAGAAGGAACGGGCCGGAGGACTCTACACATCTTTTGCCTCATTATTTCGGGTTTAGGGCAAGAAAATACTAAAAAGAGGGAGAATTAAGAATGGTTGTTTTTGTTTTTGTGGCTGTTAAAAGTCATTCCATACCCACTACTACAACCGAACAGCTGTAGTTTAAAACCACTACAGCCGCTCGGCTGTAGCTTGCTTCCTTACAAAATTTTTCTTTTTTTTCGTTTTTCAAAACTTATTTTATGCCAATTTGATCCCGAGAAAGATAGTTTTCATGTCTTGCAGGTATCAAAGGGCAAGATATTCAGCCCGTATTCATTCTCGATCAAAGGGGGAAAAATTTTTGTTTCCAAAATTATCGATTAAGGAACTAATACGCGCCTGAAACAACTTCAAAACATCAAGAGAGATGATCAAGCTTCTTAAATCATCAAAGCATCTTTCCCCTAGCTACACAAGCTTCCCAGGAAACATAATTACTCTTTCCTTCAGTGACACAAGCCCACTAGAAGTGAAATCACCAAAATGCCTTTCTGTTAGTAACCACACTACCGGATGACCAAAACACCTTTCCTTTAGCGACACAAGCTATACGGAAGACCAAATCACTAAAATATTTCTTCCCCTAGTGACACAAGCTCCACTAGAGGTGAAATGACCAAAATACCCTTTTGTTAGCCACCAAGCTACCAAATGACCAAAATACCCTCTTCCCATCAAAAAAGGATACCAAACCACTAAAACTCATTTCTTTTCGTGACGTAGGCTCCATTAGAAGTCAAATGACCAATGTACCCTTCCTTCAAAGGATGCCAACTTCCCAAGTTGCATAATTACGAAAATACCCTTTCCTTTCATGAACGTCAAATGACAAAGAGATTTCAATCCGGGCAAAGTCCTCTGCTTAGCAATGGAGTCGAAGCATGTCCCTGGTGAACCAACCTAATCTGGGCAAAGTCCTCTACTTCATGATGGAGTCGAAGCACGTCCCTAGAGAACATTGTAACGGAGTCGAAGTAGAATTCGGGCAAAGTCCTATGCTTCGTAACGGAGTCGAAGTAAGTCCTCGAAGAATCAAATCAACTACGGCAAGACTGCTATTTCACAAAACAACCGAGACAAGTCCCTACAAACATCAAACCAGGTCAACACTAGGGGAACCACCAAGTACGTCCTCTTCTCCTCCTCACCGTGCGCCCTATCGCGAGACCAAACTTGAATCAACACAAGCACTCTTTCAAGTCGACTTTGGTCACGCGAGGGGCAGCCTGTGAGCACGACTTTTTTCCCGACCTCAGCGATGAAACCTATTATTACCTTTTTCATGGATAAGCATGAAGCAGATTTGGAGTGACCGGGATAATGTCGAAAATGTCTCGGATGACCCTATTATGTGTGACAAGTCATGGTACGGAACCCCGAAGAGGGTCGAGTGAGTGTTTAGAAGAACCGAAGAGAAAAAGCCGAAAAACATAAAAGTAGGCAAGTCTGGTGACTATAGCCACTCGGCTATAGTGGCCTACAGCCGCACGGCTATAGGCCACTATAGTCGCGCAATTGTAATCACTAGATTTCCTAATTAGCAAAAAATCAATCTTAAATTCTGATTTTTAACCTAATTGGGGAGGTATGAAAAGAAAGTATCGAGAACTAGAGTAACAAAGCATATAGCAGACACAGAAAACAAAAAAAAGGCACACACATTCTAAGAAATTAGGGTTCTTGAGAGATTTGAGAGAAAAAGATAGAAAAGTCAACGGTTAAATCTAAAAATGATAAAAAAACCTTAATCAAATCTATAGGCCACTACAGTCACACGACTGTAGTCACTAGATTTCCTAATTAGCAAAAATCAGTCTTAAATTCTGATTTTTAACCTAATTGGGGAGGTATAAAAACAAAGTATCAGGAACTAGGGTAACAAAACATACAGTAGACACGGAAAACAAAAAAAAAGGGACACACATTCTAAGAAATTAGGGTTCTTAGGAGATTTGAGAGAAAAAGAGAGAAAATTAAACAGTTAAATCTAAAAACGATCAAAAACCTTAATAAAATCTAAGAAACAATTAGAGTTCTCTAAGGATTAGTTTTCTAGGGTGTTTCTGACCAGTTAAACACTCACTTAATTTGATTCGGGGTTCCGTTCGGACTTCGGAGGTCGCATACATTTTCGGGTTGTTCGTGATTGCAAGGCATTTCTTGGCATCCAAATCCATTCCTGGTGATCCAAAACATTGGAAGACAGACAAGGTACATTCTGAAAGGTCTTAAAAACCCTTTTTGATGCATTCTAGGTATTGTTTGTGTGTGATTTTGTGTTTTTTGCGATTCTGGAAGTGAACACGGTTACAGCCGCCCCACGTGATGATTACAGCAGCTCAGCTGTGCTACAGCCACGTGGCTGTAACCTATTGTGGTGCGGCTGTAATCTTCTGATTACAGCTGCTCAGCTATAATCCCTAGGGTAGAAGCTCCGAATGCCCTAAATCGACCGATAACGCTTCCGTTCTTTAAATTGAATGTGTTTTTCATGATTATTATCGGTCAATTACATCCATATATGTTTGATTTTTGGTTTTTGGATTTATAATTGATGGATGTAATGTTAAAGTTTTGATTTCAGGTTGTTCGGGATTTCCGAACTCGTTGGATCCACTTTGGATCCATTTTGTGGAATTTTGTGAGTTTCCAGAAATCCCGGATTGCCCGAAACCATTAAAATTCTAAAACGATTTTCAAAACGAGAAAAGAAAACGGAAATTGATTCTGGAGCATTACAGCTGTACGGCTATAGGTGTTACAGCCACTACAGTGGCACGGCTGTAGTCTGAGAGGCAGAATTACAGTTTTGCCCTTTTGGGCTTCTAACTCGTAATTTTATGTCTCCTTTCTATTCAAAATGGATTTTTGGCGTGTTTACATTTTCTGACCTTAGATGGATGTTCAATTTAGGCCCACTCACGAATGGAACCCCCGGGTTCCAGGATATCCGACCCACTAAAAGTTAGAAAATGCATGTAAAATAAGCCAAATTGTTTTCAAAATTGATTTTTCATTCACAAAATCTACAGGGTATTTCAATAAAATGTTTTCCAGGTCTAATCGAGTAGTCATCCGGACTTCTCGATTATCCCCTCTATGCATGATCCCATTTTCCGAAATACCCCTATTCTGTCTTATGTGAGTCCTTGATGTGCTTTATTTGTTTGTACTAACCGTATTTGGATGCAGCTTTCTTTATTTTTATTTTTCATTTTTGATGTATTTAATAGATCATCTCGTGTATCTAGGCGATTGTACTTTTTAGATCATCGTGTATTATAAGCGATTGTAAATGGTGAGGATGAGAGTTTTTCTTTTCTGGGTTGTATAATTTGGCATCTACTTTACTTTTCCTGTACTTTTACTTTTCTGCACATTATTTTGGATTTATATTTATGTTTTGTGTATGAGCATTAACTAAAAATAAAAGAAGATAAAACGGGTAGATTTCAGTGGATGTCGTATCACATTATGAAATAATAATTGAAAACAAGTTTGAGGATTAGTAGATGTGTTGCCCGAACCTTAAATATCTGGATTAGGTACTACACCTACACTTGGAAGGGAGCTGTATCAGAATTTCCTGGATGAGCTGATCCGGGTGGCAACTCTGTATCTAATCTCGAAATTGAGGTTTCGAGATCTTTAAGTTTAAATTGGGATTTTCTAAAAACCTATTTTCCAAAATTCATAGTTACAATTAACTTTTCTACAAAAAGGGTTTTCCCAATAAAATGAAAGGCTTTCTTAAAGAAGATTAATAGCCGTTTTCAAAACCTTATACTCACACTCGAAAAGAAAAATCCCCGGTTCCTGCTTCACCACACGTTCCGAAAAACGTCGTCCGCTCATAGCGATGCTATGAGTGGTTTACCCCATCGGGTGCCTCTAATCCTAGCAGAAGAGGTAGGTCACCTTTCGGAATAAACAGGGCTAAACAGTGAGTTTGAGGGGTTGAGAAGAAGAAAATGTCATGCTATGCAATTGTGAGTAAAATATGGTATTATGAACTAGTGAATGACTGAAAGCGAGGTTATATTTCAGTAGTTGCCTAAGTTCCTTAAGTTTTTTTAAAAAAATTTAAGAAACCTTTCATCCACAACAGAGTCGCCACTATGAGCGGACAACCATAAAATCGAAATGCGGTGAAGTGAACCGGGGAAAGGAGAACTAGTTTGAAGTTTGAACTAAAAACAGGTCTGATGATGTTGCTTAGGCAAATCATTGATTTTTTTGGAAATCCATTTGTAGAAAACCTTTTCTTTGAATGTGAATTTTTGGAAAAAAAAAACTTTTTTGCATTTTAGAAAATCCCATTTCATCACTTACAGATCTCGAAAATCTAAATTTTGAGATCAGTGACAAAGTTACCACCCGAATCAGCTTATTTGGGAAATTCCAGTACAGCTCTCTATCGAGCGTAGACTACCGTACCTAATCTAGAGATTTTGGGTTCGAGCAACTTACCTATTCAACCTCAAGCTTGCTTTCATTGATAAGTTCATATTACAATATTATACTCCCTTATTCTCTACCTATTTTATCTTTTGTTATTGATTAATCCATGCTCATTCAGATGACAGAAATAAATAAAGTGCAGAAAAAGTAAACCATCCATCCAAACAAAAAGAAATAGAGGCCACTTATTACAACCTAAAAAAATAAAAACTCTCATCCTCACCTTACAACCGCCTAGATACATGAAAATCTATAAAAAGTACAATCGCCTAAAATACACGATTTGATCTATTAAATACATCCAAAATAGAATAAAAGGAAATAAAAAGCTGCAAAAATAGACGGTTAGCACAATTATATCATAGACACACATAGGACTTACAACAGGACAGAATGGGGAGTCTCAGGAAACGGGGGCATACATCTAGGGGGTAACCGAGAAGTTCAGGTGACTTACTCGATTAGGCCTAAAAAACCGTTTTTGAAATGCCCTATAGGTTTTTGTGCTTGAAAACAATTTTGAAAAACCATTTGGCTAGATTACATGCAAATTACTTCCTTTTAGTGGGTCGGCTATCCCAGAACTCGAGATTTTGTTCATGGGTGTTTCCTAATTTCAACATCCATCTAAGGCCTAAAGCAGTAAACATATCAAAAACAATTTGATTCCGAAGACAGCATCACACAACGATGTCTAGGGAGTCGTCCTGAGATTCTGCCTCCATTCTATAACTATAACCGTATGGCTCTAGTTAGAGCCGCACGGCTATAGCCACTATAGCCATACGGTTGTAATGTCCAGAACCCAAAATTGGTTTTCTTTGGTTTTTGTAAATCACTGTTTTAACCCATTTCAATGATTTCTAAGGATTTTGTGGAATCTAGGGGTCTGCCAAAGCTGAACCACCCATCCGATTTGGATTGAACAACTCCCGATTCCGAAAATCGAAATCAACAAAACAAAAATCTCACATCAACATTATTAGAAATCCAAAAAGCACTATTTTGAATATAACGGATGTGATTCGACCGAATTAATTCATAACAGAATAATCAAAATGGGAAACTAGCTGTATTTGATCATTTTAAGGCATTTCAGGTTTCTACCCAGAAGAACACAGCCGTGCGGCTATAGAGGTATAGCTGTGTGCTCTATTCTAAGGGATTACAGCCGCTCAGCTCTAATTAGAGACTCACGGATATAATTAAATAGACATTTTCCAAATTTCACAAAATTCAAACAAAAACACAGCACAAAATAATCAATTATGAGTTTAAGGCCTCTCAAAGTTTACCTTTTTTGTGTTCCAGCGTATTTGATGACTAAAAGTGGATTTGAACACCAGAATGCACCTAGAATCCCGTAAATGTCCCGAAACTTCGAACATGAACGCTGAATCAATCCGAACAAAATCGAGATCAATCTGAATGAATGAGAAACTTCTAGAAACCCTCGTTCTAAGTGCTTCCCGAGTGTTTTCCCTCTACTTTTCTCTTTTTCTTTTGTTCTTTTTCACTTTTCCTTTGTTTTTCTCTCTTTTGCTCTTTTTTTCTTTTTCTTTTGAATTCTCTCCCCCAAAATGATTTCTCCGTTCCATTTCTTTCTGTTACGTTTCTCTGCCCTAAACCTAGAGAATCCCCCGGCCTAATTCCCTTTAATTTCAGAATCTACACCCGGTCAAAGATTAATGTTGGTTATTTAAGAAGTAACCTGGTTACTCGTTAGAGCCGCGCGGCTGTAAGGTTACAGTCGTGCGACTCTTATTTCATATCCATGTAGCTGTAGTTATGAAACTACTGCCGTGCGGCTCTAACCAGAGCCGTCAAGGTGTAAGCACCGGAATTTTCTAGCCTAAAAAAAAAAACCAGAGTCACACGACTATAATTACAGTCATATGACTCTAGGATCATAGCAGGTGCAGCAGCCCATACCGCGAAAGAAGAATAAGAAAGCTTGATTGGAGGGGCATTAAATGCTTCGGCAGCAAAGAAAAACGAAAAAAAGGGATTAAATATAAAAAGGAGAAGAAAAAGGGAGAAAAGGGGATAGACATTTGGGATTGAGGAGAGAAATTGAGGAGAAGAAAAAGAAGAAAAAAAAAATCAATCAAAGCACCATTTTCTTCTACTCTTTTTCTTTTAATTCTGGTGTTGTAAAGCTTAAAACTGGATAAAAATCATAGGTTTAAAACTTCATACATCAAACGTAATCAATTCCAGACCCTAAGCTCACTCAAATTCATGACACTTGGAATCTTTGGACATTATTTTTGTACCTTGACATACAATGGAAAAGGAGCAATCTAGAGCCAATTTAAGGTGTTTCCAGTAGTCAAATCGACGGTGGATTAGTGCTACAAGGGTAAATACACTTAAAACTAGTGTTTTGCTTCATCGTTTGTGTGTTTTGGTTTGGTTTCATGCATAAAATCATTTTTTCTTTTTTGTAGTTTCTGGGTAGTAAGAACAGTCGTACGACTGTTCTTGTAGGCATGAACGGTCGCACGACTACAATAACAGTCGTGCTACCGTAGCTACAATCATACGACTGTATTCAAACTCCCTGCTTTCTCCTTTCACTTCAAATAATTTTGGCGATTTTCTGCAAAGGGTGAATTACAATCGCACGACTGTAGTATCAGTCTTGCAACTGTAGTTACAGTCGCACGGCTGTAATCACGGCCGAGCGACTGTAATTTTTGTCCAGAAACAGAAAATCCACAAAAACCCATAAATAATCAGAAAAATCATAAAAATTCAAAAAAATCAGAAAATCATCGAAAATTAATTTTGTTTTGTGCATTCCATGGCCTTAGATTTAATTTTTGAAGCCATCGCATTTAGAACAGGACAACAACAAAGATCCAAATCTCCTGAAAACCGACCCACCTTTGCATGCTAAATGAAATCAAACCGGAAAAAGAAAATATTTTCAAAAATGTACTTCTCATAAAAATCTACAGGATGTTTCAAAATTGTTTTCCAGGTTTAGTCAGGCGAACTAGTCGAGTTCAACTATGCCCCTAAATGCATGCCCCCGAATTCCTTAAAATCCCATTCTATCTTGTTTAAGTCTTATGTGTGTTTATAATTAAATTTTGCTAACCATCTGTTTTGCAGCTTTTAATTTTTATTTCTTATGTAATTTATAGATTATCTTGTATTCTAGGCAATTGTAAATTTTCTAGATCCTCGTGTATATTAAGCGCTTGTAACGTGAGAACGAGAGTTTTTCTTTTTATTTGATCTGGCTATATAAACGGCCTTTATTTTTATTCTTTTGAACTGTCTGGATGTATAATTTATTTATTCCGTAATTTATTCCAATTTTTTCGTATAAGCATGGGTTAAGTAAATACAAAACAAAATCAGATAGGAAAAGATAATAAAGCAAACAAAATATGGTAATATAAACTATAAAGTGAATGCAAGCTAGAGGTTGAATAGGTAAGTTGCCCTGACCCTAAATCTCTGGATTAGGTATGGTAGTTTACCCTCGGTAGGAAGCTGTACCGAAATTTCTCGGATGAGCTGATCCCGGTGGCGACTCTGTCACTGATCTTGAAATTTAGGTTTCGAGGTCTTTAAGTCAATTAAATGGGAAAGGGTTTTCTATAAGATAGATTTCCAAAATAAAAACAATGGTTTTCTAAAACAAGATAATCTAAATCCCATTTTCCAAAAACCACAACACACATTTTCCAAATTTCATTTTCCTCGGTTCACTTCGCCACATTCCGCTTTTAGGTTGTCCGCTCACAGTGGCAACTTCGCTGGGGAAAAAAAGTTTCTAAAAAAGTTTTCACAAAAACTTAAGGAACTTAGGCAACTACTGAAATATAACCTCGCTTGTAGTCACTTTACCAGTTCATAATACCATATTTGTTCGCACTTGCATATCATGACATTTTCTTCTTCTCAATCCCTCCAATACACTGATCCGAGCCGGTTTACTCAGGAAGGTGACCTACCTCTTCCGCCAGATTGGAGGCACCCGATGGGGTAAACCACTCATAGCACTGCATGACCTTACATTGTGTTCTACGGTGAGGAGTGTATATTCGCTATGGGAGCCTGTATGACCCTTGGTTTTGACTTTGGCCCATATGTAATGGCTCAGTAACTTCCCCTAGGATTACCAAAACATAAATTCAAAATTAAACATTGAGTGTGCACCTTTGGTATCCCCCATTGATGCCAAAGAGACCCAACACCTAGGAAGAATGCAAGACCATTTGAAAGGAGAAATAAGGTTGGAAGGGAGTGCATATTATTGCGTGTGCTAACTTTTGTTCCGTGGTGTTTTTATTTGACTTTTACACGAAGCATTAAACATGCATGACCATTTGTGTGCCAATTCTAACAACATCTTTTACAGCCATTTTCAAAGCATTGACATATGTGTGACTCTAACCATGTTTTCCTGCAGCCATGACATTTTATTTGTATGCTATTTTGCATCTCATGTGTGACATTTCCATGAAGCATACACATCATCATCCCATGTGTCAGAGTCCTAACCACATTTTCATGCAGCCACTTGCATTTTGTGTGACATAGACATTCATTTCATCTCATCTTACCTAATAAAGGATGTTCCGAGTGTGCCCTTCACGATCAATTCATTTCATAACATATCGGGTGTTCCGAAACTACCCCGTGTTCCTCCAGTGCACCAGATTGCGCTCGGTCATTTCACCATACTATGTCATTCAGTAGTAGACCACAATGGTCCTAAGTCTATTTTCGTGTGGCGATTACATTGCATCATACTTATAGGTGTCATAGTGACGCAGAAGTCCTGCTTGTGCATCACGGTCCATGTTGGGCCGTTTCATGACATTGTTAAAGCATTCAAGGTACTCCTTGAGTATTGGATTAGTGTACATATAGGGGCATTTCATAACATTGTCAGATCATGCAAGGTGTTCCACTAACACTGAACCCCTATCCGTGTTCCGACTTACACATGACTTTTCTATAACATCATCTCATATCACATGCCTCAAAAGCGTCAGAACTCTGTCTGTGGGATGGCCCCCTATGACCATTTCACTTCATCTCATAGACTTACAAAAGGTCAAAACTCTCCCCATGTGTTGGTACACACTCGGCCATTTTGTTGGAGATTGTGCCCTAAGGCCAATATTGGATTATGTAATTTGACTTCTAAGATTAATCTAGTGTAGATTAATATTATCATTTATGTTTGTATGTTAGCATTTATGATAAGTATCCATGAATAAATCGTGTTATTCTAAATATCCCTAGTCGATTGTTATTATGGGAATAATAACAAACTAAGACTAGTGTGAGTGATAATGGATATTCATAAGATGAATATAGTGTATACAGATACAGATTATACTCACGGGTAATATGTTAGAGAACATGTTACTGGAGACCCACTGTGAGATCAAGTTCATGGTTATGTGTCACAACTGATCTTGATTATAGTAGTGTCATTAGCTGATTCCTTTGACCTGAGGTCACCATGGATTCCGGGATGAATTCATGTTGTGCTTTGACGCAGTCAAACGCTGCTTGTAACAGAGTAGTTATAAAGGCTGTGGTTGGGTGCAATATGACTCATGCTTAGGGATGTGAGTGACAGATATGGGATTTTGTCCCTCTCTATCAAGAGAGCGATATCACTGGGCCCCTCGATAAGTAAGACTGTTAAATGCATGGCCGTGCTCAAATAATTGATAGAGTATCAATTGATTTGTCTAAACAGTTTACTTTGAGATCGAGAAAGCATATGATTAATTATATAAGATTGACAAGTGTACCATGTCTTATGATTAATCATGATATCAAAGAGACAAAAGGGAATATGACATTCTATAAATAGGTATTGGATCATTCCAATCATGTTAATTGGGTGGTCATAATGGCTTGCTAGAGTCCGCTTGTGATCTATAAGGACATTATGGTAATTTCCTTATTGCCAATTAATATGAACCTATGGGGTCACACACTAAGAGCAAAATGAAGTTCATCTTTTCGGGTATAAATTATTATTGGATAATAATTTATGAATGAGAAAAGTAATAAATATATATAGTGATATATATTTATATATGTATATAAATATTAATATGATTAATATTGCATAAAGTATGCTACATATTATAATTCAATTATATAGAGATATAATTAATTATAATATCAATATACATATGTGTATGATGGAGAATGGAATTGATTTAATATTAATTGAGAATTAATATTAAGTTGTGTGGGTTAATTCATAATTATAACTAATAAGGGTATTAAGTTATAATTATAATTAAGTTTAATGGATATAAAAGGAAGTTTTATAACCTAAAATCTCTAACCCTAGCCCACATATCAATTGAAGCAGATTTTTTTTCCTGCAGCCACCTTTGGAGTGCCAGCCGAAATCTCTTCCTTCTCCATCTCCCAAGGTTTTTGAAACTTTGGTCTTCTCTCGTTCGAAGAATCGTTCTTCAATCCCGGCGCTAGCACGCGGTGAACGTATTGCTCCGTGTGGATCAACCGTAGAGGGAAGCTATTTTGGTTCCTTTTGATTCAAAACCTACAAAGAATTAAGGTAATTCTTTAACCCTCCTTCCAATTCAATGCAATGTACATGGGTCCTTGGTGGGGATTAATCCTTTTATTTCCGCTGCGTTTTGTTTCATGTGATTAATCCCCAACAGTGGTATCAGAGCCAGGTTGTGCATTGGTTGAATTGGATTTGTTATTTTGATTAGATCAAAATGCATGTTAGGGTTTGTGTGTTTTGATTTAGGGTTCTTTTGTTATTGTGAATAACAAATTGAAATTTGATTTCAATGTTGATCATTATGAATGATTTGTTCGTTGTTATTGTGAATAACGTTTGGAATTGATTTGGGAATTGTTGTTTTGAACAAATTGACGCAGACTTGTTTTTCCAGAGCAGAACACATCGGCGTGCAGGCTCTGCACGCCGTGCAAACGTGTGTTGCACGCCGTGTACTGGTTTTGCACGGCGTGTAATCGGAAATCGTTCCGTGTGCTGAGAAACAGAGCAGAACACGCCGGCGTGCAGGCTCTGCACGCCGTGCAAATGTGTGTTGCACGCCGTGTACTGGTTTTGCACGGCGTGCAACCGGAAATTGGTTCCGTGCGTGCTGAGACACAGCGAGGAACACGGCGCTGTGCAAGTGCTGCACGCCGTGCAAACCGGTTTTGCACGCCGTGTTCCCTTGGTGCTGCCGTGTAGAAATTGTTTCTACACATTTAGCCTTTTCAAATCAATTCCTCAATGCAATAAGATTGTATTTTGCCTTTGAACCCTAAATCTTGTAGATGTAAAATTATTGTGATAATTTTATGCATGGTGTTGTGGTATGGTTTTGGACCCTGTGGATGTTTTTGTTTTCCTTTGGTTTTGGTGGATGTAAGTTTTTTTATAAATACGGCCTGCGAGTCGTTTGTATTTATGTAATCTTATTTTCTAGATAAATTGTATAGGATGCAATTTATTGTTTGTAAATCTTATTTTACTAGAAAATTGTATAGGATACAATTTTGTTAAATATGTAAATCCATGAGATGATGCCAAGGAACAAAGACGTGAGGACGGATCCAAGGGGTGCGGCTGTGCTGTGACCATGCGATGGTTACAACCACCTAGGAAATGACCTGTTGATTTTCATATTGGCCTGTGAAAATCAATGTAGATAAAACCATACCATAACACGGTTTTTCGAGTCTATTGCATGTTTTATATTTTGATGCCATGTGATGCCATGCCTAGTATGAAATATGCATGCTAGATGAATGTATGACATTGGATGCCATGCTAGGATTAATGTTAACTTGGAAAGTTTAATATTAATGCCATGTTTTGTATATGATAAAATTTTAATCACGGGATTTTATAAACCCTAAATAAACTTAAGAAGTTTATATTTGCCACCCAATTACGTATAACACTAGTCAAGTACTATGTTCGCATCATGGTATACCGCCAGGGCGGGTACGCATGTTGTGACCTTAGCGAAGCGATAATATGAGAAATGGTGATTCTCATTGTGTTGTAATTGGTTTAACAAAGGGTTAATCAAAAAGGTGTTTGAGCCCGAGGCAAAGATGAGATGAGTAACATACAATTAAATATGATATATGATATCATACATCTCATAAATTATAAGAGTTGCATAATGATGCAATTGGCAAAGAAGTGCACATCCAAAATATGTTTAAATGGTTTAAAGCATGATTTTGAGTCTTTGCCTACCGAAATTATATTTAATCATAGGGACATGCCAAAGCAGTGCTATGGTTAAGTATGGATTTTGGATCTTCACCCACTTAAATATTTTAAAGGGTTTTATAATTTAAGTGGGAGCATTTAACTAAAATCTTTACACGCTTTATTATAGTTATAATTGCTATTACCTTGATCTCGATTGTTATTGAACATTGAGAATTGTTCTCAAATCAAAAGGAATCATATGTTCTCAATAATCCTTTTGCCCAATGAACCACTAGCAATTGTAACACGAGTATAAAAGATGCTTACTTGAAGCATCGAAGGGACTCTGTTAAATTTTGTTATCTTACACTTGCCACCAATTCTTCCGTACGTGGAAGTTTTACTTGAGATATATGATACATCACAAATGGAAATGTTCCATCAGTTAGTGAGCAAGAAAAGATAAGTGTTTGAGGCAACATTTTCTCATTGGCCTCCAAAAAGGCATTAAGATGTGATCTTGAATTCATTAATTGATAGTCATTGGTGATGAACTATCATTTGAATGACATGGAGAAAATTGTGAATTAGTTGCATAGGATGCAAAAGAATGTTAAGTTATCCATAAAGGATAAGCCCGCCTCGAATTGTGTGCTTAAGGTTCAAAAGGAAAAGGATAAAAGGAAGGTCGAAAAGCATAAAGACCGAAAGGTTCAGGTGAAACATGTTTTAAAGACAAAAGCTGTTGGCATAGAGAGATCTCCAAAAGAAGGATGTTGCCATTTCTAGAATGAATCGTTCATTAGAATGAAAATAGCAAACTTTGTTTGGAGAACTATGAGAAGATGAAAGGCAGTAAGACCGCTACCTTAAGTATTTATTAATTATTCTACTTTTGTTTCTATATCAAAGGTATTAGATACCGTGGTGGATTTCATATTAGTAGAATATGAAGAATCTCAACTTAAGTAGAAACCTTATGAAGGTGAAAGGTAGAATACGAATAGGCAAGAGTAGCAAAGGTTGTTACTTGGAAGTTATGAACTTCTGGTTAAAAGTTATGAACTTTTACATGAAAGTTATGAACTTCTAGGTAAAAGTTGTGAACTTTTACATAAAAGTTATGAACTTTGGTTAAAGGTTATGAACTTTTACATGTAAGTTATGAACTCTTGTTGCCTATTGGGCTCGTTGTTTTGAGTGAACAAATGTTGTTTATTTTATAATTGTGAATTATAAACTTAATAAAGACATGATTATGAAATACAGATTTACATAATTGTCTTTATATGTGGAGCCCATCCGTAACATAAATACTGTAAGGATCGAATCAAACGGTTTGATTCAACCTATTTTGGCAGTGTCGTCTTGGAGACATAAGCAAAGTCGCATTTTGAAACTCCATAAGAATGGACTTTTGGATTCATGAGATTATGAATCATCTTGAATCATGCGAATGTTGTTTATTATAAAAGATGACAAAAGTGGTTCTTCGCTAAAAGTAGTTAAAGAATAATCGATTTATTAAGCATTATACATGTGGATGTATATGAATTATAAATCAACTGCTAAGGAAAGTTTTAATACTTCATTACCTTTATGGAACTTTTCACTAGATAAGAGTATCAAATGAAACACGAGTTTGGAACTTTTGAAGTGTTCAAAAACTTGTAAAAGGAGTATGAAGTATCTTGACATGATAGTAAAGTCACTTAGATATGATCCAAGTGGTGAACATTTGAGTCAAGATTTTGACAATCATCTTAGAGATTGTGGGACCGTCTCACAATTAACTCCTCCAATTACGCCACAAAGGAAGTTGTGTCGAAAAGGGAGTAGTCGAACTCTATACAGATATAGTTCAATCTATGATGAAGTCAAGTTGATCATCGTTTTCTCGAGAATATGCCATTAAAGCAGCTGTGTATATTGTTCCGTCTAAAACAATTCATGAATCAACATATGAGATATGGTTGGGTAAGAGACCCAAGTTGTTTCATTGAATAAGTTTAGGGCTGTAAAGCTTATTTCGAATAAGTTGGCACCTAAATTTAAATGTCGTATTGTGGATTACTCAAAAGGAAAGTAGGAGTTGTTCCTCCTGTGTTTCTTTGGGATACAGAGTAGTTGTAGCTAGAAATGGTTTCCCCTTGAAGAGGGAGTTAATTTCTAGAAGAGTTAGTGGGAGTAAAGTACACCTACAAAACTCGTAATTCACAAAGTGACATTAACGTTGAAGAGGAACATGGAAATGGTTTCATGATCATTGTTGAAATTACACAAGTCCAATGAAAGTCTAGTAGAATACGACATGAATAGGAGAGATATGGATTTCTCAAAGTCATGATGTAATTTTACTAGATTGAAGTAAGTCTTCTTTTATGAAGAAGCAATGTTAGATTATGAATCTAATAAGTGACTTGATGCTACAAAGGTTGAAGATAAGTCCATGTGTGACAGTCAAAGTATAGACTTTGATAAATCTTTTAGAAGATGCATATGCAATGGTTGCAAGTGAGTTTTCAAATTGAAAACCGACATGGATGGTGATCTTCAAACTTATAAAGCACGACTAGTGACAAAAGGGATTATAAACAAATTCATAGTAGTGACTGTGAGGATACGAGCAAATTCATAGTACGGACTATGATAAAATCCTCTTTCGCCATTAATCATGATCAAGTCATATTGAGTTCTTGTTGCCATATCCGCATAATATGATTATAAAATATGGCAAATGGATATCAAAATCTGTTTTCTACGTGAAAACATGATTGAGGGTGTGTACGTGACACAACCCAAAGTTTTGAGCATTCAAAGAATTCAAGTAGCGTATGCAAGTTTCAAAGATTCTTATAAGGATCGAAACATGCATCAAATAGTTGGAGTCATAGTTTTGATAAAGAAATCAAATGGTTTGATTTTATCAAAAGGATGATGAATCTTGTGTTTCAAAATGATCAGTGGGAGCATATCGGCATCCTAATGCTATATGTGGATGACATATTGCTTGTTTGAAATAACATTCTTACCTTGCAAGAAGTAAAATCTTGGCTAAGAAACTAATTTCAATTAATGTTTAAGCAAGGCTGCCTATATTCTTGAAATTAGAATCTATATAGATAGATCTAAAAGAATGTTTTGTTTTAAGTCAAAGCATTGAAAGCGTTCAATGAGAAAGACTTAAAAGAAGTTTGCTTATGTTAACTGTGTAAATAGTTGCACATATACAACTGATTGCAATTAGTTGCAATATATCAGTCGAGATCTAGTATTCTCTTAAAAAGAGATGTTATGATTTTGAAAGGTTCAAAATAAAACGATATAGCTAAATATCTATAATAGTAGTCAAAGTATATTGTTACATATGATGTAAAGGAAATTTTGGATGAAGAAGTTCATCACAAAATGTTGTGTTTTTGTTCTAAGCATTGCTTATCCTGTGAGACTATTGTAGGGACAATAGTTCAATGCGTAAGAACCTTGTATGACACAAGCATATACTTAGGCGTTTTTTCACTAATTTAGAGAGGCTGTCTCTAAAGAGAGAGTGAAAATGTGTAAAGTAACAACGGAAGCGAAAATTAATAATTCACTGACAAAGACTCCTGCACAAGTGAATACATGAAAGTCATGTAGGTCAATGGGTATAAGATACATGTATGATTGGCCATAGTGCAAGTGGGAGATTGTTGGAGATTGTGCCCTAAGGCCAATATTGGATTATGTAATTTGACTTCTAAGATTAATCTAGTGTAGATTAATATTATCATTTATGTTTGTATGTTAGCATTTATGATAAGTATCCATGAATAAATCGTGTTATTCTAAATATCCCTAGTCGATTGTTATTATGGGAATAATAACAAACTAAGACTAGTGTGAGTGATAATGGATATTCATAAGATGAATATAGTGTATACAGATACAGATTATACTCACGGGTAATATGTTAGAGAACATGTTACTGGAGACCCACTGTGAGATCAAGTTCATGGTTATGTGTCACAACTGATCTTGATTATAGTAGTGTCATTAGCTGATTCCTTTGACCTGAGGTCACCATGGATTCCGGGATGAATTCATGTTGTGCTTTGACGCAGTCAAACGCTGCTTGTAACAGAGTAGTTATAAAGGCTGTGGTTGGGTGCAATATGACTCATGCTTAGGGATGTGAGTGACAGATATGGGATTTTGTCCCTCTCTATCAAGAGAGCGATATCACTGGGCCCCTCGATAAGTAAGACTGTTAAATGCATGGCCGTGCTCAAATAATTGATAGAGTATCAATTGATTTGTCTAAACAGTTTACTTTGAGATCGAGAAAGCATATGATTAATTATATAAGATTGACAAGTGTACCATGTCTTATGATTAATCATGATATCAAAGAGACAAAAGGGAATATGACATTCTATAAATAGGTATTGGATCATTCCAATCATGTTAATTGGGTGGTCATAATGGCTTGCTAGAGTCCGCTTGTGATCTATAAGGACATTATGGTAATTTCCTTATTGCCAATTAATATGAACCTATGGGGTCACACACTAAGAGCAAAATGAAGTTCATCTTTTCGGGTATAAATTATTATTGGATAATAATTTATGAATGAGAAAAGTAATAAATATATATAGTGATATATATTTATATATGTATATAAATATTAATATGATTAATATTGCATAAAGTATGCTACATATTATAATTCAATTATATAGAGATATAATTAATTATAATATCAATATACATATGTGTATGATGGAGAATGGAATTGATTTAATATTAATTGAGAATTAATATTAAGTTGTGTGGGTTAATTCATAATTATAACTAATAAGGGTATTAAGTTATAATTATAATTAAGTTTAATGGATATAAAAGGAAGTTTTATAACCTAAAATCTCTAACCCTAGCCCACATATCAATTGAAGCAGATTTTTTTTCCTGCAGCCACCTTTGGAGTGCCAGCCGAAATCTCTTCCTTCTCCATCTCCCAAGGTTTTTGAAACTTTGGTCTTCTCTCGTTCGAAGAATCGTTCTTCAATCCCGGCGCTAGCACGCGGTGAACGTATTGCTCCGTGTGGATCAACCGTAGAGGGAAGCTATTTTGGTTCCTTTTGATTCAAAACCTACAAAGAATTAAGGTAATTCTTTAACCCTCCTTCCAATTCAATGCAATGTACATGGGTCCTTGGTGGGGATTAATCCTTTTATTTCCGCTGCGTTTTGTTTCATGTGATTAATCCCCAACACATTTCACGACAGTTCAATAGGTGCCCCAAAGGCACCGAACCTCTATCCGTGTGGCAGCTCGGACGCTACTCTTTTGCATCTTTCGTATGGCATTGGGCACGCTTGGGACATCTCAAAGAAAAAAAAAGAATGAAAACAAGGGAAGTCTCATTCATTATCATCCTCATTCATGAAGCATCATCTTCTATGTCATCATCCCATTCATTTATTAGCCCTAGCATTCCCCGTGTGATCTGAAACAGGAGTAAGCTGGAGCAACCCCGAACAAAATCAGAGACTACAAGAGAGCATGAGAAGAGGAAGATAGTTGTGGCAAGTGAGGAATCGGAATCTGTTAAGTAATTTGAGATGGCAAACTAAACACCTAATGTCACCAATATCTTGAGGGATTTCTTGAAAGCTCAGGACTTCTGTGATATTCTAAAAGAGGAGATACGGGCAGTCACAAGGGAAACTTGTGAAGCTAGCAACAGTGGGGCTGGAAAAGAAAAAGAGGGTGAATCATCTCAGCATGGAGCTGATGCCTCAGTTAGCACAGAGAAGCTGCAAGAAATTGAGGCTGCAATGGATAAGAAACTAAAGGCCAAATGTTCAGAACTGGATGAACTGGTTGCAGCATTAAAAAAAGGGGCTAGTATCAGTTTAGACTCCAAGATAGGAGTGAATGTAGATGCTATGATCAGCAATGGTATTGAAACTTTCCCCGTCGGGTTTCAAGTGCTGAAGATTCCTTCCTACAAAGGGATTGGTTCACCAAAAGCCTATGTGAACCTTTACGCTAGAATCATGTTGATAGCGGGCACCGCCAAGTAGCAGTTAATCAACTTCTTCCCAACCACCCTTGACGGGGGAGCTTTAACCTGGTATAATTCTTTATTTGAGGAGGAGCAGTCAAACTGGTAAGCTTTGTTGGCAGCTTTCATCAAATACTATAGCTTTAATACTAAGATCCCGGTGAAGCTGTATGACTTGGAGAGGATTAAGCAGAAGCCAAACGAGTCCTTTGATGAATACTATCAAAAATGGATGAATAAGATGATTCTACTGAAGAACCACCCTGACAAGGATGAGTTGATTCAAAAGATGATTGACGGTAGCAGAGACATTTACAGAAACAACATGAAGTTCCATTCTTTCAGTGAGCTCAGTAAGGTCTACAGTATGGCCATAAAGTTTGAAAGAGATGAGGAAGAAAAGGCTGCAAGCCACCAGGGTAGCAGAAGCTCTGGATACAGCTCTGGTTACCAGTCGACTACTATAGTCGGGTTAAGCAGTGGGTCTGGTTCTAGTTCTACAAACAAAGGCGAGTAAGTTTCAAAGGTTAAGCAAGCTGGGGTTGCTGCAGTGTCTCAGCAGCGAGTAAACCAAAGCAGAGGTCCGGAGGGTCACGGCATATCCCCTTGGGCCTTTCGAGAAACCAGTAGATGAGGATAAGGACAAATTCTGTACTTACCACATCATGGTAGGACACAAAACCAATAACTGCTATAGACTGAAGGATGTTATCCAGAAGCTGATCGATGAAGGAAAGCTATAAGAGCCTGCCAAACCCAGTACGAAGACTAATCCGCTACTAACATTTGAAAGGCAGGACGACATGGTACAGTCGGGGTTACCAGACAACTTCATTTTCACCTAAATCCTACAAGCGAACCCAACCATATAGTCTGTGATGGCTAATGATACTGAGGCAAAGTCAAAGTGTAGAGAGCTGACAAAGCAGAGGGAGGTGAAGCCTGTGAGCTTGGATGACTTGGATTCAGAAGATGAGTACAAAGAATATGGCTATAGTGAGATAGCTAAGCTACCGGTTGTGGAAAAGCCGAAAGTTCCCAAAGTCCAGAATGTAACAAAGAGTGGTAGGGTCTACCAGCCAGTGGTTTAGCAGAATGAGAATGCTCCAGTAACCGGATCAAGCAGCACTTCGACACCGAAAGAAGTAGAAAAGGAAGATTTGGTCACCTCACAACTGAAAAAGACTCTAGCTCAGGCCAGTCTGTGGCACTTATTGCTGACCTCCAAAGAGCATACGGCTGCATTGGTTAAGAAGCTCTCTGAAATTGAAGTTTCTCCAATTGCTTCTCCAGAGTCTATGTGCTACTTACTGGACAAGATTCATGTTGGATCCCCTGACATTGTGTTTTGGAAAGGCTCACAATAAAGCTCTTTATATTAAGGTCAACATCATGGACAGGGTTATGCCATGTGTCATGGTAGATGATGGGTCTGCCCTGAATATATGTCCCTCAAAGATGTTACCATTCCTTTGAAAAAGTCTTGTACTGTGATCAGAGCTTATGATAATTCAAAGAGGACTGTGATCAAGACTTTCAAAGTTGAGGTGGAGGTAAGACCGGTTAAGTCGATGGTTATCTTTACTGTGATTGACATTCCAGTTACCTTCTCCTTGTTGTTGGGGAGGCCATGGTTTCACCCACTGGGGGGGTGTCCCTTCAACTCTACACCAGAAGATAAAATTCTCAATAGGTAATGAAGTCATGACAGTTGAGGTAGACTCTCAGTCAGTGGTTGCTGCGGTTAATGAAGAGATCATACCATTCGGTGGATTCCAAGTCGCCATGGTTAGTAAGGAGAAAACCGCGAATGCTCCGATGGTCATCTATGAGAACTGTATGTCAGAATGGTTGTCTAAGTACTTCCACAAACAGAATTTTGTTTCGGGTATGGGACTCAGAGCTAATTTACAAGGTGTGCCCGAATTTAACATTGATTCTGGAAAGCCAAGGTAGTTTGGCTTAGGCTACACAACAGGGGCATCTGAGGGGAAAAGTTTGAAGAGAGGGAAGAATTGCAAGCCCATGATGAAGCCGTTCATTAAGGTAGGAGAAGAGCTGTATAAGGGCCAAGCTGAGCCAGTGAGAGTCGGGAGTACCAAATACCCAAGCTTTGAGATATTCTCTGATGTTATGGGCTTTGAGAAGGGCCGGGAAGAGCCAGTAGCACCTATGGTAGTGGAAAAGACACTTTTCAAGCCTACCGTCCTACAAAATGAGCCATCTGAAGCGATAGCAAAAGCAACAGAAGTGTCCAAGTAGAAAGCTAAAGAGAAAATCTATGATGAATCCGTAGAAGCAATTTCAGAGGCGCTGGCTACCACCTTAAGTAAGGCGTTTGGGAAATCTAAGGAGGGGTCTGAGAAGGAGATGATGACAAGGTAAGCTTGGATTCTGCGGTTACCAAGATAGCAAGAATTATGAAGAAGGCTAAGGCGCAGGTGGCTGAAATTGAGGAGACCACTATTCCTGCTGAACAAGAGGCCAAAGTAGCTGCAAATCTGGACAATGTCCTGGGGCTGAACGAGAAAGATGAAGAAATGCAAGGTACTACTCCTATAGAGGACAAAAATGATTTTGTTTTATTTATTTCTTCCATTTTCAATATGAATGATTTACTCTATAACAAGTTCAATGCAATGAAATCCCAATTTGCTTACTTGTGTGATGTTTACCCTGATAATTCTGTGCATGCATTTGAATCACCATTAAGCATATTTATCATTCATGACACTGTGTTGCATGAAATCAACATAAGTACAAATGAAAATCCCAAAATGGTATTCATTTCACATGAACTAAAACCCGAGGAAGAGAGAGAATTGACAAAAATATTGTAAAAACACGTTAAATATTTCGCTTGGTCATACGAGGACATGTCAGGTGTAGACACACAAATAGCAGTTCACAAGATCCTAACAGACCCTAAGTTCCAGCCGGTAAAGTAGAAACTAAGAAGGTTGAGACCAGAATGGGCTACGCTGGTGAAAGAAGAAGTGGCTAAGCAGATTGAAGCCAAGTTCCTTGAAGTGGTGGAATACACAGAATGGCTGGCCAATATTGTCCCAGTACCCAATAAAGACGGAAGGGTCAGAGTGTGTGTCGACTACAGGGACTTGAATAAGGCAGGCCCAAAAGATAACTTCCCACTACCTTATATCGATGTCTTGGTTGATAACGTAGCCAAAGCGGTAATGCATTCTTTCATGGATGGGTTTTCAGGATATAATCAGACCCTGATGGACATAATTGACAAAGTAAAGACGTCATTCATCATGAAATAGGGCACTTTCTGTTACAGAGTAACGACCTTCGGATTGAAGAACGCTGGAGCCACTTACCAGAGGGATGTCACAACTTTGCTGCATGATATGATCCACAAAGAAGTCAAAGTATATGTCGATGATATGCTTGTTAAATCAATGACTCGGAAAGAGCATCCTGCCATCCTGGATAGATTTCTTACACATATTGGAGAGTATTACCTGTGACTCAACCCTAAGAAGTGCATATTCGGAGTCATATCAAGGAAGCTGTTGGGCCATGTAGTCAGCCAGAGAGGAATAGAAATGGACCCAGATAAAATCAAGGCTATTCGAGATATGCCAGCTCAAAAAATAGAAAAGTAAGTCCGATCATTCTTGGGTTTCTTACAGTATGTCAGTCATTTCATAGCACAGTTGACTTCCACGTGTGAGTCGATTTTCAAGCTGTTAAAGAAACATCAGCCTATTGTATGGAATGACAGATGTCAATTGGCGTTTGAAAAGATCAAAGCTTACCTAGTAAATCCACCTGTACTAAGTCCGCTAGTTCCGGGAAAGCCTTTGATTTTGTATTTGGCTATTAAAGATTCCTCCATAGGGGCAATGCTGGCATAAGAACAAGATGGCAAGAAGGAATGCCCTATCTACTATCTTAGCAAGAAGCTGCTAGAGTATGCAACCAAGTACACACTGGTGGAGAAGACATGTGTAGCAATGATTTGGCTTACTAAGAAGTTGCGCCATTACTTCCAGTCATACAAAGTCAAAGCCGTGGCCAAGGTGGATCCAATGAAGTATCTGTATGAAGCATCGGTGTTGGCTGGGAAATTATCCAGATGGCTTTTACTTTTGTTGGAATTCGACATTGAGTACGTCACCAAGAAAACCATCAAAGGGCTAACCATAGCAGAATTCCTAGAAAATCAACCGCTAGAATCAGATTATATGGAGAATTTGGAATTCTCGGATGAACAGCTGGCTATGGTGGAAGTAAAGAGATGGGTCGTGTGCTTTGATGGTGCCGTGAATAGAAAGGGTGCTGGAATTGGGGTAATCATAGCGACACCGAACGGTGAAATCATTCCTTTGTTAAAGAGATTAGATTTTCCCATAACCAATAATGGAGTAGAGTATGAGGCATGCTTATTTAGGATGGAAGCTCTGTTGACGCTAAGGGAAAATGATGTCTTGATCGTTGGAGATTCACTTTTAGTGATTAGGCAACCTCAAGGTGAATGGGAGCTGAAAGAAGAAGCCTTACAGCCCTACTTGGAGCTGCTTCAATACAGGAGAGAGTTATTTAGCCAATGTGAATTCAGACACATCCCTAGAGATGAGAATAAGATGGCTGATGCACTTGCAACATTGTCTTCTATGTGGGAGAATCTAGAAAGGACACAAATACAACCATTGGTTATAACAATTTCCAGACAACCCTGCTTTGATGTACACGAAATGATGGAGTTGATAGCCGAAGAGAAGCCATGGTTCTTTGACATCTACCAGTATGTGAAGGAAGAAAAGTATCCAGAAGGAGCTAGTACTACTGACAAGGTCTCACTAAGAAGATTAGCCAGCCAGTTCAAAATCTTTGAGGATAAGCTATACAAGAGAACTATAAATAGGGTTCTTTTGAGGTGTCTAACAGAACAAGAAGTAGAAGAAGTGATGCAGCAAGTACATGCAAGTTCTTATGGACCATATATGAATGGACTCGCTATGGCCAGGAAGATAATAAGACAGGGGTACTTCTAGATGACTATGCAGACCGATTGTATGAGGAAAGTGATGAGATGTCATGAGTGCCAGATCTACGCTGGCATCAGTTATCTGCCACCGCTTGAACTACAGAATCTAGCATCTCCCTGGCCATTTTCAGCATGGGGGATAGATATGATTGGCGAAATTCATCCTACAGCGTCTAATAGGCATAAGTTCATAGTGGTTGTTGTTGACTATTTTTCGAAGTGGGTAGAAGTAGAATCCTTCGCTAATGTAATAGCTAAGCAAATGGTCAAGTTCATTCAGAAGAATATCTTTGCTCGATATGGAATTCCCCACCATGTAGTGACTAACAACGGAGTGCAGTTTCAAGGGGCAACAGCTGAGTTACTTGCAAAACACGACATCGAACATCATAGGTCTTCTCCATATAGACCACAAGCTAACGGTGTGATCAAAGCAGCTAATAAGTTGATCAAGAAGATCCTATCAAAGATGGTAACCACCTATACAGATTGGGCTGACAAATTGCCGTATGCTCTTTGGGTTTATAGAACCAATGTCAGGACACCAATAGGAGAAACTCCCTATGCCTTGGTGTATGGTATGGAAGCAATATTACCAGTAGAAATAAAGCTCGAGTCACTCAGAGTCACCTTGGAAGCTCAATTACTAGAGACTAAATGGACTCAAGCTAGATACGAGCAGTTGGCAACGCTAGATGAGAAATGACTGAAAGCACTGGATCATTTACAGATGTACCAATGCAGAATGGTTAGGGCCTATAATCAGAATGTGAAGTACCTCAGGCGTTAGTTGAAAGTAGGAGATTTAGTTCTGAAGCAATTAAAACCTTCAAATGTTGATGTTTGAGGGAAGTTCAGACCAAATTGGGAAGGGCCTTATGTTGTGAAGAAAGTGCTATCAAAAGGGGGTGTCAGCATTATGGACATGGATGGAAATGAATTTACAAATCCTGTCAACCAAGATCGCTTAAAGCATTATCATGTTTTAAAAAAAAGTCTGCTAGATTGAAAACTCAAAAAGAGCGGCCTAGGCAAAAATTAAGACATGAGAGAAAATGATCAGTCAAAAAATCTGGAAGGGACGACTGGTAACGGGTTTTGGTTCTAAGTGGAGTGTACACCATTTTAGGAACCAATCTTTTCAAATGTACTCATTTTGATTTTATCAATAAAGTGAAGTGTTTGTCTAAATATATTTACATGGTTACGTCAAATGCATAAACAAAGTTATCTTGCTTAAACATCCATTTAAGGAAAGCACTTTACATTTAACAGGTTAAACATATCACGTTATTTAACAATGAAAATGTACCAAATACATACAATCTGAAATCTTTTGTTGTCCTCCAAATCTAATTCATCTTTTCAAAGAGCAATAGTGGTTGTCCAAAAACTTTACTATTGAAGAGATCAAGCCTGAAGTTAACTTTGGTGGGAAAACATACCTGATGATCAAGAATATATCCAACCAATACATGGGAAAATTATTGAGGGAATTCCTAGATGGAAAATCAGTGCCAGCCTTTTGATTTCTTATAACTTCTTATTAATTGCAAAGTGGATAAAGGGTATGCATTTGTAATTTTCCCAAACTCAAAGATGTATGCAAGTTTCAGTGAGCAGTTCACAATAAGGGATGGTCACTTTTCTAGCACTATAGCCTATGCTAGGCTTATAAGCAAAGAGAAGCTGGTAAGACACTTTGAGAGGTTAATATTTGAGTCTAAAAGGGATGATCACTTACCAGCAACATTCAGCCTAGCAAAGGGTGGTACAAGGGTTTCAGTCGAGCAAAAGATGAGAGGGAGGATGAGGAGACTGTCACTTATTCCTCTAAAAGATTTGAACTTTCCTGTCTTCAAACTCAAAGTACCTCCTTTTTTCCTCTATACCTTCTCTATTGCCTTTGACAACCTTTCTCTTCCGTTCATATGTAAGGCACAACACTTTTTTGATGAATTACTCCTTTCATCCTCTCTCTTGAACTGATTCTGTGAAACCTCATTTTCTACCATCAATGGCTTCTAACAAGAAATTGAACCGCAACGTCGCTCTATATAGCATTTTTCCGCATCATTTCATCACCAGAAGGATGACAGAGCAGGTGATCATGGCGTCGTTTCAATCAGTCTTCGTTTGTCATCAACTTGTACCAAATTAGGGATACCCTCTTGATCCTGCACCATTTCTCTTAATCTAAATTCCCAGACTAACTATGTTATACGCTCATATTATAGGAAGGGTTTTGATTCCATAATAGAGAGAGGATTTGAATGTAAGCCTGCTTCAAATGAGCTGAAGAACAGTTTGTAAAATAAAAAAAAAAAAGCTCGCTGAGGTGAAAACCGAAGAGGTGCCTCAGGCAGAAGTTAGAGCAGCTCGCTGGGCTGAAAACCCACATTGGGCAGCTCAGGCAAAATTTAAAGTACTTACAGATTCACAATTCCTAGGGGCAGGATGATAGAATTCTTCCACCACTCCCCAGCAGAAGTCCTTACAGTATTCTCTAGCAGGATCCACTGCATTATTCCCAAGCAGAACCTTTATAAAGGACATTACGACCTTTTCCTCAGCAGTCGTCACGCGTCCCCAATGGCCATCTCATTTCTTCAGCAGTCATCATACAATGTCTGCCACCAGCTAGAGTCAGCCAGGGGCATGATATATCTTCCCCAGTAGAAAAGGGAAACATCAATATCGGATAAACAACGAGAAATGCATCCTTTAGGATCCACATGCACATGCATCATTATGCATACATACATAACATAAACGGAGCATTCATCCCCAGCTAGTCTTCATTCTTGATCGAAGGGGCAAAAATTTTTGTTCAAAATCTCTTGATCAAGGAATGAAGACTCGCCATTTCAAATGCAGGAATTCATCATAGTCATCTCAGAAAATCTAGCAGATCCACCTCGGGTAACATAGACCCAGTGTCAGGTCCAGATCTGCTTCATCTCAGAACTATAGCAGATCCACCTTGGGTAAAATAGACCCGGTGTCAGGCTCAGATCGACTTCACCTTAGAACTTTAGCAGATCCAACTCGGGTAACATAAACCCGGTGTCAGGTCCAGATCAGCTTCATCTCAAAACTTTAGTAGATCTGCCTCAGGCAACATAAACCCGGTGTCAAGTCCAGATCGGCTTTATCTCAGAACTTTGGCAGATACACCTCGGGTAACATAGACCTAGTGTCAGGTTCAGATCGACTTCACCTCAGAACTTTAGCAGATCCACCTCAGATAACATAGACCCAGGTTCATGTTCAGATCAGCTTCACCTCAGAACTTTAGCAGATCCACCTCGGGTAACATAGACCCGATGTCAAGTCCAGATCGGCTTCACCTCAGAACTTTAGCACATCCGCCTTGGGTAACATAGACCCGGTGTCAGGTTCAGATTGGCTTCATCTCAAAACTTTAGCAGATCCATCTCGGGTAACATAGACCCGGTGTTAGGTCCAGATCAGCTTCATCTCAAAACTTCAGCGAATCCACTTTAGGTAACATAGATCCGGTGTCAGGTTCAGATCGGCTTCATCTTAGAACTTTAGCAGATCCGCCTCAAGTAACATAGACCCGGTGCCAGGTTTAGATCGGCCTCATCTCAAAAAAGCTAGCAGATCCACCTCGGGTAACATAGACCTGGTGTCAGGTTTAGATAGGCTTTATCTCAGAACTTTAGCAGATCCACCTCGGGTAACATAGACCTGGTGTCAGGTCCAGATCGGCTTCATCTTAGAAATTTAGTAGATCTGTCGTGGGTAATATGGACCTTATGTCATGCCCGGATCAGCTTCGTCTTGGGTAATGTAGACCCGATATAGGCTCAACTCATCCAATCAACTCGGATCATCATCACGATAGTGAGACTTCAACAAGTCAGATGCGTGTTTCTTCGCTTGTGTGCACAGCACTTCAATTTGCGTTCTCAAATTCATCACCGCAGGTATAAAAACCCTGACGTCAGGTGTCAAATTTGATCATGCGAGGGGCAGCTGTAAGCGCCAGAATTTTCCAGCCTAAAAAAAAAAAAAAACACCCGAGTCACACGACTGTAATTAAAGTTGTGCGATTGTATTTGTAGTCGTACCACTATAGGATCACAAGAGGTGCAGCAGCCCATACCGAGAAGAAAAAGAAATCTTGATGGGAGGGGCATTAACTGCTCCTACAGTATAGAAAAATGAAAAAAAAGGGATTAGATATAAAAAGGAGAAGAAAAAGGGAGAAAAGGGGATAGACAATTGGGATTGAGGAGAAGAGAAAGAAGAAAAAAAAAACAACCAAAGAACCATTTTCTTCTACTCTTTTTCTTTTAATTCTGGGGTTGTAAAGCTTAAAACCGGATAGAAATCATAGGTTAAAAACTTGACACATCAAACGTAATCAATTCCAAACCCTAAACTCACTCAAATCCGTGACACTTGGAATCTTTGGACATTATTTTTGTACCTTGACATACAACAGAAAAGGAGCAATCCGGAGCCAATTTAAGGCATTTCCAGTGGTCAAATCGATGGTGGATTAGCGTTACAAGGGTAAATACACTTAAAACTAGTGTTTTACTTCATCTTTTGTGTGTTTTGGTTTGGCTTCGTGCATAAAATCATTTTTTTCTATTTCGTTGTTTCTGGGTAGTAAGAACAGTCGTACAACTGTTCTTGTAGGCGTGAACGGTCGCACGACTGTAATTACAGTCGTGCTACCATAGCTACAATCGTGCGACTGTATTCAAACTCCTTACTATCTCCTTTCACTTCAAATAATTTTGGTGATTTTCTGCAAAGGGTGAATTACAGTCGCACAGCTGTAATGATGACCGAGCGACTGTAATTTTTGTCCAGAAACAGAAAATCCATAAAAACCCATAAATAATCAGAAAAATCATAAAAATTCAAAAAAATAAGAAAATCATTGAAAATTAATTTTGTTTTGTGCATTCCACGGCCTTAGATTTAATTTTTGAAGTTATCGTATTTAGAACAAGATAACAACGGAGATCCAAATCTCCTGAAAACCGACCCACCTTTGCATGCTAAATGAAATTAAACCGGAAAAAGAAAATATTTTCAAAAATGTATTTCTCATAAAAATCTACAGGGTATTTCAAACCATTTTCCAGGTCTAGTCGGGCGAATTAGTTGAGTTCACCTGACTATCCCCCTAAATGCATGCCCCCGAATTCCTTAAAATCCTATTTTGTCTTGTTTAAGTCCTATGTGTGTTTATAATTAAATTGTGCTAACCATCTGTTTTGCCGCTTTTAATTTTTATTTCTTATGTAATTTATAGATTATCTTGTATTCCAGGCAATTGTAAATTTTCTAGATCCTCATGTATATTAGGCGCTTGTAACATGAGAACGAGAATTTTTCTTTTTATTTGATCTGGTTGTATAAGCGGCCTTTATTTTTATTATTTTAAACTGTCTGGATGTATATTTTATTTATTCCGCAATTTATTCCGCAATTTATTCCAATTTTTTGTATGAGCATGGATTAAGTAAATACAAAACAAAATCGGATAGGAAAAGATAATAAAGCGAACAAAATATGGTAATATTAACTATAAAGTGAATGCAAGCTAGAGGTTGAATAGGTAAGTTGCTTGGACCCTAAATCTCAGGATTAGGTACGGTAGTCTACCCTCGGTAGGGAGTTGTACCGAAATTTCCCGGATGAGCTGACCCGGGTGGCGACTCTGTCATTGATCTTGAAATTTAGGTTTTAAGGTCTTTAAGTCAATTAAATGGGAAAGGGTTTTCTATAAGATAGATTTCCAAAATAAAATCAATGGTTTTCTAAAATAAGATAATCTAAATCCCGTTTTCCAAAAACCCCAACACATATTTTCCAAATTTCCTTTCCCCGGTTCGCTTGGCCGCGTTCCGTTCTGCTTTCAGGTCGTCCACTCACACAAGGTTTTTCCTAAATCCCACTCACGTCTAAGCTTTCTAATCACTCGAGGGACCTTTCTCGGGGTCTCAAATCAAAGACTGTTCTATTTCTCGGGGCATTTGAGAACATTCCAAGCATTATTCCACTCATTCTCAAGTCCAACTAACGTTCTTCTATCTAACAGGTAACATAGGATTTTCATCACAGAGGTCAGGAAAACTCGTGCTCACAATATGATTGGTTTATTTAGGAAGTAACCTGGTCAACCATTAGAGCCACACAGGTATAATATTACTGTCGCACAGCTCTAATGTCATAGTCGCACAGTTGTAGTTGTGAAACTACAGCCGTACAGCTCTAACCAGAGCTAACAAGGCTTTTCCTAAATCCTACACTGACATCTAAGCTCTTCAATCACTTGAAGGACCTTTCTCAGGGTTTCGGATCGAGGACCGTTCTGTTTTCAAAGCATTTAAGAACATTCCAGGCGTCATTCCTCTTATTTTCAAATCTGCCTCACATTCGTCTGTCTAATAGGTAATATAGGATTTTCATCATAGAGGTCGGAAAAACACGTGCTCACAGCTACGTCGAAAACCGTTAGCTTGTACGACATACGAAATGATGCATATGAGTGGTGTATGTGTTGGGATTTTTCACTGGAAATCACCCGATAAAAGCGAAAGAACGCGATGATTTCCTCAAATCTAGTCCCAGGAGCAATTGAAGTGGAAATTGTAAAACATTAAAATTGAAATAGAAAGAGATTAAATTCTTATTAAAATTGAAATAGAAAGAGATTAAATTCTTACCCGAAATATCTCTTTCTAGAGATGGATGAAGACTGCAAAAATCAAATTAGATTACCTCCTCGTTCTCGTACACGAACGCCTAACGAACACAACCCGTGCTAGCGTAGGAAAAAGGAGCAATGGTGAGAGAGAGGGCTAAAGAATTCGGCTATAGTGTGGCATCTACCCTTGGCCGAATTCTCCTAGGTTAAAAACCTAGGTTGGCCGAATTCCCTTAGGGGAATTCAGGCCCAACTTGGCTCCTTTACTTTTATGTGGGCTTTCTTCTTTTAATTCAGGCCCAATCTAATTTTAATTATTCTGGTTTAAATTAATTTCAAGCCCAATTTAATATACCCATGTATTTAATATATTACACCAAGTAATATATTATTTACATCTAAATTAAAATTAGTTTGACCAATTAATTTAATCCATCAAATTAAAATTAAATCTTCACAAAATAAAATCATATGTAAGCCTATACATAGGAATATTTCCACCTAGGAAATAATCTCATAACTAATCCAATTAATTATAAAGAGCCAATTGAATATATATTAATTTTATTATTATGATCAATCTAATTGATCTTTATAATATGATTAATATATATATACCTCTCTCTCCACAGTGTATACTCCAAGTATACATGTGATTCCTAAAGTCTGTGTTCAGTCGTTCTATGTGTACGATCCCGTGGGCCCATCTTTATGTTGGCAGCGGACCTTTGGCCCGCAGACTGCAGTTGGGCTCTAGCAAGCCACTGCAGCCCCCAATTAAGATGGAGATGGCAGTCAAACTGTTATCATAACCCTGTAGTTTAAATTTGTACATCCCATGTCATTGATATCGGTGTCCAACACAGAGGCATGGATTGATCACCCTCTTTTATGTCGGACATTGACTTGATCCCAAATGCACTGAAGCTCACAAACAAGTTCCCACTTGTTTGGGTGTGGCCACACTCTTATCAGTCATATTCATCAAGAGGCCGGTGATATCTTCTTAGTCGATTACTGAGTGACAAATCCCTTCTGCATATCCATAGCATTACCATGCCAAGTGACATACCCGAAAGTACCCATACTTGGCACCCTATTACAGGCCCTTTAGGCGTACCCCTAAGTATGAGACCTCACATGTAACACCATCATATGGTCAGGTCAAAGGATCCATACAAGTACTACATGAGAATCACTTGTGATACTATACCATGTGGATTTCTCGTTTAGTGGATCTATCTAGTACCATGCCCCCTTATGCATGTACCCATTAACTTGGTTGACATTCCATGTCCAATGACCGATAAGACACTGCCATACAACTAGGTTAATGATAGTCTTTTGTTCCATTCATTCCCATGACTGGAACAGACTACGGATCTATTTATGGTCATATTGTTTACCCTATCCATGGTCTTACTGCCAAGTGTATGACACTGGTCATCATGGATATGGATATGTCCATCGGACACTTCATTTAATATATTACACAAGATAAATATAATAAATGAATTAATGCCTTTATTAATAACACAAATAAGTATAATACATGAATCCAATTAATGTATGATACAAATGCAAGGACCAATGCCTCGGGACTAGGGCATATCCAATAATCTCCCACTTGCACTAGTTCCAACTAGGCATGGGCCTAATCCCTATAGATCTAGTATGACCCTCATGCTTGGGCTGGGCCAGCACCTTGGTCAAAGGATCTGTAACATTATCCTCGGTGTCCACTCTGAGCAATGCAATGTCACCTCTCTCCGCGATCTCTCATATGAGGTGAAACTTTCTGAGAACGTGCTTTGTGTTCTTATATGACCGGGGCTCCTTAGCTTGTGCAACGGCCCCATTGTTGTCACAGAAGATATCAACTGGGTCCTAGATAGTTGGCACTACTCCCAACTCAGTGATAAACTTCTTCATCCGCAAAGCTTCCTTAGCCGCATCACACGCAGCGATGTACTCAGCTTCTGTTGTAGAGTCCGCTATGGTTGGCTGCTTTGAGCTCCTCCAGCTTACAGCACCACCATTCAGTAAAAATACATACCCAGACTGTGATTGCTACTCATCCTGGTCTGTCTGGAAGCTCGCATCAGTGTACCCAGTAACTGACAGCACTTCCTGACCACCATACACTAAGAAGCTATCCTTAGTCCAGTTAAGGTACTTAAGGATCGCCTTGACAGCCTTCCAGTGATCCTCCCTGGGATCCTGCTGGTACCGGCTCGTCATACTCAGTGCAAAGGCAACATCAGGTCTCGTACATAACATAGAGTACATGATTGATCCTATAGCTGAAGCATATGGAACCAATTTCATGTTCTCCATGTCCTCCCTTGTTTTAGGACAGTGTTTCTTATTAAGTTTCAGCCCATGGCCCATTGGCAAGAAACCTTTCTTGGCCCAGTCCATGCTGAACCTTTTCAGAACTTTGTCTATGTGCGAGGCCTGACTTTGGCCCAGAAGCCGATTTGATCTATCCCTATAGATCCTGATCCCTAGGATCATCTCAGCTTCGCCTAAGTCCTTCATCGCGAAGCACTTACTCAGCCACTGCTTTACCCCTTGCAGTGTAGGTATGTCGCTTCCAATGAGTAGGATGTCATCTACATATAGTACAAAGAATGTGACAATGCTCCCACTAGTCCTCTTATACACACAAGGCTCATCTTGATTCTGTATAAAGCCATATTCCTTTATGGCCTCATTGAATCTTAGATTCCAACTTCGGGATGCTTGCTTCAGTCCATAAATGGACCTTTGAAGTTTGCATACCCTTCCCGGATACTTTGGATCGACAAAACCCTCAGGTTGTGTCATGTACACATCCTCGAGTAGCTTTCCATTAAGGAAAACGGTTTTGACATCCATTTGCCAGACTTCATAGTCGTACCATGCGGCTATGGCTAGCAAGATCCTGATGGATTTGAGCATGGCTACTGGTGAGAAAGTTTCATCATAGTCTATTCCATGGACTTATCTGAAACCTTTCGCAACTAGACGCCCCTTGAATTTGTTGTCGGCCTTTAGCTTATAGCACCACTTGCAACCTATTACCTTGGCACCCGGAGGTGGATCAACCAAGTTCCAAACTTGGTTATCGTACATAGATTACATTTCTGCCTCCATGGCTTTATGCCAATTCGCAGATTGTGGGCTAGCCATAGCCTCCTGGTAGGTTTTGGGTTCTTCCTCATCCCAGATGAGAAGAGTCTGATCATCGGTGATGAGGAAACCATACCTCTCCGGTTCCCGACGATCCCTACCAGACCTTCTAGGTTCTTGTGCGGCCTGGGTCGGTGCTTCCCCTTGTGGAAGCTCCACCTGGGCCTCCGAGTTATCCTCTTCAAGAGCTTATGGACCTTGAACTTCCCTGAGTTCAACATTGCTCCCACTGTCTTTCTTGGAAAGGAACTCCTTTTTTATAAAGACCCCCTTCCTTGCCACGAACACCTTGTTCTCGGCGGGGTTGTAGAAGTAATACCCTTTGGTTTCCCTAAGGTAGCCCACAAACAGGCATTTATCAGTTTTAGGCTCTAGCTTGCCACTAGTCAATCTCTTGACATGTGCTTCGCATTCCCAAATCCTTAAGAAAGACACATTGGGCTCCTTGCCCATCCATATCTGATATGGTGTCTTTTCCACTGCCTTAGTCGGAGTATTATTTAAGATAAGAGCTGCTGTCTCGAGGGCGTGTGCCCAGAAACTAATTAGGAGAGAGGCTTGACTCATCATTGAGCGAACCATGTCCAACAGGGTCCTATTCCTCCGTTCGGACACCCCATTCCATTATGGTGTTCCGGGAGGAGTGAGCTATGGAACTATTCCATGCTGTCTCAAGTATGAGTCAAACTCTAGGCTCATATACTTATCGCCTCGGTCCGACCGAAGGGTTTTGATATTCCTGCCTAGCTGGTTCTATACCTCGTTCCTAAATTCCTTGAACCTATCAAGGGTCTCGGACTTGTGTTTCATCAGATAGACATAGCCATATCTGCTGAAATCGTCCGTGAACGTGACGAAGTACAGATGCCCACCTCTGGTCGCTGCACTCATGGGTCCACATACATCTGAATGTATTAGGTCCAATAAGCCAGTGGCCCTTTCAGCCTTCTTGCTAAAAGGCGCCTTTGTCATCTTGCCTCGTAAACATGATTCGCATGTATCAATTGACTCCAAGTCAAATGACCCTAAGACTCCAGCTTTGTGAAGCCTAGCAATGCACTTCTCGTTTATGTGGCCAAGACGACAATGCCATAGGTAGACAGGATTAAGTTCGTTAGGCTTAACCCTTTTAGTGTTTTTGTTATAGACGTGATTGGTTTCATTTAAGTCCAGGATATATAGGCCATTATTTAATAGAGCATCTCCATAAAATAATCCCTCTCTAGATATTGAAATTCTACCATTAGAAATAGTAAAATAAAATCCAGAAATATCCAACATAGAAACTGAAATAATATTTCTGCACATAGCAGGTACAAAATAACAATGTTCTAAAATCAAAACCAATCCGTTGGGCATCACAAGGTGATATTCACCGATCTCTATGGCAGCAACCCTTGCTCCATTTCTGACCCGCAAGTCCACCTCTCCCGACCCCAATGACCTTCTGTTCTGAAGTCCCTGCACATTGCAACAAATGTGAGAACCACATCCAGTATCTAATACCCAAGATGTTGAAACAGTAAGGTTAATGTCTATAACATAAATACCTGAAGAGGATGCACCTTGGCCCCTTCTTTGCTCTCCCATCAGCTTGGGACACGATCTCTTCCAATGGCCCGTCTGTCTGCACCCGAAACAGACATCCTCAAGACCTACCTTCTGTTGAGCCTTGGGCTGGGCCTTGGCCTTCTTAGCCTTGGCCTTTTTAGCCTTGGCTTTGGCCTTCTCCTTGGCCTTACCCTTCGTAAGAGAAGGGTTCCCCTTGTTGACCAGCAGCACCGGCGGAGTCTTTTTGATCGACTGCTCAGTAAGCTTAAGCATCCTATGCAGCTCACTGACAGTACGGTTCATCCCTTACATGTTGTAGTTCAGGATGAACTGATCATAAGAATATGGCAAGGATGCAAGGATTGTGTCCACCGCCAACTCCTGAGAGATAAGCGATCCGAGACGGGCCAAAGTGTCCAAATAGCCCTTCATCTTGAGCATATGTGTGCTCACAGATGTCCCGGCCCCCATCTTACAAGAGTGGAATGCCTTATTGGTCAGGTACCTTTCCTGACGAGCTTGCTCCTGAAACATCTCGTTTAGAGTTGTTATCATAGCATAGGCTTGATGGTCCATAAATTGTTTTTGCAGTTCGGGGACCATACAGGCCAATATAAGGCATGTCACATCCCTATTATGCTTGACATGCGCCTCGTATTCCTCCAGTTGGGCAACCGGTGGATTACGTCCTTTAGGCGTAGCCAGTACAGGCCTTTCCAGTACATACTCTTTTGACTCTTGTCTTAGAACAATTCTTAAGTTCCTAGACCAGTCCAAAAAGTTAGGACCGAAAAGCTTGTCCTTTTCAAGAATAGATTGCAGTGATAAAGTGTTGTTGTTTGCCATTTAGAGTTTCTACACAGAAAAACATTTAGAGTGTTAATAAAGGACTTTAATTTGTTATTCCCATATGAAATTAATAATGAATCATGTTATTAATTTAAACCGAGTTGTTGGGCTCATGGGCCGAGATCCATATTTCATCAAGATATAGCCAAACGAGGGTTTGGTACAACTATACCTTAATTATTTAGGTAGGAACGTCGTCCAATCCCAACCTAGGGACTCTCGGTTTGATGGGCTTGTTGGCACTTACCCATCTATACTTAGGGCCAGGAGAATCCTACTACCCACGCTAAGTCAAAACCTCCATTCAAGTGTTAAAGTATCCCATACCCTAACCCAATACAAAGTGACAATACTCCAGTGTATCCTGCGAGGGCATGATCTACAACTGGCCTATTCCCACTTCGAGATGGTTTTGAATGAGGGAAGCACTTTTAAGCGACTTAGTAATTCCATTTGGTTATTAGATTCAATTAATAACGGCTTACATACATAAGGAAGGTGAAATTGCTGTTGGACAATACATTCATACATGCAAATAAATATAAAGCATAATTAAATAAAAGTAAAATGGATTGCTATGGGCCTATATTACATCCTAATATTATTCTAGTAAACCTATACTAGAAACAAGGGCATTTTACATAAATACATAACTTTTGGCACCATATAACATTTTTACCTCAAAAGAAAAAGTTTGCATAAATACCTTAAAAACTTTTCAAAATTTCAAAAATACCTAAAACAAAAATTATCATTTTTACGTGATTCATTCACAAAGTAAACAACAAAACACAAATCAAAATCTCCAAAATACCTTCTCTACTTTGTCCATGTTTCTCTCTCCTCTTTTTATAATTTTTAATCTAATTTTGCATTTATCTCTCAATCCGTTTATTTTTTTGTCATGTGACTTTAGAAAGTTTTTTTTATTTTTTTTTATCTTCGAAACAAAGTCCATATGTATATACTTTTTCCGACATATTTTTTTCACTAAAGTATAACTAATTATGCCTTTGTATATTAAGGTATAACTAAGGTATAATTAAGGTATAGCTAAAGTATAATCACTGTAATAGTGTATCTTAATGTATAACTAAGGTATAATTAAGGTATAACTAAGGTATAAACACTGTAATAGTGTATCTTAATGTATAATTAAGGTATAACTAATGTATAATCAATGTAATAGTGTATCTTAAGGTATAACTAAGGTATAACAAATGTATAATCACTGTAATAGTGTATCTTAAGGTATAACTAAGGTATAATTAAGGTATAATCAATATAATAATATATCTTAGGGTATAAATAAGGAATAACTAAGGTATAATCACTAGAATAGTATATCTTAAGGTATAATTAAGATATAACTAAGGTATAAACAGTGTATAAAGTGTATAAACGATGTATAAATAATGTATAATAATATCTAAGAAGTGTATAATAATGTATAACAATGTATAAGAAGTGTATAAACAGTGTATAAATAATATATAAACAATGTATAACAGTGTATAAATAACGTATAAACAATGAATAAGCAGTGTATAAACAGTGTATAAAAGAGTGTATAACAATGTACAATAAATGTATAAACATATAACATTGTATAAAAAGTGTACAATGTATAACAATATATAAGTAGTGTATAAACAATGTATAAGCAATGTATAACAGTGTATAAGAAGTGTATAAACAGTGTATAAATAATGTATAAATAATGTATAAACAATGTATAAACAATGTATAAATAATGTATAAACAAAGTATAACAGTGTATAAACAATGTATAAACAGTGTATAAAAGAGTGCATAACAATGTATAATAAATGTATAAACATATAACATTGTATAAAAAGTGTACAATGTATAACAATGTATAAGTAGTTTATAAACAATGTATAAGCAATGTATAACAGTGTATAAGAAGTGTATAAACAGTGTATAACAATGTATAACAATGTATAAATAATTTATAAATAATGTATAAACAGTGTATAATGTATAAACAATGTATAAATAATGTATAAATAGTGTATAATGTATAAACAATGCATAAACAATGTATAAACAATGTATAACAGTGTATAAACAATGTATAAACAATGTATAAACAGTGTATAAACAGTGTATAAAAGAGTGTATAACAATGTATAATAAATGTGTAAATATATAACGTTGTATAAAAAGTGTATAATGTATAACAATGTATAAGTAGTGTATAAACAATGTATAAGCAATGTATAACAGTGTATAAGAAGTGTATAAACAGTGTATAACAATGTATAACAGTGTACAAATAATGTATAAACAATGTATAAACAATGTATAAATAATGTATAAACAATGTATAACAGTGTATAAACAATCTATAAACAATGTATAACAGTGTATAAACAATGTATAAACAGTGTATAAACAGTGTATAAAAGTGTATAACAATGTATAATAAATGTATAAACATATAACATTGTATAAAAAGTGTATAATGTATAACAGTGTATAAGTAGTGTATAAACAATGTATAAGCAATGTATAACAGTGTATAAGAAGTGTATAAACAATGTATAAAAATGTATAACAGTGTATAAATAATGTATAAAAAATGTATAAACAGTGTATAATGTATAAAAAATGTATAAACAATATATAAACAATGTATAACAGTGTATAAACAATGTATAAACAATGTATAAATAATATATAAACAATGTATAAACAATGAGGTCCTGCTGTTTTTGGTATCAGAGCCTGGTGGGGGTATTAGGAGATATTTTTGTTGAACTAATCCTTTTAGATTTTATGTTTGTTAAGTTTATACAAAGAAATTGGATAGTGAAGGTTGGTCCGGTTGATGATGAAACGTTGGTCAGCCCTGGAGGCGTAGCGTTGGTCAGCCGTAAGAGCCAGTAGAGCCAGGTGGTCCCGATACGCTGGGTGGTCCCGTTATTCATCAACAGGTTCAAATTGCATTATCTTATTTCTGAATATAAATTTAACAAGTATAAGATTTAAAATGAATAGATTGACAAAAATATTTGCTAATCGTGAACCAGGTTCTACTATTAGGAATAGTAATAATATTGAAGAAGAAATTAATTCCATGGAAATTAATATTAGTAAAATTGAGAATGACTTGATGGATTGGACAATACCAAAGCAAGATATTAGTACTATTTATTCTGTTGGAACATTTGAATTTTTAACTGATTATGCTATTAAAACTGCTGAGCAAACTGTTGCTATAAACCAAGAGCATGAGAATATCCAATTATTTTCAGAAAAAACTATAAACGAACATAAATTGAAAAAATATAAATTTTTGCATATTGGTTCTGTACAAATTGCTATAAAACCTTTGTTTCGATTAGGACTGGATATTCCTGTTTTGATGTGTTTGCGTGATGGAAGGCATATTAATTTTACTAATTCTTTGCTTGCTATGGCTGAAACAAATTTAGCAAATGGGCCTGTATATTTTAATTGTTATCCTGGATTTTCTATTAGTTTATTTGATCCAAATATTTTAGATACATTAACATTGACTGTTAAGACAAAAAATTTGGAATTTAAAGAAAATGTAAGATCTGTTGCTATCATATATAGAATTTATTATAAGGTTATGACTACTACTCTTAATCCTAGATCGAAAAGGAATTTTAAAAGAAATGAGACTTTATTATTTGAAGCTAATAAAGCACACTCGAATATTCAAGTACCTAAAAGATTAAATTGGAATGAAATAAGTAGATCAGGAACTTGGGATTTAACAGAAATTTGTGAACCTAGACCCTTAGAAATAAATAATCAAACATCCAGAATTATTGAACACAGCAATGGCACTGTTAGAATAGATTTTTCAACTAGTTTAAGTCAACCTGCTAGAACATCTGTTTATATGAATAATAGGCCATCGTCAAGTAATAATACTTTACCTCGGTCTAGTTTTGAAAGAAATTTTAATTTATCTAGTGTTGATTTTAGTGAAAATATTCCAAGACCAATTTATGAAGAAATAAGGGATGATAATACGTTGAGTCCAACAAGAACCCAAATGGAAACATTTTCTGTATTAAATAATCATAATAATTGAATAAATTTTAATTATGACAAATTTTGAGATTAATAAAGAATTTTTAAAACAGGATTTATATGCAAATTACAATGATAAGAAACGTAATTGGTATTTTAATAATTTTACAAAAGAACAATTGAATGAATTTAGAACTCTTTGGTATAAAAAGATGAAAAATTTACAAGTAGATATTCCTTTATTTACTTGGTTTGAATTTTATTGTAGACAAAATAATATCGAATATCCTTTTAGAGAAATTAATGTTACTAATAAAATTGCAAAACTTTGGAAAACTACAAATAATGAATCTGTTGTATCTATTCATCCACCTTTAGAAAGTATAATAATAAATAATAATGATGAAACATTTATTGGAACACCATTTAGAAAAATAGATATGAATGAAAATAATCCAACCAAAGAAATAATGCAAGTAATTTGTCAAAATAATTATTCCAATCAAGTATTAAATACTATTTCTGAACAACTTAACAGAGTTGAATGTGTAGTACAGTCTCCACAAAAACTTGTACCAAAAACTAATCAGGCCTCAACATCAACAACATCAAAAATAGAAACACCAATATTTAAACCTTGTGAATCTGGAATTAAAATTAATCTCAAAAAGGAAGATTCTATATTGAATAAAATTGAAGCTAGATTAGCACAATTAAATATTTTAGATGACATGAAAAATAAACAAATTTTAGTGATAAATAAAGATTCGGATACAGAAACTGAAATAAGCGATATTGAAAATTTGGTAAACCAATTTGATCAAAATAGAGATGAACAATTTAATCAAAAAATTAAATTTAATACATACACTCCTTTGCCCAGAACAAAAAATTATTATTCAAGACCAACACCTCCTGATACACAATTTGAAGAAAGAAAAGATATGCTACAGGCTAGATATGATGGTGAATCTGTCTGTGAATGGAATATAGATGGTTTAGCTGAATATCAAATAATAAATTTATTGCAAGAAATGTCTATGGCAGCTACTGCTGCAAGATCTAAAAATAATTCTGAATTACAAGTATTACAAGTATTAGTAGCAGGCTTTACTGGTCAATTAAAAGGTTGGTGGGATTATTACGTAACCCAAGAAGATAAAAATAAAATAGTAAATGCTAAGAAAATTGTTATTAAAGAAGAAAATAATCAAAGACTACAAACTGAAGAAGATGATATTATTCCAACTTTACTTTTTACAATCTTAAAAGGTTTTGTAGGAGACCCTAGAATTTATCAAGATAGAAACTCTGAAATATTACAAAATTTAACTTGTCCTAAATTGCAAGATTTTCGTTGGTACAAAGATTTATTTTTAACTAAAGTAATGACAAGAGAAGATTGTAATAATCCTTATTGGAAAGAAAGATTTATTGCTAGTTTACCTAAATTATTTGCTGATAGAATTAGAGAAAAGTTAAGGGCCGAGTTTAACGGTATTATTCCTTATCCTGAATTAACTTATGGACAATTGATAAATTATATTAATCACGAAGGCTTATTAATATGTTCAGATATGAAATTTAAATCTAAATTAAAGAAAGATAATATCGTAGGAAGAAAAGAGTTGGGATCCTTTTGTCAACAATATGGTTATGAAACAATAAAAGCCCCTTCATCAAAATATAAAGGAAAATCTAGAAAGAAAAAATTTGGCTATCAAAAGAAATATTATAAAAGGTATAATCAGAAGGAAAATAAATTTAAAGAAGCTCAACCAGTTGTTAAAAATACTTTTAAAAGGAAAAGAAAAAATTTGAGAAAAGGTAAAAAAGATATAGTCATCTGCTATACTTGTGGAAAACAGGGACATTATTCAAAAGATTGTAAAGCAAAACAAAAAATAAATAATTTGGATATTTCAGACGACCTAAAAAATAAAATCATGAAAATTTTAATAAATGAGACAACGGATTCAGAATCAGAAATCTCAGACTATTCAGAAAATGATTTAAATATTATTAGTAATAGTGACAGTGAAACTGAGTCAGACAGTTGTGAGTGCATAGGAACATGTAATTGTGAAAAAATAAATATGCTAACAAATGAACAAGAATTTTTATTTGATTTAATTGAAAAAATTGATAATCCTGAAGATAAAAGAATTTATTTACAGAAATTAAAAGATATGATAGGAAATAGAGAACCTAAGAATTATACTCCATATAATGTTAAGGAAATATATAATAGATTTAATACACCAAGAGAAATATCTATTAAGGAATTACAAGCAGAAATAAAAACTTTACATACAGAAATTGCACAATTAAAAACCTTGGAAAATAGAATAACAATTCTTGAGGAAGAAACTTTTAAGATTCAATTAAATAGCTCCATACACCCCAATACTTCACATAATACAACAAATAATAAGAATAAAGGCATTATTATTAAGGAACCGGAAGATGAAGAATATGTTAACATAATTAATAAAGTTAATTATCAAAAATGGTTAGTAAAATTAAATATTGTAATAGAAGATGAATTTCATTTTACTACTTTGGCTTTAATTGATACTGGTGCTGATCAAAATTGTATCCAAGAAGGATTAATACCTACAAAATATTATCAAAAAACTTCTGAAAAATTAAGTTCTACAAATGGATCAAAACTAATTATGCATTACAAATTACCCAAAGTAAAAATCTGTAATAAAGGATATTGTTTTAAAACCTATTTGATATTGGTAAAAAATTTGAATTCAGGAGTAATATTGGGAACACCTTTTATTACAATGTTATACCCATTTACTGTTTGTGATAATGGTATTCAAACTCAAATTTTGGGAAAAACAATTTTATTTGAATTTGTATTCCCTATTATTCCAAAAGGAATAGGCAGTATAGAAAATAACATTAATTTAATAGAAAATAAGCAGAAACAAATAAAATTTTTAATTGATGAAATAACTGAAAAAAGAATAGAAGAACAATTACAGAATAATGATGTTAAATTAAAAATAAAAGAGATTGAAGAAATGTTTACAAAAAATGTTTGCGCTACCATACCTAATGCTTTTTGGAATAGAAAACAACATATAGTTAATTTACCTTATATTAAAGACTTCAATGAAAAGGATATACCCACAAAGTCAAAATCTATTCATATGTCTGAAGAATTAGAAAAAACTTGTAGAAAAGAAATTCAGGACTTAAAAGAAAAGGGATTAATTAGAGATTCAAAATCACCATGGTCATGTTCAGCTTTTTATGTTATGAATTCCGCAGAAATTGAGAGAGGAACTCCCAGGTTGGTGATAAATTATAAACCTTTAAATAAAGTATTACAATGGATTAGGTATCCAATACCCAATAAAAGAGATTTGTTAAAAAAATTATATAATGCAAAAATTTACTCAAAATTTGATATGAAATCTGGGTTTTGGCAAATAGGTAGATAGATATAAGACTGGTTTTAATGTACCTTTTGGTCATTATGAATGGAATGTTATGCCCTTTGGTTTAAAAAATGCTCCTTCTGAATTTCAGAATATTATGAATGATATTCTCAAACCAATAAGTAATTATTCAATTGTTTATATTGATGATGTCTTGGTATATTCAGAATCTATTGAACAACATATTAGTCATTTAAAAAGGTTTTATAATGTTATTCATACTAATGGTTTAGTAGTATCAGCAACAAAAATGAAATTATTTCAGACGAAAGTAAGATTTTTGGGCTATGACATAGATAAAGGAACAATTAAGCCTATAAGTAGAAGTCTAGAATTTACTTCAAAATTTCCAGATGAAATGAAAGAGAAAAAACAATTACAGAGATTTTTAGGATGTTTGAATTATGTACATGATTTTTTCAAAGATTTAGGAAAACTTTATATACCATTATATGATAGGTTAAAAAAGAATCCCAAACCTTGGACAGAAGAACATACAAGAATAGTGAGATTAATTAAAGAAAAAATTAAAAGTCTACCTTGTTTAAACATTCCACATCCTGATGCATTTTTAATTGTAGAAACGGATGCAAGTGAAATTGGATTTGGGGGAATTTTAAAGCAAAGGGAACCCAATAAAAACAGAGAAGATTTAGTTAGATTTTATTCTGGAAATTGGAATCCTGCTCAAAAAAATTATTCAACCATTAAAAAGGAAGTTTTAAGTATTGTTTTATGTATTATGAAATTTGAAGATGATTTATATATGAAAAAATTTTTATTAAGGATTAATTGTTTATCTGCTAAATACGTATTGGAAAAAGATGTTAAAAATTTGGTTTCTAAACAAATATTTGCAAGATGGCAAGCCCTGTTAAGTAATTTTGACTTTGAGATTGAATATATCAAAGGCGAGGCTAATAGTTTACCTGATTTTTTATCCCGTGAATTTTTACAGGGAACATGAAGAAAGTTTTGACAAAAGCCTCTTTGGAAAATAATCAAAATAATCAAAATCCAATTCTCTCTCCAAATAGATTTTCTCCTCTTATTCCAACTCGACCTAGAGCCCCTTATTCAAGTTTTCGTCCACAAAGCCCTTTACCTTCTTTTTCTTCTGTTTTGGCCAAACCTTCAGCTCCTTCTACTTCCTTGAATTTAAAGAAAACTAGTAGTCAGTATATTCCAAATTCTCTTAGACAATTTATTAAAGTTTTAGAACCTGAAGAAGTATTTTTGCTTGAAAATTTTGACTTTTCTAAACTTATTCCTGAAATATTTCCTCAAAATTTTCATTACATAGAGGCAGACCCATCTAAGAATAGAGAGTATTATGAGTCCATCCTTGTGTTATCTGGTTCTGTTGAAATAGAACATATTCAAGATAATATTGAAGTTAATTATAGTAAAGTCAAAATTGTCAAAGTTCTTTCTTTAAATGACTGGAATAAAAAAGCTTTTACTTCCCAAATTTTAACTACAAACCCTTATAAAACTTATAATTATTATGAATATCAAGAAGCCTGGTATAAAGCCTTTTTATTAAGATTTTTTAATCATTCTTGGTTTTTCTATTTTCATAAAGATTTCAATGGTGTTTTTCCAAATTGGTTTGTGAGATGGGCTAAGTATTATGGTCCGATCCCTGAGATATTCCCTACCTTGGTCACTGAAAGTTATAATAAATTTTTGGAATTTTATAATAATGCTGAACCCGACAAATTGATAAGATTCGCCAGTATCTTCTCCGTCCCATGGATCCTTTCCTGACCCTAGTGTAATGACCCCAGAAATTATTGAAAACTTTTGTTTGAAAAAACTCAACCCAGAGAAACCTCCTGTTGAAAAGAGCAAATTACAACGAGACAAAGAAAATTTGATCAAACTTATTTCAGAAGCAAAGACTGAAGAAGAAGTTGCAGATATCTTGGCAAAAGCTAGTTCAACATCAAGTGACTCTGAATCAGAATCAAGTTTGTCGACGACAAAGAAGAAAGTAATTTCCAAATTGTTTCAAGACAGTCAAGACCCGTTTGATGATATTGTTTTGTAAAATGTAAAATTGTTCTAAATGTAATAATTAGTAATTAAAATGTAAAATGTAAATCAAAATATAAATAAATAAGCCCGCTAAGCTGAAAACCCTCTGTGGCAGCTTAGGCAAAACTTAGGGCATTAGTCTACCTGCTGGACTAATTCTACAATAGTCCAGGCAACAATAAAGGTAAAAAAAAAAAAAAAGTAAAAAAAAAAAAAAGCCTGCCTGTTGAGATCTTTCATCTCAAGCAAAAGTAAAGGCAGATTATTCAAAGACATGAAGATTTGGCAAAATTTGCATGCATGACAGAAAAGGCAAAATACGTAAGCAATGACGTCAAGAAATAAGCACCTTTGCAGAAACAAAAGTTTTGGATAAACTCACGTGTAAAACATTTGGCAGACAATTCAAAGCATCTTGGATCAATTTAAACAGCTGGCAGACAATTCAAAGCATCTTGGATCAACTTGAAGATTTGGCAGACAATTCAACACAGCTTGGCCGACAACTCATTTAGATAAACTTGGAAAGCAGAACAACTCCACAATAGTTTGGACAGCGTACCAACTAAAATAGTAAATTAGCAGCAGATATTTTCTTTCCTTTTGCTATTTAAGAAGATGGTGAAGAACCAAAAGGGACGGAACACACTCACTCAAAATTTTTCATCATTCCAGAAAAGAAAAAACCCTTGGTCATCTCTACAGCCCTTTGTCAAAAAACCTTAGACTTGCAATTATTGTTCAACCCTTGTATATGTATCTCAAACCAATCAGAGTCTACCTTACCCCTTGTTCAAACCTCTTGTTCCAAATCTCAGGAATCAGACTTGTATATTCAAACTTCAAATCCTTGTAAAACTTTATTTAATAAAGGTAATTTGAATTTTTGATCAATATGCGTCGCCATATCGATAAAATTATTTCAAATTTTGAACTTTTAGATTTCTCTAATTCTGCCGAATTATTATATTTCAAAAATGAATTACTTGATTTGGAAGAAAGAATATATATAGCACATACTGATTTTCACGTTGAAGGTTGGTGCAATTGTTTAGATTTTCAAAGGAAACGACATTTTATCATGGTTTTGTTACAATTTATTAATTTTTATTTAAATTAAGTATGTTTCCTGTTGAATCACAAAATAATCAAGTATCTGATAATTTTATTAATGCTATTAATCAATTAGATTTGGTTAACATGCAAGAATTGAGTTTGCTTTTGGGAAAACTAACTTTGTTAATTCAGTTTTATGAGACCAAATTAAAAATTAGAAATAGAAATTTTGATGAAAATGAATTTTTAAGAGTTACTCGAAAATTAAGAGTCATTAAAACTTTGGCTAAATGTATTATTGGAATTTTTAAATCTTATACTATACCATTTGATGCGATTTTAGATGTATAAACAGTGTATAACAATGTATAACAGTGTACAAATAATGTATAAACAATGTATAAACAATGTATAAATAATGTATAAACAATGTATAACAGTGTATAAACAATCTATAAACAATGTATAACAGTGTATAAACAATGTATAAACAGTGTATAAACAGTGTATAAAAGTGTATAACAATGTATAATAAATGTATAAACATATAACATTGTATAAAAAGTGTATAATGTATAACAGTGTATAAGTAGTGTATAAACAATGTATAAGCAATGTATAACAGTGTATAAGAAGTGTATAAACAATGTATAAAAATGTATAACAGTGTATAAATAATGTATAAAAAATGTATAAACAGTGTATAATGTATAAAAAATGTATAAACAATATATAAACAATGTATAACAGTGTATAAACAATGTATAAACAATTTATAAATAATATATAAACAATGTATAAACAATGCATAAACAATGTATAACAGCGTATAAATAATGTATAATCAATGTATAAGCAGTGTATAAAAGAGTGTATAACAATGTACAATAAATGTATAAACATATAACATTGTATAAAAAGTGTACAATGTATAACAATATATAAGTAGTGTATAAACAATGTATAAGCAATGTATAACAGTGTATAAGAAGTGTATAAACAGTGTATAAATAATGCATAAACAAAGTATAACAGTGTATAAACAATGTATAAACAGTGTATAAAAGAGTGTATAACAATGTATAATAAATGTATAAACATATAACATTGTACAAAAAGTGTACAATGTATAACAATGTATAAGTAGTTTATAAACAATGTATAAGCAATGTATAACAATGTATAAGAAGTGTATAAACAGTGTATAACAATGTCTAACAATGTATAAATAATTTATAAATAATGTATAAACAGTGTATAATGTATAAATAATGTATAAACAGTATATAAAAGAGTATATAACAATGTATAACAAATGTATAAACATATAACGTTGTATAAAAAGTGTATAATGTATAACAATGTATAAGTAGTGTATAAACAATGTATAAACAATGTATAACAGTGTATAAGAAGTGTATAAACAGTGTATAACAATGTATAACAGTGTATAAATAATGTATAAACAATGTATAAACAATGTATAAATAATGTATAAACAATGTATAACAGTGTATAAACAATGTATAAATAATCTATAAACAGTGTATAAGTAGTGTATAAACAATGTATAAGCAATCTATAATAGTGTATAAGAAGTGTATAAACAATGTATAAAAATGTATAACAGTGTATAAATAATGTATAAAAAATGTATAAACAGTGTATAATGTGTAAAAAATGTATAAACAATATATAAACAATGTATAACAGTGTATAAACAATGTATAAATAATGTATAAATAATATATAAACAATGTATAAACAATGTATAAACAATGTATAAATAATATATAAACAATGTATAAACAATGCATAAACAGTGTATAAAGGGTATATAACAATGTATAATAAGTGTATAAACATATAACATTGTATAAGAATTGTATAATGTATAAACAATGTATAAGTAGTGTATATATAATGTATAAGCAATGTATAACAGTGTATAAGAAATGTATAAACAGTGTATAACAATATATAACAGTGTATAAATAATGTATAAACAATGTATAAACAGTATATAATGTATAAACAATGTATAAAAGAAAAAAAATATAAACTAACCTAAGCGCTAAGTTTGTAGAATAGAATACACAAAACATAAAATATAAACTTCTCAGATGCATCCACATGAGCCTTGTTCATATACCTGGCTAGAATATCACTGTAAAGAAAAAAAATCAAAATAATTTGAATTAAGACACTGAACTGGCACCAAATCTGACAAGAAAAAACATCAACATCTTAATCATTTCATTACCTTGTTCTCTAAATTGTTAGAAGCAGAAGCCAAATCTTCAGCCGTTACTGGTTTGTGTAGCTACAGTCATAATTCGTAGAGAGTTCTCATGTAAGAACAGAACAATTAGAGGAACCAAAACATATATATGTAGTATACGGTAATACTTAAACCGCTATAAAATTCAAATCAAGTAATAGATTATCTTTAATTTTGGTCTTATTGCTGAGAACTAGCAACTAATAGTTTGCATCAATAGTTTAATAGAACAGTTTCCCTCCCTAAGTTTCAAACTGAGGTAACTTACAGTAAATACATCATACCAAATTGTAGAACCATAATTTAATCGGGTACAGATGTATATTCTTCTTAAAAGCTTTAGTACCAACCTAATTAGTGCAACTATATGAATTGTCTTCCTCGGTTTTCGGTCTTACAGCTGCACTTTTAGAGTTTGTGCGTCCATTTTAAGCATGTTTGTTGCAAGGTGATAATATTTAAGGATTTTTTTTTCCAATTTTTCATATAGCTATAGCAACTGCTTGAGTTGCTATGGAAATGGGATCTCAACAGCTGATTCATAAGGGAAGAACTTGAATTAATATCTCATTTTCAATTCAAACATGGGTTTGATTCACACTCCATGTTCAAGAATTGGAAATAGGAATCCACGTTATAAATGAGGATTTTCTATTGAGAAAAGTAGTTCCTAAGAATGGAAAATGTCTGTAGGTTAGGGTACTTATTGATTTTGCTCGCCATATGATCTTTTAATTTATTATCAGATATAAAACTCTCTCCAAAATTATCTCAATAAAACATATAATGATAGACTACCCTCCAATTGAAATTTAGCATTCCGTTTCAGTGGAGAGATAGGACAAGAATTTGCTTAAACAGAAAGACAAACATATAAATAATTTTGTGTAGGTAGACCTACTAAGAAGCCCACTATAGTAAGAAAGGGGAAGATCAGTATGGTGAATTTTGAAGAGGCCTTTAGTTGATGTGATGATGGAGTACTCTTCCCATGCGGTTGTTCCCCATACCAAATCTCCTTCCTTGAAATTTGGGTTTCTTGATTCCACTACTTTTGCCATGCCATACCCAGTAATTGGCTACATTTTTCACCATCAAAATTAATCATGTCGGGGGTGGAATTTATAAAATTGAAAAAGGGAAACAGAATTAAGAGAAGGAAGAATTTACAGAGCCTCACAAGATCGACCGTTACCATAGCAAAACAGTAATAGTCGCCGGAATCAGAGTAGCAGGCAACACCAGAAATTGACGGTGGGCAGAGAGGAAATCGGCAACAAAGTCGCCGAAACCAGAAGAGACAAGAAAGATACAGGGGAGAAGACGACCACCGAAGGGCAGTGGGCACCGGCAGCAAAGGACGCCAGAGACACAGGGGAGGGGATGGTGGTGTTGGTTTTCTCAATTTCTGCCATTTTCCCTTAGTAAGAAAAAAGAACGTAAAAAAGAAAAAAACATAAGTATTAAGTATTAAATAAAAGAATTTAAAGAAAAAAGGTAATTGAGTAAATTGTTGAAGGTACGGCTCGAAATAAAGTTATTATTTAGAGTAAAACTGACAATTTCCCTAGAAATAAATATCAGGTGGGCCTCCATCTTTTCCTTCTGGGCTTGCACCTCCACTTAGGCTTGCACCTCCACTTGGGCTCACCACTCCATGGGCTTCTTCTTTTAAAAATTTTATAATAATTGAATAAAATAAAATTATATTAAAAAAAGAAAAACGACACGCAGGCCGTATTTACCCAAAAACAAAAATACAACCCATCTTGTACAAGGCCCAATAGCATCCAACCATACAAACATTTAATCATACATATGCATCCAATACATATAATTCAGAAGCATGTTATAATGCATGATTTAAGCCCATTCAAATTATGTCCAAGCCATTATATAGAAATCGCCAATTTTGGCCCACCATGGTTCTAACCCTTAACGGGCCTTGGGCCTCCAGCCCAGGCAGTCCAACTGCTCCCACTGGAATTGGGAAACCATGGGTCCAATTCAGCCGTCCAAGTAATTGTGCCAAAATTACCCAAACCAATTTCAATTAACCATATTAATTTCCAAAATTAATATCACATGAATAAAATAAAATTTCATTCAAGAAACCACACGCATTTAAATTTGCATAAATTTAAACACACGAATTTTAAAACCAATTAAAATTTCAAAAATGGGCCCCGGGCCCAAAACCCTCCAAATCCAAAAATGTTGGGCCCGGCCCGCTGCGGCTGCTAGGGGCAGCAGCGGCCGCCGGTAGCCCAGCACCCCCGGGAGCCAGATTTTTTTTTTTAAACAGAAAAAAAAATATAAATGAACAAACAAAAATATGGCATCTATTAACAACAAGAAATTCACCAATAATTCCAAAATCATACAATTAAATTAAACTAACATAAACCTATATGCAAAATTAATTTCAATTGTACAAAACAAATGGGAAAAATCTTAAACCCAAACCAAGAACCCCAATAAAAAATCTCCAATTTTAAAACATGGGATTCAACCAATTTTAACAATTTCCAATGATCAAAAGTCCGCTCTGATACCACTGTTAGGATTTTTCACCAGAAATCACCCGATAAAAGTGGAAGAACACGATGATTTCCTCAAATCCAGTCCCAGGAGCAGTTGAAGTGGAAATTGCAAAACATTAAAATTGAAATAGAAAGAGATTAAATTCTTACCCGGAATATCTCTTTCTAGAGATGGATGAAGACTGCAGAAATCAAATTAGATTCCCTCCTCGTTCTCGTACACGAACGCCTAAAGAACACAACCTGTGCTAGCGTAGGAAAAACCAGTAATGGTGAGAGAGAGGGCTAGAGAATTCGGCTATAGTGTGGCATCTACCATTGGCTGAATTCTCCTAGGTTAAAAACCTAGGTTGGCCGAATTCCCTTAGGGGAATTCAGGCCCAACTTGGCTCCTTTACTTTTGTGTGGGCTTTCTTCTTTTAATTCAGGCCCAATCTAATTTTAATTATTCTGGTTTAAATTAATTTCAAGCCCAATTTTAATATACCCATGTATTTAATATATTACACCAAGTAACATATTATTTACATCTAAATTAAAATTAGTTTGACCAATTAATTTAATCCATCAAATTAGAATTAAATCTTCACAAAATAAAATCATATGTAAGCCTATACATATGAATATTTCCACCTAGGAAATAATCTCATAACTAATCCAATTAATTATGAAGAACCAATTGAATATATATTAATTTTATTATTATGATCAATCTAATTGATCTTTATAATATGATTAATATATATATACCTCTCTCCATAGTGTATACTCCAAGTATACATGTGATTCCTAAAGTCTGTGTTCAGTCGTTCTATGTGTATGATCCCGTGGGCCCATCTTTATGTTGGCAGCGGGCCTTTGGCCCGCAGACTGCAGTTGGGCTCTAGCAAGCCACTGCAGCCCCTAATTAAGATGGAGATGGCAGTCAAACTGTTATCATAACCCTGTAGTTTAAACTTGTACATCCAATGTCATTGATATCGGTGTCCAACATAGAGGCATGGATTGATCACCCTCTTTTGTGTCGGACATTGACTTGACCCCGAATGCACTAAAGCTCACAAACAAGTTCCCACTTGTTTGGGTGTGGCCACACTCTTATCAGTCACATTCATCAAAAGGTCGGTGATATCTTCCCAGTGGACTACTGAGTGACAAATCCCTTCTGCATATCCATAGCATTACCATGCTAAGTGACATACCCGAAAGTACCCATACTTGGCACCCTATTACAGGCCCTTTAGGCGTACCCCTAAGTATGCGACCTCACATGTAACAAAATCATATGGTCAGGTCAAAGGATCCATACAAGTACTACACGAGAATCACTTGTGATACTATACCATGTGGATTTCTTGTTTAGTGGATCTATCTAATACCATGCCCCCTTATGCATGTACCCATTAACTTGGTTGACATTCCATGTCCAATGACCGGTAAGACACCGCCATACAACCAGGTTAATGATAGTCTTTTGTTCCATTCATTCCCATGACTGGAACAGACTATGGATCTATTTATAGTCATATCGTTTACCCTATCCATGGTCTTACTGCCAAGTGCATGACACTGGTCATCATGGATATGGATATGTCCATCGAATACTTCATTTAATATATTGCACAAGATAAATATAATAAATGAATTAATGCCTTTATTAATAACACAAATAAGTATAATACATGAATCCAATTAATGTATGATACAAATGCAACGACTAGTGCCTCGGGACTAGGGCATATCCAACAGTATGTTCACACAAAATAAAAATGATGTATATGGTTGCATGAAAAAAGGGTTAGTGTGAATGACATATGAATGGTTGATGTAATTTGCACATAAAAAGAAAAATTCAAATGGCTATATAGAAGATGTGAGTTAGTGTCACACAAATGACATGTAAAATGATAATATGAATGCATGAAATGATGATTATGATGACATGGTACAGAAAATGAAGCACATAACACGTAGCATGTGATCGTAAATTCCCAACCTTATTTCTCCTCGTGGTCAAATATCAATATTCTAACCGAGTCCTAGGTGTGGTTCTCTCCAATCATTAGCAGGGGATGATAAAGGCCAATCTAAATATGTATATCATGCACAACATTTGAGTATCCTAATGGAAATTACTACGACTATCTACGTGAGTTCCGTCAAAAGTCTGAGTTGACATCAGGTCCCCATAGTAAAATATACTCGTCACTTCTCCCTACTTAAGAGTCCAAACAAAGGGGTACGTATAAGGCTATAGCTGGTATTCCATACCCGTGTCCCTATGACTTGGTGGAGCATAGGCAACACTTCAATAGTTCACCGGGCTAAAAATGGTACCTTAACCTAATGCTCAAATCTAGCTAAAATGCAATGCATATAAAATGTTACAACAATTTATTTGAACTATTTTAAGTGGATACTTCCAATGCTCATCAAGATCTTTTAAGTTGTAGGAAAACTCTATAGAAAAAATTCCCAACAGAGTCGCCACTGTGAGCAGACTACATTTCGCACGCAGCAAAGAGGGCCACTGGGCTTTTTGTTATTTCGATTTGGATCGAACATATAATTATAATAAGAAAATCAATTTGGGAAAACACATCATTTGTAAAAGATTCGAGACCAAAATCTCAAAGAAACTATAAGAGCTGAAACCGAGTGAGAAACACCATACCTTCTTATAGAGATCTAGGTTCGGACGAGTCACTTACTTATTACCCAAAATAATAGCTCCAATATTCAACCATAACATTTTACAAAACTAGTTCGAGTTTTATTTTATAACACGTGGCATTCATGCAGGGTACGGGGAATAAGAGTAAATTACAACCCAAATTGAGTAGGCTATCCTAGGGGGATACACATGAATTAAAAGGGGATCGGGGTACATTTACCTAAAATATACGAAGATTCTAATAATGGAAAGTTTAAATGAATATAAATTTGAACCTGTAAAACGGAAGTTAGTGCGCAAATATATACATCATGTAGGACTGAAATACATAGAATGGGGAAATGAGTGGCTCAGAGACATGTATTTAGCGGATAGATGGGAGAACTCGGCTAGTTCATCTGACTAGACTTGGAAAACGATCTTAAAATGTTCCTGTGTTTTGTTTCTTGAGAAAATAATTTTTCAAAATATTTTCTTTTACCGGTTTAATTCCATTTAACATGTAAAGGTAAGTCGGGTTTCAAGAGATTTGGATTCATGTCGTTGAACTTCTGAAAATAAATCTATGGTCGGGATGATGACGAAATGCCAGATTTTTGCTTGTTTATTTTTTATTTTTATTTTTTATATTTTTTATTTCTTATTTATTTTTTGCTTATTTCTACTTCTATCTTTGAATTACAGTTGTACGTATGCAGTTACAGCCGTATGGCTATATCTACAGTCGTGCGGCTATAAATTACAGTCATACGGTTGTTCATAAGGTTTAACAAGATGGCCATTATATTTTTTAGGGCGGACTTAAGATTTATATCTGTACGAATCCAACTATAGCAATACTGATGTAACTACAACCGTACGGTTATAATTACAGTCATACGGATATTCCTCATGCCCAGAACAACAACTTCCAAAAATAAAGTTTGGTGAATTTAATGCATGAAATGGACCAAAACAGCAAGGAAATGATGCAAATGATTGAGTTTTAATGATAATTACCATTGTAACACGGATCCACTATTGTAAAGGATGAGAGAAACGCTCAAAATCGGCTCCAATCCGTACATCTTTTCCTTAGAGTTTCAAGTTCCAAGCCACCACAAATTTCCATATATGTTACGGTTTTCTTATGTCCAAAGTCTGTGGTCCTATTAAAAGTGGTTAATCAATTTTATACCTATGATTTCTGTAGATTTTAGCCTCTTAAACATAAGACTCAAGAAGTAGAGATTAGAAGACAGTATGTTTTGAACTTTTCTTTCTATCTCTTCTTTTCCTCTCTTCTCCTCTAATCCTAGAACTCCCCTCAGTCCAAATTACTTCCCTCCCCCCCCCCCTCGTTCTCTGTGTCTTAGCTGCTTATTAGGGCCAAAAGACCATATTCTTACGCCCATTTCCTTCCCATGTGGGATGAGCTGTAAAGGGATGTGGTGAGCTGTAAGTTGACTTACAGCTGTACGGCTGTATTTGGATTATAACCGTATGACTATAGTTACAACCTTGTGGCTGTAATCAATCATCTTCAGCTTTGACTTTTAGATGTAATTCATGGCTCTTTGATATGTAGCTCTAGGATTTTTTAGACCAAATGGCATCACTGTGGATTCAAAAGTGCCAATGGAACCTAGGCATTTTTTGCAAAAGGAATTTGGTTGTAACTAGACCGCCCATTTAAAAGGGGAAAGCATTTAAGTTTTTTTCCACATCATCTACTAACATGTTAGCTACAAGCATAACATATATCTTTTGGCATGGCATTATTGAGATCTCTAAAATCAATGCATATTCAAAGTTTATCATTCTTTTTCACTACGGGTACCACATTTGAAAGCCATTTAGCATATCTCATAAGACGAATAAATAATGCTTTTAATAAGCCTTATACTTTTTCTTTGACCTTGAATTCTTTTGTCATTCTTATAGGTGGTTGCTTGCAAGGCTTGTAGTCAGGCTTGTTTGGAAGTCCGTATTCCACTATTTCGGTACTGAGCCTAGGCATTTTATTATAGTTCCAAGCAAAAAAAATCTTTTCATTCATGAAGAATATGAATGATGTTTTTCCTTAAAATTTGTTGCAGTAGCCCACTTATGTAAGTGATCCGCGGCTCCTCTATTGTACCAAGATTAACTTCCTAAAAAGAATCTATAATGGCTTATAGTTTATCTTCTAGCTAGGGTAGGGCATCTTTCAACTCATTCTATTGAATTTCTTCATCAGTCTATGCCTATTACTTGGGATCTTCTTTGTAAATGACCTCACCCCCCGTTGTCTCTCAATTCTTCAACAAAAGGACTCTATCTATCGATTTCTGCACTCTCAGTTTCATTATTGTTGCTGTAACTTCTGCTTCCTCACTTGATCGTGACTTAATCATGAGATTTCTTCGATTATAGGTTTTGAACAAATCGGCCTTTTAGAAGGCATGATTGTTGTTGGCTTGAGAATTGTCTAGTCCAACTTCTTTTTCTATCCCTTGCACCCATTTTGATAGGCCCAATGGATTATTCATACAATCTTGCCTCTATGACATCTGAACATGTGTCAAATGGTTTTTTCATTACCCAAACGATTTCCACATCATTACCCTTCGACATTAACAGGAATTGATGAAGGGAAGATGGAATACAAGCATTGGAATGGATCCAATCTCTACCCATTAATGCTTGACAAATTTATAGTAACCATAAAGAATGTAGCCATAGTCTTTTTGAGTCCTAAGTATAAACTCTATAGGCAACATCCCATAAGTGTGTGCAACTTCTTCGATGAAAGCTGAAATTGAGATCTCAGATATTATAATGTCATCTTTGATCTTTCTAATGATAACGCCATTTTTTTTTATGGCATTACGTCGATTATCGATAAGAACTCCCGAAATCAACTTGAAATTCATGTGAGCTTTAACATATAGGGGGTTTAAGGTGTTGCATCATTTTCCAAGTTGGTTTCTCAAAGAAAACCTTCTTTCCCTACTCATGCCCCCCTCTGGATATCTACTCCACACCACACCACCCCCCCTCTTTAGAACTATCTTCTAGAATGTTACGTTTAGGTGATTCTATTATTTGGTTTTCCTAAAAATTTATTAGCAAAATGAGGAAGCAGTAGCACATTCAATTTGTATCTTAAGGTCACCAATTTCAATTTGTAAGCTCTTGGGATCTACTTTGGGAGCCAATTTTGTGGGAGTAGGCTGAGGAACATTTTGCTCATTCTTCTTTTTTCAAGCTTGTCTCCTTTGATCTCTTATCTTTTGTGTTTTAGACATAGGTTGTGGGAATTTCCTATGTCTATTACTTGCCATTAGTCAACTGGAACTTGTATTTAAGGCTTGACAAAATGTGGTGTTTAATTGTGCGTGGTTGAACATCTCTCTTTGATCTCCAAATTTTGGTTTGTGGAAGTTGCTGAGCACATCCTTAAGTTTCTTTGGGAACCCAACCCTTTTCACCTTACGTCTTGTACTTTAGTCTCTTTCTTTTGTTGCTAGTTTTCTTTGAGTAAAGAAGTATCGGGGATCAATAGCTTTAGCTTTTCTGTGGCCACCGGTGGAAATCGATCTTCATCTACCAACATGCTTGTCCTCTTTTCTAGGAACTTTAGAATACCTTGATTGGTTCTGTTCTCCATAACATTTTTTACTAATGACTCCAAAAGCCATGGTATTTGCAATAATCTTTTCCCCACGTTTCTTCTTTTGAGGGAATAACCAGACCAGGAGGCAAGGTAATGAATTTTTCGTGTAATAAAAAATAAAAAATTTCTTCAATTTTATACAAATCAAAAGTATACTAAATTGCAGGATTCTTTTTATTAAACTCTTGAGGTCCTAGACTCTTTTTTAAAATTGGGACACTTGAGATCTTGAGTTCACAAGATCAACTATTACCATTTTTGTGTTCTGAATCTCCTAGCAGTGTTTTTCCTCTTTCTACAGTTCCTCATACACTGAAACCTTGGCCTCCAATTCATAAAAGTCACGAAACTCTATGCCTTGGAACTTTTTCTTAAGTTTGATCTCCAAACCTCTTTGAGCCATATTCACAAATTCAGTCTCCGATAAGAATACTCAACATTGATTCCTCTGTTGGAAATGCCCTAGTCCCGAGGCATTGGTCCTTGTGTTTGTATAATACATTTGTACATTTATGTAATCTTTATGTATTATACAATTTGTGTCAAGGAAATAAAGGCATTAATCTATTTATTATATGTCTTGTGCTATATTTTAAATAGAGTATCCAATGGACATATCCATATCCATGTTGTCAAGTGTGAGGCACTTGGCAGTAAGACTGTGGATAGTGAAAACGATATGACCATAAAGTTATCCGTAGTCTGTTCTAATCATGGGAATGAATGGAACTAAAGACTATCATTAGCCTGGTTGTATGGCGGTGTCTTACCGGTCATAGAACATGGAATGTCAACCAGGTTAATGGGTACATGCAAAAAGGGCATGGTACTGGATTGATCCACTTAACGGGAATCTGCATGGTATAGTATCACAAATGATTCTCGTGTAGTACTTGTATAAGTCCTTTGACCGGACCATATGATGGTGCTGCATGTGAGGTGGCACACTTTGGTGTACGCCCAACGGGCCTGTAAAAGGGTGCTAAGTACGGGTACGTTCGGGTGTGTCAGTAAGCATGGCAGCACTATGGATATGCAGAAGGGAATGTCACTCAGTGATTCACTGAGACGATATCATCGGCCTCTTGAAGAATGTTACTGATAAGTGTGCGGCCGCACCCAAACAAGATTGGATCTTGTTTGTGAGCATCAGTTCATTCGGTATCAAGTAAAGGTCCAGACACAAAGAGGGTGATACTTCCATGCCTCTGTGTTGGACACCGATATCAGCGACATGGGATTTACAAGTTCAAACTACTGGGTTACGTTTTCAGTTGGACTGCTTACTCCGTCTTAATTGGGGGCTACAGTGGCTTGCTAGAGCCCGCCTGTAGTCTGTGGGCCTTCGCCCACAGCCAACATAAAGACGGGCCCATCGGATCGTACACATTGAACGTCTGGACTTTAACTAGTCGGATTAAGTGTGTAATTGGAGTATACACATTTGAAGAGAGAGAGATATATTAATTATATTATATGAATCAATTGGATTGATCAAAGTTATATAATTAATATTTATTTTGGCCTTCTCATAATTAATTCAATGAATTAATTTATGGGATTATTTCCTAGGTGGAAATATTATGACATGTATAGGTTTACATGTTTGTCATTTTATGTGTGTCTAATTTAATCCATTGATTAAATTAATAGGTCAAATGAATTTTAATTTAAATGTATGTAATATGTTACATGGTATCATATATATAAACATACATGTTAAATTAAAGTTGCATTTGCATTTAATTAAATCAAAGGAATTTAAATTGGGCTTAAGGCTTAAAATGAAAAATGCCCACATCAAGTGGGATGTGTTGGCCGAAATTGTGGGCAAGGTTGGGATAAGAATGTGAGTCATTTTATGGATCAAAATGATGATGACCAATTCTTATGAACCAATAAGAAAATGGTGAGTCATTGGTTTGACCTAAGAAGTGGCAAAGTTGGACTTTGCTCCATTTGATCTTTCCTTTACTTATGGTAAGAAAGGGGAAAAGATGATGACCATTTTTCTCTTGGTGTTGGCCGAATATATGCATAAAGAAGTGAGTCATTGTTTGACTTTGAAGAAGCAAAGTGAGACTTTGCTTCTTTATGCATAATGATGAGATTTTTGGTGAGTCATTTGGATGAACCAATTAAGGGGTGATGAGTCATTAGTTTGACTAGAAAACTTGCAAAGTTGGACTTAGCAATTTAATTCATTCTCTCATCTTTTGGCCGACCACCATGTTTGTATAAGAGGGGAAAAATGGTTTTTATGGAGGATGGAGGTAAAAACATTTTTGCCCACTTTGGAGAGAAATTTCTTTTGGTAAGAACTTTGAGCCCAACTTGATTACTTGTTTTATTTCTTTTGGAAAGAAATAGAGGACAACCATATTCATCTTGGGCCGCCCCTCTCTCCCTCTCTTCTTGTCATCCGAGTCGCTAGCACGGGTTTCGGTCCGAGAGCCGTTCGTGTACGTGATGTTGGAGGGAATCTACACTTGATTTCTGCAGTCTGCATCCGTCTCTTAGAGAGACTTTGTGGTGAGTTTTGAAACCCTCCTTTTATGCTTTAAGTTTTTGATTTCCACATCTTAAGCTCCTGGGCCGGATTCGAGGAAATCGACGCGTTTTTCCGCTTTTATCGGTCGGTTTCCCGTGACGAATCCCAACAGTGGTATCAGAGCGGGCTTTTGATCCGTGGAAATCTTTAAACTTGGCGGATCCCGTGTTTTAAAATTGGCGATTTTGTGGACGGGATTTATTTTTGGTTTGGGGTTTGGTGATTTTGCCCCTTGAATTTTACTTATGGAAAATTATTTGCATATGGTTTATGCTTTATTTAATTTTCTATTTGTGAATTGTTTATGGAAATTTTATTTTGCATATAGGTTTTTTGCTAGATTTAATTTCCTATGCATGATTTTATTTCTTGGTGATTTAATTTCATGTTGCTATTTTTGTTGCGGGAAAAAATCACGGACCGTTTCGGGGCGAAACGGGGGCAGCAGCCGCTGCCTGCGGCGCTAGGCGCCACAGGCAGCAGCTGCTGCTGGCTGCTGCCTCGGCAGCAGCTGGGCTGCTGCTGGCCAGCAGCAGCTGCTCAGCAGCTGCTGCACGCCAGCAGCAGGGCTGCTGCGCGCAAGCAGCTGCTGCTGGGCAGCAGCTGCTGCACGCCAGCAGCAGGCTGCTGCTGGGCAGCAGCCGCTGCGCGGCAGCGGGGCTGCTGCTGGGCAGCAGCGCCGCGGCTGCCCCGCGCGGCGGGCCGGGCCCATTTTTGGATTTGGCGGGTTTTTTGGGCCGGGCCGGATTTAAAATTTTAAAAATATGCGTGTTTAAATTTTGGTAATTTTTATACGCGTGGGATTTTAAAATTTTAATTGTTTTAAATTGTGCGTGTTTAATTTTGGAAATTTTATGCGCATGTTTTATGAATGGATTTATTTTTCGTTCATGCGATATTTATTTTGGAAATAAATACGGTTAATTGAAATTGGTTCGGGTTTTCTTGGCACGATTACCCGGACGGCTAATTTTGGAATTCATGGTTTCCCAATTGGATTGGGAGCAATTTTGCCTGGGTTGGAGGCCCAAAGCCCGCACGGGTTTAGAACCATGATCGGCCAAAATTTGGCGATTTCAAAATAATGGCTATGGACATATTTGAAATGGGATTAATTCATGCAATTAACATGTTTATAAATTGTATGTATTGGATACGTGTATGTATGATTAAATGTATGAATGGATGTTTTGGGCCTTATTTATTCGGGTTGTAATATTCTTTTGGTAAATACGGCCTACGCGCCGTTTTTCTTTTATGTAATTTTATTTTATGTGTTTATTATGGAATTATGTAAAGAAGAAGAAGCCGATTGGATTGGCGTGCTAGAAGGATGAGGATGCAGCCCACCTGATGTCGTTCTAGTATAGGTTTACTAGAATTATATTAGGATGTAAATTTTGGCCCATAGCATTTCATTTTTATTTAATTATGCTTTATTTATTTACATGTGAGAATGTATGTACAAACCCTATTTCACCCGCCTATGCATCTAAGCCGTTATTAATTGAATCTAATAACCAAGAGGTAATTACTAAGTCTCTTAAAAGTGCTTCCCTCATTCATAACCTACTCGAAGTGGGGATAGGCCAGCTGTAGACCAACCCTCGTTGGATGCACTGGAGTATCGTCATTTTGTATTGGGTTGGAGTATTGGTTACTCTAACACTTGGATGGAGGTTTTGACTTAGCGTGGGTAGTAGGATGTTCCTGGCCCTAAGCACAGATGGGTAAGTGCCAACAGACCCATCAAACCGAGAGTCCCTAGGTTGGGATTGGACGGCGTTCCTACCTAAAAATTGGGGTATAGTTGTTCCAGGCCCTCGTCTGGCTATATCTTGATATAATATGGATCTCGGCCCATGAGCCCAACAACTCGAGTTAATTAATAACACGATTCATTATTAATTATAATATGGGAAGAACATGTTAAGTCCTTTATTTACACTCGTAAATTTTTCTGTGTAGAAACCAATGGCTACGAATGATACTTTATCACTGCGATCTTTCTTGGAATGGGACAAGCTTTCTGGCCCTAACTTTTGGGACTGGTCTATGAACTTAAGGAAAGTTCTAAGACAAGAGTCTAAAGAGTATGTGCTCGAAAAGCCTGTACCGGTTGTGCCAACGGGAAGTAATCCACCGGCTGCCCAGCTGGAGGAATACTTGGCACATGTAAAAGATAACCGGGATGTGACATGCCTGATGTTGGCTAGTATGGTTCCTGAATTGCAAAAGCAGTTCTTGGATCATCAGGCCTTTGCTATAATGACAACTCTTAATGAGATGTTTTATGAGCAAGCTTATCAGGAAAGGTACCTGATCCACAAGGCATTCCGCAGCTGTAAGATGGGAGCCGGGACATCTGTGAGTGCACACGTGCTCAAGATGAAGGGCTATCTGGATAATTTAGCCCGTCTCGGAACTCCTATCTCACGGGGGCTGGCGGTTAGTACGATCCTGGATTCTTTACCGGATTCTTATGATCAATTCATCCTAAACTTTTACAAGCAAGGGATGGACCGTACTGTTAGTGAGCTGCATTGGATGCTTGAGCTCGCTGAACTGTCGATCAAGAAGAATCCGCCGGTACTTGAGGGGAAACCTCCTTTTGCTAAAGGCAAGGGCAAGGCAAAGGCCAAGGCCAAGGCTAAGGAAGCCAAGGCTAAAAAGGCTAAAGCCCAGCCCAAGGCCCGTTCCAAGGATGTCTGCTTCGGTTGCAAGCAGGCTGGACATTGGAAAAGATCGTGTCCCAAGCTTTTGGGAGAGAAAAGGAAGACGCAGGGCGTGTCTTCATCAGGTATATATGTCATAGACATTAACCTCTGTTTCAACATCTTATGTATTGGATACTAGATGTGGTTCTCACATTTGTTGTAATGTGCAGGGACTTAAGAACAGGAGATCACTGGGATCGGGACAAGTGGACTTGCGGGTCACAAATGGAGCAAGGGTTGCTGCCATAGAGATCAGTAGGACCAGCTTATGATACCTAGTAGATTAGTTTTGTTACTGAAACTATGTTATTTTGTACCTGTTTTGTACAGGAATATTATTTCTGTTTCAGTTTTTTTGGATATTTCTGGATGTACATTTACTATTGGTAATAGTAAAAAGGGTTTATCTAGAAAAGAATTATTTTATGGAGTAGCTCTATTAAATAATGTCTTTTATATCCTGGATCTAAATGAAACTAATCATGTCTATAATATACATACTTAAAGGGTTAAGCCTAACGAACTTAATCCGGTTTACCTTTGGCATTGTCATTTAGGCCACATAAACAAGAAGCGCATAGCTAGGCTTCACATCGCTTGAATCCTAGGATCATTTGACATGGAGTCACTTGATATATGCGAGTCTGGTTTATAAGGTAAAATGACCAAAGAACCTTTTAGCAAGGAGGCTAAAAGGGTTGCTAGCTTATTGAACCTAATGCATTGAGATGTATATGGACCGACAAGCATAGCAACTAAGGGTGAACATCTATACTTCATATCCTTCACAGACGATTTCATCAGAAATGGCTATGGCTATGTAATGAAATATAAGTCTGAGACCCTTGATAGGTTCAAGGGAGTAAGGAACGAAGTACAGAACTAGGCAGAAATATCCAAGCCTTTCGGTTGGACCGAGGTGGTGAGCATATAAGCCTATAGTTTGACTCATTTTGAGAGAGCATGGAATAGTTCCACAGCTCACTCCTCCAGGAACACCACAATGGAATGGGGTGTCCGAACAGAGGAATAGGACCCTGTTGGACATGGTCCGCTCAAACGATGAGTCATGCCTCTCTCCCTATAAGTTGTAAAGGATACGCTCTTGAGACAATGGCTCTCATTTTCAATTATACTCCGACTAAGGCTTTGGAAAAGACCCCATTTGGAAAATGGACGGGCAGGGTGCCTAATGTGTCTTTCTTACGGATTTGGGGTTGTTATGCACAAGTCAAGAAATTGACTGTGAGCAAAACTAGAACCCAAAACCGACTAATGCCTATTTGTGAGCTACCCTAGGGAAACCAAAGGGTATTACTTCTACAACCCCGCTGAGAACAAGGTGTTCATGGCGCGAAAGGGGGTCCTTCTTGAAAAGGGGTTTCTTTCCAAGAAAGACAGTGGGAGCGATGTTGAACTCAGGGAAGTTCAAAGCTCAGAAACTCCTGAAAAGGATAACTCGGAGACCAGGGTGAAGCTTCCAAAAGGGGAAGCACCAGCCCAGGTCACACAAGGACCTAAAAGGTCTGGTAGGGATCATCAGAAACCTGAGAAACATCGGTTTTTGTTTCTAATGATTATGCCCCTTTTGTCTTGGACGAAGAGGAGCTCAAAACCTACTAGTAGGCTGTAGCTAGCCCACTGTCTGCCATGGTGGTGGATTTGCAATCTATGTACGATAATCAGGTTTGGAACCTGGTTGATTCACCTCCAGGTGCTAAGGTAATAGGTTGCAAGTGGTGCTATAAGCTATAGGCCGACAATACCTTTAAGGGTGTGTATACGAGGTTTAGTGGGAGCATAGTTACTATCCTGGTATTATATATGGATGGCATCCTTCTGATTGGAAGCGACATACCAACACTACAAGGGAATTGTAATGGTTGTGTAAGTGCTTAGCAATGAAGGACTTAGGTGAAGCTAAGACGATCCTAGGGATCAGGATCTACAGGGTTAGATCCAATCGGCTTCTAGGCCTAAGTCAGGCCAAGTACATAGACATAGTTCTGAAAAGATTCAGCATGGACCAGGCTAAGAAAGGTTTCTTGCCAATGGGTCATGAGCTGAAACTTAGCAAGAAGTACTATAGGGAGAACATGAATTAGTTCTATATGCTTCGGCTATGGGATCAATCATGTACTCCATGCTATGTACAAGACCTGATGTCGGCTTTGCACTACGTATGATGAGCCGGATCCTGAATGGATCACAGGTAGGCTGTCAAAGCAATCCTGAAGTACCTTAACCGGACTAAGGATAGCTTCTTAGTGCATGAAAGTTAGGAAGAGCAGTCAGTTACTAGGTACACTGATGCAAGCTTCCAGACCAACCAGGATGAATATAGGTCGCAGTATAGGTATGTGTTCATGCTAAATGGTGGTGCTATTGTTGGAGAGGCTCCAAGTAATAGACCATCGCGGTTTCTATCACGGGAACTGAGTACATTGCAACGTGTGAAGCAGCTAGGGAAGCTGTGTGGATAATGAAGTTTATCATGCAACTGGGGGTAGTGTCAACTATCCAGTAACCAGTTGATATCTTCTGTGACAACGCGGGGCTGTTGCACAAGCTATGTGCCTCGGTCACACATATACACGAAGCACGAACTCAGGGAGTTTCACCTATTGCGAGAAATTGCTGAGGGGGTGACATCTCATTACAAAGAGTGGACACCAAAGACAATGTCGCAGATCTTTTAACCAACATGCTTGGCTATGCCTGAAGGTTATACTAGATCTATCGGGATTAGACCCATGCCTAGTAGGTACTAGTGCAAGTGGGAGATTGTTGGAAATGCCCTAGTCCCGAGGCATTGGTCCTTGTGTTTGTATAATACATTTGTACATTTATGTAATCTTTATGTATTATACAATTTGTGTCAAGGAAATAAAGGCATTAATCTATTTATTATATGTCTTGTGCTATATTTTAAATAGAGTATCCAATGGACATATCCATATCCATGTTGTCAAGTGTGAGGCACTTGGCAGTAAGACTGTGGATAGTGAAAACGATATGACCATAAAGTTATCCGTAGTCTGTTCTAATCATGGGAATGAATGGAACTAAAGACTATCATTAGCCTGGTTGTATGGCGGTGTCTTACCGGTCATAGAACATGGAATGTCAACCAGGTTAATGGGTACATGCAAAAAGGGCATGGTACTGGATTGATCCACTTAACGGGAATCTGCATGGTATAGTATCACAAATGATTCTCGTGTAGTACTTGTATAAGTCCTTTGACCGGACCATATGATGGTGCTGCATGTGAGGTGGCACACTTTGGTGTACGCCCAACGGGCCTGTAAAAGGGTGCTAAGTACGGGTACGTTCGGGTGTGTCAGTAAGCATGGCAGCACTATGGATATGCAGAAGGGAATGTCACTCAGTGATTCACTGAGACGATATCATCGGCCTCTTGAAGAATGTTACTGATAAGTGTGCGGCCGCACCCAAACAAGATTGGATCTTGTTTGTGAGCATCAGTTCATTCGGTATCAAGTAAAGGTCCAGACACAAAGAGGGTGATACTTCCATGCCTCTGTGTTGGACACCGATATCAGCGACATGGGATTTACAAGTTCAAACTACTGGGTTACGTTTTCAGTTGGACTGCTTACTCCGTCTTAATTGGGGGCTACAGTGGCTTGCTAGAGCCCGCCTGTAGTCTGTGGGCCTTCGCCCACAGCCAACATAAAGACGGGCCCATCGGATCGTACACATTGAACGTCTGGACTTTAACTAGTCGGATTAAGTGTGTAATTGGAGTATACACATTTGAAGAGAGAGAGATATATTAATTATATTATATGAATCAATTGGATTGATCAAAGTTATATAATTAATATTTATTTTGGCCTTCTCATAATTAATTCAATGAATTAATTTATGGGATTATTTCCTAGGTGGAAATATTATGACATGTATAGGTTTACATGTTTGTCATTTTATGTGTGTCTAATTTAATCCATTGATTAAATTAATAGGTCAAATGAATTTTAATTTAAATGTATGTAATATGTTACATGGTATCATATATATAAACATACATGTTAAATTAAAGTTGCATTTGCATTTAATTAAATCAAAGGAATTTAAATTGGGCTTAAGGCTTAAAATGAAAAATGCCCACATCAAGTGGGATGTGTTGGCCGAAATTGTGGGCAAGGTTGGGATAAGAATGTGAGTCATTTTATGGATCAAAATGATGATGACCAATTCTTATGAACCAATAAGAAAATGGTGAGTCATTGGTTTGACCTAAGAAGTGGCAAAGTTGGACTTTGCTCCATTTGATCTTTCCTTTACTTATGGTAAGAAAGGGGAAAAGATGATGACCATTTTTCTCTTGGTGTTGGCCGAATATATGCATAAAGAAGTGAGTCATTGTTTGACTTTGAAGAAGCAAAGTGAGACTTTGCTTCTTTATGCATAATGATGAGATTTTTGGTGAGTCATTTGGATGAACCAATTAAGGGGTGATGAGTCATTAGTTTGACTAGAAAACTTGCAAAGTTGGACTTAGCAATTTAATTCATTCTCTCATCTTTTGGCCGACCACCATGTTTGTATAAGAGGGGAAAAATGGTTTTTATGGAGGATGGAGGTAAAAACATTTTTGCCCACTTTGGAGAGAAATTTCTTTTGGTAAGAACTTTGAGCCCAACTTGATTACTTGTTTTATTTCTTTTGGAAAGAAATAGAGGACAACCATATTCATCTTGGGCCGCCCCTCTCTCCCTCTCTTCTTGTCATCCGAGTCGCTAGCACGGGTTTCGGTCCGAGAGCCGTTCGTGTACGTGATGTTGGAGGGAATCTACACTTGATTTCTGCAGTCTGCATCCGTCTCTTAGAGAGACTTTGTGGTGAGTTTTGAAACCCTCCTTTTATGCTTTAAGTTTTTGATTTCCACATCTTAAGCTCCTGGGCCGGATTCGAGGAAATCGACGCGTTTTTCCACTTTTATCGGTCGGTTTCCCGTGACGAATCCCAACATCCTCATCCTCTTAAACCGATTCACGTAGTTTTCCACATACACACCATGGTTCTGAGTCATGCGTGACAGCTTTGCAATGCATATCTCAGACTTTGTTTGATAAAAATGCATAGAAAAGCCTTTCATTTCTCACCATGAATAATTGAATATCTTAGCAATGACGTGTACCAAGTAAAAGTTGAACCAATAGGAGAATTAGGAAATAATCACAATTTTAAAACGTCATACCCTTGAAATCCTACAAACTCACTACATTACAATGTAAACCTTGAAATATGTTCCAAAGTAGATTGGCCATCTTCTCCTAAGAAAAGAGAAAAATCAGGCATTCTGAATAGTCATAGGGATGGATACTCCCTATCAAATGCTTTGGGATAAGGCTTATACAACTCCGATCGATAAACCTGCCTCACACTAGGTCCATATAGTTCTTACACCACTTCACGAATTAATTCGAGGTTGATAGGTGTTTGAATTTTTTGTGGCATGTGCATCAATGGTATTCCTTAAGCACCAAAAGGTACTCCTTGAATCCCCTAAGAAAATCCTTAAGCGCCTTAAACCCTTTGGGAGCCCCTCGAACTTCTTATATGGAAAATCTCACCATATTCTTCAGAACGAGTATGAGAATTAGTGCATCATTTCCATTAGGAAGCTACCTATACTTTATTGAGCTTATCTTCCCTCGACCCTCACTCCATAGATTATCTTCCCGATTTTGAGGTATATTGTACTACTTATATAGCACTTTTTCCATTTCCTTCACTAAACTCTTGGGAAACTTGAGTCCTTGACTTGGTAGGCTCGTTATCTCCTTAGGTTCCATCAGTCTTCTTTAGACATTCAAGCATTAAACTAAAATTTTACTCATAGCATGTTGAAATATGGCACAGCTTTGTAAGTTCATGCGTCATAAAAAAAAAATTTGTCAAAAAAGTGTTTTACCTCATTGTTTTGCTCATCACTCAAGGTCGTTGATTTTCTCCTTTCAAACTGATCCACCATTCTTGCTACTACTCTTGGCTTAGTATTCCCAGCGACATTATTTTCGAGTCTGAAGCAGCAGTGACCTCCCCTCTAGTATTCTTCTTTGGCGGCATTGCTTGGATCTCGGTGGGCATGCCAAACTTGTTAGCTCTTTTTTGTGAAAATATAATTTTAGCCTTGAATTAAGCCTGCCAAAGAAATATTTCTCAAAAATTAAATAAATTCAACTTCTAGATCAAACAATTGAACTTGGAAACCAATAACTAAATGAATTTTCAATAAGAACCTAGCTCCATTGCGAAAACTTCACTAGCTTGCAATGGGTACCAAAGACAAACAATTAAAACAATTTTATTTTTATTGATTTGAAAAATAATAATTACATCGAGAAAATAAATTGCTCACTTATAAGAAAAAGCTTAACAACAGAACAAGAACAAACAAAATGGAGCTAATTAAACTAAGCTTGAGAACTGTGAAAATAAGAGAAAGAATAGTATTTCTGTCAAAGATGTTGCGTGTCCTTCCTTTAGAATCTTAGTCCTTTTTTTATAATGAACACTGTTTGTTTAACAAAAATTTCTCCTTAAATTTTGCCGCTTGCTCCTTTGATCCGTGCCATATGCTGCATGTTGAATACCAACTCAACCCAAACAAACTATTTTGACCCTTTCAATTAAACTCATGGGCCAGCAATTAACCCGGTCTAAATAATCTCTTACACTTGGACCTAAACTCTCCAACAACTAAGGCCCATAAACCAACTTTGATCCAAACTAAAAAAATTAACACCTAACAGATTCGGTGAAAACTCTATTTAATAGATAATAGGGAAATTATTTGAAATAAAAATTTAATATGGTATACACCATTTATACAGTTCTTATACATTGTTATACACTGTTATACACTGCTTATACATTATTTATACACTGCTTATACACTGTTATACATTATTATACACTTCTTATACAATGTTATATGTTTATACACTTATTATATATTGTTATACACTCTTTATACACTGCTTATACATTATTATACACTGTTTATATATTGTTATACACTTCTTATACCTTAAGATATACTATTACATTGATTATACCTTCATTATACATTGAGATATACTATTATGGTCATTATACCTTAGTTATTCCTTATTTATGTCCTAAGATACATTATTATATTGATTATACCTTACTTATATCTTAATTATACCTTAAGATACACTATTATAGTGATTATACTTTTGTTACACCTTAATTATACCTTAAAATATACTATTACATTGATTATACCTTAGTTATACATTGATTATACCTTAAGATACACTGTTACATTGATTATATATTAGTTATACCTTAAGATACACTATTACAGTGTTTATACCTTAGTTATACATTAATTATACCTTTGTTATACCTTAAGATACACTATTACATTGATTATACATTAGTTATACCTTAATTATACATTACTTACACTTTAAGCTACAAAGGTATAATTAGTTATACCTTAGTGAAAAAAATATATACATATCGATTTTTTTTCGAAGACAAAAAAAAAAAACAAAAAACAAAAAAAAAAAACTTTCTTAAGTCGCATGACAAAAAAATCAACGGATTGAGAGATAAATATGAAATTAGAATAAAAATTATAAAAAGAGGAGAGAGAAACGTAAACAAAGTAAAAAAGGTATTTTGGAGATTTTGATTTTTGTTTTGTTGTTTATTTTGTGGATAAATCACGTAATATAGAAATAAGTTTTTTAGGTATTTTTAAAATTTTGAAAAGTTTTTAATGTATTTATGTAAACTTATCCTTTTGAGGTAAAAATGTTATATGGTGCCAAAAAGTATGTATTTATGTAAAATGCCAAAAAAATTAACACATAACAGATTCAGTGAAAACTCTCTTTAATCGATGATAGGGAAATTATTTGAAATAAAAATTTAATATGGTATAAATCATATCATGAAATGAATGAACTAAGAATTAATGTTACGAGTAATTAGTATTATTATTGTTAATTACATTTATAACTGAAAGTAATATTGATCAATCCATAAACTTCTATATTTAAACTTTTTAAACAAATTTATTTTTCTCCATTTTAATTTGATTTTATTTGTAGTCTGAATAATTATTAAAAATATATATATTTTTAATTGGTTATATATTTTTTTCAAACTCTTCCTAAAATACTGTAAATTTTCAGTTATTGATTCTATATTACAGAAATAGTAATTAATTTGATGATGTATTTACTTGTCATTTGTAAATATAAAGATTACAATCCAAAATTAAAATGTGTTATTTGTCTACTTGACATTTAAAAAATGTAAACGAAATACAACATTTATAAAGAAATATAAGAATAGATTTTCATAATTTAAGTATTTGTTTATGTTGGTTTTTGGTCCGCCCATGACATTGTGGAATGGCAGGGACTAAACTGTAATTATGTGTAAATTACGGGGACTAAATATGTAATTTTGTCCGACCCTATAAATAGATGGAAGTTGGGAATTTCCATTATAAAATAGAGAATTCGTTTCTCAGATTGATTACGCGTGAAAAGCGAAGAACGCTCCCAGAGAAATCACGAAACACGTTCTCGAGAATTCATCGGAAGAATTCACGGAATTACGCCCGTACTCTGTGTAACCGTACACACGTAGGAAAGGCTACCAGAAACGATCCGGTTGTTCCTGCAAGGATCAGAATCGTGCCGTAATCTACATCCGCTGCAAAACAAACCGTAAGTCTGTTTCTTATTTTGATTACGGATTATATACATTCGTTGTATGATTTATACGTGTTTCAAACTTCATTGGTATCAGAGCCGAAAGGTTTAGATTGATTCGTTCAAATCTGTTGTTCTGGAATTCCGTGAATAAGAATTATCCGTATCTGTGTTGAAATCGTGTTTATTCTTGTTTAATTTGTTTAAACACATAATCACTCGTTTTGATATGGATTTATAACGAGATCCGCATCAAAATGACTCTGTAAACACTATAATCCGTTTATATCATGCATAGAATGTGTTTTTGTTCGTCATATGCATAGAATGTGTTTCTGTTCGTCATGGTTTTGTTTTGGTTCGTTTTTGATGCGTATATTTTCCGTAATCCGTGTCAAAACGATACCGTATTTGATCCAACAGAACAAAGAGTCAAAATTTTTTTTCGGAATTTTGTAAATCTAACCACTCCACTGAAATCAGCACGAGATTTTATGTCGGAATCTCAAATTTCACGGCCAACGGAGTAGCAGAAGGCGGCGCGTGGCCCTCACGCGCCACCACTGCGACTGGCGTTGGTTGCGGAAACGGTTGAGAGATTTACTGTGCGAGTGACACGTGGCAATGCGCGATTGGCTGATCTGAGACAGTTGAAAAGTAAACGGTCTAACAGTCAATCACGTGTTGACACCTGTCACGCCATAACCGACGGAGAACTGTTCAATGACAGGTGGCACAACGCGGTTGGACGGTTTCGACGGTTGAAAAGTCAACCGCCAATAGAATAGTGACACGTGTCGTCCGGTACTGTTTAAGAAACCGTCAGCCGTGCCACGTGTCGACACATGTCAGATGTGCCACGTCATTTAGCCACGTCATCAGTCCACGTCACCTGACACGTCATCCGTTGAGCCAATCAGGTGATGACACATGTCGAAGTTTGACACGTCAGACCAATCACAGAGCGCCACGTGTCATGTAGACAGGCGGTCTCCAGACGGCGCGTGACAGCGCGTGAGTGCGCGTGAATGCGCGTGGCTGTCATTTCTTTGGCGCGTGAGGGCGCGTGAGGTGTCTTCCGGTTTCCATTTTTTTTGTCAATTTATTCCAGAATTATTTTTGCATTTTTCTTGAATTTTTGATATATTTTTGATGATTTTAAACTAAATTTAATAGTGTTTATTGTGTATAAATACCTATTTTTGTTTATAAATTCAAGAAAATTCAGTATATTTATTGTGTATTTATGTACTGAGTTTTTATTTGATCATTAACAAGTTTTTGTTATTTCTATATGTGTTATAGAAATGGCAACATTCGTCAAAACGGCGAAGATTATCGAGTCTCAAGAGGAGGCGCGAGCCATACAAAAACTGGAAGATGAGTTGTTCTCTAAACGATACCCTCCGTTGGATGAGGGGGACATTGTTGGAGTCATGGAACGATTTAATATGTTAAATCGGGAAATTCAAGAGCTTGTCTGGAAAGGAGGTTTTTCCTCGGGGACTGATCAATTGAAAATGCTAAAATTTGCGAAAAAGGCTTTTCGGGAAAAGCATTTTAAAAGATTTTGGTTTGGTGAAAATCCAATTTTTGACATGGCAGTGGTCTCTATTGAGGGATTGGTTCCTGAAAAGGAATATGAGTATCAATGCAAAGTGTTTGTTTTACAGTTGGCTGAAATAGGAGCCAAGCTGTCTCATAATCCTAGGAGTATGTTACTCAGAAGTAACAAACTAGTTCGTAGACCCTGTCTGGACACTGTTTTTGAAGGTGTTGAAAACATGCCTCATGCTCTCTACCATCAGTTTGTAGAGACCATACCGGTCACCTCTAAAGAAATAGAAATTGTTGACCTAGAGGACGAGGATGAAACCGACACTAGTGTCGAGGATGATCCAACGACTCCTGAAGGTTACCATGATATGGATGGTTGGTCTTGGAAATGATGATTTAGTTCTTCTGTTTATCAATTTTTTTTGCTAATTTCAGATGTTCTCAATTATGTATTGCATTAGCTATGTGCTAATATATTTTGGATTGGTTATATCTTTGTACGTTGGACAAATTTTAAATAAAGTGTTTATTCGTTAAACATTTTTTTTTTTTTTTTTGGTTAATTGTTTCAGTTCTTCAAGTTTATTTATTTATTATATAACTAAGTGTTATACAATCATTTACATACGTAATATGTTTTCGGTGTTGTAATAAACTAATAGTCTGAAACACAACCAATAGGTATATTTATTATCGGAAATTTAAAACTAACATAGTGTTTGTATTAGCCCAAATAAATGGTAACTCTATGCATTGCGCATACGTGTTCGATTTTATGTGAACCAAACACTATCTTTAGCTTTAAATAATCTTATAATAAATATGGTGTATCGCTTACTTGTTTTATGTGCTACTTCGTCTTTATAGTTTTCAATGGCTGCTTCCAAGTCAATTGTCGCTGAATTGAATAAGGACCTACGCTTAAACGGTGACAATTATGAGGTTTGGGCGATGAAGGTCCAATACATAATTGAGGAGCAGGAGGCTCTAGACACCCTTGAGAGGATAATGGTTCCTCCTGAAGAGGGTACTACCGCACAAGCTAGAAGGGACCTTGATGCTTATCAGATCTGGAAAAGGAAAAACTCTACTGCCCGCATCATCATGCTCAGTGCTATGGATGATGATATCGCGAAAAGGTTTCGCGTCTTCCCCACAGCTAAAGAACTTTGGGATGCTCTCAAAGAAAATTTTGGAGGTGTCTCCTTAACCAAACTCCGTTCTTTAAGTATCAAATTTGATACTTACAAGAAGAGAGCAGACCACACAATGAAGAGGCATTTAAGAGAAATGTCCAACATGATGACGGAGCTTCATGATACTGGTCATAAGTTGACTGAAGAGCAGAAGGTTCAAGCTGTGATACGTTCTTTACCGGCCGGGTGGGAGCATATGAAGTTGCACCTAACCCATTCTAATGACATTAAGACTTTTGACGATGCAGTTCGTCATCTTGAACTTGAGGAGGACCGATTGGCTTCTCTACGTGTGAAATCTGAGGTTCACATGGCAGGTTCAAGTTCTGGTCCGAAGTCAAAGAAGAAGAACAAGAGGTTCTTTCAGAAGAAGGCCAAGGGAAAGGCGGGTAGTGTTCCGATTCAGAAGAAGGGCAAGAAAAAGGTAAACGTTTCTAAAGTGAGATGTTATAACTGCAGACAGAAGGGGCATTTTGCGAAAGACTGCAAAGCTCCTAAGGTAAATGTTACCAAATTGTATAAGTGTTATACATATGTTTCAAGTTCTGTTTTCCTAACTGAATCTCATCCTTTGTGGATTGTAGACTCAGGAGCCACAGACCATGTAACAAAGGATCGTGATTCCTTTGTAGAGTTCCGAAGTGTTCCAAGGGGAACAAAATGGATATACGTGGGAAATAATTCAAGGGAGGAAGTCTTAGGGGTTGGCTGTTGTCAGCTGGTCCTGAATGGTGGTCGTCCACTATTCCTTGAAGATGTCCTCTACGCTCCGGGAATACGAAGGAACTTAATTTCTGTCTCTGCCTTGATGAATTTAGGATTCATTTTAACTTTTGAATTGAACAGTTTTAGTCTCTATCTGAACAATATTTACTTTGGTGGTGGATATTTATTTAATGGTTTTATTGTATTGGATATCGATCCAAATTATTTGTGTAATAATAATAGCTTTTCTTATCAAGTTAACTCATCTGTGGATAATGTTAACATATCAAAAATGTGGCATGCAAGACTTAGTCACATTGGTCAACATCGTTTAGTACGATTGGCTAAAGCAGGTTTGTTGGATGATTTACCCAAAGTAGATCTTCCAACTTGTGAAAGCTGCTTAAAAGGAAAGATGACAAGAAAACCATTTGGTAAAGCTATGCGAGCTGACCAACCATTACAATTAATCCATTCTGACATTTGTGGCCCAATGAATGTTAGGGCAAGGCATGGTGCGTACTATTTCATTACATTCATAGACGACTATACAAGGTATGGTTATGTCTATTTGATTGCACATAAATCTGAAGCATTAGCATGTTTCAAACGATTTATGACTCTAGTTGAAAACCAATTAGAGAAAACAATCAAAGCTTTAAGAACTGATCGGGGAAGAGAGTACCTCTCCGAGGAATTTAAAGTTCTATGTGATGAAAAGGGTATAAAACATCAGTTGACTATACCTAGGACTCCGCAACAGAATGGAGTCGCGGAAAGAAGGAACCGAACCCTCTTAGAGATGGTAAGGTCTATGATGGCTGAAGCCAATTTGCCTATCTCCTTTTGGGGAGACGCACTATTGACTGCCGCCTATGTACTCAATAGAGTACCTTCTAAGTCTGTAGAAACCACGCCTTATGAATTGTGGACGAGCCGCAAGCCTAATTTGAACCATCTACGACCATGGGGATGTGCTACCTATGTTCATGATACATCTAGCAAGCATGGCAAGCTAGGCCCTAGGGGCAAGAAAGGTATCTTTATCAGATATCCTAACCTCTCCAAAGGATATGTTCTAGTAGGAGAGAATGAAAATGGTCAAATAACAGAATTTGAGTCACGAGATGTCACATTCTTAGAGAATGAATTTCCTAAGCTGGGAGAAGTGGATAAGGAATTCACTTTCTTTGAAACTCAAGAGTCTGAAACTTCAGGATCACTCCATCCGAGTGGGAGGAATGAAGTTGAAGACGTAAGGGAAAGGGAAGAAAATGATGTTTTTCAACCTTCACAAGCGGATTTGAGTAATCCTGACCCTGACTTGAGTGGTCTTAATTTGAGTGGGAGTCTTGTTCCAAATTCAAGTGTGAATATGGATATAGATCCCAGTGGGAGTGGTCCCAGTGGGAGTTCTGCCCAACACCTTGATGAATATATGAGATTTGTTTATCAAGAAGCAGAACCTCTGAGACGATCGAAGAGGGGAAACATTCCGCGACGCCGTCATTTAGTTGATAGCGAAGTTCTCTCGGTCATAGCTCAAATTGAAGACATTCCAACTAGCTTGAGAGATATAATGGAATCTCCAGCAAAGGAAGAATGGATAAAAGCAATGGAAAGTGAGATGGAGTCAATGAGAATCAACAAAGTTTGGGAACTAGTTGATCTACCCAAAGGGCGCAAAGCCATTGGGAATAAATGGGTACATACTATTAAGCGATCAGCGGATGGGAAACCTATCCAGACTAAGAGTCGGCTGGTTGCGAAGGGGTTTACACAACAGGAAGGAATTGACTATCAGGAGACTTTTTCACCTGTTGTCCGTTTCGCGTCTATAAGAATAGTACTTGCTTTTGTAGCATGTATGGACCTTGAATTACATCAAATGGATGTAAAGACTGCATTCTTGAATGGTGAATTGAACGAAGAAATCTATATGGTTCAACCAGAAGGTTTCGTTGTTCAGGGTCAAGAACAGAAGGTTTGTAAGTTGAAAAGATCAATTTATGGCCTTAAGCAATCTTCAAGACAATGGTATTTTCGGTTCCATGAAGCGATTATATCATTGCAATTTAAGGTGATCAATGCAGACTCATGTGTCTACATTAAGCGCGAAAGCGGAGCGAAGTTCGTCATTCTAACGTTATACGTTGACGATATCTTGTTAGCAGGAAATGACACTTCCTTACTCAATAAAGTAAAGACTTGGTTGTCTTCTAACTTTGAGATGAAGGATCTAGGAGAAGCTAATTACATTCTTGGGGTTAAGATCTCAAGAGATCGATCTAAGAGATTATTGGCTCTTTCACAAGAGACGTATATCAATAAGATCTTAGAAAGATTTGGTATGGCTCACTGTGATCCCGATCCAACCCCTATTGCAAAAGGTACAGAACTGAATGCAAGTATGTGTCCCACGACTCCAGAAGAGACTAAAAGGATGGAGAAAATTCCTTACAGGTGTGCAATTGGTAGTTTGATGTACGCTATGATTTGTACACGACCTGATATAGGTTTTGCGGTGGGTCTCGCAAGCCGTTATCAGGCTAATCCAGGTTTAAAGCATTGGGCAGCAGTGAAAAGGATATTGAGATATTTGAAGGGGACTTCAAATTACTCCCTTTGTTACCAAGGAAAGGATCTGCAATTAAAGGGATATACAGATGCTGATCACGGAACTGATAAAGACGGGAGGAAGTCCACGTCTGGGTATATTTTCACTCTGGGAAATGGTGCAATTTCCTGGTGTAGCAAGAAACAAACCTGTGTGGCATTGTCGACTATGGAGTCGGAATATGTAGCTGCAGCAGCTGCAGTACAAGAAGCAGTTTGGTTAAAACGCTTCATAGATCTTTTAGATCTATTGCCTAAAGGGAAATGTACAACTATCTATTCCGACAGCACTGCATCGATAGCTTATTCCAAGAATCCTTGTTATCATGGAAAAAGCAAGCATATCGATATAAAATATCATTTCGTTAAAGACAAAGTAGCACAAGGGGAAATAAGTTTAGTACATGTTCCTACTGGAGATATGATTGCAGATTCGTTAACGAAACCAATAGCTCCAAAAGTTTTTAGTAAACACATTTTGGAATTTGGTCTTCGTAGATTATAGGAACATGTTGTTGTCTTGAACTTTTGTAATAACTTTTGTAAATTCTATTGAAATAGAATGCCAGTTATTTGTTGTGTTCAATTCATTTTACTATTTAAAGCGATACACATAGAACTATTGAGTGTAGTTCAGTATGTTGGCGAAATGTCATCTACTCTCATAGATGAATCTTTTACTATGAATTATGTATCCATAGGTAAAAGTGGGAGTGTGAGTTACTCCATATGTGATATGTGAAATATCATTATTTCGTTTATACCGAAAGCTGTCCTGTGAAAGGCTTAAAAGTGGACTAGAGGTATTAATGCATGAGTGGCATTTAGAGACTGAATGCTTTCGCATAGTGTTTATAAAACATACGTCCTGCGTGGATTAACACTATGGCATATTTTAGTAATATGTGTAAAAGCCGACCAAGGGATGGAAAGAAGAAAATTGATCTCAACTTTCCTAATGTGAGACCCAAATGAAACTATGAGTTTCAAGTTCACCCTTAAGGACTCTTGTAAATAACAAGAAGGGTATGTCTGATGATTAACTTGATTGGAACCCTAAACTGGGCTTCGTTAGCTATGAACGGGCATATAAGGACCAGTCAGATAAACATTAGACATATAGTGGAAGGTTATTTATAGAGAGGAAGTACATTTTCAGCAACATATCACTTAGTAAACATATAACACTCGAGCTCAATACTTTTTCGTGGAAAAGGTATGTAGTGTATATGAATGTTTTCGTGAGATCAAAAAGTGAGTCGAAAACTAGTGATCATGGAAAATGGACTAGGGGGAAGTCACGTTAAGCTAAAAGTGGAACGATGAAGGAGAGCTTCAAGGTTCAACCATTACGTTGACTGGTCGCGTGAATTCGCCGAAAAAGAATTAAAAGAGGTATGTGTGTTCAATCGCAATGAAAGTATGTCTTGTCATGTGCGAGTGGGAGATGTTGGTTTTTGGTCCGCCCATGACATTGTGGAATGGCAGGGACTAAACTGTAATTATGTGTAAATTACGGGGACTAAATATGTAATTTTGTTCGACCCTATAAATAGATGGAAGTTGGGAATTTCCATTATAAAATAGAGAATTCGTTTCTCAGATTGATTACGCGTGAAAAGCGAAGAACGCTCCCAGAGAAATCACGAAACACGTTCTCGAGAATTCATCGGAAGAATTCACGGAATTACGCCCGTACTCTGTGTAACCGTACACACGTAGGAAAGGCTACCAGAAACGATCCGGTTGTTCCTGCAAGGATCAGAATCGTGCCGTAATCTACATCCGCTGCAAAACAAACCGTAAGTCTGTTTCTTATTTTGATTACGGATTATATACATTCGTTGTATGATTTATACGTGTTTCAAACTTCAGTTTATCTTAGATTATAAAAATAAATTAAAATTTATAGTCTATAAAGTTTAATGAAATTTCTCTTTCTTAAAAAAAAAAAAAAAAAAACCTGCATAAAGGTAACGAATGCAGTAAAGAACGTTGAAAAAGTAAGTTGTGTACCATGTTTATCTAAGAGTCATTATGGAAACAATCCTAATCCATTTTTGCTGCAAAAGAAATCTCACTGTAAAATATGATCGCACACATCAGTCATGCTCAAACACAATATCTTTAGGCCTGTGGTCAGTGGCGAATTCAGAAGTCCAACTTCGGGGTGTCATGGCGAATCCAGAAGTCCAACTTCGGGGTGTAAAACTCCTATAAAAATTTTTGATAAAAAATTATGTTCCAACAAATGAAAGGATACAAAATATATTAAACAAATATTCTTATACATATACTAACAATCATGTTTTTCTAACTGATCAAAATGAGTCATTCATAAACATAGTATGAGAACTCTTGCTAGGTGGCAAATACTTTCTTCGAGATTTCAATTTCTGAAAACGTTGCAAAATGGCTTCATTTTCAATGCTAATAAAAGCATTTTTTTCAACGTAACAAAATAAGTAATCCGACAACAATTCATCTCCCATCCGGTTGCACAAATCAGTCTTTACAATATTCATTGCAGAAAAATATCTTTCAACAATAGATGTTGCAACAGGTAAGACCAAAACCAGCTCAATAAGCCTGTACACTAATGGAAAATAAATGTGATACTGCTTTTCCACCATCTTTTTTGCAAGAGCTCCAATGTCATGAAGATGAGAGAATTCTTCTTGCAGTCTCATAAGAGAAACATAGAGCTGAAGTTGATGGTCAACCTCCACTAGCTCAGCACTAGAGAAATCTTCGGACTAGAGTCCAGCAAGATGCAGTAGTCGCTCATTATCAAAATTAGCAAATGAGTTTGTAAGATCAAAACCCATTATGCACTTGAGTAAATTTGTGTTTGACTCTGTGAAACAATTTTCCAATTCTAGAGCAACAAGATCAATAATCTACCATTATATGAACAAAAACAATTTAGAGAAACAAATTATAGAGAAATAAGGAGATATACCATATATATCAATTAGGATAAAATAAAGAAAAATCTAGTACCTTTATAAAGATTTCTGAACGAAGGTGAAAATGAGTCTTTGGTTCTCCATCAACAAGTTTTTTACTACGACATGGAACAATATCTTAGGCACATGAATTTCTTGTTCTTCACAAAATTTAGTGACATCTTCCAACAATTTTTCCCAACCATTTGTCTATATACTTGAAAGTTCTTTTTCACCACTTCAACCATACTGATGGCATTTCCTATGTTTTGATTTTTTGCTTGTAGAATCTGTGACAAAGTGTTTGTCATTACCAAAATATGCAACATCAACTTTCCATTAAATCCAAACTCAAAAGTGAACATTTTTTCATCCAGACTCCAAGTAGTGCCTCACATTTTTGCATCAGTACCATCCCTGTTTATTGACTTGAGCACTTCTCCCACTGAATCCCACATATCAAAAAGCCGGATTAATGTTTTATAGTGAGAACCACAACGTGTATCACCTGGTCGAGCTAAGCTTATTTCTTAATTCTGACCCTTTCCTGTTGAAAGCTCACCACTTTGTATTTTGTTGATAACTTCTTCATGATGTAATTGGTGGAGAGCATCCTTCCTTTTACATGAAGCTCCAACCATATTCACAATCATAGAAATATAATCAAAAAATTGACTCACAACATCTTTATCCTATGCAGCAAACGCAACAGCTAACTGAAGTTGGTGAGCAAAACAATGGATATAATTGCGTGCTTGTTTTCATTTAGAATAAGTGCTTTCAAGCCATTAAGTTCACCAGGCATATTAGAATCCCCATCATAACCTTGACCTCTAAGTCTTAAAAGTGGTAATCCATTCTTTGCAAAGAAATCATCAATGGCATCTTTTAAACTCTGTGCGAAAGTATCACTAACATGAACCACTCAAAGAAACCGTTCATTAACTTCTCCATTATCACTCATAAATCTCAAAACTATAGCCATTTGCTCCTTCATTGAACTATCTCGGGCCTCATCAACCAAAAGAGAAAAGAAGTTGTCTCCTATTTCACTCAAAATAACTTTTCTCGTTTCCATTATAATATCTTTTTGAATTGATGGGGAAGTTAATATATTAATTTTAGGAGCATTTTGTATTACCTTCTTCACTTCTACATTATGCTTACAATACCAACTAATGAGTTCAAGAAAATGACCTCGATGCAGTGATTCAGGAGATTCATCATGTCCTCGGAAAGCCAAACCCTCCCCTAAAAGAAACCGAGCAACATCTAAAGTCACTATCAACCGAGTACGATACTCATCTTCTAAAGCAGTATTTTTTTCTGATAAAACATAATCCACGTTCTCTCTTTGGTTTTGGTATTGGTCAACCTTAGTTTTACAAAAGAGTGTGAGCAACTTAAACCTCCTTAATGAGCAACAAAGTTGGTTATGGCTTTTTTCCAATTATTATATCCAATTTCTGTAAAAGCATTTCCTCCATTTTTGTAACTGTTACCAGACAAATAATAATATAAACAAAATGATTTATCCTTGGAGACACTGTATTCTAACCAAGCAAATTGCTTAAACCATAAACTTTGAAACCTCTTTTTAACTCCCTTATAATCAGTTTATGGAAATTGATGCCCAACTGGCTGACAGAAGTCTTTAACTAAGTATATCATCCTTAATGAATCTCCAATCTCAAAAGGGTAACTATCAATAGGCTTCCGCAATCCTGGATCACCAATGATATCATCATCTAAAACCTCTACCTTAGTACAAAGTCTTTTTTCATTATTTTGATCAAGAGGTATTGCACGACCAATTGAAGATGGTTCGAAAGTTGAACTCAAATTTATCTTAGTTCTACTAACAAGCTTGTCCATTTTGTTTATTCCTAAAATAGTAACACAATCAAATTATTAACACAATCCCAATTTCACAATCCCAAATTATAACACAATCCCAAATTCAGAATTAATTCAATTTAATCTAAATTATAAAACAATCCTAAATTCTACATCTATCAATCACAATTCAAATTCTAAAAGTAACACAATTAACTCAATTCAGTCAAAAATATATACAATTTTAATAATTTGACAATTTAATTAGTATCAAGTAAATAAATAATCCAACTATTAAACTTAAATTATAAACCCTAAAACCCTAATTTATCAATTTATCAAATTCATAAAAAATAATTGAATCAAATGATAGCAATATCATTAAAAACAAGCATCATAACAATTTCCAATCAATTTAATTTAATTCATAACTAAAAATAACAATATTACCAAATTCAATTTAGGGAGCAAAACTACATATTATTTAGAAATTAAAAGATGGAAAAACTAACGAAATTGAAAGAAGAATCATGCAATACAGCAAACCGAAATCGACGAGCGATGGCTTTGGAGAAAAGAAATTGAAGAAGATATGATACAAAGGGTGAGGAGAACTGCGAACAGAGAAAAGAATGTATTAATTATTAAATCTAATTTTTTTTTTCAAAGGTCAAGCAAATAGGCGTTAAAAAAAAAAATTAAAGCCAGGCAAAACAACGTCATTTTGCCTCGCCAAAAAATAAAAAAATAAATAAAAAGATAAAAGCTAGAGTCTTTCGTCTACCTCTGGTTTTGGAGGGGGGGAGCCGCCGGCCTTAATGGCCATCGGAAATACCCCTACTACGGGTGTTTTCTGATGACCGGGGGGGTAGCTGCCTATGCATGCCCCCCTCCCTTCGCCCCTATCTGTGGTTCATCAAATATTCAATAATTAATAATTTAACGGAACTTTAAAATGACACTAATTAAAATACGAACTTGGAAATAGCACTAACATTTGGCAGTAAAATTGCTAATATCGTCATACACATATAGGACTTAAAAATAGATAGATATTATAAAATTATAGTTAAAAAAGAATAAACAGATAATAAATAAAAATTATCCATGAGTGTTATTTCTTAAGAGAAGGAAAAATACCCCATTTAAGTTTTTAAGTGTAATTTCGACGTTACATTATCTCATTTGAGTAAATATTAATTTTGGTCATATCCTTAAAGATCATAACGATTCCTTTTTGGTTTGTAGTGTGGTTTGACCGAATCTTTTGCTTCGGCCGTTGCGATAAGCCTAAAGGTTGGATTACAATTGAAGTTCATGCAGGAATCAAATTAAACAAAATGCAAATGAATCTAGACACTTGATCAAATTGGAAAATGCATCAAGTGAACCGTATTTGAAGTTTAGGGATCATATTGACAAATTAGCGAGTCAATGTTCCGCAATTACAATTCAAATTTCAAATTGACAAGGCAAATATAAGACTAAATTTCATTATTCTTAATTTTCATAAAAAAATTTCTAAATAAAAAAATTTTGAATAAAGGTTTTAGTAATGTAGTGTTGAAAGGTTTTCATGAGCCAATGTTCAATGAGATTAATGATGCCCAAACTGAAGTTAATGAATCTAAGATCTTGATCATGAATCTTTAAGCATGTCGTCCACCCTTTACCAAAAAAAAAAAAAATATCGACATTACTTTATTAAAGGTTAAATAACTTTTTTGGTCCCTTTCAATAGGCCATGTCGTCTCAAAGTTGTCTCTTGGCCCATGTTCAATACGAAACCATACCCAACAAAACCACAATTAATTCTTTTGCCCTCTAATTTTAACTCATGTAGAGAGCAAAAGGGTAATTTATAGTCTAATTGTGTATGAATTTATATGGATATGGACCAAAAGGACAACTTTAAACCGATAGACTCAAGAGACAATGGAGCAATAGAATAGGGACCAAAAATGTCATTTTTCCTTCATCAAAGGTTTCATTATGACCATGTTAATTTGTTCCTTTGAAGGACTTGGGGGACACCTTTTCTTCATTGATCTCTTCTTCAGTGATTTATTGGGGTAGCTTCTTTGAAGGAGAATTACTGAGGGAGATTTCTCAAAGGATCAAACATGAATTTGTGTTTCCATATTTTCCTTTTTTTTTTTTTACATTTTGCAGTTACTCTTTTCTTTTTTACGCTTTTCATCTGTTTTGTTTGTCTTTTTATATCGCGTATTTCTGCTTCGTGGTTTTTTATCAGTGCAATTGCGCTCTCAACTTTTCTTCTTGATTTCATTGTTGATCATCATTTCTTTCTTTGCGATTCTTGTTTCTTTGAGGGCTTTTATTTGTTGTGCGATTTCCTCGTCATTTTTGTGCATTTGTTCAGATATTTTTTTTTTCTTTTCCTGTGTTTGTTTGTTTTTCATTTTTTTTTTTGTGAGTTTTGTAGTATGTATTGCAGTTTAATATTTTACCAACGGTGAAGGGTGCTAAAAACTCGGATTCTCAAGGGGTAAGAGTGCTTCTATTAAGAAGTTGCTTACTACTTTTAAGGGGAAGATGAAGGTTGGTAGTTGTTCCAAGAAAGATTGTGGTAAGATTTTTTGTGTTATTTATGAGTTTTGTAGTTTCTCCTGCATGTATAGTTTGTGCTTCATGTATAGTTTTGTCCTATATGTATAGTCTGTGCTGCATGTAAAAAAGATGTATGTTTATGATACACTGATTATAACTTAGTTATGTATATTGATTATACCTTAGCTATACCTTAATGATACAGTGATTATACTTTAATGATACAATGATTATACTTTAGTTATACCTTTCTGATACACTGATTATACCTTAGTTATACCTTTTAATACATTGATTATACCTTAGTTATTGTTTATTCCTTCTGATACCCTGATTATACCTTATTTATACATTGATTATACCTCACTTATACCTTAGTTTTTTTTTTTTTTTTGTTAATGATACACTGATTATACCTTGGTTATATGTTGTTTTACACTAATTATACTTTGGTTATACCTTTTGGTACACTGATTATGGATTAGTTATTGGTTATTCCTTCTGATATATTGATTATACCTTAGATATTCATTGTTTTAACTTAGATATACTTTGCTATACACTAATTATACTTTTGTTATACCGTAGTTTGTTATATTGTTAATGATATATGTTGTTGTTCTATTGTTTATATATTTATGATACATTTTTTGATATATTTTTATTATATTTTAGGATGGTAGACCTATATATAAGAAGCACGAGTATTGGGGAAGCCGTGTTTCTGTTTTATCTGATTATGGCTTGAAATCAAATCTTCCTGAAAATGTTATTAAGCTGTTTAAGGAAACTATGTTTGGCTATTTCTTAAATTTACCTATTTTGAGGGTTACAAAGTAGTTGATCCATTCTCTATTGCTACGAGAGATTCATCAAGATGATAATGATTGTATTGTTGTTGTTGCTAGAAATGAGATGAAGTTTGGTGTTGAAGAATTTTTGTAGATTTCTGGTTTGAAGTCATTTGCTGACAATGATTTCATTCTTTGTTCCACTATTGTAGGTTCTTAATTACTTGCCCGTTATTTTGGTAAGAAGACTAAGGTGAAGAAGAAAGATATCAAAGAAGTTCTGATGAAAGATTCTAATGGTAACAATAAGATTAAGTTTGATTCTTGTTGAGTTTGGTTTTGATGATCACAATTGACATTTTGAAAATAATGAGCTTCATAAGGTAAAATGTTTTTATTTTGAGAAAAGCTCTTTTTAGCATACTTGGTTTATGAGATAAAGAACAACTGACATTCCATTTTATTTATCATAAAGAGGTAAAGAAAGTATCAAATATTTATATATATAAATACACACATATAGAGCATAGGAGATAAAGGTTTAATAATCCATATTTGCTCATCTCATAGATGCTTATGACTTGAAAGTTTCTTATATATATATATTCGGCCTCTTTCATATCTATATATATATATGTGTGTGTGTGTGTGTGTGTGTGTGTGTGTGTGTGTGTATGCCTAAGGTTGGTTTATAAGTTGAGAACATTAATGTTGACCGAAGGTTGGTTTGTTACTTGAGATTATCAAAGTTGACCTAAGGTTTGACTTAAGAATATTAAAGAACTTTTGGCATATATCTATATAGTTACCATGTTGATCTCATACTCATTTATAAGGTAAGATGTTAACTATGAGGTAGAATATCTTGAGATTATTTTCGGCCACATGGGGCATATTCTCTTTGATCTCACATTTGGTTACATGGACACATCTACTTTGAGCTCACATTTGATTATAAGGTGAGTTACTTTTTGAGATCATACTTTGACCTCACCTTGACTTATAAGGTGAAAGTCTTAAAAACACAATTCGGCCACATTATGAAAAGAGAAAAACATGTGACTTTATTCACCTAAGGTTACAACCCAAGCTAAGATATTCCTTAACTTGAGATTACATATGACATAATGGTCAAACCTCATCCCAAGACTAAAGAATGCTTTTTCACTCCATACTTTATAGTTTCGATTTACACCTAAGGTTGCACTCTGATCATCATTTTTGTCACATGTCTTTATGAAGAAGAAATCCCCCTATACTTCGGATATGGCCTTATATCTAAAGTTCAAACGGCTATAACTTCAATGGCTACAATTCTTTATCACGTGAGAAACTTCAAATCTTCATTCTTCACAAAACCAACGACCACATGACTTAAAGCCAACGACCATATTTGTGTCAAACGGCCATTTTCTTACTTAACTATAAAAAGGAAGAAGATGAAGATGTGAGGTGTGGAAGACATTTTAAGATACATTCTTATTCAAGCTTTCAAGTTATAAAGTCTTCCATATTCCCAAAGAGCTCAAAGAGAGGAAGAGAAATATTGTTCATTCTTATATTCACAAATTTTGGGAATTGTATTTTTCACACAAGATTGTGTGAAAGGGGGTCTGTCTTTGTTAGTGATTGATCAACAAAGGTTGTAAAAGTTTGGTGCTTGAGCTTCGAAAAAGCATCAGTAGAGTTTGTTACTTAAGCTCCAAAAAGTAAAGGGATAGGTTTGATACTGAGCCTGTAAAAGTATTGAGTTTGTTACTTGAACTCGGAAAAAGTAACATATGCTTGTTTCCTGCCCGTAAAGGAAACGTTAGTGGAAATCTCAAGCGGTTAGCTTGGAGACTGGACGTAGACCGGTTGGGTCGAACCAGGACAAAATTCTGTGTTTGCATTTTCTCTATCCCTAAACTTTCTATTTTATGCAATTTAATTTCTTGCACTTTATATTAAATGCTTTACTACTTAAAGTTAATTTTTACAAAAGCATTTTATATTTACAAGTTTTATTACAGTCTATAATTCCGCATTTTTTTCATAAAACTTGTTTTTGAAAAAGAGGTTTGCGAAAATTTTTATTCGCCCTACAGTACTATTCACACCCTTCTAGTACTGTAACTAGCCATCTGGGACTATCAATTCTGATGAAGATAGTCTGAAGATTGCAATTATATATTTTATCAGTTTCTACCTGATGGGGATAGATTTCTCAAAATCTGTTCCTAGTTACTATTTTGATGTGGTAGAGTCTAGTGATTATGTGAACGTTGCATGGGGTTGCGAGTCTCTTGATGCAACCATTTTTTCTTTAATGAAGACTGGAATAAGCCTTAGTCTTTTCGGCTTGAGGATTGTCCAATTTTTTCCCAACTTTGGTTTTATGAGGTTTTTCCTATATGTAGTGGAGTAATTTGTAACAGAGTTAGCTAGGACGGTTCCAATTTTCTTCTTAAGGTCTTCAATTGGCAGACTTATGTTGAGGACTTCCAGAGAGAAAAATTAGACAAATTTATATTCAATAAGTAAGCAAAAAGTGTATTTTATATTTCTTTCTTTGATTATAAGTTATACTTTATGATACAATGCTTATACGTTAGATATACTTTGTGATGCAATGCTTATACCTTAGTTATACCTTGTGATACAATGCCTATACCTTAGTTATACCTTGTGATACAATGTTATACCTTAGTTATACCTTGTGATACAATGCTTATACCTTAGTTATACCTTGTGATATAATGCTTATACCTTAGTTATCCCTTTGTTATACAATGCTTATACCTTAGTTATACCTTTGTTATACCTTGTGATACATTGCTTATACCTTAGTTATACCTTATGATACAATGCTTATACCTTAGTTATACCATAGTTATACCTTGTGATACAATGCTTATACCTTAGTTATACCTTAGGTTCATTATGTTGTTGATTATACCTTAGTTATACCTTTTGTAAAACTCTTAGACCTTACTTATACCTTGTTATACTTTAGTTATGCCTTTCGTAAAAACTGTTAGACCTTAATTATAGTTACTGATACACTGATTATAACCGTTAGAGCTTAGTTATACTTACTTGTACAGTGTTTATATCTTAGAAATACTTACTGATACATTGATTATACCTTAGTTATACCTTCAGAAACATTGATTGTATGTTAGTCATAGTTTATGATACACTAATGATACCTTATTTATGTTTTGTTTCTTTCCTTTTTTTTTAGTTAGGGTTGAAAAAAATGTTAGCGTGTGCCTTAGTCCTTTTGACAATGTAATCGGATTTTAATAATCAATAAAAGGCAATTAATCTATTTCATTAATTTCTTATGCAATTAATAGTTATAGAGCATCTATTAGTTAAGCCATACTCTTGTTTGCTAGGGGCATCTCCTAACAAGTAGGACTGAGAGTAGGGTTAACACTTAACTATAAATATCCCTAGTCTGTTCTATCATAGGAATGATTCTAAGTAAAGACTAGCATGGTTTTTGATTGTATGGTGGTGTCCTACAAGCCGTTGGACATGGATTGTCAATCAAAGAGATTAGTACTTGTTAGTTTACATGTTACTGATCGATCCACTCAGAGTATTTCACTTGACCTTTATACTACAAGTGAAACTCTAGTAGAACCTATATTGGATCCTTAGAACTGATGTTGCAATGGACTTAGGGATGATCTCACATAATTTGACATATGCCTAACATGCTCCTAAAAGAGTTCCAAGTATGGGTATGATTGGGTATGCAAGTGAATACCTAAGGATCATGAGCAAGGTGAAGGGAAATGCCAATATCTTAAATGAGATCATGCTATCACAGCCACTTGATGAGTGAGAATGAGAAGTGCTTGGCCAAGCCTAATATTTGATCACTTGGTGATTAAGTGATTAATGTTCTTTAGTCTACTCCGTATCAAGAAATGTACTTGCAGCCATAGGGGATGACTTCATCATGGTTTTAGTAGTACAGAGATATCTAATAGGCATGGGATGTATAAGAAAAAGGCTACAAGGTATATATGTCCAAAAGATATATTCATCTTAATTGGGGGCTATAATGGTTTGCTAGAACCCACCTATAGTCTATGGGCCCAAAGGTTTACGGCCCACTGCCAACATAAAGATGAACATGCTAGATCGCACGCATAGGGTCAAGATCGGATGTTTAGGAGCTAAATATATATTAGTTATATATTTAATTATTGCATGGTGCAATAAATTAATTAATTAAAATATGACTTGTCAAAATTGGATTTTGACATTTATGGGATTGAAATTGCATTCAAATTAAATTAATTATTGTATGGTGCAATATATATATATATATATATATATATATATATATATATATATATATATATATATATATATATTTGGGTTAATTTATTTTTTTGCATGGTGTAATAAATAAATTAAGGCTAAAATATTATTATGTTAAAATTGGATTTTAACATTAGGAAATATTTATATTTATATCGTGAGGTTGAGGGGGATTTAATTTAATAAGAACTTTAACACAAAGTTTAATTAATTAAATCCTAATTAACCTAGAGTATAAATAGAAGCTCATTTCCTGAATTCCCTAACCTAATACAGACAGTCTCCTTCCCATAGAACATAGAGAATTTCGGCCAGCACTAGTCTCCCTAAGTTTCAGCCATTCTTGCTCCTGGTTCAGTGCTAGCACGCTCATCCCATCACTTGAGACCTACATGTGTGAAGGCAAAGATTTCCTCCTTGGAAATTATGAGAGAAAGCTTCAAAATAAAGGTAAGATTTAATCGCTTTCTGCTTGAGTTCGTTTCTTTTCAATTTGAGTGGGTTCTTGTACCGAATTTGAGTGCAAAGCTATTGCTTCCGCTACCAAAAATTTTGTTTTGCATGGTGAAAATCCCAACAAAAAATACATCCTGCTGATGAAGAGATTGAGCAACTTTATTTGGAAGTTTTTATGTGAAAGAGAAGCTTTCTTTGCAAGAATTGAATTTAATAAATGAGCATGTACATAATGTTGAAGGTGATGGTGATGGTGAGCATGTACAGGATGATGTGGAAGTAGGTAATGGTGATTTGAAATGTTCTTTTTCTCAATCTCGAGCTTTTAGTCAAGGAGCTGTGTTATCTAAGATTGCACCATTGAGGAAAACATGTTAAGCAATCACTTGGAATTGTTATTCAGAAGTTGGATAATATTAGTAGCCGTGTTGATAAACTGGTATTTTTGTTCAATTATATTTTATTCTTATAAATTTGTTTTTATTTTTTTATTTTTATATTTTTTAACTTTTTTTCCTTATTTTTCATTTTTTTATGGAAACTGCAAGGGACGTTTTAAATAAGGTTTGTTTTTATTGTTATCGTGTGATTATACCTTCCTTATACTGTTATTATATCTTTTATTACTCTTTGGTTATAACGCTTTATATTATATCTTTAATTTTTTTTAATCTTTGTTTTTAATGATGATATCAAGGAATCAAGTGATGACGGTGATGATGAAAATTGTTACTTGTTTACAAAATCACTAATTTAGCTTTTGATAATAATTTTTCTAATAATAATTCCACTTAGAGATTAGTGCTCGGAAGTATACGAATTGCAACGTAGTAATAAAAGATATCGATCCCACGAGGAATAAGTATGCACACTTTAGTTTGTTTTTCACTTTAGTTTGTTTTTCTTTGCGTTTATAGAGTATCGAATTATAAAGTGATATGGGGAATTGGATAAATGGCAAGTTAAATCAATCAAAGTACTAGTTATGAGTTGAGTTGTCGTTTAATATCTAGTCACATAAATATACAAGCATTTTATCTTAGATATTCGTTGCACATGCATTAATTATCTATTCAATCCCTAAGATAAGAGTATGTCAGATAAGTTCAATTTCAACGGGCATGTCCAGAAATAGATTTTATTCTATAACTCATAGACAAATTATCGAATACCTTTGCCAAAATAACTAAAGGTCTTAATACACAATGGCCAAGCTATATTAAGATGATCTTCAGTTAATTTAACAAAGTGAAGCAAAACAATCATACATCATAATTTATTCTATCTTAGTAACTAACCAAGACAAAGTAAAATGCAAACTTCTCTATATCTTATTATGAATCACAATACATACTTGGCGGTAGTCATGCAATGTAAAACAAGAAATCAAAACATACTTGGTGTTAGTCATGCAATGAAGAGTAAGATATAAGAAAGCTTATCGATATTGATCTCATAAATATTCAATACAAATACAAGTGTGATGCTCTCATAAAGGAAAAGCATAAGAATAGACTTAAGAAAGCGATAGTATTCCCGTCTGTCACACAGGAAACACTCCCTCATGCCTATAGGTATATTGGAACCTCAGGGGTATCTTTTCTCTACACAGCGACAATACTTGATTCAAGGACCTTGGCATTAGGCTCCCCTTTATGTATACTAAATATTACAAACAACACTTGAACTCTCTAGACACTCTATTTTTTCTAGACACTCTATTTTTTGTAACTTATGTACTATAGGTATCTTCCATTTGCCCTTTTTCTCCCTTTAGCATCCCATTAGGGGCACACCTTGTAATCTGGAATTCCTTCTCTATTTACAAGCATTGAAGCATTGTGTCTCTTTGTGAAAGATTGTGTTGGTTCATTGAATAGTTGTGTCGCTTTGTAAAGTTGTGTTGGTTCATTGAATAGTTGTGTCTTTTTGATAGTGGCGGTTGAAGTTTTGAATGGATAAGATTAGATGACTGCTGCTGAGTGTATGTCACGATCGTGACAGAGTGTCGCGATCGTGATTCACATGGGTTTCTTTGTAAAATGCTAAAGTTAAAGTCTGCACATATGCTAGGTCGCACTCGTGACCTGTCTCGTTCCTTTAATTTCTCTTTGTTTTTGCTTCCTTTTATGGCTAAATTCCACATATTTGCATACTTGGTCTTTAAAACTGTAAATCATTAAAAACAAGCAATACCAATGTGAAATCTAATATATAATAAGTAGAAACAATGCAAATTCCTTATAAATTATATCATATATAAGTGCCTTTTTAGCACTTATCAAGCCCCTACACTTATCCTTTTGCTTGTCCTCAAGCAAAATATGAATCTATTAATCATCTTACTTGTGATGACCAATCATACTTAGTCTTTGAAACACAAAATAAAGAATCTCATCCTTCGACTTCTAAGGAAACTATGAGGCTTTTGAATTTTAACAACACATATGTATATCCTTCTTTATACTTTTATTAAGTATGTGTATTGCCAAAAGATTGTTTTACTAAGCTTAACTTAGAACTATCGACCATAAGTAGAGTTTGTATACACCTTTAACCATGTTCATGCCTTAATCAACACAATTTCAGCTTACTTCAACCAAAGCATATCGGTGAAAGCTTTTTGGGACAAATTTTAGCACACGTTTAGCCATTGTTCTCAAAGCATTTTTAGGTAACATAGATTTTTTTCTAAGCACTTATGTGTGGTTGCATTTCGCTCCACACCACACCTCCCCTTTTATCTCGTTTGTTACCACTCATATTGCAATTTTTCTTTTCTTGTATTATATAAAAGTAAATATTTTTCTTTTATTATTTATCTCACTTTTAGTGATTGCAGTTTTTGCTCCATACCACTCTCCCTTTTTACATAACACTTTGGTTATTCACTCAACACTCAATTTCCAATACCCTCATCTTTTATTGAACTATACTAATCCGTTTTATGGCTTTAGTTTCCCTAGTTCAATCACTTCAAACTTAGTCTTATAAGGCAGAAAATCATGCATCTTATTGCTTTTAGACAAGAATTGCCAATGGATACCAAATCACTTATAGGATTTATTCTTTCGTCTTGCTTTTCAAACTACTTCAATGATAAACATAGTTAATTTTTTCAACATTTTACTACTTGAATATACATACTTTTATAGAATCAAAGCCTCTTATTCCTTAACTTAAGGTGAAATTATCTTCTATTGCATTATCCAAAGATTGTGTTACCATGATCATACATTTCAACTTAAGCAAGAAAAAGATATCATAAGCTTTTTGACAATCACAAAATAAGATAAAAAATGCGAGAACACTTGATATTGTGATGATATATAAAAATAAAAAATTTAAAATTATCCTAATTTACCCCCCTACACTTGAATTGCACATTGCCCTCAATGTGTAGGAAAATAAACTAATTTTAATCACAACTAAAAACTTAAAAACAGAAAATAAAATAAAGTAAAGAAGAAAACGATAGAAAAAACCAAATCAAGCCTCCAGTGATCCTGGTGGACTTGCAGTAAACTTAATGTTTTGACATCGAAAGAACTTGAGAAGCTTTCTTTTAAATGACGCATTCTCTTTCTGCATTGCCTTTACTTCTTGCCGAACTTGGTGGACATTTTGCTCCATCGCTTCAACCTTGGTTAGCATTTGTTGCCAACCTTGATTTTTTGCTTCTTGCTCTTCATTAACATTCTCCTTCTCTTCATCATGTTCATCACCACTTTCTTCCCTTTGCACTTGCTTCCCCTTATTCCTAAATCATGCATCCAAAGGTTTGGCTCCTCCTTCCTCTTCCAAAGTAATGAGAATCTTTTTTGTTCTCTCTTTATAGGAAGTGAATTTGAAAGCTCCATTAATCTCCTTTGCTAATCCAGCATTTTTCATCAAATGCCCGTCAAAGAATCGCAATTTTCCTCCATGTTGCAATGTGTAGGGCAATTCTCCTCTAGCGGCCAAAATTAGGGATGTCATTACATGACCGCCTCCAACTTTCTTCTTGTTGGAATCCGCTACTTGAGAAATCCCTTCCCAAATATGATCCGTGCAATCCACTTTTCTTCCTTTCATGGCTTGGTTTAAGACATATAAGTCTTCTATTTGCACCTTATTGCTGTTGATGATTTTAATGTTTTTGAATCTTGTAAATTGCCTCCCTTCCTTTTCATTATGAATTGGAAAGTTTGCACCATAGGTCTCACGCAAATCCACCGGTTAAGGAGTTCGCGAAGAAATTTGGCCTTTCTTAGTAGCAATTCTCTTTTGTCTCGGCATAGCAAATAATTTGGCTAGGGTTTTGAAAATATTGACTTGAAGGATAAAAGATGAACAGGATTTTGAGTAATCTTTTTGGTAAAGGAAATATAATAGTAGAAGAATTAGGTTTGTGAACAATAACAAAGAAAGGGGTGCCCTATTTATAATGAATTTCACCAAAAGACACATCCTTTTATCACTTTAATTCATTGAATATAATAGAGTTATTAACCAATAGAAATACGTTTTGACTGGTCCAATGGTCATAAAACGGTCAAATTTTGAAAATTGGAGCCAATTTTACCGTTGAATGTAAAAATGGACCGTTAATTTTCTTCTGGTCACGATCATGACACTCAGGTCACGATCGTGACATACACGAAACACAAAAGATTTCATATGAGAAAAATTGAGTCGCGATCGTGTACTCGAGTACGCCAAAAAGGTAAAAACATTCTGTTTCCATATCGCGATCGAGACATGCATGTCGCGATTGCGATATGGAAACAGAATGTTTTTACCTTTTTGGCGTACTTGAGTCACGATCGTGACGCTGGGTCATGATTGTGACTCATACTTAATCTTTATTTTCTTTCTTTGAATTGCTCAATCACGATCACAATAGTGCATCATGATCGTGATTCGTATGGTTCATGAAATTTTAACCTTATGTTCATTGAAAACAAAAAAAAACTTATAAATCACACACCAAATTAGATTTGAATAACAAACATGGGTACATTACTTTCTTCTTCAAATTCCGAATACTGCATCTCGGATATTATTATTAACAAGAAACAAAATATCCAAAAACAATATTCCTAGAATATTATTATTAACTGGTTCGAGTTCATCCACAAAACTATGTGTTCTGGGCATAAACTACAAACTAACTACAAAAAGAAATAGAAAAATTTAATAAAATAAAAAATTCAATAAAAAAAACACACAAAGGAAAATAACAAACAAACACATAAAACACTAAAAAAAAATTCTATAACCCACAAATACTTAACAAACACCAAATGACATAACAATTATTCCCCAGCAATGGTGCCAAAAACCTTGTTGCTTGTTTACTAAATCTCTAATTTAGCTTTTGATAATAATTTTTCTACTAATAATTCTACTTAGAGATTAGTGCTCGCAAGTATATGAATCGCAATGTAGTAATAAAAGATATCGATCCCACGAGGAATAAGTATGTACACTTTAGTTTTTTTTTTTTTTTTTTGCGTTTATAGAGTATTGAATTATAAAGTGGTATGGGGAATTGGATAAATGGCAAGTTAAATCAATTAAAGTACTAGTTACGAGTTGAGTTATCTTTAATATCTAGTCACATAAATATACAAGCATTTTATCTTAGATATTCCTTGCACATGCATTAATTATCTATTCAATCCCTATGATAAGAGTATGTCGAATAAGTTCTATTTCAACGGGTATGTCTATAAATAGATTTTATTCAATAGCTCATAGACAAATTATCGAATACCTTTTCCAAAATAACTAAAGGTCTTAATACACAATTGCCAAGCTATATTAAGATGATCTTCAATTAATTTAACAAAGTGAAGCAAACCAATCATACATCATAAATTATTCTATCTTAGTAACTAAACAAGACAAAGTAAAATGCGAACTTCTCTATATCTTATTATGAATCACAAAACATACTTGGCGTTAGTCATGCAATGTAATACAAGAAATCAAAACATACTTGGCGTTAGTCATGCAATGAAGAGTAAGATATAAGAAAACTTATCGATATTGATCTTGTAAATATTCAATACAAATACAAGTGTGACGCTCTCATAAAGGAAAAGCATAAGAATAGACTTAAGAAAGCGATAGTATTCCTGTCTGTCACACGGGAAACACTCCCTCATGCCTATAGGTATATTACAACCTCGGGGGTATCTTTTCTCTATACAGCGACAATACTTGATTCAAGGACCTTGGCGTTAGGCTCCCCTTTACGTATACTAAATATTACAAACAACACTCGAACTCTCTAGACACTCTATTTTTTTCTAACTTAGGTACTATAGGTATCTTCCATTTGCCGATTTTCTCCCTTTGGCGTCCCATTGGTGGCACCCTGCAATTTGGAATTCCTTCTCTATTTATAAGCATTAAAGTATTATGTCTCTTTGTGAAAGATTGTGTTGGTTCATTGAATAGTTGTGTCTCTTTGATAGTGGCGGTTGAAGTTCCAAATGGATAAGATTAGATAACTGCTGCTGAGTGTATGTCACGATTGTGACAGAGTGTAGCAGTCTTGATTCACACGGGTTTCTTTGTAAAATGCTGAAGTCAAAGTCTGCCCATATGCTAGGTCGCGCTCGTTACCTGTCTCTTTCCTTTAATTTCTCTTTGTTTTTGCTTCCTTTTATAGCTAAATTCCACATATTTGCATACTTGGTCTTTAAAACTGTAAATCATCCAAAACAAGTAATACCAACGTGAAATCTAATATATAATAAGTAGAAACAATGCAAATTCCTTATAAATTATATCATATATAAGTGCCTTTTTAGCACTTATCAAAAATCAAGTTCGGATATTGATGAGAGTGAGGATAAGATTCATATGTCTGATGGGAATAACATTATGAATGATATTGATTAGGTTAGTAAAACTGACTAAACCTTAGTTATACGGTGTGATACATTGTTTTATACCTTAGTTATACATTGTAATTCATTGTTTATACCTTTGTAAAAATAATACCTTGGTTATACTTACTAATAGACTTATTATACCTTAGTTATACTATCTGGTACACTGTTTACACCTTTTTTATACCTTCTGATAGACTAATTATACCTTTTCTTAGGAATTATATCTTAGTTATACCTTACTTATAACTTAATTGTACCTTTGATACTCTTATTATACCTTACTCATACCTTTGTACAACTGTTATACATTAGTTATACTTTAGTTATAACTTAAAAAGTGTTTTATACTTTAGTTATACGTTGTGATACACTGTTTATACCTTTGTAAAAATGACACCTTAGTTATACTTACCGATACACTTATTATACCTTAGTTATACCTTTTAGTACACTATTTATACCTTTTTTATACCTTAGCTATACCTTATGATACAATAATATAGTGATTATACCTTAGTTATACATTAAGATATAATATTACATTGATTATACCTTGGTTATAGTTTAGTTATACCTTATGGTACTCGGTTTATACCATAGCTATACTTTGTGATACACTGTTTATACCTTTGTAAAACTGACACCTTTGTTATACTTATTGATACACGTATCATACCTTAGTTATATCTTTTGGTACACTGTTTATACCTTTTTTATAACTTCTAATAGTCTGATTATACCTTTTTTTAAATCTAAGATGTTAGTTATACTTACTGATACACTTATTATACCTATTTTATACCTTAGATACACTAATATAGTGGTTATACCTTAGTTATATATTAAGATATAATGTTAAATTGATTATACCTTAGTTTAGTTATACCTTATGGTACTTTGTTTATACCTTAGTTATACTTTGTGATACATCCATTATACCTCAGTTATACATCTTTTTTACATTTAAATACTCTGTTTATACATTTGTTTATACATTTGTTTTTTTTTTCTTTTGCAGTATGAAGATAGTCAAGAAAATAAGAGTGATGATGTTCTGAATAGGGAAGCTAATGATAAGGCTGAGAATAAGTGTAAGGATCATGTTGCTATCGAAGACAATGTTCTTGTTGTGGAAGAGAAGCAAGAAGTTGGTATCAATTTTGTTATGGAAGAGGAGGTCAAGAGGGATGGTATGGATTTGGATGTTAAAAAAGATAGGAATGAAGATAGTTTCTCTTTTGACACTCTGGTGAGTGAAAGGGCTATAGTTGTGTATAAACCTCCTGTTTTTCCTACATAAACAATGAATGATCCTGATTTTGATTGTACTAAGTATTTTAACTTTGATGATATAACTTTGATTGCTGATGAAGTTATGTTATCTTTAAGTAATAATTTAGAGATTCCTTATGTTGTCCATAAGGAGGATGATCAGGTTGGTAATAAGAAGTTTTTTGTTGGTGAGGACAATAAGGAAGAAGGTACTCATGTTAGTTTAGAGATTCCTGTTGTTGTTCTTGAGGTGGTGTTGTTGTTGATAAGGAGGGTGTTGAGGTTGGTAATAAGGAGGTTTTTGTTGTTGTTGAGAGTAAGGAAGTAGCTGCTGTAGAAAAATTGGATTTTATGGAAAATGATAAGGCTCATAGAGTAGCTGCTGAAAGTAATAAGAGAGAGCAAGAAGCTGTTGCTGCTCTTGAAAAGCTAAACCAGGCTGTATGTTTTTCCTTTTTATGATTTTTTGTTGTTATTTTGTATGTTATGTACTCTATATTTTTGTATTTATTGCTTTTATACTTTGATTATACCTTGTATTATACACTGATACATTAGTTATACATTATTTATACCACCTTATACTTTGAATATACTGATTATGTTTCTGATTTTACTCATTATATATTACAGGAGTTAAGAGTTATGAGAGAGTATATTCTGTCAAACATGTGCATATGTTTTTTTTTTTTTTTTGTGCTATTGTTCCTAATGTGGGGTTTATGTTTCTTATTTTTTGCTTACTTTTTTAGGAGGATGATATTATGCTGATTGATGATGAAAATGTAAAGAAGGTCATTTATAATAGAAGGAAGAGGGTTGGTGGTTATGCGGTTTCTTCACCGCATACTACTAAATTGGGGTCTGATAAGAAGGTTGCTTTGAAGTCTATTCATGGATCAACTATTTTAGATGATTTGGGTGAGCTAGGGAACTATCCTAGTGATTATAAACTTACTAGTGATTTCTTTCGTTTTATCAACAAGAAAAAATATCCAACTAAGAAGTAATTTTCCTTTTTTTTTTTTTTTGCTTTTAATTTGTTATTTTTGCTTGTATTTTTGGTTATGTGTTTTCCGTTGAAATTATTTTTTCAGTTCAAGGAACAACTGGTATGCTCCTAAGAATAATTTGATAAATTCACCTTTCCGTTATGGTGTTGGTTTAGTTAATACAAAGGGTTTCTTTCTTGAATTGTATACTCCTGGGGAGTATTTAAGTAGCACTGTAAGTATTTGTTTCTTACACCTTGTTTATATTTGTAATACATTGATTATATTTTAGTTATACTTACTGATGCACTTATTATATCTTACTTATACCTTTTTAATACACTGATTATACCTTATTTTATGCATTCTGATTCACTGATTATAACTTTGTAAAACTGTCACATTTTACTTATATTTAGTTCAATACTGATTATACCTTCTAATACAATGATTCTACATGTTGTATAACTATTAGAGCTTAGTTATACTTACTTAAACACTCATTATACCTTAATTATACTTTTGTGATACTTTGTAACCCTATTATACCTTAGTTACATTTTACTAATACACTGATTATATTTTTTGTAAATCTGTTAGAGTTTACTTAGTTACTAATATACTTATTACACCTTAGTTATATCTTTTGATAAATTGATTATACTTCATTTATACCTTATGATACGTTGATTATACCTTAGTTATACCTTATTTATACCTTTGGTAAAACTATTAGAGTTTACTTAGTTACTGATACACTTATTATACCTTAGTTATACCTTCTGATAAATTGATTTTACTTTTTTATACCTTATGATACGCTGATTATACCTATGTAAAACTGTTAGACTATTAGACCTTAGTTATACTTACTGATACACTTATGATACCTTATTTATACCTCCTGATAAACTGATTATACCTTATAATACACTTATTATACCTTATTTAGTTATATTTATTTAAAAGACTGATTGTAATATTTTATACACTGAGTATGCATACTATTACATTTGTATTACAATGATACTTTTTTGTAAAATAATTTTTATACCTTTCCTGATACTGTTATACTTTTTTTTAGCACATGGATATAATTTTGTATTATTTGAGGAAGAAGGGGAAATTTTGTAATCAGATGACATATAACTTCAAAAATACTGATATGAGGTTTGATGCTAGAGTGAAGTTTCTATATAAACTTGTGGAGAATATTCTTGGGACTGATGAAGTACTTCAACACATGAGATTTAATGATATCATCACCAGTTTGATGATGGGTGTTGATATTTGGACCGTGAAGGCATGGACTGATGTAGATGAAGTTTTATTACCAATTCATGTTGGTCAAACTATTGGGTGCTGGGAAGGTTTTCCTTGATGTTGAGGAAACTCTTTATCTATGATTCTTATTTAGGTAGGCATAGTTCTAATTCCACTGGTGAAGGCGCTAATGAGTATATTGTTATACTTCCATACTTTTTGCATCAGTAGTCAATTCTCGGCAGCAAGGTTGATCTTATGGGATCTGATGTGTATAAAGTATGGAATTCTCTGTGTCCTCTCGAAGTGGAAATTGTTGAAGGCGTACCTCAGTAGACTAACTGGTATTTTTTTCATTATACCTTAGTTTTACCTTGTGATACACTGACTATACAAGAGTTATCCCTTATGATAACTGATTATACCTAGGTTATACTTTGTGATACCTTAGTTATACATTGTGATACAATGATTATACCTTAGCTATACCTTTTGTAAAACTGCCAGACCTTAGTTATATCTTAGTTATACCTTGTGATACACTGGTTATAACTGTTAGAGCTTACTTATACTTATACACTGATTATACATTAGTTGAGCATGTTTATACATTGATTATATCTTCTGGTATTGTGTTTATACAATTTATATGGTTACTAATACACTGATTATATCTTTTTTCTAGTGATTATTAATTTTTTGTTTTGAACTTTGTTGAGTATCTGACAGAGCAAAAGCCTTTTCCAGATCCGTTTGATGTTAAAGCTCATAGGACAAGGTTGTCAGTTTCTCTGTACAACCATGGATTATGGAGGAATCAGGAAAATGAAGAGAGTGAGAATGAATTTTGCACCCACTAGATGAGTGAATGTTTTTACTTATGATTTTTTTCTTTTTTTTTATATGTTTCTAATACAATGTTTATACATTTTTAGATATAGTTTTCATTTTTTATACAGTGTTTATACATTTCAAATATAGTGTTTATTCAATGAAAAAGTACAAGTATAATGTCTTTGTTATTCAATACAATACAATTCAATACAATATTCAGTTAATCATTGTTTTACTCCTCCACATGTTCTCCTATTATGGCCTAGATTTCCACAAGTTCCACATTCTACTTTCATTTTTGTTTTCCTTTGCTAAGCTGCTCTGAATCTCTGTTTCCTTGGTCTTCCTACTTTTTTTTTATTTTGTTGGATTGAACTTCTAATCCCTAATTTCTTGAGATATGTCCCACATATCTTTTGACCGCATTGGGTATATTGTTCCTTCATAAGTTGCTAACATTTTTTTGTGTAGTAATATGAGTAGTAATTATATGTGTTGAGGTGGAATTTCTTTATGTATGCAAGGGAATGCGGACATGGAAGCTTATCCATTTGGAATATATTGCAGGAACATGTCTTTTCCCTCACGTCAACTATGAAATTTATTCCATTTCATGTAACTGTTACCAGATTACTTGTGGATGGTTTTACCTGTATTTTTGTAATTATATTTTTTGATGTCTTGAATGTGTATACAGTGTATATTGAATGTATAAAGAAATGATCAATTATGAATTTGAACCTGCATTTTCAAGGCTGGTATGTAGTTTGCTTGCAATACTTGTTCTTGCCTTTGTGTGAGCATTGTCATTATTGCCAGTGCAATACTTCTGTTTTTGTAAAAGAGATCTTGTATCATGCTCCGTAAGTACTCCATTAGAGTCATTATCAGTAGGTCTTTTGTTGCTTTGTTCATAGAGTTTATTGATTCTGTAATATTTGATGTTATGATGTTGTATCTGTTGTTTGTTGAGTGTACTCTGCTCCATTTGTCATACCCAACGCCTTGAAGGTACGTTGGGATTTTTTTGTTAATATTCTCCAGTTCAGTCATGTACTTGTTGAACTCTTCTTGTTTATGCTCTTGTTGCTTTGTTGAAGTACTTCTTCATGTCTTTTGTGTTGCTTTTGTATTTGATTTTCAGGTTTTGCAGCAGATGGAATGCACAAACACAATGCGAAACATCTGGTAAGACCGTTTTTGAATATATGAAGCTATAACCATTTCTGGTCTTTGTCCATATGCATTTTTGAATTGTTTGAAAAACCATTCCCATGATTTATCATTTTCTCCATCAAGTACTGCAAGTGCTAGCTAGAAGATCATCTCTGCATTTGATATTTTGTTGTATATTAGTCTGATATTTTGCTTATAACTTAGTTATACCTTAGTTATCACTTATTTTATACCTTAGTTATATGTTAGTTTTACATTTAAGATACAGTTGATTATACCTTAGTTATACCTTAAGAAACAATATTACTTATACCTTAGTTACCCCTTTGTATACATTAACATTCAATATTACAGTCGTTTACTTTAGTTATACCTTAGTTATACATTAGTTATACCTTAACATGCACTCATAGTGATTATGCCTTGGTTATACCTTACTTATACCTTTGTTATACCTTAACATACACTATTATAGTGATTATACCTTACGTTATACCTTATACCTTGCTTATACGTTAGTTATACCTTGGTTATATCTTACTTATACTTTAATTATGCATTTGTTATACCTTAACATACACTATTACAGTGATTATACCTTATTTATACCTTATACTACAATATTACAATCATTATACTTTAGTTATACCTTTGTTATACCTTAACATACACTATTATAGTGATTATACCTTAGTTATACCTTGCTTATACATTAGTTATACCTTAGTTATATCTTTCTTACACCTTAGTTATACCTTAAGATACAATATTACAATCATTATACCTTAGTTATGCCTTACTTATATCTTAGTTATACATTAAGATACACTATTATAGTTTCGTTTTTTTACCTGAAGCATCTTGCGTGTAGGTTGATATGAGTGTTCCACTGTAGCATGTTCTGAGGAATGTGGCATCAACAACAAAAACTAGTTTGCAGTGTCGCCATCCTTGTATTGAAGCCTGCATTGCTACAAAGTCGTACAAGAATCTGTTTCCTTTTGTTTCTAGGCTGATTATTGTTCCTGGGTTTGTTTTTTGGAGATATAGAGGTAGCTCGAAAGCATGTTGTATGATTTAGATGGTGAACCTCTGATTATTTTAAGTGCTTCTTCTTTTGAACGGCAGGCTTTTTGGTAATTGATTTCTGCCCCTATTTGTTCTTTCATGTCATACACTATATCTTTTGTTGTGTATATTCTCTTGAGTCTTGTGTATTTGTTCTTGATCATCCTTGGTATAAGTGCCTTTGTTGCGTATCTTTTCTCACCATTTCTGTCATCAATGTTGCATGTGTGCTCTTCAAGATATTTTCTTATTATGAATCTTTCTGTATTTTTTTTTCCTTGATGCACTGAATCTCCGTGTACACTGCTCGTCAATGCACTGTAGAAAGTACTGTTTTGGATAGGATTTTTGAACCTTGAATTGGAAATTTTTTCTTATTGTATAGAGACTAGTTGCTTCTTTGAGTGTCTTTTGTTTGTGTAGATTTGTCCAACTTGTATACAGTCAACATTGGCATATGATATGTCATTGTCTTCTTCTCTTTCTATAATTGTCTTTGTTGGTTTTGTGCTGAATATTTCCTCTATTGTTCTTTCTATGATGTTTCTTATGTAAGCTACATGGCATCTTCTTCGTCATCTTCTTCTGAGTTGTATTGATTATACTCTATTTGGTACACAGATTCTTCCACGTTACTGTTGTCCTTGTTTTCTTCACTTCCTATTAAATATATATTTAAACAATGTTACATGTCAGATGTTGGGATTCGTCATCAGAAAAATAACGTGGCGCACCGTTTAAAATTTCCTAGAATCCACCTATCGTGTCTTATAGAACAAAATCAATTTGAATAAAGAGCGATTAAACTCACCAAATCTGTCTCTTCTAGAGACTGCTGCAGAATCGAATCCTGAAACTACAATCTCCAAAGTCCGGTGCACAACCAACTATCGAGCGGGAACCAGTTCTAGCCGAAGAAACGGAGGAATGGAAAATTACAGCTGTAAAATTCTCTAAGGCGGCTGAAATTTTTAGCTCAATAATTAGGGTTAGGGCTGATTTTTATTCTTAAGTGTGCCTTTAAATAGACTCCTTGTTTAGCTGGGTTTTAACTAGGTTAATTAAACCTAAACCCACTAGGATTATAATTACATAAATAAACTTTATATCAAAAGTTTATACTATATAATTTTATTCCATTAGGCTGAATTTAGGGATCCATAAATTAAAATTAAACCTTACTTAAGAAAATACAATACATGTATTTTAATTTCCTACTTTAGAAAATAATTTAACTAATTATACTTTATATAATTCAATTAATAAATTAATTAATTACATTAGGCAAATTTATTAATTAAATTAAATCAATCCAATGTTAATTAATTACCTTAACACCGAATGTCAACTATTTAATTAACGCATTCCTTCCAATGTACATTACATATACAATTTCTATAAATTCCGGCTCAATGATCTATGTGCACGATCCTACGGGTCTGTCTTTATGTTGACGGTAGGCCCAAGGCCCACAGACTGTAAGTGGGTTCTAGCAAACCGTTACAGCCCCCAATTAAGATAGAAGTACAACAGTCTTTCGAAGACACTTACCTGGTAATAATCTCACAGTGTCCTTTGCCAAATGACATCGATATGAATAAACAAGAGGCACGGTGTCCATCATCCTTTTCTACTGTTTATTATATTTCTTTATCTTGAGTTGACTGATTAATCAAATAAGCAACCAACTTATTTAGGTATGGTCATACACTTATCAGTCTCACTCATCAAGTGGCTAGTGATATCATCTCGGTGTTACCCGAGTGGCGATTCCATCACTTCATTAACAATATCAATATGTTCACCGGTCCACCCAATCATACCCATATTTAGCATCCTTTTACAGACCTGTTAGGCATATGTCAAAGTGAATCGGATTCCATGTTGATACCATAATGAAATCTGGTCTGAGGACAAAAGAGACCTACTCAAGAAAGACCTATGACGTGACAATCATATGGCTTTCTTGTGCAGATCGATCCAGTCCCAGGTCAACGGCACGTACCTATATTCATGATTGACTATACAAGTACTATGGCTAGTTAAGAACTGCCGTACAGTCATCAAATATACAAGTCTGTGGTTCTATTCGTTCCCACGATTAGAACAGACCTGTGATAGGTTTTATGATTATCAATCAATGGATACTCTACTCATATTATAGCACAAGATATAAATGAAATAGATTAATTGTCTTTATTAATGTGACACAAATAATGTATTCATACAATGAGTCTTAATGTATAATACAAAATACAAGAATCCAATGCCCTAAGAACTAGGGCACACCAACATCTGATGCATTCATTATATAATGTTACATTTGATACATTGATACTCTGATTATAAATTAGTTAAACCATCTGATTGACAGATTATACATTAGTTATACATTGTGATACACTGATTATACCTTTTGTAAAAATTTTAGAACTTAATTTATACTTTAGTTATACCTTATCGTACACTGATTTTACATTTGTAAAACTGTTAGACCTTAGTTATACCTTATGATACACTGATTATACCTTTTATAAAACTGTTAGATCTTAGTTATACCTTAGTTAGAACCTAGTTATACCTTAATTATTAACTTAGTTATATCTCAGTTATACTTTGTGATTCAATGATTATATCTTAATTATACCTTTTGTAAAACTGATACACTTAGTATACCTTAGTTATACATTGTGACACAATGATTATACCTTAAATATAACTTGCATAATATCTTTTCTAAAACAGTTGGACCTTAGTTAGACCTTAGTTAGACCTTATGATACAATGATTATACCTTAGTTATACATTTTTTAAAACTATTACACCTTAGTTATACCTTAGTTATAGTCTGTGATACACTAATTATACCTTAGTTATACCTTTTGATACACAATATACCTTAGTTATATTTTCTGATACATTGATTATACCTTAGTTATACCTTCTGAAACACAATATACCTTAGTTATAGTATGTGATACACTAATTATACCTTAGTTATACCTTTTGATACACAATATACCATAGTTATATTTTCTGATACATTGATTATACCTTAGTTATACCTTCTAAAACACTGATTATACCTGAGTTATAGTTTGTGATACACTAATTATACCTTAATTATACCTTTTGATACACATTATAGCTTAGTTATAATTCTAATGCACTGATTATACATTAGTTATACCTTCTAAAACATTGATTATCCCTTATTTATAGTTTGTGATACACTAATTATACCTTAGTTATACCTTTTGATACACATTATACCTTAGTTATACTTTCTAATATACTGATTATATACCTTAGTTATACCTTTTGAAACACTGGTTATACCTTAGTTATAATTTGTGGTACACTAACAATCTTTAGTTATACCTTTCAATACACATTATATCTTAGTTATACTTTCTGATACACTGAATATATGTTTGTAAAACTATTAATATACGTTTTTGAGATAAAATGATTATATACCTTAGTTATACCTTTTGAAACACTGGTTATACCTTAGTTATATTTTGTGATACACTAATTATCTTTAGTTATACCTTTCGATACACATTATACCTTAGTTATACTTTCTGATACACTGAATATATGTTTGTAAAACTGTTAATATACGTTTTTTAGATAATGTGATAATTTTACATTATTCGTCTTCTATTTCTCTCTAAATTATTGTTATACATAGTGGATACTGCATTAAGATGTTGCTTGCACTCTTTAGTTGTAAATAGACTCTAATGGACATATCGTTTATTATTTCCATTGGACAACATCCTTTCGTTACCTGGAATTGGATCCTGTAAATCTTCTTTATGTTGATCGATCTTTATGTTTCTTTTGATAGTTCAGTTGATGTTATTTAATGTTGATGTTATCGATACTATGCAAGAAATCAATCTAAGTTCCATTATGATGGAATAGAATTACGATTTCTTGCATATCTCTATGATCGATTAAACGATTTTGTTGCATTGCTGTACTTGTTTGAAGTGAGATAATTATGAAGTGAGTTTTACAATTTTAAGATTGTCGCGATTCTGAGTTCTACAATTGGAGATCTTTGGGTTTGAAATTATGATTTTTTGCTTAATTTTCTATTGTGAAAGAATCACATAAAACAGGATTGTTTTGATTTAGTAATTTTGGAAATTTTCTAAAGTTTTTAATGTATTTACATAAACTTTTCCTTTTCAGGGAAAAAGTAAGTATTTTTGTAAAATCCCTTTTTAAATTCCAAATAAAGGAAAAATAGAGATGAGGGAAGGTAATACGAGCAAAAAACTCATTGGCCTTCCTTGCTAAATGCCGAATTAATTTGATAACTGAACAAAAATATAAGTGTACCAATCAAATCAAGAGTGCAATTTGTATCGTTAGCCAATGAATATTTGTCAAACACCAAGAGAAATGGAGTCGTGTCTATTTGCTTGCTTAAAGCATATGCAAAACATGTCGTACAAAACAAATTGCTGAAGATGCAATGCTAACTTAAATACTTAAAAGACAATCAAATTGAGAATTTCGGCAGCAAGCATTAACCATTAAATAATTTGATTTCGGAATCATCAGTTGAACCTCTCACACCCCAGTCCCAATACTCCAAAAGGTTATGTAAAGCAAATTACAACTTCAAATTCAAATATTAGGGTGTGTTAAGTTAACAACCTCTCTAACAGAAAACTAACTAGGAGGAAGTGTGATTGAATAAGCTACAATCCCCTTTTTTTGTTTATTGTACCAATGAGGAACTATATCCTAGTAGTGTGCAATAACAAAAAACAAAAAAAAAAAAAAGGAAAAGAGAGAGAGAGAGAGAGATCAGAATATACATCAAGTGTTCTCTTTTGCATATGCACTAGTCTCCTCCGCAACCTTCGCCCACACGTTCGCAATTTTCTCTGCATATCCCACCTGCAAGTTCAAAAGTTGCAATCATGCATGCATATGGATATTATGAATGTCTAGTTACACCCAAAAAAAAAAAAAAAAAAAAAAAAAAGGAATCACATGAGGCAAAAAGCATGTGTTGTACCCTATTTGACAAATAATAACTCACTGTTTGTGGTATCATTAAAACACACTTCACATGTAAAATGGATCATTTTTCATTCTAGTTTACTATCAATTAGAAATAAGAGTTTGTAAAAAAAAATTTGACTAATATACAAATAAACTGAATGGGAAAAAAAAGGGAATTGGACACAATGGTATAGAGAAATAGTGATGAACTTGTTCAAAAATGATTTCTGAAGTATCCAAGAAATACGAAGAAAGACATCCAATTTCAAAACAGGCAGTAGGCTAAATCATCATATCCATGATTACTTATTTATTTCTTTACATTGAATAATACTCTCAACAAATTCCTTTCTTCATGCAGCAGGCCTTTAAGATAGACCATTAATCCATGCCCACATCTTATGCTGATATCCATGCACAATCCATAAATAAGACTAAAAAAGCGAAAACCCAAAAGCCACAAAATAGTCACGTCAACAACACCACAGTTTATATTGGCATAACCAGCCAGTATAGAGTCTGAATCATATAAATTTGCACATAACACCCTAGATTACAAAATTATGGTACTTCTTACTCCAATAAAAACCAGAAACCAAAAAAAAAAAATGAACTCTAAGATTCAAGGTAATCACTAATAAGTAACTCATCTAGCATTTCCAACAAGTGCACCAATAGCTGCAAGTAAATGATACTCCACCTTGTTTCATTGAAATTGTCGGCAGTGACACTATATACATTAAAGGAAGCAAAATGAATGCTATCAAATAATAATTTGAATTTTCTGAATTTACCTGATTAACAACAAACCCCTTTAGCATACTCAAAAAGTCAGCACGCCGTTCTCTATCAAGTCTCTCTAGTTCCGTCCTGTTATTCTCCTGCAATTAGATTTTATATAAGCCACATTACCATATATACAGAGAGAGGGAGATACATACTATGACATAAATGAAATTCCAAACAACTTGAACAGCAACTTTTCAAAATTAACATATTAACTTATGGACAACCACAAATTATACAAAGAATCAGTTCAGATCACAGAATAGATGGACTATGCTACTAGTAGGCAGGGTATGGAGAGTGTAACTTTACTACAAACAAGTGCCAGCAAAGACAGAAGGGGTACATCACCAAAGTGATATGGTAGTCTAATATGGATCGAAGCATATTCCCAGGTTCGGATCATTGCTTAGCTTGCCTAAAGAAAAAGATTATACACCCAAAACAAAGCATAATCCTAGGATATCTCAAATAACATTTGTACCCTGTGAAATTCTCAAAATGAGAAAGCTCCTTATCTTTCTCTGAATGGTGCACAGAATTCAGGGCATTAGTCAAATTTTGCTGGAAACTCAGACAGATAGAGGTGATTACATAATGAGTAGAGAAGTCAGCAACTCAGCTGGTTCTAGCAAAAGGCTGTGGTAGTAGTATGAGAGACAAAATGGCAGGAGTTGCATTTACAGAAATAATTAATCATGTGTGAAGGGCTGGATACAATTTCGTCTTTCAAAATGCAACACCGAATAAGGGTACTGTGGTGTCCAAGTGGAAAATCAAACTTAGTTTCTAGTTTTGATCAGCAAGAATTTGGTTGAGCAGTTTATAAGAAATATGATTTGATTCCTTGCAATAAATTGCTTTTTGGTTCATAAAAACAATATTAAAAAAATCAAAAGGTCTGAATCCAGATAAAAATTGCCAGACACTGAATAATAAGTCAAGGCATCATAATAACCACAATTTTAGGATTCATAAATCCTGTTTTTCACTCAGCACTAATCAGGTCCAGAATCAAAATCCTAATAAAGAAACCCAAATTAATTTTACTAGTTGAATCAGAGAACTCATTAAAGGTAACCATCATCATGAAGAACTTGAGTATACATCCGGCAGAAAGCCCAATATGGGCCAGCAAGGAATATTAGTTCATCAACTTTATAAGCACATCTGCAGTTGCAACTATAATTAAGCACAGAACGAGGATTAGTATAAGCAAGAACTCTATGCTAAAATTTTTTTTTAAAAAAATAAAAAAAGCTACCTTGATCCTCTCATACTCTCTGATTGCAACATTTTTTGCATCCTCAGTAACTCTTGTAGTGTCTTTCAACTCCTCTATCTTGCGAATCCTTGACTTGTCACCACCAAATATCTTTGATGATGCAGCTTCAAGCTTCTCAGCCCTTGAGTGCAGGGAAGACAATTCTGATAGAAGAGTTTGCACAGTCAACAACGCACTAGAACGGTCCGAGAATGCACCATGGACAGATAACATCAACCCAAGATATTCATGGAGAGTATCCTACATAATTTAGCCAACAGCAAATAGTCTTAGAAAATCAATCAGATTTCAGACTCTAATAATCAAAATCGAAAAACCTGCATTTTGAACTTGTGAATTAGAAACATAGTTTATAATATCAGGCTAGTTCAAGATCATGATAGCTAACAATTTCCCAATTAAATGATCATTTCCTATCCATTCGGAATGTATTAAAAGCCTGTCAGATATTTATAGAAAAGCATTCAGATTTTTTAGACATCTAATAATCAAAACCCATAATACCTGCATTTGAACTTCAAATTGGACAACTAGTTTACAGTCAGGCAAGTTCAAGATCAAGATAGCTATCAATTTCTGATTCAAAAAACCATTTCGTATCCATTTCACATGGAATGTATTAAAAGCCAGGCAAATATTCATAGAAAATCATTCGGATTTTTCAGACATCTAATAATCAAAACCTATAACTGCATTTGAGCTTTAAATCGGCCAACTAGTTTATAGTCAGGCTAGTTCAAGATCAAGATAGCTACCAATTTCCCATAGGAAAAATCATTTCCAATCCATTTAATGTCACCGTATTAATAGCAGGTAAAATGAGCACTTCGAAGATTCAAACAGACAATTTAACTCATTAGAAAAAGAATACACAACAAAAGTTTCTGGAACTTACCAAATGTTTGACAGTCTGTGCATTTAGTTCACGGTAGAATCTACTAGCTTTAACAGCAGCAGTTGCCATATTTTTCATATCAGCAGCCCTGATTCTCTGTGAATTAAAGATGGCCTCCTCATTCTCAAATTTAGTCAATTTGATAAACGCTAATCCTAGTTCTCCCATAGTCTCCCCCATATCTTGCTGCGCTTTCACCAGTGATTCAGCCTACAACCAATTGTACCACAAGACAATCAATAACTCTAAATTTTATACTCTAAAATTTCACTTCTCAATAATTGTAAGAAGGCCCAAGAAATATTTCTGAAATTGATTCACCAACATTTTGAAAGAAAGAAAAAAGAAAAAAGTACCTGCTGAGAAGCATTGCTGAGTTGTTGCTCAAGATCATGCATCCTTTCTTTATTCTCCAAAAACTCTTTATCTTCTTCGGCAACTGGAGGTTTTGATCCCCCCCAATCATTAGCCATTGACTGCTTCAACTCCTTAAAAAGCCTCAACAAATCCCTCCCTCCTTTTGCAGGCTGCACTACCTCCTGTGGCGCCACCACCACACTCTCCCCAAACAACTGCTTAGGCAACTTCACTGCACCATCAAGCACCCTGGAAGCCACATCAGTGCTTGTTGGCAATGGCAGCTTCCCTTGAACCTGTAAAAATACCTTCAATTCATCGCTATTCCTTATAACAGGATGTGCAGCAAGTCTCCTCAAGTACTTCTCTAATGCCACTCTCCTCTGCTCCACAAACTCCTGCTTCTGCATCACTTGACTCTCCACAACATTCTTGTCTGGTCTAGGAGGGATAAAAAACCCTCGACATGACTCCGCTAATCGATCTGATAAAGTAACCACATCTCTGAATCGTCTCCGCACACTAAATTCGGATCCCCTAAATTCCGGTATATTCGTCCTCGTAGTAATTAGATACGTTACGTAAGTGTTGCCTCCCGGAACGAGTGAATTAGAAGCTTCTTGCTCCTTTTGTGGATTGGAGACTGTAATCCTTATGTAATCGGAACCGGAAGACGGTGATCTAGAGAGAGAAGGAGAAGAATCAGAAGAGCGAGTAGGGCTATCGAGGCCGTTAATCTCGTTGACAGCGTTTTGATCGAACGGACTGAAAATTACATCGGCGTAGGAAGGAGGTTCGATGTAGGCAGAGTTATCATGAGAGACGTTAGGATTCCGAAGATCCTGAGGGGAGAGCAAAGGATCAGAATCGGCCGGAACACCGACGACTGGCGGATAAAGAGGGTGGCGCGTGTCGGAGAGCGTTGACATGGCGCTGCGAAAGGAGTTTGTTCCGTTGGCAGCAGTAGGTGGTGGTGGATCATCGAGAACAAGGTTCTCCATATCGTCTCGCGATTCGTACAAATGGGCTTCTTCTTGAAAGCCCTGGTTATCTGATCCCATCATCTGAAATTGGATTTTAGTGAAAACTAGTAGCTTAAGAGGAGGAATGAAAGAGAGAGTAGAGAGGAGACATTAGGGTTTGAGAGAAGAGGGAGGTATTGTGTAGTGAAGGTAGGAAAAAGGGAAAAGCGGGTGGAAGAAGACGACGGAGAATGAGAAGCACGTGGATTGGCGTTCTCAAATCCTTCCTCTGCTCAAACTGGTTGTGGGGACATTTTGTGGCTTCCCCAGTTGGGCCTTCCTTCTGTTTTTAAATTTTCGGATAGCATATATCATAAAATCTGCATTTAACTCCAACTACCATGTTTTGTAATATCTGCTTATGCTTAGCAAAACCGAAGCAAAACAAAAATTCAATAACCAAAAATCTAAATCCATATATTTATATTTCAATTCGATTTGAATTGCAAATTTTATATAATTTGATTTTCCAATTGGATTAGTTTTATTCGAATTTAAGACCAACAAAATCAAACTGAATTAAATGATTTATTAATTATTTCCACTGATTTTTTATATGTGCTTTAAGGTTGTTGATTAAATCCAGTGAAGCATTAATTATATTATTAAAGTGACTAGTCTATATTTCATAACTCTCTCCTAAAGCTCTACTTTTGTGTTAAATTTTCATTCCTTCTTAATTATGAAGGCTTGATATAAGATTGTTTGCATTAAATATTGAACTTTTACCCTACTTCAAATAAGGGCAGATATGACAAAACATTTCAAAAAGTATATTGATAATCTAAAACGTCATATAAAATTTCAAAACTATTATATATTAAAAATTGGAGCATGTATATATATATATATAGGTGCCAACTATCATCACTTTCCCTTAAAACAAAGTAACAAAGTAAGTATACTTTGTATCAATGACTGTTGATTCAAAAACACAAAAAATCTGATAAGATCTAATGCATTGATTCTTTTCAGTAATTTTAACCTGCTACTCCTTGGACCAATGGCTTTTGATTCCAAATTAAACATTGACAACTGCTCTTTTTCTTCACATTCGATGACCTTCTGCTTCTTCTGTACCCTGTGTCTATCTATGTTGCAATGTTGTGGGAGTTACTTGGACGAAGGAACTGAATTGAATGAGAAGCTGCCACCGATGGTGGTTGTACTGCTGGTGTTCTTCTTAACGGTAAAGTTTTCCCATCTTATTTTTTTTGTATTTGTCGAATCTCATTGAGGATTTGAGGCTTTAAAGATTTGAGTGTGATTCTTGGAATTATGCAAGTGTGATGGGTTTATCAGCCTGTTGTTGTTACCAAATCTTTGAGACAATTGGTTTTAAAAGAAATTAAAATTTCTGTTGTTGAAATTGCGTGTCCATACCTTGAGGAATTGAAACTTGAGAATTTTGATTGTATTGGAATTTTTAAATTGATGGATGTACCATCTTCAACATCTACTGCAATTGATTTAAGTGTTGATTGGAGCTAAAAATTATGAGATATTTGTAAAGTGTTGTTTGCAGTACTTCGGTTCTTTATTTATTTTTGTTCTTTAGTTAATTTGTTAGATTCAACTACTTGTCCTTTTAATATTGAGATCTTATCATTGAGTTGAATTTTATTTATCTTTCTCCTCTTACATTTTGCTATACAGTCTTACATGAATTTTTGTTTCATTATTTATTTTGTTTGTATGCTACAATATGCGTGGAAGATCAATCGTGTATATATATGCCTAAACACATACATGTGTAGATTATTTTTCATTGTCATCCCATCAACCAAGTAGAGCCTTAAAATTTATAATAGCTTTATCAGCATGAACTGAAACACTTTTGTTTTTGCTAATTTTACCCTCAATTTTTCTTTAATCATGAGCATGTGTAGATGATTGTTATAGGAGATTATGAATCAAAGTGCTAAAACTAGTTATAAATTAGACTTTACTTGGCTCTTTAGATGTTAATTTGAATTTGTAACAATTATTTGCGAACTATTTAAGAAAGGTACAGGAGCTTAATCAATAAAAAAAAATCGAACAAAACACAAATAGTTATGTTAGAATCTGACAACAAAAATTTCATATTCTTAAAATTGAATTGAATCAAACTGCAAATCAAAATTTAACAACAGTTTCAGTTATTGATATGGTTTTGCTCATTAACCTTGGGATTGGTATATGTTGTCATTTTTATAAAATATGGTTACTAGACTTTAAAAAAGAAACAACCCGCCTATATAAAAGACAGATTGAGAAATGCTCTTGCTCCCCCGGAGTGAGGTAGGAGAATTTTTGGCCCATCACAGCATCGAAGTATTATGATGTTCGAACTGTTACAACAATTTGAAATCTGAGGCACAAGCCAACTGCTGTTCTACTTGTGAAAAAGTTGCCCGTTGATTTATATATATATATATATATATATATATATATATATATATATATATATATATATATATATATATATCTTTTTATTGTGTTATATATGTTGCTTAATCTTTTTTCTGATCAAGGTAAAACTAACATGTGCCCCATCGGAGTTATTTCTGATGAGTATAAGCTTCCTTTACTAAGCCAATGGATGAAAATGGTTTATGATATGAATTATCTACTTGTCAAGAATTGAATATTTTCCTCTTAGACATTGATGGTGATGGCAAGAAGACAAAGATGAACCTATATAAATTCATATGAAAATGATTTATGTCTTGATTTTTAAATCTTCAGAATCCAGTATAAAAAAAGTTTCCTATTTCAAACTGGCGGAGCCTTTGTTTGTTCCTCGTAAAGAACATATCTTTTAGTACTTCACATGTATATCATGTCTGTTTGTAATTTTGTGAATGAAATACTTAAAGAATAAATTAGTCTTATCCAGTATTTGATTTTACATATGGACTGTAATTAACAGGAAATTGAATTTGAAATTATTATTTTATTGTTGTGTTTTGTTCTTGTGCTAAGGTATGGAGTTATTGTCTACTGGTATGATTAGTAAATGTTGCATATACTGCTTTTTTTATGTAATGCAAATGAATAGAATGGGTTAGAAAACAAAATTAAAGTCAATTCAGGTGGAAGAAACAGATAAGATGAGTCAATGTTGTTCTTTGTTCTTTGTTCAATGTATTTCACAAAGTAAAAAATAATATTCAGGTTATCTATAATTTATTTTATATGAAATCATGATCATTTTTGTGGAGTATAAAAGGCTTAGATTCTAGAAAAATAATTAAATGTTAGTTTGTGAACACTAGAAAGTATATGCCTTTCACAATATTGTATCATTGTCATGGTAGCAGGAGAAATTATACAGTGTTCAAGAAACCTATCTTGGAGATTGATCATTGTCTGTGGGGATCATTTTATGACACAAACTACAGTTTCATTTACATGTTATCTCATTGTTGAGTTCAATTTAATTAAAGCTAGCATTATACATATTCTTTGTACTAAACTGAATTGTGATCTTAAAAGTCCTTACATTTTTACTCGTTTTCTAGAGACAAGTGACATTGGCGTTGCTGCCTCGCTTTATTGCATTCTTTACTTGGAGAAATTAAGTTACATATGTGGTTTCTGTTAGGATATTTTGCTAAAAGATTTGCAACTCATCTCAGGGCATATTGTATGAGAAGAAAACCACACCAAAGTGGCATTATGACCTTGGTCGAAGAAGGAATTTTGAACAGGTGCTTGTTCCTCTGCAAATTTTTTATTGCTGCTTATTTTGTTTCTTTACATGAAGACCCTGTGAAATTTGGTACTAATTAAGTACTAAACATGGTTTTGTGCATAATGGTTTTTCCTGCGTAGCTACCATCAAATTTTAACTACTGCCATTTTGGATCAAAGATCTATAGGGCTTCATTTGTTAAAAGCAGTTCAAATCATTTTCAAAACTTGTTACAAAGTTTATCTTGTGATTACTATCATATCAATTTACAAGTAAAGTTGATGATGAAAGCCTCTAGTTAAAATTGTTTTTTTAGCGGGTACAAAATATAACTCATTGTGAAATTGCTAAAATGTGCTAAAATTCTATACTTTTTGGTTTGAGTTATAGTGTTCAAATAGTGTTCTAGCTAATACAATTCTGTTTTACAACATTTTGGTGTTTTTGTCTTAAGTATTTTGGCTAGGTAAGCGGTATTGGTTGATTCTAGCTTATTTAGAAGAAGATTTGGGAGGAATGCTTGCACTTCAAGGTCTTGAATATCCATCAAAGCCTGACTTGGACTTGCAAGAGTTCTAGGAATCGATTTGTGGAACTAGACGATTTTCTTGTTTGATACGAGGCCTAAAGTAATAGATGCTACTGCAAGATTCAAAACGTGATTAGTGAAGATAAAAGCGATGACCTATGGAACTATTTTTATTTAATCGATTTTTATCTTAGTTAATTAGATTTCCAATCGGAATTGGGACTTGAGCGGATTATGCTGATAATTTATTTTTTTTATTTTGTTAGTTTATAATTCCTTTTAAATTTAGACTTTAATTAACATTGAACGTTTTTACTTCTTTAGTAGTATATATTAGTTTTCTAATTCTAATAGTCCTTTTTGCTTCAAATTCGTTTAACTCCATATGAATAACTATCACATCTCCACAATCACAATAGAAAAAATAAGTTTTTATGTAAAACTCTTAAATTTTACAAAAACATGTAATGATAGGCTTTTTTAACGAGAAGTGATATTTAATTTTTTTTAATATTATTACTTTGCAAAAAAATAGTCAACTACAGTAGAAAAATTAAGTTTCACATAAAACCTTCAAGTTTTAAGAAATCAATGCAATGTTAGATAAATTTTACATGAAATGATACTCAATTCTTGTAATATTATTAATTTACAAAAAAATCTCCAACTTAATGAAAAATGAATGGGGACTGCTGAAACATAAAAAAAATAAATGTTTCATGAAAAATGTCTTAACTTTACTAAATTATAATAATTTCAATAATATTTTCTTTTGTATAAAGATGGCAAATTCTTAAAATTATACTAAATCAATATAATTTTAGACATGTTTTACATGAAGTGATACTTAATTCGTGTAACATTATTACTTAGCAGAAAATCATCAAATTAAAAAAAAAGGATGAGGTATATATGCTCTGAGTATGATGATCTGGTACAATAGCCGTGTCGGCTTGGCCTCTTGTTGAGATTTCGAAGCTTAAATTAGTTCATAACAGTATTAAGAGGATGATTAACGATAAAGAGTTAGCGAGAGAGTATAACAATATGGTTTACCCTTAGCATAATGGAGAATTAAGTCATATATACCTTAGGTATGATAACAAGAGCTAATATGCCCATGATAAGAGAAGCTACTATGCCCTTAACTCAACTGTTAAGTCATAGATAATAGAGGTCCACACGTGTCCATTTAGTTGTTAAAATCATTGATGACTAAATAGATACTTCGCGAAATATATCTTACTTTTACAAAAATATAATATTTTAGTAATATTTTTCTATATAAAGATAAAAAAAATTCCGCATATTACAAAAAAAGTAGAAAAATAGGGTTTCAAATAAAATCTTTAAATTCTACAGAAATCATGTAATGCTGGACATATTTACGTGAAGTGATACCCAATTCTTGTAATATTATTACTTTACAAAAAATTCTTTAATTTTGCAAAAATAATATAAAAACTGCTGAAATATGAAAGAATAGATACTTCGCGAGATATATTTCAATTTTACGAAAATAAAATATTTCAGTAATACTTTTATGTATAAAGATAAAAAAAATTCCGCATATTACAAAAAAAGTAGAAAAATTGGGTTTCACTTTATATCTTTAAATTCTACAAAAACCATATAATGTTAGACATATTTTACGTGAAGTGATACCCAATTCTCGTAATATTATTACATTACAAAAAATTCTTTAATTTTTCGAAAAATGATATGGAAACTGCTGAAATATGAAAGAATACATATTTCGCGAGATAAATTTCAGTTTATGAAAATAATATTTCAATAATACTTTTCCGTATAAAGATGAAAAATTACACATATTACAAAAAAAAAAAAAAAAAAAAAATTGGGTTTCACGTAAAATCTTTAAATTCTACGGAAACCATGTAATGTTAGATATATTTTACGTGAAGTGATACACAATTCTTGTAATATTATTACTTTACAAAAAATTCTTTAATTTCACGAAAATGATATGAAAACTGTTGAAATATGAAAGAATAGATACTTTATGAGACATATTTCAATTTTATGAAAATATAATATTTCATTAATACTTTTCCGTATAAAGATAAAAAAACTCCACATATTACAAAAAACAGTTGAAAAATTGGGCTTCACTTAATATCTTTAAATTTGACGGAAACCATGTAATGTTAGACATATTTTACGTGAAATGATATCCAATTCTCTTAATACTATTATATTACAAAAAATTGTTTAATTTCGCGAAAAATGATATGGAAACTGCTGAAATATGAAAGAATAGATATTTCATGGGATATATTTCAATTTTACGAAAATATAATATTTCAATAATACTTTTCTGTATAAAGATGAAAAATTCTGCATATTACAAAAAAAGTAGAAAATTGGGTTTTACGTAAAATCTTAAATTCTACGGAAATCATGTAATGCTAGACATATTTTACGTGAAGTGATATACAATCCTTGTAATATTATTACTTTACAAAAAATTCTTTGATTTCACGAAAATGATATGAAAACTGTTGAAATATGAAAAAATAGATACTTTGCGAGATATATTTCAATTTTACGAAAATATAATATTTCATTAATACTTTTTCGTATAAAGATAAACAAATTCCACATATTACAAAAAACAGTAGAAAAATTGGGTTTCACGTAAAATCTTTAAATTTGATGGAAACTATGTAATGTTAGACATATTTTATGTGAAGTGATACCCAATTCTTGTAATATTATTACTTTACAAAAAATTCTTTAATTTCGCGAAAAATGATATGGAAACTTCTGAAATTTGAAAGAATAGATACTTCGCGAGATATATTTCAATTTTATGAAAATATAATATTTCAGTAAGATTTTTTTCATGTAAAGATGAAAAATTCCGTATATTACAAAAAACAGTAGAAAAATTGGATTTCACGAAAAATCTTTAAATTCTACGGAAACTATGCAATGCTAGATATATTTTATGTGAGTGATACCCAATTCTTGTAATATGATTACTTTACAAAAAATTCTTTAATTTCATGAAAAATGATATGGAAACTGCTGCAATATGAAAGATTAGATACTTCGTGAGATATATTTTCAATTTTATGAAAATATAATATTTCAATAATACTTTTCTGTATAAAAATAAAAAATTCCGCATATTACAAAAAACAGTAGAAAAATTGGATTTCACGTAAAATCTTTAAATTCTGTAGAAACCAGGTAATGCTAGATATATTTTATGTGAAGTGATACCCAATTCTTGTAATATTATTACTTTACAAAAAATTCTTTAATTTCATGAAAAATGATTACAAACTGCTGAAATATGAAAGAATAGATACTTTGCGAGATATATTCCAATTTTATGAAAATATAATATTTCAGTAGTAGTTTTCCGTATAAAGATAAAAAAATTCCGCATATTACATAAAACAGTAGAAAAATTGGATTTCATGTAAAACTGTTAAATTCTACGGAAACCATGCAATGCTAGGTATATTTTACATGAAGTGAAACCCAATTATCGTAATATTATTACATTACAAAAAATTCTTTAATTTCATAAAATTCTTTAATTTCATGAAAAATGATATAGAAACTGCTGAATATATTTATTTTCATTTTATTTATGTAAAATGATTATAATACATAGTTTTGGTTCATATTAATGATAAAATTAAAGCCTACTAAATTATATATAAATACAACATATATTTTAAATTGGATAAAATTATTTTTACTAATAATTAAATGAAAATTAATTAATTTACAAAAAATTTAATAATATTATGGAAATTTATAAAGGTTTTGATATTTTTACGTAGTTAGGAATGAATTTTTATAAAATGAATGGGTGCATAGAAACTATATACTATCTTGTGTAATTTTAATGCTTCCTATAACCTGTTGGTAACCTATAATAACAGGTCAAATTTTTATAATTTATTTTTATTTTTTATTTTAAACCATTGATATGTTAAAATATCATTGGTTATTAAAAATAAAGTGTGGTTACTTTGTTTTCCAACAAGCTAACCATAGAAATTACCTATATATATATATATATATATATATATATATATATATATATATATATATATATATATATATATATATATATATATGAATGACTTGTATTATTTTTCAAGTACATTAGTTTTATAGTTTTATAATTTAGTATTCTTACAATTCTGAAATAATATTAATATTATTATTTAGCATTATTATGGTTGGTGTAGTGGATCATTAGCATTATTTTGGAAAATCTTGATTTAGTTGGACAGTCAGAATATCGTTATCAATACTTTTTAAAAAAATTTGTATTTTACTTTCTCCGTAATATCGTTTAGAGATTTTCATTTTATTTTTCATAGTATTCTGTAGTATATTTGAAACTTCGACATATTAAATACATTAATATTCAAATTAGACTACAAAATTTTAAGATAAATTTATTTTTATACTAAAAAATTGTTTGGTTTATACATAAACAAAAAACCAGACCGATGTAATTCATTTCCAATTGATTCAAATCGAAATGTGATTCGGTTTCAATTTTAAAATTATATATTTTATTTTGTTCGGTTTAACTTTTGAACTAAATCGATCAATCCTCACCCCTAATCTCATGTAATTGAGAGATCGATGGTTTGAGTGTCTCAAGACAAACACTACATCATTAAAAAGATTAACATTTGTAGAAAAATACTGCAACGTTTTCACTTGATTTTTTTCATATTAGTTTGTTCTTTATCTTAAAAAGTACACTATGAGAAAAAGAAAAAGAAAACACTATAATCGCTACTCTTGATTATGTATTCCATCCAACTTTTAGCAATTTTTATTAATTAAATAATTTTCATAGTTAAAAAATCCAATGTATGATAGATCCATGTGCTTCTTTATGGAATTTGAAAGGGATAAATACATTCAGTGCTGGGATCAATAGAACCCATACACTCTTGAAGTCATTGGTCCAACTCCGAAGTAATAAGAGGAATGGAATGGGGTTACTAGAGCTATCCACATGTGCAGGTTGTGATGAAGAAGCTTCGATTCTAGAAGATGGAGATGGCATAAGTGTACTTTCAAGGATTTGATTATGTGTGGTGTTGGTTTTAGGTCCGCCCATGACATTTTGGAATGACAGGGATTAAACTGTAATTTATGATAAATTACAGGGACCAAATATGTAGTTTGGATTAACCCTACAAATAGATGGAAGTTGGATATTTTCTCTATAAATAGAGAAGTTTTTTCTCTAATTCATTTATGCGTTAGAAAAGAAAACACTCTAGAGAGAAAACATGAAACAAAAACATACTTCTTTTGATCATCGGAAGAATTCACGGAAATAGCCCCGTACTCTGTGTGCTCATACATACGTAGGAAAGACAAACAGAATGATCTGGTTTCTTGTGTTGATTAGATTCATTTCTTAGACAAACTTCCGCTGCACATAAACTGTAAGTTCGTTTATTTATGTTGTTTACGAAATCTGTACATTAGTTGTACGATCATTTTATATAATGTGATTTCATTGGTATCAAAGCCGAAAGGTTCAAAGATTGATGTGTTCAAATCCTTAATTCTGGTTATCCATGAATAGAATATGTTTTGGCTCATTTTGATATGGATTTGAGTTGATTTCCATGTCATAATTATACCGTATTTGATCCAACAGTATAAATGTGTCAAAATTTTTATCAGATTTTTGAAAATCTGAGTACACCATTGAAATCAGCAAAAAAAAATGAGTCGGAATCTCAAATTTCACGACCAACAGAGCCCTAGAAGGTAGTGCGTGGACCACACGCGCCACCACTATGGCTGGAATTGGTCACAGACCGGATGAGGGGAATAGGGATCTATTGACACATGGCGCACAATGATTGGATGGTTGAAAATTCAAACCGCTCAAACCACCAATCGTGTGTCGCCACGTGGACTGGGTCAACCATTTTTGAAACTGTCAACGTGCCACGTGGTAGCCATGTGTCTCCATGTGGACCAATAGGGTGATGACACGTGGAAGAGCGGTTGTCTACGTGACACGTTAGCATGACACGTCATCAGCCACTAGGGGTGCACACGGTCAATTAACCGGTCCATGTGGACTTTTATAAACGGTTAACTGTTTGAACGGTTTTTTTAATTTACTATCCATACACTATCTATCAAATTCGGTTAACCATTAGTCGGTTAATCATTAATTTCGGTCGGGTAAACATTTCTTTACGGTTAACCATTTATGAAATAGACATTATGATTTTGCTAAATTTATAATATTTGAAACCCCAAATAAATAGACCATAAATCTCAAATGTCAAATAAAAAATACAAAATTACAGACCATAGTCTTAATTATTAATTAAAATAATATTTTAACCATAAACTCCAATAATTAAAACATTAATGAAAAAAAGTTCCCAAACATAGAAATTGTTGTATAAGATCAAACATTAATTAATAAAATGTTCTTCGTTGTTTGTTTTTCAATGAGTGTGAAATTAAGAGTTAAGAGGAGATATGATTGAAAGGGAGTGACTGAGACTACTTAGTATTGTATAATAAGGAAGTAAACTAACATCAAAGGTATATATATATATATATATATATATATATATATATATATATATATATATATATATATATATATATACATAATTTTTTTAAGAAAAATATTTGTAAAAAGTTGATTAACCGGGAGTCCACATGGACTTTTGGTGTCAAAACCTAAACCATAACCGTTAATTTCTAAAAATAAAAACTGTACACTAGTCCATCGGTTTCGGTTAACCATATTGTTAGCTCGGTTTCGGTTCGGTTTCACGGTTTTTCGGTTTTTCAGTTTTTTTTTGTGCACCCCTATTAGCCACGTGAGCACTCGAACTAATCAGGTGATGACACATGGTATATGTGCCACGTCAGCACCAATCACATGTCACCATGTGTCATGTGAGTCAGCAAACCTCTAAAGGCGCGTGGATGCTTGTGGCGGCGCGTGGTAGAACTTCCAGCAGCACATGTTCGCACGTGGGGGCGTTTCTAGCGTCCAAATTTCATCAAATTTTTTCCAAAATTAAAATTCATATTTTTCTTGAATTTTTGGTATATTTTGATGAATTTTTGAAATTCATTTGATATATTAATTCAATTTTAAACTAAATTTAATAATATTTATTGTGTATAAATGCTTTATTTATGTTTAAAAATTTCAAGAAAATTCAGTATATTTATTGTGTATTTATATACTGTTTATTGTTGATCATTAACAAGTTTTTGTTATTTCTATGTGTTATAGAAATGGCAACTTTCGTGAAAATTACGAAGGAAATCCAGTCTCAAGAGAAGGCAAGGATGATACAAAAACTTGAAGATAAGCTTTTCTCCAAACGATAGCCCCCGTTGAGAAAGAGGATATTGTTGGAGTAATGGAAAGGTTTAATGCATTAAATCAAGAGATCCAAGAGCTTGTCTGAAAAGGAGGATTTTCTTCTGGCACTGACCAACAAAAAATGTTAAAGTTTGCAAAAATGGCTTTTCGTGAATAACATTTTGATAAATTCTGGTATGGAGAAAACCCTACATTTGACAAAGTGGTGGACTCTATTGAAGCATTAGTCCTGAAAAGGAATATGAGTCCCAATGCAAAGTGTTTGTGTTGAACTTGGCTGAAATAAGAGCTAAGTTATCTCATAATCCTAGAACCATGCTACTAAGAAGTAACAAATTGGTTCGCCGCCCCTGTCTCGGTGCTGCTTTTGAGGGTGTTGAGAACATGCCTATGGATCTCTACCATAAGTTCATAGGGATGATCCTTGTCACCTCTAAGGAAATTGAGATTGTTGAATTGGATGAAGAGGAAGAAGTGGAGATCAACACTAGTGTCGACGATGATCCCATAACTCTAGAACATTACCACAGTGTGGAGTATTGGGCTGGAAATGAAGATTAAGTTCTTCAGTTTCCTAATTTAGAACACTCTTTCTCTTGCTGATTTTGTTTTTCAATTTTGTATTGAATGGCTTCAATCTAAGAATTTTTTTTAAGTGGTTGTAATTTTGATTAAATGTCGGATATTTTTTTATATATGGTATAATAAAATGTTGATTCGTTAAGCATTGCTATTTTGGTTAGCTGTTTTAGTTATTCTAATTTATTTGTTTTGAGACTATAACTAAGTATTATACTACTCATTAGTTTTATACTTAAGAAAGTATAAATGTTAAATAAATTAGAATGTAATCTAAAACAAAACTAAATAGAAATATTTATTATTGGAAATTTAAACCTAATATAGTGTTTGTATTAGCTCGTGTAAATGGTGACTCTATGCATTGCGCATAGTGTTCGATTTTATATGAACCAAACACTATTTTTAGTTTTGAATAATCTTATAATAAATATGGTGTATCGCTTACTTGTTCGTGCTACTCTGTCTCTATAGTTTTTCAATGGCTGCTTTGAAATCAATAATTGTTGAAATAAATAAGGACCTTCGTTTGAACGGTGACAATTATGAAGTTTGGCTATGAAAGTCTAATACATAATTGAAGAGCAAGAGGCTCTGGACACTCTGGAGAGGACTATGGTTCCTCTAGAAGAGGGTAACACCGCTCAAGCAAGGAGGGACCTTGAGGCTTATCAAATCTGGAAAAGGAAGAACTCGTTTGCCTGCATCATTATGCTTAGTGCTATGGATGATGACATCGCAAAAAGGTTTCGCATATAAAACACAGCTAAAGAACTGTGGGATGCTCTTAAGGAGAACTTTGGAGGTGTCTCCTTAACAAAACTCCGTACTTTAAGTATCAAGTTTGATACTTATAAGAAAAGAGCTGACCATACAACGAAGAGGCATTTGAGGGAAATGTCTAACATGATAAATGAGCTTCATGCTGCTGGTTATAAATTGACCGAGGAATAGAAAGTTCAAGCTGTGATACGTTCTCTACTGAATGGGTGGGAGCATATAAAGTTGCATCTCACTCATGCCAATGACATTAAGACCTTTGATGATGCAGTTCATCATCTTGAGCTCGAAGAGGATCGTTTGGCTTCTCTTAGTGTGAAATCTGAAGTTCACATGGCCAGTTCAAGTTCAGGTCTGAAGTCCAAGAAGAAGAATAAGAGGTTCTTCGAGAAAAAGGCAAAGGGAATGGCGGGCAGTGTTCCGGTTCAAAAGAAAGGTAAGAAGAAAGTTAACATTTTTAGGGTGAGTTATTATAATTGCAGACGTAAGGGGCATTTTGCAAGAGATTGCAAAGCTCCTAAGGTAAATGTTACCGAATTGTATAAGTGTTATACATTTGTTTCAAGTTCTGTTTTCCTAACTGAATCTCGTCCTTTGTGGATTGTAGATTCAAGAGCCACAAACCATGTGAGATTCCTTTGTAGAGTTCTGAAGTGTTCCACGGGGAACAAAATGGATATACGTGGGAAACAACTGTAGAGAGGAAGTCTTGGGGATTGGCTATTGCCAACTGGTCTTAAATGGTGGTCGACCACTGTTTCTTAAAGATGTCCTTTATGCTCCTGGGATTCGAAGGAACTTGATATATATTTCTGCCCTTATGAATTTGGGATTCATATTATCTTTTGAATTGAACAATTTTAGTCTCTTTATGAAAAATATTTACTTTAGTGGTGGATATTTGTTGGATGGTTTTATTGTTATGGATTTGGATCCTAATTATGTGTGTAATAATAGTTTTTCCTTTTCTGTTAACTCGTCTATGGATAATGTTAACATTTCAGAAATGTGGCATGCGAGACTTAGTCACATCCGTCAACATCGTTTAACACGATTGGCCAAAGCAGGTTTGTTGGCTGATTTATCAAAAATAGATCTCCTAACTTGTGAGAACTGCTTAAAAGGAAAAATGACAAGAAAATCATTTGGTAAAGCTACGCTAGCTAACAAACCATTGCAACTAATTCATTCTGACATATGTGGCCCAATGAATGTTAGGGCAAGTCATGGTGCGTATTATTTCACTACATTTATAGATGAATATACCAGGTATGGTCATGTCTATTTGATTGCACATAAATCTGAAGCATTAGCATGTTTCAAACAATTTACGTCTCTGGTTGAAAATCAACTAGATGAGAGAATTAAAGCTTTAAGGACCGATCGAGGAAGAGAGTACCTCTTCCAGCAATTTAAAGTTTTATGTGATGAAAGAGAAATTGAACATCAGTTGTCCATACTAAGAACTCAATAAGAAAATGGAGTTGCAGAAAGAAGAAACCAAACCCTCTTAGAGATGGTGAGGTCTATGATGGCTGAAGCAAATTTGCCTATCTCCTTTTAGGGAGATGCATTGTTGACTGCCACATATGTACTCAATAAAGTACCTTCTAAATCCGTTGCAACCACGCCTTATGAATTATGGACGAGCCGTAAGCCTAATTCGAACCATTGATGACCATAGGGATGTGCTACCTATGTTCACGACACATCTACCAAGCATGGCAAGCTAGGCGCAAGAGGTAAGAAAGGTATCTTTATAAGATATCCTTATCTCTCAAAAGGATATGTTCTAGTGGGAGAGAATGAAAATGGTCAAATAACAAAATTTGAGTCAAGAGATGTCACATTCTTAGAGAATGAATTTCCTAAGCTGGGAGAGGTGGATAAGGAATTCACTTTCTTTAAAAGTCAAGAGTCTAAAACTTCAAGATCACCCAATCCGAGTGGGAGGAATGAAGTTGAAGACATAAGGGAAAGGGAGGAAAATGATGCTTTTCAAACTTCACAAGAGGATTTGAGTAATCCTGACCTGACTTGAGTGGGAGTCTTGTTCAAAATTCAAGTGTGAATATGGATATAGATTCCAATGGGAGTGGTCCCAGTGGGAGTTCTGCCCAAAGTCTTGATCAATATATGACTTGATGAATATATGAGATTTGTTTATCAAGAAGCAGAACCTCCAAGGCGATCAAAGAGAGGAAATGTTTCATGACACTGTCATTTGGTTGATAGCAAAGCCTTCTTGATTGTAGCTCAAATTAAAGACATTCCCACTAACATGAGAGAGTTATTGGCATCTCCAGCAAAGGAAGAATGGATAAAAGCAATGGAAAATGAGATGGAGTCAATGAGGGTCAACAAAGTTTGAGAACTAGTTGATCTACCCAAAGGGCATAAAGCCATTTGGAATAAGTGGTACATACTATCAAGCGATCAGTGGATGGGAAGCCTATCTAGACTAAGAGTCGGCTGGTTGCGAAGGGGTTCACATAACATGAGGGAATTGACTATCAGGAGACTTTTTCACCTGTTGTCCATTTCGCGTCTATTAGAATAGTACTTGCTCTTGTAGAATGTATGGACCTTGAATTACATCAAATGGATGTTAAGACTACATTCTTAAATGGTGAATTGAACTTCTATATGGTTCAACCTGAAGGTTTTGTTGTCCAGGGTCAAGAACAGAAGGTTTGTAAGTTGAAGAGATTAATTTATGGCCTTAAACACTCTTCAAGACAATGGTATTTTCGTTTCCATGAAGCGATTATATCAATGCAATTTAAGGTGATTAATGCAGACTCATGTGTCTACATTAAGCGTGAAAATAGTGGGAAATTTATCATTCTAACATTATACATTTATGATATTTTGTTAGCATGAAATGACATTTCCTTACTCAAGAAAATAAAGACTTGGTTGTCTTCTAACTTTGAGATGAAGGATCTAGGTAAAGCTAATTACATTCTAGGGGTTAAAATCTCAAGAGATCGATCTAAGAGATTATTGGCTCTCTCACAAGAGACGTATATCAATAAGATCTTAGAACAGTTTGGTATGGCTAACTGTGATCCTAATCCAACCCCTATTGCTAAAGGTATGGAACTGAATGTAAGTATGTGTCCCACGACTCCAGAGGAGAGTAAAAAGATGGAGAGAATTCCTTATAGGTGTGCAATTGGTAGCTTGATGTATGCTATGATTTGTACACCACCTAATATAGGTTTTGCGGTTGGTCTCACAAGTCGATATCAGGCAAATCCAGGTTTGAAGCATTGGGCAGCAGTGAAAAGGATATTGAGATATTTGAAGGGGACTTCATATTATTCCCTTTGTTACCAAGGAAAGGATCTGTAGTTAAAGGGATACACAGATGCTGATCATGGAATTGATAAAGATGGGAGGAAGTCCACGACTGGTTATATTTTTACTCTAGGAAATGGTACAATTTCCTGGTGTAGCAAGAAACAAACTTGCGTGGCATTTTCGACTATGGAGTTAGAATATGTAAGCATAGTAGCTGCAGTACAAGAAGCAGTTTGGTTAAAACACTTCATAGATCTTTTGGATCTATTGCCTAAAGGGAAATGTACTACTATCTATTCCGACAGCACTACTTCAATAACTTATTCCAAGAATCCTTGTTATCATGGAAAAAGCAAGCATATCGATATAAAATATCATTTTGTTAAAGACAAAGTAGCAAAGGGTGAAATAAGTTTAGTGCATGTTCCAACTAGAGATATGATTACAGATTCGTTAACGAAGCCAATAGCGCCAAATGTTGGAATTTGGTCTTCGTAGGTTATAGGAAGATGTTTTTGTCTTTGAACTTGTAATAACTTTGGTAAATTCTATTGGAATAGAATGTGCGTTATTTTTGTTGTGTTCAAATTCATTCACTATTTAAAGCGATACACATAGAGCTATTGAGTATAGTTCAGTATGTTGATGAAATGCATCTACTCATATAGATGAATCTTTTTTTATGAGCAATGAGTTCATAGGTAAAAGTATAAATGGAGATGTGAGAAACTCCATATATGATATGTGTAATATCATAATTTCGTTTATACCGAAAGCTATGAAAGGCTTAAATATGGACTAATGGTAATGATGCATGAGTTGCATTTAGAGATAGAATGCTTTAGTATAGTGTTGGTAAAACATATGTCCTAAGTGGATTAACACTGTGGCATATTTTAGTAATATGTGTAAAAGCCGATAAAGGGATGGAAAGAAGAAAATTGATCTCAACTTTCCTAATGTGAGACCCAAATGAAACTATAAGTTTCAATTTACCCTTAACGACTCTTGTAAATAACAAGAAGGGCATGTCTAATTGATTATCTTGATTGGAACCCCAAACCAGGCTGCATTATCAATGAACAGGCATATAGGGACCTTTCAGATAAACATTAGATATATGGTGAAAGGTTATTTATACAGAGGAAGTACATTTTTAGTAACATGTCACTTGTTAATCATATAACACTCGAGCTGAATACTTTTTCGTGGAAAAGGTATGTAGTGTATATGGATATTTTTGTGAGATCGAAAGTGAGTCGAAAACTAGTGATCATGGAAAATGAACTAGGGGGAAGTCATGTTAAGCTAAAGGTGGAACGATGAAGGAGAACTATAATAATGGTTTTAGGTCCGCCCATGACATTTTGGAATGGTAAGGACTAAACTGTAATTTATGGTAAATTACAGGGACCAAATATGTAATTTGGATGAACCTTATATATAGATGGAAGTTGGGTATTTCCTCTATAAATAGAGAAGTTGTTTCTCTGATTCATTTACACATTAGAAAAGAAAACTGCTCTGGAAAGAAAACACAAAATGTAAGCGTACTTCTTTCGATCGTCAGGAGAATTGACGAAAAGAGCCCGTACTCTGTGTATTCATACATACATAGGAAAGGCAACTAGAACGATATGGTTTCTTGTGTTGATCAGATTCATTTTGTAGACAAACTTCCACCGCATATAAACTGTAAGTCTGTTTATTTACGTTGTTTAGGAAATTTGTACATTAGTTTTACGATCGTTTTATATAATGCAATTTCATGTGGGTTATGGGTGTTTTTGGTGTGGGTAAGAATCAATGTTAGTTGAATTTCAGATTGTCGGCTAAGAGGCTGATGTGAAGAAATTAATGCTTCAACAATCACATCATAGCATTTAATAAAACTAGATTGATTTTATTTGGAGCATACATCGTTCATGCAAGATACAGAAAGCAGTAAATAAATTAATTATACAGACCAAATCAAATAAGCTGCTCTAGGGGATACACATGAATCAAATAGGGAATCGAGATACAATCGCCTAAAATAAATGAATTCATATAATGTAAGAATAAAACTAGACATACATTTAATCTTGCAAAACATATGTTAGTAACACAACAATCATATTTAAGACTCAAACATGATAGAATGGGGAGTCAGGATCATGCATTTAGATGGGATAGCCGGGGAAACTCGACAAATTTCACCGACTAGACCTGAAAATCTTTTAAAAATGTTCCTCAATTGACTTTTGCAAATACGGTTTTGAAAAAATTTTACCGATTAATTATTTAGCATGTCAAGTGAGTCAGTTCATCCCTAGATTAATCTTAAATGCTATTCATGGGGGGTTTTTATACTTCATATGGGATTTAATCTAGGTCCAAAAGTAGTAAACACGCATAAAAAGTTTTGACATGTGGGATAATAGACTGAAAATCCTGGACCAAGACAATCAGAGCTGTACAGCTAAGATAAAAACCGCACGGCCATGATGATAGCTGCATAACAATGGGTTAAGAGCCGTATAGCTCTGGATCTTAGTTTTACGGAAGTTATAGAAAATCAAGCAGGAGAAATCTAGGTTGTGAAGACAAGAGTCGTGTGACTCTAATGTGACATTTGTACGGCCATAAGAGAGAGCCGTGCAGCTATCGTTATAGCCGTGTGGCTCTCACTTGCAGAATTGGATAGGTGTGAGCGGACGATGTTTTTACACGGCGATGCAAGCCGAGGAATTTTTATTATCATTTGTTTTGTTGTATAGTTATAATAGGTAATTCATTTTGGAAAATAATATTTGTAAAAGATTCGAGACCGAAATCCCGAAGAAGATATAGGAGTGGCCACTCAGTTCAGCTCAACCGGGAAATTTAGGTATAGTTGAAACCAGGTAAGGGTCGCTATACCTTCTAGAGATCTAGGTCTGGACGAGTCACTTACTTATTATCTAATTAAAATAAATGCTTCAACAATCAAATTATAATTGTGAGTGGGAGATCCTTAGGAGCGAGTGTGGCCAGAGAGGGTTTTCTTTTAAAAAAGAAGACGGGTTTTGATTTTGTTAGGAAATGCCTTAGTCCCAAGGCATTGGTCCTTAATTTGTATCATACATTACTATATCTTTATGGATTAATGTATTATACATTTGTGTTATTAAATAAAGGCATAATCTATTTGATTTATTACTTGTGCTATGAATGTAAATAAAGTATCCACTAGTCATATCTATATTCATGTTGTCAAGTGTCATGCACTTCGCAGTGAGACCATGAATAGGAAAACGATAAAACTATAAAGCCATCCCTAGTCTGTTCCAGTCATGGGAATGAATGGAACATAAGACTAGCAATACCTTGATTGTATGACGGTGTCTTACTAGTCATGGTGTATGGATTGTCAATTAAGTACATGGGAATATGTAATGGGACATGGTACTGGATAGATCCACTAACGAGAAATCCACATGGTATAGCTTCATAAGTGATTCTCGTGTAGTACTTATATTGGATCCTTCAACCTGACCATATTATGGAGTTGCATGTAAACTCACACACTTTAACATACGCCTAAAGGGCCTATAACAAGGCACCAAGTATGGGTACGGTTGGGTGTGCCAATGAGCATGAGAAAGCCATGAATATGCAGAAGGGATATGTCACTCAGTGATTCATTAAGAAGATATCACCGGCCCCTTAATGAGTGCAACTGATAAGAGTGTGGCCACACCCAAGTAATTTGGAACTTATTTGTGAGCATTGTTGGGATTCATCATTTGAAAAATAACATGGCGCAACGAAATTACACCGTTAAAATTTCCTAAAATCCACATAATCGTGTCCAATTACCATTAATTGGAATTAAACAAATTTGAATCAAGAGAGATTAAATCCACCGGATTTGTCTTTTCTAAAGACTGCTACAGAATTAATTCTTTAAGCCATCTCCAAAGTTCGGTGCACAACCAACTATTGAGGAGGAACCGGTGCTAGCCGAAAAAGTGAAGAAACAGAGGAATTGCTCTGAATAATTCGGCCAAGGGGGCTGAAAATTACAGCTAATTCTCTGGGTTTAGGGCTGATTTTTTATTCTTAAGTGTGCCTTTTATAGACTCCTTGTCTAAATGGGTTTTGACTAGGTAAATTAAACCCAATCCTACTAGGATTACAATTATATAGATAAACTTTAATTAAAAGTTCATACTATATAATTTAATCCCATTAGGCTGAATTTAATTACCCCTAAATTAAAATAAAATCACGCTTAAGAAAATAAAATACATGTATTTTAATTTTCCTTCTTAGGAAAATAAATAAATTAATTGTCTACTTTATGCAATTCAATTAATTGATTGATTAATTAATTACATTATGTAAACTTATTAATTAAATTAAATCAGCCCAATGTTAATTAATTACCTTGACACCGAATGTCAACTAATTAATTAACGCATTCCTTCCAATGTACATTACATGTACAATTTCTATAAGTTCCAGCTCAGGTGATCTATGTGCTTGATCCTATGGGTCTGTCTTTATATTAGTAGTAGGCCCAAGGCCCACAGACTATTAGTGGGTTCTAGCAAACCATTACAGCCCCCAATTAAGACAGAAGTACAATAGTCTTTCGAAAACACTTACCCGGTAGTAATCTCATAGTGTCCTTTGCCAAATGACATTGATATGAATAAACATAAGGCATGATGTCCGTCATCCTCTTTTGCTGCTTATTATATTTCTTGATCTTGAGTTGACTGATTAATCAAATAAGCAACCAACTTATTTAGGTATGGCCATACACTTATTAGTCCCACTCATCTAGTGGCCAATGGTATCATCTGGTGTTATCCGAGTAGAAATTCCATCACTTCATTATCAATATCAATATGTTCATCGGTTCACACAATCATACCCATATTTAGCATCCTTTTATAGACCTGTTAGGCATATGTCGAAGAGTATCGGATTCCATATTGATACTATAATGAAATCTAGTCTGAGGACAAAAGAAACCTACTCAAGAAAGACCTATGACGCGACAACCATGTGGCTTTCTTATGTGGATCGATCCAGTCGCATGTCAACGATGCATACCTATATTCATGACTGACTATGCAAGTACCATGGGTAGTTAAGAACTACCATACAGTCATTGACTATATAAGTCTATGTTCTATTTTTTCCCACTATTAGAACAGACCTGGGATAGGTTTTATGATTATCAATCAATGGATACTCATATTATAGCACAAGATATAAATGAAATATATTAATTGCCTTTATTAATGTGACACAAATAAAGTATTCATACTACGAGTCTTAATCTATAATACAAAATACAAGAATCCAATGCCCTAAGAACTAGGGCACACCAACAATCTCCCACTTGCACTAGTTCCTAGTGGGCATTGCCCTAATTCCTATAGATATAGTATGACTGTTGGATATGTCATAGTCCCGAGGCATTGGTCCTTGTATTTGTATCATACATTTATTAGATTTATGTATTATACTTATTTGTGTTATTAATAAAGGCATTAATTCATTTGTTATATTTATCTTGTGCAATATATTGAATGAAGTATCCAGTGGACATATCCATATCCATGATGACAAGTGTCATGCACTTGGCAGTAAGACCATGGATAGGGTAAACGATATGACCATAAATAGATCCGTAGTGTGTTCCAGTCATGGGAATGATTGGAACAAGAGACTATCATTAACCTGGTTGTATGGCGGTGTCTTACCGGTCATTGGACATGGGATGTCAACCAAGTTAATAGGTACATGCAAAAAGGGCATGGTACTAGATAGATCCACTAAATGAGAAATCAACATGGTATAGTATCACAAGTGATTCTCGTGTAGTACTTGTATGGATCCTTTGACCTGACCATATGATGGTGTTGCATGTGAGGTCGCATACTTAGGGGTGCACCTAAAGGGCCTGTAATAGGGTGCCAAGTATGGGTACTTTCGGGTATGTCACTTAGCATGGCAATGCTATGGATATGCAGAAGGGATTTGTCACTCAGTAGTCCACTGAGAAGATATCGCCGGCCTTTTGATAAATGTGACTGATAAGAGTGTGGCCACACCCAAACAAGTTGGAACTTGTTTGTGAGCTTCAGTGCATTCAGGATCAAATTAACGTCCTAACACAAAAGAGGGTGATCAATCCATGCCTCTGTGTTGGACACTGATATCAATGACATGGGATGTACAAGTTCAAACTACAGGGTTATGATAACAGTTAGACTGCCATCTCCATCTTGATTGGGGGCTGCAGTGGCTTGCTAGAGCCCAACTACAGTCTGTGGGCCACAGGCCCACTGCCAACATAAAGATGGGCCCACGGGATCGTACACATTGAGTGACTGATCACTGACTTAAGGAATCACATGTATGCTTGGAGTATACACTCTGGAGAGAGAGGTATATGTACTAATTATATTATAAAGATCAATTGGATTGATTATAATGATAAAATTAATATATATTTAATTAGCTCTTCATAATCAATTGGATTAATTATGAGATTATTTCCTAGGTTGAAATATTCATATGTATAGGTTTACATATGATTTTATTTTGTGAAGATCTAATTTTAATTTGATGGATTAAATTAATTGGTCAAACTAATTTTAATTTAAATGTAAATAATATGTTACTTGGTGTAATATATTAAATACATGGGTAAATTAAAATTGGGCTTGAAATTAATTTAAACCAGACTAATTAAAACAAGATTGGGCCTGAATTAAGAGAAGGAAGCCCACACAAACAAAAGAGCTAAGTTGGGCAAAATTCCTTTAGGAATTTCGACCAACCTAGGGTTTATTAGCCCTAGGAATTTCGGCCACAATAGAAAAAAAAGAGATAGCCAAAATTCTCACTAGCCTCCCCTCTCCAAAGTCCGTGTTTTCCGACGCTATCACGGGTGGTGTTCATTAGGCGTTCGTGTACGTGAACGAGGAGGGTTTCTAGTTTGATTCCTGTAGTCTGCATCCATCTCTTGAAAGAGATAATCCTAGTAAGAGATGTATCTCTTTCTATTTAATTTTTATTTTTCCAATTTCCATCTCAATTACTCCGGGGCACGGATTTGAGGAAATCATCGCGTTCTTCCGCTTTAATCAGGTGATTTCCGATGACAAATCCCAACAGTGGTATCAGAGCGGGCTTTTGATCCGTGGAAATTGTTAAAATTAGTTGAATCCCATGTTTTAAAATTGGAGATTTTTTATTGGGGTTCTTGGTTTGGGTTTAATATTTTTCCTATTTGATTTTTATGCAATTGAAATTGAATATGCATATAGGTTTATTTTTGTTTAATTTAATTGTATGTTTTGGAATTCTTGGTGAATTTCTTGTTATTGGATGCCATGTTATTTTTTTTATTTAATATTTTTAGTTTTATAAAAAAAAATCTGGCTGCTCCCTGGGTGCGGGGCTGCCGGCGGTGGCGATTCCGCCACCAGTAGCCTTAGCCGCAGCCGCTGGGCGGCAGCTGCCGCTGTGCAGTGGCTGGTTGCCCTAGCCGCAGCAGGTCGGGCCTAGTGTTTTTTGGATTTGGTGGGTTTTTGGCCCGGGTAAAATTCGTGTGTTTAAATTCATGTAATTTAAATGCGTGTGGTTTCTTGAATGAAATTTTATTTTATTCATGTGATATTAATTTTGGAAATTAATATGGTTAATTGAAATTGGTTCGGGTAATTTTGGCACAATTACTTAGATGACTGAATTAGACCCATGGTTTCCCAATTCCAGTGGGTGCAGTTGGACTGCCTGGGCTGGAGGCCCAAAGCCCGTCAAGGGTTAGAAGCATGGTGGGCCAAAAAATTGGCGATTTCAATATAATGGCTTGGACATAATTGAAATGGGCTTAAATCATGCATTATAACATGCTTATGAATTATATGTATTGGATGCATATGGCTGATCAAATATTTTGTATGGTTGGATGCTATTGGGCCTTATTCAAGATGGGTTGTATTTTCTTTTTGGGTAGATACGGCATGCGTGTGTTGTTTTTCTTTTTTTAATGTAATTTTATTTTATTCAATTATTATAAAATTTGTAAAAGAAGAAGCCCATGGAGTGGTGAGCCCAAGTAGAGGTGCAAGCCTAGAAGGAAGAAGATGGAGGCCCACCTGATATTAATTTCTAGTATAGGTTTACTAGAATAATATTAGGATGTAATATAGGCCCATAGCAATCCATTTTACTTATTTATTTCATTATGCTTTATATTTATTTACATGTATGAATGTATGATCCAACCGCATTTCACCCGCCGTATGTGTGCAAGCCATTGTTAATTGAATCTAATAACCAAATGAAATTACTAAGTCGCTTAAAAGTGCTTCCCTTATTCAAAACTAGCTTGAAGTGGGGATAGGCCAGTTGTAGACCATGCCCTCGCAGGATACACTGGAATATTGTCACTTTGTATTGGGTTAGGGTATGGGATACTCTAACACTTGAATGGAGGTTTTGACTTAGCGTGGGTAGTAGGATTCTCCTGGCCCTAAGCATAGATGGGTAAGTGCCAACAAGCCCATCAAACCGAGAATCCCTAGGTTGGGATTGGACGGCGTTCCTACCTAAATAGTTAAGGTATAGTTGTACCAGGCCTTCGTCTGGCTATATCTTAATGAAATATGGATCTCGGCCCATGAGCCCAACAACTTGGTTTAATTAATAACTTGATTCATTATTAATTATGTATGGGAATAACAAAGTAAAGTCCTTCATTAACACTCTTAAATGTTTTTCTGTGCAGAAACTCTAAATGGCAAAAAACAACACTTTATCACTACGATCGATTCTTGAAAGGGACAAGCTTTCCGGTCCTAACTTTTTGGACTAGTCTAGGAACTTGAGAATAGTTCTAAGACAAGAGTCTAAAGAGTATGTATTAGAGAGGCCTATACCGGCTGCGCCTCAAGGACATAATCCATCGGCTACCCAGCTGGAGGAATACGAGGTGCATGCCAATGATAATAGGGATGTGACATGCCTAATGTTGGCCTGTATGGTCCCCGAACTACAAAAACAGTTTATGGACCATCAAGCCTTTGCTATGATAACAACTCTAAACGAGATGTTTCAGGAGTAAGCTCGTCAAGAAAGGTACCTGAACAACAAGGCATTCCACTCCTGTAAGATAGGGGCTGGGACATCTGTGAGCGCACACGTGCTCAAGATGAAGGGCTATTTGGACACATTAGCCCGTCTCAGATCGCCCATCTCTCAGGAGTTGGTGGTGGACACAATCCTTGCATCCTTGCCGGATTCTTATGATCAGTTCATCCTGAATTACAACATGCAAGGGATGAACTGCACTGTCAGTGAGCTGCATGGGATGCTTAAGCTTACTGAGCAGTTGATAAAAAAGACTCCATCGATGTTGCTGGTCAACAAGGGGAACCATCTTGTTGCCAAGGGTAAGGCCAAAGAAAAGGCTAAGGCCAAGGCCAAGAAGCCAAGGTAAGAAGGCCAAGGCCCAACCCAAGGCCCAGCAGAAGGCAGGTCCTGAGGATGTCTGTTTCGGGTGTAGACAGGCGGGCCATTGGAAGGGATCGTGTCCCAAGCTGATGGGAGAGCAGAGAAGGGGCCAAGGTGCATCCTCTTCAGGTATTTATGTTATAGACATTAACCTTATTGTTTCAACATCCTGGGTATTGGATACTGGATGTGGTTCTCACATTTGTTGCAATATGCAGGGACTTAAGAATAGAAGGTCACTGGGGTCGGGAGAGGTGGACTTGCAGGTCAGAAATGGAGTAAGGGTTGCTGCCATAGAGATCAGTGAATACCACCTTGTGATGCCTAGTGGATTGGTTTTAATTTTAGAGCAATGTTATTTTGTACCTGCTATGTGTAGGAATATTATTTCAGTTTCTATGTTGGATATTTCTAGATTTTATTTTGCTCTTTCTAATGGTACAATTTCCATATCTAGAGAGGGATTATTTTATAGAGATGCTCTATTAAATAATGGCCTGTATATCCTGGACTTAAATGAAACCAATCATGTCTATAACATAAACGCTAAAAGGGTTAAGCCCAACAAACTTAATCCTGTCTACCTATGGCATTCTCGTCTTAGCCACATAAACGAGAAGCGCATAGCTAGGCTTCACAAAGCTAGAGTTTTAGGGTCATTTGACTTGGAGTCAATTGATACATACGAATCGTGTTTACAAGGCAAGATGACCAAGGCACCTTTTAGTAAGAAGGCTGAAAGGGCCACTGGCTTATTGGACCTAATACATTCAGATGTATGTGGACCCATGAGCACAGTGAGCAGAGGTGGACACCTGTACTTCATCACGTTCACAGACGATTTCAGCAGATATGGCTATGTCTATCTGATGAAACACAAGTCTGAGACCCTTGATAGGTTCAAGGAATTTAGGAACGAGGTACAGAACCAGCTAGGTAGAAATATTAAAACCCTTCGGTCGGACTGAGGTGGTGAGTATATGAGCCTAGAGTTTGACTCATATTTGAGAGAGCATGGAATAGTTCCACAGCTCACTCCTCCCGGAACACCACAATGGAATGGGGTGTCCGAACGGAGGAATAGGACCTTATTGGACATGGTCCGCTCAATGATGAGTCAAGCCTTGTGTGTATAAGAGGACAAGTGGGAGCATTGTCACATTTTTGGTACTTTATGTGGACAACATCCTACTCAATGGAAGCGACATACCTACACTGCAAGGGGTAAAGCAGTGGCTGAGTAAGTGCTTCGCAATGAAGGACTTAGGCAAAGCTGAGATGATCCTAAGGATCAGGATCTATAGGGATAGATCAAATCGGCTTCTGGGCCTAAGTCAGGCCTCATGCATAGACAAAGTTCTGAAAAGGTTTAGCATGGACCGGGCTAAGAAAGGTTTCTTACCAATGGGCCATGGGCTGAAACTTAGTAAGAAGAACTGTCCTAAGACAAGGGAGGACAGGGAGAACATGAAATTGGTTCCATATGCTTCGGCTATAGGATCAATTATGTACTCCATGTTATGTACGAGACCTGATGTCGCCTTTGCACTAAGTATGACGAACCGGTACCAGCAGGATCCCGGGGGGAGATCACTGGAAAGCTGTCAAGGCAATCCTTAAGTACCTTAACCGGACTAAGGATAACTTCTTAGTGTATGGTGGTCAGGAAGTGCTATCAGTTATTGGGTACACTGATGCAATCTTCCAGACTGACCAGGATGAGTACCAGTTGCAGTCTAGGTATGTATTTTTGCTAAATGGTGTTGCTGTAAGCTGGAGGAGCTCAAAGCAGCCAACCATCACGGACTCTACAGCAGAAGTTGAGTACATCACTGTGTGCGATGCAGCTAAGGAAGATGTGTGGATCAAGAAGTTTATCACTGAGTTGGGAGTAGTACCAACTATCCAGGACCCAGTTGATATCTTTTGTGACAACAATGGGGCCGTTGCACAAGCTAAGGAGCCCCGGTCACACAAGAATACAAAGCACGTGCTCAGAAAATTTCACCTCATATGAGAGATCGTGGAGAGAGGTGACATTGCATTGCACAGAGTGGACAACGAGGATAATGTCACAGATCCTTTGACCAAGGCGCTGGCCCAGCCTAAGCACGAGGGTTATACTAGATCTATCGGTATTAGGCACATGCCTAGTTGGAACTAGTGCAAGTGGGAGATTGCTGGATATGCCCTAGTCCCGAGGCATTGGTCCTTGTATTTGTGCCTTACATTTATTGGATTTATGTATTATACTTATTTGTGTTATTAATAAAGGCATTAATTCATTTGTTATATTTATCTTATGCAATATATTGAATGAAGTATCCAATGTACATATCCATATCCATGATGACAAGTGTCATGCACTTGGCAGGAAGACTATGGATAGGGTAAACGATATGACCATAATGTTGGGGTGCCCTAGTTCTTAGGGCATTGGATTCTTGTATTTTGTATTATACATCAAGAGCCAGGTATGAATACATTATTTGTGTCACATTAATAAAAGTAATTAATCTATTTCATTTATATCTTGCGCTATAGTATGAGTAGAGTATCCATTGATTGATAATCATAAAACCAATCCCAGGTCTGTTCTAATCGTGGGAACGAATAGAACCACAGACTTGTATATTCGATGACTGTATGGCAGTTCTTAACTAGCCATAGTACTTGTATAGTCAGTCATGAATATAGGTACATTCGTTGACATGGGACTGGATCGATCCGCACAAGAAAGCCACATGGTTGTCACGTCATAGGTCTTTCTTGAGTAGGTCTCTTTTGTCCTCAGACCAGATTTCATTATAATATCAATATGGAATCCGGTTCACTTTGACATACGCATATCAGGTCTGTGAAAGGATGCTAAATACGGGTATGATTGGGTGGACCGGTGAACATGTTTATATTGATGATGAAGTGATGGAATTGCTACTCGGGTAACACCGAGATGATATCATTGGCCATTTGATGAGTGGGACTGATAAGTGTATGGCCATACCCAAATAAGTTGGTTGCTTATTTGATTAATCAGTCAACTCAAGATCAAGAAATATAATAAACAACAGAAGAGGATGACGGACACCATGCCTCTTGTTTATTCATATCGATATCGTTAGGCAAAGGACACTATGAGATTACTACCGGGTGAGTGTCTTCTAACGACTGCTGCATCTCTATCTTAATTGGGGGCTGTAATGGTTTGCTAGAACCCACTTACAGTCTGTGGGCCTTGGGCCTACTGCCAACATAAAGACAGACCCATAGGATCATGCACATAGATCAATTGAGCTGGAACTTATAGAAATTGTACATGTAATGTACATTAGAAGGAATGCGTTAATTAATTAGTTGACATTCGGTGTCAAGGTAATTAATTGACATTGGGTTGAATTTAATTTAATTAATAAGTTTACATAATGTAATTAATTAATTTATCAATTAATTGAATTACATAAAGTAAACAATTAATTAAATAATTTTCCTAAGTAGGAAAATTAAATACATGTATTGTATTAACTTAAGTGTGATTTAATTTTATTTAGGGGTAATTAAATTTAGCCAAATGGAATTCAATTACATAGTATATACTTTTTAATTAAAGTTTATTTATGTAATTATAATCCTCGTGGGCTTGGGTTTAATTAACCTAATTAAAACCCAATTAGACAAGGTGTCTATATAAGGTCACACTTAAGGAAGAAAAACCTAATTCAACTCTAATTAATTGCTGGAAATTTCAGCCACTAATTACAGCCCCAAATAGCTAAAAATCCCAGCATTAATCCTCCATTCCTTCGCATCTTCTACTAGCACCGGTTCCCACTCAATAGTTAGCACCGAACTTTGGAGATCGCAGTTTCAAGAAACGATTCTGCAGCAGTCTCTAGAGGAGACGAATCCGGCGAGTTAATTTCTCTTGATTCAAATTCTTTTATTCTACTCATTGGTAATTGGACACGATATGTGGATTCTAGGAAATTTTAAACGGTGTATTTTCCACTGCGCCACGTTATTTTTCCAATGACAAATCCCAACAGTGGTATCAGAGCCTTGGTTTTGTCCATTAGATTGAATGGAATTGGTCCTTGAAAGCGTTCTTGGAAAAAGAATGGGTTCCAAGTTGGTGATTTTAGGGTTTTTTTTATTCAAATGGTTTTGTTTTTGGATGAACCCTAGAATTGTTGGATTGGGGTTTTTGATTATTTGTCCCCAATTGGTTTCCATCTAAAATTGTTTAGGGTTTTGTTTATTTATTTTTTGGCTGGAAACATTTTTTTGTTTTTGATTAAAAAAAAAATTGTTTGGGCAAGATGGAATCGCAATTTGCGATTCCATCATGCCGCAGCAAGTAGCTGCGGCAGCTTGCTACTGCTGCCTCACCGGGACAGTGGCGCCGCACGTGGGTTTTGGGTCCGGTTTTGGATTTTACGGGTATTTTTTTTATCCCGGACCCTAATGCAAATTAAATTAAAATTTTTTAATTAATTTGTATTTAAATTGTTTATTTTGTTGGCATGCATATTTAATTTAATTGTTTGCATATTAAATTGAATATGGACCTTATGAAATTGGCCCAATAAACCGTGACACCGGTTAAAATTGGAAGAGCTAAATTTTAAATTTGTGACAACCCAAATTCAAGTGGGAGCAAAATTGTGAATTTTGCATTCATGGATGTTATCCATTGGGCCTTTACGGGCCTTAGTCACATTTGTTAAAATTGGTGATTTCACCTTAAGTAACTCGGCTTAATATTTATATTTATAATTTGGAATACCATGATCATGCATCATATTGGTATGTATGTGCACGATAGGTACTTTGTTTGAAAATTGATGTTGAGTTCTATGGGCCCTAAATTATTATTGGTTGTAATTTAATTTTGGGAAATATGGCCTACGTGCCATTTTTATTTTATTTTGATGTAATTTTAGAATAGATTTTATTTTAAATGAAATTGTTGTAATTGCATCAAGTATGGAGGAAGGCCCAGATGGAGCAAGCCCATGGTGGGAGCCCAAGAAGGATTGTAGTCCGGCCCATGAAGAATTAGATAGGATATCTAGTTTTTCATTAGGTTGTAATTAAGGGCCCATAAGATCTCATTTATTTTAAATTATGTATGCTATTGCATTTTGTCATATAATATGGATGTATGGATCGCTAAATTATTACCCGCGTTTATACATGCTAAGCCGTATCACTTAATTATAATCCGGAAATTAAAATATTAAGTCGCTTAAAAGTGCTTCCCACATTCACACCTCTTCCTCCCATTGATGCTTCAATGTGTGCCATACCCTAGCTGGGTACATTATAGTATTCGGTGGGCCGTCGAGGGTTAAGATACTTGGTATGGTTAACATGTGAATGGTGGTTTGACTCAACATGGGTAGCATTAGCTCAGAGCGGGCCCTAAGCACAGATGGGTAAAGTGTCAATAAGCCCATCAAACCAAGAGTCCTTCGTGGAAGGATTGGATAGGTTGTCCTACCAAACGACTCAATGGTTGGTTAGCGAGCCCTAGTTCAGCCAGTCATTGATAAGTTGTGGATCTTGGTCAAGTCAGCCAATTAACAACACCAACAAACAAATTAAAATCAGATTATTCATTTGAATTGGCTTGAAAGTCCTTTATTTCTAACTCAAGCAATGATTTCTTCCATGTAGATAATCCCATTTCAGTTAACCAATTTAAATGGCTGCAACAAACAACAACTCACTCTCACTTAGGTCACTCTTGGAGAAGGAGAAGCTTTCGGGGACTAACTTCCTGGACTGGGCTAGGAACTTACAAATAGTTCTTAGACAAGAGTCTAAGGAGTACGTACTGAATGCTCCTTTACCAGCTGGCCCTCCCGCAGGTCGAGGCGTCACCACGGTGATGGTGGAGCAGTATGACCGGCACGTGAGGGATGACCGAGATGTCTCGTGCCTCATGCTGGGTACCATGGCTTCTGATCTTCAGAAGCAGTTCATGGACGAGCATGCTTATGAGATGATGGATCAGCTTAAAAAGATGTTCCAAGATCAAGCTCGTCAGGAATGTTACCTGACAACTAAGGCACTTTGCACCACTATGATGGCAGCTGGGGCTTTTGTTAGCACTCATATGCTAAAGTTGAAGGGGTATATTGATACACTTGCCCACCTCAGCTCGCCAGTTCTGCAGGACTTGGCAGCAGACATTATTCTCGGGTCATTTCCTAAGTCTTACAACCAGTTTATCATGAATTACCATATGCAAGGGTTGGATAAATCGGTAGTTGAGCTACATGGCATGCTCAAGCTTGATGAGCAGTCTCTTAAGAAGACTCCTGAAGTATTGCTAGTGAACAAGGGCAATACATCCATTGCTAAGGGAAAGGCCAAATCTAAGGCCAAGGCTAAGGCCCAAAAGGCCAAGGCTAAGGGCAAAAAGGTGGTGGCCCAACCTAAAGCAAGGGTTGCTTCTCCTGACGATGTCTGCCATGAGTGTCATGAGAAGGGGCACTGGAAGAGCTCATGTCCAAATCTAAGGGAGCAACTGAAGGGCAAAACTGCTGCTTCAGGTATTTATGTTGTTGAGATTAATCTGGCTATTTCTACATCTTGGGTCTTGGACACTGGATATGGATCTCACATTTGTTCAAATATGCAGGGTCTAAGAAATAGGAGATTATTAGGATTTGCAGAAGTAGATCTTCGAGTCGGAAATGGTGCTCGGTTTCAAGCCATGGAGATCGGAGATTATTTCTTGGAGATGCCTGGTGGACTTGTTTTGGAACTAAGAAACTGTTATTTTGTACCTGCGATGCGTAGGAATATTGTTTCCGTTTCTTTGTTGGATATTTCTGGTTTTGTATTTAATATTGGACATGGTAGAATTTCTATGCAATGTGGCAATATTATTTATGGAACAGCATTTCTTGAAAATGGCTTATATATCCTTGATCTAAAACGTGAAAGTTCAATCTATAACATAAATACTAAAAGGATTAAACAAAATGAAACTAATCCTACTTACATCTAGCATTGTTGACTTGGCCATATAAATGAGAAGCGCATAGCTGGGCTTCACTCTAGTGGAGTGCTAGGGTCATTTGACATCCAGTCTTATGACACATGCGAATCTTGTTCGAGAAGCAAGATGACAAAGGCGCCTTTTAGTAAGACTGCTGAAAGGGCCTCAGAGCTATTGGAGCTAATACATTCCGATGTATATGGCCCAATGAGCACTAGTGCTAGATCTGGTTTTCTATACTTTGTCACCTTTATGGATGACTTCAGCAGATACGGTTACGTGTATCTGATGAAGCATAAGTCTGAGACTCTCCAAAGGTTCAAGGACTTTAAGAATGAAGTAGAAAACCAACTTGGCAAGAAAATAAAAGCACTTCGGTCTGATCGAGGGGGTGAATATTTGAGCCAAGAGTTTGACTCGTTTTTGAGAGAGTGTGGGATTGTATCCCAACTCACTCCTCCTGGTACACCCCAATGGAATGGAGTGTCAGAAAGGAGGAATAGGACCTTGCTTGACATGGTCCGCTCGATGATGAGTCATGCTCCACTCCCTGTCTCCTTTTGGGGATATGCTTTAGAGACAGCTGCTTACATTCTTCATAATACACCAAGTAAGGCAGTTGAGGGAACACCATATGAACTATGGAAGGGCCGAAAGCCTAATGTTTCCTTCTTGAAGATTTGGGGCTGTGATGCACATGTTAAGAAATTAACAAGTGGCAAACTCGAGTCCAAATCTGTCAAGTGCCAGTTTATGGGTTACCCTAAAGAAACTAAGGGTTATTACTTTTATGATCCGGCCGAAAACAAAGTATTCATAGCCAGAAATGCAGTCTTCTTGGAGAAGGAATTCCTTTCCAAGAGAGACAGTGGGAGTAATATTTAACTTTCAGAAGTTCAAGACTCACAAACTCCTGCAGCTACTGCTGAGGATGCTTCGGGAACCGATTTGACTACTCAAGAAATTGAGGAAATAGAAACAGTTGCACAGGACCTTAGTAGGTCTGGTAGGACATGTCATCAGCCAGGGAGGTACAGCTTTCTCGTGACTGATGATGGGGACCTTATGGTCGTTGACTAAGAGGAGCCCAAGACCTATCAAGAGGCTGTTGAAAGCCCACACTCAGATCAATGGCACAAAGCCATGGAGGCTGAGATACAATCTATGCATGATAACCAAGTATGGAACTTGGTGGATCCACCTCCGGGTGCTAAGGTGATAGGTTGCAAGTGGTGTTTCAAGTTAAAGGCCGACAACACCTTCAAGGGGCGATCTATGATGAAACCTTTTCACCAGTTGCTATGCTCAAATCTATAGGATACTACTAGCCATAGCTACATGGTACGATTATGAGATATGGCAGATGGATGTTAAGACCGCTTTCCTTAATGGAAAGCTACTCGAGGATGTGTACATGGCACAACCTGAGGGTTTTATCGATCCAAAGTATCCAAACCAGGTATGCAAGCTTCAAAGATCTATTTATGGATTGAAGCAAGCATCGAGGTCATGGAATCAAAGATTCAATGAGGCCATTATAGAATATGGCTTCACACAGAATTCTGATGAGCCTTGTGTGTATAAGATGGTTAGTGGGACCGTTTCCACCTTCCTAGTGCTGTATGTTGACGACATCCTTATCATTGGAGGTGACATACCAACACTGCAAGGAGTTAAGCAGTGGTTGAGTAGGTGCTTTGCAATGAAGGACTTAGGCGAAGCTGAGACAATCTTAGGGATCAGGATCTACAGAGATAGATCCAATCGGCTTCTAGGCCTAAGTCAGGCCATGTACATTGACAAGGTTCTGAAAAGATTCAGCATGGACAAGGCAAAGAAAGGATTCTTGCCTATGCACCATGGGTTGAAGCTGAGTAAGAAAGATGGTCCTAAAACAAAGAAGGACCGGGAGAACATGGAAAAGATCCCTTATGCATCTGCTATTGGATCTATCATGTACTCCATGTTATGTACGAGGCCTGATGTCGCGTTTGCACTAAGTATGACCAGCCGGGTACCAGTCGGACCCCGAGGAGGAACACTGGAAGGCTGTCAAGGCAATCCTAAAGTACCTTAATCAGACTAAGGATGCTTTCTTAGTGTATGGAGGTTAAGATGAGCTGGTAGTGTCAGGTTACACTGATGCAAGCTTTGAGACCAATGAGGATGAGAACCAGTCACAGTCTGGTTATGTTTTTCTCCTGAATGGCGATGCCATTAGTTGGAGGTCCTCAAAGCAGGCCACCATTGCAGACTCTACAACGGAAGCTGAGTACATAGCTGCGTGCAAAGCTGCAAAGCAAGCCGTTTGGATCAAGAAATTCATAACCAAGTTGGGAGTAGTACCTACTATCCTAGACCCAGTTGATGTTTTTTGTGACAACAACGGGGCCATCGCACAATCTAAGGAGCCCCGGTCACACAAGAGATCCAAACATGTGCTCAGAAACTTTCACCTCATTCAGGAGATCGTGAACAGAGGTGACATATCATTGCAGAGGGTTGACACCAAGAATAATATAGCTGATCCATTGACCAAAGCGCTGCTACAGACACAGCACGACGGTCATACCAGATCTATAGGAATTAGGGCAATGCCCACTTGGAACTAGTGCAAGTGGGAGATTGTTGGTGTGCCCTAGTTCTTAGGGCATTGGATTCTTGTATTTTGTATTATACATTAAGAGCCATGTATGAATACATTATTTGTGTCACATTAATAAAGGTAATTAATTTATTTCATTTATATTTGGTGCTATAATATGATAGAGTATCCATTGATTGATAATCATAAAACCAATCCAAGGTCTGTTCTAATCGTGGGAACGAATAGAACCACAGACTTGTATATTCGATGACTGTATGGCAGTTCTTAACTAGCCATAGTACTTGTATAGTCAGTCATGAATATAGGTACATGTCGTTGACATGGGACTGGATCGATCCGCACAAGAAAGCCACATGGTTGTCACTTCATAGGTCTTTCTTGAGTAGGTCTCTTTTGTCCTCAGACCAGATTTCATTATAATATCAATATGGAATCCGGTTCACTTTGACATACGCCTAACAGGTCTGTAAAAGGATGCTAAATACGGGTATGATTGGGTGGACCGGTGAACATGTTGATATTGATGATGAAGTGATGGAATTGCTACTCGGGTAACACCGAGATGATATCATTGGCCACTTAATGAGTGGGACTGATAAGTGTATGGCCATACCCAAATAAGTTGGTTGCTTATTTGATTGACCAGTCAACTCAAGATCAAGATATATAATAAACAACAGAAGAGGATGACGGACACCATGCCTCTTGTTTATTCATATCGATATCGTTAGGCAAAGGACACTATGAGATTACTACCGGGTGAGTGTCTTCTAAAGACTGCTACATCTCTGTCTTAATTGGGGACTGTAATGGTTTGCTAGAACCCACTTACAGTCTGTGGGCCTTGGGCCTACTGCCAACATAAAGACAGACCCATAGGATCGTGCACATAGATCCACTGAGCTGGAACTTATAGAAATTGTACATGTAATGTACATTAGAAGGAATGCGTTAATTAATTAGTTGACATTCGGTGTCAAGGTAATTAATTAACATTGGGTTGAATTTAATTTAATTAATAAGTTTACATAATGTAATTAATTAATTTATCAATTAATTGAATTACATAAAGTAAACAATTAATTAAATAATTTTCCTAAGTAGGAAAATTAAATACATGTATTGTATTAACTTAAGTGTGATTTAATTTTATTTGGGGGCAATTAAATTTAGCCAAATGGAATTAAATTACATAGTATATACTTTTTAATTAAAGTTTATTTATGTAATTATAATCCTAATGGGCTTGGGTTTAATTAACCTAATTAAAACCCAATTAGACAAGGTGTCTATATAAGGGCACACTTAAGGAAGAAAAACCTAATTCAACTCTAATTAATTGCTGGAAATTTTAGCCACCAATTGCAGCCCCAAATAGCTGAAAATCCCAGCATTAATCCTCCATTCCTTCGTGTCTTCGGCTAGCACTGGTTCCCGCTCAATAGTTGGTCGTGCACCGGACTTTGGAGATCGCAGTTTCAAGAAACGATTCTGCAGCAGTCTCTAAAGGAGACAAATCCGGTGAGTTAATCTCTCTTGATTCAAATTGTTTTATTCTAATCAATGGTAATTGGACACGATAGGTGGACTCTAGGAAATTTTAAACATTGTATTTTCCGTTGCGCCACGTTATTTTTCCAATGACGAATCCCAACACATAAATAGATCCGTAGTCTGTTCCAGTCATGGGAATGATTCGAATAAGAGACTATCATTAACCTGGTTGTGTGGCGGTGTCTTACCGGTCATTGGACATGGGATGTCAACCAAGTTAATAGGTACATGCAAAAAGGGCATGGTACTGGATAGATCCACTAAACGAGGAATCCACATGGTATAGTATCACAAGTGATTCTCGTGTAGTACTTGTATGGATCCTTTGACCTGACCATATGATGGTGTTGCATGTGAGGTCGCATACTTAGGGTGCACCTAAAGGGCCTGTAATAGGGTGCCAAGTATGGGTACTTTCGAGTATGTCACCTAGCATGGCAATGCTATGGATATGCAGAAGGGATTTGTCACTCAGTAATCCACTGAGAAGATATCATCGGCCTCTTGATGAATGTGACTGATAAGAGTGTGGCCACACCCAAACGAGTTGGGACTTGTTTATAAGCTTCTGTGCATTCAGGATCAAGTTAATGTCCTAACACAAAAGAGGGTGATCAATCCATGCCTCTGTGTTGGACACCGATATCAATGACATGGGATGTACAAGTTCAAACTACAGGGTTATGATAACAGTTAGACTGCCATCTCCATCTTGATTGGGGGCTGCAGTGGCTTGCTAGAGCCTAACTGCAGTCTGTGGGCCACAGGCCCGCTGCCAACATAAAGATGGCCCCATGGGATTGTACACATTGAGCGACTGAGCACCGACTTAAGGAATCACATGCATGCTTGTAGTATACACTCTGGAGAGAGAGGCATTTGTACTAATTATATTATAAAGATCAATTGGATTGATTATAATGATAAAATTAATATATATTTAATTGGCTCTTCATAATTAATTGAATTAATTATGAGATTATTTCCTAGGTTGAAATATTCATATGTATAGGTTTACATATGATTTTATTTTGTGAAGATCTAATTTTAATTTGATGGATTAAATTAATTGGTCAAACTAATTTGAATTTAAATGTAATAATATGTTGCTTGGTGTAATATATTAAATACATGGGTAAATTAAAGTTGGGTTTGAAATTAATTTAAACTAGACTAATTAAAACAAGATTGGGCCTGAATTGCGGCCAACCTAGGTTTTATTAGCCCTAGGAATTTCGGCCACAATAGAAAAAAAAAGAGATAGCCGAAATTCTCACTAGCCTCCCCTCTCCAAAGTTCGTGTTTTCCAACGCTAGCACGGGTGGTGTTCATTAGGCGTTCATGTACGTGAACGAGGAGGGTTTCTAGTTTGATTCCTGCAGTCTGCATCCATCTCTTGAAAGAGATATTCTTGGTAAGAGATTTATCTCTTTCTATTTAATTTTTATTTTTCCAATTTCCATCTCAATTGCTCCTGGGCATGGATTTGACGAAATAATCGCATTCTTTCGCTTTAATCGGGTGATTTCCAGTGACAAATCCCAACAATGACCGTGTGCTGTGTCTATGGCAGCACCTTATTCAACAGATCAGTGACATTATTCTTGGTGTCAACCCTCAGCAATGATATGTCACCTTTGTTCATGATCTCCCGAATGAGGTGAAACTTTCTAAGCACGTGTTTGGATCTCTTATGTGACTAGGCCTCCTTAGCTTATGCGATGGCCCTATTGTTGTCATAGAAAACATCAACTAGGCCCAGAATAGTGGGTATTGCTCGTAACTCTATGAACTTCTTGATCCAAATGGCTTGCTTTGTAGCTTCACATACGGCGATGTACTCAGCTTCCATTGTAGAGTTAGTAATGGTGGCCTGCTTTGAGGACCTCCAACTAATGGCACCACCATTCAGGAGAAAAACATAACTAGAATGTGACTGGTTTTCATCCTTATCGGTCTCAAATCTTGCATCAGTGTAACCTGATGCTACCAGCTCATTTTGACCTCCATACACTAAGAACACATCCTTAGACCAATTAAGGTGCTTCAGGATTACCTTGACAGCCTTCCAGTGTTCCTCTCCAGGGTCCGACTGGTACCGGCTAGTCATACTTAGTGCAAATGCGACATCAAGCCTCGTATATAACATGGAGTACATGATAGATCCTATAGCAGATGCATTCTCTCGGTCCTTCTTTGTTTTAGGACCATCTTTCTTACTCAGCTTCAACCCATGGTGCATAGGGAAGAATCCTTTCTTTGCCTTGACCATGCTGAATCTTTTCAGAACCTTATCTACGTACGTGGCCTGACTTAAGCCTGGAAGCCGATTGTATCTATCTCTGTAGATGCTGATACCTAAGATCGTCTCAGCTTTGCCTAATTCTCTCATTGCGAAGCACTTACTCAACCACTGCTTAACCCCTTGCAGTGTTGGTATGTCGCCTCCAATGATAAGGATGTCATCAACATACAACAATATGAAGGTGGAAAAACTCCCACTAACCATCTTATACACACAGGGCTTATTAGGATTCTGTGTGAAGCCATATTCTGTTATAGCCTCATTGAATCTCTTATTCCATGAATTTGATGCTTGTTTCAATCCATAAATGGATCTTAAAAGCTTGCATACCCGATTAAGATACTTCGGATAGATAAAACCCTCAGGTTGTGCCATGTACACATCCTTGAGTAGCTTTCTTAAGGAAAGCGGTCTTAATGTCCATCTGCCATATCTCATAATCATACCATGTAGCTATAGCTAGTAGTATTCTAATGGATTTAAGCATGGCAACTGGTGAAAAGGTTTCATCATAGTTAATTCCTTGAACTTACCTGAATCTTTTTTCCACCAATCGCCCCTTGAAGGTGTTGTCGTCTTTAAACATGAATCACCACTTGCAACCTATCTCTTTAGCACCCGGAGGTGGATCCACCAAGTTCCACACTTGGTTATCATACATAGATTGCATCTTAGCCTCAATGGCTTTATGCCATTGATATGAGTGTGGGCTTTCAATAGCCTCTTGATAGGTCTTAGGCTCCTCTTGGTCAACGACCATAAGGTCCCCATCATCAGTCATGAGAAAGCCGTACCTCTCTGGCTGATGACGTGTCTTATCAGACCTTCAAAGGTCCTATGTAATCGGTTTAGCTTCCTCAATTTCTTGAGTCGCTGGTTTGGTTCCCAAAGCATCCTCAGCATTAGCTATAGAGTTTATGAGTCTTGAACTTCAGAAAGTTCAACATTGCTCCTACTATCTCTCTTGGAAAGGAATTCCTTCTCCAAGAAGACTTGGCTCTGAAAACTTTGTTTTCTACCAGATCGTAGAAGTAATAACCCTTAGTTTCCTTAGGGTAACCCACAAACTGGCACTTGATAGATTTGGACTTGAGTTTGCCACTTGTCAATTTCTTGACATGTGCATCACAGGCCCAAATCTTCAAGAAGGAAACATTGGACTTTCGGCCCTTCCATAGTTCATATGGCATTCCCTTAATTGCCTTGCTTGGTGTATTATTAAGTATGTAAGTAGCTGTCTCTAAAGCATATCCCCAAAAGGAGACAGGGAGTGTAGCATGACTCATCATCGAGCGGACCATGTCAAGAAAGGTCCTATTCCTCCTTTTTGACACTCCATTCCACTAGGGTGTACTAGGAGGAGTGAGTTGGGATACAATCCCACACTCTCTCAAAAACAAGTCAAACTCTAAATATTCACCCCTTCGGTCGACCAAAGTGCTTTTATTTTCTTGCCAAGGTGGTTTTCTACTTCATTGTTAAAGTCCTTGAATCTCTAAAGAGTCTCGGACTAATGCTTCATCATATACATGTAACTATATCTGCTGAAGTCCTCCATGAAGGTAATGAAGTATAGAAAACTTGATCTAGCACTAGTGTTCATTGGGCCGTATACATCGGAATGTATTAGCTCCAATAGCTTTGAGGTCCTTTTAGCAGTTGTGAGTGGACGACGTTTTTCAACTGCTCGGAAGGGAGTCTTAAGATTGGGCAACCCTCCCTCGCGTGGGGTTTTTGGATGAAAATTTGGTTTTGGAAAATTCAATTATTTCATAAAAGAATCGAGACCTAATTCTCGATAGAGAGTGTAAGAGTCGCCACCCGGCTCAGCTCAACCAGGAAATTACAGTATAGCTGAACCAGACGAAGGCCGCTACACTTTCCGGAGATCTAGGTCTTCACATCTAATCAAAATAAATTCGGCCAATGTTCATAGATGATATTTTATATTTCTAAAGTTGATTTTTATTAAAGTAAACCATACAGTGTACACACAAATAAAATAAAGAGCAGTGAATAATTAAATTATTACAACCTAATCGAATAAAAATAAAAACTCTCGTCCTCACATTACAAGTGCCTAGAATACATGATTATCTAAAAGATTATAATCGCCCAAAATACATGATTTAAACTATTAATTGCATAAAAAAGCGAAAATAAAAAGACTAAAAGTTGCAAAATAGACGGTTAGCACAATTTATAGCACACCACAAATAGGACTCAAATAGGACAGAATTGGGAAATTAGAGATTGGGGACATGCATTTAGGGGGATAGTCGAGTGAACTCGACTAATTCGCCCGACTAGACCTGGAAAATGATTTTGAAACGTCTCTGTATTTTTGTTTTGAGAGAAAATACATTTTGAAAACATTTTCTTTTCCTAGTTTACTTCATTTAGCTTGTGAGGTGGGTCGGGTTTTGAGGGATTTGGGTCTCCGTCGTTGCATTGTTCTAAGTACAATAACTTCAAAAATTAAATCTAAGGTCGTGAATGCACACAACAAAATTCATTTTTGATGATTTTCTGATTTTTTTGAATTTTTATAATTTTCTGATTTTTATGGATTTTTCTGGATTTTCTACTATTAGATGAAAATTACAGTCGTCCGGCTGTGATTACAGTCGTACGACTGTAACTACAGTCGTGCCACTGTAATTCACCCAATTGTAGAATATCGCCAAAATTGTTCAAATAAAACAGATAGCTGCAGAAATTTAAGAACACTCATACGACTGTAGCCACGGTTGCACGACTGTAATTACAATCGTGCGACCATTCATCGCTACAAGAACAGTGTTCTTCCTACCCAGAAACGGCAAAACAAAGGAAATCGATTTTATGCACGGAAATCAACCAAAACACCCAGAAAGAGCAACAAAACGAAAGTTTTAAGTGTAGTTACCTTGTGGCACTGATCCATCATCGATTTGACCTCCGGAAACACCTTAATCGACTCCAAATTGCTCCTCCTCCTTTGTGTGTCAAGGTTCCACATTGAGTCCAAAATATCCAAAAAGTCACGGGTTTTAGTGAGTTAAGGTTCTAGGATTGATTAAATTTGGTATGTCAAGTTTTAACCTGTTGATTTCTAACCAATTTTAACTTACAACACCACAATTAAAAGAAAAAGAGGAGAAAAAGATGGTGTTCTTTGGTTGGGTTTTCCCTTTTCTCTCCTTTTTCTTCTCTTCTCTTTAATCTCTCAATCTGTCTAAAAAGTCCCTTTCTCTTTCCTTTTCTTCTCTTTTATTTGCCTTTTTTTTTCTGACAAAAAATGGGCATTAATTGCCATTCAAATCACCATTTTTTTTATTCTTCAGGTATGGGCTTACAGTCGTGTGATGGAAGATTTTTTTTTGAAGACTAGAAAATTCTGGTGCTTATAGCTGCCCCTCGCATGATCAAATTCGACACCCGACTCTAGGTCTAAAGTATATGAGGTGATGAATTTTAGAGCACGAATTGAAGCACCGTAGACGCAAGAAAGAAAACACGTAGTTGACTTGTTGAAGTCTCACTATCATAGTGATGATTTGATTTGAGTTGATTGGATGAAATAAGCCGATACCGGGTCAATTTGATGACGAAATAAGCCGATACTGGGTCTATGTTACCCGAGGCAAAGTTGATGATGAAATAAGTCGATACCGAGTCTATGTTACCCAAGGTGAAGTTGATGATGAAATAAGCCGATACTAGGTCTATGTTACCCCGAGGCAAAGTTGATGATGAAATAAGCCGATACCGAGTCTATGTTACCCGAAGGCAAAGATGATGGTGAAATAAGCCGATCTGGGCTGATACCGGATCTATGTTACCCGAGGCAGATCTGCTGAGGATCTAAAATGAAGCTGCTCTAGGCCGATACCGGGTCTATGTTACCCTAGGCAGATCTGCTGAGTTTTGAGATGAAGCCGATCTGGGCCGATACCAGGTCTATGTTACCTGAGGCGGATCTGCTGAGGATTTGAAATGAGTCGACCTAGGCTGATATCGGGTCTATGTTACCCAAGGTAGATCTTCTAGGGATCTATTTGCGTCCGAGACAGTGATGATGAATTCCCGCATTTGAAATAGCAACTCTTCATTCTTTGATCGAGAGATTTTGAAAAAAAATTTTTGCCCCTTCGATTAAGAATGAAGACTAGCTGGGGATGAATGCTCCGTATATGTTATGTATGTATGCATAATGACGCACATACATATGGATCCTAAAGGATGTGTTTCTCATTGTTTGTTCAATATTGATGTTTCCTTTCTCCGTTGGGGAAGATGTGTCATGCCCCTGTGTGAGCGGACGACGAGTTTTCGACGAGACGCGGGACTCCTTTTCGGAATAGGGCGTCACGATCTCGGGCGGGCCCCTCCCTCACGTGGGGTTTTTATAAATGGAAACTCGATTTTGGAAAATTAATGGAATCAATACATAAAAGAAACGAGACCTAAGTCTCGATGGATATTGTAGAGTCGCCACCCGACTTAGCTCAACCGGGAAATTCTTAAGGTAGCTGAACCGGACGAACGGCCGCTACACTATCCAGAGATTCGGGTCCGGACAAGTCCCTTATTTTGTGTCTAATTAAAATAAATATTGCCAATATTCTCGAATGGTATTTCAAAATCTAAAGTCAATTTTATTGAATATAAAAGGCATACAGCGCGCATACAAAATATTTAATACAAAAATAAGGAAAAGAAATAAATATTAATTGGCTTACAACCAAATCGAATGGAAAAATAAAAACTCTCACCTCACTTATACAATCGCCTATATACACGAGAATCTAGAAAAATACAACCGCCTAGGATACACGATTTAATCTATTAAATTACATCCAAGATAAAAATAAAAATAAAAAGAAATTAAAACCTGCAAAACAGAGGATTAGCACAATATATACAGCACGCCACAACTAGGACTCAAATAGACCGAATTGGGAAAACAAGAATTGGGGGCATGCATTTAGGAGATAACCGGGTTGGCTCGGCTAGCCGGCCCGGTTAGACCTGGAAAACGTTTTGAAACGTCCCTGTGTTTTTTTATTTTTGTGGAAAAATCATTTGAAAATAATTTTACCGGTTTACATGCATTTTTATATATTAAGTGGGCCGGTTTTTCGGGAGAACTGGGTCTCCGTCGTTGAATTGTTCTAAATGCAAATTTACCAGAAAATTGAATCTATGGTCGTGATGCGCACAACAAAATTCATTTTGATGATTTTTGGGGTTTTCTAATTTTTTGGGATTTTTTGGGATTTTTTGGGGATGAAGGCTGAAATTCTGATTCTGGAACAAGGATTATAGTCGTACGACTATAGTTTACAGTCGTGCGACTGTAATCGGTTCAGGGTCAGAATTTCAACAAAAATTCATTTTGAGTCAAAACCGAAAAAAAAGTCAACTGGAAATTAAGAATAGTCCTACGACTATATATACATTCGTACGACTGTTCATGAAAACCAAGAACAGTCGTGCGACTGTTCTTAATTTCTAGAAACAGGAAAACGAAAATGCAACAGAAAATGCACAAAACTCACTTCAAACACCCAGAAAGCGAGAAAAAGTGTAAGGAAAGGAAGTGACTACCTTTTTAGAAGCTATTCCAAGTCGTTTTGACCCCTGGCATCGCTCCGATCCCAACAAATTCGCACTTTTTCCTTTGGAATGGAAGTTGAGAGCTTTTTGTCCAAAAATCCAAATTGCAAGGGATTCTGATGATTTAAGTCCGAATTCTTGATTTGTTTGAGAAGTTAACTAATTAACCTAGAGATTTCTAACAAGTTTTAGGCTTAATTTCGAGAATTAAAGAAAATGGGAGAGAAAAAAGAATGAATTTTTTTGTGGTGATTTTTTTTCTCTCTTTTCTCCTTCTCTCTCTAGATTTCCCCAGATTTTTTCCAATCCCCCTCTTTCTCCTCCTTTTCCTCTTTTTATCTCTGCCCTTTTTCCTTGCTTGCTGCAACAAGGGAGCAATTAATGCTCCCTCTCTCTCTCCTCCATTTCTGCTACAGAGGTATGGGTTCCTGCAGTCTGTTCGACATTACAGTCGTACGACTGTAATTTTTAAATTACAGTCGCACGACTGTAATGATAGTCATGGTGACCATTTTTTTTTATAAGTATATAAAATTCCGGCGCTTACAGCTGCCCCTCGCGTGACCAAATTCGACATCTAGCTCCAGATCTACAACACCTGAGATGATGAATTTGAGAGCGCGAATTAAAGCGCCGCGAACACTGGAATGAATCTTCTGATGGAGTAGGCCGATACCGGGTCTAGGTTACCCGAGACGATATTAGGGAGAGAATAAACCGATATCAGGTCTAGGTTACCCGAGGCGAGTTGATGAAGAGATTGGCCGATACCGGGTCTAGGTTACCCGAGGCGACCTTGTTGAAGAGATTGGCCGATACCAGGTCTAGGTTACCCGAGGCGAGCTTGATGAAGAGATTGGCCGATACCGGGTCTAGGTTACCCGAGGCGAGCTTGATGAAGAGATTGGCCGATACCGGGTCTAGGTTACCCAAGGCGAACTTTACTGAGGAAATAGATGAAGCTGATCTAGGCCGATACCGAGTTTACATTACTCGAGGCGGATTTGCTGGGGAACTTGGATGATGGAGCGGATCTGGGCCGATACCCAGTTTACATTACTCGAGGCGGATCTGCTAACTTGCTGAGGATATTAAGTTGGGGATGAATTCCTGCACTTAAAATGGCAAGTCTTCATTCCTTGATCGAGAGATTTTCAAACAAAAATTTTTGCCCCTTCGATCAAGAATGAAGACTAGCCGGGGATAAGTAATTGATATATGCAATGTCTGGATGCATGATGATGTATATGTACATGTATGGATTTTCGGTTATTGGACATTTCTGTCTTCCGCTGGGGAGCTATGTTGTGCCCCTGGTTGATTTTGCTTTTCTTGGGGTAATGTTTAGTGATTATCGAAGGAGTGAGACGACTGTTAGGGAAATGATCGTAGTATTCCTCGTAAAGATTCTGCTGGGGGACAGTGTGACAGCCTGACTGGGGAAACAATTGTGGCGTTCTTTGTATAGACTACGCTGGGAAATAGTATGGCGAGTTTGCGGGGAAATAATCGATGGTGTTCTTTACGTAGATTCCGCTGGGGAGTAGTAGGGGAAACTCTGCTGGAGAGTGATGTGACGAATTCTGTGGGGAATACTGAGGATGTTCTGCTTTTCCTGCTCCGTGGGAAGTTATGAGTTTTTTTTTTAAGTGCTCTAATTTTTGCTAAACTGCCCGGTATGGGTTTTCAGCTTAGCGGTCCGCTCTAATTTTTGCCTGAGGTGCCTTTTCGGTTTTCACCTCAGCGAGCTCTCCCCCCCTTTTTTTTTTTTTTTTTTTTTTTGATTTGACTAAAATGATGTCGTGAACCTTCATTGCTCGTTTGGGAAGATGAACTGGACTCTAGAGGACGATAAGAGATCTTAAATTGCATGTATTTGATACATTTTCATTTGTCAAATAATGCGATGATATTGATTAATTGAATGCAAAGTGCTTTCTTTGAATGTGTGTTTATGCAAGACAAATTTGTTTGTGCATTTGTCATAACCATGCAAGTATATTTAAACAAACACTTCACTTTATTGATGAAGTCAAAATGAGTACATTTGAAACAAGTTGGTTCCTAAATGATACACATTCCACACTGAGCCAGAACCCGTCATCAGTCGTCCTTTTCAGGTTTTCCGACTGGTTATTTTCTCTTGTGTCTTAACTTTTGCCTAGACCGCTCTTTTCGAGTTTTCAGCCTAGCAGACCTCTCTCTCTCTCTTTTTTTTTTTATACATGATAGAGCTTTAGCCTGTCTTGGTTGATCGAGTTGGTGAACTCATTCCCATCCATGTCCATAATGCTGACAGCGCCTTTTGATAACACCTTCTTCACCATATATGGTCCTTCCCAATTGGGTCTGAACTTGCCGCTAACATCAATATTTGAAGGCCTTAGTTGCTTTAGAACCAAGTCTCCTGCTTTCAACTGCCGCTTAGAGTACTTCACATTTCGATTGTAGGCTCTAGCCATTCTGCGCTGATACATCTGCAGGTGATCCAATGCTTTTAGTCGCCTTTCATCTAATGCTGCCAACTGTTCATACCTGGCTTGAACCCATTCAGTCTCTGGTAATTGAGCTTCCAGGCCAACTCTAAGTGACTTGAGTTCTATCTCCACTGGCAACACTACTTCCATTCCATATACCAAGGCATAAGGAGTTTCCCCTGTCGGTGTTCTGACACTGGTCCTGTTAACCCAAAGAGCATAAGGCAGTTTATCAGCCCAATCCCTGTAAGTGGTTACTATCTTTGATAAAATCTTCTTTATTACCTTGTTAGCTGCTTCTACTGCACCGTTAGCCTGAGGCCTGTATGGGGAAGACTTATGATGTTCAATACCATGTTCTGCAAATAGCTCAGCTGTCGCCCCTTGAAACTGTACTCCATTATCAGTCACTATGTGGTGAGGGATCCCATACCGAGTGAAAATGTTCTTTTGGATGAACTTGACCATGTGTTTCGCTGTAACGTTAGTGAAGGATTCCGCTTCGACCCATTTGGAGAAATAATCAACTGCCACAACTATGAATCTATGCCCATTAGATGCAGCTGGATGAATTTCACCAAGAATGTCTATCCCCCATGCTGAAAACGGCCAAGGAGAAGCTAGATTCTGAAGTTCAAGTGGAGGAATATGACTAATGTCTGCATAGATCTGACATTCATGACATCTCTTCACTTTTCTTATACAATCTGCTTGCATTGTCATCCATAAATAGCCTTGTCTCATTATCTTCCTAGCCATGGCAAGCCCATTCATATGTGGCCCACAGGATCCTGCATGTACTTGCTGCATCACTTCTTCTGCTTCTTGTTCTGTTAGACACCTTAAAAGAACTCCATGTGCTGTTCTTTTGTATAACTTGTCCTCCTTCTAAATTGACTGGCCAGCTTTCTTAATGTCAACTTATCAGCAACACTAGCCTCTTCGGGATACCTACCCTCCTTAACATACTGGTAAATATCAAAGAACCATGGCTTTTCTTCGGCTGATAATTCCATTACTTCGTGCACTTCGAAGCAAGGATGCCTGGAAGTGGCTATGACCAGTGGTTGAGCTTATGTCTCTTCTGGATTTTCCTACATGGAGGACAAAGTAGCTAATGCATCAGCCATCTTATTCTCTTCTCTGGGGACATGTCTGAATTCACACCGGCCGAATAAACCCTTTCTGAACTGTAGCAGCTCCAAATAAGGCCGTAAAGCTTCTTCTTTTAGTTCCCACTCACCCTGAGCTTGCCTGATCATTAGAAGTGAATCACCAATGATTAAGAAATCATTTGCTCCTATGGTTAATAGAGTCTCCATTCCAAACAAGCATGCTTCATATTCCGCCCCATTATTGGTTACGGGAAAGATCAGCCTTTTGGATAGAGGGATGACCTCACCATCTGGTGTTGCTATAAGTACCCCGATCCCAGCGCCTTTTCTATTCATTGCCCCATCGAAGCACATGACCCACCTTTTCACTTCCACCATGGCTATTTGCTCATCGGGGAATTCCAGATTCTCTGTGTAATCCGATTCTAAGGGTTGGTTTGCCAGAAACTCTGCCACGGCTCACCCCTTAATGGTTTTCTTCGTGATGTACTCGATGTCGAATTTAGACAAAAGTAACAACCACCTGGACAGCTTCCCCACCAATGCTGGTGCTTCATAGAGATACTTCATTGGATCCACTTTAGCCACGGCTTGTATTTTGTAAGATTGGAAATAATGGCGCAGCTTCTTGGTCAGCCAGATCATCGCCACATATGTCTTTTCCACCAGTGTGTACTTGGTTTCATACTCCAGCAATTTCTTACTAAGGTAGTAGATAGGATATTGCTTCTTGCCATCTTGTTCCTGTGCAAGCATTGCCCCTATAGAGGATTCTTCAACTGCCAAATACAAAATCAGAGGCTTCCCTAGAATTGGAGGACTCAATACTGGTGGCCTTACCAGGTAATCCTTGATCTTCTCAAATGCCAGCTGACACTTATCATCCCACACAATTGGCTGATCTTTCTTTAATAGATTGAAGATTGGCTCACAAGTGGAAGTTAGCTTGGCTATGAAGCGGCTGACATACTGCAAGGAACCCAGGAATGATCTGACCTCCTTTTCGGTCTTTGGAGCTGGCATATCTTGGATGGCTTTGATTTTATCTGGGTCCATTTCTATACCCCTCTGGCTGACTACATGGCCCAACAGTTTCCCTAATGTGACCCCAAATATGCACTTCTTGGGGTTAAGCCGCAAGTTGTACTCTCCAATGCGTGTTAGAAATCTATCCAGGATAACAGGGTGTTCCTCCCGGGTTGTTGATTTAACAAGCATATCGTCGACATACACTTCAACTTCTTTATGGATCATATCGTGCAACAGAGTTGTGACAGCCCTACGATAAGTGGCACCGGCATTCTTAAATCCAAAAGGCATTACTCTGTAGCAGAAAGTACCCCATTCGGTGATGAATGATGTCTTCACCTTGTCAATCACATCCATCAGGATCTGGTTGTATCCCAAGAAGCCATCCATGAAGGAGTACATTGCCGCTTTTGCTGCACTATCAACCAATACGTCAATGTGAGGTAGTGGGAAATTGTCCTTAGGGCATGCCTTATTTAAGTCCCTGTAGTCAACGCATACTCTGACCCTTCCATCTTTTTTAGGCACGGGGACAATGTTGGCTAGCCATTCCGTATACACCACCACTTCAAGAAACCTGGCGTCTATCTGTTTGGCCACTTCTTCTTTCACTAGTGTAGCCCATTCCGGCCTTAGTCTTCTCAACTTCTGCTTTACCGGTCTGAACTTGGGGTCTGTCGGGATTTTGTGCACTGCTATTTCTGTATCTACACCCGGCATGTCTTCATACGACCAGGCGAAAGCTTTAACATGTTTTTAGAGTATTCTTATGAATTCTCTTTCCTCCTCAGATTTTAGCTCGTGTGAAATGAATACCATTTTAGGGTTTTCATCTGTACTTATATTGATTTCATGCAATGCAGTGTCATGTATGCTAAATATGCTTGATGGTGATTTAAATGCATGCACAGAATTATCAGGATAAACATCACACAAGTAAGCAAACTGGGATTTCATTGCATTAAACTTATCATAAAGTACATCAGTCACATTGAAAATGGAAGAAATAGATACAACAAAATCATTTTCATCCTCCACAGGCGGAGGGCCTTGTTCTTCCTCAGCTTCCATCTTCCCTTCCAGAGCATCATCTAGGACTGCAGCTTTCTCTGCTTCTTTTTTGATCGCCTGTGCCTTAGCTTTTTCCATAATCTTGGCGATTTCAGCAACCACAGAGTCTAAATTCACTTTGGCCATCAGTTCTTCATCAAATCCTTGCTTGGTCTTTCCAAAAGCTTTGTTCAATGCAGCAGTCAAAGCATCTGAGATGATTTCTGTAGTTTCAGCGCAGGCTTTCTTTTCATCTTCTTCTTCGGCCACCTCTATGGTTTCTGCTATCACCTCAGATGGTTCTCCTTTCAAAATTTCAAATTCAGCAGTTGGTTCTTCTTCCATTACAGGGGCTACTGGCTCTTCCTGGCTTTTCTCAAAATCAACAACATCTGTAAAGATCTCAAAGCCAGGGTACTCGACATTTCCAACCAATACCGGTTCAGCTTGGCCCTTTTAAAGGCTTTCTCCCGCCTTCAGAAATGGCTTCATCATGACCTTGCCATTCTTGCCCTTTTTCAGGTTCTTCTGCTGCTCGGATGATCCCTCTACATAACTAAGGCCGCACTGCTTCGACTTTCCCGAGTCGATCTTGAATTCTGGCACACCTTGCAAATTAATCCCGAGCCCTATTACCGGGATAAAGTTCAGCTTGTACAGATATCGGGATAGCCACTCTGGCATGTAGTTCTCATAAAGGACCATAGGGGCATCTGTGGTTTCTTCCTCCTTAATCACAGAAATTTGGAATCCTCCAAAAGGAACCACTCCTTCATCCACTGCAGCTACCATCGACTGGGCATCCTCCTCAACAGTCACAATCTTGTCATTCATAGAGAATTTAATCTTCTGATGCAATGTGGAAGGAACACCTCCCAAAGGATGGAACCAGGGCCTTCCAAGCAATAGGGAGAATGTGACCGGGATATCGATCACCGTGAAGACAACCATGGACTTGATGGACCCAACCTCCACTTCTGTTTCGAAGGTCCCTATCACTGTTCTTTTAGAATCATCATACGCTCGAATGACTGTCGAGGACCTCTTCAACACTTCTTCATTCATGCCTAGAAACGGTAACATTTTCAGCGGGCATATGTTCAGAGCTGAGCCTTCATCCACCATAACGCACAGCATCACCTTATCCATGACATAGGCTCTAATGTAAAAAGCCTTGTTGTGGGCCTTTCCTTCTGCAGGTAGGTCTATCTCAGAGAAAACAATATTAGGAGCTCCAGCATGGACTTTGTCTAGCAAACAGCACATAGCCTCTGGTGAAGCTATAGGGGAGACTTCAATTTCTGATAGCTTCTTCACTAAAGCCTCCCTATGCTCTTTGGAGGTCATAAGTAGATGCCACAAACTAGCTTGTGCAGGGGTCTTCTTCAATTGGGAAATGACCAAGTCTTCTTTCTCGACTCTCTCCGGTGCCGAAGTACTGCCCGACCCATTCATCGGTGCTTTATCTTTTGTCTGATCTGCCGGCTAATATACCCTTCCACTTTGGGTCACGTGCTGCACTTCTGAAATCTTCAGCTTCTCGACAGCTGGGAGTTTAACAGCCTCCCTTCTGTCAAATTCTTCGTATTCATCTTCGAAGTCGAGATCATCTAGACTTATGGGCTTGATCTCCTTACATCCCTCCTTTTCCTCACATTTGGGCTCCACTTCAGGTTCCCCTACCGCCACTGCCTGAATCATAGAGTTCGCTTGCAGAACTTGGGCAAATATAAAGTTAGCCGGCAACCCCGACTGAACCATGTTAACTCGCTTCTCGAATGCCGGCAGGGGGTTTGTTTTAGTGCTGGGTTTGGCTGGCTCTTGTAGCTTTCCCTCGTCAATGAGCTTCTGGATAGCATCCCTTAGCTTGTAGCAGTTGTTGGTTCGGTGGCCTGTCACCACATGATAAGTACAGAAGTTATCTTTGTCAGCTTCTGATGGCTTCTCAAATGGCCTTAGGGATTGCAACAGGCCGCCATTCCTACACTTGGCGAATATCTTTGCTAAAGTAAGAGTCCAAGGTGATATGCCTTGTCCTCCAGGAACCCTATTCTGGTTGCCTTGCTGCTGATTCACAGTAGCCACTTCGACCTGCTTCACCTCTGATGATTTCCCCTGTTTGCCACTGGAACCTGAACCAGAACCACTACTAGACCCAGCCGCTGTGGTTGATCTATACCCTGAACTATACCCCATACTTCTTCCCCATTTCTGACCAGCTGGCTTCTCCTCTTCATCCCTTTCTATCTTCATAGCCATACTGTAAACCTCACTAAGCTCCTTGAAGGGATGGAATTTCATGTTGTTCTTGAAAATATCCTTGCTGCCATCAATGAGCTTCTGTATAAGCTCATCTTCATCAGGGCGGTTCTTTAGGAGGATCATCTTGTTCATCCACCTCTGGTAGTATTCGTCAAAGGGCTCATTGAATTTCTGCTTCACCCTCTCCAAATCATACAGCTTCACCTGAATTTTGGTGCTGAAGCTGTAGTATTTGATGAAGGCTGCTGACAATACCTCCCAGTCAGATTGCTCCTCCTCTGACAGTGAGTTATACCATCCCAAAGCACCTCCCTCCAGCGTGGTGGGGAAAAGATTAATCAATTGTTGCTTTGTAGCGCCTGCTGTTAGCATAACCCGGGCATATAAATTCACATGGGCCTCCGGCGAGCCCATTCCTTTGTAAGTGGGGACTTTCGGCACTTGGACGCCGATAGGAAATTTCTCGATGCCCCTACTGATCATGGCATCAACGTTCACCCCCTTCTTGGATTCAACACTGATCCCGACCCCCTTCTTCAACTGGGCCATGACCTCGTCTAATTCACAACACTTTGCCTTCATCTTCTGTTCCATAGCTGCTTCTATCTCCTGCAGCTTTTCCAGGCTAGTTGAAGCGTCACCACTATGTTGGGATGACTCAGCTTCTTTTTCCTTCCCGGCTCCACTACCACCGGTCTCACTAGCTTCTCTAACCACTGCCCTCATTTCTTCCTTTAACATGTCGCGGAAATCCTGCGACCTGAAGAAATCTCTCAGAACATCAGCCATACTCGGTGTCTGCTCTGCCATATTCACACCTTCCCCAGACTTGGAATCACTGTCACTCTCGACTACCCTCTGTCTCCGAGCTGCCCTTGAAGGTTGGGATCTTGTCCAAGGTTGCTCCAGTGTATTCTGCTTGGGAGTAGATAGGAGATATCAGGGTTGTGAATGAATGACGTGATATGACATGAAAATTAAGACATTGAACATGCTTGAGATGCATGGGGTGGAATTATGTATGGAATGATGGTATGAATGGTTTCTTTTTATTATATTTTATTTTATTTTTTTTTCTTTTCGAGGCATTCCAAGAACACCCAATGTTTATGCAAAAACGTCACGTGTGGGCCGTCACACTGACAGAACTTCGGCGCCTTTGGGGCACCAAATGAATTCGTGAAATGGTTGCGCGTATACCGGCACACGGACAGAGTTTTGACACTTTGTAGGTCTATGAGATGATATAAAATGGTCGTATGGGCCGGGCCCGCAGACAAGGTTTTGATGCTTTTGAGCACATGATATGGTGTTATGAGAAAGTCACGTGCAACAGGGACACGGACAAGGATTCGGCATTCGAGAAACGCCTTTCATGATTTGGTGATGTTATAGGTCTATACGTATACTAATCGGGCACTCGAGGACTACCTTGAATGGTGAATTAATGTCATGAAGTGGTCGGATGTGGACCACAGTGTTATATGATGTTTATGATAGATGGGTGTGATGTCATGAAATGCATCGTGTAAATTATTACACGAAAATGGGCCTAAGGCCGTTGTGGCTTTTATTGAATGATATGATATTGGTGGAATGGCCGAATGCAATCCGGCGCATTGGCAAAACACGGGTGATTTTGGGTACCTAATATGTTATGAAATGGAATGAGATGGTCATGATAGGCGTTCTTTCAAATGCCCCTTAGTTTAATTTAAGTGAAATGTAGTGAATGCACATGTCACACAATATGCAAATGGCTGCACAAAATCGTGGGTTAGGATGTATGACATACATAATGATGTTATGTATGCTATGTCAAAAATAAAATGCTAATCACACAAATTTAATGTTATGGCCGAAAAAGAAATCGTTAGTATGGATGACAAGCGAATGAATTAATGTTTTACACACAAAATAAAATGCAAATGGCTGCATAAAAATATGGGTTAGTATCACACAAAAATGTTTATGTATGGTATGTTACATGTATGGAAAATGGTGATTATGATATGTTATGTATGCGTAGGTAGCACTGGCGATGTGTCACGAGATGGTGAAGAACACTTAGCAAGCAAAACGAATTCTTCCAACCTTGTTCCTCCAACGTGGTCGGTCTAAAAAATTTCTAACCGAGTCCTAGGCGGGGTTCACTTCAATCACCAATCGGGGGTGATGAAGGCGCGATTTTATTATTATTCACACAATTATTTTGGTATCCTAAGGGAATCCAACTAGAGTTGCCTATATGGGTTCGGTCAAAGTCGGGATAACATCAAGGCTCTCATAGCAAGATATACTCCTCACTTCTCCCCACTCAAGGGTCCTAGCGAAGGGGTTCGTACGAGGCTATGAGTGGTGTTTCGTATTCGTGCCCCTAAGACCAGGAGGAACTTAGGCGACACTTCAACAATCCACCGGGCTATAAAAGCATACCTAATCTAATGCAAGAAATGGCTAACTAAAAATGCGAATAAAATACCAAAAAAGAATCATCCACCTTATTTTAATTTAGATACTTTTCAGGGCTTGTCAAATTCTTTTAAGTTTTTGAGAAAAATTTATCTCAAATTTCCCCAGCGGAGTCGCCACTGTGAGCGGATGACGCGTTTTCGACGGGACGCGGGACTCCCTTTCGGAATGGGGCGCCACGATCTCGGGCGGGCCCCTCCCTCGAGTGGGGTTTTTATAAATGGAAACTCGGTTTTGGAAAATAAATGGAATCAATACATAAAAGAAACGAGACCTAAGTCTCGATGGATATTGTAGAGTCGCCACCCGGCTCAGCTCAACCGGGAAATTCTTAAGGTAGCTGAACCGGACAAACGGCCGCTACACTATCCAGAGATTCGGGTCCGGACAAGTCCCTTATTTCGTGTCTAATTAAAATAAATATTGCCAATGTTCTCGAATGGTATTTCAAAATCTAAAGTCAATTTTATTGAATATAAAAGGCATACAGCGCGCATACAAAATATTTAATACAAAAATAAGGAAAAGAAATAAATACTAATTGGCTTACAACCAAATCGAATGGAAAAATAAAAACTCTCGCCTCACTTATACAATCGCCTATATACAAGAGAATCTAGAAATATACAACCGCCTAGGATACACGATTTAATCTATTAAATTACATCCAAGATAAAAATAAAAATAAAAAGAAATTAAAACCTGCAAAACAGAGGATTAGCACAATATATACAGCACGCCACAACTAGGACTCAAATAGACAGAATTGGGAAAACAAGAATTGGGGGCATGCATTTAGGAGATAACCGGGTTGGCTCGGCTAGCCGGCCCGGTTAGACCTGGAAAATGTTTTGAAACGTCCCTGTGTTTTTTTATTTTTGTGGAAAAATCAATTGAAAATAATTTTACCGGTTTACATGCATTTTTATATATTAAGTGGGTCGGTTTTTCGGGAGAACTGGGACTCCGTCGTTGAATTGTTCTAAATGCAAATTTACCAGAAAATTGAATCTATGGTCGTGATGCGCACAACAAAATTCATTTTGATGATTTTTGGGGTTTTCTAATTTTTTGGGATTTTTTGGGAATTTTTGGGGATGAAGGCTGAAATTCTGATTCTGGAACAAGGATTATAGTCGTACGACTGTAGTTTACAGTCGTTCGACTGTAATCGGTTCAGGGTCAGAATTTCAACAAAAATTCATTTTGAGTCAAAACCAAAAAAAAAGTCAACTGGAAATTAAGAATAGTCGTACGACTATATATACAGTCGTACGACTGTTCATGAAAACCAAGAACAGTCGTGCGACTGTTCTTAATTTCCAGAAACAGGAAAACGAAAATGCAACAGAAAATACACAAAACTCACTTCAAACACCCAGAAAGTCGAGAAAAAGTGTAAGGAAAGGAAGTGACTACCTTTTTAGAAGCTATTCCAAGTCGTTTTGACCCCTGGCGTCGCTCCGATCCCAACAAATTCGCACTTTTTCCTTTGGAATGGAAGTTGAGAGCTTTTTGTCCAAAAATCCAAATTGCAAGGGATTCTGATGATTTAAGTCTGAATTCTTGATTTGTTTGAGAAGTTAACTGATTAACCTAGAGATTTCTAACAAGTTTTAGGCTTAATTTCGAGAATTAAAGAAAATGGGAGAGAAAAAAGAATGAATTTTTTTGTGGTGATTTTTTTTTTTCTCTCTTTTCTCCTTCTCTCTCTAGATTTCCCCAGATTTTTTCCAATCCCCCTCTTTCTCCTCCTTTTCCTCTTTTTTATCTCTGCCCTTTTTCCTTGCTTGCTGCAACAAGGGAGCAATTAATGCTCCCTCTCTCTCTCCTCCATTTCTGCTGCAGAGGTATGGGTTCCTGCAGTCTGTCCGACATTACAGTCGTACGATTGTAATTTTTAAATTACAGTCGCACGACTGTAATGATAGTCGTGGCGACCATTTTTTTTTTAAGTATAGAAAATTCCGGCGCTTATACCTCGGCTAGTGGAAGACACTCTTTGTACAAAGCTTTTCCTCCTTTTGTATAGCATATCTTTTTGTTGAAGATGTATGGTGACTGCTTGAAGAAATGAGATGACTGCTGGGGATGTATGACAACTGCCGAGGAAAGGATCATATTGTTCTTTATTACTGTTCCGCTGGGGAATGGTGAAAGAATTCTGCCTTTCTGCCTCTAGGAATTGGGAATCTGGAAATGCTCTAAATTTTGCTTGAGCTGCCCAATGTGGGTTTTCAGCCAAGCGAGCTGCTCTAATTTTTTCTTGAGATGCCTTTTCAGTTTTCACCTCAGCGAGATCTCTCTTTTTTTTTGACAAGTTGACGATAAACGAAGACTGATTGAAATGGTGCGGTGGCCACTTGCTCCGTCGCCCTTCTGGTGATGAAATGATCCAGGAAGAAACTACATAGGGCAGCATTGTGGTCAAATTTTTAGCTTGATTTCTTCAACATTTATGTTCTTGGACAATCACTGTTGCTCTTCGAAAAAGATGAATTAGACTTGGAGGACAATAAAAGATTTTAGATTGTATGTATTTGGTACATTTTCATTGCTAAATAACATGATATGTTTAACCTATTAAATGCAAAATGCTTTCCTTAAATGGACGTTTAAACAATAACTTTGTTTATGCATTTGACATAACCACACAAATATATTTAAATAAACACTCCACTTTATTGATAAAATCAAAATGAGTACACGTGAAAGGATTAATTCCCAAAATGGTATACACTCCACGCAGAGCCATAATCCGTCACCAGTCGTCCCTTTCAGATTTTCTGACTGATCATTTTTTCTCGTTCTTAACTTTTTCCTAGACCGCTCTTTTTAGAGTTTTCAGCCTAGCAGGCTCTCTCTCTCTCTCTTCTTCTTTTTTTTACAAATGATAAAGCTTTAAGCGGTCTTGGTTGACAGGATTTGTGAACTCATTTCCATCCATGTCCATGATGCTGACACCACCTTTTGATAGCACTTTCTTCATAACATAAGGCCCTTCCCAACTTGGTCTGAACTTTCCCTGAACATCGACATTTGAAAGTCTTAATTGTTTTAGAACCAGATCCCCTGCTTTCAAATACCGCCTAGGGTACTTCACATTCTGAATATAGGCCCTAGCCATTCTGCGTTGGTACATCTGCAAATGATCCAGTGCTTTCAGTCGCTTTTCATCTAGCGCTACCAATTGCTTGTATCTAGCTTGAGCCCACTCAGTCTCTAGAAACTGAGCTTCCAAGGCGACTCTGAGTGACTTGAGTTCTATTTCTATCGGTAACGCTGCTTCCATACCGTACACCAAGGCATAGGGAGTTTTCCCTGTTGGTGTTCTGACACTGGTTCTGTAACCCTAAAGAGCATATGGTAGTTTATTAGCCTAATCTCTGTAGGTGGTTACCATTTTTGATAGGATTCTTTATCGCCTTATTAGCTGCTTCCACTGCACCATTAGCTTGGGGTCTGTATGGAGAAGATCTATGATGTTCGATGCCATGCTCTGCAAGTAACTCAGCTGTCGCCCCTTGAAACTACACTCCATTGTCAGTCACTACATGGTGAGGAATCCCGTATCGAGTGAAGATGTTCTTCTGAATGAACTTGACCATTTGCTTAGCTATTACACTGGTGAAGGATTTTACTTCTACCCACTTTGAAAAGTAATCAACTGCCACGACTATGAATTGGTGTCCATTAGATGCTGTAGGATGAATTTCTCTAATCATATGTATCCCCCATGCTGAAAATGACCAAGGAGAGGCCAGATTCTGTAGTTCAAGTGGTGGCAAATGACTGATGCCAGTGTAGATCTGGCATTCGTGACATTTCCTCGCTTTCCTCATACAATCAGCTTGCATAGTCATCTAGAAGTACCCCTGTCTTATTATCTTTCTAGCCATAGCAAGTCCATTCATATGTGGCCCGCAGGATCCTGCATGTACCTGCTGCATCACTGTTTCCGCTTCTTGTTCTGTTAGGCATCGTAGAAGAACTCCATTCACTGTTCTTTTGTATAGCTTATCCTCGAAGATTCTGAAGTGACTGGCTAACCTTCTTAAGGACACCTTATCAGCAGTACTAGCTACCTCTGGGTATTTTCCTTCCTTCACATACTGATCAATGTCAAAGAACCATGGCTTTTCTTCAGCTGTCAATTCCATTACTTCGTGCACCTCAAAGCAGGATTGTCTGGAAGTTGCTATGACCAGCGGTTGTACTTGAGTTTCTTCTGGATTTTCCCATATAGAAGATAGTGTTGCTAGTGCATTAGCCATCTTGTTCTTGTCCCTAGGGATATGTCTGAATTCACACTGGCTGAAAAGCTCTCTTCTGTACTGTAGCAGCTCCAAATAGAGCAGTAAGTCTTCTTCTTTCAGCTCCATTCACCGTTAGCTTGTTTAATCACTAAAAGTGAATCTCCTACGATCAAGATATCATTTGCCCCTAGTGTTAGCAGAGCTTTCATCCCGAACAAGCATGCTTCATACTTTGCTCCGTTGTTGGTTATGGGAAAATCCAATCTCTTTGACAAAGGAATGATTTCACCGTCTGGTGTCACTATGATTACCCCAATTCCAGCACCATTTCTGTTCACGGTGCCATCAAAGCATATAACCCATCTCTTTACTTCTACCATGGCTAGCTATTCATCCGGGAACTCAAAATTCTTCGTGTAATCTGATTCCAGTGACTGATTTGCTAGAAATTCTGTTAGGGCTCGCCCTATGATGGTTTTCTTAGTGATGTATTTAATGTCGAATTCTGACAAGAGTAGGAGGCATCTAGATAATTTCCCGACCAACACCGGTGCTTCATAAAGATACTTCATCGGATCCATCTTTGCTACAGCTTGCACTTTGTATGATTAGAAGTAATGGCGCAGCTTCTTGGTAAGCCAGATCATTGCCACACACGTCTTCTCCACCAGTGTGAACTTAGTTTCATACTCCAGCAGTTTCTTGCTGAGGTAATAAATAGGGTACTCCTTTGTGCCATCTTGTTCTTGTGCCAGCATTGGCCCTATGGATGAATCTTCGACAGCCAAATACAAGATTAGAGGCTTCCCTGGAATTGGTGGGCTCTGAACTAGCGAATTTACCAGATAAGCCTTGATTTTCTCGAATGCTTTGATTTTCTCGAATGCCAACTGACATCTATCATCCCATACAATTGGTTGATCTTTCTTTAACAACTTGAAAATTGGCTCACAAGTGGAAGTCAACCGTGCTATGAAGCGACTGGCATACTACAAGGAACCCAAAAATGATCGGACTCCCTTTTTTGTTTTTGGAGCCGGCATATCTCGAATAGCCTTGATTTTGTCTGGGTCCATTTCTATTCCTCTCTGGTTGACTACATGACCCAATAATATCCCTGATGTGACTCCGAATATGCACTTCTTGGGGTTTAGTCATAAGTTATACTCTTCAATGCGTGTAAGAAATCTATCCAGGATGGCAGGATGCTCCTCCCGGGCCATTAATTTAACAAGCATATCATCTACATACACTTCGACTTCTCGATGGATCATATCATGCAGCAAAGTTGTGACAGCCCTTTAGTAAGTGGCTCCAGCGTTCTTCAATCCAAAGGGCATTACTCTGTAGCAGAAAGTGCCCCATTCTGTGATGAATGATGTCTTCACCTTATCAATCACATCCATCAAAATCTGGTTGTATCTTGAGAATCCATCCATAAAGGAACACACTGCTGCTTTAGCTGCACTATTGACTAGAACATTGATATAAGGTAGCAGAAAATTATCTTTTGGGCATGCCTTATTCAGATCCCTATAGTCGACACATACTCTGACTCTTCCATCCTTCTTAGGTACTGGAACGATGTTCGCTAGCCATTTTGTGTATTCCACTACTTCAAGGAATTTGGCTTCTATCTACTTAGCCACTTCCTCCTTCACTAATGTAGCCCACTCTAGCCTCAATCTTCTCAGTTTCTGCTTCACTGGCGTGAACTTAGGGTATGTTGGGATCTTATGAACTGCTATTTTTGTGTCTACCCCCGGCATGTCCTTGTATGACTAAGCGAAAGCTTTAACATGTTTTTGCAATATTTTTGTTAGTTCTCTCTCTTCCTTAGGTTTTAACTCATGTGAAATGAATACCATTTTGGGATTTTCATCTATACTTATGTTGATTTCATGCAATGCAGTGTCATGAATGCTAACTATGCTTGATGGTGATTCAAATGCATGCACATAATTATCAGGATAAACATCACACAAGTAAGTAAACTGAGATTTCATTGCATTGAACTTGTTATAGAGTACATCATTCACATTGAAAATTGAAGAAATAGATACAACAAAATCATTTTCATCCTCCATAAGCGGAGGGCCTTGCACTTCTTCATCTTTCTCATTCAGCCCCAGGACATAATCCAGATCTACAGCTCCTTTGGCTTTCTATTAAGGAGGAATAGTGGTCTCCTCAATTTCAGCCATATGCACCTTAGCCTTCTTCATGATCTCAGCTATTTTGGCAGCTATAGAATCCAAGTTCACCTTGGTCATCAGCTCCTTCTCAGACCCCTCTTTAGATTTTCCAAACGCCTTGTTTAAGGCTGCAGCTAGCACCTCCGAAATTGCTTCCATGGATTCATAACAGATTCTTTCTTCAACTTTCTGCTTGGACACTTCCGCTGCTTTTGCTATCACTTTAGACGGCTCATTTTGCAGGACAACAGGCTTAACAATTGCCTCTTACACTACCACAGGTGCTATTGGTTCTTCGCGGCTCTTTTCAACGTCTACAACATCAGAGAATATCTCAAAGCTTGGGTATTCAATACTCTCGACTCTTACTAGCTCAGCTTGACCATTATACATCTCCTCTCCTGCCTTAATGAACGGTTTCACCATAAGCTTGCCATTCTTGCCCCTTTTCTGATTCTTCTGGTCAGATGTTTCTGTTGTATATCCTAGCCCAAACTGTTTTGGCTTTCCCGAATCAATGTGAAACTTAGGCACCCCCTTACAGGTTGATTCTGAGTCCTATGCCTAGGACAAAATTCTGCTTATGTAAATACCTTGACAGCCACTCTGGCATGTACTTTTTGTAAATGACCATCGGAGCATCCGTGGTCTCCTCTTCCCCGACCATGGCGATTTGGAACCCGCCAAATGGTATGACCCCGTCATTTAAGACGGCAATCATGGATTTGGGCATCCACCTCAACAGTCACAATCTCCCTATTCATCGAGAACTTTATTTTTTGATGCAAAGTGGAAGGGACACCTCCCAATGGGTGGAACCATGGTCTTCCCAACAGTAGGGAAAAAGTGATCGGGATGTCAATCATAGTAAAGGTGACCGTCGACTTGACCGGCCCTACCTCCACCTCAGCTTTGAAAGTTTTGATTACAGTTCTTTTGGAGTCATCATATGCCCGGATCATTGTTGAGGACTTCTTCAGGGCATCCTCACTTAAGCCCAAATATGGTAGCATTTTTTACGAACATATGTTTAGCGTCAACCCGTCATCTACCATCACACATGGCATTACTTTATCCATAACATGAACTCTGATGTAAAGGGATTTATTGTGAGCCCTTCCCTCGCTGGGCAGATCCTTTTCAGAAAAAACAATGTTGGGAGATCCAGAATGGATCTTATCTAGCAGACAACACATGGCTTTCGGCGATGAAATGGGGGAGACCTCGATTTCTGACAACTTCTTTACTAGAGCCGCTCTGTGCTCCTTAGAGGTCAGCAGTAGATGCCATAAACTAGCTTGGGTAGGGTTTTCTTTAATTGAGAAATGTCTAGGTCTTCCTTCTCTACTCCTTCCTGTGTTGATGCACTACCCAACCTAGTCATTAGGGCCTTATCTTTCGATTGGGCCGCTGGTTGATAAACCCTGCCGCTTCGGGTGACATTCTGAACCTCTTGAATTTCTAGCTTTTCAACGACTAGCGGCTTACTGTCTCATCCCCACCACACTCCTCATATTCATCCTCTGAGTCAAGGTCATTCAAGCTCACCGGCTTGATTTCTTTCTATTCCGTCTGCCCCTCACATCCCAACTCTGCCTCAGCTTCACCTATTGCTATAGACTGTACAGTGGGGTTTGCCTGTAGAATTTGAGCAAGGATGAAATTGGCCAGCAATCCTGAGTGTGCCATGTTAACCCGCTTCTCAAATGCTGGTAACGGGTTAGTCTTTATGCTGGGTTTAGGAGGTTCTTGTAATTTCTCCTCATCAATCAATTTTCGGATGGCGTCCCTCAATTTGTAGCAGTTATTGGTTCTATGGCCCACTACAACATGGTATGTGTAGAAATAGCAGGTTTTTCAAATGGTTTCACGGGCTGCAACAAGCCGCCATTTCTACATTTTGCAAAATTTTAACCAAGGGAAGAGTCCAAGGGGATATGCCCTATCCTCCTGAGTTTCTACTTTGGTTGCTTTGCTGCGGGGTTACTGCGGCAACCTCAACCTGCTTTATCTCTGAAGATTGCCCACCTTTACCTCCAGAACCTGAGCCAGCGCCGCTACTAGACCCTGCCATAGCCGTTGACCTATACCCAGGGCTGTATCTTGAACTTCTACCACCTCTTTGGCTTGCCACTTTCTCCTCCTCTTCTTGCTCAATTTTCATGGCCAACCCATAGACTTCACTCAGCTCATTGAAAGAATGGAACTTCATGTTGTTCCTATAAATGTCTCTGCTACCGTCAATCAACTTCTGGATCAATTCATCTTCGTTAGGCTGATTCTTTAACAAAATCATCTTATTCGTCCACCTTTGATAATATTCATCAAAAGACTCGTTCTTCTTTTGTTTAACCTGTTGTGAGCGAACGGACGCGGGACTCCCTTTCGGAATGGGGCGCCACAATCTCGGGTGGGCCCCTCCCTCGCGTGGGGCTTTTACGAATGGAAATCCAGGTTTCGGAAATGAATGGAATTGAATCAACACATAAAAGAACCGAGACCTGAGTCTCGATGGATACTGTAGAGTCGCCACCTGGCTCAGCTCAACCGGGAAATTCTTATGTAGCTGAACCGGACGAACGGCCACTACACTATCCAGAGATTCGGGTCCGGACAAGTCCCTTATTTCGTGTCTAATTAAAATAACATTGGTCAATGTTCAAAGATGGTATTTCAAAATCTAAAGTCAATTTTATTGAAGTAAATAGACATGCAGCGCACATACAAGATATAATACAAAAATAAAGAAAAATAAATATTAATTGGCATACAACCAAATCGAATAGAAAAATAAAAACACTCGCCTCACTGATACAACCGCCTAGAATACATGAGAATCTAAAAATAATTACAATCGCCTAAGTACACGATCAATTCTATTAAAATACAAATAAAATCAAAAAGAAATATAAATAGGAGCTGCAAAATAAAGGTTAGCACAATTTATACAGCACACCACAAGTTGGACTCAAATAGACAGAATGGGAAATTAGGAATTGGGGGCATGCATTGGGGGATAACTGGGTCGGCTCGGTTAGCCGGTCCGGTTAGACCTGGAAAACATTTTAAAAGGTCCCTGTATTTTTGGTTTTTGGTTTTGTGGGAAAATCATTTTGAAAACAACTTTTCCGGTTTACATGCATTTTTATATACTAAGTGGGTCGGTTTTCAGGAGAACTGGGTCTCCGTCGTTGAATTGTTCTAAATGCAATTTTACCGAAAATTGAATCTATGGTCGTGAATGCACACAACAAAATTCATTTTTGGGATTTTCTAATTTTTTAGGATTTTTTGGAATTTTTAGGGATAAAAACGGAAATTCTGATTATGGAATGCAAGTTACAGTCGTACGACTATAATTACAGTCGTACGACTGTAACCTATAGTCGTGCGACTATAAGCCTTTCAGGGTCAGAATCCTGCTGAAATTTATTTGAGAATAATCTGGAAAAAGGGACTGGAAATCAAGAACACTAGTACGACTGTAATTACAGTCGTACGACTGTTCATAATCCAAGAACAGTCGTACGACTGTTCTTAATTTCCAGAAACAGAGGTGTGCGAAAAAAAACAGAGCAAAACACACAAAACACAATTCAATCGCCCAGAAAGCAATAAAAAGTGAAAGGGAAGGAGTGTATACCTTGTTTAGAAGCTTATCCGAGTCGATTAGACCCCTGGCATCGCTCTGATCCGCAAGAATTTGCAATTTTCTCCTCGAATTGGGTTTGAGAGTTTTGGGTCTAAAATCCTCAATTGGCAAGGTTCTTTGCGATTTTTATCCGGAATTTGAATTTGTTTTCAAAGTAGGGTCGTTCCTCGGATCAATTTGACAAACTTTTTGCATTAATTTTGACGATTTTGAAGAATCAGTTGCCCTCTCTTTTTTTTCTTTTTTCTTTCTTTTTCTTTCCTTTTTTTCTGCTGAAATCCCTTTCTCTCCCTTCAGATTATCTTCTTCTCCTTTTTTATATCTGCTCCCCCTTCTTTCAATCATGTCTGGCCGCTTGATTTTGCTGCAAAGGGGCGGGCATTAATTGCCCTCCCTTTTACAGCCTGCCATCCCTGCTGCAGGCAGACGCAAGTGGATGTTACAGTCTTACGACTGTAACTTTTTAAGTACAGTCGTATGACTGCAACACATCTACACGACTGTATATTACAGTCGTGAGAAATCTGACCTCTTCTTTTTTTCTTTCTTCTTTTTTTTTTCTTTTTTTTTTCAGATCCGGCGCTTACACCTGTTCCAAGTCATACAGCTTAACCTGGATCTCAGTATTAAAGCCATAATATTTAATGTAAGCTGCGGATAGGGCTTCCTAATTTGATTGCACCTCCTCTGATAATGAATTGTACCAGGACAAGGCTCCCCCCTTGAGTGTGGTAGGGAAGAAATTGATTAACTGATGCTTGGTAACACCCACCGTTAACATTATTTGAGCACACAGATTCACATGGGCCTCTGGTGATCCAATCCCCTTGTAGGAAGGGATCTTCGGCACTTGAAACCTGACAAGGAAGGTTTCAATGCCCTTGCTGATCATAGCATCTACATTTACTCCCCTTTTAGAGTCTAGATTGATACTGGCCCCCTTCTTTAGCTGGGCCACAACTTCATCCAACTTAGAGTGCTTAGCCTTCATTTTCCTTTCCATAGCTTCCTCGATCTCTTGCAGCTTCTCCAAGCTAGCTGAGGCATCTGCCCCATGCTGAGATGATTCACCTTCTTTCTCTTTCCCAGCCCCACTAGCACTAGTTTCAACAATTTCCCTTGTGACTACCCGTATCTCCTCTTTTAGAATATCACAGAAGTCCTGAGATTTCAGGAAATCTCTCAGGATATTAGCAACATTAGGTGTCGGATTATCCATCTCAAATTCTTCACTAGATTCTGATTCTTCAATTGCCACAACTATCTTCCTTTTCCCAGGATCTCTTACAGTCTGTGACCTTGGTCGGGGTCGCTCTAGCTTACTCTGCTTGCCATCATATGGGAAATATTAAGGACAATGAGTTAATGACATGGTAACATGAAGAGTGAGACATTGAGGATGATTTATGATGAACGGGAGAAATGATGTGATGAGAGAAATGATGATGGGGATGATCTTTATGCATTAATTTGCTTTGTTTTGGATGTCCCAAGAGTGCCCAATGCTATGCAAAATAATACAAAAAGATCGCATGTGGACCACTACACGGACAGGGGTTCCGCACTTTTGGGGCACCTATGAATTTTATGAAATGGTCACGCATGTGCAGACACACGGATAGAATTTTGACCCTTTGTAGGTCTATGAGATGAAGTGAAATGATCATGTGGGGACCAGCCTGTTGGTGTGCCCTAGTTCTTAGGGCATTGGATTCTTGCATTTTGTATTATACATTAAGACTCATTGTATGAATACATTATTTGTGTCACATTAATAAAGGCAATTAATCTATTTCATTTATATCTTGTGCTATAATATGAGTAGAGTATCCATTGATTGATAATCATAAAACCCATCCCAGGTCTATTCTAATCATGGGAATGAATAGAACCACAGACTTATATATTCGATGACTATATGGCAGTTCTCAACTAGCCATAGTACTTGTATAGTCAGTCATGAATATAGGTACATGTCGTTGACATGGGATTGGAACTATCCGTACAAGAAAGCCACATGGTTGTCGCGTCATAGGTCTTTCTTAAGTAGGTCTCTTTTGTCCTCAGACCATATTTCATTATAATATCAATATGGAATCCGGTTCACTTTGACATACGCCTAACAGGTCTGTAAAAGGATGCTAAATACGGGTATGATTGGGTGGACCAGTGAACATGTTGATATTGATGATGAAGTGATGGAATTGCCACTCGGGTAACACCGAGATGATATCGTTGGCCACTTGATGAGTGGGACTGATAAGTGTATGGCCATACCTAAATAAGTTGGTTGCTTATTTGATTAATCAGTCAACTCAAGATCAAGAAATATAATAAACAACAGAAGAGGATGACGGACACCATGCCTCTTGTTTGTTCATATCGATATTGTTAGGCAAAGGACACTATGAGATTACTACTGGGTGAGCATCTTCTAAAGACTACTGCATCTCTGTCTTAATTGGGGGCTATAATGGTTTGCTAGAACCCACTTACAGTCCATGGGCCTTGGGCCTACTGCCAACATAAAGACAGACCCATTGGATCGTGCACATCGATCAACTGAGCTGGAATTTATAGAAATTGTACATGTAATATACATTGGAAGGAATGCGTTAATTAATTAGTTGACATTCGGTGTCAAGGTAATTAATTAACATTGTGTTGACTTTAATTTAATTAATAAGTTTACATAATGTAATTAATTAATTTATCAATTAATTGAATTACATAAAGTAAACAATTAATTAAATAATTTTCCTAAGTAGGAAAATTAAATACATGTATTGTATTAACTTAATTGTGATTTAATTTTATTTAGGGGTAATTAAATTTAGCCAAATAGAATTGAATTACATAGTATATACTTTTAATTAAAGTTTATTTATGTAATTATAGTCCTAGTGGGCTTGGGTTTAATTAACCTAATTGAAACCCAATAAGACAAGGTGTCTCTATAAGGGCACATTTAAGGAGGAAAAACCTATTTCAACTCTAATTAATTGCTGGAAATTTCAGCCACCAATAGCAGCCCCAAAACAGCCGAAAATCCCAGCATTAAACCTCCATTCCTTCGCGTCTTCGGCTAGCACTAGTTCCCGCTCAATAGTTGGTCGTGCACCGGACTTTGGACATTGAAGTTTCAAGAAACGATTCTGCAGCAGTCTCTAGAGGAGACGAATCTGGTGAGTTAAACTCTCTTGATTCAAATTGTTTTATTCTAATCAATGGCAATTGGACACGATAGGTGGATTCTAGGAAATTTTAAATGGTGTATTTTCCGCTGTGCCACGTTATTTTTCCAACGACGAATCCCAACAGTGGTATCAGAGCCTAGGTTTTGTCCATTAGATTGATTGGAATTGGTTCTTGAAAGCATTCTTGAAGAAAGAATGGGTTTCTAACTTGTGATTTTAGGGTTTTTATTTAATTGGTTTTGTTTTTGGATTAACCCTAGAATTGTTGGATTGGGGTTTTTGATTATTTTCCCCAATTGGTTTCCATCTAAAGTTGTTTTGGGTTTTATTTGGATATTTTGATGGATGTTTTTTTTAACGATTTAATAAGTTTAATAAAAAAAAAGGATTTTGGGTGAAGGGAATCGCAAATTTGCGATTCCCTCACCTGCAGCAGGCTGCTGCGCTGCTGGCCGCAGCAGATGGCTGCTGCTGCCGCGCAGCGGCACTGCTGCCCCGCAAGGATAGCGGCGCTGCGAGCGGGTTTTGGGTCCGGTTTTGGATTTTGCAGGTATTTTTTTATCCCGGACCCTAATGCAAATTGAATTAAATTTTTTTTAATTAATTTGTATTTAAATTATTTATTTTGTTGGCATGCATATTTAATTTAATTGTTTGCATATTAAATTGAATATGGACTTTGTGAGATCGGCCCAATAAACCGTGACACCGGTTAAAATTGGGAGAGCTAAATTTTAAATTTGTGACAACCCAAATTCAAGTGGGAGCAAAATTGTTAATTTTGCATTTATGGATGTTATCCATTGGGCCTTTATGGGCCTCAGTCACATTTGTTAAAATTGGCGATTTCACGCTAAGTAACTCGGCTTAACATTTATAATTTGGAATGCCATGATCATGCATCATATTGGTATGTATGTGCACGACAGGTACTTTGTTTGAAATGTTATGTTGAGTTCTATGGGCCCTAAATTATTATCGGTTGTAATTTAATTTTGGAAAATATGGCCTGCGTGCCATTTTTTTATTTTGATGTAATTTTAGAATAGATTTTATTTTACAAAATTATTGTAATTGCATCAAGTATGGAGGAAGGCCCAAATGGAGCAAGCCCATGGTGGGAGCCCAAGAAGGATTGCAGTCCAGCCCATGAAGAATTAGATAGGACATCTAGTTTTTCATTAGGTTGTAATTAAAGGCCTATAGGATCTCATTTATTTTAAATTAAGTATGCTATTGCATTTGTCATATAATATGGATATATGGATCACCAAATTATTACCCGCGTTTATGCATGCTAAGCCGTATCACTTAATTATAATCCGAAAATTAAAATATTGAGTTGCTTAAAAGTGCTTCCCACATTCACACCTCTTCCTCCCATTAACACTGCAATGTACGCCATTCCCTAGCTGGGTATATTGTAGTATTCGGTGGGCCGTCGAGGGTTAAGATACTTGGTATGGTTAACATGTGAATGGTGGTTTGACTCAACATGGGTAGCAATAGCTCAGAGCGGGCCCTAAGCATAGATGAGTAAAGTGTCAATAAGCCTATCAAACCAAGAGTCCTTCGTGGAAGGATTAGATAGGTTGTCCTACCAAACGAATCAATGGTTGGTTAGCGAGCCTTAGTTCGACCAGTCATTGATAAGTTGTGGATCTTAGTCAAGTCAGCAAATTAACAACACCAACAAACAAATTAAATCGCATTATTAATTTGAATTGGCTTAAAAGTCCTCTATTTCTAACTCAAGCAATGATTTCTTCCATGTAGATAATCCCATTTCAGTTAAGCAATTTAAATGGCTGCAACAAATAATAACTCACTCTCACTTAGGTCACTCTTGGAGAAGGAGAAGCTTTCGGGGACTAACTTCCTGGACTGGGCTAGGAACTTACAAATAGTTCTTAGACAAGAGTCTAAGGAGTATGTACTGAATGCTCCTTTACCAGCTGGCCCTCCCACAGGTCGAGGCATCACCACGGCGATGGTGGAGCAGTATGACCGGCACGTGAGGGATGACCGAGATGTCTCGTGCCTCATGCTGGGTGCTATGGCTTCTGATCTTCAGAAGCAGTTCATGGACGAGCATGCTTATGAGATGATGGATCAGCTTAAAAAGATGTTCTAAGATCAGGCTCCTCAGGAACGTTACCTGACAACTAAGGCACTTTACACGTCTGTGATGGCAGCTGGGACTTCTGATAGCACTCATGTGCTAAAGTTGAAGGGGTATATTGATACACTTGCCTGCCTCGGCTCGCCATTTTTGCAGGACTTGGCAGCATACATTATTATCGGGTCACTTCCTGAGTCTTACAACCAGTTTATCATGAATTACCATATGCAAGGGTTGGATAAATCGGTAGTTGAGCTGCATGGCATGCTCAAGCTTGCTGAGCAGTCTCTTAAGAAGACTCCTGAAGTATTGCTGGTGAACAAGGGCAATACATACATTGCTATGGGAAAGGCCAAATCTAAGGCCAAGGCTAAGGCCCAAAAGGCCAAGGCTAAGGGCAAAAAGGTGGTGGCCCAACCTAAAGCAAGGGTTGCTTCTCCTGACAATGTCTGCCATGAGTGTCATGAGAAGGGGCACTGGAAGAGCTCATGTCCAAAGCTAAGGGAGCAACTGAAGGGCAAAACTGCTGCTTCAGGTATTTATGTTGTTGAGATTAATCTGGCTATTTCTACATCTTGGGTCCTAGACACTGGATGTGGATCTCACATTTGTTCAAATGTGCAGGGTCTAAGAAATAGGAGATTATTAGGATCTGGAGAAGTAGATCTTCGAGTCAGAAATGGTGCTCGGGTTCAAGCCATAGAGATTGGAGATTATTTCTTGGAGATGCCTAGTGGACTTGTTTTGGAACTAAGAAACTGTTATTTTGTACCTGTGATGCGCAGGAATATTATTTCCGTTTCTTTGTTGGATATTTCTGTTGGGAATTAATCGGACAAAACAAAATATGCGCAGCGGAAAAACGGATTAATCCCCACCAAGGACCCATGTACATTGCATTGAATTGAAAAGAGGGTTAAAGAATTACCTCTTAATTCTTATAGGATTGGATTAAAAGGAACCAAAATTGCTTCCCTCTACGGTTGATCCACACGGAGCAATACGTCCACCGCGTGCTAGCGCCGGGATAGAAGAAACGGTTTCCTCGAATTGAGAGAGAGGCAGAAAATCAAATTTTCTCTTGGCTTGGAGAGGAGAATTTCGGCTGGCCCTTTTTTTTTGGTGTGGTGGCCGAATTCTTCTTGTATTATTAGTGTAGAGTCATATTAGGTTTAGGTTAATTGTTTCCTTAAATAATTAACCTAAATAGTTAATTATAATTATAACCTAATACACCTATTAGTTATAATTATATATTAACCCACACAATTTAATATTAATTCTCAATTAACATTAAATCAAATCAATTCTCCATAATACATATATGTATATATAATATTATAATTAATTATATCTCCATATAATTTAATTATAATATGTAGCATACTTTATGCAATATTAATCACATTAATATTTATATATACATACATAAATATATATCACTATATATATTTATTCTCTTTCTCATTCATAAATTATTATCCAATAATAATTTATACCCGATAAGATGAACTTCATTTTGCTCTTGTGTGTGACCCCATAGGATCATATTAATTGGCAATAAGGAAATTACCATAATGTCCTTATAGGTCACAAGCGGACTCTAGCAAGCCATTACGACTACCCAATTAATATGATTGGAATGATCCAATACCTATTTATAGAATGTCATATTCCCTTTTGTCTCTTTGATATCATGATTAATCATAAGACATGGTACACTTGTCAATCTTATATAATTAATCATATGCTTTCTCGATCTCAAAGTAAACTGTTCAGACAAATCAATTGATACTCTTATCAATTATTTGAGCACGGCCATGCATTTAACAGTCTTACTTATCGAGGGGCCCAGTGATATCGCTCTCTTGTTAGAGAGGGACAAAATCCCATATCTGTCACTCACATCCCAAAGCATGAGTCATATTGTACCCAACCACAGCCTTTATAACTACTCTGTTACAAGCAGCGTTTGACTGCGTCAAAGCACAACATGAATTCATCCCGGAATCCATGGTGACCTCAGGTCAAAGGAATCAGCTGATGACACTACTATAATCAAGATCAGTTGTGACACGTGACCATGAACTTGATCTCATAGTGGGTCTCCAGCAACATGTTCTCTAACATTTTGCCCGTGAGTATAATCTGTATCTGTATACACTATATGTTAGAGATTGTGCCCTAAGCCAATGTTGGATTATGTAAACAATCTTCTTAAGTCATTAATAAAGACTTATTTTATCATATATATTTGTATGTTAGTATTTATGATAATGTATCCATGAATTAATTGTGTAATTCTAAATTTTCCCTAGTCGATTGTTATTATGGGAATAATAACAAACTAAGACTAGTGTGAGTGATAATGGATATTCATAAGATGAATATAGTGTATACAGATACAGATTATACTCACGGGCAATGTGTTAGAGAACATGTTGCTGGAGACCCACTATAAGATCAAGTTCATGGTCACGTGTCACAACTGATCTTGATTATAGTAGTGTCATCAGCTGATTCCTTTGACCTGAGGTCACCATGGATTCCGGGATGAATTCATGTTGTGCTTTGACGCAGTCAAACGCTGCTTGTAACAGAGTAGTTATAAAGGCTGTGGTTGGGTACAATATGACTCATGCTTAGGGATGTGAGTGACAGATATGGGATTTTGTCCCTCTCTAACAAGAGAGCGATATCACTGGGCCCCTCGATAAGTAAGACTGTTAAATGCATGGCCGTGCTCAAATAATTGATAAGAGTATCAATTGATTTGTCTGAACAGTTTACTTTGAGATCGAGAAAGCATATGATTAATTATATAAGATTGACAAGTGTACCATGTCTTATAATTAATCTTGATATCAAAGAGACAAAAGGGAATATGACATTCTATAAATAGGTATTGGATCATTCCAATCATATTAATTGGGTAGTCGTAATGGCTTGCTAGAGTCCGCTTGTGACCTATAAGGACATTATGGTAATTTCCTTATTGCCAATTAATATGATCCTATGGGGTCACACACAAGAGCAAAATGAAGTTCATCTTATCGGGTATAAATTATTATTGGATAATAATTTATGAATGAGAAAGAGAATAAATATATATAGTGATATATATTTATGTATGTATATATAAATATTAATGTGATTAATATTGCATAAAGTATGCTACATATTATAATTAAATTATATGGAGATATAATTAATTATAATATTATATATACATATATGTATTATGGAGAATTGATTTGATTTAATGTTAATTGAGAATTAATATTAAATTGTGTGGGTTAATATATAATTATAACTAATAGGTGTATTAGGTTATAATTATAATTAACTATTTAGGTTAATTATTTAAGGAAACAATTAACCTAAACCTAATTACTCTCCACACTAATACTATAGCAGAATTCGGCCAGCCACCTGAGAAAAGTAGCCAGCCGAAATTCAGTCTCTCCAAGCAAAAGAAAAATCTGATTTTTTTTTTCTGCTCTCTTCTCTCGATTCGAAGAAACCGTTTCTTCCATCCCGGCGCTAGCACGCGGTGAACGTATTGCTCCGTGTGGATCAACCATAGAGGGAAGCAATTTTGGTTTCTAAGTGATTCAAACTTCAAAGAATTAAGGTAATTCTTTAACCCTCCTTCCGATTCAATGCAATGCACATGGGTCCTTGGTGGGGATTAATCCTTTATCCGCTGCGTTTTATGTTTGTTTGTGCGATTAATGCCCAACAGTGGTATCAGAGCCACTTGTGCATTGGTTGAATTGGATTTGTTATTTTGATTAGATCAAAATTGCATGTTAGGGTTGTATGTTCTTGATTTAGGGTTCAATGTTATTGTGAATAATATGTTTAAAATTTGATTTTAATGTGAATCATTGTGAATGATTTGGTTGTAATTGTTTTGAATCAGAAAAGGGGTGAAATTTTGGATTCAGCATGTTGGCACGCCGGCGTGCCGGTTTTGGCACGGCGTGCCAACAGGAAATCGTTCCTGGATGCTTGAGTTCAGAATGGTGGCACGCGGGCGTGCCGATTTGGCACGGCGTGCCAACCTGAAAATTTTGCATATGACACGACGTGCTGGGCCTTTGCACGCCGTGCCAACTGGAAACCGTTTCCAGTGTTGCGACCAGAATGGTGGCACGACGGCGTGCCGCCCTTGGCACGGCGTGCCACCTGGGAATTTTCAGAGGGGGCTGTTTTTTGCGTGAAAATTTTTTTTTTGCCTGCGGCGCTTGCTTCGCAACAGGGGCTACCGCCCCCGTACCCCCGTCCAACTCAGCAGCGAGTTGGATCGCTGGAAGTTGGGTTTGGTGTTTTTCGTTTATGTGTGGAAATTGTTTCTACACATTTACGATTTTCAAATCAATTACTCTAAATACAATAGGATTGTATTTTACCCTTTATGAACCCTAAATCTTGTAGATATAAAATTATTGTGATAATTTTATGCATGGTGTTGTGGTATGGTTTTGGACCCTTGGATGTTTTTTGTTTTTCTTTTGGTTTTGGTGAATGTAAGGTTTTATAAATACGGCCTGCGAGTCGTTTGTATTTATGTAATCTTATTTTTCTAGATAAATTGTATAGGATGCAATTTATTGTTTGTAAATTTTATTTACTAGAAAATTGTATAGGATACAATTTTGTAAAGTATGTAAATCCATGAGATGGTGCCAAGGAACAAAGACGTGAAGACGGATCCAAGGGATGCGGCTGTGCTGCGACCATGCGATGGTTACAACCACCTAGGAAATGACCTGTTGATTTTCATATTGGCCTGTGAAAATCAATGTAGATAAAACCATACCATAACACGGTCTTTCGAGTCTATTGCATGTTTTATATTTTGATGCCATGTGATGCCATGCTAAGTATGAAATATGCATGCTAGATGAATGTATGACATTGGATGCCATGCTAGAATTAATATTAACTTAGAAAGATTAATGTTAATGCCATGTATTGTATGAGATACATTTTAATCACAGGAATTAATAAACCCTAAATAAACTTATGAAGTTTATATTTTTGCCACCCAATTACGTATAACACTAGTCAAGTACTATGTTCGCATCATGGTAGCCACGCCAAAGCGGGTACGCATGTTGTGACCTTAGCGAAGCGATAATATGAGAAATGGTGATTCTCATTGTGTTGTAATTGGTTTAACAAAGGGTTAATCAAAATGGTGTTTTGAACCCGAGGCAAAGATGAGATGAGTAACATGCAAATTAAATATGATATATGATATCATGCATCTCATAAATTAAAAGAGTTACATAATGATGTAATTGACATGGTGATGTCTACCGAAATTATATTTAATCATAGGGACATGCCAAAGCAGTGCTATGGTTAAGTATGGATTTTGGGTCTTTTACCCACTTAAATATTTTAAAGGGTTTTATAATTTTAGTGGGAGTTTAATTCTCTTATGTAATTAACTTTGCATATATTTTCTGTTGTAGATAAATGGCCAACACAAGCAATCCCGGTTCTATTCGATCTATCCTTGAGAAGGATAAACTGAACGGAACCAATTACCTAGATTGGTATCGCAACTTGAGAATTGTTCTCAAGCAAGAGCGAAAGCTGTATGTTCTGGATGGGCCTTTGCCCGCTAACCCTCCACCCACCACAGCTTCAAGAGCTGAAAGGGATGCTTTTCACAAGCATCAAAATGATCAGATTGATGTACAATGCCTGATGCTCGCATCAATGATTCCGGAACTTCAGAAGGATCTGGAAACATTTGAGGCATATGAGATGTCTCAAGAGCTTAAGGAAATGTTCCAAAAGCAAGCGAGAAGGGAAAGGTATGAGACCTTGAGATCTTTGGTTGGGTGCAAGATGACCGAAGGGAGTTCGGTTAGTGCCCATGTTCTGAAGATGAAAGGGTATATTGATCAGTTGGAGAGGCTTGGTTCGCCACTCAGACCTGAGTTGGCAACGGATTTGATCCTTAATTCTCTTCCCGAGAGTTACTCCCATTTTGTCATGAATTATCACATGAATGATATGGACAAAACGGTCAGCGAACTGCATGGGATGCTGAAAAACGCTGAAGTAACGATAAAAGAGAAGCCAAGCTCCAAAGGGATCCATATGGTGCAAAAGGGTAGGATCCAGAAGAAGAAGGGTAAAGCAAACAAACCCAAAGAGTTTGGGAAGGATGCAAAGAAGCCCAAAGCTGTTACCAAGGCAAAGCCTCCAAAGGAAGGCACATGCCATTTCTGCAATCAGCCTGGTCATTGGCGCAGAAATTGCAAGCTTTATTTGGAGGACTTGAGGAAGAAGAGAGGCGGTGAGACCGCTAATCAAGGTATTTATGTTATTGAAATATTTCATTCTACTTCTGTTTCTACTTCGTGGGTATTAGATACCGGTTGTGGTTCTCACATTTGTATGAATGTGCAGGGGCTTAAAGGAAGTAGAAAGCTCAAGAAGGGCGAGGTAGAATTCCATGTGGCGAATGGAGCTAGAGTTGCTGCTTATGAAGTCGGTCGCTACGAGCTCAAGTTGCCAAGTGGACTTGTTCTTTCTTTGAATAATTGTTATTTTGTTCCTAATTTGTCTAGGAACATCATTTCTATTTCATGTTTGGACAAGGAAGGATTTAAATGTGTTATTGAGAATAATCACTTATTGCTTTTCAATAAAGACTTGTTTTATGCAAATGCGGATTTACATGATGGTCTTTATTTGTTGAACCTTAGTGAAGGTTATAATGAGCATGTATATAACATAAATACCAAAAGGATAAGAACAAATGTTGTGAATCCTACTTATCTCTGGCACTGTCGTCTAGGACACATTAATGAGAAACGCATTTCAAAACTCCATAAAGATGGAATTTTGGGTCTAGATGTTTTTGAAACATATGACACTTGCGAGTCTTGTTTAATGGGTAAGATGACCAAGAGTCCCTTTACTGGTCACAGTGAAAGGGCTAGTGACTTATTAGAACTCATACATACAGATGTATGTGGGCCTATGAGCACAACTGCTAGAGGTGGTTTTCAATACTTCATTACGTTCACTGATGATTTCAGTAGATATGGTTATCTATATCTAATGAAGCATAAGTCGGAATCCTTTGAAATGTTCAAAGCCTTCCAAAATGAAGTACAAAACCAACTTGGCAAGACAATTAAAGCACTTAGATCTGATCGAGGTGGTGAATATTTGAGCCAAGACTTTGACGATCATCTTAGAAATTGTGGGATTGTCTCACAACTAACTCCTCCTGGTACACCACAGTGGAATGGTGTGTCTGAGAGGAGGAACCGTACTTTATTGGATATGGTTCGGTCGATGATGAGTCAAACAAGTCTTCCCCTATCCTTTTGGGGATATGCACTTGAAACAGCGGCATTCACACTGAACCGAGTTCCATCAAAGGCAGTTGAAAAGACACCATATGAGATATGGGTTGGTAAGAGACCAAATTTGTCTTTTCTCAAGATTTGGGGATGCGAAGCTTATGTGAAATACTTGATGTCAGATAAGTTAGCACCAAAATCTGTGAAGTGCAACTTTGTAGGTTATCCAAAAGAAACTAAAGGTTATTTCTTTTACAGTCCTAGTGAAAACAAAGTGTTTGTTGCTAGGAATGGTATATTCCTGGAAAAAGAGTTTATTTCCAAAGGAATCAGTGGGAGTAAAGTACACCTGCAAGAAAATCTGGATAACCAAAATGAAAATGGTTTTCAAATGGAACAACAACCTGATTCACAAGAAGTTGTTGAGTCAGAACCAGCAACACAAGTCCAACGTAGATCAAGTAGAGTTCGTCATGAGCCCGAGAGATATGGATTTCTCGTCACGAACGAAAATGATCTGATTCTGTTAGAAGAGAATGAACCTTCCACGTACATGGAAGCTGTCTCTAATTCAGAATCTGAAAAATGGCTTGATGCTATGAAGTCAGAAATTCAATCCATGGACGACAACAAAGTATGGACTTTGGTTGATCTCCCAAAGGGTGCTAAAGCAATAGGGCACAAATGGGTTTTCAAGTTGAAAACGGACATGGATGGGAATATTCAGACTTATAAAGCAAGGTTAGTGGCAAAGGGTTACCGACAAGTTCATGGTATAGACTATGACGAAACCTTTTCGCCAGTAGCTATGATCAAGTCCATCAGAATTCTTGTTGCCATAGCAGCATATTATGACTATGAAATATGGAAAATGGATGTCAAAACAGCTTTCCTAAATGGAAACCTTGTTGAGGATGTGTACATGACACAGCCTGAAGGTTTTGTCGATCCAAAGAATCCTGATAAAGTATGCAAGCTTCAAAAGGCCATTTATGGTTTGAAGCAAGCATCAAGAAGTTGGAATCATTGTTTTGATGAATCAGTCAAAAAGTTTGGCTTCATCAAAAACGAAGATGAGCCTTGTGTGTACAAGAAGTTCAGTGGGAGTAATATAGTTTTCCTAGTTCTATATGTCGATGACATATTGTTAATAGGAAATCACATTCCTACCTTGCAAGAAGTAAAATCTTGGCTAGGAAAGTGTTTTTCTATGAAAGACTTGGGTGAGGCAGCCTACATTCTTGGAATAAAGATCTATAGAGATAGATCTAAGAGATTGATAGGCCTGAGCCAGAGTACATACATTGATAAGATACTGAAAAGGTTCAGTATGGATCAATCTAAGAAAGGAAATGTTCCTATTGGGCAAGGGATAAAGCTTAGTTGTAAGCAATGTCCCATGACAGTTGAAGAACGTCAACGCATGAATAAGATTCCTTATGCGTCAGCTATAGGATCTATCATGTATGCCATGGTATGTACTCGGCCAGATGTCTCTTTTGCTTTGAGCATGACAAGTAGATATCAGTCTGATCCAGGTGATAGTCACTGGACTGCTGTCAAGAGTATTCTTAAGTACTTGAGAAGAACTAAAGATACATTCTTGATATATGGAGGCTCGGACGAAGATCTTGTTGTAAATGGTTACACGGATGCAAGTTTCCGAACTGATCAAGATCAGATGCAGTCACAGTCTGGGTATGTGTTCATTCTGAATGGAGGTGCGATAAGTTGGAAGAGTTCTAAGCAAAGCACGATAGCTGCATCTACAACAGAAGCCGAGTATATTGCTGCATCAGATGCAGCCCAAGAGGCTGTTTGGATCAAGAAGTTCATCGAAGAACTTGGTGTCGTTCCTAGCATAGTGAATCCTGTGAGCCTCTTGTGTGACAACAATGGGGCAATATCACTTGCTAAGGAACCTAGTGTGTCACAGAAATCCAAACATATACTTCGGCGTTTTCACTACATAAGAGAAGTCATCTCAAGAGGAGATGTGAAGATATGCAAAGTTACGTCTGAAGACAATGTTGCTGATCCACTAACAAAAGCTCTTTCACAAGCTGTACATGATGGTCATGCTAGGTCCATGGGTATTAGATACATTTGAGATTGGACTTAGGGCAAGTGGGAGATTGTTAGAGATTGTGCCCTAAGCCAATGTTGGATTATGTAAACAATCTTCTTAAGTCATTAATAAAGACTTATTTTATCATATATATTTGTATGTTAGTATTTATGATAATGTATCCATGAATTAATTGTGTAATTCTAAATTTTCCCTAGTCGATTGTTATTATGGGAATAATAACAAACTAAGACTAGTGTGAGTGATAATGGATATTCATAAGATGAATATAGTGTATACAGATACAGATTATACTCACGGGCAATGTGTTAGAGAACATGTTGCTGGAGACCCACTATAAGATCAAGTTCATGGTCACGTGTCACAACTGATCTTGATTATAGTAGTGTCATCAGCTGATTCCTTTGACCTGAGGTCACCATGGATTCCGGGATGAATTCATGTTGTGCTTTGACGCAGTCAAACGCTGCTTGTAACAGAGTAGTTATAAAGGCTGTGGTTGGGTACAATATGACTCATGCTTAGGGATGTGAGTGACAGATATGGGATTTTGTCCCTCTCTAACAAGAGAGCGATATCACTGGGCCCCTCGATAAGTAAGACTGTTAAATGCATGGCCGTGCTCAAATAATTGATAAGAGTATCAATTGATTTGTCTGAACAGTTTACTTTGAGATCGAGAAAGCATATGATTAATTATATAAGATTGACAAGTGTACCATGTCTTATAATTAATCTTGATATCAAAGAGACAAAAGGGAATATGACATTCTATAAATAGGTATTGGATCATTCCAATCATATTAATTGGGTAGTCGTAATGGCTTGCTAGAGTCCGCTTGTGACCTATAAGGACATTATGGTAATTTCCTTATTGCCAATTAATATGATCCTATGGGGTCACACACAAGAGCAAAATGAAGTTCATCTTATCGGGTATAAATTATTATTGGATAATAATTTATGAATGAGAAAGAGAATAAATATATATAGTGATATATATTTATGTATGTATATATAAATATTAATGTGATTAATATTGCATAAAGTATGCTACATATTATAATTAAATTATATGGAGATATAATTAATTATAATATTATATATACATATATGTATTATGGAGAATTGATTTGATTTAATGTTAATTGAGAATTAATATTAAATTGTGTGGGTTAATATATAATTATAACTAATAGGTGTATTAGGTTATAATTATAATTAACTATTTAGGTTAATTATTTAAGGAAACAATTAACCTAAACCTAATTACTCTCCACACTAATACTATAGCAGAATTCGGCCAGCCACCTGAGAAAAGTAGCCAGCCGAAATTCAGTCTCTCCAAGCAAAAGAAAAATCTGATTTTTTTTTTCTGCTCTCTTCTCTCGATTCGAAGAAACCGTTTCTTCCATCCCGGCGCTAGCACGCGGTGAACGTATTGCTCCGTGTGGATCAACCATAGAGGGAAGCAATTTTGGTTTCTAAGTGATTCAAACTTCAAAGAATTAAGGTAATTCTTTAACCCTCCTTCCGATTCAATGCAATGCACATGGGTCCTTGGTGGGGATTAATCCTTTATCCGCTGCGTTTTATGTTTGTTTGTGCGATTAATGCCCAACACTATATTCATCTTATGAATATCCATTATCACTCACACTAGTCTTAGTTTGTTATTATTCCCATAATAACAATCGACTAGGGAAATTTAGAATTACACAATTAATTCATGGATACATTATCATAAATACTAACATACAAATATATATGATAAAATAAGTCTTTATTAATGACTTAAGAAGATTGTTTACATAATCCAACATTGGCTTAGGGCACAATCTCTAACAATTTCTGGTTTTGTATTTAATATTGGACATGGTAGAATTTCTATGCAATGTGGCAATATTATTTATGGAACAACATTTCTTGAAAATGGCTTATATATCCTTGATCTAAAAAGCGAAAGTTCAATCTATAACATAAATACTAAAAGGATTAAACAAAATGAAATTAATCCTACTTACATCTGGCATTGTCGACTTGGCCATATAAATGAGAAGCGCATAGCTAGGCTTTACTCTAGTGGAGTGCTAGGGTCATTTGACATCCAGTCTTATGACACATGCGAATCTTGTTTGAGAGGCAAGATGACAAAGGCGCCTTTTAGCAAGACTGCTGAAAGGGCCTCAGAGCTATTGGAGCTAATACATTCCGATGTATGTGGCCCAATGAGCACTAGTGCTAGATCTAGTTTTCTGTACTTCATCACCTTCACGGATGACTTCAGCAGATATGGTTACGTGTATCTGATGAAGCATAAGTCTGAGACTCTCCAAAGGTTCAAGGACTTTAAGAATGAAGTAGAAAACCAAATTGGAAAGAAAATAAAAGTACTTCGGTCTGACCGAGGGGGTGAATATTTGAGCCAAGAGTTTGACTCGTTTTTGAAGAGTGTGGGATTGTATCCCAACTCACTCCTCCTAGTACACCCCAGTGGAATGGAGTGTCAGAAAGGAGGAATAGGACCTTACTAGACATGGTCCACTCGATGATGAGTCATGCTACACTCCCTGTCTCCTTTTGGGGATATGCTTTAGAGACAGCTGCTTATATTCTTAATAATACACCAAGCAAGGTAGTTGAGGGAACACCATATGAACTATGGAAAGGCCGAAAGCCCAATGTTTCCTTCTTGAAGATTTGGGGCTGTGATGCACATGTTAAGAAATTGACAAGTGGCAAACTCGATTCCAAATCTGTCAAGTGCCAATTTGTGGGTTACCCTAAGGAAAATAAGGGTTATTACTTCTACAATCCAGCCGAAAACAAAGTTTCATAGCCAGAGATGTAGTCTTCTTTGAGAAGGAATTCCTTTCCAAGAGAGACAGTGGGAGTAATGTTGAACTTTCAGACGTTCAAGACTCACAAACTCCTACAGCTACTGCTGAGGATGCTTTGGGAACCAATCTAACTACTCAAGAAATTGAGGAACCAGAAATGGTGGTATAGGACCTTAGAAGGTCTGGTAGGACATGTCATCAGCCAGAGAGGTACGGCTTTCTCATGACCGATGATGGGGACCTTATGGTCGTTGACCAAGAGGAACCCAAGACCTATCAGGAGGCTGTTGAAAGCCCACACTCAGATCAATGGTGCAAAGCCATGGAGGCAGAGATGCAATCTATACATGATAACCAAGTATGGAACTTGGTGGATCCACCTCCGGGTGCTAAGGTGATAGGTTGCAAGTGGTGTTCCAAGTTAAAGGCCGACAACACCTTTAAGGGGCGATTAGTGGCAAAAGGATTCAGGTAAGTTCAAGGAATTGACTATGATGAAACCTTTTCACCAGTTGCTATGCTCAAATCCATTAGGATACTACTAGCCATAGCTGCATGGTACGATTATGATATATGGCAGATGGATGTGAAGACCACTTTCCTTAATGGAAAGCTACTCAAGGATGTGTACATGGCACAACCTGAGGGTTTTATCGATCCAAAGTATCCAGACCGGGTATGCAAGCTTCAAAGATCTATTTATGGATTGAAGCAAGCATGGAGGTCATGGAATCAGAGATTCAATGAGGCCATTACAGAATATGGCTTCACATAGAATTCTGATGAGCCCTGTGTGTATAAGATGGTTAGTGGGAGCGTTTCCACCTTCCTAGTGCTGTATGTTGATGACATCCTTATCATTGGAGACGACATACCAACACTGTAAGGAGTTAAGCAGTGGTTGAGTAGGTGCTTTGCAATGAAGGACTTAGGCGAAGCTGAGATGATCTTAGGGATCAGGATCTATAGAGATAGATCCAATCGGCTTCTAGGCCTAAGTCAGGCCACATACATTGAGAAGGTTCTGAAAAGATTCAGCATGGACAAGGCAAAGAAAGGATTCTTGCCTATGCGCCATGGGTTGAAGCTGAGTAAGAAAGATGGTCCTAAAACAAAGGAGGACCGGGAGAACATGGAAAAGATCCCTTATGCATCTGCTATTAGATCTATCATGTACTCCATGTTATGTACAAGGCTTGATGTCGCGTTTGCACTAAGTATGACCAGTCGGTACCAGTCGAACCCCGGGAGGAACACTGGAAGGCTGTCAAGGCAATCCTGAAGTACCTTAATCGGACTAAGGATGCTTTCTTAGTGTATGGAGGTCAAGATGAGCTGGTAGTGTCAGGTTACACTGATGCAAGCTTTGAGATCGATGAGGATGAGAACCAGTCACAGTCTGGTTATGTTTTTCTCATGAATGGCAGTGCCATTAGTTGGAGGTCCTCAAAGCAGGCCACCATTGCTGACTCTACAACGGAAGCTGAGTACATAGCTGCGTGCAAAGCTGCAAAGGAAGCCGTTTGGATCAAGAAATTCATAACTGAGTTGGGAGTAGTACCTACTATCCTAGACCCAGTTGATGTTTTTTGTGACAACAACGGGGCCATCGCACAAGCTAAGGAGCCCCGGTCACACAAGAGATACAAACATGTGCTCAGAAAGTTTCACCTCATTCGGGAGATCGTGAACAAAGGTGACATACCATTGCAGAGGGTTGACACCAAGAATAATGTCACTGATCCATTGACCAAAGCGCTACCACACACAACACAACAGTCATACCAGATCTATAGGAATTAGGGCAATGCCCACTTAGAACTAGTGCAAGTGGGAGATTGTTGGTGTGCCCTAGTTCTTAGGGCATTGGATTCTTGTATTTTGTATTATACATTAAGACTCATTGTATGAATACATTATTTGTGTCACATTAATAAAGGCAATTAATCTATTTCATTTATATCTTGTGCTATAATATGAGTAGAGTATCCATTGATTGATAATCATAAAACCCATCCCAGGTCTGTTCTAATCGTGGGAATTAATAGAACCACAGACTTGTATATTCGATGACTATATGGTAGTTCTTAACTAGCCATAGTACTTGTATAGTTAGTCATGAATATAGGTACATGTCATTGACATGGGACTGGAACGATCCACACAAGAAAGCCACATGGTTGTCGCGTCATAGGTCTTTCTTAAGTAGGTCTCTTTTGTCCTCAGACCAGATTTCATTATAATATCAATATGGAATCCGGTTCACTTTGACATATGCCTAACAGGTCTGTAAAAGGATACTAAATACGGGTATGAATGGGTGGACCAGTGAACATGTTGATATTGATGATGAAGTGATGGAATTGCCACTCGGGTAACACCGAGATGATATCATTGGCCACTTGATGAGTGGGATTGATAAGTGTATGGCCATACCCAAATAAGTTGGTTGCTTATTTGATTAATCAGTCAACTCAAGATCAAGAAATATAACAAACAACAGAAGAGGATGACGGACACCATGCCTCTTGTTTATTCATATCGATATCGTTAGGCATAGGACACTATGAGATTACTACCGGGTGAGTGTCTTCTAAGGACTACTGCATCTCTGTCTTAATTGGGGGCTGTAATGGTTTGCTAGAACCCACTTACACTCTGTGGGCCTTGGGCCTACTGCCAACATAAAGACAGACCCATAGGATCGTGCACATCGATCAACTGAGCTGGAATTTATAGAAATTGTACATGTAATGTACATTGGAAGGAATGCGTTAATTAATTAGTTGACATTCGGTGTCAAGGTAATTAATTAACATTGTGTTGAATTTAATTTAATTAATAAGTTTACATAATGTAATTAATTAATTTATCAATTAATTGAATTACATAAAGTAAACAATTAATAAATAATTTTCCTAAGTAGGAAAATTAAATACATGTATTGTATTAACTTAAGTGTGATTTAATTTTATTTAGTGGTAATTAAATTTAGCCAAATGGAATTAAATTACATAGTATATACTTTTAATTAAAGTTTATTTATGTAATTATAATCTTAGTGGGCTTGGGTTTAATTAACCTAATTAAAACCCAATAAGACAAGGTGTCTATATAAGGCACACTTAAGGAGGAAAAACCTATTTCAACTCTAATTAATTGCTGGAAATTGCAGCCACCAATAGCAGCCCCAAAACAGCCGAAAATCCTAGCATTAAACCTCCATTCCTTTGCGTCTTCGGCTAGCACCGGTTCCCACTCAATAGTTGGTCATGCACCGGACTTTGGAGATTGCAGTTTCAAGAAACGATTCTGCAGCAGTCTCTAGAGAAGACGAATCTGGTGAGTTAAACTCTCTTGATTCAAATTGTTTTATTCTAATCAATGGTAATTGGACACGATAGGTGGATTCTAGGAAATTTTAAACGGTGTATTTTCCACTGTGCCACGTTATTTTTCCAATGACGAATCCCAACACGGCCCACGGACAGAGTTTCAACTCTTTTAGGAGCATCTATCATGACGTTATGTTGCAAATAAGCTGCGTGTAACTTGTGACACGGACAGAGGTTCGGTGCTTATGGAACACCTTTCATGATTTAGTAATATATGAAATGCTCCTATATGTGTACTAATTCTGCACTCGGGGAGTCCCTTGAATGATTTCACAATGTTATTAAATGGTCCAATGTGGACCGTGATGCGCAAGCAGAATTTTGACGTTACAGTGACGCCTATGATGAATGAGTATGATGCCCTACAACACGATAATAGACTTAAGACCAGTGTGGTCCCCTATTGCATGAAATGATCTAGTGAAATGGCCAAGTGCAATCTGGTGCACGGGCAGAACACGGGTAGTTTTGGGACTCCTGATATGTTATGAAATGAAATGACCGTGATGGGCATCCTTGGAACATCCTTAATTTAAATGAGATGAGATTACGTGAATGCTTATGTCACACAAAATGCAAATGGCTGCACAAAACGTGGTTAGGATGCATGACATACGTGATGATGTCATGTATGCTTCATGAAAATGTTAACACACGATTATAATGTTATGGCTGTATGAAGAAACAGTTAGTATGAATGTCACATGGATGATTTAATGCTTTCACACACGAAAATAAAATGTAAGTGGCTGCACAAAAGACGTTAGTTAGTATCACACAAATGTTTTGTATGTAGCATGCCATGTTTATGGAAAATGTCGATGATGGTATGTCATGGGAGAACGATAAACACGTAACACATAGCACGCGAAGTGTATTCCTCTGACCTTATTCCTCCAATCGTGGTCAATTTTGAGAAAATTCTAACTGAGTCCTAGGAGGGGTTTCCTTCAATCATCAACTGGGGATGATGAAGGCGTAATTTGTAACATTCATGAAATTTATTTTGGTATCCTAAGGAAATCCAACTAAGGTTGCCTATATGAGTTCGGTCCAAGTCAGGTTAAAATCAAGGCTCCCATAGCAAAATATACTCCTCACTTCTCCCCACTCAAGGGTCCGAACAAAGGGGTTTGTATGAGGCTATAGGTGGTGTTTTGTATCCGTGCCCCTAAGACCATGAGGAATAGAGGCGACACTTCAACAATTCACCGGGCTGAAAATGGGATACTTAACCTAATACAAGTATGTCTAACTGAAATGCAAGATAAAATACCATGCAAGAATCATCCACCTTATTTTGATTAGTCATTTTTCAGGTCTTGTCAAATTCTTTTAAGTTTTAAGAAAACTTTTGTAAGAAATCCCCAGTGGAGAAAACTTTTGTAAGAAATCCCCAACGGAGTCGCCACTGTAAGCGGATGATGTTTTTCAACCTCTCGGAAGGGAGTCTTGAGATCGTGCAACCCTCCCTCGCGTGGGGTTTTTGGATGAAAACTTGGTTTTGGAAAATTCAATTATTTCATAAAAGAATCGAGACCTAAATCTCGATAGAGAGTGTAAGAGTCGCCACTCGGCTCAATTCAACCGGGAAATTACAGCGTAGCTGAACCGGACAAAGGCAGCTACACTTTTCAAAGGTCTAGGTCCGGACAAGTCCCTTATTTCACATTTAATCAAAATAAATTCGGCCAATGTTCATTGATGATATTTTAAATTTCTAAAGTTTATTTTTATTAAATTAAACCATACATCGTACACATAAATAAAATAAAGAGCAGCGAATAATTAAATTATTACAACCCAATCGAATAAAAATAAAAACTCTCGTCCTCACATCTCGTCCTCACATTACAAGTACCTAGAATACACGATTATCTAAAAGATTACAATCGCCTAAAATACACGATTTAAACTATTAATTACATAAAAAAGCGAAAATAAAAAGACTAAAAGCTGTAAAATAGACGGATAGAACAATTTATAGAACACCAAAAAATAGGACTCAAATAGGACAAAATTGGGAAATTAGAGATTGGGAACATTCATTTAGGGGGATAGTTGAGTGAACTCGACTAGTTCGCCCGACGAGACCTGGAAAACGGTTTTGAAATGTCCCTGTATTTTTGTTTTGTGAGAAAATACATTTTGAAAACATTTTCTTTTTCCAGTTTACTTCATTTAGCATGTGAGGTGGGTCGGATTTCGGGAGATTTAGGTCTCCGTCGTTGCATTGTTCTAAGTGCAATAACTTAAAAAATTGAATCTAAGGTCGTGAATGCACACAACCAAATTCATTTTTGATGATTTTTTGATTTTTTTGAATTTTTATAATTTTCTGATTTTTACGGATTTTTCTGGATTTTTTGCTACTAGACGAAAATTACAGTCATCCGGCTGTGATTACAGCAGTGCGACTGTAATTACAATCGTACGGCTGTAACTACAGTCGTGTGACTGTAATTCACCCAATTACAGAAGATCGCCAAAATTGTTCAAATAAAACAGATAGCCGCGGAAATTTAAGAACACTCGTACGACTATAGCCACGGTGGCACGACTGTAATTACAGTCATGCGACCGTTCATTGCTACAAGAACAGTCGTATGACTGATCTTCCTACCTAGAAACGGCAAAACAGAGAAAATCGATTTTATGCATGGAAATCAACCAAAACACCCAGAAAGAGCAACAAAACGAAAGTTTTAAGTGTAGTTACCTTTGTGGTGATGATCCACCATCGATTTGACCTCCGGAAACACCTTAATCGACTCCAAATTGCTCCTCCTCCTTTGTGTGTCAAGGTTCCACAATGAGTCCAAAATCTCCAAAAAGTCACGGATTTTAGTGAGTTAAGGTTCTGGGATTGATTAAATTTGGTGTGTCAAGTTTTAACCTATTGATTTCTAACCGGTTTTAACATACAACACCAGAATTAAAAGAAAAAGAGGAGAAAAAGATGGTGTTCTTTGGTTGGGTTTTCCCTTTCTCTCTCCTTTTTCCTTCTCTTCTCTTTAATCTCTTAATCTGTCCAAAAAGTCCTTTCTCTTTCCTTTTCTTCTCTTTTATCTGCCTTTTTTTTGCTGACCAAAAAGGGCATTAATTGCCCTTCAAATCACCATTTTTTTTATTCTTCAGGTATGGGCTTCTGCTACCTGCTACGGACTTAGAGCCGTATGACTGTAATTTTTTCAATTACAGTCGCATGACTGTAATTACAGTTGTGTGATATAACCTTTTTTTTAATACTAGAAAATTCCAGCACTTACAGCAGTCTTGCTAAAAGGCGCCTTTGTCATCTTGCCTCTTAAACAATACTCGTATGTGTCATAAGACTGAATGTCAAATGACCCTAGCACTCCACTAGAGTGAAGCCTAGCTATGCGCTTCTCATTTATGTGGCCAAGTCGACAGTGCCAGATGTATGTAGGATTAATTTCATTTTGTTTAATCCTTTTAGTATTTATATTATAGATTAAACTTTCATGTTTTAGATCAAGGATATATAAACCATTTTCAAGAAATGTTGTTCCATAAATAATATTGCCACATTGCATAGAAATTCTACCATGTCCAATATTAAATACAAAACCAGAAATATCCAACAAAGAAACAAAAATAATATTCCTGAGCATCGCAGGTACAAAATAACAGTTTCTTAGTTTCAAAACAAGTCCACTAGGAACCTCTAAGAAATAATCTCCGATCTCCATGGCCTGAACCCGAGCGCCATTTCCGACTCGAAGATCCACTTCTCTAGATCCTAGCAATCTCCTATTTCTTAGTCCCTACCCATTTGAACAAATATGAGAACCACATCCAGTGTCTAAAATCAAAGATGTAGAAATAGCCAGATTAATCTCAACAACATAAATAACTGAAGCAGCAGTTTTGCCTTTCAGTTGCTCCCTTAGCTTTGGATACAGGCTCTTCTAATGCCCTTTCTCATGAAACTCTTGGTAGACATCTTCAGGAGAAGCAACCTTTGCTTTAAGGTGGGCCACCACCTTCTTACCCTTTGCCTTGGCCTTAGATTTGGCCTTTCCCTTAGCAATGGGCGTATTGCCCTTGTTCACCAACAAAACTTCAAGAGTCTTCTAGAGATTGCTCAGCAAGCTTAAGCATGCCATGCAGCTCAACAACCAATTTATCAAGACCTTGGATATGGTAGTTCATGATAAATTGGTTGTGAGACTCAGGAAGTGACCCGAGAATAATATTTGCTGCCAAGTCCAGTGGAACTGGCGAGCCGAGACGGGCAAGTGTGTGAGCATGGGTTTTTTCCCGACCTCGGTGATGAAAGCCATTATTACGTTTCTCATAGATAAACATGAAGCAGATTCGGAACGACCGAGATAACGTCAGAAATGTCTTAGGTGACCCGAATGTGTGTGATAAGTCTTGGTACGGAACCTCAAAGGAATTCGAGTGATTATTTAAAAGAACCAAAGAAAAGAATAAAAAATAAGCAAAATAGGCTAATTTGGTCACTACAGCCATGCCCCTGTACTACAGCCGCACGACTGTAGTCCATTACAGTTCTTGGGATTCGTCATTTGAAAAATAACATGGCGCAGCGAAAATACACCGTTTAAAATTTCCCAGAATCCACCTATCGTGTCCAATTACAATTTATTAGAATAAAATCAAATAAGAATCAAGAGAGATTAACTTACCGGATTTGTCTCCTCTAGAGACTGCTGCAGAATCGTTTCTTGAAACTGCGATCTCCAAAGTCTGGTGCACGACCAACTATTGAGCGGGAACTGATGCTAGCCGAAGACGCGAAGGAATGGAGGTTTAATGCTGGCATTTTCGGCTATCTTGGGGCTGCTATTGGTGGCTGAAATTTCCAGCAATTAATTAGAGTTGAATTAGGTTTTTCTTGCTTAAGTGTGCCCTTATATAGACACCTTGTCTAATTGGGTTTTAATTAGGTTAATTAAACCCAAGCCCACTAGGATTATAATTACATAAATAAACTTTAATTAAAAAGTGTATACTATGTAATTTAATTCCATTTGGCTAAATTTAATTACCCCTAAATAAAATTAAATCACACTTAAGTAAATACAATACATGTATTTAATAGTCCTACTTAGGATAATTATTTAATTAATTGTTTACTTTATGTAATTCAATTAATTAATAAAGTAATTAATTATATTATGTAAACTTATTAATTAAATTAAATTTAACCCAATGTTAATTAATTACCTTGACACCGAATGTCAACTAATTAATTAACCCATTCCTGCCAATGTACATTACATGTACAATATCTATAAGTTCCAGCTCAGTTGATCTATGTGCATGATCCTATGGGTCTGTCTTTATATTGGCAGTGGGCCCAAGGCCCACAGACTGTAAGTGGGTTCTACAAACCATTACAGCCCCCAATTAAGATAGAGATGCAGTAGTCTTTAAAAGACACTCACCCCGATAGTAATCTCATAGTGTCCTTTGCCTAACGATATCGATATGAATAAACAAGAGGCATGGTGTCCGTCATCCTCTTCTGTTGTTTATTATATTTCTTGATATTGAGTTGACTGATTAATCAAATAAGCAACCAACTTATTTGGGTATGGCCATACACTTATCAGTCCCACTCATCAAGTGGCCAATGATATCATCTCTGTGTTACCCCGAGTGGCAATTCCATCACTTCATCATCAATATCAACATGTTCATCGGTCCACCCAATCATACCCGTATTTAGCATCCTTTTACAGACCTGTTAGGCATATGTCAAAGTGAACCGGATTCCTTATTGATATTATAATGAAATCTGGTCTAAGGACAAAAAAGACCTACTCAAGAAAGACCTATGACGCGACAACCATGTGGCTTTCTTGTGCGGATCGATCTAGTCCCATGTCAACGACATGTACCTATATTCATGACTGACTGTACAAGTACTATGGCTAGTTAAGAACTACCATACAGTTATCAAATATACAAGTCTGTGGTTCTATTCGTTCCCACGATTAGAACAGACCTGGGATAGGTTTTATGATTATCAATCAATGGATACTTTACTCATATTATAGCACAAGATATAAATGAAATAGATTAATTGCCTTCATTAATGTGACACAAATAATGTATTCATACAATGGCTCTCAATGTATATACAAAATACAAGAATCCAATGCCTTAAGAACTAGGGCACACCAACAACAACCGCATGGCTGTAATCATCAGATTTCCTTTTTTGTTCAAAATCAGCATTTAATCTGGATTTTTAACCAAAATAAGAGATACAAAACCATAATGACTGGGATTAGGGTTAAGGGAAGCAGACGAAAATTGACAGAATATACATAATTGAGAGAATTGAGAGAAAAGACATCCACACTTAGGGTTTTTGAGTGAAAAAGATTAAAATTGAGTGTTTTAATCCTAAATAATCAAAGAAACCTTAACAAAAATCCATTTAAATCATCATAACTTGGTAGGGATTAGTTTTCTAGGGCCATTCTTAGACTATAATCACCCATTTAATCTCATTCGTGGTTCCATTCGGGCTTCAGAATCGTACAAGCTTTTGGGTTGTTCGTGATTGCAAGGCATTCCCGGCATTCGGATTCATTCCTGGTGGTCCAAAACACTGGCATACAGACAAGGTACAAAAATCCCTTTTTCTTTCGTTTTGTTTGCTGTTTGTTGGTGTTTTTGAATTTTTTATGATTTCGAAAGTAATTTTGATTACAGCCACCCCACCTATGATTACAGCCACTCGGCTGTAACCTATAGCCATGCGGCTGTAACCTATAAAGGCGCAGCTGTAGTCTTCAGGGGAAGAAGCTCCGGATGCCCCGAATCCATCGATAATGCTTCCATTTTCAGATTAAATGTGTTTTTCATGTTTATTATCGGTCCAATTACATCCATGTATGCTTAGATTCCTAGTTTTCTGATTTTAATTGATGGATGTGATTTCAAGTTTGGTGATTTCGAGTTTTTAGGATTTTTGGCTTATTTCGATCCGTTTCGGATCCGTTTGGTTGAAGTTAGTGTGTTTCCAGAAATCCCAGATTACCCGAAATCGCTAAATTTGTAAAATGATTTTCGAAAACAAGAAAAGAAAGCTAGAACACATTCTGGAGTGTTATAGCCGTGCGGCTATAACCTACAGCCGCGTGACTGTAGTTCAAGAGGCAGAATTATAGTTTTGCCCTTTTGGGCCCCAAACTTGTAATTTTGCATCCTTTTCCTATTCAAAACTGAATTTGGCATGATTATATTCTTTTGGACCCTAGATGGATGTTTAATTTAGGCCCACTCACGAATGGGACCCGTGGGTCCCGGGAGATCATCTCTGTATCTAAAAGTTGGAAAATGCATGTAAAATGAGTCAAATGGTTTTCAAAATTGGGTTTTCATCCATAAAACCTACAGGGCGTTTCAAAAAAAGCACTTTCCAGGTCTAACCGAGTGGACCGGTTAGGTCGACCTGGTTACCCCCCTAAATGCATGATCCCGTTTCCTAAAATACCCCTATTCTATCCTATGTGAGTCCTTGGTGCGTTTTATTTACTTGTGCTAACCGTATTTAGATGCAGCTTTTATTTTATCTTTATTTTTATTTTTGGATGTATTTTATAGATTAAATTGTGTATCTAGGTGATTGTAATTTTTTAGATCATCGTGTATTGTAGGCGGTTGTAATGGTGAGGATGAGAGCTTTTTTTTTTTAATTTTTAATTTTTTTCTTTTTATGGGTTGTATAATTTAGCCTCTATTTACTTTTCCCACACTTTTACTTTTCTACACTTTATTTTGGTATTTATATTTATGTCATTTGCATGAGTATTGATTAATAATAAGAAAGAACATAAAATGAGTAGAATTGATTACATTATGAAATAATAATTAAAGATAAGTGAGGATTAGTAGATTTGTTGCCCGAACCCTGAATCTCTGCATTAGGTACCGCGTCTACACTTGGTAGGGAGCCGTACCGGAATTTCCGGGATAAGCTGATCCGGGTGGCGACTCTGTATCTAATTTCGAAATTTAGGATTCGAGATCTTTAAATCAAACTGGGATTTTCTAAAAACCTATTTTTCCAAAATTCACACTTACAATTAAGTTTTCTACAAAATGAGTTTCCTAATAAAATAAAAGATTTTCCTAAGAAAGATTAAAAACCCATTTTCAAACCACATCATCACACCTCAAAAAGAAAATCCCCGGTTCTGCTTCGCCATACGTTCTGTAAAAACGTCATCCGCTCATAGTGGCTACTTCGCTGGGGATTAACGGTTCCTTTTAAAAGTTCTTCATAAAAGCTTAAAGAACTTAGGCAACAATCAAAGTACATCCTCACTTGTAGTCAATTATTAAATCATAATTTGATGTTTCATTCACATTGCATAAGCATGACATTTTTTCTTCTTGAATCTCTCCAACACTTGTTTAAGCCCAGTTTATCTCGAGAGGTGACCTACCTCTTCCGCTAGGATTGGAGGCACCCAAGGAGGTAAACCACTCATAGCCTCGTACGAACCCCTTTGTTTAGACCCTTGAGTGGGGAGAAGTGAGGAGTATATTTCGCTATGGGAACCTGTATGACCCTTGGTTTTACTTATACCATTATGTAATGGCCTAGCAACTTCCCCTTAGGGTTACCAAAACATATATTTGAAAATGGATATTGAGAGTGCACCTTTGGTATCCCTGGTTGATGCCAAAGAGACCCAACACCTAGGAAGAATGCGAGACCAATCAAATGGAGGAATAAGGTTGGAAGGGTGAGCATATCTTTGTGCGTGTGCTAACATTTGCTTTGTGGTTGTTTTATTTTCGAACTTTTCATGCAACATAAACATGCATCATCCGTGTGTCATTTCCTAACCACATTTTTATGCAGCCATTTTGGAGCATCATCATACGTGTGTGTTATACTAACCACATTTTTGTGCAGCCATGATCTCTTTTGTGTGCCATATTCATTCCTTGTGATCGTATTCCCATCAAACATACACGACATCACCTTGTGTGTCATGCATGCTAACAACATTTTTGTGCAGCCATTTGCATTCTGTATGACATGGGCATTCATATCATCTCATCCCATCTAAAATGAAGGATGTTCTAAGTATGCGCCTCATGACATTTCTTTTCATGACATATCAGGAGTCCCCAAGATTACCCGTGTCTGCCAGTGCACTAGACTGCACTTGGCCATTTCATTACATTATTAGAGGACCACGACGGTCTTAGACTTATATTTGTGTGGCAGATCACATGATATCATCACATGGCATCATGACCATTCACTGTTGGTGTCATAAAGACACCGTGGTTTTGCTTGCATGTCACGATCCATATCAGATCATTCCATAACATCAATAAATCATTCAAGGTACTCCACGAGTGCCGTGTTAGTGCTCATGTTAGGGCATTTCATGACCAAATCATGCAAGGTGTTGCATGAACGTCGAAATGCTATCCATGTCTTAAGTTACACGCGACTTGTTTGTGACATCACTTCATCCAAGATGCCGTAACAGCATCAAACCTCTGTCTATGGGATGGTTACCATTTGACCATTTCATATCATCTCAATGACCTACAAAGTGTTAAACTTCTATCCGTGTGTCGGTACATATATGACCATTTCACGACATCCGCTAGGGGCCCCGAAGGCGCCGAATTTCTGTCTGTGTGCTGGCCCACATGTGACATCTTTGCATTATCTTTTGCATGGCATGGGGTATGCTTGGAACATCCAAAACAAAAAGAAAGAAAATACAAAAGTCATTTTCATCATCGTCTACATCCGTGAAGCATCATCCAAACATAAGCATGAACATACCATACATGTCATTTAGTGTGTCGAGTTTAGGTCCATGACATCCATCGGTGTTTCTAACCTTCTGTTGAATGTGCAGTTTAGAGACGAACCTCAAAACTGTTAGTTCGTGTTGAATCAGAGCCGAACCCACCAATTCAGTCAGTTCAATCAGAGCTTATCAACGTGGAGGGAATCAGTTTGGGGTTAGATTCAGATCGGGAGATTCAAGTTCAGTTGCCTACTCTACCGGTTGACAGTCAAGTTTTGTTAGAGGAGATTGACAGAGCGGAGATGGTCGACATAAACAGTGGAAGCAATGGAAACTTGCCCTTTGACATGGCTGCCTTTATAAGGAGCTTCTTAAGCTCGGATGAGTTCAGGGCTACTCTAGTGATGACCACCCTCCTTAATCAGGTTGTTCAACCAGCTTAGGCCTCAGTTAGAAATGGGGGACAACAATTTGTCCAAGTCACCAACAGTGTTGGAGGGAGTCTTCCCAGGGGTAGTGGCGTAGTAATGAACTAGAGGGAACCTAAATGGCAGTCCGAAGAGGACGAGGCTTTTGAGAAGGCTAGGGAAGCCTCGATTTAGTCAATGCTGGCGAAACGGCTTAACCAAAAATTTTCCAACATAGATGCTATGATGCCAAAGTTGAAGGAGATGGTCCACTTCCGCTCCGCTTTCGGAAGTGGATGCAGAGGGGCCGCTTCCGGTCGATTTTCACATGCCCTACCTTCCTCCCTACATTGGGGAAGGACCACCGAAAGCCCACTTGGATAGTTACGTGAGGTTAATGACCACCATGGGGATTGGAAAGGGTCATCTTTTGAACTTATTTCCAACTACTCTGAGGGGCGCTGCAGCAAAGTGGTACATGAAGATGCCCCTGTATACCCATTTTACTTAGGAGGACTTATCTGAGGCCTTTATGAAGCAATACGCCTACAATACCCAAGTCGAGACAACCCTTGATGATCTGGAGAGAATCCTCCAAAAGCCAAATGAGTCTTTCCCGGCTTACTACAAACGGTGGATGGACGTACAGGTTTTGGTGGATGGGGCACCAAAGTTGGAGTCTTTGATAGTGAAGCAGGTGGACGGGAGCTTGCCCCAGTATAAGGAGAAGATGAAGCTTAAGAGGTTCCATTCCTTTAACAAGGTGGTGGAGTTTGCCAAACATATCGAATGATACGAGGAGGAAGAGCAGAGGGGCAGACAGAGTTCGGGCTCCTATAGAAATTATCAGAGGTACTCTCAAGGGTACAAGAGTGGCGGTTCTAAGGCTACTATAGTTGGATCTAGTTCAAAGGTGACATCGAAAGCAGCATCTATTGAAGCGTGGAAGGCAGAAGTGGTTGTTGTGAATCAGGGGAGGCCAAGTGTTCAGAGAATTACCAGTCCATGGGCTGAATCAGTCAGTCAAATCTTTGCCAAGTGCAGGATGGCCAGGTTGTTACAAAGTTTAAGGCTGTTCTCGCCTCCAGCTGAGGCAGATAAAGATAATTTTTGTTCTTACCATGTGATGGCGAGTCACCGTACAAACGAGTGCACCCAACTGATTAAAGCCATCAAGTAGCTGGTCACAGATGGCAAGATAGTAGAGTCGGCTCTAAAGCCAAACGTGCAGAAAAATCCACTCCCCACCTTCGGAGGTTAGGTGAACATGGTGCAGTTAGGTCTGCCAGCCAATTATGTGTTCGCCTAAATCATTAAGGCAAATCAGAGCGTGCGAGCTATGTTAGTGGAAAGGGAGAAAGAGCCAGAGGTGGTTGAAGAGCAGACTTTGGCAGTGAGGGATAAGATGGGCCCCATTGATTTGGATGAAATTGAAGCAAAGGATGAATATGATGAGTTTGATGTGCAAGAGTCAAAGCTTGTTTACTCGGTGGAGACAAAGAGAGGGACTGTTATAAAGAAAGACGGGCCGGTGATGCACATCACAAGAAGAGGTAGGGTTTATCAACCCACCAACGCACCACCTTCGGCACTCCCAAGAAAGAACAATACACCGGTGTAGAATGATACGGTCCGATCACCTCCAGTGGCCAAAGAGGAAGACATGGTGGTGGACTAGTTGAAGAGGACACCAGCTCGTGCCAGTGTGTGGCACTTACTCATGGAATCGAAGAGGCACCGAGAAGCGGTGGTTAAACAACTAATGGAGATGGATGCCAACCCTACTATGTCCCCCGACGAGGTGTGTACAATGATTATGGGAGTGAATTTAAAGGCCAACAAGGCCTCAGAGATCAGTTTTGGGGTGGAAGACCTCCCACCTAAAGGGGTTAATCACAATAGGGCTCTGTACTTAAGGGTTGAAGTCATGGATAAAGTGATGCCGAGTGTGATGGTGGATGACGGCTCGGCCTTAAACATCTGTCCTTCTCAGATCCTGCCTTTCTTAGGGGTGAGTACTGAAGCTCTTTGCTGGTCCAACACCATAATTAGAGCTTGTGATGATAGCAAGAGAACTGTGCTTGGAACCTTCGAGATTGAAGTCAATGTGGGGGAGGTTAAGTCAAAAGTACTATTTATCGTGATCGACATTCCTATCACCTTCTCTCTACTCTTAGGGAGACCATGGTTCAATGCTCTAGGTGGAGTTCCATCGACCTTGCATCAGAAGGTGAAGTTTTTGATCAAGGGAAAAGTAGAACTATTGAAGCATATGAACCTTATGTTGTAGCTGCATTGAGTGCTACCGAACAGCCGATGACTGGGTTTGAGGTTGCTGTGATCTCTGACAAGCCTGAGTTTCTAGACTAGATTCACAGGTACTTTACCAAGTGTAAGCGCCAGAATTTTCTATACTTAAAAAAAAGTATGGTCGTACTACTATCCTTATAGTCGTGCGACTGTAATTTAAAAATTACAGTCGTACGACTGTAATGTCGGAAAAGTTACAGGAGCCCATATCTCTGTAGCAGAAAAATGGAGGAGAGAGGGAGGAGCATTAATTGCTCCGTTCTTGCAGCAAGTAAGCAGAAAAAGCAGAGATAAAAGGAAGGAAAGGAAGGGAGAGAAGAAAACAACTGATTTCTGGTGTAAAATTAGAGAGAGAAGAGAAGGAAAGAGACAAGAAAAAGGGGAAAGGAAGTTTGCTCAAGAATCCTCTTTTTCTCTTATATTTCTTTCGAATTCTTTAGGATTAAAGCTAAAATTTGTTAGAAATCCTTGGGTCAATCAATTAACTTTACAATCAAATCAAAATTCTGGACTTAAATCATCAGAATCCCTAACATTTTGGATTTTTGGACATAAAGCTTTCAACTTCAATTTCAAAAAAAAAGTGCGAATTAGTGTGGATTGGAGCGACGCCAGGGGTCAAGTCGACTTGGATAAGCTTCTAGAAAGGTAGACAATCCTTTTCCTTACACTTTTTCTTGCTTTTTGGATGTTTGGATTAAATTTTGTGCATTTTCTGCTGTGTTTTCGCGCTTCTGTTTCTGGAAATTAAGAACAGTCGCACGATTGTTCTTGGAATCAATGAACAGTATATACAATCGTACGAGTGTTCTTAATTTCTAGGTAGTTTTTCTACAATTTTGATTTAAAATAAAATTTTGGCGAAGTTTTGATTCTGAGCCGTTTACAGTCGCACGACTGTAACTCTTGTTCCAGAATCAGAATTTCAGTTTTTATCCCTTCTAACTTATAAAAATCCATAAAAGTTAGAAAAATCCAGAAAATCATCAAAATGAATTTCGTTGTGTGCATCACAACCATAGATTCAATTTCCAGTAAAATTGCATTAGAACAATGCCACAACAAAGACCCGGTTCTCTTGAAAACTGACCCACTTTAAGTATAAAAATTCATGTAAATCGTTAAAATTGTTTTCAAAATGATTTTCCCGCAAAACCAAAATACAGGGACGTTTCAAAACGTTTTCCAGGTCTAACCGGGTCGGCTAGTTGAGCCAACCTGGTTATCCCCTATATGCATGCCCCCAATACTTGATTTCCCAATTCTGTCTATTTGAGTCGAACTTGTGGCGTGCTGTATAAATTGTGCTAACCTTTGTTTTGCAGCTTTTATTTATGTACATTTTTATTTTTATTTGTATTTTAATAGAATCAATCGTTTATTTAGGCGGTTGTAAATATTTTTAGATTCTCGTGTATTCTTGGCGATTGTATAAGTGAGGCGAAAGTTTTTATTTTTCTATTCGATTTGGTTGTAGGCCAATAAATATTTATTTCTTTTCCTTTCTTTGTTTCTGTATTATATATTTGTATGCACGTTGTATGCCTTTTATATTCAATAAAATTGATTTTAGATTTTAAAATACCATTTCGAGAACATTGGCAATATTTAATTTAATTAGACACGAAATAAGGGACTTGTCTGGACCCGAATCTCTGGATAGTGTAGCGACCGTTCATCCGGTTCACTACCTTAAGAATTTCCCGGTTGAGCAGAGCTGGGTGGCGACTCTGCAGTATTCATTGAGGCTTAGGTCTTGGTTCTTTTATGCATTATTTCCATTTATTTTCCAAAATCGATTTTCCATTAATAAAAAAACCTCGACGCGAGGGAGGGGCCTGCCCGAGATCGTGGCACCCCTTTCGAAAGGGAGTCTCTTGTCCTGTTGAAAACTCGTCGTCCGCTCACAGTGGCGACTCTGCTGGGGAGATTCTTAAAAAGTTTTCTTAAAAACTTAACGGAATTTTGACAAGCCCTGAAAAGTGTCTAATTAAAATAAGGCGAATGATTCTCTTTTGGTATTTTATTTGCATTTTAGTTAGCCATTTTTGCATTAGATTAGGTATCCTTTTATAGCCCGGTAGATTGTTGAAGTGTCGCCTAAGTTCCTCTTGGTCTTGGGGGCACGAATACGAAACACCACTCATAGCCTCGTACGAACCCCTTCGCTAGAACCCTTGAGTGGGGAGAAGTGAGGAGTATATCTTGCTATGAGAGCCTTGATGTTATCCCGACTTTGACCGAACCTATATAGGCAGCCCTAGTTGGATTCCCTTAGGATACCAAAATGATTGTGTGAATAATAATAAAATCGCGCCTTCATCACCCCCGGTTGGTGATCGAAGTGAACCCCGCCTAGAACTCAGTTAGAAATTTTTGAGACCGACCACGTTGGAGGAATAAGGTTGGAACGTTTTGCTTGCTATGTGCTCTTAGCCATCTTATGACACATCGCCATTGCTACCTATGCGTGCATAACATATCATAATCACCATTTTCTATACATGTGACATACCATACACAAAACATTTTTTATGTGATACTAACCCATATTTTTATGCAGCCATTTGCATTTTATTTCGCGTGTAGAATATTAATTCATTCATTTGTCATTCATGCTAACCCTTTCTTTTTTAGCCATAACATTAAACTTGTGTGATTAGCATTCTTTCGCATAAGCATCATAACATCATTATGTGTGTCATGCATGCTAAACCACGTTTTCGTGCAGCCATTTGCATATTGTGTGACATGTTCATTCACCACATTTCACTTAAATTAAATTAAGGGGCATTTCAAGGATGCCTATCATGACCATCCCATTCCATTTCATAACATATCGGGTACCCAAAATTACCCATGTTTTGCCGGTGTACTGGATTGCATTCGGCAATTCCACCAAAATCATTTCATTCGATAAAAGCCACAACGATCTTAGGCCCATTTTTGTGTAACGACTTACACGATGCATTTCATGACATCACGCTCATTCATCACGAACATCATATAATACCGTGGTCCACATCCGACCACTTTATGACATTAGCTTACCATTCAAGGTGCTCCCCGAGTGCCCAATTAGCATACATATAGGTCCATAACATCATCAAATCATGAAAAGGTGTTCCCCGAATGCCGAATCTCTGTCCGTGTCCCTATTACACTTGACTTTCTCATAACATCATTTCATATCATATGCTCAAAAGCATCAAAACCTTGTCCATGGGCCCGGCCCATGCGACCATTTCATATCATCTTATAGACCTACAAAGTGTCAAAACTCCGTCCGTGTGCCGGTACACGCGCGACCATTTCATGAATTCATTAGGTGCCCCAAAGGCGCTGAAGCTCTGTCCGTGTGACGGCCCACACGTGACATTTTTGCATAAGCATTGGGTGTTCTTGGAATGCCCTAAGAAGAAGAAAAATAATGAAGGAAGAAACCATTCATACCATCATTTCATACATAATCCCACTCCATTCAATTCAAGCATTCTCAATGCCTTAATTTTCATGTCGCATTCACGTCATTCATTGACAACCCTAATACCTCCTGTCTACTCCCAAGCAGAATACAGTGGAGCGACCTTGGACAAGATCCCAAGCTTCAAGGGTAGCTAGGAGACAGAGGGTAGTAGAGAGTGGCTGGGGAAGGAGTGAATATGGCAGATCAGACACCAAGCATGGCTGATGTTTTGAAGGATTTCTTCAGATCCCAAGACTTCTGCGACATGTTGAAGGAAGAGATGCGGACAGTTGTAAGGGAAACTGGTGAGGCCGGTGGTAGTGGAGCCGGGGAAAGAGAAAGAGGCTGAGTCATCCCAACATGGTGGTGGCGCCTCGGCTAGCCTTGAGAAGCTGTAGGAAATAGAAGCAGCTATGGAACAGAGGATGAAGGCAAAGTGTTCCGAGCAAGATGAAGTTATGGCCCAGTTGAAGAAGGGGGTCAGTATCAGTGCTGAATCGAAGAAGGGCATAAATGTTGATGCCATGATCAGTAAAGGCATCGAGACATTCCCTATCGGCTTCCAAGTGTCGAAAATCCCTACTTACAAAGGAATGGGCTCGCCGGACGCCCATGTGAATCTGTATGCCTGAGTTATGCTGACGGTGGGCGCCACAAAGCAGCAGCTGATCAATTTATTCCCCACCACACTGGAGGGAGGTGCTTTAGGATGGTATAACTCACTGTCAGAGGAGGAGTAATCTGATTGGGAAGTATTGTCGGCAACCTTTATTAAATACTATAGCTTCAACACCAAAATCCAGGTGAAGCTGTATGATTTGGAGAGGGTGAAGCAGAAATTCAACGAGCCCTTTGATGAATACTACCAGAGGTGGATGAACAAGATGATCCTCCTAAAGAATCACCCTGACGAAGACGAGCTTATACAAAAGCTCATTGACGGTAGCAAAGACATTTTCAAGAACAACATGAAATGGCAGCCTGCTATAGTCTCTAAGGCCATTTGAGAAGCCATCTGAATTTGACAAAGATAATTTCTGCACTTATCATGTGGTGACAGGCTACCGAACCCACAACTGCTATAAGCTGAGGGATGCTATCTAGAAGCTCATTGACGAGGGAAAACTGCAAGAGCCAGCCAAACCTACCACTAAAACCAACCCACTACCGGCATTCGAAAACTGGGTTAACATGGTTCAATCAGGGTTTCCGACTAACTTTATATTTGCCCAAGTTCTGCAAGCAAATCCTCCGATTCAGGTAGTGGTGGTAGGGGAACTCAAAGTGGAACCTGAATGTGAGAAAAAGGAGGGATGTAAGGAGATCAAGCCCATAAGTCTGGATGACCTTGACTCCGAGGATGAGTACGAAGAATTTGATAAAAGAGAGGCAGTTAAACTCCCAGCTATTGAGAAGATGAAGATTCAGGAAGTGCAGCATGTAACTCGAAGTGGAAGGGTATATCAGCCGGCGGATCAGATGAAAGATAAAGCACCGATGAATGGGTCGGGTAGTACTTCGGCGCCAGAAGGAGTTAAGAAAGAAGACCTAGTCATTTCCCAGCTGAAGAAGACTCCTGCCCAGGCTAGCTTATGGCACTTGCTTCTGACCTCCAAGGAGCACAGGCCTGCTCTAGTAAAGAAATTATCAGAGATTGAAGTCTCCCCTATAGCTTCACCAGAGGATATATGCTGTTTGTTAGACAAAGTCTGTATTGGAGGCCCTAATATTGTCTTCTCTAAGAAAGAGCTGCCTGCTGAAGGGAAGGCCCACAACAAGGCTCTTTATGTCAGGGCCCATGTGATGGATAAGGTCATGCCGTGCGTCATGGTAGATGACGGGTCAGCACTGAATATTTGTCCACTAAAGATGTTGCCATTTTTGGGGCTGAACGAGGAAGTGTTAAAGAGATCCTCAATAGTCATTCGAGCATATGATGACTCTAAAAGAACGGTGATAGGGACATTTGAAGTGGAAGTAGAGGTTGGGCCAGTTAGGTCCTCAGTTGCTTTTACAGTGATTGATATCCCAGTCACTTTCTCCCTATTGCTTGGAAGGCCCTGGTTCCATCCTTTGGGAGGTGTCCCTTCCACATTGCATCAAAAGATCAAGTTCTCTATAAACGGCATGATTGTGACTGTTGAGGCGGATGCCCAGTCGATGGTAGCTGTAGTGAATGAAGAAGTGGTTCCCTTTGGTGGATTTCAAGTCGCTGTGATCAAAGAGGAAGAGACCATGGATGCCCCTATGGTCCTTTATGAGAATTATATGCCGGAGTGGCTATCCCGGTACTTACATAAGTAGAACTTTGTTTCGGGAATAGGACTCGGGATCAATTTGCAGGGGGTTCCAGAATTTAAAATTGACTCGGGAAAGTCAAAGCAGTATGGCCTTGGCTATGTAGAAGGGGCATCTGAGCAGAAGAATCTGAAAAAGGGCAAGAACGGAAAAATTATGATGAAGCCATTTCTAAAGGCGGGAGAAGGCCTTTACAAGGGTCAAGCTGAACCGGTGATGATAGGAGGCATCGAGTATCCTGGCTTTGAGATCTTTGCAGATGTAGTTGATTTTGATAAAAGCCAAGAAGCAACTGCTGAATCTGAAATCTTGCAAGGAGAATCATCTGAGGTGGTAGTAGAAGCCATAAAAGTGGTCGAGGAAGAAGATGAAAAGAAGACCTATGCTGAAGCTACAGAAGTGATCTCGAGAGCTTTGACTGCTGCATTAAGCAAAGCTTTTGGGAAATCCAAGGAGGGATTCAGTGAAGAATTAATGGCCAAAGTGAATTTGGACTCTGTGGTCGCTGAAATTGCCAATATTATGGAACGAGCTAAGATGCAAGTGACCGGAAAAGAAGCAGAGGAAGCTGCAGTCCTAGGTGATGCTCTAAAAGGGGAGATGGAAGCTGATGAAGAACAAGGCCTTTCGCCTGTGGAGGATGAAAATGATTTTGTTGTATCCATTTCTTCCATTTTCAATGTAACTGATGTACTTTATGATAAGTTCAATGCAATGAAATCCCAGTTTGGTTACTTGTGTGATGTTTATCCTGATAATTCTGTGCATGCATTTAATTCACCATCAAGCATATTTAGCATACATGACACTGCATTGCATGAAATCAATATAAGTACAGATGAAAACCCTAAAATGGTACTCATTTCACACAAGCTAAAATCCGAGGAAGAGAAATAATTAATAAAAATACTCCAAAAACATGTTAAAGCTTTTGCCTGGTCATATGAAGACATGCCGGGTGTGGACACAAAAATAGCAGTGCATAAAATCCCAACGGACCCCAAGTTCAAACCGGTAAAGCAAAAGTTGAGAAGACTAAGGCTGGAATGGGCTACGCTGGTGAAAGAAGAAGTGGCTAAGCAGATAGATGCCAAGTTTCTTAAAGTGGTGGAGTATACAGAATGGCTAGCCAACATCATCCCTATGCCTAAAAAGGATGGAAGGGTCATAGTATGCGTCGACTATAGGGACCTGAATAAAGCATGCCCAAAAGATAACTTTCCACTGCCCCATATTGACGTCCTAGTTGATAGCGCAACAAAAGCGGCAATGTACTCTTTCATGGATGGTCTTTTCAGGGTATAATCAGATTCTGATGGATGTGATTGACAAGGTGAAAACATCATTCATCACAGAGTAGGGTACTTTCTGCTACAGAGTGATGCCCTTCGGGTTAAAGAACGCCGGTGCCACTTATTAGAGGGCTGTAACAACTCTGTTGCATGATATGATCCATAAGGAAGTCGAGGTGTATGTCGATGATGTGCTTGTTAAATCAACAACCCGGGAGGAACATCCCGTTATCCTGGATAGATTCCTAACACGCATTGGAGAGTACAACTTGCGACTTAATCCCAATAAGTGCATATTCGGGGTCACATCAGGGAAGCTGTTGGGCTATGTAGTCAGCCAGAGGGGGATAGAAATGGACCCAGATAAAATCAAGGCCATCCAAGATATGCCAGCCCCAAAAACAGAAAAGGAAGTCAGGTCATTTCTGGGTTCCTTACAATATGTCAGTTCTTCATTGCATGGTTGACTTCCACTTGTGAACCAATCTTCAAGCTATTAAAGAAAGATCAGCTGGTTGTGTGGGATGACAAGTGTCAGCTAGCATTCGAGAAGATCAAGGCTTACCTGGTAAAGCCACCAGTGTTGAGTCCTCCAATCCCAGGAAAACCTTTGATTTTGTATTTGGCAGTGGAAGAATCCTCTATAGGGGCAATGCTTGCACAATAATATGATGGCAAGAAGGAATATCCTATCTACTATCTTAGCAAGAAATTGCTGGAGTATGAAACAAAGTACACACTGGTGGAGAAGACATGTGTGGCGATGATTTAGTTGACGAAGAAGCTACGCCACTATTTCCAGTCGTATAAGATACAAGCTGTGGCTAAGGTGGATTCAATGAAATATCTCTATTAATCACCTGTATTGGTTGGGAAGCTGTCTAGGTGGTTGTTACTCTTATCTGAGTTCGACATCAAGTACATCACGAAGAAAACCATCAAAGGACGAGCCATGGCGGAGTTTCTGGCAAATCAACCCCTAGAATCAGATTATACAGAGAAGTTGGAATTCCCTGATGAGCAACTAGCCATGGTGGAAGTGAAAAGATGGGTTATGTGCTCCGATGGGGCAGTGAATAGAAAAGGCGCTGGAATCGGAGTACTTATAGCAACACCGGATGGTGAGATTATTCCTTTATCCAAGAGGCTGATCTTTCCCGTAACCAATAATGGGGCGGAATATGAAGCATGCTTATTTGGAATGGAAGCTCTGTTAACCTTAGGGGCAAATGATGTCTTAATTATCAGTGATTCACTTCTAGTGATAAGGCTTGTTCAAGGTGAGTGGGAGCTGAAAGAAGAAGCCTTACGGCCTTACTTGGAGCTACTACAGTTTAGAAAGGGTTTATTCTGCCAGTGTGAATTCAGACACTTCCCCAGGGATGAGAATAAGATGGCTGATGCATTAGCTACTTTGTCCTCTATGTGGAAGAATCTAGAAGAAACTGAAGTACAACCACTGGTCATAGCCACTTCCAGACATCCTTTCTTCGAAGTGCATGAAGTAATGGAATTGACAGTTGAAGAAAAACCATGGTTCTTTGACATCTACCAATATGTTAAAGAAGGAAAGTACCCAGAAGAGGCCAGTGTTGCTGATAAGTTGACACTAAGAAAGCTAGCTAGTTAATTCAGAATCTTTGAGGAAAAGTTATACAAAAGAACAGCACATGGAGTCCTTTTGAGGTGTCTAACAGAGCAAGAAGCAGAAGAAGTGATGCAGCAAGTACATGCAGGGTCCTGTGGGCCATACATGAACGGACTTGCCATGGCCAGAAAGATCATAAGACAAGGCTACTTCTGGATGATGATGCAAGCAGATTGTATAAGAAAAGTGAAGAGATGTCACGAATGTCAGATCTATGCATACATTAGTCATCTTCCTCCACTTGAACTTTAAAATCTAGCATCTCCTTGGCCGTTTTCAGCATGGGGAATAGATATGATTGGTCAAATTCATCTAGCTGCATCTAATGGGCACAGATTCATAGTTGTAGCAGTTGATTACTTCTCCAAATGGGTCGAAGCAGAATCCTCCACTAATGTGACAACCAAGCAAATGGTCAAGTTTATCCAGAAGAATATTTTCACTCAGTATGGGGTTCCTCACCATATAGTAACTGACAATGGAGTATAGTTTCAAGGGGCGACAGCTGAGCTACTTGTAAAACATGGTATTGAACATCATAAGTCTTCTCCATACAGACCACAGGCTAATGGTGCAGTGGAAGCAGCTAACAAGGCAATAAAAAAGATTTTATCAAAGATGGTAACCACTTACAGAGATTGGGCCGATAGACTGCCTTATGCTCTTTGGGGTTACAGAACCAGTGTCAGAACACCGACAGGAGAAACTCCTTATGCCTTGGTATATGGAATGGAAGCAGTATTGCCAGTGGAAATAGAACTTAAGTCACTTAGAGTCGCCCTGGAGGCTCAGCTGCTAGAGACTGAGTGGGTTCAAGCCAGATATGAACAGTTGGCAGCATTAGATGAAAGGCGACTCAGGGCACTGGATCATCTTCAGATGCACCAGTGCAGAATGGCTAGAGCCTATAATCGGAATGTGAAGTATTCCAAACGGCAGTTGAAAACAGGTGACTTGGTTCTAAAGCAGCTAAGGCCTTCAAATGTCGATGTCAAGGGCAAGTTCAGACCCAACTGGGAAGGGCCCTACGTGGTAAAGAAGGTGCTATCAAAAGGCGTTGTCAGCATCATGGACATGGATGGAAACGAGTTCACTAATCCTATCAACAGGACAGGCTAAAGCTTTATCATGTATAAAAAAAAATCTGCTAGGCTGAATACTCAAAAAGAGCGGTCTAGGCAAAAGTTAAGAAACGAGAGAAAATAATCAGTCGAAAAACCTGAAAAGGACGACTGATGATGGGTTCTAGCTCAGTATGGAATCTGTACCATTTAGGAACCAACTTGTTTCAAATGTACTCATTTTGGCTTCATCAATAAAGCGAAGTGTTTGTTTAAATATATTTGCATGGTTATGACGAATGCACAAGCAAAGTTGTCTTGCATAAACATACATTTAAAGAAAGCACTTTGCATTCAACTGATTGAAATCATTGCATTATTTAACAAGTGAAAATGTATTAAATACATACAATGTGAAATCTTTTGCCAACCTCTAAGATCCAATTCATCTTCCTAAAAGAGCAATAAAATGGTCAGGGTGACATTTCAATAAAAAAAAGCCTCGCTGAGGTGAAAACCGAAAAGGCACCTCAGGCAAAAGTTAGAGCAGCTCGTTGAGGCGAAAAGCGAAAAGGCGCCTTAGGCAAAAATTAGAGCGGCTCGCTGGGCTGAAAACCCATATTGGGCAACCCAGGCAAAAATTAGAGCACTTACAAACTCATAATTTCTCTACGAAGCAGGAAAAGCAGAATGTCCCTAACATTCCCCACAGAAGTCATCACATCGACTCCCCATAGAGTCATCACGTAATTCCCCAGCGGAATCTACATAAAGAACAACATAATTGTTTCCCCAATCGAATTACCACACTTTTCCCTAGCGGAATTTCTGTAAGGAATGCTATGATTATCTCCCCAGCAGTATCATACATCCCCAGCAGTCACCTCACTCCTTCGAAATTCACCAAGCAAAGCCCCTGAAGAAAGCAAAATGGACCAAGGGCACGGCATATCTTTCTCCATCGGAAGGCGGAAACGTCAAATGACGGAAAATGCATACACGTGCATATGCATCATCATGTATTCATAATTACATACATTGATCACTCATCCCCAGCTAGTTTTCATTCTTGATCGAAGGGGCAAAAATTTTTGCTTAAAAATCTCTCGATCAAGGAATGAAGACTTACTATCTTAATTACAAGAATTCATTGTCCCCAGCCTCAATTCTTCAGCAGATCCACCTTGAGTAATGTGAACTCAGTATCGGCCCAGATCGGCTTCATCATCCATTTCCTAGCAGATCCGCCTCGAGTAATGTGAACTCGGTATCGGCCCAGATCGGCTTCATCATCCACTTCCTCAGCAGATCTGCCTCGAGTAATGTAAACTCGATATCGATCGACTTCATCTATTTCTCTAGCAAAGCTCGCCTGGAGTAACCTAGACCCGCTATAGGCCAATCTCTTCATCAAGCTCGCCTCGGGTAACCTAGACCCGGTATCAGCCAATCTCTTCATCAAGCTCGCCTCGAGTAACCTAAACCCGGTATCGGCCAATCTCTTCATCAAGCTTGCCTCGAGTAACCTAGACCCGGTATCGGCCAATCTCTTCATCAAGATCGCCTCGGGTAACCTAGACCCGGTATCGGCTAAACCATAATTCACCCTTCATTTGCCTCAGGTAACCTAGACCCGGTATCGGCTTATTTCCTCCCTAGCATCGCCTCGGGTAACCTAGACCCGGTATCAGCTTATCTCATCGGAGGGTTCATTCCAGTGTTCGCGGCTCTTTAATTCGCACTCTCAAATTCATCATCTCGGGTGTTGTAAACCTAGAGCTAGGTGTCGAATTTGATCACGCGAAGGGCAGCTGTAAGCACCAAAATTTTCTATACTTAAAAAAAAGTATGGTCGTACGACTATCCTTATAGTCGTGCGACTGTAATTTAAAAATTACAGTCGTACGACTGTAATGTCGAAAAAGTTGTAGGAGCCCATATCTCTGCAGCAGAAAAATGGAGGAGAGAGGCAGGAGCATTAATTGCTCTGTTCTTGCAGCAAGTAAGCTGAAAAAGCAGAGATAAAAGGAAGGAAACGAAGGGAGAGAAGAAAACAGCTGATTTCTGGAGGAAAATTAGAGAGAGAAGAGAAGGAAAGAGACAAGAAAAAGGGGAAAGGAAGTTTGCTCAAGAATCCTCTTTTTCTCTTCTATTTCTTTCGAATTCTTTAGGATTAAAGCTAAAATTTGTTAGAAATCCATAGGTCAATCAATTAACTTCACAATCAAATCAAAATTCTGGACTTAAATCATCAGAATCCCTAACATTTTGGATTTTTGGACATAAAGCTCTCAACTTCAATTTCACAGAAAAAGTGCGAATTAGTGTGGATTGGAGTGACGCCAGGGGTCAAATCGACTTGGATAAGCTTCTAGCAATGTAGACAATCCTTTTACTTTCACTTTTTCTTGCTTTCTGGGTGTTTGGATTAAATTTTATGCATTTTCTGTTGTGATTTCGCGTTTCTGTTTCTAGAAATTAAGAACAGTCGCATGACTGTTCTTGGAATCGATGAATAGTCGTACAACTATATATGCAGTCGTACGAGTGTTCTTAATTTCTAGGTAGTTTTTCTTCAATTTTGATTCAAAATAAAATTTTGGCGAAGTTTTAATTCTGAGCCGTTTACAGTCGCACGACTGTAACCTACATTCGTACGACTGTAGTTATAGTCGCACGACTGTAACTCTTGTTCCAGAATCAGAATTTTAGTTTTTATCCCTTCTAACTTATAAAAATCCATAAAAATTAGAAAAATCCAGAAAATCATCAAAATAAATTTTGTTGTGTTCATCACGACCATAGATTCAATTTCCAGTAAAATTGCTTTAGAACAATGCCAGGACGGAGACCCGGTTCTCCCGAAAACCGACCCACTTTAAGTATAAAAATGCATCTAAACCGGTAAAATTGTTTTCAAAATGATTTTCCCATAAAACCAAAATACAAAGACATTTCAAAACATTTTCTAGGTCTAACCGGGCCGGCTGGTTAAGCCAACCTGGTTATCCCCTATATGCATGCCCCCAATACTTTATTTCCCAATTCTGTCTATTTGAGTCCAACTTGTGGCGTGCCGTATAAATTGTGCTAACCTTTGTTTTGCAGCTTTTATTTATGTAAATTTTTATTTTTATTTGTATTTTAATAGAATCAATCGTGTATTTAGGCGGTTGTAAATATTTTTAGATTCTCGTGTATTCTAGGCGATTGTGTAAGTGAGGTGAGAGTTTTTATTTTTCTATTCGATTTGGTTGTAGGCCAATTAATATTTATTTCTTTTCCTTTCTTTGTTTCTGTATTATATATTTGTATGCGCGCTGTATGCCTTTTATATTCAATAAAATTGACTTTAGATTTTAAAATACCATTTCGAGAACATAATATTTAATTTAATTAGACACGAAATAAGGGACTTGTCCAGACCCGAATCTCTGGATAGTGTAGCAACCATTCGTCCGGTTCAGCTACCTTAAGAATTTCCCGGTTGAGCTGAGCCGGGTGACGACTCTACAATATTCATCGAGGCTTAGGTCTTGGTGTTTTTATGTATTATTTCCATTTATTTTCAAAAATCGATTTTCCATTAATAAAAAAACCCCCACGCGAGGGAGGGGCCCGCCCGAGATCGTGGCACCCCTTCCGAAAGGGAGTCTCGCGTCCTGTCGAAAACGTGTCATCCATTCACACCAAGCAGAACTATGAACCGGGTAAAGGATTAGGGGCCAAGCAACAAGGTGTCCCTGAATTCAATATTGAAGCCAGCAGGTACCGTTAGTTTGGGCTGGGGTATCATGAGGGAAGGCCTAAGCAAGAGCGGAAGCATGTGAACTTGGTGGACACTTTTATACGGGCAACGGAATTAGTGTATGATGGGACTCCTGAACCTATAACTATTGAGGGAGGTTAGCTCCCAGGATTTGAAATTTTTACTGATGTGGTTGATTTCAGCAAGTATGGAATTGATCCTGTTGTGAGCATGCTGCGGGCCGAAGCTAGGGATGAAAGCAAAGAGGTTCAGAATCAAAAAGTTGTTGATCAAGTTAGGGTTGAATTCGGGGAAAGGGAGAAGCCTTTTAGAAGACTGACCTGGTGAGAGGTGAGATGGAAGTGCCCATAGGGGCAATCATAAGAGCATTATCCACTTTGATGAAGGGTTTAGAAAAGAAGGTGCTACTTGCTGAAAAGACACATGAAGAGCTAGTGGAGGAAGTTGTGAAGGAACTTACCAAGCTAGTCCTGAGGGGTAAGGCTGAGACACCAGAGGAAGAGCTGACTGAGAAGCAGAAGGAAGACCTAGAAGGAAACCTGGGGTACCTATTTGAAGAATTTAACTATGCTGCAGTTGACGAAGACCCTCCGCATGTGAAGGATGGAAATTTTTTAAATGTTTATGCTTTTTCTATTTTTGATGTGAACAATTCTGCCTACAAGGTGCACAATGCAATAAAATCTGATTTTTCTTACTTGTGTGATGTTTTTCCAGATGGAACTGTGCATACATACAAACATTCATTTAATGTCTTTAGCATACATGATGCATCATTGCATGAAATGAATCTAGGGATAGATGATGAACCAAAGATGGTATCTGTGAGCGGACGACCTTTTAGCGGAACGCGACGAAGAGAACCAAGGAGAAAGAAAAGAAAGAAATTTATTTGTTTATTTTTGGTTTGGGAAAACCAGGTTTTGTTTATGTTGAGCTGTGAAAACTATTGACTTAATTTGGAAATTCTTTAATTTGGAAATTCCTTTGTAGAAAACCTTTTCCCGTTTTATAACTTAAAGACCTCGAAACCTAAATCTCGAGATCAGTGACAGAGTCGCCACCCGGATCAGCTCATCCGGGAAATTCCGTTACAGCTCCTTACCTAGCGCAGATTACTGTACCTAATCCAGAGATTTAGAGTTCGGGCAACTTACCTACTTAACCTCAAGCTTGTATTCGTTTATTATTTATAGAGTCATATTTATTCGATTTATTATCTTTTCTAACCCCAATTTGTTTATTTTTATTAAGATGATGCTAAGGCAGAATGCATAAAATAAATTGCGAGAAATTAAACCATTCACACAAATATACAAAAAAATAATAGAGGCCCATTATACAACCAAATTGAATAAAATATAAAACTCTCATCCTCACTTTTACAATCGCCTAGAGTACACAAGAATCTAAAAATACAATCGCCTAAGTACACGAATTAATCTATTAAATACAGCAAAAATAAAAAATAAATGCTGTAAAATAGATAGGTTAGCACAATTTATGTTATAAACACAAGTAGGACTCAAATCAGGACAACATGGGGATTTTAGGATAAGGGAGCATGCATTTAGGGGGTAACCAGTTCGACCCGACTGGTCAGACTAGTTAGACCTGGCAATCAGTTTTGAAATGCCCTGTAATTTTTGTGCTGGAAAAAAACAATTTTGGAAACCCATTTGGCTCGGTTTCATGCAAATTTCCATTTTTATGGGTCGGTTATCCCGGAACTCAGGGTTCCATTCGTGTGGGTTCCTAAATATACCAACCATCTATGGTCCAAAAGGTAATAAACACACCAAAAACATTTATATAAATATTGCTTTAGTTATTTCCAATATTTTCCTGCAATTTTGTAGGATTTGGGGGCCCGCAAATGCTAGACCATGGAGCCAGTTCGGATGAAACGACCCCAAAACTCATGAAATAAACCTTGGAAAATACTGAAAACCCCAATTATCCATACATAAAATAATTAAAAAATTAAAATACAAACACATACGGATGATTCTGGACCAAAAGTGACCCCAACAGAAAAAATCAAAATGGAAAATGGGCTGTTTTGACCGTTTAGGACAAATCGGGGATCTGTCCCTGAAGAACAGGGTCGGCCGGCTCTGTTCATCAGAAACATTGCCGGTCGGCTATGTTCCTGAGGAACACAGCCGTGTGGCCATGGTGGGCAGACGATTTCGGCAAAAATGACAAAAACGCACAGAAAATCAAATGCAGACAAGTTTTAGGGTTTCTCAGAGTTACCTGGATGTTGTTTGGATGTTTGGCATGTCAAGAAACGGATTGAAAGCTTGGAATGCCCATTGGAGCTCAACTAGCCGAATCCTCCGATGACCCAAAATGATCCGAAACCAAGCCAAAATGATCCCGAATCAAAGAGTAGAGGATGCTGGTGATGTTGTTAATGATTGAGGATTGATTTAGGGTAAGATGGGAGTGTTTATGGGATTAGTTTTGGCTCTTTCTCTCGGCTCTCTTCTTCTTCTTTCTTTCTTTCTCCCTTTTTGCTTTTTTTTTTCTCTGTTGTTTTTTTTTTGTTGAGAATCGAAGAAGTCCCAAAAGTCCCCTTCTCTCGCTCTTTTCCTCTCTTTTTTTTTCTCTCTCTCCCTTTCATTTCCCTATTAATTCGTCGTCTAAAAATCCGCTTCCGCCCATACCTCCTCTCTGCAAGACAGGTTGCTTGACTTTGCAAGGCAACCTGTCCTGCCCACTAGAGCTGGCCAGCTCTAGTCTAGAGCCGGCCGGCTCTAGTTCAAGAAACCAGAGCCGCCCGGTTCTAGCGAAGGCTAGAGCAAAAAGCGAAACAACAGACATGCACCTAAACCCTAGAGACCTCTCGGGAGACCCTTCCGGGGGTTTCGGATCACATATAGCCAGGTTTTTGGGTCATTTGAGCTTCCTCAGGTAGCATTTCGGTCGCTTTCAAGTCCCGTTCAAGCTTGTCCGATCCACAGGTAATTAGGGAATTTTCATCACCGAGACCTGGAAAAAACCCGTGCTCACTGGCTGCCCCTCATGGGATCAAAGTCGAATCATCGTGGGCTGTGGATCCTAGATTGAATTTGGTCTCGTGACTGTGAGATTTGTGAGGGAGGAAAAGGAAACGTACCTGGCGTTCCTTGCTGGAGGCGCCGGCCGTGGTTCCAAGTCGACTCGCTGCGATGGAGCGTGTCTGTAATGTTGGCTCACTGTGGTGGAGCATGCCCGTAGTATTGGCTCACTGTGGTGGAGCATGCCCATGATGTTGGCTCTCTGTGGCAGAGCGTGCCCGTGATGTTGGCTCTCTGTGGCAGAGCGTGCCCGTGATGTTGGCTCTCTATGGCAGAGCGTGCCTGTGATGTTGGCTCTTTGTGACGGAGCGTGCTTGTGATTTTGGCTCACTGTGGTGGGGCGTGCCCATAAAGTTGGCTCTCCGTGGCAGAGCATGCCCTTAATGTTGGCTCTCTGTGGCTAGAAGGCTGAATGAAATATACTGTTCCTCCTTTGTGATGAAGAGGCAGCACAAATTTAGAGTTCTTCTCTGTGTGGCGGAGTTCCCGTGAAATTGATGTCAAGAAACGTATTTATTTCTTGATCGATAATTTGGAAACAAAAATTTTTGCCCCCTCGATCAAGAATAAATACGATTGAATTGCTTTGCCCCCAGATACCTATTAAAGGCGAGAAGTTCGTCAACCGACATTCTTCCCTGTCTATGTGGCGACAAGGTCAAAGTGAGAGATGTCCTATCCCTTCTATGTGGCGAAGAAGCAGGCACGAGGTTGGTTGTTGTCTCCGTGTGGTGGAGTTCTCGTGAGATTGATATAAGATTGTCTTGCCCCCAGATACCTGTTAAAAGGAAGAAACCTCTCAATAGGCATTCCTTTCTTGCCCATGTGACGACAGGATTGAAATGAAAGGTGATGTACTGTCTCTTCTATATGGCGAAGTAGCAGCACGAGGTTGGTAGTTGTCTTACCCCTATATCCCTGTCAAAGGCAAGGCATTTCTTTCCTACCCATGTGATGACAGGATTGAAATGAGTGTTCTTCCTCTGTCATGTGATGAAAAGGTTAAACGAATTAGTCGGTTGTTCTGCCCCCAGATACCTGTTAAAGGCGAGAAGTTCGTCAACAGACATTCTTCCCTGTCTATGTGGCGACAAGGTCGAAGTGAGAGATGTGCTGTCCCTTCTATGTGGCAAAGAGGCAGCACGAGGATGGTTGTTGTCTTGCCCTTAGATCCCTGTTAAAGACAAGAAACTCCTCAATAGGCATTTCTTTCCTACCTCTATGATGATAGGATTGAAATGAGTGTTCTTCCTCTGTTATGTGATGAAAAGGTTGAACGAATTGGTCTGTTGTTCTACCCCCAGATACCTGTTAAAGGCGAGAAGTTCATCAACAGACATTCTTCCTTGTCTATGTGGCGACAAGGTTGAAGTAAGAGATGTGCTGTCCCTTTTATGTGGTGAAGAGATAGCATGAGGATGGTTGTTGTCTTGCCCTAGATCCTTGTTAAAGGCAAGAAACTCCTCAAAAGGCATTTCTTCCTTGCCCATATGATGACAAGGTTGAAATGGGTGTTCTTCCTCTCCTATGTGGGGGAAAGGTCGAAAGAATCGGTCTGTTGTTCTGCCCCCAGATGCCTATTAAAGGCGAGAAGTTCATCAACAGACATTCTTCCTTGTCTATGTGGCGACAAGGTCGAATTAAGAGATGTGTTGTCCCTTCTATGTGGCAAAGAGGCAGCACGAGGATGGTTGTTGTCTTACCCCCATATCCCTGTTAAAGGCAAGAAACTCCTCAATAGGTATTTCTTTCCTACCCATGTGATGACAGGATTGAAATGAATGTTCTTCTCCATGTGGTGGAGCACCAAGTAACAAGTTGATTCTCTATGTGGTGGAGTTCCCGTGATGTTGATGTAAGATTGTTTTGCCCCCAGAATCTGTTAAAGGCAAGAAATACCCTTCTCGGGATTATATTGGCGTGAACGAAAAATTTTGATAATTATAGAAATTTTTCATACCTGTGGTTTTGGAGTTGTTGGGCTCTAATTTGTTGTTGTGACTCTGGGGGTGCCCCTGGATTGGGAAGGATCTCTTCTCGAGAAGACTCCAATCAAAGACAAACATGGTTGAGGTGGTTTGATGCATGTATATGTGAATGCGTGCATGATTCATGTGTATGCATGTGTCATGATGCTTCTGATGATATGTTTGGTATCTGCATTATGCTGGGGAGTGAACTTGTGACTCCTGATGGTCTTATGTGGGTACCGTGTCCATCGGCTGACTTTGCCGAGGATTTTGACTCAGTGGGGATCATTTTGGCTGAGAACTCAGCTGGGGAGTATTCTAATCCATTTGATCTCGCTATAGATCTTTTGGAGACTCTGTGGGGAGCCTTGTTGGGAACCTGCCTGAGGAATTCATTGGAGAATCTGTGGGAATGATCCTACTGGGGACCACTCTGCCAGGGATGATCATAATGGGGATGGTACAACTGGGTCAGTAGCTGCCATTTGTAGTGACCATCTCATTGATGCCACCATTGGTTTGGATGTAATGACCTACTGATGGATGTTTATATGCAATGGCACAATGCATGCAATATGAGCATCTAAGAAGAAAATCAAACGTGCCTAATATCGTTATGATGACATAAGAATGAATGTGATAGGAAAATCAAAAGTGACTTTGACTCTGAACGTCACTCTCTTCTTGTTACCAACACGTCGTTTTGGTTTTCCGTGTCGGAGTTTCTCTTGCTTAATATTGTTGTCATTTTTTTAAGTGAATGATGGCCAAGTCTATAAGAGTGCGCCAGCCAAATGGATCTCTTAGCACTGGCTTATCTTAGGATTGGAGAATGCACCTGGACGATTCCATCGGGAATCATGATAGGATTGTCCTTGATGATGTTTTGTGATTTTTCTTTTGCCTGCCCCAATTGTTGGGGGTTTAGGTTTGGATGTGAAATGCTTCATTAAGTCTGGTTTGCTGCATGCTGTAGCCTGAACATGGACATTTACATGCAATGGCATGACACATGCATATTGAGCATCAAAACAACATATGAAACATTTATGATATGATGAATGTGAATGCATTAGGAAAATCCAACCATGGCTTCAGAGTGGATAATCTGAGATGGGATCAATTAACCACTGGATTCTCCTAAGGTAGGATGTTGTGTTCATGTCTTCAATTCACCCCAGATTCCCATTCACATATAGTTGCCAAAGATGGACACAGCTTTTAGTCCTTCAAGGTATGGCCTGATTCAGAATGACTTGAGTTAATTGTGGTTTTCCTTTGTCTGTGAACCACAATAGCCCTAGAGCAAGGCACACCATGGCTAGGAAATGAAAGAACCACTGGTAAGTAGTCACTTCTGTTGCTACTGAAGACTAAGTTCTTGAAATGGTTGGTAAATGCAACTTTCCCCTGATTATTAGCACAGCAGGCTTTGCAAGTCTTTCTGTTGATGGGAACATCCCATTCATGACTGTTGAAAGCTTCGTAAAACCTGGTTGCTCTAACACTATTGGTGAAGTTCATAGGGGTAGATCTCAGTCTCCTCTTCTTCCTAGCACCTTTTTGCTCAACATAACCATCTCTTGCTGGGTTGAGTCCAGCATAAGCTATAGTGTGGATTTTGCTGGGCGAGAATAGTGGTTACTTAGGAGCCCTATCAATAGTTGCTTAAGCAGTGGCAAACTCCAGCTCAATTGAAGTAGGCTTATATTCAAATCCTCTCTCTGTCATGTAATCAAGGCCTTTCCTATTAGTTTGAGGTTACGAAATATTTCGTTTAAGGGTTTAGGTTGAGGAGAAGTAGCATAGGATAGAAAGAGAATCCCCAATCTGGTATAGGTTGATGATAAACAAAGACTGATTGAGTCAGTACTTTGTCATAGGCCCCCGTCACCTTTTTGATAAAATGATACGAATATGGAACAACATTGGGGTTTAATTTCTTGTTAGAGGCAATTGATGGTGGAAAATGAGGCTTCACAGGGTCAGTTCAGTGAATAGGGTGAAAAGGGGTTTTTGTCAAATAGATGTTGTTGGTTTGGGTGGTAAACAGAAGACAACAGGTGTTGAAGGTGTGGAAGAAATTGGAAAAAGGAAAGGGAAGAGCTTTGCTTTTGAAGACAGGAAAGTCCAAATCTTTCACAGATAGGAGGGAAGGATCTGACGATGCTGAGAGCTGAAGACTACCCTTTGATGCTATGAGATCCCTTTTTTTTTTGCCAAAATGTTGCCATCTGTTGGTTTTCCTGCTGCATTCAAACTCATGCATGTCATGTGTGTTTCAATGCTTTTTGGATGAACAATGCATGCGTAATGTCATGTACATATGAATGTCACATGAACAGGATAATTTATGCACTACGACTAAGACTGCTTCAACACTTTACCACATGATGGGTGATGAAGGTGATGAAAGCCATTTGAACACTCTGTGGGTTGGAGATTTTAGTGAGTTTGGAAATTTTAGTTTTAGGGTTTTGGCTCAGGATGCCCTCTTGGGATACGAGGCCAAGTTTTGCCTCTAGGGGGACTTTTTGGGTGTAGTTGCCTCAAGGAGGGCTTTCTAGGTTTGGGTGCCTCAAGGCGGGCTTTTGATTTGGTTTTGCCTCTAGGAGGGCTTTCTTAGATCAGGTGCCTCAAGGCGGGCTTTTGATTTGGTTTTGCCTCTAGAAGGGCTTTCTTGGTTTGGGTGCCTCAAGGAGGGCTTTTTAAGTTTTAGGGTAGGATTTGGAGTTTTAAAGATGGCTTTCGGTTTAGAAAGGTTTGGGCATCGTGTGAGCCTTTTAAGTTGAAGCTCTGGGGCAGGATTGGTAGTGTCTTGCAAGGATTGTTGAGTTGAATCAGCAGATGCCTCGGTAGAAGTGGTAACATCGTATCATTTTATTTATCTCACAATCTCACCTTTTAAGAGAGAGTTCGTTCAGGACCAGGTTCACTTTCAGGTTCCCTATAGTATTCAGATTGATGTCATGCATTTTGATACTATGCGTGTATGACATGTCATGTTAGATGATCAAATGCGTGCACAATGCCATATACATGCAATCACCACATAAGTAAGAAGATAACAAAATACATTGCATTCAAAATGATGTTAATACACCGTAGCAACAAAAATGAGTTCCCTATAAAAAGGACAGCTCCGAGGGTTGTTTTTGTTGTTCTTTTTTTTTTTAGCCCCCGACTAGTCACTGCCTCGACTTCAGTACCATTGCCCCGTTCTTGTCAGATTAGACCTTGTAGCTCTTCATCACATTCCTCTCCCTAGGAGGATTGAGGAATCACTATGGTGGTCCCCTTGATTGCCCCTGATCGCTCGTTAGAGGTAGACGACACCCTCAATTTTCCTTAGTCGACCAGCTTCTAGATCTTACTTCGCAGACCGACAAATTCAATAGTCCGGTGGCCTGTTACTAAATGATAGCTACAGTAGTTACCCTTTTGTTCTGGTGTTGGCGCCACGTATGGTCGGACACTCTGTAATAGGCCCATCTTTCTGCAGATAGCGAATAGTCTAGTCACTGAACATTGGTCCAGAGGATGCGACTACCCCTATATCTTCTAGAGGTGAACTCTGGATTTGTCACGAAGCAGAGTCAATGTTGGCATTGGCGTCAAGAGATCTTTTCAGTTCTCCTTCATTGGACGACCCCGATAAGTCCAAATTTTGGAGAGAGGACCTTCCGAGGTGCCAAGAAGGAGTGTCGGCAATTTCAATGTTCTGCTCGTTATCAATGCCAACATTGGAGTCCGTGTTCATCATGTCTCTTATTTTCCCTTCGAGCTCTGCCACCCGGGTTTCCAACTCATTGCGTCTCGCTGTCAGCCTCTCTACTTTGTCAAGATCATCCCCCAGTATTTCTCTCAGCATTGCTGCCGCTTCCTCCCTAACTGCCCTTCTGAATCGAGATGAAGCGACATAGTCTTCCACCACATCTGCTATCGTGTTGATGTTCTATTGGCTGGCCATTCTTTAGGTCCTTTCTCCTGATGAGAGCGCTTATTAGTGTCGACAGGCAGATACCAAACAGGGAACGATGTATGCATAAATGCGTGACATGATGTGCATGTGTATGGATGATGCATTGCATCTGTGATGTCTTGTGATGCCATGTCATGCTATACTATTGAAGATCGACCATACAAATGCAATGGATGCTGGTGGGGATGATGTAGGCTAAAATAAAACATGGTGTATAAATATACACCACAGGGATAAAATGACACTCGAGAGCATCCACGGATCGAAGCAAGTAGTACTTGCAATAGGGTGCATAGTTATGCCCCTGGGGAAGAACGACACACTGGGGTGCCCACTGGTCGAAGCAACACATTGCTTGCAAGGAGAGTTGAGATGGGGTGCATAGTTATGCCCCCGGGAAGAATGACACGCTGGGGTGTCAACGGGTCGAAGCAAGATATGACTTGCGAGGGTCCATAGTTATGCCCCCGGGAAGAATGACACACTGGGGTGTCCACGGGTCGAAGCAAGGCATTGCTTACAATAAGGTGCATAGTTATGCCCCTGGGAAGAATGACACACTGGGGTGTCCATGGGTCAAAGCAAGATATGACTTACAGAGAGAGTTGAAATAGGGTGCATAGTTATGCCCTCGGGAAGAATGACACACTGGGGTGTCCACGGATCGAGGCAAGACATTGCTTGCGAGGGAAGTTAAATGCCGTGGTTGTGTGTATGCGCATGATGACCTAACATAATCTTCAGCACTCAAGGAGTACTTTGGATTATGAAGCATGATATGAGGTGAGACAAAATAGAGTGCTTGGCATGTGAATTGTTTTTCGGCACTCGAGGAGCACCTTGGGCTTTTTTGTGATGAAATGGCATGAGATAACGTGCTTGGTATGTGAGCTGAGTTTCGGCACTCGGGGAGCGCCTTCTGTTTATGTATGAATGAGATGTACGGTTATGGGTTGATATGGACTGGATGATGCTAGATGGGTGAAAGTAGGAATGAAGATGATTCACCTTATTATATATTTTGGATATTCCACGGATGCCCCTATGCTATGCAAAAAGGCAATGCAAACAGACCGCATGTGATCCCGCACACGGGGCATAGGTTTGGTGCCTTTGGAGCACCTAGTGGATGTCATGAAATGGTCACACATGGCCGGCACGCGGATAGAGTTCTGATGCTTTTGAGGCATCTAATGGATGTTATGGAATGGTCGTGTGTATGCCTCTACACAGACAGAGTTTTGATGCTTTTGATGCACCTGACATGAAATGATGTTACAAAAGAGTCACGTGTAACTTGAGACACGGACAAAGATTCGGCACTCGTGGAATGCATTGCATGATTTAGTAATGTCATGGAATGCCCCTATATGTGTAGTAATAGGGCACGCATGGATGCTTTGATAATGTTATGAGCAATCCGATGCGGATCACGACATACAAGCAAGATCTCGGCATGCAAATGACACTGGGAGTAATGACATGAAATGGTGTGAATGCATATGTCACAGAGAATGCAGGTGGCTGCAAAAGATATGGTTAGGGTGCATGGCATACAAGATGATGTTATGTGTGCTAGGGATGAATGCATATGTCACATAAAGCTGTGATTAGTACACATAACACACACACAAATTAATGCCTTGCATGTTTCATGGAAATATTAACACAATATACGTATGGCGCATGTGGATAAAATATCATGGCTATAGAAGAATGTGGTTAGTGTCAATGTTACACAAATGTTGATGCCTTGGGAATGATTATACAAAACATGATATGAATAACATACAGATGATTGTGTGCATTTGATGCTTTGTGAATGAAGACAAGAATGGGCATGAATTCCTTATTTCGGACGTTCCAAGAATGCCCTAATGCTGTACAAAAATAATGCAGAGAAAACCATATGTGGACCATCATACGAGTAAAAAGTCGGCGCGTTTGGGGTACCTAATGAATTATCGTGAAATGGCCACGTGTGAGCCGGCACACGGGCAGAGTTTCGACACTTTGTAGGTTGATAGCATGAAATGAAATGGTCGCATAGGAACCACCCCATGAACAGAGATCTGATGCTTTTGAAGCCATGTGATATGAAATAATGCTGCAGGAAAGCCATATGTAACCCGAGACATGGACAAGGGTTCGGCGTTCGTGGAACACCTTGCATAATTTGATAATGTTATGATATACTCCTACGTATGTAATAATCTGCCACTCGGGGAGCGCCTCGAATGATTTCACAATGTTATGAAATGGTTTGATATGAATCATAATGCACAAACAAGACTTGGCGTCACCTGGACACCTATGATGAATGAACGGAATGTCATGTAATGGCATCATATGAACTGTCACACAGAAGCAAATCTAGAACCATTGCGGTTTACTATTGAATGATATGATATTTTGTGAAATGGCCGAGTGCACTCAGGTGCACGGGCGGAAATCGGGGTAGTTTTGGGGTACCCGACATGGGATGAAATGAAGTGATCATGATGGGCATTCTTAGAAAGTCCCCGAATAGGTGAAATGGAATGAAATGGAATGGACGCGTATGTCACACAATCATATAAGTGGCTGCAGGAAAACATGGTTAGAATGCGTGACATGCGGAATGATGTCGTGCATGTTTCATAGAAATGTTGGTACACAAGATGTATATGTATGTCATACGAGTAAAATATCATGGCTGCACGAAGACGTGGTCAGCATAAATGTCACACATATGCACATGTTTAAAGATGGCTGCATAAACACGTGATCTGAAATGGTATATGAGATGATTATGCATTTTGGATGCTTTATAAAAGGTAAAAAGGGAAGGAAAAACAACACAGAACAAACATTAGCACACGTAAAAAATATGCGCTCCCTTCCAACCTTATTTCTCCTTTCGATTGGTTTCACAATTCTTCTCAGGTGTTGGGTCTCTTTGGCATCAATAGGGGATACCAAAGGCATACACTTGATTGTTGAATTTTAATTTATGTTTTGGTAACCCTAGGGAAAATTATTAAGCCATTACATGTGGGCCAAAGTCAAAACCAAGGGTCGTACAGGCTCCCATAGCCAATAAACACTTCCCCACCGTAGAACACGATGTAAGGTCATGCGGGGCTATGAGTGTTTTACCCAGTCGGGCGTCTCCAATCCTGATGGTAGAGGTAGGCCACCTTCTTGGGTAAACCGGGGTGAAAGAGGGTATTCAAGGGGTTGAGAAGAAGAAAATGACATGATATGCAAAGGTATGAATAAATATGATGTTTATAAATCGATAAACGAATACATCCGAGGTTATATTTCAATAGTTGCCTAAGTGCCTTAAGTTTTTAAGAAAAACATATTAAGAAACAAAACGATCCCTAGCAGAGTCGCCACTGTGAGCAGACGACCTTTTTGACTAAAAGAAAACGGGAAGTGGCGAAGCGAGCCGGGGAAATGGATTTTGAACCAAGCAACTCTGCAAGACAGGTTAACTAACTTTGCAAGGCAACCTGTCCTGCCCACTAGAGCCGTACGGCTCTAGTCTAGAGCCGGCTGGCTCTGGTTCAAGAAACCAGAGTTGCCTGGTTCTAGCAAAGGCTAGAGCGAAAGGTGAAACAATAGACATGCACCCTAAACCCTAGAGACCTCTCGGGAGACCCTTCCGAGGGTTTCAGATCGCGGATAGTTGGGTTTTTGAGTCATTTGAGCTTCCTCGGGCAGCATTCCGATTGCTTTCAAGTCCCGTTCAAGCTTGTCCATTCCATAGGTAATTAGGGAATTTTCATCACCGAGACTGGGAAAAAACCCGTGCTCACAGTATCCATCTCGAAAGACCTCACACCTGATAAGAGGAAAGAACTAGTAAAAATTTTGCAAAAACACATCAAAGCCTTCGCCTGGTCCTATGACGACATGCCTGGGGTTGACATACAGAGCATAGAATCCCGACGGATCTGAAGATGAAACCTGTTAAGCAAAAACTCAGACGAATTCGACCAGAATGGGCTGAAAAGGTTAAGGAAGAAGTAGCCAAATAGATAAAGGCCAAGTTCTTAGAAGTAGTAGAGTACCCGGAATGGTTGGCCAACATTGTGCCGGTTGCGAAGAAAGATGGTCGGGTTAGGGTCTGTGTGGATTACCGAGATCTGAATAAGGCATCTCCCAAAGACTACTTTCCGCTCCCGCATATCAATGTCTTGATTAACAGTGCCGCCAGGGTAGCTATGTATTCCTTCATGGATGGGTTCTCAGTGTATAATCAGATCCTAATGAATGTAATTGACAAAGTGAAAATGGCCTTCATCACATAGTGGGGGGTTTACTGCTACAGGGTCATGCCTTTCGGGTTGAAGAATGCCGGGGCGACTTATCAACGAGCTGTTACAACACTTCTACATGACATGATCCATAAGGAGGTCGAGGTTTATGTGGATGATATGTTATTCAAATCTATGACCCGGGAGGAGCACCCAGCCATCCTGGATAGATTTTTAACTAGAATTGAGAAATACAATCTTTGCCTCAATCCTAAAAAGTGTGTATTCGGAGTGACCTCAGGGAAGTTGATTGGTCATGTAGTCAGCCAGAAAGGAATCAAGATGGATCCAGATAAGATCTAGGCCATCAGGGACATGCCGACACTGCAGTCAGAAAAAGAAGCAAGGTCGTTTCTGGGTTCGCTATAGTATGTCAGTCGGTTTATTGCAAGATTGACGATAGTTTGCGAGCCAATTTTTAGACTTCTGAAGAAGAACTAGCCAGTAGAGTGGAATAAACAGTGTCAGATAGCCTTCGATAGAATTAAAACTTATTTGATGAACCCTCCAATTCTAAAACCGCTGATATCAAACAAGCCTTTGATTCTATAGTTGGCCATCGAAGAGACTTCTGTGGGAGCCATGCTGGTACAAGAGCAAGAGGATGGATGTGAACATGCAATCTATTACTTGAGCAAGAAGCTACTGGAGTATAAGACCAGGTATACGATAGTAGAGAAGACCTATGCGGCTATGGTATGGTTGACGAAGAAGTTAAGCGACTACTTCCAATCGCATAATGAAATATTTATGTCAAGCTCCAGAGTTAGCGGGGAAGTTATCAAGGTGGTTACTTTTGTTGTCGGAGTTCGATATAGAATATGTGACAAGGAAGACAATCAAGGGAAGAGCTGTAGCGGAGTTTCTAGCCAATCAGCCAATATATTCAGACTATGTGGAGAACTTAGAATTCCCCGATGAACAACTGGTGATGGTAGAAGAGGGGTCAAATAGATGGGTAATGTACTTCGATGGAGCGGTGAACAAACACGGTGCAGGCTTAGGGGTAATCATTGCTACACCAGAAGGAGAAATCACTCCTCTGGCAAGACAGCTTGACTTTCAAGTGGCCAATAATGGGGTAGAATATGAAGCATGTCTCTTTGGTATTGATGCTCTGATCACATTGGGGGCAAACGAGGTGTTGGTTATTGGAGATTCAGCTTTGGTGATTCGGCAGGTTACCAAAGACTGGGAAATAAAAGAAGAATCACTCCGGCCTTATGTTGAGATGGTTTAGGAAAGGACAAAGGTATTTAGCTAGTGTGAATTCCAACATATGCCGATAGAGGAGAATCAGATGGCAGATTCTTTAGCTACACTATCATCAATGTGGGAAGGTCCCTGAAAACAACCAATACAGCCAGTCATCCTGGAAGTCACTCAGAATCCATGCTATTCGTCAGTTAACACGGTCGCAACAATTGGGGCATGACCTTGGTATTATGATATTCTACAGTTCATCCAGAATGGTCAGTTCCCCAAAGATACTAATGAGTCTGACAAGGTTTCCCTTTGAAGATTGGCAGCATAGTTTCGGATATTTGAGAATCAACTTTTCAATTGAACAGCTAACGAAGTTCTTTTGAAGTGTCTAACGGAGGAAGAGGCAGCTGTGGTTAGGAAACAGATATACTCCGGTGCGTGTGGCCTGCACATGAATGGACTGGCCCTGACAAAGAAAATGCTGAGACAAGGCTACTCTTGGCTCACTCTACAAGCTGACTGTATTGAGGAAGTTAAAAAATGCCATGAATGTCAGGTGTACAGGGACATTAATCATCTCCCCCCACTTGAACTTCAAGTATCTTCGACTCTGTGGCCGTTTGTACCTTGGGGCATAGATATAATTAGAGAGATAAGGCCGTCCGTCTCAAACGGACATCGATTCATCGTTGTGTCAGTGGATTACTTCTCTAAGTGGGTCGAAGCGGAATCATTCACAAATATCAATGCTAAGAAGATGGCCAAGTTCATAGAAAAGAACATCTTTGCAAGATATAGGATCCCTCATCATGTCGTGACTGATAATGGGGTACAGTTCCAAGGGGTGACGGCACAATTATTCCAAGAGAAGGGAGCTGAGCACCATAAGTCATCCCCGTATCGCCCATAAGCCAATGGGGCGGTGGAAGCAGCCAATAAGTCCATAAAGAAGATTCTATAAAAATGGTGGTAACCTATAGAGATTGGGCCGACATGTTACCATTGGCCTTGTGGGGATACCAGACAAGCATTAGAACCCGTACCGGGGAAACTCCATATTCACTGGTCTACTGGATGGAAGCAGTTTTGCCAGTAGAGATGGAAGTCAGATCATTGAGAGTGGTTATGGAGGCACAGTCGCCAGAATCCGATTGGCTCCAGTCAAGACATGAACAGCTAGCATTGATTGATGAAAAGCGTCTTTAGGCCTTAGACCAATTGCAAATGTATCAACAGTGAATGGCTAGGATGTACAACAACAAGGTACGTCATTAGAAGCATCCGTTCAAGGCAGGGGATTTGGTACTCAAGCAGACGAAACTGTTGGGATTTTTCACCGGAAATCACCCGATAAAAGTGGAAGAACGCGGTGATTTCCTCAAATCCAGTCCCAGGAGCAATTGAAATGGAAATTGAAAAACATAAAATTAAATAGAAAGGGATTAATTTTCTTACCAGAAAATCTCTTTCTAGAGATGGATGAAGACTTCAGAAACCAAAGCAGATTTCCTCCTCGTTTTCGTACACGAACGCCTAACGAATGCAACCCGTGCTAGCGTCGGAAAAACGAATCAATAGAGAGGAGAGGGGCTAGGAATTTTGGATACTATGTGTTTTTCTTGGGATGGCTGAAATTTCTAACCCTAGGTATTTATACCTAGGGTGGCCGAATTCCCTTAGGGGAATTCAGGCCCACCTTGGCTCCTTTCTATTCTGTGCGGGCTTTCATGTTTTAATTTAGGCCCAGTCTAATTTTAATTATTCTGGTTTGAATTAATTTCAAGCCCAATTTTAATATACCCATGTATTTAATATATTACTCCAAGTAATATATTATTTACATTTAAATTAAAATTAGTTTGACAATTAATTTAATCCATCAAATTAAAATTAAATCTACACAAAATAAAATCATATGTAAACCTATACATATGAATATTTCCACCTAGGAAATAATCTCATAATTAATCCAATTAATTATGAAGAGCCAATTGAATATATTAATTTTATTATTATGACCAATCCAATTGATCTTTATAATATCATTAATATATATACACACCTCTCTCTCCATAGCGTATACTCCAAGTATACATGTGATTCCTTAAGTCTGCATTCAGTCGTTCTATGTGTACGATCCCGTGGGCCCATCTTTATGTTGGCAGCAGGCCTTTGGCCCGCAGACTGCAGTTGGGCTCTAGCAAGCCATTGCAGCCCCTAATTAAGATGGAGATGGCAGTCTAACTGTTATCATAACCCTGTAGTTTAAACTTGTACATCCCATGTCATTGATATCGGTGTCCAACACAGAGGCATGGATTGATCACCCTCTTCTGTGTCTGGATATTAACTTGATCCTGAATGTACCGATGCTTACAAACAAGTTCCAACTTGTTTGGGTGTGGCCACACTCTTATCAGTCACATTCATCAAGAGGCCGGTGATATCTTCTCAGTGGGCTACTGAGTGACAAATCCCTTCTGCATATCCATAGTATTACCATGCTTAGTGACATACCCGAAAGTACCCATACTTGGCGCCCTATTACAGGCCCTTTAGGCGTACCCCTAAGCATGTGACTTCACATGTAAAACCATCATATGGTCAGGTCGAAGGATCCATACAAGTACTACATTAGAATCCATTGTGATACTATACCATGTGGATTACTCATTTAGTGGATCTATCCAGTACCATGCTTCCAGGCATGTACCCATTAACTTGGTTGACATTCCATGTCCAATGACCGGTAAGACACCGCCATATAACCAGGTTAATGATAGTCTATTGTTCCATTCATTCCCATGACTGGAACAGACTATGGATCTATTTATGGTCATATCGTTTACCCGATCCATGGTCTTACTGCCAAGTGCATGACACTTGTCATCATGGATATAGATATGTCCATTGGATACTTCATTTAATATATTGCACAAGATAAATATAATAAATGAATTGATGCCTTTATTAATAACACAAATAAGTATAATACATAAATCCAATAAATGTATAATACAAATACAAGGACCAATGCCTCGGGACTAGGGTATTTCCAACAATCTCCCACTTGCACTAGTTCCAACTAGGCATGGGCCTAATCCCTATAGATCTAGTATGACCCTCGTTCTTGGGCTGGGCCAGCGCCTTGGTCAATGGATCTGCGACATTATCCTCGGTGTCCACTCTGTGCAATGCAATGTCACCTCTCTCCGTAATCTCTCGTATGAGGTGAAACTTTCTGAGCACATGCTTTGTGTTCTTGTGTGACCGGGGCTCTTTAGCTTGTGCGACGGCCCCATTGTTGTCACAGAAGATATCGACTGGGTCCTGGATAGTTGGCACTACTCCTAACTCAGTGATAAACTTCTTCATCCACACAGCTTCCTTAGCTGCATCACACGCAGCAATGTACTCAGCTTCTGTTGTAGAGTCCGCTATGGTTGGCTGCTTTGAGCTCCTCCAGCTTACAGCACCACCATTCAGCAAAAATACATACCCAGACTGCGACTGGTACTCATCCTGGTCTGTCTGGAAGCTCGCATCAGTGTACCCAGTAACTAATAGCACTTCCTGACCACCATACACTAAGAAGCTATCCTTAGTCCGGTTAAGGTACTTGAGGATCGCCTTGACAGCTTTCCAGTGATCGTCCCCGGGATCCTACTGGTATCGGCTCATCATACTCAGTGCAAAGGCAACATGCGGTCTCGTACATAACATGGAGTACATGATTGATCCAATAGCCGAAGCATATGGAACCAATTTCATGTTCTCCCTATCCTCCCTTCTTTTAGGACAGTTCTTCTTACTAAGTTTCAGCCCATGGCCCATTGGCAAGAAACCTTTCTTGGCCCGGTCCATGCTGAATCTTTTAAGAACTTTGTCAATGTACGAAGCCTAACTTAGGCCCAGAAGCCGATTTGATCTATCCCTGAAGATCCTGATCCCTAGGATCATCTCAGCTTCACCTAAGTCCTTCATTGCGAAGCACTTACTTAGCCACTGCTTTACCCCTTACAGTGTAGGTATGTCGCTTCCAATGAGTAGGATATCGTCTACATAAAGTACCAAGAACGTGACAATGCTCCCACTAGTCCTCTTATACACACAAGGCTCATCTAGATTCTGTATGAAGCCATATTCCTTTATAGCCTCATTGAATCTTAGGTTCCAACTACGGGATTCTTGCTTCAGTCCATAAATGGACCTTTGAAGTTTGCATACCCTTCCCAGATACTTAGGATCGACAAAACCCTCAGGTTGTGTCATATACACATCCTCGAGTAGCTTTCCATTAAGGAAAGCGGTTTTGACATCCATCTGCCATACCTCATAGTCATACCATGCGGCTATGGCTAGCAGTATCTTGATGGATTTGAGCATGGCTACTGGTGAGAAAGTTTCATCATAGTCTATTCCATGGACTTGTCTGAAACCTTTCGCAACCAGATGCCCCTTGAAGGTATTATCAGCTTTTAGCTTATAGCACCACTTGCAACCTATTACCTTAGCACCCGTAGGTGGATCAACCAAGCTCCAAACTTGATTATCATACATAGATTACATTTCTACCTCCATGGCTTTACGCCAATTTGCTGACTGTGGGCTAGCCATAGCCTCCTCGTAGGTTTTGGGTTCTTCCTCATCCCAGATGAGAAGAGTTTGATCATCGGTGACGAGGAAACCATACCTCTCCAGTTCCCGACGATCCCTACCAGACCTTCTAGGTTCTTGTGTGACCTGGGTCGGTGCTTCCACTTGTGGAAGCTCCACCTGGGCCTCCGAGTTATCCTCTTCAGGAGCTTGTGGACCTTGAACTTCCCTGAGTTCAACATTGCTCCCACTATCTTTCTTGGAAAGGAACTCCATTTCTAGAAAGACCCCCTTCCTTGCCACGAACACCTTGTTCTCGGCGGGGTTGTAGAAGTAATACCCTTTAGTTTCCCTAGGCTAGCCCACAAACAGGCATTTATCGGTTTTGGGCTCCAGCTTGCCACTAGTCAATTTCTTGACATGTGCTTCACATCCCCAAATCCTTAGGAAAGACACATTGGGCTCCTTGCCCGTCCATATCTGATATGGGGTCTTTTCCACAGCCTTAGTCGGAGTATTGTTTAAGATGAGAGCTGCTGTCTCGAGGGCGTGTCCCCAGAAACTAATTAGGAGAGATGCTAGGCTCATCATTGAGCGGACCATGTCCAACAAGGTCCTATTCCTCCGTTCGGACACTCCACTCCATTGTGGTGTACCGGGAGGGGTGAGCTGTGGAACTATTCCATGCTCTCTTAAGTATGAGTCAAACTCGAGGCTCATATACTCACCGCCTCGGTCCGACCGAAGGGTTTTGATATTTCTGCCCAGCTGGTTCTGTACCTCGTTCCTAAATTCCTTGAACCTATCAAGGGTCTCGGACTTGTGTTTCATCAGATAGACATAGCCATATCTGTTAAAATCATCCGTGAACGTGACGAAGTACAGATGTCCACCTCTGGTCACTGCGCTCATAGGCCCGCATACATCTGAATGTATTAGGTCCAAGGCGCCTTTGTCATCTTGCCTCACAAACATGATTCGCATGTATCAATTGACTCCAAGTCAAATGACCCTAGCACTCCAGCTTTGTGAAGTCTAGCAATGCGCTTCTCGTTTATATGGCCAAGACGACAATGCCATAGGTAGACAAGATTAAGTTCATTAGGCTTAATCCTTTTAGTGTTTATGTTATAGATATGATTGGTTTCATTTAAGTCCAGGATATATAGGCCATTATTTAATAGAGCATCTCCATAAAATAATCCCTCTCTAGATATTGAAATTCGACCATTAAAAATAGTGAAATTAAATCCAGAAATATCCAACATTGATACAGAAATAATAATCCTGCACATGGCAGGTACAAAGTAACAATGTTTTAAAATCAAAACCAATCCACTGGGCATCATAAGGTGGTATTTGACGATCTCTATGGCAGCAACCCTTGCTCCATTCCCGACCCGCAAGTCCACCTCTCCCGACCCCAGTAACCTTCTGTTCTTAAGTCTCTGCACATTGCAACAAATGTGAGAACCACATCCAGTATCCAATACCCAGGATGTTGAAACAGTAAGGTTAATATCTATAACATAAATACCTAAAGAGGACGCACCTTGGCCCCTTCTTTGCTCTCCCATCAGCCTGGGACATGATCTCTTCCAATGGCCCGCCTGTTTGCACCCAAAATAGACATCCTCAGGACCTGCCTTCTGCTGGGCCTTGGGCTGGGCCTTGGCCTTCTTGGCTTTGGCCTTTTTGGCCTTGGCCTTGGCCTTTTCCTTGGCCTTACCCTTGGTAAGAGGAGGGTTCCCCTTGTTGACTAGCAGCACCGGCGGAGTCTTCTTGATCGACTGCTCAGTAAGCTTAAGCATCCCATGCAGCTCACTGACAGTACGGTTCATCCCTTGCATATTGTAGTTTAGGATGAACTGATCATAAGAATTCGGCAAGGACGCGAGGATTGTGTCCACCGCCAACTCTTGAGAGATAGGCAATCCGAGACGGGCCAAAGTGTCCAAATAGCCCTTCATCTTGAGCACGTGTGCGCTCACAGATGTCCCAGCCCCCATCTTACAAGAGTGGAATGCCTTATTGGTCAGGTACCTTTCCTGACGAGCTTGCTCTTGAAACATCTCATTAAGAGTTGTTATCATAGCATAGGCTTGGTGGTCCATAAACTGTTTTTGCAGTTCAGGGACCATACAGGCCAACATAAGGCATGTCACATCCCGGTTGTCCTTGACGTACGCCTCGTATTCCTCCAGCTGGGTAGCCGGTGGATTACGTCCTTGAGGCGCAGCCGGCACAGGCCTTTCCAGTACATACTCTTTTGACTCTTGTCTTAAAACTATGCTTAAGTTTCTCAAGAATGGATCGCAGTGATAAGGTATTTGTGTTTGCCATTTGGATGTTTCTACACAGAAAAACATTTAGAGTGTCAATAAAGGGCCTTACTTTATTGTTCCCATATAAAATTAATAATGAATCAAGTTATTAATTTAAACTGAGTTGTTGGGCTCATGGGCCGAGATCCATATTTCATTAAGATATAGCCAAACGAGGGTTTGGTACAACTACACCTTAATTATTTAGGTAGGAACACCGTCCAATCCCAACCTAGGGACTCTCGGTTTGATGGGCTTGTTGGCACTTACCCATCTGTGCTTAGGGCCAGGAGAATCCTACTACCCACACTAAGTCAAAACCTCCATCCAAGTGTTAGAGTATCCCATACTCTAACCCAATACAAAGTGACAATACTCTAGTGTATCCTGCGAGGGCATGGTCTACAACTGGCCTATTCCCACTTCGATTCGGTTTTGAATGAGGGAAGCACTTTTAAGCGACTTAGTAATTCCATTTGGTTATTAGATTCAATTATAACGGCTTACATACATAAGGCGGGTGAAATGGCTACTGGAACATACATTCATACATGCAAATGAATATAAAACATAATTAAATAAAAGTAAAATGGACTGCTATGGGCCTATATTACATCCTAATATTATTCTAGTAAACCTATACTAGAAATGAATATCAGGTGGGCCTCCATCTTTTCCTTCTGGGCTTGCACCTCCACTTGGGCTAACCACTCCATGGGCTTCTTCTTTTACAAATTTTATAATATATGAATAAAATAAAATTACATTAAAAAAGAAAAACAACACGCAGGCCATATTTACTCAAAAAGAAACATACAACCCATCTTGTAAAAGGCCCAATAGCATCCAACCATACAAACATTTAATTACACATATGCATCCAATACATACAATTCAGGAGCATGTTATAATGCATAATTTAAGCCCATTTCAATTATGTCCAAGCCATTATTAGGAAATCGCCAATTTTGGCCCACCATTGTTCTAACCCTTAACGGGCTTTGGGCCTCCAGCCCAGGCAGTCCAACTGCTCCCACTGGAATTGGGAAACCATGGGTCCAATTTAGCCATCCAAGTAATTGTGCCAAAATTACCCGAACCAATTTCCATTAACCATATTAATTTCCAAAATTAATATCACATGAACGAAAATAAAATCATCCAAGAAACCATATGCATTTAAATTATATAAATTTAAACACACGAATTTTAAAACCAATTAAAATTTCAAAACTGGGCCTCGGGCCCAAGACCAGCCAAATCCAAAAAACTGGGCCCGGCCAGCTGCAGCTAGGGCAACGCAGTTGCCCTTGAAGCAGCAGCAGCGGCTGCTGCTGGTGGTGCAACAGCAGGCAGCGGCTGCCGCCGCGCCTCCCGAGGCGTGCGGCGGCCGCCGGCAGCCCCGCACCCCGGGAGGCAGATTTTTTTTTTTAAAAACCAGAATAAATAAAGAAAATATCATCCATCAATATATGGCAATTCTCCAAGAATTCCAACAACATACAACAAAATTAAAATGACATAAACCAATATGCAAAATTAATTTTCATTGTATAAAACATATGGGAAAAATCATGAAACCCATACCATGAATCCCAGTAAAAAACCTCCAATTTCAAAAATGGGATTCAACCAAATTAATCAATTTCCACGGATCAAAAGCCCGCTCTGATACCACTGTTGGGATTTTTCACCCGAAATAACCCGATAAAAGCGGAAGAACACGGTGATTTCCTCAAATCCATTCCCAGGAGCAATTGAAATGGAAATTGGAAAACATAAAATTAAATAGAAAGGGATTAATTTTCTTACCAGAAAATCTCTTTCTAGAGATGGATGTAGACTGCAGAAACCAAAGCAGATTTCCTCCTCGTTTTTGTACACGAACGCCTAACGAATGCAACCCGTGCTAGCTTCAGAAAAACGAATCAATGGAGAGGAGAGGGGCTAGGAATTTCGGCTACTATGTGTTTTTCTTGGGATGGCCGAAATTTCTAATCCTAGGTATTTATACCTAGGGTGGGCGAATTCCCTTAGGGGAATTCAGGCCCACCTTGGCTCCTTTCTATTCTGTGCGGGCTTCCATGTTTTAATTTAGGCCCAGTCTAATTTTAATTATTCTGGTTTGAATTAATTTCAAGCCCAATTTTAATATACCCATGTATTTAATATATTACTCCAAGTAATATATTATTTACATTTAAATTAAAATTAGTTTGACAATTAATTTAATCCATCAAATTAAAATTAAATATACACAAAATAAAATCATATGTAAACCTATACATATGAATATTTCCACCTAGGAAATAATCTCATAATTAATCCAATTAATTATGAAGAGCCAATTGAATATATTAATTTTATTATTATGACCAATCCAATTGATCTTTATAATATAATTATTATATATACACACCTCTCTCTCTATAGCGTATACTCCAAGTATACATGTGATTCCTTAAGTCTGCATTCAGTCGTTCTATGTGTACGATCCCGTGGGCCCATCTTTATGTTGGCAGCAGGCCTTTGGCCCGCAGACTGCAGTTGGGCTGTAGCAAGCGACTGCAGCCCCCAATTAAGATGGAGATGGCAGTCTAACTGTTATCATAACCCTGTAGTTTAAACTTGTACATCCCATGTCATTGATATCGGTGTCCAACACAGAGGCATGGATTGATCACCCTCTTTTGTGTCTGGATATTAACTTGATCCCAAATGTACCGATGCTCACAAACAAGTTCCAACTTGTTTGGGTGTGGCCACACTCTTATCAGTCACATTCATCAAGAGGCTGATGATATCTTCTCAGTGGGCTACTGAGTGACAAATCCCTTCTGCACATCCATAGTATTACCATGCTTAGTGACATACCCGAAAGTACCCATACTTGGCGCCCTATTAAAGGCCCTTTAGGTGTACCCCTAAGCATGTGACTTCACATGTAATACCATCATATGGTCAGGTCAAAGGATCCATACAAGTACTACACGAGAATCCATTGTGATACTATACCATGTGGATTATTCGTTTAGTGGATCTATCCAGTACCATGCTTCCAGGCATGTACCCATTAACTTGGTTGACATTCCATGTCCAATGACCGGTAAGACACCTCCATATAGCCTGGTTAATGATAGTCTATTGTTCCATTCATTCCCATGACTGGAACAGATTACGGATCTATTTATGGTCATATCGTTTACCCTATCCATGGTCTTACTGCCAAGTGCATGACACTTGTCATCATGGATATAGATATATCCATTGGTTACTTCATTTAATATATTGCATAAGATAAATATAATAAATGAATTGATGCCTTTATTAATAACACAAATGAGTATAATACATAAATCCAATAAATGTATAATACAAATACAAGGACCAATGCCTCGGGACTAGGGCATTTCCAACAGAAACAGACCAACATAGATGTACGGGGGAAGTTCAAACTGAACTGGGAACATGTAATTAAGAGGGTACTTTCGAAGGGCGCTGCAAAGATTATGGACATAGACGGGAATGAATTTGTCAACCCCATCAACCAGGATAAGCTGAAACACTACTATGTGTAATTAAAAAAAAAAGGGTCTGGTGGATTGAAAACCAAAAGGACGATCCATGCAAAAGTTAAGATAGTCCGATGGGTTGAAAATCGAAAAGGCAACCCATGCAAAAGTTAGGACAGAGCGGTGAGGACCATCAGCTGGAAAATCTGCAAAGATCGATTAGTGGCAAACGTGGGTTTAGTTAAGACGTATGACATCAATGATTCTATCCATAGTTTCATTTCATCATTTGATGTACATTGTCCTAAAACATTATTTATGAATGAATGAATGAATGTTCGGTGCTGTTCGTTTAAGTATTCCAAGTTTAATTGCAATTCAGATTATTTTGTGCATATCTGTCTTTATATCACTTACATATCTCACATCTATAAATTGAACATGTATATATATATATATATATATATATATATATATATATATATATATATATTCTGTCGAATTGAAAACCCAAAAAGGGCAGTTCAGGAAAAAATAAAGACAGTTCGATGGGTCGAAAACCCAAAAGGGCGACCTATGCAAAAGTTAGGACAAAAAAAATTTTGAAAAGCAGAGAAATGCGCATTCAAGAACCCAAATTCATAGCGAAAAAGGTGCAAATGTTATGTACATCAAATACATCAGATACATCAACTGAATCGAGCCTACGCAAGGGCTGAAATGTGCAAAGAAACAACCCATAGATGGGTCAACGCATCACAAGTAGGGAACGGAAAGGTGAGCCTAAGAGGAGTCAAAGCCGGCATCGTCGTCATCATTCCCCGTCATCTCCTACCTCGTCGTCCTGACCCTCGCTCATATCTTCACCCGCATATCCCATCTGGGCATCCCAACCGCCTGCCTAGTCTCTAAAAGTCTGATTCATGTCTTCCAATTCGATGACCGGACGCCATAACTGATTATCGGCCCTCAAACAAGCAGACTCTCGGTGCTCCATCCTGATCGTCGTCTGCATCGAATGAAGCATGAGTAACATCACAATTACATGCATATGCATCTAAACATACATGCATACATCCAGACATAAGCATAAAATCAAGTACAAGTACTTACTGTCAAAGCGGTGTTGTCCCGAAAAGAGAGCGCCCTCAACGTATAAATGGCCTGGCCCATGTACATACCCTGCAGCACTAGAATATACAAAGATCACAATTTAAGGGGATTAGCTAAGGATAGAAAATCAGTAAAAGGGGCAAGAATAAATAAGGGCAGAAACACTCAAATGCGTGCTGTCGGGAGGAATGGCCGGAGGAAAATTATGATCCTGAAGATAGAGATCGACCCGATAAGACTGGCGAGAGTCGTCAAACAATTGAATGGAATCCTTGATCAGAAACTTGAGATGACCCTGCACATACCCGACCTCAGTAGCCTAAGGAACCTGATATTGGGGAATAGGGATACCCCCCACTCCGGCGGCAGAACCTACTCCAACAGTTCGAGAAGCAGTAGTATCAGACCTCCTGCCTCTCCCTCTAGCAGATGAAGATGGGCGAGCACGCCCACCTCGCGTAGATGGCTGGAGTCAATTAAAAAGATTGTCGTTAAAAAAAAAGCTAGAGGAGTTAGTAAATTTGTCCCACCATCAGCATCAAGAGATGGTGGAAGCAGATGGATGGTGATAAAGTTACTATAATCGCCATCCACACTGCCAGCCACAAATCCAGCGCCATATAGGTCTCGGTGCAACTCCAGGGATAGAAGATGAGGCTAGAATAATCCCATCGGTAAGGCGGCTGGAATCCTACATGCCCCGGGACTGGAGCGCCAGTTGTGAGTCCTTTCGCCCAGGAACCACTCCTGATCATGCGGGCACTCCATCATGAAGCGCCTACTCGATAACCGCTGCATGTTACGAAGTGCCTGGGGTAGATCATCGCCCTTCCGTCTCCAAGGAGTCTTGAAGATCTGGAACAAGAAAGTTAGAGCATCGTTTAAGAAAAAAAAAAAGAGGAAAGGGCATACCCCTTCGAACTTCATCTCCCTCAATGCCTAGCAACACTCAGCCTCATTCTTGTCGACCTCACTCTAGACGAACCCCATATGCCATCTGAGGCAGGGGAATTCAGCCAGGTCATACTCGTCGAAAATTTGCACTATCGGAGGTAGAACAAAATGGTACTCATAGACCTAGTTCTGCAAAAAGGGAAAGTGAAAACCAGAGCTTAAAAAAAAACTCACATGCAGCAGAATCCAGAAAGCCTTCAACTCCTTATAAGAGCCTCGGACACAGAGATCCAGGGCATAGTAAAGCTGGGCCATTACCGCCCGAGCCCAATTAAGTGTCCTCACAGACTCCAGGTCAATCAAGGAAGGCAACATAGCCAGATTTAGACTACTCCAGCGCGTGGGAAAAAGAGTGGTGGAAAGAGCATGCAACAGAAAGGCTCTAGCATACTTCCTCTCATCTGTCGCCTCGAAACCAGCCCCCCCTAAAAGCACACACTGTTGCCCGAGCCAGTAGTCATAGAGACTCCTACACTGAATTTGGCTATCTGGGGAGTCAATCCCAATAAGCAACGATAGTCTCCATATGCGAAGACTTGATTGAAGTGTATCGTCTGTCCGGAGAAAGGAAGATCGATAATGGCGACGATGTCCTTCGGAGTCACCATATACTCTCTAGAGGGGAAATGGAATGTGTGGGTGGAATCCATCCACCTCTCCAGGAGTGCAGCTAGAAGTCCTCGGCTCATGCAAGGAGTAGTGATGGACATACTACGAACCAACCGATGCAAACCAGTAGAGTTCACAATATCTCTCACTCCTTGGGAGAGTCATCCATACCACTGCAAGGACTTTGTGATGGATCTGCAACTGTAATGGTCACATCTCACCTGCAAAATCAATAACCAGGGAGTTGATGAGCTTTTCAGAATGCATATATAATGTAAAAGTCGAAGAAACACAATCAAAATCACGAAAAATCGGACGGCCTGGAATCTATGGGCTACAGCCGCCCGGCCATAAGGCTACAGCTGCCCAGCCATAGGTCACAGCCGCACGGCTATAATCCTGATGATCACAGCCGCACGGCTGTGATCATGTATGGGGCAGCTGTAGCTGTAAATTTTCGGCCATCCCCATTTTTTTTTTGTTTTTTCGGTTAAATCTTTTCCTAACTCAAGCAAAATCAACAAATAAACATCCTAGGGGCATATCCTACTCAAATCAAGCACTAATTTCACCTATTTTCTCTAATTTTGTAGAAATTTCAAACTTCAAAAAAGTGGAGAAATTTGAGAAAACTAACCAGATTCGTGTAAGCATGGTTTGAAATTTGGAGTTGGATGGGCACTGGGGCATCGATCTTCACCCTGTAATACTCATCATCCTCTTTTAGTCCATAGATACACTCCATGGGTTCAAATACTAGAGTTAAATTTCCCTCCGGAATGGAAAACCGTGTTTGAAACACGGGTTGAGCAACAGGAACGGGCCGGAGGACTCTACGCATCTTTCGCCTCATGATTTGCGGTTTGAGGCAAGAAAATCACTAAGAGAATGAAGGGTTTTTGGTTTGAGAGAAATGGGTATGTTTTCATTTCCGTGGCTTTTAAAAAGCCATCTAAAACCCATCACTATAGCCGAGCGGCTGTAGTTTAAAATCACTACAGCGCGCGGCTGTAGTGTATAGCCGCTCGGCTGTAGCTTGTTTCTTTGCAAAATGCTTTTCTTTTCGTCTTTTTAAACCTATTCTATGCCAATTTGATCCCGAGAAAGGTAGTTTTCATGTCTTGCAGGTGTCAAGGGGTAGGGTATTCGACACATATTCATTCTTGATCGAAGGGGCAAAAATTTTTTTTTTCCAAAATTGTCAATCAAGGAATGAATACGCGCTTAAAACAACTGCAAAGCTTCGAGAGAGATCATCAAATTTCTCAAATCACCAAAGCATTTTTTCCCCCGATACACTAATTTCGTGGGAAACACAACTGCTATTCCCTTCAGTGACACAGGCATCACTAGAAGTGAAATGACCAAAATACCCTTCTGGTAGGGATTGAGCTACCGGATGGTCAAAACTCTTCCCTTAAGCGGCACCAGCTATATGGAGGACCAAATCACTAAAATATTTCTTCTCCTAGTGACACAAGCTCCACTAGAGGTGAAATGACCAAAATACCCCTTTTATTAGCCACCAAGCTACCAAATGACCAAAATACCCTTTTCATCAAAAAGATAAACCAAATCATCAAAACTCATTCCTTTTCGCGACGTAGGCCCCACGAGAAGTCAAATGACCAAAGTACCCTTCCTTCAAAGGGTGCCGACTTCCCAAGCTGTGAAATTACTAAAATACCCTTTCCTTTCATGAACACCTAATGACAAGGAAAATTCAGTCCGCGCAAAGTACTCTACTTCACGATGGAGTCGAAGCACGTCCCTGGAAAACCAACACAATCTGGCAAAGTCCTCTGCTTCGCGATGGAGTCGAAGCACGACCCTAGAAAACCAATACAATCCGAGCAAAGTCCTCTGCTTCACAATAGAGTCAAAGTACGTCCCTGGAGAAAATCAAACCAATGAGGGTAAAGTCCTATGCTTCATAACAAAATCGAAGTAAGTCCCCGAAGAATCAAATCAACCTGGGCAAGACCGCTGTTTCACAAAACAACCGAGACAAGTCCCTATAAACATCAAAGCTGGTCGACGCGGGAGGAGCCACTAGGTACGTCCTCTTCTCCTTCTCACCGTGCTCCCTATCGCAGGACCAAACTCGAATTAGGTACAAGCACTCGTTCAAGTCTACTTTGGTCATGCGAGGGGCAGCCTGTGAGCACGGGTTTTTTCCCGACCTCGGTGATAAAAGCCATTATTACCTTTTTCACGGATAAACATGAAGCGGATTCGGAACGATAGGGATAACATCAGAAATGTCTCGGGTGACCTGAATGTGTGTGATAAGCCTTGGTACGGAACCCCGAAGGAATTCAAGGAGATATTTAAGAGAACCAAAGAAAGAATGAAAAATAAGCAAAATAGGCTAATCTGGTCACTACAGCCGCTCGGCTGTAGTGCCCTATAGGCGCGCAGTTGTAATCATTAGATTTCCTTTTTTGTTCAAAATCAGCATTTAATCCAAAGTTTTAACCAAAATAGGAGTTATAAAACCATAATAACAGGGATTAGGGTTAAGGATGCAGACGAAAATTGACAGAATATACAGAATTGAGAGAATTGAGAGAAAAGACATCCACACTTAGGGTTTTTGAGTGAAAAAGATTAAAATTAAGTGTTTTAATTCTAAATAATCAAAGAAACCTTAACAAAAATCCATTTAAATCATCATAACTTGGGAGGGATCAGTTTTCTAAGGGCATTCTTAGACCATAATCACACATTCAATCTCATTCGGGGTTCCGTTCGGGCTTCGAAAATCGCACAAGCTTTTGGGTTGTTTGTGATTGCAAGGCGTTCCTGGCATCCGGATTCGTTCCTGGTGGTCTAAAACACTGGAACACAGACAATGTACATTCTGAGAGGCCTTAAAAATCCCTTTTTCTTTCATTCTGATTATTGTTTGTTGGTGTTTTTGAATTTTTTATGATTTCGGAAGTGATTTTGATTACAGCCGTCGCACCTATGATTACAGCTGCTCGGCTATAACCTATAGCCGCGGGGCTGTAACCTATAGGGGCGCGGCTATAATCTCTAAATTACAGCCACGCGGCTGTAATCTTCAGGGGCAGAACCTCCGGATGCCCCGAATCGATCGATAACGCTTCCGTTTTCCAATTAAATATGTTTTTCATGTTTATTATTGGTCCAATTACATCCATGTATGCTTAGATTCCTGGTTTTTTTATTTTAATTGATGGATGTGATTTCAAGTTTGGCGATTTTGAGTTTTTAGGGATTTTCGGACTTGTTTCGATCTGTTTTGGATCCGTTTGGTTGAAGTTAGTGTGTTTCCAGAAATCCCAGATTACCCAAAATCACTAAATTTGTAAAACGATTTTCAAAAACGAGAAAAGAAAGCTGGAACACATTCTGGAGCGTTACAGTTGCAAGGCTGTAACTTACAGCCGCGTGGCTGTAGTTCAGGAGGAAGAATTATAGTTTTGCCCTTTTGGGCCCCAAACTTGTAATTTTGCATCCTTTTCCTATTCAAAACTGAATTTTGGCATGATTATATTCTTTTGGACCCTAGACGGATGTTTAATTTAGGCGCACTCACAAACGGGACCCTCGGGTCCTGGGATATCTGGCCCGCTAAAAGTTGGAAAATGCATGTGAAATGAGCCAAATGGTTTTCAAAATTGGTTTTTCATCCATAAAACCTGCAGGATGTTTCAAAAAACCGTTTTCCAAGTCTGACCAAGCTGACCGATCGGGTCGACCCGGTTACCGCATTAAATGCCTGACCCCGTTTCCTAAAATACCCCTATTCTGTCCTAAATGAGTCCTTGGTGTGTTTTATTTACTTGAGCTAACTGTATTTGGATGCAGCTTTTATTTTTCTTTATTTTTATTTTTGGATGTATTTTATAGATTAAATCGTGTATCTAGGTGATTGTACTTTTTTAGATCATCGGTATTATAGGCGGTTGTAATGGTGAGGATAAGAGCTTTTTTTTTTCCTTTTTATGGGTTGTATAATTTGGCTTCTATTTACTTTTCCCGCACTTTTACTTTTTTGTACTTTGTTTTGGTATTTATATTTATGTCATTTGCATGAGCATTGATTAATAATAAGAAAGAAGATAAAATGAGTAGAATTAAGTGAATGCAACATTACATTATGAAATAATAATTAAAGATAAGTAAGGATTAGTAGATTTGTTGCCCGAACCCTGAATCTGTGAATTAGGTACCGCGTCTACACTTGAGGGAGCCATACCGAAATTTCCCGGATGAGCTAATACGAGTGGCGACTCTGTATCTAATTTTGAAATTTAGGTTTCAAGATCTTTAAATTCAAATTGGGATTTTCTAAAAACCTATTTTTCAAAAATTCACACTTACAATTAAGTTTTCTACAAAATGAGTTTCCCAATTAAATAAAAGATTTTCTTAAGAAAGATTAAAAACCAGTTTTCAAACCACATCATCACACCTCAAAATGAAAATCCCCGGTTCCCGCTTCGCCGTGTGTTCCGTAAAAACGTCATCTGCTCACAAAGTGTATCAATATACCCCTTCAACTTTAGCAAATGGGTGCTAATAGAAGTCCCAGCTGCCATTGCAGTTGTGCAAAGTGCCTTAGTGGTCAGGTATTGTTCCTGACGAGCCTAATCTTAGAAGATCGTTTTAAGCTGATCCATCATCTCATAAGCATGCTGCTCCATGAACCGCTTCTGACGATAAGAAGCCATAGTACCCAGCATAAGGCATGAGACATCTCGATCATCCCTCATGTGCCGATCATACTGCTCCACCATCACTGTGGTGACACCTCGACCTCGGGGAGGGCCAGCTGGTAAAGGAGCATCCAGTACATACTCCTTGGACTCTTGTCTAAGAACTATTTGAAAGTTCCTAGCCTAGTTCAGGAAGTTTGTCCCGGAAAGCTTCTCCTTCTCCAGAAGTGACCTAAGTAAGAGTGAGTTGTTGTTTGTTGCAGCCATTTAAATTGCTTTTATGAAATGGGATTATCTAGGTTGGATATGCCCTAGTCCCGAGGCATTGGTCCTTGTATTTGTATCATACATTTATTGGATTCATGTATCATACTTATTTGTGTTATTAAGAAAGGCATTAATTCATTTATTATATCTATCTTGTGTAATATATTAAATGAAGTATCCAATGGTCATATCCATATCCATGATGACCAGTGTCATGCACTTGGCAGTAAGACCATGGATAGGGTAAAAGATATGACCATGAATAGATCCGTAGTATGTTCCAGTCATGGGAATGAATGGAACAAGACACTATCATTAACCTGGTTGTATGGCGGTGTCTTACTGGTCATTGGACATGGAATGTCAACCAAGTTAATGGGTTCATGCATAAGGGGCATGGTACTGGATAGATCCACTAAACGAGAAATCCACATGGTATAGTATCACAAGTGATTCTTGTGTAGTGCTTGTATGGATCCTTTGACCTGAACATATGATGGTGTTGCATGTGAGGTTGCATACTTAAGGGTACACCTAAAGGGCCTGTAATAGGGTGCCAAGTATGGGTACTTTCGGGTATGTCACTTAGCATGGTAATGCTATGGATATGCAGAAGGGATTTGTCACTCAGTAGTCCACTGGGAAGATATCACCGGCCTCTTGATGAATGTGACTGATAAGAGTGTGGCCACACCCAAACAAGTGGGAACTTGTTTGTGAGCTTCAGTGCATTCGGGATCAAGTTAATGTCCGGACACAAAAGAGGGTGATCAATCCATGCCTCTCTGTTGGACACCGATATCAATGACATGGGATGTACAAGTTTAAACTACAGGGTTATGTTAATAGTTAGACTGCCATCTCATCTTAATTGGGGGCTGCAGTGGCTTGCTAGAGCCCAACTGCAGTCTGTGGGCCAAAGGCCTACTGCCAACATAAGGATGGGCCCACGGGATCGTACAGATTGAGCGACTGAACACCGACTTAAGGAATCACATGTATGCTTGGAGTATACACTCTGGAGAGAGAGGTATATATATATAAATATATTAATTATATTATAAAGATCAATTGGATTGATCCTAATAATAAAATTAATATATATTTAATTGGCTTTTCATAATTAATTGGATTAATTATGAGATTATATCCTAGGTGGAAATATTCATATGTATAGGTTTACATATGATTTTATTTTGTGAGGATCTAATTTTAATTCGATGGATTAAATTAATTGGTCAAACTAATTTTAATTTAAATGTAAATAATATATTACTTGGTGTAATATATTAAATACATGGGTATATTAAAGTTGGGCTTGAAATTAATTTAAACCAGACTAATTAAAATAAGATTGGGCCTGAATTAAAAGAAGGAAGCCCACACAAAATGAATGAGCCAAGTTGGGCCAAAATTCCTTTAGAAATTTCGCCCAACCTAGGTTTAATAACCCTGAGAATTTCGGCCACGACTAAGGTGAAGCAACCATAGCCAAAATTCACCTTAGCCCCCCTCTCCATGGTTCGTGTTTTCCAACGCTAGCATGGGTGGTGTTCATTAGGTGTTCATGTATGTGAACGAGGAGGGATTCTAAATTGATTCCTGCTGTCTGCATCCATCTCTTAAAGAGATATTAAGGTTAAGAGAATTATCTCTTGTGATTAAATTTTATTTTTCCAATTTCCATCTCAATCGCTTCTGGGCACGGCTTTGAGGAAATCATAGCGTTCTTCCGCTTTTATCGGGTGATTTCCGGTGAAAAATCCCAACAATCTACATGGAAGAAATCATTGCTTGAGTTAGAAATAAAGGACTTTTTGTCAATTCAAATTAATAATCTGATTTTAATTTGTTCGTTAGTGATGTTAATTGGATGACTTGACCAAGATCCACAACTTATCAATGACTGGCTGAGCTAGGGCTCGCTAAGCAACCATTGATTCATTTGGTGGGACAACCTATCCAATCCTTCCACGAAGGACTCTTGGTTTGATGGACTTATTGACACTTTACCATCTGTGCTTAGGGCCTATTTTGAGCTAATGCTACCCATATTGAGTCAAACTACTATTCACATGTTAACCATACCAAGTATCCTAACCCTCGATGGCCCACCGAATACTACAATGTACCCAGCTAGGGCATCATGCACATTTCAGCGTCAACGGGGAGGCAAAGATGTGAATGTGGGAAGCACTTTTAAATGACTCAATATTTTGATTTCCAGATTAAAATTAAGTGATACGGCTTAGCATGCATAATCGCAGGTTATAATTTGGTGATCCATACATCCATATTATATGGTAAATGCAATAGCATACTTAATTTAAAATAATGAGATCTTGTGGGCCTTAATTACAATGTAATGAAAAACTAGATATCAATTCTAATTCGTCATGGGCCGGACTGCAATCCTTCTTAGGCTTCCACCATGGGCTTGCTCCATCTGGGCCTTCCTTCATACATGACGCAATTACAATAATTTCATTGAAAATAAAATCTATTCTTAAAATTACATCAAAATAAAAGAAATGGCACACCGACCATATTTCCCAAAAATTAATTACAACCGATAATAATATAGGGCCTATAGAACGTAACCCAACATTTCAAACAAAGTACCTGTCGTGCACATACATACCAATATGATGCATGATCATGGCATTCCAAATTATAAATATAAATGTTAAGCCGAGTTACTTAAGGTGAAATCGCCAATTTTAACAAATGTAACTAAGGCCCATAAAGGCCTAATGGATAACATCCATTAATGCAAAATTAACAATTTTGCTCCCACTGGAATTTAGGTTATCAGAAATCAAAAATTTAGCTCTCCCAATTTTAATTGGTGCCACGGTTTATTGGGCTAATTTCACAAAGTCCATATTCAATTTAATATATAAAACAATTAAATTAAATATGCATGCCAACATAATAATTAATTTAGATACAAATTAATTCAAAACAAAACATTTTAATTTAATTTGTATTACGGGTCCGGGTTAAACAAAATACCCGTAAAATCCAAAAAAAAAGGGGACCCGAACCCCCACCCGATAGACAGCAGCGCTGCCATGTGGCAGCTTGCTGCCAGCAGCAGCCTACGAGTGGCTACTGCCGGCTGTTGCATGTTGCAACAGCCAATTTTCCTGCTACGGCATGCAGCAGCACTGGCCAAATTAGAATCGCAAATTGCGATTCCAATTTTGGCCAAACCTTAATATTATTATTATTTTTATAAATAAAAAAAGTAGCAGCAAATCAATAATAGGAGCAGCAAAAAAAAAAAAAAAATTATAGCAGCATCAAATAAATTGCAGCAGAAAAAAAAAAAGATAAAACCAATCAGGAAAAAAAAATGTCAAAAACTTGAAAAACCATTCTGGAAACCTATTCACACTTCAAGAACACAATCAAGAATGAACTCCAATCAATCTAATGGACAAAACCTAGGCTCTGATACCACTGCTGGGATTCGTCATCGGAAAAATAATGCGGCGTCGTGGAATTACACCGTTAAAATTTCCTAGAATCCACCTAATCTTGTCCAATTATCGTTGATTGGAATAAAACAAATTTGAATCAAGAGAGATTAAACTCATCGGATTCGTCTCTTTTAGAGATTGCTGTAGATTAAATTCTTTAAGCGATCTCCAAAGTCCGGTGCATGACCAACGATCAAGCGGGAACCAGTGCTAGCCGAAAAAGCGAAGGAACGGAGGAATTGCTCTGAATAATTCGGCCAAGGGGGATGAAAATTACAGCTAATTCTCTAGGATTATGGCTGATTTTCTATTCTTAAGTGTACCTTTTATAGACTCCTTGTCTAATTGGGTTTTGACTAAGTTAATTAAACCTAATCCCACTAGGATTACAATTATATAAATAAACTTTAATTAAAAGTTCATATTATATAATTTAATCCCATTAGGCTAAATTTAATTATCCCTAAATTAAAATAAAATTACATTTAAGAAAATAGAATACATGTATTTTAATTTGCCTTCTTAGAAAAAAAATTTAATTCATTATCTATTTTATGCAATTCAATTAATTGATTAATTAATTAATTACATTATGTAAACTTTTTGATTAAATTAAATCAACCCAATGTAAATTAATTACCTTGACACCGAATGTCAACTAACTAATTAATTAACGCATTCCTTCCAATGTACATTACAGGTACAGTTTCTATAAGTTCCGGCTCAGTTGATCTATTTGCACGATTCTATGGGTCTGTCTTTATATTGGCAGTAGGCCCAAGGCCTATAGACTATAAGTGGGTTCTGGAAAATCGTTACAGCCCCCAATTAAGACAAAAGTACAATGGTCTTTCGAAGACACTTACCCGGTAGTAATCTCACTGTGTCCTTTGCCAAATGATATCGATATGAATAAACAAGAGGCATGGTATCCGTCATCCTCTTCTGCTGTTTATTATATTTCTTGATCTTGAGTTGATTGATTAATCAAATAAGCAACGAACTTATTTGGGTATGGCCATACACTTATCAGTCCCACTCATCAAGTGCCTAGTGATATCATCTCGGTGTTACCCGAGTGGCAATTGCATCACTTCATTATCAATATCAATATGTTCACTAGTCCACCCAATCATACCCATACTTAGCATCCTTTTACAGACCTGTTAGGCATATGTCAAAGTGAATCAGATTCCATATTGATACTATAATGAAATCTGGTTTAAGGACAAAAGAGACCTACTCAAGAAAGACCTATGATTCAACAACCATGTGGCTTTCTTGTGCGTATTGATCCAGTCCCTTGTCAACGACACATATCTATATTCATGACTAACTATGCAAGTACCATGGCTAGTTAAGAACTGCAATACAGACATTGAATATACAAGTCTGTGGTTCTATTCATTCCCACGATTAGAATAGACCTAGGATAGATTTTATGATTATCAATGAATGGATACTTTACTTATGTTATAGCACAAGATATAAATGAAATAGATTAATTGCCTTTATGTGACACAAATAATGTATTCATACAATGAGTCTTAATGCATAATACAAAATACAAGAATCCAATACCCTAAGAACTAGGGCAACCAATAAGCATCAGTTCACTCGGTATCAAGTGAATGTTTGGACACAAAAGATAGTGATAATATCATGCCTCTGTGTTGGACTCCAATATCAATGGCATGGGACATATAAGTTATACTATAGGGCTACGACTTATGTTAGACTACAGTTTTCATCTGAATTGGGGCTGTAATGGCTTGCTAGAGCCCAACTACAATTTGTGGGCTATGGGCCTACTACCAACATAAAGATGGGCCCACATGATCGTACACATTAAACGTCTGAACCAGCACTTAACGGGCCAGTTATATACTTAGAGTATATTGACAAGAGAGGAGAACTTTATTGATGAAATTATAGATCAATTGAATTGATCAAATAATATAATCAATAGAAATTGGGATTCATAGAATTAATTTGACAAATTAGTTTTTTGTATTTATTTCCTAGAAGGAAATACAATTAATGTATATATAGGCTCATATATATTAACTCGTAAGTATGTCTAAATAATTATTGGGTTAATTTAATTAGACAAATTATATTTAATTAACATGATATGAATTATATTACATGGTATAATTTAATTCATACATTTGAAATTAAATTAATTTGAAATTAAAATTTAACCTAAACTAATTAATTAGACTTAGGGTTAGAAGGAATATAAATACCCACTTAAGAGACAAAAAACCCTAACCCTAATTTAATCACTGAAAATTTTGGCCCCCCTCCTTCTCCTCTATCTGCTCTTGATCCGATGCTAGCACGAGTGTTGCTTCATTAGGCATTGGTTTGGTTTTTCTTGGCATGATTAACCAAATGGGGTAAATCGGATTCATGGTTTCCCAATTCCAGTATGAGCACTGTTCTACCTAGGGTGGATGCTAATGCTCGTTAAGGGTTAGAACCGTGATGGGTCGAATCGACGATTTCTATGTAATGGCTTCATAATTTAATTGGATTTAATTCATGCATTATAACATGTGAATATTTGAATGTATTAGTTTACATCCCATATTTTGTGTCTTAAATGTTTGGATGGATGTCATTGGACCTTATTATGAAGATGGGTTGTAATTTTATTTTAGGTAAATATGGCCTGCGTGCCATTTTCTTTATGTAATTTTATTTTATTTGTAATTATTATAAAATTTTGTAAAGAATGAGCACATTGGAGAGGTGAGCCCAGAAGGAGATTTGCAAGCCCACCTGGTGTTTTTCCAGTAGAGGCTTACTAGAAATATATTAAGATTTAATAAAGGGCCCATGACATCTCATCATTTATTTATTTTATGCAATATATTTATTTATATGTTTATGCGTTATTTCATTCTAATCTCACCAGCCTTATGTATATGAGCCGTTATTAACATTGAATCCTTAAACCAAATGGAAATTACTGATTCGCTTAAAAGTGCTTCCCTCATCTGAAACCTCACCGAAGTAGCGATAGGCCAATTGTAGACTGTGCTGTCGTCGGATACACTAGAGTATCATCATTTTGTATTGGGTTGGAATACATGTTACTCCAACCCTCAGATGGTGGTTTTGACTTGGAATGGATAGGAGGATTTTTCCTGGCCCTAAGCATAGATGGGTAAGTGCCAACAATCCCATCAAACCAAGAGTCCCTAAGTTGGGATTGGATGATGTTCCTACCTAAATAACCGAGGCATAGTTTTTCCAGGCCCTCGTCTAGCTATGTCTTGGTGAAATATGAATCTTGGCCCACTAGCCCAACAACTTGACTTAATTAATAAAATTGGATTCATTATCAATTATATATGGGAAAAAGCTTAAAGACTTTTATTGATATTCTTTAATTTTTCTATGTAGTTTTCATACTGCAAACAATATGTTATCACTACATTTGCACCTCGAAAAGGACAAGCTTTCCTGGCCGAACTTCCTGGACTAGTCTAGGAACTTGAGGATAGTTCTAACGCGAGAGTCTAAGGAGTATGTGGTAGAAAGGGCTGTACCGGCTGCACCTATAGGGCGTAATCCACCAGCTGCACTGCTGGAGGAATATGAGGTGCACATGAGGGGGGGTTCTCTTTAATCATCAATGGGGGATGATAAATGCAAAACTACATATATATATCACACGCATCATTTTGGTACACTAATGGAAATTACTACGGCTATTTACATGAGTTTGATAAAAGTCCGGGATAACATCAAGGTCCCCATAGCAAAATATACTCCTCACTTCTCCCTATTCAAGGGTACAAATAAAAGGATTTGTATGAGGCTATAGGTGGTGTTCTGTATCTATGTCCCTACGACCTGGCGGAACATAGGCGGCAATTCAGCGGTTCACCGAGCCAAAAATGGTACCTTAACCTAATGCTAAAATCTAGCTAATATGCAATGCATATAAAATGCTAGAAAAGGTTCATTCAAACTATTTCAATTAGATACTTTCACTGCTCATCAAAATCTTTTAAGTTTTGAAAAACTTTTTTAAAGGACTTGCCATTGGAGTCGTTACTATGAGTGGACAATATTTTTAAGTGGTGATACGAACCGAGGAATTTTTATTATTGTTTGTTTTGTTGTATAGTCATAATAGGAAATTCATTTTGGAAAATAATATTCCTAAGAGAGACCGAAGTCTCGAAGAAGATATAGGAGTCGCCAACCAGGTCAGCTCAATCAGGAAATTTCGGTACAGCTGAAACCAGGTGAGGGCCGCTATAGCTTCCAGAGGTCTAGGTTTGGACGAGTCACTTGCTTATTATCTTATTAAAATAAATGCTTCAACAATCAAATCATAGCATTTTATAAAACTAAATCAATTTTATTTAAAGCATACGACGTTCATGTAAGGTACATAAAGCATTAAATAAATTAATTATACAGACCAAATCACATAAACTACCATAGGGGATACATATGAATTAGACGAGAGATCGGGATACAATCACCTAAAATACATGAGTTTATCTAATACAAGAATAAAACTTAAACATATATTTAATCCTGTAAAACAGATGTTAGTACATGAATAATCACATTTAGAACTCAACCATGATAGAACGGGAAAATAAGTGAGTAGGGATCATACATTTAGGGGGGATAGTCGGGGAAGCTTGACAAATCTCATCGACTAGACCTGGAAAACATTTTGAAATGTCCCTGCATTGATTTTGTTTTTAGAAAACGGTTTTACTGGTTAATTATTTAGCATGGAATGTGATTGGTTTTCAAGAAATTAGGTTGTTATCGCTATTCTAGTCTAATACATACCTCTAGAATGTAAATATAAGGTCTAAATGTCATGAAATGTTTGAAAATTAGTTTTCAGTGATTCTGTCTCGAGGTGATACCTGTGCAGGTGTACAGTTAAGAGTCATGTAGCTATTGTTACACTCGTATGGGTGTCACTTTTAGATCACTAGAGGACCCAAAACCATACGGCTATTGCCTCTACAATCGTGCGGTTATTACAATGGCCATGCGACTCTAGTTCTCAAATCAGAAAGCCTAAATAGAGCAGTTTCAAAAATATGCAAATGATGCTCAAAATACAACATCAACAAGTTAAATGCTTTGGTTTCTCAAATATTTACCCTTCTAGCATGGTTCCACAGATTTAAAAGGCGTAGACCCCTCAGGAAAGGCTTCGATTTAACACTAAAACTTCAAGCTCCAAAAATGATCTGAAGCTCCAATTGTTACTATTTTTGTTGTTAGATTAGTCTATAAAACCTATTAAAAGCCTTAGCGAAGTGTTTACTTAAGATTTCTAGCTAATTTCAAGCCTAAAAGCAAAGATTGAAGATGAAAATGAAAAAAAAGTTTGGTTTTCTTTTTCCTTTTCTCCCTTTTTCTTCTCCTCTCTCTCCAAATTCAAATTGCTCACCTCCAAAACTAGAATGAAAAAAGGTTTAGATAGGTATAAATGAGGTCTTTCGTTGTAGAATCCGCCCCCTAAAATCAAAAAAATCATTTCCAAGGATAAAGGTCGCGGTTCTGTCAAAGAATGAGACTGGCATGGGTCTCGTGTCGATAGTCGTACGGCTATTGGTGTGACAGCTATAAGGCTGATTATACAGCCATGTGGCTCATTATACAACTGTGCAGCTCATTATACAGCCGTGCGGCTATTGAACTGGGCAGCCCTCTCCTTTGTTCAATAAATGATTCGATGCTTGAAGTTTAGTTGACCGAAACTTCAATCTTGAATTAATTTTTTCCCTCACAGCTATGGAAAGCTTTAGAAGCAAATAAACAATTTATTCATCATTGAAACCGAGAGATGAAAAACTAAATAAAGATCCAAACACACCAAGACTTCACTAGAAAGCTGTAAATGGACTTTAAGACCTCTCAAAGGTTACCTTTGTAGCATGCTTTATGTATTTAAGTGAGATTCTTGACCCAATCTTTAGGACTTCAATCAGATTCAACCAAGCACCAAACTGGACCAAAATCCTCTCGAAACCAAACTAGATATGGATTGAAGATAATGTTTTAAAGTTTTGTTTTGCGGAATTTGTGTTCGGGTTAGTAGATTCGAAGCTTTGTGCTTCTCCTCTCCTTCTTCTCTCTTTTCTCTCTTTTCTTTCTTTCTTTCTTCCCTTTGAGAGCTCCTTTCAATCCAAAACCTTTTGTTTGGTTCAAAAATGCTCTCCTACCTATTTCCTCATTCAATATGTCATTTTATACCCATAAAAATCCAAAATTTCATTTCCAAGAGAAGAGTCACAGACTACCAGATCAGAGCCGCATGACTCTTGCATCGACAGCTGCATGACCGTTGACCTGACACTCATATGGGTGTTGAACTAGAATCCATGATTTTGGTCAGTTTCATGTTCAATTCTGAGCTTGTTTGAATCCAATTTTCATTCCTAGGGCCGAGCATCTATAGAAATCTTCTTAAACGGGTAACTAAAGGTTTTCATCACGGAGGCCAGAAAAAATCATGCTCACCTTACTAAAGGTTTCTAGATGTTCAATCCATGCCCACCTCACTAATTGATAGTTGTGAGGGGAGAATCCACCATATATTGAGAAGAATGATCTAAAATAAAGAACTAAAGTTAAAAGGGGTAAAAATTCCAAGGAAGCCCCTCTAATGGTAAAATCACTAAGGTGAATGAGTAATAGAAAATTGTAGTTATGTGGAGAGGCCTAGACCATTACATTATATTATGTACAATGATCCTATGGTTGGGCCACATGTATAGTTTAAGGGGGACATAGCGATGACCATGGGCAATAGGCTTGATGGTAGGCCAACATGATAGAGCAATAGGCAGAATTTTACAAGGCATGGTGAATAGAATATATTGATGGTTGTTCCTCCCAGGCATGAAGTTGGTATAAGGACTAATACAGGGGGAACACCACTTTGGGTTTTGGATCTCTGCCCCCTGGGCCCAGTGAGTAGGCATTATGGCTTAAAAGATCCACCATAGTCTAAGAAAGACTAGGAGGTGAGCACTAGCCTTTGGAAAAGAGGCGGATGTCTCCATTAAGGGAGGAGCCTTATGGATGTTGGAACCTGTCCTGGCAACAAACGAAAAAAGGGTGGAACTATTCATTTACCACTAGGGTTCGTGTCTAAGACACATGCTCAAATTATGCAATCAAAAGACAAAGAACAATAGGATTAAAGTCTCATCGTGGCCATCCCTGCATTGAAAAACTTTTCCAGTAGCAATCTGATCCTTTTTTTTGGACCACCTCTGATTCTCGGAATCCAATCTCCACCACTCATAACTGAGAAACAGATGTCAAAAACCTCCAGTTAAAAATTCGTAGCAAGCCGACGATAGGATCTCTGGGAAAAGGCAAAACATTGATTACTGGTCAGAATTGACGAGAGGCACAAACATCCCTCCTCTACTATAGTACACATGAATCTTTTTCAGGGAGATCGAGTGCTAGCTTCGAACTAATTTATGCACCTTCCTTTCACTCTCTAATGGTAAAAAATTCTTTTGGTTTCATCCTCATGAATTCTAGAAATTTTGAACGGCTTCTGCTGCCATTCGGTTTGGCTGTAGAAACGAAAACAGATTTCCTCCTTGCTTACGTACATGAAATGCCTAATGAAGCAACACCCATGCTAGCTTCGAATCAAGAATAGAGAGAGTGAAGGAAAAGGGCAGGAGGGTGGCAATTTTTCTTCCTTGAAAAATAGGGTTAGGGTTTTATTCTCTTAAGTGGATATTTATATTCCTTCTAACCCTAGGTCTAATTTATTATTTTAGGTTAAATTTTAATTTCAAATTAATTTAATCTCACATGTATGAATTAAATTATACCATATAATATAATTCATATCATGTTAACTAAATATAATTTGTCTAATTAAATTAACAAAATAATTATTTAGACATTACTTAAGAGTTAATATATATAAGCCTATATATATATATATATATATATATATATATATATATATATATATATATATATATATTAATTGTATTTCCTTCCAGGAAATAAATACATAAAATTAATTTGTCAAATTAATTCTATGAAACCCAATTCCTATTGATTAGATTATTTGATCAATCCAATTGATCTATAATTTAATAAGTAAAGTTCTCCTCTCTTATCAATATACTTTAAGTATATAACTGACCTGTTAAGTACTGGTTGAGACATTTAATGTGTACGGTCCTGTGGGCCCTTGGCTTACAGACTGGAGTTGGGCCCTAGGAAGCCATTACAAACCCCCAATTAAGATGGAGACTATAGTCTAACAGAAGTCATAGCAGAGTTCAACACGGAGGCACGGTATTATCACCCTCTTTTGTGTCCGGACATTCACTTGATACTGAGTGAACTGATGCTCATAAATAAGTTCCAACTTATTGTTGGTGTGCCCTAGTCCAAAGGCATTGGTGTGCCCGAATAAGTTGGGATACTTATTTACGATCATCAGTCTATTTGGAATCAAGGAATGAATAAGCATAGAAGAGGTTTACTGGAACCATGCCTCTTGCTTATGCACCGAAGTCAGCTGGCAAGGGATATATAAGAATACTACCGGGTTATGTTTCACATGAGACTGCTAGTCTTCGTCTTAATTGGGGGCTGTAATGGTTTGCTAGAACCCACTTATAGTCTGTGGGCCCAAGGTCCACTGCCAACATAATCGTACACATAGAACAGCTGAACTTGTGTGCATGTTGGGTGCACTTATAATGGAAACTCGGTTAATTGAATTAATGACAATAGGTTTTATCAAAATTAATTCAATTAATATAAAAGAGAAATTGATTATATTTTATTAATTAATTACAGTATGTAAATAATTAATTAAACATATTTTCCTTGGTGGAAAATTAAGTACATGATTTGTATTTATTTAAGGTCGGATTAAATTAAATTTGGGTTAAATAAATTTAATCAATTGGATTTAATTAAGTCAATTGGAATTTTATTATATGGTTTAATTTAATTGCAATTACATAAAATAAATTAATTAAATTAAAATTTAACCTAAAGTTAATTTGAAACCAAATTATACAAGGAGTATAAAAGGGGGCCTTAAAATCAATTTTCTTTAACCCTAGCCACCATATAGATTTTGGTCAACACTAGAGAAATCGAGGAAGCCGAATTTCTTTATGGTGCAATCCGAGTTCCGTTCGTCTCCGTTCGCTAGCACGAGTCCGGTTCAAGAGCTGTTCATGTATGGGATTGTAGAGAAAACGCGTTTGGGTTTCTTTAGTAGTCTCTAGAAGAGATGAATAAGGTGATAATTTAATTACTCTCTTCTTCTTTCTTTGATTCTATCAAAATCATGGGTCTTGGAATCATGGAATTGAGGAAAAATTTTAATCGCTATTTTTTCTGTTGTGCGTGTTTTTCACCATGAAAATTCCCAACACTTATTTGGGTGTGGCCACACTCATATCAGTTGCACATATCAAGGGGCCAGTGATATCTTCTTAATCAATCACTAAGTGACATATCCCTTCTGCATATCCATGGCTTTACTATGCTCACTGGCACACCCAACTATACCCATACATGGCACCCATTACGGGGCCCTTTGGGCGCATGTCAAAGTGTGTGAGTTTACATGCAACTCCATAATATGGTCAGGTCAAAGAATTTAATATAAGTACTACATGTGAATCACTTGTCATACTATACCATGTGGATTTCTCATTAGTGGATCTATCCAGTACCATGTCCCATTACATGTACCTATTTACTTGATTTACAATCCTTGTACCAAGGCCGGTAAGAGATCGCCATACTCAAGGTAATGATCGTCTTATGTTCCATTCATTCCCATAACTAGAATAGACTAGAGATGGCTTCATGATTATATCATTTCCCTATTGATGGTCTCACTGCCAAGCACATGACACTTGACAACATGAATATAGATATGACCATTGGATACTCTATTTAAATTCATTGCACAAGTAATAAATCAAATAGATTATGCCTTTATTTAATAACACAAATGTATAATATAGTAATCCATAAAGATCCAGATATGTATGATACAAATCACGGACCAATACCTTAGAACTAGGGCATTTTCCAACAAATTTTAGCCCTAATCCCAATCAAAACCACGTTTTCCTTAGAGAGAAAGAGAGAGGGAGGAGAGAGTAATATTTAGGTTAAAATTCTCTTAATCCTTTTCCACCTTGGAAAAGTATTTAATCAATTAATTTAATCCCTTTTCAAATCTGATTTAAAAGAGATTAAATCCCATAATAACTCTTACTTAATCTAATTTAAATATCCTAGATATTTTAACTAGATATGGGCTTGGTTATTTTACTTGGACCTTAACCATTTAAGCTCAATAAAATAAGCAACCCTATAAGTGCAACAATAACTAATATGATTATCCAATACACATATATGTCAAATATGAATCCACCCAAACTTCAATGCGTGTGAACCTGTAGGTTCATCCATATATTGGTAGTGGGCCAAAATTACCATTTTGCCTACAGATTGTAAATGGGCTCTAGCAAGCCATTGCAACCCCCAATTAGGATGAAGATGTCAAAATCCAACCGACATACACCTGTAGTATTCTTAGATGATCCTTTGCACTTTAGATATCGGTGTCCTACACAAGGCATGGCTCTGTTAACCTTTTATGTGCTAGGACATTTGCTTGACATCTAAGTAGACTAAAGGGATCAAATAAATGACTATCCAATAATCATTCTCACTTGTCAAAAATACTGATATCATCTCATAGATGTGAGTGGTAATTCCTTCACATTACCCTAGTCTCACCATGATCCCAAGCATACCCAACGTACTCATACTTGGCACCAAGTTACAGAACCATTAGGTGCACATCAAGTATGTGAGTTTTCATCTGAGAGTGTGGTAATATTGGGTCAAAGGATCTAATATAAGCAATACATGAGAAACACTTATGATACTAAAACATGTGCTATTCTTACAAGTAGATCGATCTACTATATTGCTCACTAACATGTACCTATGTCCTTGATTGACTTCCCAAGTCCTATGGCCAGTAAGACACCACCCATCTCACAATGGATATACTAGTCTTTGGTTATAATGATTCCCATGATCATAACAGACTAGGGAAAGCTTATAAACTATGTTCTCTAAACTCATGGTCTTACTTGTCCAGTACACGCTCCTGACAAACATGAGTGAACATTAATTTATGGATTCTCTATATTTATTAATTACATAAGTAATTCAATAAATATGATTATGCCTTTTATTAATATGAACAAAATATATTTCCATACATAAGTAATAAAGTACAACATCTAGGGACTAGGGCATACACCAACAATCTTCCACTTGCACTAGTCACTACTATGCAAGGGTCTAGTCCTTATAGATCTCACATAACCCTCTCGCTATGGCCTCACTAATAGCTTCGACCACAGGACCAGCAATGTTATCCTCAGAAGTAACCTTGCCAAGATTCACATTTCATTGCTGAACTCAGTCACAAATAAGATGGAATCTGCTGAGTATGTATTTGGATTTCAAGTGTAACCATGGTGCCTTAGCTTGTGTGTTGGCCATGTTCATGTTATTGAAGAAGTCAACTAGGTCTAGAAGAGAGTTACCAACTACTAACTCAATGACTAACTTCCTAATCCAAATAGTTCACTATGCATCCACTACGTAGCAAAATACTCAGTTTCTGTTGTAGAATGCCAACACAATTTTTGTCTAGAGATTGCTAGCTTTCAACATAAGTTTCAAACACATATTTTCATTGCGATCACTGGTCATCAATGTATGTGTGACATCAGTCTAGTACAGAGCATGGCATACATGATAAAAAATAGTAGCTGATGCATATGGAATTCTACTCATGTATTCCCCCTGTTCCTTATGTAGGGACAATCCTTCTTACTTAAAGTAAAACCATGGTGAAATGGCAAGAAGCCCTTCTTCGCATTTTCCATTCAAGGACCTTATCTATGTACCTTTCCTGACTTAGGGCTAGAAGCTAAACTGATCAATCCCTATAGATCCTGATGACAAGTATCTTTTTAGCTTCGCCTAAGTCCTTCATTGCGAAACATTTTCCTAACCACTCCTTAACATTAAGAGTGTAAGGACATTGTTTCCAATGAGTAGGATATCGTTCACATATAAGACTAAAAACACAACTGTGCTCCCACTAGCCTTCTTGTACACACAAAGCTCATCTTTATCCTTAATGAAGCCAAATTCCTTCATTACTTCATCAAAATAAAGATTCCAACTTCGGGATGCTTGCTGAAGACCATAAATAGATCTCAGCAGCTTGCATACCTGATTAGGATATTTTAGATCAATAAAACCCTCTGCTTAAGACATGTAAACATCCTGAAGTAGGTTTCCATCAAGGAAAGCAGCCTTGACATCCATTTTGCATATCCCATAGTCATACCATGTAGCTATGGCAATCAATACCCTAATGGACTTGAGCATTACAACTAGTGAGAAGGTTTCATCATAGTCTATTCCATGGACTTCTTTGAAATCCTTCGCCACCAATCATCCCTTGAAGGTGTTATCAGCCTTCAAATTAAAGCACTTTTGCAACCAATTACCTTAGTACCTGGAGGTGGATCAACAAAGTTCCAAACTTGGTTATCGTACATTGATTACATCTTAGCTTCCATCGCTCTAAGCCACTTGGTTGAGTTGGGGCTTTCAATGGCCTCCTAGTTGGTGGTTGGCTTTTCCTAATCACATATTAGAAGTGTGTCATCATCAATCACAAGAAATCTGTATCTCTCTGGCAAATGACGAGTCCTACTAGACCTTTTTAGGTCTAGTGTGATTGGTTCAGATTCCTTAACCCTTTGAGAATTTGAATCAACCCCAAACCATCCTCTACTGGAGCTTGTGGTTGTTGAACTTCACTGAGCTCAATTCTACTCCAATTGTCCTTTTTGGAAAGTAACTCATTTTCAAGAAAAACAGTCTTTCAAGACTCAAATACTTTATTCTCATAAGGGATGTAGAAATAGTATCCCTTGGTTTCCCTTGGGTACCCCACAAAAAAGCACTTCTTAGTTTTAGAGGAAAACTTGTCCACTCTTAACTTCTTAACATGGCACTCACATCCCCAAATCTTTAGGAAAGACATATTGTGCACCTTGCCCGTCTATAATGAAGCCAAATTCCTTCATTACTTCATCAAAACAATGATTCCAACTTTAGGATGATTGCTGAAGACCATAAATAGATCTTTACAGCTTCCATACCTGATTAGGATATTTTAGATCAATAAAACCCTCTGCTTGAGACATGTAAACATCCTCAAGTAGGTTTCCATTAAGGAAAGCGATCTTGACATCCGTTTTCCACATCCCACGGTCATACCATATAGCTATGCCAATCAATACCTTAATGGACTTGAGCATTACGACTAGTGAGACGGTGTCATCATAGTCTATTCCATGGATTTCTTTGAATCCTTCACCAGCAATCGTCCCTTAAAGGTGTTGTCGGCCTTCAACTTAAAGCACCATTTGCAACCAAATACCTAAGCACATGGAGGTGGATCAACCAAGTTCCAAACTTGGTTATCGTACATTGATTGCATCTCAGCTTCCATCGCTCTAATTGAGTTGGGGCTTTCAATGGCCTTCTGGTAGGTGGTGGGCTTTTCTTGATCACATATCAGAAGTGTATCATCATCAGTCATAAGAAATTTGTATCTCTCTGGCGAATGACGAGTCCTCCTAGACCTTTTTAGGTCTTGTGTGATTGGTTCAGATTCCTCAACCCTTTGAGAATCTAAATCAACCCCAAACCATCCTCTACTGGGGCTTATGGTTGTTGAACTTCACTGAGTTTAATTCTACTCCCACTATCCTTTTTAGAAAGTAACTCATTTTTAAGAAAAATAGTCTTTTAAGACTCGAATACTTTATTCTCATAAGGAATGTAGTGTTGGAAATGCCCTAGTCCCGAGGCATTGGTCCTTGTATTTGTACTATACATTTATTGGATTTATGTGTTGTACTCATTTGTGTCATTAATAAAGGCATCAATTCATTTGTTATATTTATCTTGTGCAGTATAGTAAATGAAGTATCCAATGGACATATCTATATCCATGACGACTAGTGTCATGCACTTAGCAGTAAGACCATGGATAGGGTAAACGATATGACCATAAATAGATCCGTAGTCTGTTCTATTCATGGGAATGAATGGAACAACAGACTATCATTAACTTGGTTGTATGGCGGTGTCTTACCGGTCATTGGACATGGAATGTCAACCAAGTTAATGGGTACATGCCTGGGAGCATGGTACTGGATAGATCCACTAAACGAGTAATCCACATGGTTTGGTATCACAATGGATTCTCGTGTAGTACTTGTATGGATCCTTTGACCTGACCATATGATGGTGTTACATGTGAAGTCACATAGTTAGGGGTATGCCTAAAGGGCCTGTAATAGGGTGCCAAGTATGGGTGCTTTCGGGTATGTCACTGAACATGGTAATACTATGGATATGCAGAAGGGATTTGTCACTCAGTAACCAACTGAGAAGATATCACCGGCCACTTGATGAATGTGACTGATAAGAGTGTGGCCACACCCAAACAAGTTGGAACTTGTTTGTGAGAATCAGTACATTCGGAATCAAGTTAATGTCCGGACACGAAAGAGGGTGATCAATCCTGCCTCTGTGTTGGACACCGATATCAATGACATGGGATGTACAAGTTTAAACTACAGGGTTATGATATCAGTTAGGCTGCCATCTCCATCTTAATTGGGGGCTGCAGTAGCTTGCTAGAGCCCAACTGCAGTCTGCGGGCCAAAGGCCCACTGCCAACATAAAGATGGGCCCACAGGATCGTACACATAGAACGATAGAATGCAGACTTAAGGAATTACTTGTATACTTGGAGTATACATAGTGGAGGGAGAAGCATGTATATATTAATTATATTATAAGGATCAATTGGATTGGTCATAATGATAAAATTAATATATTCTATTGGCTCTTCATGATTAATTGGATTAATTATGAAATTATTTCCTAGGTGGAAATATTCATATGTATGGGTTTACGTATGATTTTATTTTGTGTTGAGTTAATTTTAATTTGATGGATTAAATTAAATGTCAAACTAATTTTAATTTAGATGTAAATAATATATTACTTGGAGTAATATATTAAATACATGGGTATATTAAAATTGGGCTTGAAATTAATTTAAACCAGAATAATTAAAATTAGACTGGGCCTAAATTAAAACATGGAAGCCCGCACAAAATAGAAAGGAGCCAAGATGGGCCTGAATTCCCCTAAGGGAATTCGGCCAACCCTAGGTATAAATACCTAGGGTTAGAAAATTTCGGCCACCTCTATGCCATTAGCTCCTAGCCGAAATTTCTATAGCCTCTCCTCCATTGTTCAGTTTTTCTAACGCTAGCACGGGTTGCATTCGCCAAGCGTTCGTGTACGTGAGAGTGGAGGAATTCTAAATTGAGTTCTGCAGTCATCATCCATCTCTGAAAGAGATTTTTCTGGTATGAAATTTTAATCTCTTTCTATTAAATTTTAAGTTTTTCAATTTCCACTTCAATTGCTCCTGGGACTGGATTTGAGGAAATCACCGCGTTCTTCCACTTTTATCGGGTGATTTCCGGTGACAAATCCCAACAGTGGTATCAGAGCGGGCTTTTGATCCGTGGAATTGATTAATTTGGGTGAATCCCTGTTTTGAAATTGGATGTTTTTGATTGGGATTCTTGCTATGGGTTTTATGATTTTCCCATATGTTTTATGCAATAAAAATTAAATTTGCATATAGGTTTATGTTAGTTTAATTTTATTGTGTATTTTGTAATTCTTGGTGAATTGCTATGGATGGTGATGGGTTATTTATTTTTTTTTTAAATTCTGTTTATAAAAAAAAAAAAAAAGGCCTCCCGGCGGCGGGAGGCGCGGCCGCTGCCTGCTGCTGCACCAGCTGCAGCAGCGGGCTGCTGCTGCTAGGGCAACTCTGTTGCCCTAGCTGTAGCGGGCCGGGCCCAGTGTTTGGATTTTGCGGGTTTTGGGTCCGGGGCCCAGTTTTGAAATCTTAATTGGCTTTAAAATTCGTGTGTTTAAATTTATGCAATTTAAATGCGCATGGTTTCTTGGATGAATTTTATTTCGTTCATGTGATATTAGTTCTGGAAATTAATATGGTTAATGGAAATTGGTTCGGGTATTTTTGGCACAATTACCCGGACGGCTGAATTGGACCCATGGTTTCCCAATTCCAGTGGGAGCAGTTGGACTGCCTGGGCTGGAGGCCCAAAGCCCGTTAAGGGTTAGAACCATGGTGGGCCAAAATTGGCGATTTCCTAATAATGGCTTTGACATAATTTAAATGGGCTTAAATCATGCATTTTAACATGCTTTTGAATTATATGTATTGGATGCATATGAATGGTTGAATGAATGTATGATTGGATGCTATTGGGCCTTTTACGAGTTGGGTTGGATTTTTCTTTTGGGTAAATACGGCCTGCATGTCGTTTTCTTTTAATGTAATTTTATTTTTATTTTATTTTAAGTTAAATATTATAAAATTTGTAAAAGAAGAAGCCCATGGAGTGGTGAGCCCAAAATGGAGGTGCAAGCCCAAATGGAGTTGCCAGCCCAGAAGGAGAAGATGGAGGCCCACCTAATATGTATTTCTAGTATAGGTTTACTAGAATTATATTAGGATGTAACATAGGCCCATAGCAGTCCATTTTATTTTATTTAATCATTTTATATATTCTTTTGCATGTATGAATGTATGTTACATATAGCTCATTCACCCGCTTTATGTATGTAAGCCGTTATAATTGAATCTAATAACCAAATGGAAATTACTAAGTCGCCTAAAAGTGCTTCCCTCATTCAAAACCGAATCGAGGTGGGAATAGGCCAGTTGTAGACCATGCCCTCGCAGGATGCACTGGAGTATTGTCACTTTGTACTGGGTTAGAGTATGGGATACTCTAACACTTGAATGGAGGTTTTGACTTAGCATGGGTAGTAGGATTCTCCTGGCCCTAAGCACAGATGGGTAAGTGCCAACAAGCCCATCAAACCGAGAGTCCCTAGGTTGGGATTGGACGGCATTCCTACCTAAATAATTGAGGTATAGTTGTACCAAACCCTCGTTTGGCTATATCTTAATGAAATATGGATCTCGGCCCATGAGCCCAACAACTCGGTTAAATTAATAACTTGATTCATTATTAATTTTATATGGGAACAACAAAGTAAAGCCCTTTATTAACAGTCTAAATGTTTTCTGTGTAGAAACACCCAAATGGCAAACACTAATACCTTATCACTGCGATCGATTCTTGAGAAGGACAAGCTTTCCGGTCCTAACTTTTTAGACTGGTCTAGGAACTTAAGGATAGTTCTAAGACAAGAGTCGAAAGAGTATGTGCTGGAAAGGCCTGTGCCGGCTACGCCTCAGGGACGTAATCCGACGGCTGCACAGCTAGCGGAATACAAGGCGCATGTCAAGGACAACCGGGATGTGACGTGCCTTATGTTGGCGTGCATGGTCCCCGAACTACAAAAGCAGTTTATGGACCATCAAGCCTATGCTATGATAACAACTCTCAATGAGATGTTTCAGGAGCAAGCTCGTCAGGAAAGGTACCTGACCAATAAGGCATTCCACTCTTGTAAGATGGGGGCCGGGACATCTGTGAGTGCTCACGTGCTCAAGATGAAGGGCTACTTGGATACTTTGGCCTGTCTCGGATCGCCTATCTCTCAAGAGTTGGCGGTGGACACGATCCTGGCATCCTTACCGGATTCTTATGATCAGTTCATCCTAAACTATAATATGCAAGGGATGAACCGTACTGTCAGTGAGCTGCATGGGATGCTTAAGCTTACTGAGCAGTCGATCAAGAAGACTCCGCCGGTGCTGCTGGCTAACAAGGGGAACGCCCCTCTTGCTAAGGGTAAGGCCAAGGAAAAGGCCAAGGCTAAGGCCAAAAAGGCCAAAGCCAAGAAGGCCAAGGCCCAACCCAAAGGCCAGCAGAAGGCAGGTCCTGAGGACGTCTGTTTCGGGTGCAGACAGGCGGGCCATTGGAAGAGATCGTGTCCCAAGCTGATGGGAGAGCAGAGAAGGGGCCAAGGTGCGTCCTCTTCAGGTATTTATGTTATAGATATTAACCTTACTGTTTCAACATCCTGGGTATTGGATACTGGATGTGGTTCTCACATTTGTTGCAATGTGCAGGGACTTAAGAACAGAAGGTTGCTGGGGTCGGGTGAGGTGGACTTGCGGGTCGGGAATGGAGAAAGGGTTGCTGCCATAGAGATCGGCGAATACCACCTAATGATGCCCAGCGGATTGGTTTTGATTTTAGAACATTGTTACTTTGTACCTGCTATGTGCAGGAATATTATTTCTGTATCAATGTTGGACATTTCTGGATTTGAATTTTCTATTATAAATGGTCGTATTTCTATATCCAGAGAGGGATTATTTTATGGAGATGCTCTATTAAATAATGGCCTGTATGTCCTGGACTTAAATGAAACCAATCACATCTATAACATAAACACGAAAAGGGTTAAGCCTAACGAACTTAATCCAATCTACCTATGGCATTGTCGTCTTGGCCACATAAACAAGAAGCGCATAGCTAGGCTTCACAAAGCTGGGGTCCTAGGGTCATTTGACTTGGAGTCATTTGATACATGCGAATCGTGTTTAAGAGGCAAGATGACAAAGGCGCCTTTTAGCAAAAGAGCTGAAAGGGCCACTGGCTTGTTGGACCTAATACATTCAGATGTATGTGGACCTATGAGCGTAGCAACCAGAGGTGGACATCTGTACTTCGTCACGTTCACGGATGATTTCAGCAGATATGGCTATGTCTATCTGATGAAACACAAGTCCGAAACCCTTGATAGGTTCAAGGAATTTAGGAACGAGGTACAGAACCAGCTAGGCAGGAATATCAAAACCCTTCGGTCGGACCGAGGCGGTGAGTATATGAGCCTAGAGTTTGACTCATACTTGAGAGAGCATGGAATAGTTCCACAGCTCACTCCTCCCGGAACACCACAATGGAATGGGGTGTCCGAACGGAGGAATAGGACCTTGTTGGACATGGTCCGCTCAATGATGAGTCAGGCAACTCTCCCAATTAGCTTCTGGGGACACGCCCTCGAGACAGCAGCTCTCATCTTAAACAATACTCCGACTAAGGCAGTGGAAAAGACCCCATATCAAATATGGACGGGCAAGGAGCCCAATGTGTCTTTCCTAAGGATTTGGGGATGCGAAGGACATGTCAAGAAATTGACTAGTGGCAAGCTGGAGCCCAAAACCGATAAATGCCTGTTTGTGGGCTACCCTAGGGAAACCAAAGGGTATTACTTCTACAACCCCGCCGAGAACAAGGTGTTCGTGGCAAGGAAGGGGGTCTTTCTGGAAAAGGAGTTCCTTTCCAAGAAAGATAGTGGGAGCAACGTTGAACTCAGGGAAGTTCAAGGTCCACAAGCTCCTGATGAGGATAGCTCAGAGGCCCACGTGGAGCTTCCATAAGTGGAGGCACCGACCCAGGCCACACAAGAACCTAGAAGGTTTGGTAGGGATTGTCGGGAACCAGAGAGGTATGGTTTCCTCGTCACCGATGATCAAACGCTTCTCATCTGGGATGAAGAAGAACCCAAAACCTACCAAGAGGCTATGGCTAGCCCACAGTCTGCGAATTGGCATAAAGCCATGGAGGCAGAAATGCAATCTATGTACGATAATCAAGTTTGGAACTTGGTTGATCCACCTCCGGGTGCTAAGGTAATAGGTTGCAAGTGGTGCTATAAGCTAAAAGCTGATAATACCTTCAAGGGGCGTCTGGTTGCGAAAGGTTTCAGACAAGTCCATGGGATAGACTATGATGAAACTTTCTCACCAGTTGCCATGCTCAAGTCCATCAGGATACTGCTGGCCATAGCCGCATGGTATGACTATGAGGTTTGGCAAATGGATGTCAAAACCGCTTTCCTTAATGGGAAGCTACTCGAGGATGTGTACATGACGCAACCTGAGGGTTTTGTCGATCCTAAGTATCCGGGAAGGGTATGCAAACTTCAAAGGTCCATTTATGGACTGAAGCAAGCATCCCGTAGTTGGAATCTAAGATTCAATGAGGCTATAAAGGAATATGGCTTCATACAGAATCTGGATGAGCCTTGTGTATATAAGAGGACTAGTGGGAGCACTGTCACATTTTTGGTACTTTATGTAGACGACATCCTACTCATTGGAAGCGACATACCTACACTGCAAGGGGTAAAGCAGTGGCTGAGTAAGTGCTTCGCAATGAAGGACTTAGGCGAAGCTGAGATAATCCTAGGGATCAGGATCTATAGGGATAGATCAAATCAGCTTCTGGGCCTAAGTCAGGCTTCGTACATTGACAAAGTTCTGAAAAGATTCAGCATGGACCGGGCCAAGAAAGGTTTCTTGCCAATGGGCCATGGGCTGAAACTTAGTAAGAAGAACTGTCCTAAAACAAGGGAGGACAGGGAGAACATGAAATTGGTTCCATATGCCTCGGCTATTGGATCAATTATGTACTCTATGTTGTGTACGAGACCTGATGTTTCCTTTGCACTGAGTATGACGAGCCGATACCAGCAGGATCCTGGGGAGGATCACTGGAAAGCTGTCAAGGCAATCCTCAAGTACCTTAACCGGACTAAGGATAGCTTCTTGGTGTATGGTGGTCAGGAAGTGCTATCGGTTACTGGGTATACTGATGCAAGCTTCCAGACAGACCAAGATGAGTACCAATCGCAGTCAGGGTATGTATTCTTGCTGAATGGTGGTGCTGTAAGCTGGAGGAGCTCAAAGCAACCAACCATAGCGGACTCTACAACAGAAGCTGAGTACATCGCCGCGTGTGATGCAGCTAAGGAAGCTGTGTGGATGAAGAAGTTTATCACTGAGTTGGGAGTAGTGCCAACTATCCAGGACCCAGTCGATATCTTCTGTGACAACAATGGGGCCGTCGCACAAGCTAAGGAGCCCCGGTCACACAAGAACACAAAGCACGTGCTCAGAAAGTTTCACCTCATACGAGAAATCGCGGAGAGAGGTGACATTGCATTGCACAGAGTGGACACCGAGGATAATGTCACAGATCCATTGACCAAGGCGCTGGCCCAGCCCAAGCACGAGGGTCATACTAGATCTATAGGGATTAGGCCCATGCCTTGTTGGAACTAGTGCAAGTGGGAGATTGTAGGAAATGCCCTAGTCCCGAGGCATTGGTCCTTGTATTTGTACTATACATTTATTGGATTTATGTGTTGTACTCATTTGTGTCATTAATAAAGGCATCAATTCATTTGTTATATTTATCTTGTGCAGTATAGTAAATGAAGTATCCAATGGACATATCTATATCCATGACGACTATTATCATGCACTTAGCAGTAAGACCATGGATAGGGTAAACGATATGACCATAAATAGATCCATAGTCTGTTCTAGTCATGGGAATGAATGGAACAACAGACTATCATTAACCTGGTTGTATGGCGGTGTCTTACCGGTCATTGGACATGGAATGTCAACCAAGTTAATGGGTACATGCCTGGGAGCATGGTACTGGATAGATCCACTAAACGAGTAATCCACAGGGTTTGGTATCACAATGGATTCTCGTGTAGTACTTGTATGGATCCTTTGACCTGACCATATGATGGTGTTACATGTGAAGTCACATACTTAGGGGTACGCCTAAAGGGCCTGTAATAGGGTGCCAAGTATGGGTGCTTTCGGGTATGTCACTGAACATGGTAATACTATGGATATGCAGAAGGGATTTGTCACTCAGTAACCAACTGAGAAGATATCACCGGCCACTTGATGAATTTGACTGATAAGAGTGTGGCCACACCCAAACAAGTTGGAACTTGTTTGTGAGAATCAGTACATTCGGAATCAAGTTAATGTCCGGACACGAAAGAGGGTGATCAATACATGCCTCTGTGTTGGACACCAATATCAATGACATGGGATGTACAAGTTTAAACTACAGGGTTATGATATCAGTTAGACTGCCATCTCCATCTTAATTGGGGGCTGCAGTGGCTTGTTAGAGCCCAACTGCAGTCTGCGGGCCAAAGGCCTGCTGCCAACATAAAGATGGGCCCATAGGATCGTACACATAGAACGATAGAATGCAGACTTAAGGAATTACTTGTATACTTGCAGTATACACAGTGGAAGGAGAAGCATGTATATATTAATTATATTATAAGGATCAATTGGATTGGTCATAATGATAAAATTAATATATTCTATTGGCTCTTCATGATTAATTGGATTAATTATGAAATTATTTCCTAGGTGGAAATATTCATATGTATGGGTTTACGTATGATTTTATTTTGTGTTGAGTTAATTTTAATTTGATGGATTAAATTAAATGTCAAACTCATTTTAATTTAGATGTAAATAATATATTACTTGGAGTAATATATTAAATACATGGGTATATTAAAATTGGGCTTGAAATTAATTTAAACCAAAATAATTAAAAGTAGACTGGGCCTAAATTAAAACATGGAAGCCCGCACAAAATAGAAAGGAGCCAAGATGGGCCTGAATTCCCCTAAGGGAATTCGGCCAACCCTAGGTATAAATACCTAGGGTTAGAAAATTTCGGCCACCTCTATGCCATTAGCTCCTAGCCGAAATTTCTATAGCCTCTCCTCCATTGTTCAGTTTTTCTAACGCTAGCACGGGTTGCATTCGCCAAGCGTTCGTGTACGTGAGAGTGGAGGAATTCTAAATTGAGTTCTGCAGTCATCATCCATCTCTGAAAGAGATTTTTCCGGTATGAAATTTTAATCTCTTTCTATTAAATTTTAAGTTTTTCAATTTCCATTTCAATTGCTCCTGGGACTGGATTTGAGGAAATCACCGCGTTCTTCCGCTTTTATCGGGTGATTTCCGGTGACAAATCCCAACATGTAGAAATAATATCCCTCGGTTTCCCTTGGGGCCCCCGCAAACAAGCGCTTCTTAGTTTTGGAGGAAAGCCTGTCCACTCTCAACTTCTTAACGTGGCATTCACATCCCCAAATCTTTAGGAAAGACATATTGGGCACCTTTTCTGTCTATACTTCATATGATGTCTTTTCATGTGCTTTGGTTGGCGCATGATTTAGCAGGAACGTTGCCATCTCTAGGGCAATTCCTCAAAAAGAGATAGGAAAAGTTGAGAGTGAGTTGGGATACTATCCTGCATTCCTTCAAGTATAAGTCAAACTCTAGGCTTAATTACTCACCACCCCGATCAGATCAGATGTCTTTAATATTTCTATCTAACTGGTTTTGTACTTCATTTCTAAACTCTTTGAACTTTTCAAGAGCTTCAGATTTATGCTTCATCAGGTAGACATAGCCATACCAGCTGAAGTCATTTGTAAAGTAATGAAATACGAAAACCCTCCTCTAGCATTGGTACTCATAGGACCGCACACATCAAAATGTATACTAATAGGTTTAAATTAAATGAACTGAACCCAACTTGTTTCTGGCATTGTCATTTTGGCCATATAAGTGAGAGATTAAATACTAGACTCCACCAGTCTAGAGTGCTATGGTCTTTTGACTTGTAGTCATATGAGATGTGCAAACCTTGTTTACGTGGAAAGATGACCAAGAGTCCTTTCAACAAGCAAGCTAAAAGGAATATGATAAGTCAAGGCTATCAAGACCACTACCTAAAGATGCACATCCATAAATAATGTCTGAATGAGAGATTGTAAGTTTAAAAATAAAATCCCTCAATATCCAAAATAGAAATTGAAATAATATTCCTGCTCATGGCAGGTACAAAGTAACTGTTTCTCAAAACCAACTCCAACCTAGATGGCATCTGCAGGTGGTAGTCCCTAATGTCAATGGAAACCACTCTTGCCCCATTTCCTACTCTGAGGTCCACTTTGCCAGGTGCCAGTGATATTCTATTTCTTAGTCCGTGTACATTGCAACAAATGTGAGAACCACATCCGGTATCTAATTCCTAAGATGTTGAAATAGATAGATTTACTTCAATTACAAAAGTACCTGAAGTAGAAGCAACATCCTTGCCCTTGTTCAGCTCTTCTAGGTAGAGAGGACAATGCCTCCTCTAATGCCCTGATTGGTGTCAGTGGAAGTAGGGCTCCTTTGAGCGGGCCTTGGCCTTAAGCTTAGGCGCAGGGGCAAGCTTCTTTCCCTTTGGCATAGAACCTTTCTTCCCAACAAGGACAACCTTAGCCTTGCCCTTCCCCTTTCCCCTCCCGATAGGGTGAGAACCATTGTTTACCATAAGGACTGGACTTGTCTTCTTAATAGACTTTTCTGCAGTCCTGAGCATGCCATGCAACTCAGAGACGATCTTTTCCATCCCTTCCATATTGTAATAGAGGATGAACTGGTTGAACAAGTTAGGTAGTGATGAGAGGAAGACATCAATTGCCATTTCCTGCTAAAGTGTAGTACCAAGCCTCGAGAGCGTATCAATATACCCCTTCATCTTTAGTACATGAGCACTGACAAATGTGCTTGGATCCATCTTACAGCTATACAAATCCTTTGCAGTTAGGAACCTCTTTTAAAGGGCTTGTACCTGGAACATCTCCTTGAGACTATCATTGGTTACATGCGCCTCCATATCCATGAACTGTTGCTGCAGCTCAGGAACCATAGTGGCTAGCATCAAGCAAGTCATATCATGAGAGTCCCTAATGTGAAGCTCATACTGCTCCGCTGCCAAAGCTGAGGCATTCCTTAGCAACCCCTTAGGTAAGGACCTGTCTAGGACATGCTCCTTGACTTCATATTGCACGACTATCCGAGGATTCCTAGACCAGTCCAAGTAGTTTGGCCTAGACAACTTATCCTTCTTGAGGATAGATTGTATGATGATGTGCTGTTTATGATTATTGATCGAGACAAAAAAATTTCAAGGTTTTGATTAATAAAAGGACTTTTAATTTTCTCCACTTAAATGAATAAATTTCGATTTTAATTATCCATGTTAGTTACTGCTCTTAAGTGGACTAAGATCCGTATATGGCCAAGACTTAGTCAAGATGAGCTTGGCCTTGGTTATTTAGGTAGGATTACATCCAATCCACATCATATGTGACTTTTGGTCTGGTGGGATAATTGGTACTTCCCTACCCATGCCCTAGGGTTTAGACATTCTGTAAGCGTCGGCATTTTCTATACTTAAAAAAAAGGAGTATGGTCGTACGACTGTCCTTACAGTCGTACGACTGTAATATCGGAAAAGTTACAGGAGCCCATACCTCTGCAGCAGAAAAATGGAGGAGAGAGGAAGGAGCATTAATGGCTCCATTCTTGCAACAAGTAAGCCAAAAAAGCAGAGATAAAAGGAAGGAAAGGAAGGGAGAGAGACAACAACTGATTTCTGGTGGAAAATTAGAGAGAGAAGAGAAGGAAAGAGACAAGAAAAAGGGGAAAGGAAGTTTGCTCAAGAATCGTTTTTTTTCTCTTCTATTTCTTTTGAATTCTTAAGGATTAAAGCTAAAATTTGTTAGAAACCCTTAGGTCAATCAATTAACTTCACAATCAAATCAAAATTCTGGACTTAAATTATTAGAATCCCTAACATTTTGGATTTTTGGACATAAAGCTCCCCTTTTCAATTTCAAAGGAAAAGTGCGAATTTGTTTTGATTGGAGCGACGCCAGGGGTCAAATCGACTTGGATTAGCTTCTACAAAGGTAGTCACTCCTTTTCCTTTCACTTTTTCTTGCTTTCTGGGTGTTTGAATTGAATTTTTATGCATTTATGCTGTGTTTTCGCATTTTTGTTTCTGGAAATTAAGAACAGTCGCACGACTGTTCTTGTATTTTATGAACAGTCGTACGACTGTATATACAGTCGTACGACTGTTCTTAATTTCCAGGTAGTTTTTCTTCAATTTTGACTCAAAATAAAATTTTGGCAAAATCTTGATTCTGGGCCGTTTACAGTCGCACGACTGTAACTTACAGTCGTACGACTGTAGTTATAGTCGCACGACTGTAACTTACAGTCGTACGACTGTAGTTATAGTCGCACGACTGTAACTCTTGTTACAGAATCAAAATTTCAGCTTTTATGCCCAAAGATTTATAAAAATCCATAAAAATCAGAAAAATCGGAAAATCATCAAAATGAATTTTGATATGTGCATTCACAACCTTAGATTTAATTTTTAGTAAAATTGCATTTAGAACAATTCAACGACGGAGACCCGATTCTCCCGAAAACTGACCCACCTAATATATAAAAATACATGTAAACCGGAAAAATTGTTTTCAAAATGATTTTCCCACAAAACCAAAAATACAAGGACGTTTCAAAATGTTTTCCAGGTCTAACCGGGCCGGCTAGCCGAGCCAACCCGGTTATCCCCTATATGCATGTCCCCAATTCTTGATTTCCCAGTTCTGTCTATTTGAGTCCAATTTGTGGCGTGCCATATAAATTGCGCTAACCTTTGTTTTGCAGCTTTTATTTATGTACATTTTTATTTTATTTGTATTTTAATAGAATTAATCGTGTATTTAGGTGGTTGTAATTATTATTTTTGATTCTCGTGTATTCTAGGCGATTGTATAAGTGAAGCGAGAGTTTTTATTTTTCTATTCGATTTGGTTGTAGGCCAATTAATATTTATTACTTTTCTTCATTTTTGTATTGTATATTTTTATGCACGCTGTATCTCTTTTATGTTTAATAAAATTGACTTTAGAATTTAAAATACCATTTTGAGAACATTGGCAATATTTAATTTAATTAGACACGAAATAAGGGACTTGTCCGGACCCGAATCTCTGGATAGTGTAGCTACCGTTCGTCCGGTTCAGCTACCTTAAGAATTTCTCGGTTGAGCTGAGCCGGGTGGCGACTCTACAATATTCATCGAGACTTAGGTCTCAGTTCTTTTATGCATTAATTCCATTTATTTTCTAAAACCGATTTTCCATTTGTAAAAACCCCACGCGAGGGAGGGGCCCTCCCGAGATCGAGGCGCCCCTTCCGAAAGGGAGTCTCACATCCCGTCGAAAACACGCTGTCCGCTCACACATTCCTTTGCCGAGTTAAGTAAAACCATCAATTGAGTGTTAAAGTGCAACATTTACCTTTAACCCTAGCCTCACGAAGATAGCCCAATGTATTCAGCTTTAGCATGACCCACGTTTAGATGATCGATGCCTTGACAAGGTTCAGTTATGGGAGGCACTTTGACAAGTTAATATTTAATGGGATTAATTTGTTTAAACGCGCTTACATGCAAACATAGGTGATTTGGATAACATAAATAAAATGCATAATGGAATAAACAAAATGGCACACAAGCAATATGTACCAAAATTTTAATTACAACCCATCTTCATAAAAGGCCCATGAAATGCACATACTAATACAATCACATACATATATCACAACATCTAATCAAATCAAATTTACTGGAATAAAATAAATGAATGTGTTAACCAATTTTATTTGCCATCCAATTTTATTTGCCATTGCCATTATGGAAATTGTCGACTTTGGAACTCTTGGTCCAAGCCTTGTGACAAGCTTGGGCCCTAGGCCCATTTGACCAATCTTATTGTCTCCCACTAGAATGGGACGACTAAGAAACTGAGTTAGCTATTCAAAGATTTGTCCCAGAAACTCTCGAATCAATTTCCATTACCAATTTTAATTTTACATATCCAATATGAAAAATCTCATTCAAGAAACCATATGCATCAAATGCCATAGTTTAAACATACAAATTTTAAAACATTTTAAAATTCATCATTTCAGGCCAAGATAACCCGCAAAACCAAAACAAGCCTAAGACACGCTGTTGAAATCTGACCAGTACGTTAAGAGTCATGCGGCTTACGTATAATAGCCGTACAACTATCATCTAGAGCCTTGCAGCTCTTGTTAGTAGTTGTACGTCTAATCAGAGTCAGACCAAAGGAACTAAATCGGGAACCATGATTACACCATTGCAAATTTTGAATGACAGCTGTGCAACTATTCAACTACATCCATACGGCTTTAATCCCTAGAACCTTAAATCAAACAAAACCAAATAACTGGATTCAGAGGCCATAGCCATATGACTTTGAATCGATGGCCATGCAGCTCTCCAATACAGCTGTGCGACTGCAGCTTCTAGAATCCGATTCTGAAAAACAATAGTAGCAACAAGTTTGATTTTTTTTTCACCAAAATATTTAAAAATGGATTAGGAATTATAGGAAAATCAACCAAAAAACCTCAATAACCCAATCATAGGAAAATAGGGTTCCAAAACAAAACGATTTGAAAACAAATTCAATCAAAAAGTAATAATAACATGAACACTAATCTCCTAAAATAACATAATCAACAACATGAATGCTCTAATACCACTGTTGGAATCTATCCGATGATAAATGAAACTGTTGAATCGTGTTTCAATGATGTCATTAATATCGGGGCCCAACACAGAGGCATGGATTAATCACCCTCTTTTGTGTCCAAACATTTACTTGATCCTAAATGAACTAATGCTCACAAACAAGAGCTAACTTGTTTAGGTGTGGCCACACTCTTATCAGTTGCATTCATTATGTGGCTGGTGAAATCTTCTCAGTGGACTACTGAGTGACATTCCCTTCTACATATCCATAGTCCTGCCATGTTTACTGACATACCTAAACGTACCCATACTTGGCACCCTATTATAGGCCCTTTAGGCATACACCAAAGTATGTCACTTCATATGTAGCACCATGATATGGTAAGGTCAAAGGATCCATACAAGTGCTACACGAGAATCACTTGTGATACTATACCATGTGGATATCTTGTTTAGTGGATCTATCTAGTACCATGCCCCTTTACATGTACCCATTAACTTGGTTGACATTCCATGTCCAATGGTTGGTAAGACACCACCATACAACAAAGCTTATGATAGTATTTGGTTCCATTCATTCCCATGACTGGAACAGACTACTGATGACTTTATGGTCATATCGTTTTGCCTATCCATAGTCTCACTGCTAAGTGTATGACACTTGTCAACATGGATATGGACATGTCTATTGGATACTCTTTTTATGATATTACACAAGGTATATGGTAAATATATTAACACCTTTATTTATTGACATAGATTGTATAATACATAAATCTCATAATAAAGTACAAATGTATGATACAAGAACGAGGTCCAATGCCTCGGGACTAGGGCATATCCACAAATCTCTCACTTGCACTAGTTCTAACTAGGTATGGGCCTAATCCCTATAGATCTAGTATGACCCTCGTGCTTGAGCTGTGCCAGTGCCTTGGTCAAAGGATCTGCAACATTATCCTTGGTGTCCATTCTGTTTAATGAAATGTCACCCCTCTTGGTGATTTCTCATATGAGTTGAAACTTCCTGATCACGTGCTTCGTGTTCTTGTGTGACCGAGGCTCCTTAGCTTGTGCAATAGCCTCGTTGTTGTCATAGAAGATATCAATTGGATTTTGGATAGTTGGTACTACTCCCAATTCAATGATAAACTTCTTTATCCATACAGCTTCCTTAGCTGCATCACACGTTGTAATGTACTTAACTTCTATAGTAGAGTCCACGATGGTCAGTTGCTTAGAGATTTTCTAGCTTACAGCACCACCATTAAGCAAGAATACATGCCCACACTATGACTGGTATTCATCCTAGTCAGTTTGGAAAGTTGCATCAGTGTACCCAGTAACTGACAACTCTTCCTGACCCACATACAATAAGAAGCTATCCTTAGTCCGATTAAGGGACTGTAGGATCGTTTTGACAGCCTTCCAGTGGTCCTCACTGGGATCCTATTGGTATCGGCTCATCATACTTAGTGCAAAGGCGACATCAGGTCTCGTACATAGCATGGAGTACATGATTTTAGCTGATGCGTATGGGACCAACTTCATGTTCTCCCTGTCCTTCCTTATCTTAGGATAGTTCTTCTTACTAAGTTTCAGCCCATGGCTCATTAGTAAGAAACCTTTCTTGGCCTAATCCATGTTGAATCTTTTTAGAACATTGACTATGTATGTGGCCTGACTTATGCCTAGAAGCCAATTGGGTCTATCCCTGTAGATCCTGATCCTTAGGATTGTCTCAGCCTCACCTAAGTCCTTCATTGCGAAGCACTTACACAACCACTGCTTTACTCCTTGCAGTGTTGGTATGTCACTTCCAATTAGAAGGATGTCATCCACATATAATACCAGGAAAGTGACGATGCTCCCACTAATCTAATAAATGTATGATACAAAAACAAGGTCCAATGCCTCGGGACTAGGGCATATCCAACAATCTCCCACTTGCACTAGTTCCAACTAGGCATAGGCCTAATCCCTATAGATCTAGTATGACCCTCGTGCTTAGGCTGGGCCAGCACCTTGGTCAAAGGATCTGCGACATTACCCTCGGTGTGCACTCTATGTAATGCAATGTCACCTCTCTCCGCGATCTCTCGTATTAGGTGAAATTTTCTGAGCACATGCTGTTGGGATTCATCATTGGAAAAATAACATGGCGCAGCGGAAAATACACCGTTTTAAATTTCCTAGAATCCACCTATCGTGTCTAATTACCATTGATTAGAATAAAAACAATTTGAATCAAGAGAGATTAACTCACCGGATTTGTCTCCTCTAGAGATTGCTGCAGAATAGTTCCTTGAAACTGTGATCTCCAAAGTCCGGTGCCTGACCAACTATTGAGCGGGAACCGGTGCTAGCCAAAGACGCGAAGGAATGGAGGATTAATGCTGGGATTTTCAGCCATTTGGGGCTGCTATTGGTGGCTGAAATTTCCATCAATTAATTAGAGTTGAATCAGGTTTTTCTTCCTTAAGTGTGCCCTTATATAGACACCTTGTTTAATTGGAATTTAATTAGGTTAATTAAACCCAAGCCCACTAGGATTATAATTACATAAATAAACTTTAATTAAGAAGTATATACTATGTAATTTAATTGGCTAAATTTAATTACCCCTAAGTAAAATTAAATCAAACTTAAGTAAATACAATACATGTATTTAATTTTCCTACTTAGGAAAATTATTTAATTAATTGTTTACTTTATATAATTCAATTAATTAATAAATAAATTGATTACATTATGTAAACTTATTAATTAAATTAAATTCAACCCAATGTTAATTAATTACCCTGACACCGAATGTCAAATAATTAATTAACGCATTCCTTCCAATGTACATTACATGTACAATATCCACAAGTTCCAGCTCAGTTGATCTATGTGCACGATCCTATGGGTCTGTCTTTATGTTGGTAGTAGGCCCAAGGCCCACAGACTGTAAGTGGGTTCTAGCAAACCATTACAGCCCCCAATTAAGACAGAGATGCAGCAGTCTTTAGAAGACACTCACCCGGTATTAATATCATAATGTCCTTTGCCTAACGATATCGATATGAATAAACAAGAGGCATGCTGCCCGTCATCCTCTTCTGTTGTTTATTATATTTCTTGATCTTGAGTTAACTAATTAATCAAATAAGCAACCAACTTATTTGGGTATGGCCAGACACTTATCAGTCCCACTCATCAAGTGGCCAATGATATCATCTTGGTGTTACCCGAGTGGCAATTCCATCACTTCATCATCAATATCAACATGTTCATTAGTCCACCCAGTCATACTCATATTTAGCATCCTTTTATAGACCTATTAGGCATATTTCAAAGTGAACTGGATTCCATATTGATATTATAATGAAATTTGGTCTGAGGACAAAAGAGACCTACTCAAGAAAGTCCTATGACAGGACAACCATGTGGCTTTCTTGTGCAGATCGATCCAGTCCCATGTCAACGACATGTACCTATATTCATGACTAACTATACAAGTACTATGGCTAGTTAAGAACTGCCATACAGTCATCGAATATACAAGTTTGTGGTTCTATTCGTTCCCACGATCAGAACAGACCTGGGATAGGTTTTATGATTATCAATCAATGGATACTCTACTCATATTATAGCATAAGATATAAATGAAATAGATTAATTGCCTTTATTAATGTGACACAAATAATGTATTCATACATGACTCTTAGTGTATAATATAACAATCTCCCTACGAACTAGGGCACACCAACAATCTCCCACTTGCACTAGTTCCATACGGGCATTGCCCCTAATTCCTATAGATCTGGTATGACCGTCATGCTGTGTCTGAAGTAGCGCTTTGGTCAATGGATCAGCGTCATTATTCTTGGTGTCAACCCTCTGCAATGATATGTCACCTATGTTCGCGATCTCCCGAATGAGGTGAAACTTTCTGAGTACATGTTTGGATCTCTTGTGTAACCGGGGCTCCTTAGTTTGTGCGATGGCCCTGTTGTTGTCACACAAACATCAACTGGGTCTGGGATAGTGGGTACTACTCCCAACTCAGTTATGAATTTCTCGATTCAAATGGCTTCCTTTGCAGCTTTGCAGGTAGCTATATACTCAGCTTCCATTGCAGAGTCAGCAATGGCAGCTTGCTTTGAGGACCTCCAACTAATGGCACCGCCATTCAGGAGAAAAACATAACCAGACTATGACTGGTTCGCATCCTTATCGATCTCAAAGCTTGCATCAGTGTAACCTGACACTACCAGCTCATCTTGACCTCCATACACTAAGAAAGCATCCTTAGTTCGATTAAGGTACTTTGGGATTGCCTTGACAGCCTTCCAGTGTTCCTCCCCGGGGTCCGACTAGTACTGGCTAGTCATACTTAGTGCAAACATGACATCAGGCCTCGTACATATCATGGAGTACATGATAGATCCAATAGTAGATGCATAAGGGATCTTTTCCATGTTCTCCCGGTCCTTCTTTGTTTTAGGACCATCTTTCTTACTCAGCTTCAAACCATGGTGCATAGGCAAGAATCCTTTCTTTGCCTTGTCCATGCTGAATCTTTTCAGAACGTTGTCAATGTACGTGGCCTGACTTAGGCCTAGAAGCTGATTAGATCCATCTTTGTAGATCCTGATCCCTAAGATCGTCTCAGCTTCGCCTAAGTCCTTTATTGTGAAGCACCTACTCAACCACTGCTTAACCCTTTGCAGTGTTGGTATGTCACCTCTAATGATAAAGATTTCGTCAACATACAGCACTAGGACGGTGGAAATGCTCCCATTAACCATCTTATACACACAGGGCCTTTAACTTGAAACACCACTTACAACCTATGACCTTACCACCCAAAGGTGGATCCACCAAGTTCCATACTTGGTTATCATGCATAGATTGCATCTCAGCCTCCATGGCTTTACGCCATTGATCTGAGTGTGGGCTTTCAACACCTCCTGATAGGTCTTGGGCTCCTCTCGATCAACGACATAAGGTTCCCATCATCAGTTTTGGGAAAGCCGTACCTCTCTAGCTGATGACGTGTCCTACCAGACCTTTTAAGGTCCTGTGCAACCGGTTCTGGTTCCTTAATTTCTTGAGTAGTTAGATCGGTTCTCGAAGCATCCTCAGCAGTAGCTGTAGGAGTTTGTGAGTCTTGAACTTCTTAAAGTTCAACATTACTCCCACTTTCTCTCTTGGAAAGGAATTCCTTCTCCAAGAAGACTGCATTTCTAGCTATGAAAACTTTGTTTTCGATAGGATCGTAGATGTAATAACCCTTAGTTTCCTTAGGGTAACCCACAAACTGGCACTTGATAGATTTGGACTCGAGTTTACGTCAATTTCTTAACATGTGCATCACGGCCCCAAATCTTCAAGAAGGAAACATTGGGCTTTCGGCCCTTCCATAGTTCATATGGTGTTCCCTCAATTGCTTTGCTTGGTGTATTATTAAGAATGTAAGCAGCTGTCTCTGAAGCGTATCCCCAAAAGGAGACAGGGAGTGTAGCATGACTCATCATCAAGCGGACCATGTCAAGCAAGGTCCTATTCCTCCTTTCTGACACTCCATTCCACTTGGGTGTACCAGAAGGAGTGAGTTGGGATACAATCCCACACTCTCTCAAAAACGAGTCAAACTCTTGGCTTAAATATTCACCCCCTCGATCAGACTGAAGTGCTTTTATTTTCTTGCCAAGTTGGTTTTCTACTTCACTCTTAAAGTCCTTGAACCTTTGGAGAGTCTCAGACTTATGCTTCATCAGATACATGTAACCGTATCTGCTGAAGTCATCCGTGAAGGTGACAAAGTACAGAAAACCAGATCTAGTACTAGTGCTCATTGGGCCACATACATCGGAATGTATTAGCTCCAATAGCTTTGAGGCCCTTTCGGCAGTCTTGCTAAAAGGCGACTTTGTCATCTTGCCTCTCAAACAAGATTCGCATGTGTCATAAGACTGGATGTCAAACGACCCTAGCACTCCACTAGAGTGAAGCCTAGCTATGCGCTTCTCATTTATATGGCCAAGTCGACAATGCCAGATGTAAGTAGGATTAATTTCATTTTGTTTAATCCTTTGAGTATTTATGTTATAGATTGAACTTTCATGTTTTAGATCAAAGATATATAAGCCATTTTCAAGAAATGCTGTTCCATAAATAATATTGCCACATTGCATAGAAATTCTACCATGTCCAATATTAAATACGAAACCAGAAATATCCAACAAAGAAACGGAAATAATATTCCTGCACATTGCAGGTACAAAATAACAGTTTCTTAGTTCCAAAACAACTCTACTAGGCATCTCCAAGAAATAATCTCTGATCTCCATGGCCTGAACCCGAGCACCATTTCCGACTTGAAGATCTACTTCTCCAGATCCTAATAATCTCCTATTTCTTAGACCCTGCACATTTGAACAAATGCGAGATCCACATCTAGTGTCCAAGACCCAAGATGTAGAAATAGCCAGATTAATCTCAACAACACAAATACCTGAAGCAGCAGTTTTGCCCTTCAGTTGCTCCCTTAGCTTTGGACATGAGCCCTTCCAATGTCCCTTCTCATGACACTCATGGTAGACATCGTCAGGAGAAGTAACCCTTGCTTTAGGTTGGGCCACCACCTTTTTGCCCTTAGGCTTGGCCTTAGATTTGGCCTTTCCCTTAGCAATGGATGTATTGCCCTTGTTCACCATCAATACTTCAGTAGTCTTCTTAAGAGACTGCTCAGCAAGCTTGAGCATGCCATGTAGCTCAACAACCGATTTATCCAAGCCTTGCATATGGTAATTCATGATAAACTGGTGGTAAGACTTAGGAAGTGACCCGAGAATAATGTCTGCTGCCAAGTCCTGTGGAACTGGCGAGCCGAGGCAAGCAAGTGTATCAATATACCCTTCAACTTTAGCACATGAGTGCTAACAGAAGTCCCAGCTGCCATCACAATCGTGCAAAGTGCTTTAGTTGTCAGGTAACGTTCCTGACGAGCCTGATCTTGGAACATCTTTTTAAGCTGATCCATCATCTCATAAGCATGCTTATCCATGAATAGTTTCTGAAGATCAGAAGCCATGGTACCCAGCATGAGGCACTAGACATCTCGGTCATCCCTCACGTGCTGGTCATACTGCTCCACCATCGCTATGGTGATGCCTCGACCTGCGGGAGGGCCAGCTGGTAAAGGAGCATTTAGTACATACTCCTTAGACTCTTGTCTAAGAACTATTTATAAGTTCCTAGCACAGTCCAGGATGCTAGTCCCCGAAAGCTTCTCCTTCTCCAAGAGTGACCTAAGTGAGAGTGAGTTATTGTTTGTTGCAGCCATTTAAATTGCTTAAGTGAAATGGGATTATCTACATGGAAGAAATCATTGCTTGAGTTAGAAATAAAGGACTTTTAAGCCAATCCAAATTAATAATCCGATTTTAATTTGTTTGTTGGTGTTGTTAATTGGCTGGCTTGACCAAGACCACAACTTATCAATGACTGGCCGAACTAGGGCTCGCTAACCAACCATTGATTCGTTTGGTAGGAAAACCTATCCAATCCTTCCACGAAGGACTCTTGGTTTGATGGGCTTATTGACACTTTACCCATCTGTGCTTTAGGCCCGCTCTGAGCTAATGCAACCCATGTTGAGTCAAACCACCATTCACATGTTAACCATACCAAGTATCTTAACCCTCGACGGCCTACCAAATACTACAATATACCCAGCTAGGGCATGGCGCACATTGCAACATCAATGGGAGGAAGAGGTGTGAATGTGGGAAGCACTTTTAAGCGACTCAATATTTTAATTTTCGGATTATAATTAAGTGATACGGCTTAGTATGCAAAAATGCGGGTAATAATTTGGTGTTCCATACATCCATATTATATGACAAATGCAATAGCATACTTTAAAATAAATGAGATCCTATGGGCCTTTAATTATAACCTAACGAAAAACTAGATATCCTATCTAATTCTTTATGGGTCGGACTGCAATCCTTCTTGGGCTCCCACCATGGGCTTGCTCCATCTAGGCCTTCCTCCATAGTTGATGCAATTACAATAGTTTTGTAAAATAAAATCTATTCTAAAATTACATCAAAATAAAAAAAATGGCATGCAGGCCATATTTTCCAAAATTAAATTACAACCGATAATAATTTAGTGCCCATAGAACTCAACATCACATTTCAAACAAAGTACCTGTCGTGCACATACATACCAATATGATGCATGATCATGACATTCTAAATTAAATATAAATGTTAAGTTGAGTTACTTAGGGTGAAATCGCCAATTTTAACAAATGTGACTAACGCAATGGATAACATCCATAAATGCAAAATTAACAATTTTGCTCCCACTTGAATTTGGGTTGTCACAAATTTAAAATTTAGCTCTCCCAATTTTAACCGGTGTCACGGTTTATTGGGCCAATTTCACAAAGTCCATATTCAATTTAATATCCAAACAATTAAATTAAATATGCATGTCAACAAAATAAACAATTTAAATACAAATTAATTTTAAAAAAATTTAATTTAATTTGCATTAGGGTCCGGGATAAAAAAATACCCGTAAAATCCAAAACCGGACCCGAAACTAGCTCGCGGTGCTGTTGTCCCGGCGGGCCAGTAGTACCGTTGCGCAGCAGATTGCCGCGGCAGCAGCAGCCCAGTGGGCTGCTGCTGCACGCAGTGGGGGAATCGCAAAATTGAGATTCCCTCACCCAAAATTAAACTTTTTTTTTTTATTAAATCATAAAAAAATTCCAGCCATCAACATTAAATTATCAATAAAGAAAATACAATTCTATATTGAAACCAATTGGGGAAAAAAAAATAAAAACCCCAGACAAAAATAAAAACCAAAACCAATTGAATAAAACCCCTAAAATCACAAACTTGAAACCCATTCCTTCTTCAAGAATGCTTTCAAGAACCAATTCCAATCAATCTAATGGACAAAACCTAGGCTCTAACATCATCGTTGGGATTCGTCATTGGAAAAATAACGTGGCGCAGTGGAAAATACACCGTTTAAAATTTCCTAGAATCCACCTATCGTGTCCAATTACCATTGATTAGAATAAACACAATTTGAATCAAGAGAGATTAACTCACCGGATTCGTCTCCTCTAGAGACTGCTGCAGAATCGTTTTTTGAAACTGCGATCTCCAAAGTCCGGTGTGTTGGGATTTTTCACCGGAAATCATCAAATAAATGTAGAAGAACGCGATGATTTCCTCAAATCCAGTCCCAGGAGCAATTGAAGTGGAAATTGTAAAACATAAAATTGAAATAAAAAGAGATTAAATTCTTACTCGGAATATCTCCTTATAGAGATGGATGAAGACTACAGAAATCCAATTAGATTCCCTCCTCGTTCTCGTACACGAACGCCTAACCGAATTCCCTTAGGAGAATTCAGGCTAGCTTGGCTCCTTTACTTTTGTGTGGGCTTTCTTCTTTTAATTCAGACCCAATCTAATTTTAATTATTCTGGTTTAAATTAATTTCAAGCCCAGTTTTAATATACCCATGTATTTAATATATTACACCAAGTAATATATTATTTACATCTAAATCAAAATTAGTTTGACCAATTAATTTAATCCATCAAATTAAAATTAAATCTTCACAAAATAAAATCATATGTAAGCCTATACATATGAATATTTCCACCTAGGAAATAATCTCATAACTAATCCAATTAATTATGAAGAGCTAATTGAATACATATTAATTGTATTATTATGATCAATATAATTGATCTTTATAATATGATTAATATATATATACCTCTCTCTCCACAGTGTATACTCCAAGTATACATGTGATTCCTTAAGTCTGTGTTCAGTCGTTCTATGTGTACGATCCCGTGGGCCCATCTTTATGTTGGCAGCGGGCCTTTGGCCCGCAGACTGCAGTTGGGCTCTAACAAGCCACTGCAGCCCCCAATTAAGATGGAGATGGTAGTCTAACTGTTATCATAACCCTGTAGTTTAAACTTGTACATCCAATGTCATTGATATCGGTGTCTAACACAGAGGCATGGATTGATCACCCTCTTTTGTGTCGGACATTAACTTGATCCCGAATGCACTGAAGCTCACAAACAAGTTCCCACTTGTTTGGGCATGGCCACACTCTTATCAGTCACATTCATCAAGAGGCCGGTGATATCTTCCCAGTGGATTACTGAGTGACATATCCCATCTGCATATCAATAGCATTACCATGCCAAGTGACATACCCGAAAGTACCTATACTTGGCACCCTATTACAGGCCCTTTAGGCATACCCCTAAGTATGCGACCTCACATGTAACACCATCATATGGTCAGGTCAAAGGATCCGTACAAGTACTACACGAGAATCACTTGTGATACTATACCATGTGGATTTCTCATTTAGTGGATCTATCCAGTACCATGCCCCCTTATGCATGTACCCATTAACTTAGTTGACATTCCATGTCCAATGACCAGTAAGACACCGCCATACAACCAGGTTAATGATAGTCTTTTGTTCCATTCATTCCCATGACTGGAACAGACTACCGATCAATTAATGGTCATATCGTTTACCCTATCCATGGTATTACTGCCAAGTGCATGACACTTCATCATGGATATGGATATGTCCATCGGATACTTCATTTAATATATTGCACAAGATAAATATAATAAATGAATTAATGCCTTTATTAATAACACAAATAAGTATAATACATGAATCCAATTAATGTATGATACAAATGCAAGGACCAATGCCTCGGGACTAGGGCATATCCAACACGGTGCACGACCAACTATTGAGCGGGAACCGGTGCTAGCCGAAGATGCGAAGGAATGGAGGATTAATGCTGGGATTTTTGGCTATTTGGGGCTACTATTGGTGGCTGAAATTTCCAACAATTAATTAGAGTTGAATTAGGTTTTTCTTCCTCAAGTGTGCCCTTATATAGACGCCTTATCTAATTGGGTTTTAATTAGGTTAATTAAACCCAAGCCCACTAGGATTATAATTATATAAATAAACTTTAATTAAAAAGTATATACTATATAATTTAATTCAATTTGGCTAAATTTAATTACCCCTAAATAAAATTAAATCACACTTAAGTAAATACAATACATTTATTTAATTTTCCTACTTAGGAAAATTATTTAATTAATTGTTTACTTTATGTAATTCAATTAATTAATAAATTAATTAATTACATTATGTAAACATAATAATTAAATTAAATTCAACCCAATGTTAATTAATTATCTTGACACCGAATGTCAACTAATTAATTAACGCATTCCTTCCAATGTACATTACATGTACAATATCTATAAGTTCCAGCTCAGTTGATCTATGTGCACGATCCTATGGGTCTGTCTTTATGTTGGCAGTAGGCCCAAGGCCCACAGACTGTAAGTGGGTTCTAGCAATCCATTGCAGCCCCCAATTAAGACAGAGATGCAGTAGTCTTTAGAAGACACTCACCCGGTAGTAATCTCATAGTGTCCTTTGCCTACCGATATCGATATGAATAAACAAGAGGCATGCTGTCCGTCATCCTCTTATGTTGTTTATTATATTTCTTGATCTTGAGTTGACTGGTTAATCAAATAAGCAACCAACTTATTTCGGTATGGCCATACACTTACCAGTCCCACTCATCAAGTGGCCAATGATGGCATCTCGGTGTTACCCGAGTGGCAATTCCATCACTTCATCATCAATATCAACATGTTCACCAGTCCACCCAATCATACCTGTATTTAGCATCCTTTTACAGACCTGTTAGGCATATGTCAAAGTGAACTGGATTCCATGTTGATAGTATAATGAAATCTGGTCTGAGGACAAAAGAGACCTACTCAAGAAAGACCTATGACGTGACAACCATGTGGCTTTCTTGTGTGGATCGATCCAGTCCCATGTCAACGACATGTACCTATATTCATGACTGACTATACAAGTACTATGGCTAGTTAAGAACTACCATACAGTCATCGAATATACAAGTCTGTGGTTCTATTCGTTCCCACGATCAGAACAGACCTGGGATAGGTTTTATGATTATCAATCAATGGATACTCTACTCATATTATAGCACGAGATATAAATGAAATAGATTAATTACCTTTATTAATATGACACAAATAATGTATTCATACATGACTCTTAATGTATAATACAAAACACAAGAATCCAATGCCCTAAGAACTAGGGCACACCAACACATGCTTTGTGTTCTTGTGTGATCGGGGCTCCTTAGCTTGTGCAACGGCCCCATATGTTGATATTATAATGAAATCTGGTCTGAGGACAAAAGAGACCTACTCAAGAAAGACCTATGACGTGACAACCATGTGGCTTTCTTGTGCAGATCGATCCAGTCCCATGTCAACGACATGTACCTATATTCATGACTGACTATACAAGTACTATGGCTAGTTAAGAACTACCATACAGTCATCGAATATACAAGTCTGTGGTTCTATTCGTTCCCACGATCAGAACAGACCTAGGATAGGTTTTATGATTATCAATCAATGGATACTCTACTCATATTATAGCACAAGATATAAATGAAATAGATTAATACCTATATTAATATGACACAAATAATGTATTCATACATGACTCTTAATGTATAATACAAAACACAAGAATCCAATGCCCTAAGAACTAGGGCACACCAACACATGCTTTGTGTTCTTGTGTGATCGGGGCTCCTTAGCTTGTGCAACGGCCCCATTGTTGACACAGAAGATATCGACTGGGTCCTAGATAGTTGGTACTACTCCTAACTTAGTGATAAACTTCTTCATCCACACAGCGTCCTTAGCTGCATCACATGCTATGATGTACTCAGCTTTTGTTGTAGAGTCTGTGATGGTTGGCTGCTTTGAGCTCCTCCAACTTACAGCACCATCATTTAGCAAAAGCACATACCCATACTGCGACTGGTACTCATCCTGGTTGGTCTGGAAGCTTGCATCAGTGTAACCAGTAACTGATAGCACTTCCTAACCTCTATACACTAAGAAGCTATCCTTGGTCCGGTTAAGGTACTCGAGGATTGCCTTAACAGCCCTCCAGTGATCCTCCCCAGGATCCTGCTGGTACTGGCTTGTCATACTTAGTGTAAAGGCGACATCAGGTCTCGTACATAGCATAGAGTACATAATTGATCCTATAACCGAAGCATATGGAACCAATTTCATGTTCTCCCTGTCTTCCCTTGTCTCAGGACAATTCTTCTTACTAAGTTTCAGCCCATGACCCATTGGCAAGAAACCTTTCTTAGCCCGATCCATGCTGAACCTTTTTAGAACTTTGTCTATGTATGAGGCTTGACTTAGCCCCAGAAGCCGATTTGATCTATCCTTATAGATCCTGATCCATAGGATCATCTCAGCTTCGCCTAAGTCCTTCATTGCGAGGCACTTACTCAGCCACTACTTAACCCCTTGCAGTTTAGGTATGTCACTTCCAATGAGTAGGATGTCATCTACGTAAAGTACCAAGAATGTGACAATGCTCCCACTAGTCCTCTTATACACATAAGGCTCATCTTGATTCCGTATGAAGCCATATTCCTTTACAGCTTCATTGAATCTAAGATTCCAACTTTGGGATGCTTGCTTCAGTCCATAAATGGACCTTTGAAGCTTGCATACCCTTCCCGGATACTTTGGATCGACAAAACCTTTCAGGTTGTGTCATGTACACATCCTCGAGTAGCTTTCCATTAAGGAAACTATTTTTGACATCCATTTGCCAGACCTCATAGTCCTATAAAAGCGGAAATACGCGTCGATTTCCTCGAATCCGGTCCCAGGAGCTTAAGTAGTGGAAATCAAAAACACAAAGCACAAGGATGAAGGTTTTAAAAATTCACCTTAAGTCTCTCCAAGAGACAGATGATGACTGCAGAAACCAAATTAGGATTCCTCCTTCGTCCCGTACACGAACGGCTCTCGGACTGGAACCCGTGCTAGCGGTTCTGAAAATCAATAAGAAAGAGTGAGGGGAGGATGCCCTTCCTTGGTGACATGTTGGCCGAATTTTTGGAGATATTTTGCCAAGTTGTGGTGAGTCATATGTGATAAGAAGGATGACTCACATTAAGGACAAAAGGTGATGATCATTTGTGATGAGTCATGGTTTGACTTAAGGTGGAAAAGTTGGACTTTTCTACTTGAGATCTTTATGTGATGAGTCATGGTTTGTCTTTTAGGGATATAAAAGAAATATGGCAGCCATATTTGGATTGATCAAAGTTATATAATTAATATTTATTTTGGCCTACTTATAATTCATTCAATGAATTAATTTATGGGGTCATTTCCTAGGTGGAAATATTATGACCGTTCAATGTGTACGATCCAATGGGCCCGTCTTTATGTTGGCAGTGGGCCAAGGCCCACAGACTGCAGGCGGGCTCTAGCAAGCCACTGCAGCCCCTAATTAAGACGGAGTAAGCAGTCCAACTGAAAACGTAACCCAGTAGTTTGAACTTGTAAATCCCATGTCGCTGATATCGGTGTCCAACACAGAGGCATGGAAGTATCACCCTCCTTGTGTCTAGACCTTGACTTGATACCGAATGACCTGATGCTCACAAACAAGATCCAATCTTGTTTGGGTGCGGCCGCACACTTATCAGTAACATTCTTCAAGAGGCCGATGATATCGTCTCAGTGAATCACTGAGTGACATTCCCTTCTGCATATCCATAATGCTGCCATGCTTACTGACACACCCGAACGTACCCGTACTTGGCACCCTTTTACAGGCCCGTTGGGCGTACACCAAAGTGTGCCACCTCACATGCAGCACCATCATATGGTCCGGTTGAAGGACTTATACAAGTACTACACGAGAATCATTTGTGATACTATACCATGCAGATTCCCGTTAAGTGGATCAATCCAGTACCATGCCCTTTTTTCATGTACCCATTAACCTAGTTGACATTCCATGTTCTATGACCGGTAAGACACCGCCATACAACCAGGCTAATGATAGTCTTTGGTTCCATTCATTCCCATGATTGGAACAGACTACGGATGACTTTATGGTCATGTCGTTTTCACTATCCACAGTCTTACTACCAAGTGCCTCACACCTGGTGCTTCCTCCTGTGGAAGCTCCACCCTGGTCTCCGAGTTATCCTTTTCAGGAGTTTCTGAGCTTTGAACTTCCCTGAGTTTAACATTACTCCCACTATCTTTCTTAGAAATGAACTCATTTTCAAGAAAGACCCCTTTCCGTGCGACGAACACCTTGTTCTCGGCGGGGTTCTAGAAGTAATACCCTTTGGTTTCCCTAGGGTAGCCCACAAACAGGCATTTGTCGGTTTTGGGTTCTAGTTTGCCCCCAGTCAATTTCTTGACATGGGCATAACAACCCCAAATCCGTAGGAAAGACACATTGGGCGCCCTGCCCGTCCATATCTCAAATGGGGTCTTTTCCACTGCCTTAGTCGGAGTACTATTCAAAAGGAATAATACATAAAGTTCACATTAATGTACAAATGTATTATACAAACACAAGGACCAATGCCTCGGGACTAGGGCATTCCCAACAGCGCATATCTTTGTATGTGCTAACGTTTGTTCTGTGTTGTTTTTCCTTTCCTTTTTACCTTTCATAAAGCATCCAAAATACATAATCATCTCATGTGTCATTCCTGATCACGTGTTCGTGCAGGCATCTTTAAATACATGTGCATATGTGTGACCTTTATGCTAACCACGTCTTTGTGCAGCCACGATATTTTACTCATATGACATACATATACATCCTGTGTGCCAACATTTCCATAAAACATATATGACATCATTCCGCATGTCACGCATTCTGACCACATTTTCTTGTAGACACTTATATGTTTGTGTGACAAACTCGTTCATTCCATTTCATTCCATCTCACCTATTTGGGGACGTTCTAAGAATGCCCATCATGATCATTTCATTTCATCCTATGTCGGGTACCCCAAAACTACCCTATTTCCACCCGTGCACCGGATTGCACTCGGCCATTTCACAAAATATCATATCATTCTGTACGACAGTTCACACGATGCCATCACATGACATCACATTCATTCATCATAGGTGTTTGGGTGATGCCAAGTCCTGTTTGTGCATTATGATTCATATCTAACCATTTCATAACATTGTGAAATCATTCGAGGCGCTCCCCAGGTGCCAGATTATTACATACGTAGGAGTATATCATAACATTATCAAATCATGCAAGGTGTTACACGAATGCTGAACCCTTATCTGTGCCTCGGGTTACACGCGGCTTTCCTGCAGCATCATTTCATATCACATTGCGTCAAAAGCATCAGAACTCTATTCGTGGGGCAGTTCCCATGCGACCATTTCATTTCATGCTATCGACCTACAAAGTGTCGAAACTCTACCTGTGTGTTGCCTCACATGTGGCCATTTCATGATAATTCATTAGGTGCCTCAAAAGCGCCGACTTTCTACCCGTGTGACGGTGCACACACAGTTTCCTTTGCATTATTCTTGCACAGCATCAGGCATTCTTAGAGGATCCAGAATAAGCAATTCACATTCATTCTTGTCTTCATTCACGAAACATCAAATGCACATAATCATTTCATGTCTTGTATCATCATTCCCAAGGCATCAACATTTGTGTAGCATTGATACTAACCACATTCTTCTGCAGCCATGATATTTTATTCACATGTGCCATACACATATTGTGTTAATATTTTCCATGAAGCATGCGAGGCATTACTTTATGTGTGTGTTATGTGTACTAATCACGCCTTTGTGTGGCATATGCATTCATCCCTTGTATGCATAACATCATCTTGTATGCCATACATCCTAACCACATCTTCTGCAGCCACTTACATTATGTATGACATGTGTATTCACACCATTTCATTCCATTATACCTAATAAAGGATGTTCCAGGGATGCCCCATCATGATCATTTCATTTCGTGATAGGAGTCCCAAAGCCACCCGTGTTTTGCCTATGCTCAGGTTTGCACACGACCATTCCTATATATCATTATAATCATTAGGAGACCACAACGGTCCTAAATCTATGATTATGTGGAGAGTCACATGATAAGCATTACATTGCATCTCATCTATCTATCTGTTCCCTGTGTCATTGGGATACTAAGATCTTACTTGTATGTCGCCATCCGTATCGAATTGCTCATAACATTATCAAATAATCCAGGGTACTCCATGAGTGCCCAGTTAGTATACATATAGCGGCATTTCATGACACTACTAAATCATGCAAGGTGTTCCATGAGCGTCGAATCTTTATCCGTGTCTCAAGTTACACGTGACTTGTCTATAACATCATTTCATGTCAGATGCATCAAAAGCATCAGAACTTTATCTGTGTGTCGGCATACACATGACCATTCCATAATTCCCATTAAGAGCCTCAAAAGCATCAAAACTCTGTCTGTATGCCGGCCACGTGAGACCATTTCATAATATCCATCAGGTGCTCCTAAGGCACGGAACTTGCACCCTCATGCCGGTCCACACATGATTTATCTGCATTGCCTTTAGCATAGCATTGGGGCATCTGCGGAACGTCTGAAATACATTATAATGAAAATCATTCTCATTCACGATTCCATTTGCCTAACATCATTTGCCCGCATCAACCCATGACCATACATCTCATTCATACATAAACACAAGGCGCTCCCCGAGCGCCGAAACTCGGCTCATATACCAAGCACGTTATCTCATGCCATTTCATCACATAAAAGCCCAAGGTGCTCCTCGAGTGCCAAAAAACCATTCGCATGCCAAGCACTCTGTTCTGTCTCATCTCATATCATGCTTCATAATACAAGGTACTCCTAGAGTGCTGAACATTATGCTACATCATCATGCACATACACACCACCATAGCATTTAACTCTTCCTCCATAAGCAATGTCTTGCTTCGATCCATGGACACCCCAGTGTGTCATTCTTCCCAGGGGCATAACTATACACCCTTGCAAGCAATGTCTTGCTTCAACCTTTGGACACCCCAGTTGTGTCGTTCTTTCCCTGGGGCATCACTATGCACCCCATCTCAACTTCCCTCGCAAGTCATATCTTGCTTTGACCCGTGGACACCCCAGTGTGTCATTCTCCCCAAGGGCATAACTATGCACCATTGCAAGCAATGTCTTGCTTTGATCCGTGGACACCCTAGTTGTGTCGTTCTTTCCCAGGGGCATAACTATGCCCCCCATCCCAGCTTCCCTTGCAAGTCATATCTTGCTTCAATCCGTGGACAGCCCAGTGTGTCATTCTTCCCGGGGGCATAACAATGCACCCCATCTCAACTCTCCCTGCAAGCAATGTCTTGCTTTGATCTGTGGACACCCCAGTGTGTCATTCATCCCAAGGGCATAACTATGCACCCTTGCAAGCAATGTCTTGCTTCAACCAGTGGACACCCCAGTGTGTCGTTCTCCCTAGGGGCATAACTATGCACCCTATTGCAAGTACTACTTTCCTCGATCCTTGGATGCTCCTGAGTGTCTTTTTATCCCCATGGTGTATATTTATACACTATGTTTTATTTTAGCATGCATCATCCCCACCGGCATCCATTGCATATGTCTGGTCGATTTCCAATAGTATAGCATGACATGGCATCACATGACATCATGTGTGCAACTCACCATCCATGCATGTGCATAACACGTCATGCATATTCATACATGTTTAACTCCCTGTTTGGTATCTGCCTGTCGATACTGACAAGCACTCAAATCCAAGGGAAAGGACCTTAAGAATTGCCAGCCCACAGAACATCAGCGCCATAATAGATGTTATGGATGACAATGTCACTTCACCACGATTCCGGAAGGCAGTAAGTGAGGAAGCGGCAGCAATGCTGGGGGATGATCTTGATAGAGTAGAGAGGCTGACGGCGAGATGCGCTGAGTTGGAAACCTGGGTGGCAAAGCTCAAAGGGAAAATAAGAGACATGACGAGCACAGACTCCAATATTGGTATGGAAAAGGAGCAGAATGCCAAAATCACCGACACTCCTCCTCAACACCTCGTAAGGCCCTCACACTAAAATTTGGGCTTATCGGGGTCGTCCAATGAAAGAGAACTGGAAAGACCTCCTGATGTCGGTGCCAACATTGACTCTATTTCACGACAAATCCAGAGTTCGCCTCCCGAAGACAAATGGGTAGTCGCATCCTCTGGGCCTTGTTCAGTGACCAGACTATTCGCCATCTGTAGAAAGATGGGCCTGTTGCAGAGTGTCCGACCATACGTGGCACCAACACCAGAACAAAAGGGTAACTACTACAGCTATCATGTAGTAGCAGGCCACCAGACTAATGAATGTGCTGGTCTACGAAGGAGGATACAAAGGCTGGTTGACGAAGGAAAATTGAGGGTGTCATCTGCCTTTAGCGAGAGATCAGGGGCAACCAAGGAGACCACCAAGGAAATTCTTCAATCCTCTAGGGGAGAGGAATATGATGAAGAGCTGCAGGGTCCGATCTGACGAGAATGGGGCATTAGCACCAGTTTGGGTAAAAAAAAAAACCCTAAGAGCTGTCCTTTTTATAGGGAACTCATTTTTGTTGCTACGGTGTATCAATATCCTTTTGAATGCAATGCATTTTGTTATCCCCTTACTTATGTGGTGATTGCATATATGTGGCATTGTGCATGCATTTGATCATCTAACATGACATGTCAAACACGCATAATATCAAAATGCAAGACATTAATCGGAAAGCTATAGGGAACTTAAAATTGAATTTGGGCCTGTCCGAACTCTCTCTTGAAAGGTGAGCTGGTGAGATAAATAAAATGATACGATTGTGCCACTTCCGCCGAGACATCTGCTGATCCAACTCCGTGATCCTTGTAAGACACTACCAGTCCTGCCCCAAAGTTTCAACTGTAATGGCACACACAATACCCAAACCTTTCTAAAGTGAAAGCCATTTTTGAAACTCCAGATCCTGCCCAAAAAACCAAAAAGACCTCCTTGAGGCACCCAAACCTAGAAAGCCCTCCTTGAGGCAAAATCAAAGCAAAAAGTCCTTTTTGAGGCCCCCAAACCAACAAAGCCCTTCTAGAGGCAAAACCGAATCAAAAGCCCTCCTTGAGGCACCCAAATCGAAGAAAGCACTCATTGAGGCAAAATCAAACCTGAAAAGCCCTCCTAAAGTCAATTAAACCCAAGTAATCCTCCCAGAGGCTAAACTTGGTCTCATATCCCAAGAGGACATCCCGAGCCAAAACCCTAAAGCTAAAACTCCTAACCTCACCAAAATCTCCAACCCACCGAGTGTTCAAATGGCTTTTGTCACCTTTATCACCCATCATGTGCAAAATGCTGAAGCAATTTTGGTTGTAGTGCATACATTATCTTGTTTGTGTGACATTCATATGTACATGACATTATGCGTGCATTGTTCATCCAAAAAGCATATCAAACACACATGACATGCATGAGTTTGAATGCAGCAGGAAAACCAACAGATGGTCAAGGTTGGGGCTCAGTTCAAAAAAAAAAAAAAGAAGAAAAAGAGGACAAACAAAAAGGAGATCTCATAGCATTAAAAGGTAATCTTCAGCTCTCGGCATCGTTAGATCCTTCCCTCCTATCTGTGAAAGTTTCGGACTTTCTTGTCTTCAAAACCAAAGCTCTTCCCTTTCCCTTTTCTAATTTCTTCCACACCTTCAACACCCTTTGTCTTCTGTTTACCACCCAAACCGCCAACACCTATTTGACAAAAACCTATTTTCACCTTATTCTCTGAACTGACCCTGTGAAGCCTTATTTTCCACCATTAATGGCTTCTAACAAGAAATTGAACCCTAATGCTATTCCATATCATCTCATGTCATCACCAGAAAGGCAATGGAGTAGATAATCACAACACTACTTCAATTAGTCTTACTTATCACCAACCTACACCAGCCTGGGGATTCTATTTCTATCTTGTTCTAACTCTCTTCAAACTAAATCCCCAGACCAAATATTTCGTAACCTCAGGCTGACAGGAAAGGCCTTCATTTCACGACAGAGAGAGGATTTTAATATAAGCCTGCTTCAATGAGCTGGAGTTTGCCACTCCTCAAGCAACCGCTGATGGAACTCTTAAGTAACCACTGTTCTTGCCCAGTAAAATATACACTATAGCCTATGCTGGACTCAACCCAGCAAGAGATGGTTCTATTGACCAGAAATGTGCTACAAGAATAAGAGGAGACTGAGATCTACCCCTATGAACTTCACCAACAGTGTTGGAGCAACTAGGTTTTACAAAGCTTTCAACAATCATGAATGGGATGTTCCTATCAATAGAAAGACTTGCAAAACTTGTTGTGCTAATATTAAGGGGAAAGTCACATTTACCAACCATTTAAAGAACTCAGTCTTCAGCTGCCACAGAAGTGACTACTTACTAGTGGTTCTTTCATTTCCTAGCTATGGTGTGCATTGCTCTATGGTTATTATGGTTCACGGACAAAGGAAAACCACAATTAACTCAAGTCATTCTGAATCAGGCCATACCTTGAATGACTAAAAGATGTGTCCATCTTTGGCAACCATGTGTGAATTGGAATTTGGGGTGAATTGAAAGACATAAACACAACATCTTACTTTAGGAGAATCCAGTGGTTAATTGATCCCATCTCAGATTATCCGCTCTGAAGCCATGGTTGGATTTTCCTAATGCATTCACATTCATCATATCATAAATGTTTCATATGTTGTTTTGATGCTCAATATGCATGTATTATGCCGTTGCATATAAATGTCCATGTTGAGGCTATAGCACGCAGCAAACTAGACTCAATGAAGCATTTCACATCCAAACCCAAACCTCCAACACTTGGGGCAGGTAAAAGCTAAACCATGAATTATCATCAAGGACAATCCTATCATGATCCTTGGTGGAATCATCCAAGCGCATTCCCCAATCCTAAGACAAGCCAGTGCTAAGACATCCACTTAGCTGGCGCACTCTTATAGACTTAGCCATCATTCATAAAAAAAAAAACAAACAACAACAAACACAACGACAATGATCTTTAGCGAGAGAATTTCCAACACAGAAAACTGAAAGGACGTGTTGGTAATAAGAAGAGAGTGACATACAGAGGCAGTGTCACTTTTGATTTTCCTACCGCATTCATTCTGATGTCATCACAATGATGCTAAGCATGCTTGATTTTCTACTTAGATGTTCATATTGCATGCATCATGCCATTGCATATAAACATCCATCAGTAGGTCATTGCACTCAAACCACGGTGGCATCAATGAGATTGTCACTACAAATGGCAGCTACCGGCCTAGTTGTACGATCCCCAACATAATTATCCCTAGCAGAGTGGTCCCCAGTAGGATCATCCCCACAGAGTCTTCAGCAAAATCGCCAAGGGGTTCCCAGCTGAGATTCTTCCCACTGAATCAGAATCTCCAACATATCCCCCAACGAGATCAAATGGGTCAGAATACTCCCCAGTGGAATTAACAGCCAAAATGATCCCCACTAAGTCATTATCATCAGTAGAGTCATCCTACGAACAAAGTCCCCACAGGAGATCGTCAGGAGTCACAAGTTCACTCCCCAGCATAGTGCAGATACCAAACATATTGTCAAAAGCGTCATAATGCATGCATGTGCACACGAATCATGCACGCATTCACAGATACATGCATCAAACCACCTCAACCATGTTTGTCTTTGATTGGAGGAGTCATCTCGAGAGATCCTTCCCAATTCAGAAAGGCCTAACCAAGTGTCACAACACACAAATCGGAGCCCAACGACTCCAAAACCTTAGGTATGAAAAATTTCTATAATTATTAGGATTTTTCGATCACGCCAATATAATCCCGAGAAGGGTATTTCTTGCCTTTAATAGATTCTGAGGGCAAAAAAAAATCTTACATCAATCTTCACGGGAACGCCACCACACGGAGAATCAACTTATTACTCGGTGCTCCACCACACCGAGAAGAAAACCACATCCATTTCAATCCTGTCATCACATGGGCAGGAAAGAAATGTCTATTGATGAGTTTCTTACCTTTAACAGGGATCTAGGGGCATGATAACAACAATCCTCATGTTATCTCTTCGCCACATAGAAAGGACAACACATCTCTCACTTCGACCTTATCGTCACATAGACAAGGAAGAATGTCTGTTGATGAACTTCTCGCCTTGAACAGGTATATAGGGGTAGAACAACGGACCAATTCGTTCAACCTCTTCATCACATGACAGAGGAAGAACATCCATTTCAATCCTATTGTCACATGGGCAGGAAAGATATACCTATTTGAAGAGTTTCTTGCCTTCAACAGGGATCTGGGGGCAAGATAACCATTAACCTCGTGCTGCTTCTTCGCCACATAGAAGGGATAGCACACATCTAGCACTTCGACCTTGTCGCCACATAGACATGGAAGAATGTCTGTTGATGAACTTCTCGCCATTAACAGGTATCTGGGGGCAAAACAATAGACCAATTCGTTTAACCTCTTCCCCACATGATAGAGGAATAGCATCCATTTCAATCCTGTCGTCACATGGGCAGGAAAGAAATGTCTATTGAGGAGTTTCTTGCCTTTAACGAGGATCTGGGGGTAAGACAACAACCATCCTTGCGCTATCTCTTCGCCACATAGAAGGGACAGCACATCTCTCACTCCGACCTTATCGCCATATAGATAAGGAAGAATGTCTGTTGACGAACTTCTCGCCTTTAACAGGTATCTAGAGGCAGAACAACAGAACAATTTGTTTGACGTTTCCACCATATAGGAGAGGAAGAACACCCATTTCAATCCTGTCATCACCGAGGTGTTGGGATTTTACACCGGAAATCACCCGATAAAAGTGGAAGAACGCGATGATTTCCTCAAATCCGTGCCCAGGGGCAATTGAAATGGAAATTGTAAAACAAAAAAAATTAATAGAAAGAGATAATTCTCTTACCCGGAATATCACTTTCAAAGATGGATGAAGACTGTAGGAATCAATGCAGAGTCCCTCCTCGTTCATATACACAAACACCTAACAAACACGACCCGTGCTAGCACAGGAAAAACGAGCTATGGAGAAGAGAGGCTTGACAAAATTTCGGCTAGGATGTGTTCCATTGATCTTAGCTGAAATTCCCAGGGTTAAAAACCCTAGGTTGGTCAAATTCCCTAAGGGAATTAGGTCCCAGCTTGGCTCAACCATTTTGTGTGGGCTTCCTTCTTTTAATTTAGGCCCAATCTTCTTTTAATTAATCTGGTTTAAATTAACTTCAAGCCCAACTTTAATATACCCATGTATTTAATATATTACACCAAGTAATATATTATTTACATTTAAATTAAAATTGGTTTGAGCAACTAATATAATCCATCAAATTAAAATTAGATCTTCACAAAATAAAATCATATGAAACCTATACATATGAATATTTCCACCCAGGAAATAATTTCATAATTATTCCAATTAATTATGAAGAGCCAATTAAATATATTAATTTTATTATTAGGATCAATCCAATTGATCTTTATAACATAATTAACATATATATACCTCTCTCTCCAAAGTGTATACTCCAAGCATACATGTGATTCCTTAAGTCGGTGTTCAGTCGCTCAATGTGTACGATCCCGTGGAACCATCTTTAAGTTAGCAGCGGGCCTTTGGCCCACAGACTGCAGTTGGGCTCTAGCAAGCCACTATAGCCCCCAATTAAGATGGAGATGGCAGTCTAACTGTTATCATAACCGCGTAGTTTAAACTTGTACATCCCATGTCATTGATATTGGTGTTCAACACAAAGGCATGGATTGATCACCCTATTTTGTGTCGGACATTAACTTGATCTCGAATGCACTGTACTCACAAATAAGTTCCCACTTGTTTGGGTGTGGCCACATTCTTATCAGTCACATTCATCAAGAGGCCGGTGATATCTTCCCAATGGACTACTGGGTGACAAAATCCTTCTGCATATCTATAGCATTACCATGCTAAGTGACATACCCAAAAATACCCATACTTGGCACCCTATTATAGGCCCTTTAGGCGTACCCCTAAGTATGTGACCCCACATGTAAAACCATCATATGGTCAAGTCAAAGGATCTATACAAGTACTACACGAGAATCACTTGTGATACTATGCCATGTGGATTCCTCGTTAAGTGGATCTATCCAGTACCATGCCCCTTATGCATGTACCCATTAAATTGGTTGACATTCCATGTCCAATGACTGGTAAGACACCACCATACAACCAGGTTAATGATAGTCTCTTATTCCATTCATGCCCATGATTGGACAGACTACGGATCTATTTATGGTCATATTGTTTACCCTATCCATGGTCTTACTGCCAAGTGCATGACGCTGGTCATCATGGATATGGATATGTCCATTGGATACTTCATTTAATATATTTCACAAGATAAATATTAGAAATGAATTAATGCCTTTATTAATAACACAAATAAGCATAATACATGAATCCAATTAATGCATGATACAAATACAAGGACCAATGCCTCAGGACTAGGGCATATCCAACAATCTCCCACTTGCACTAGTTCCAACTAGGCATGGGTGGTGGATCCTAAACGAAGTAATGAAACTAAACCTAGAATCGCACAACTAAGGCAATGTACCTATCATTGACAAGTAATAATTCTGGTTGGTCCAGGTATCGATCGCACAGAGAAAAATATTGTGCAAACACTAAACTACTGGGGTTCCTTGCGTGTCCTCGGCGGAACTTAATTTTGGGTCTGATTATGCTAACAACTAAATTATCCTACTCCTAGTTGATCTATCCCAGCTTACTTTGTGCTTGAATTTGGGTTATCAATTGGCGGTTTATCGACCTATGAATGCTAATGGAGATGGCTTAATCAGTTAATTAAAATAGATGAATTTAACTCAACAATTAACCCTTCATTATGTTCTTTCGATAATTCAACCTAGCGTGTCTAGATCTTTTAGGTCCTTAGCCAGTTTCCCTTGTTTAGAGGCGGTCTAATTCTAAAGCTCAGAAAATAAGGGCACATAAATTCCACAGTGTCATCAATACTAATGGTTTCCTAGGCGTCAATCTAGGTAATGCCACAAATATGAACTTAATAAATTAAGATCTTATGAGACTAGATTATCATTAAAGGAATTACATAAACAAAAGGTGTAAAAATTGAAATTAAATTGCAATCAATTGTATTAATCAAGAAAGATGATACGAATTCAATGTTTACAACCAAACATAATCAATTACGGAATCAAAAACTGACTTAATCGAATTACAAAAGAGAAGAAGAGGAACTTATGCCCTTTTGGTCCGATTAACCGGATTCCACCGGTGTGACGATGCTTGGGGTGTACCTCTATAGACGAACTCAATTCGGAACCAAGAACGTCGCAAAAGGGGAAGATTCAATGTAAAACTTCTACCAATTGATAGTTCAAACTCAAAGAAACAAATAGTTCAAGCAATCAAACATGGCTACAAGTTTATGCTTTACACTTTAAAAGTCTGGAAAAAGATCCAAAAAACTTAGAAAATAACCTATTTATACGGCTAGGTTAAAACCACTAAATAGAAAAGATGAAAGTAGGGCAACAGCAGAATTCCGGAGCTTGGCACGCCGTGCTGGTGGAGGTGGCACGCCGTGCTGTGCAGATTTGTGGGTGGCACGCTGTGCTGGTGGTGGTGGCATGCCGTGCGGTGTAGATTTGGGGTTAGCACGCCGTGCTGGTGGGGGTGGCAGGATTTCATGCCGATCCACTGGATTCCATCCCTTGGCATGCTGGAATGGCATGCCGTGCCCTCATTGCGGCACACCGTGCCACCTTGCTTTTCAGCACTTCAAACTCTTCTTTGCCGCCGTCGCTCCAACTTTCGGTCCGGGTCATAATGCCTGTCCAAAACAAACATAAAGAAACATAACCGCACCAAACCCACGGACCACAAAATTGACACATTATCCAAAATTACAAAAACACCCCTAAAAAAACACGAAAAATGCTAAAAGTTATGAGAATCTAACCAAAACATAAAAATCACAAAATACGCAAAAACCAAATAAGCATTCACACAAAGCACTCTAAAAACTGCCGTTCAAACCACGAAATTGCCTAAAAGGTAAGGTTAAAAACCAACGTTATCAATGGGCCTAATCCCTATAGATCTAGTATGACCCTCGTGCTTGGGCTGGGCCAGCGCCTTGGTCAAAGGATCAGAGACATGATCCTCGGTGTCCACTCTATGTAATGCAATGTCACCTCTCTCCGTGATCTCTCGTATGAGGTGAAACTTTCTGAGCACGTGCTTTGTGTTCTTGTGTAACCAGTCCTCCTTAGCTTGTGCAACGACCCTATTGTTGTGACAGAAGACATCAACTGGGTCCTGGATGGTTGGCACTACTCCCAACTCAGTGATAAACTTCTTCATCCACACAGCTTCCTTAGCTGCATCACACGCAGTGATGTACTCAGCTTCTGCTGTAGAGTCCGCAATGGTTGGCTGCTTTAAGCTCCTCCAGCTTACAGCACCACCATTTAGCAAAAATACATACCCAGATTGTGACTGGTACTCATCCTGGTCGGTCTAGAAGCTTGCATCAGTGTACCCAGTAACTGACAGCACTTCCTAACCACCATACACTAAGAAGCTATCCTTAGTCCGGTTAAGGTACTTAAGGATTGCTTTGATAGCTTTCCAGTGATCCTCCCCGAGATCCTGCTGGTACTGGCTCGTCATACTCAGTGCAAAGGCGACATCAAGTCTTGTACATAACATGGAGTACATAATCGATCCTATAGCCGAAGCATATGGAACCAATTTCATGTTCTCCCTGTCCTTCCTTGTCTTAGGACAGTGTTTCTTACTAAGTTTCAGCCCATGGCCCATTGGTTAGAAGCCTTTCTTGCCCGGTCCATGCTGAACCTTTTCAGAACTTTGTCTATGTACGAGGCCTGACTTAGGCCCAGAAGCCGATTTGATCTATCCCTATAGATCCTGATCCCTAGGATAATCTCAGCTTCGCCTAAGTCCTTCATTGTGAAGCACTTACTCAGCCACTGCTTTACCCCTTGCAGTGTAGGTATGTCGCTTCCAATGAGTAGGATGTCATCCATATAAAGTACCAAGAATGTGACAATGCTTCCACTAGTCCTCTTATACACACAAGGCTCATCTTGATTCTGTATGAAGCCATATTCCTTTATAGCCTCATTGAATCTGAGATTCTGACTTTGGGATGCTTGCTTTAGTCCATAAATGGACCTTTGAAGCTTACAAACCCTTCCCGAATACTTTGGATAGACAAAACCCTCAGGTTGTGTCATGTACACATCGTCGAGTAGCTTTCCATTAACGAAAGCGGTTTTGACATCCATTTGCCAGACTTCATAGTCGTACCATGTGGCTATGGCTAGCAAGATCCTGATGGATTTGAGCATGGCTACTGGTGAGAAAGTTTCATCATAGTCTATTCCATAGACTTGTCTGAAACCTTTCGCAACCAGATGACCCTTAAAGGTGTTGTCGGCCTTTAGCTTATAACACCACTTGCAACCTATTACCTTAGCACCCGGAGGTGGATCAACCTAGTTATAAACTTGGTTATCGTACAAAGATTGCATTTCTGCCTCCATGGCTTTACGCCAATTCGCAGATCGTGGGCTAGCCATAACCTCCTGGTAGGTTTTAGGTTCTTCCTCATCCCAGATGAGAAGAGTTCGATCATCGGTGATGAGGAAACCATACCTCTCGGGTTCCCGACGATCCTACTAGACCTTCTAGGTCCTTGTGCGGCCTGGGTCGGTGCTTCCCCTTATGGAAGCTCCACCTGGGCCTCCGAGTTATCCTCTTCAGGAGTTTGTCGACCTTGAACTTCCCTGAGTTCAACATTGCTCCCAATGTCTTTCTTGGAAAGGAACTCCTTTTCTAGAAAGACCCCCTTCCTTGCCACGAACACCTTGTTCTCAGCGAGTTTGTAGAAGTAATACCCTTTGGTTTCCCTAAGGTAGCCCACAAACAGGCATTTATCGGTTTTGGGCTCCAGCTTGCCACTAGTCAATCTCTTGACATATGCTTCGCATCCCCAAATCCTTAGGAAAGACACATTGTGCTCCTTGCCTGTCCATATCTGATACGGGGTCTTTTCCACTGCCTCAGTCAGAGTATTATTTAAGATAAGAGCTGCTGTCTCGAGGGCGTGTCTCCAGAAACTAATTAGGAGAGAGGCTTGACTCATCATTAAGCGAACCATGTCCAACAGGGTCCTATTTCTCCGTTGGGACACCCCATTCCATTGTGGTGTTCCGGGAGGAGTGAGCTGTGGAACTATTCCATGCTCTCTCAGATATGAGTCAAACTCTAGGCTCATATACTCACCACCTCGGTCGGACCGAAGGGTTTTGATGTTTCTGCCTAGCTGGTTCTATACTTCATTCCTAAATTCCTTGAACCTATCAAGGGTCTCGGACTTGTGTTTCATCAGATAGACATAGCCATATCTGCTGAAATCGTCCATGAACATGATGAAGTATAGGTGTCCACCTCTGGTCGCTGCGCTCATAGGTCCTCATACATCTGAATGTATTTGGTCTAATAAGCCAGTGGCCCTTTCAGCCTTCTTGCTATAAGGCACCTTGGTCATCTTGCCTCGTAAACATGATTCGCATGTATCAATTGACTCCAAGTCAAATTGTTGGGGAATTAATCGCACAAACAAACATAAAACGCAGCGGAAAAAGATTAATCCCCACCAAGGACCCATGTACATTACATTGAATCGGAAGGAGGGTTAAAGAATTACCTTAATTCTTTGAAGTTTGAATCACTTAGGAACCAAAATTGCTTCCCTCTACGGTTGATCCACACGGAGCAATACGTTCACCGCGTGCTAGCGCCGGGATAGAAGAAACGGTTTCCTCGAATCGAGAGAGAGGCAGAAAATCAAATTTTCTCTTGGCTTGGAGAGGAGAATTTCGGCTGGCTTTTTTCTTGTGTTGGCTGGCCGAAAATCTGCTATAGTATTAGTGTAGAGAGTGATTAGGTTTAGGTTAATTGTTTCCTTAAATAATTAACCTAAATAGTTAATTATAATTATAACCTAATACACCTATTAGTTATAATTATATATTAACCCACACAATTTAATATTAATTCTCAATTAACATTAAATCAAATCAATTCTCCATAATACATATATGTATATATAATATTATAATTAATTATATCTCCATATAATTTAATTATAATATGTAGCATACTTTATGCAATATTAATCACATTAATATTTATATATACATACATAAATATATATCACTATATATATTTATTCTCTTTCTCATTCATAAATTATTATCCAATAATAATTTATACCCGATAAGATGAACTTCATTTTGCTCTTGTGTGTGACCCCATAGGATCATATTAATTGGCAATAAGGAAATTACCATAATGTCCTTATAGGTCACAAGCAGACTCTAGCAAGCCATTACGACTACCCAATTAATATGATTGGAATGATCCAATACCTATTTATAGAATGTCATATTCCCTTTTGTCTCATTGATATCAAGATTAATTATAAGACATGGTACACTTGTCAATCTTATATAATTAATCATATGCTTTCTCGATCTCAAAGTAAACTGTTCAGACAAATCAATTGATACTCTTATCAATTATTTGAGCACGGCCATGCATTTAACAGTCTTACTTATCGAGGGGCCCAGTGATATCGCTCTCTTGTTAGAGAGGGACAAAATCCCATATCTGTCACTCACATCCCTAAGCATGAGTCATATTGTACCCAACCACAGCCTTTATAACTACTCTGTTACAAGCAGCGTTTGACTGCGTCAAAGCACAACATGAATTCATCCCGGAATCCATGGTGACCTCAGGTCAAAGGAATCAGCTGATGACACTACTATAATCAAGATCAGTTGTGACACGTGACCATGAACTTGATCTTATAGTGGGTCTCCAGCAACATGTTCTCTAACACATTGCCCGTGAGTATAATCTGTATCTGTATACACTATATTCATCTTATGAATATCCATTATCACTCACACTAGTCTTAGTTTGTTATTATTCCCATAATAACAATCGACTAGGGAAATTTAGAATTACACAATTAATTCATGGATACATTATCATAAATACTAACATACAAATATATATGATAAAATAAGTCTTTATTAATGACTTAAGAAGATTGTTTACATAATCCAACATTGGCTTAGGGCACAATCTCTAACAATCTCCCACTTGCCCTAAGTCCAATCTCAAATGTATCTAATACCCATGGACCTAGCATGACCATCATGTACAGCTTGTGAAAGAGCTTTTGTTAGTGGATCAGCAACATTGTCTTCAGACGCAACTTTGCATATCTTCACATCTCCTCTTGAGATGACTTCTCTTATGTAGTGAAAACGCCGAAGTATATGTTTGGATTTCTGTGACACACTAGGTTCCTTAGCAAGTGATATTGCCCCATTGTTGTCACACAAGAGGCTCACAGGATTCACTATGCTAGGAACGACACCAAGTTCTTCGATGAACTTCTTGATCCAAACAGCCTCTTGGGCTGCATCTGATGCAGCAATATACTCGGCTTCTGTTGTAGATGCAGCTATCGTGCTTTGCTTAGAACTCTTCCAACTTATCGCACCTCCATTCAGAATGAACACATACCCAGACTGTGACTGCATCTGATCTTGATCAGTTTGGAAACTTGCATCCGTGTAACCATTTACAACAAGATCTTCGTCCGAGCCTCCATATATCAAGAATGTATCTTTAGTTCTTCTCAAGTACTTAAGAATACTCTTGACAGCAGTCCAGTGACTATCACCTGGATCAGACTGATATCTGCTTGTCATGCTCAAAGCAAAAGAGACATCTGGCCGAGTACATACCATGGCATACATGATAGATCCTATAGCTGACGCATAAGGAATCTTATTCATGCGTTGACGTTCTTCAACTGTCATGGGACATTGCTTACGACTAAGCTTTATCCCTTGCCCAATAGGAACATTTCCTTTCTTAGATTGATCCATACTGAACCTTTTCAGTATCTTATCAATGTATGTACTCTGGCTCAGGCCTATCAATCTCTTAGATCTATCTCTATAGATCTTTATTCCAAGAATGTAGGCTGCCTCACCCAAGTCTTTCATAGAAAAACACTTTCCTAACCAAGATTTTACTTCTTGCAAGGTAGGAATGTGATTTCCTATTAACAATATGTCATCGACATATAGAACTAGGAAAACTACATTACTCCCACTGAACTTCTTGTACACACAAGGCTCATCTTCGTTTTTGATGAAGCCAAACTTTTTGACCGATTCATCAAAACAATGATTCCAACTTCTTGATGCTTGCTTCAAACCATAAATGGCCTTTTGAAGCTTGCATACTTTATCAGGATTCTTTGGGTCGACAAAACCTTCAGGCTGTGTCATGTACACATCCTCAACAAGATTTCCATTTAGGAAAGCTGTTTTGACATCCATTTGCCATATCTCATAGTCATAATATGCTGCTATGGCAACAAGAATTCTGATGGACTTGATCATAGCTACTGGCGAAAAGGTTTCGTCATAGTCTATACCATGAATTTGTCGGTAACCTTTTGCCACTAACCTTGCTTTATAAGTCTGAATATTCCCATCCATGTCCGTTTTCAATTTGAAAACCCATTTGTGCCCTATTGCTTTAGCACCCTTTGGGAGATCAACCAAAGTCCATACTTTGTTGTCGTCCATGGATTGAATTTCTGACTTCATAGCATCAAGCCATTTTTCAGATTCTGAATTAGAGACAGCTTCCATGTACGTGGAAGGTTCATTCTCTTCTAACAGAATCAGATCATTTTCGTTCGTGACGAGAAATCCATATCTCTCGGGCTCATGACGAACTCTACTTGATCTACGTTGGACTTGTGTTACTGGTTCTGACTCAACAACTTCTTGTGAATCAGGTTGTTCCATTTGAAACTCACTTTCAACTTGGTTATCCATATTTTCTTGTAGGTGTACTTTACTCCCACTGATTCCTTTGGAGCTTGGCTTCTCTTTTATCGTTACTTCAGCGTTTTTCAGCATCCCATGCAGTTCGCTGACCGTTTTGTCCATATCATTCATGTGATAATTCATGACAAAATGGGAGTAACTCTCGGGAAGAGAATTAAGGATCAAATCCGTTGCCAACTCAGGTCTGAGTGGCGAACCAAGCCTCTCCAACTGATCAATGTACCCTTTCATCTTCAGAACATGGGCACTAACCGAACTCCCTTCGGTCATCTTGCACCCAACCAAAGATCTTAAGGTCTCATACCTTTCCCTCCTCGCTTGCTTTTGGAACATTTCCTTAAGCTCTTGAGACATCTCATATGCCTCAAATGTTTCCAGATCCTTCTGAAGTTCCGAAATCATTGATGCGAGCATCAGGCATTGTACATCAATTTGATCATTTTGATGCTTGTGGAAAGCATCCCTTTCAGCTCTTGAAGCTGTGGTGGGTGGAGGGTTAGCGGGCAAAGGCCCATCCAGAACATATAGCTTTCGCTCTTGCTTGAGAACAATTCTCAAGTTGCGATACCAGTCTAGGTAATTGGTTCCGTTCAGTTTATCCTTCTCAAGGATAGATCGAATAGAACCAGGATTGCTTGTGTTTGCCATTTATCTACAACAGAAAATATATGCAAAGTTAATTACATAAGGGAATTAAACTCCCACTAAAATTATAAAACCCTTTAAAAAATTTAAGTGGGTAAAAGACCCAAAATCCATATTTAACCATAGCACTGCTTTGGCATGTCCCTATGATTGAATATAATTTCGGTAGACATCACCATGTCAATTACATCATTATGTAACTCTTTTAATTTATGAGATGCATGATATCATATATCATATTTAATTTGTATGTTACTCATCTCATCCTTGCCTCGGGCTCAAACACCTTTTTGATTAACCCTTTAGTTAAGCCAATTACAACACAATGAGAATCACCTTTTCTCATATTATTGCTTCGCTAAGGTCACAACATGCGTACCCGCCCTGGCGGTATACCATGATGTGAACATAGTACTTGACAAGTGTTATACGTAATTGGGTGGCAAAATATAAACTTCATAAGTTTATTTAGGGTTTATTAATTCCTGTGATTCAATTGTATCTCATACAATGCATGGCATTAACATTAATCTTTCTAAGTTAATATTAATTCTAGCATGGCATCCAATGTCATACATTCATTTAGCATGCATATTTCATACTTAGCATGGCATCACATGGCATCAAAATATAAAACATGCAATAGACTCGAAAGACCGTGTTATGGTATGGTTTTATCTACATTGATTTTCATAGGCCAATATGAAAATCAACAGGTCATTTCCTAGGTGGTTGTAACCATCGCATGGTCACAGCACAGCCGCACCCCTTGGATCCGTCTTCACGTCTTTGTTCCTTGGCACCATCTCATGGATTTACATACTTTACAAAATTGCATCCTATACAATTTTCTAGTAAATAAAATTTACAAACAATAAATTGCATCCTATACAATTTATCTAGAAAAATAAGATTACATAAATACAAACGACTCGCAGGCCGTATTTATAAAACCTTACATTCACCAAAACCAAAAGAAAATAAAAAAATATCCAAGGGTCCAAAACCATACCAAAACACCATGCATAAAATTATCACAATAATTTTATATCTACAAGATTTAGGGTTCATAAAGGGTAAAATACAATCCTATTGTATTTAGAGTAATTGATTTGAAAAATCGTAAATGTGTAGAAACAATTTCCACACATAAACGAAAAACACCAAACCCAACTTCCAGCGATCCAACTGAAAATTCCCAGGTGGCACGCCGTGCCAAGGTTGGCACGCCGTCGTGCCGCCATTCTGGTCGCAACACTGGAAACGGTTTCCAGTTGGCACGGCGTGCAAAGGCCCAGCACGTCGTGCCATATGCAAAATTTTCAGGTTGGCACGCCGTGCCAAATCGGCACGCCCGCGTGCCACCATTCTGAACTCAAGCATCCAGGAACGATTTCCTGTTGGCACGCCGTGCCAAAACCGGCACGCCGGCGTGCCAACATGCTGAATCCAAAATTTCACCCCTTTTTCTGATTCAAAACAATTACAACCAAATCATTCACAATGATTCACATTAAAATCAAATTTTAAACATGTTATTCACAATAACATTGAACCCTAAATCAAGAACATACAACCCTAACATGCAATTTTGATCTAATCAAAATAACAAATCCAATTCAACCAATGCACAAGTGGCTCTGATACCACTGTTGGGGAATTAATCGCACAAACAAACATAAAACGCAGCGGAAAAAGATTAATCCCCACCAAGGACCCATGTACATTACATTGAATCGGAAGGAGGGTTAAAGAATTACCTTAATTCTTTGAAGTTTGAATCACTTAGGAACCAAAATTGCTTCCCTCTACGGTTGATCCACACGGAGCAATACGTTCACCGCGTGCTAGCGCCGGGATAGAAGAAACGGTTTCCTCGAATCGAGAGAGAGGCAGAAAATCAAATTTTCTCTTGGCTTGGAGAGGAGAATTTCGGCTGGCTTTTTTCTTGTGTTGGCTGGCCGAAAATCTGCTATAGTATTAGTGTAGAGAGTGATTAGGTTTAGGTTAATTGTTTCCTTAAATAATTAACCTAAATAGTTAATTATAATTATAACCTAATACACCTATTAGTTATAATTATATATTAACCCACACAATTTAATATTAATTCTCAATTAACATTAAATCAAATCAATTCTCCATAATACATATATGTATATATAATATTATAATTAATTATATCTCCATATAATTTAATTATAATATGTAGCATACTTTATGCAATATTAATCACATTAATATTTATATATACATACATAAATATATATCACTATATATATTTATTCTCTTTCTCATTCATAAATTATTATCCAATAATAATTTATACCCGATAAGATGAACTTCATTTTGCTCTTGTGTGTGACCCCATAGGATCATATTAATTGGCAATAAGGAAATTACCATAATGTCCTTATAGGTCACAAGCGGACTCTAGCAAGCCATTACGACTACCCAATTAATATGATTGGAATGATCCAATACCTATTTATAGAATGTCATATTCCCTTTTGTCTCATTGATATCAAGATTAATTATAAGACATGGTACACTTGTCAATCTTATATAATTAATCATATGCTTTCTCGATCTCAAAGTAAACTGTTCAGACAAATCAATTGATACTCTTATCAATTATTTGAGCACGGCCATGCATTTAACAGTCTTACTTATCGAGGGGCCCAGTGATATCGCTCTCTTGTTAGAGAGGGACAAAATCCCATATCTGTCACTCACATCCCTAAGCATGAGTCATATTGTACCCAACCACAGCCTTTATAACTACTCTGTTACAAGCAGCGTTTGACTGCGTCAAAGCACAACATGAATTCATCCCGGAATCCATGGTGACCTCAGGTCAAAGGAATCAGCTGATGACACTACTATAATCAAGATCAGTTGTGACACGTGACCATGAACTTGATCTTATAGTGGGTCTCCAGCAACATGTTCTCTAACACATTGCCCGTGAGTATAATCTGTATCTGTATACACTATATTCATCTTATGAATATCCATTATCACTCACACTAGTCTTAGTTTGTTATTATTCCCATAATAACAATCGACTAGGGAAATTTAGAATTACACAATTAATTCATGGATACATTATCATAAATACTAACATACAAATATATATGATAAAATAAGTCTTTATTAATGACTTAAGAAGATTGTTTACATAATCCAACATTGGCTTAGGGCACAATCTCTAACACAAATGACCCTAAGACTCCAGCTTTGTGAAGCCTAGCTATGCGCTTCTCGTTTATGTGGCCGAGACGACAATGCCATAGGTAGATAGGATTAAGTTGATTTGGGTTAACCCTTTTTATGTTTATGTTATAGACGTGATTGGTTTCATTTAAGTCCAGGATATACATGCCATTATTTAATAGAGCATCTCCATAAAATAATCCATCTCTAGAAATTGAAATTCTACCATTAGAAATAGTAAAATAAAATCCAGAAATATCCAACATAGAAACTGAAATAATATTCCTGCACATTGCAGGTACAAAATAACATTGTTCCAAGATTAAAACCAATCCACTAGGCATCACAAGGTGGTATTCGCCTATCTCTATGGCAGCAGCCCTTGCTCTATTCCCGACCTGCAAGTCCACCTCTCCCGACCCTAGTGACCTTCTGTTCTTAAGTCCCTGCACATTGCAACAAATGTGAGAACCACATCCAATATCCAATGCCAAGGATGTTGAAACAGTAAGGTTAATGTCTATAACATAAATACCTGAAGAGGACGCACCTTGGCCCCTTCTTTGCTCTCCCATCTGCTTGGGACACGATCTCTTCCAATGGCCCGCCTGTCTACACCCAAAACAGAAATCCTCAGGACCTGCCTTCTGCTGGCCCTTGGGTTGGGCCTTGGCCTTCTTAGCCTTGGCCTTCTTGGCTTTGGCTTTGGCCTTTTCCTTGGCCTTACCCTTGGCAACAGAAGGGTTCCCCTTGTTGACTAGCAGCACCGGCGGAGTCTTTTTGATCGACTGCTCAGTAAGCTTAAGCATCCAATGCAGCTCACTGACAATGCAGCTCATCCCTTGCATGTTGTAGTTCAGGATGAATTGATCATAAGAATCTGGTAAGGATGCAAGGATTGTGTCCACCGCTAACTCCTGAGAGATAGGCGATCTGAGACGTGCTAAAGTGTCCAAATAGCCCTTCATCTTTAGCACGTGTGCGCTTACAGAGATCCCAGCCCCCATCTTAAAGGAGTGGAATACCTTGTTGGTCAGGTACCTTTCCTGACGAGCTTGCTCCGGAAACATCTCGTTTAGAGTTGTTATCATAGCAAAGGCTTGATGGTCCATAAACTGTTTTTGTAGTTCGGGGACCATACAGGCCAACATAAGGCATGTCACATCCCTATTATCCTTGACATGCGCCTCGTATTCCTCCAGCTGGCCACCTGGTGGATTACTTCCTTGAGGCGCAGCCGGTACAGGCCTCTCCAGCACATACTCTTTGGACTCCTGCCTTAGAACTATTCTCAAGTTCCTAGACCAGTCCAAAAAGTTAGGATCGGAAAGCTTGTCCCTTTCAAGAATTGATCGCAGTGATAAGGTATTGTTGTTTGCCATTTAGAATTTCTGCATAGAAAAACATTTGGAGTGTTAATAAAGGACTTTACTTTGTTACTCCCATATAAAATTAATAATGAATCAAGTTATTAATTAAACCAAGTTGTTGGGCTCCTGGGCCGAGATCCATATTTCACCAAGATATAGCCAAACGAGGGCCTAGTACAACTATACCTTAACTATTTAGGTAGGAACGCCGTCCAATCCTAACCTACGGACTCTCGGTTTGATGGGCTTATTGGCACTTACCCATCTGTGCTTAGGGCCAGGAGAATCCTACTACCCATGCTAAGTCAAAACCTCCATTCAAGTGTTAGAGTATCCCATACCCTAACCCAATACAAAGTGACAATACTCCAGTGTATCCTGCGAGGGCATGGTCTACAACTGGCCCATTCCCACTTCGAGCCAGTTTTGAATGAGGGAAGCACTTTTAAGCGACTTAGTAATTTCATTTGGTTTTTAGATTCAATTAACAACGGCTTGCATACACAAGGCGGGTGAAATGCGGTTGGATCATACATTCATACATGCATATAAAAATAGAGCATAATTAAATAAATAAGTAAAATGGACTGCTATGGGCCTTTATTACATCCTAATATTATTCTAGTAAACCTATACTAGAAAACAATATCAAGTGGGCCTCCGTCTTCTTCCTTCTGGGCTTGCACCTCCACTTGGGCTCACCACTCCATGGGCTTCTTTTTTTACAAATTTTATAATACTTGAATACAATAAAATTATATTAAAAAGAAAACGACACGCAGGCCGAATTTACCCAAAAAGAAAATACAACACATCTTGAATAAGGCCCAATAGCATCCAACCATACAAAATATTTAATCACCCATATGCATCCAATACATATAATTCATAAGCATGTTATAATGCATGATTTAACCCCATTTCAATTATGTCCAAGCAATTATATAGAAATCGCCAATTTTGGCCCACCATGGTTCTAACCCTTAACGGGCTTTGGGCCTCCAGCCCAAGCAATCCAACTGCTCCCACTGGAATTGGGAAACCATGGGTCCAATTCAGCCGTCCAAGTAATTGTGCCAAAATTACCCGAACCAATTTCAATTAACCATATTAATTTCCAAAATTAATATCACATGAATAAAATAAAATTTCATTAAAGAAACCACACGCATTTAAATTACATAAATTTAAACACACGAATTTTAAAACCAATTAAAATTTCAAATTGGGCCCCGGTCCCAAAAACGCGCCAAATCCAAAAACACTGGGCCCGGCCCGCTGCTAGGGGCAGTAGCGGCGCAGTCGCCTAGCAGCGGCCCGCTGCTGCCGCCCAGCAGTGGCTGCTGCTGGAACCAGTGGCAGCAGCCGCTTGTGCAGCGGCCGCCGGCGGCGATTCCGCCATCGACAGCCCCGCACCCTTGGGAACAGGCAGATTTTTTTTTTAAACAGAAAAAAAATAAAACATCCATCAACACAAAATCCACCAAGAATTCCAAAAACATACAATTAAATTAAACAAACACAAACCAATATGCATATTCAATTTCAATTGTATGAAAATCAAATGGGAAAAATCTTAAACCCAAAAAAAGAACCCCAATGAAAAAATTCCAATTTTAAAACATGGGATTCAAACAATTTTAACAATTTCCACGGATCAAAAACCTGGCTCTGATACCACTATTGGGATTTTTCACCGGAAATCACCTGATAAAAGCGGAAGAACGCGATGATTTCCTCAAATCTATGCCCAGGAGCAATTGAAATGGAAATTGTAAAACAAAAAAAAAATTAATAGAAAGAGATAATTCTCTTACCCGGAATATCTCTTTCAGAGATGGATGAAGACTGCAGGAATCAATGCAGAGTCCCTCCTCGTTCACGTACACAAACACCTAACAAACACGACCCGGGCTAGCATAGGAAAAACGAACTATGGAGAGGAGAGGCTAGACAAAATTTCGGCTAGGATGTGTTCTATTGATGTTGGCCGATATTCCCAGGGTTAAAAACCCTGGGTCGGCCAAATTCCCGAAGGGAATTAGGGCCCAGCTTGGCTCAACCATTTTGTATGGGCTTCCTTCTTTTAATTTAGGCCCAATCTTCTTTTAATTAATCTGGTTTAAATGAACTTCAAGCCCAACTTTAATATACCCATGTATTTAATATATTACACCAAGTAATATATTATTTACATTTAAATTAAAATTGGTTTGAGCAATTAATATGATCCATCAAATTAAAATTAGATCTTCACAAAATAAAATCATATGTAAACATATACATATGAATATTTCCACTCAGGAAATAATTTCATAATTAATCTAATTAATTATGAAGAGCCAATTAAATATATTAATTTTATTATTAGGATCAATCCAATTAATCTTTATAATATAATTAACATATATAGACCTCTCTCTCTAGAGTGTATACTCCAAGCATACATGTGATTCCTTGAGTCGGTGTTCAGTCGCTCAATATGTACGATCCCGTGGGTCCATCTTTATGTTGGCAGCGGGCCTTTGGCCCACAAACTGTAGTTGGGCTCTAGCAAGCCACTGCAGCCCCTAATTAAGATGGAGATGGCAGTCTAACTGTTATCATAACCCTGTAGTTTAAACTTGTACATCCCATGTCATTGATATCGGTGTTCAACACAGAGGCTCAGATTGATCACCCTCTTTTGTGTCGGACATTAACTTGATCCCGAATGCATTGAAGCTCACAAACAAGTTCCCACTTGTTTGGGTGTGGCCACACTCTTATCAGTCACATTCATCAAGAGGCCGGTGATATCTTCCCAGTGGACTACTGGGTGACAAATTCCTTCTGCATATCCATAGCATTACCATGCCAAGTGACATACCCGAAAGTACCCATACTTGGCACCCTATTACAGGCCCTTTAGGCGTACCCCTAAGTATGTGACCTCACATGTAACACCATTTTATGGTCAGGTCAAAGGATCCATGCAAGTACTACACGAGAATCACTTGTGATACTATACCATTTGGATTCCTCGTTAAGTGGATCTATCCAGTACCATGCCCCTTATGCATGTACCCATTAACTTGGTTGACATTCCATGTCCAATGACCGGTAAGACACCGCCATACAACCAGGTTAATGATAGTCTCTTGTTCCATTCATTCTCATGACTGGAACAAACTACGGATCTATTTATGGTCATATCGTTTACCCTATCCATGGTCTTACTACCAAGTGCATGACACTGGTCATCATGGATATGGATATGTCCATTGGATACTTTATTGAATATATTGCACAAGAAAAATATAATAAATGAATTAATTCCTTTATTAATAACACAAATAAGTATAATACATGAATCCAATTAATGCACAATACAAATATAAGGACCAATGCCTCGGGACTAGGGCATTTCCAACACGAGGCAGGAAAGAAATGCCTATTTGAGGAATTTCTTGCCTTTAATAGGGATCTGGGGGTAAGACAACAACCATCCTAGTGCTGCTCCTTCGCCACATAGAAGGGACAACACATATCTTACTTCGACCTTGTCACCATATAGATAGGGAAGAATGTCTGTTGACGAGCTTCTCACCTTTAACAGGCATCTGGGGGTAGAACAATAGACCAATTCGTTCGACCTTTATGCCCCATAGGAGAGGAAGAAAACCCATTTCAATCTTGTCATCACCGAGGCAGGAAAGAAAAGCCTATTTGAGGAGTTTCTTGCCATTAACAGGGATTTGGGAGCAAGACAACAAATATCGTCGTGCTGTTCCTTTGCGACATAGAAGGGACAGCACATCTCTTACTTCGACCTTGTCGCCACATAGACAGCGAAGAATGTTTGTTGACGAACTTCCCACCTTTAACAGGTATCTAGGGGTAGAACAACAGACCAATTCGTTCGACCTCTATGTCCCATAGGAGAGGAAGAACACCCATTTCAATCCTGTCATCATCGAGGCAGGAAAGAAATGCCTATTTGAGGAGTTTCTTGCCTTTAACAAGGATTTGGGGGCAAGACAACAACCATCCTCGTGCTGCTTCTTCGCCACATAGAAGGGACAGCACATCTCTTACTTCAACCTTGTCGCTATATAGATAGGGAAGAATGTCTGTTGACGAACTTCGCACCTTTAACAGGTATCTAAGGGTAGAACAATAAACCAATTCATTCAACCTTTCCATCATATAGGAGAGGAAGAACACTCATTTCAATCCTGTCATCACAGAGGTAGGAAAGAAATGCCTAATGAGGAGCTTCTTGCCTTTAACAGGGATCTGGGGGCAAGACAACAACCATCCTCATGCTGCTTCTTCGCCACATAGAAGGGACATCACATCTCTCACTTCAACCTTGTCACCACATAGACAGGGAAGAATGTCTGTTGACGAACTTCTCACCTTTAACAGGTATCTAGGGGCAGAAAAACAGACCAATTCATTCAAACTTTCCACTACATAGGAGAGGAAGAACACACATTTCAATCCTGTTGTCACATGGGCAGGAAAGAATTACTTATCTATGGAGTTTCTTTCCTTTAACATAGATCTGGGGGCAAGACAACCATTAACCTCGTGCTGCTTATTTGCCATATAGAAGGGACAGCACATATCTCTCACTTTGACTATGTCACCACATAGACATGAAAGAATTTAAGTTGACCAAATTCTCACCTTTAACAGGTATCTGGGGGCAGAACAATAGACCAATTTGTTCAACCTTTCTGCCACATAGGAGAGGAAGAACACACATTTCAATCCTATCGTCACATGGGCAGGAAAGAAATACCTATCTGAGGAGTTTCTTGCCTTTAACAAACTTTTCACCTTTAACAGGTATCTGGGGGTAGAACAACAGACCAATTCATTCAACCTTTCCACTACATAGGAGAGGAAGAACACACATTTCAATCCTTTTGTCACATAGGCAGGAAAGAAATACCTATCTGAGGAGTTTCTTGCTTTTAAAAGAGATCTGGGGGTAAGACAACAACCATCCTTGTGCTGCTTCTTCACCACATAGAAAGGACAACACATCTCTTAATCCGACCTTGTCGCCACATAGACTGGGAAGAATGTCTATTGACGAACTTCTCGCCTTTAACAGGTATCTGGGGGTAGAACAACAGACCAATTCGTTCAACCTTTCCACCACATAGGAGAGGAAGAACACACATTTCAATCCTGTCGTCACATAGGCAGGAAAGAAATACCTATCTGAGGAGTTTCTTGCCTTTAACAGGGATCTGGGGGCAAGATGGTCGTTAACCTCGTGCTGCTTCTTTGCCACATAGAAGGGACATCACATATCTCTCACTTCGACCTTGTCACCACATAGACAGGGAAGAATGTTGTTGATGAACTTCTCAACTTTAACAGGTATATGGGGGCAGACCAACAGACCAATTCGTTAAACCTTTCCACTACATAGGAGAGGAAGAACACACATTTCAATCCTGTCGTCACATGGGCCGGAAAGAAATACCTATCTGAGGAGTTTCTTGCCTTTAACAGGGACCTAGGGGTAAGACAACAACCATCCTTATGCTGCTTCTTCACCACATTGAAAGGACAACACATCTCTCACTTTGACCTTGTCGCGACACAGACAGGGAAGAATGTTTATTGACGAACTTCTCGCCTTTAACAGGTATCTGGGGGTAGAACAATAGACCAATTCGTTCAACCTTTCTGCCACATAGGAGAGGAAGAACACTCATTTCAACCTTGTCATCACAGTGGCAAGGAAGAAATGCCTATTGGGGTTTCTTGCCTTTAACAGGTATCTGTGGGCAAGACAATATTATATCAATCTCATGGGAACTCCACCACACGGAGACAGCTACCAACCTCATGTTATCTCTTCGCCATATAGAAGGGATAGTACATCATCTTTCATTTCAATCTTGTCGTCACATAGGCAGTAAAGAAATGCCTATTGAATTCTTTTGCCGCCAACAGGTATCTGGGGGCGAAAGGATTCAACAGTACTTATTCTTGATCGAGGAGGAAAAAATTTTTATTTCCAAAACTGTCAATCAAGAAATAAATACGCAACTTAACATCAAGATCACGGGCACGCTCCATCACAGTGATCCACCATCACAGGTATGCTCCACCACAGTGAGCCATCATCACAGACACGCTCCACCACAGTGAGCCATCATCACGGCTACGGTCCACCATAGTGAACTACCATCATGGGCATGCTCCACCATAGTGAACCAATGTCACGGTCGACTTGGAACCACCTCCAGCAAGGAACGCCAGGTACGTTTCCTTTTCCTTCCTTCTCACGCTCCCAATCGCGAGGCCAAACTCGATCTAGGATCTATAGCCCACGATGACCCGACTTTGATCCTGCGAGGGGCAGCCTATGAGCACGGGTTTTTACCGATCTTGGTGATGAGAATCCCATAATTACCTATGGATAGGATGAGCTTGAACGGGACCTAAAAATGACTGGTTTGTTGCCTGGAGTGTCTCAAATGTCCCAAAAGCCAAACTATCCGCGATCTGAAACCACCGGAAGGGTCTCCCAAAAGGTCTCTAGGGTTTAGGGTGCATACCTGAGGTTTCACCTTTTTGCTCCAGCCTTCGCTAGAGCTGGGCAGCTCTGGTTCCTTGAACTAGAGCCGACCGGCTCTAGACTAGAGCCGTACGGCTCTAGTGCACACTAGAGCTGGCCGACTCTAGTGGACAAGACAAGTTACCTTGCAAAGTTAGGCAACCTATCTTGCAGAGAGGGGGTATGGGCAGGCTGATTGATGGAACGAGAGAGGGAGAGAAAGAGAGATCAAAAGGAAGAAAAATAAAAGGAGGAGGGGACTTTTGGAGGGACTTTAGGTTCTCAAAAAAAAAAAAAAAAAAAACACAAAGAGGAAAAGAAAATAAGGAAGCAGAGAAAGAAAGAAGAAGAAGAGGGACCGAGAGAGATAGCCAGAACAACCCTCACAATCCTCTCATTTAACCCCAAATTAATCATCAGACGTTGACAACACAACCAGCAACTTCTACTCATTGATTCGGGATCGTTCTAGCTTAGTTTCGGGTCATTGAAGGATTCATCCAGTTGAAGTCCAGGGGGCATTCCAAGGCTTTCAATCCATTTCTTGACGCTCCAAGCGTCCAAACAACAATCAAGGTAACTCTGAGAAACCTTAAAACTTGTCTGCATTTGATTTTCTGTACGTTTTTGTAATTTTTGTCGAAATCCCGAAAATGGTCTGCCCACCATATCCGTACAGCTGTGTTCCACCACAAAAAATCCACAGGGTGTTTCAAAACCGATTTCCAGGTCTAACCGATTTGACCGGTCGGGTCGAACTGGTTACCCCCTAAATGCATGCTCCCTTATCCTAAAATCCCTATTCTGTCCTGATTTGAGTCCTATTTGCGTTTATAATATAAACTGCACTGACCAATCTGTTTTGCAATATTTATTTTTATTTTTGTTGTATTTAATAAATTAATTCGTGTACTTAGGCGGTTGTATTTTTAGATTCTCGTGTATTCTAGGCAATTGTAAAAGTGAGGATGAAAGTTTTATATTTTATTCAATTTGGTTGTATAATTGGTCTCTATTATTCTTTTGTATATTTGTGTGAATGGTTTAATTTCCTACAATTTATTTTATGCATTCTCGCCTTAGCATCGGCTTAATAAAAATAAACAAATTGGGGTTAGAAAAGATAATAAATTGAATAAATATGGTTTTGTAAATAATAAACGTTAAGTAGGTAAGTTGCTCAAACCCTGAATCTCTAGATTAGGTACAGCAGTCTGTGCTCGGTAGGGAGCTGTACCGGAATTTCCCGGATGAGCTGATCTGGGTGGTAACTCTGTCACTGATCTCGAGATTTAGGTTTCGAGGTCTTTAAGTAATAAAACGGGAAAAATATTTTCTACAAACGGATTTCTGAATTAAATCAAATTAATAGTTTTCACAACTCAACATAAACAAACCCATCTTTCCAAAACTTCACCCAAAAACAAATTATTTTCTTCCCCTATTCGCTCTGCCGCATCCCACTATAAGGTCATCCACTCGCAGCTGTGGAATGATTCCATGCTCTCTCAAGTGTGAGTCAAACTCTAGGCTCATATACTCACCTCCTCGGTCTGAGTAAAGGGCTTCGATATTTCTACTTAGTTGGCTTTGTACTTCATTCTTAAATACCTTGAACCTATCAAGGGTCTCGGATTTAAGTTTCATCTGATAGACATAGCCATATCTGCTGAAATCATCCGTGAAAGTGACAAAGTACAGATGTCCAACTTTGGTAGCTGCGATCATGGGCCCACATATGTCTGAATGTATTAGGTCTAATAAGCCAGTACCCCTTTCAGCTTTCTTGCTAAAAGGCGCTTTAGTCATTTCACCTCATAAACAAGACTGACATATATCAAGTGACTCCATGTCAAAAGATCCTAGGATTCCAGCTTTGTGAAGCCTAGCTATGCGCTTCTCGTTTATGTGGCCTAAATGACAATGCCAAAGGTAGACAAGATTAAGTTCATTAGGCTTAACACTTTTAGTATTTATGTTATAGACATGATTAGTTTCATTTAAATCCATTATATATAGGCCATTATTTAATAGAGCTTCTCCATAAAATAATCCCTCTCTAGATAAACCAATTCTACCATTTCCAATAGTAAAATTAAATCCAGAAATATCAAAAATTCAAACAGAAATAATATTCCTGCACATAGCAGGTACAAAATAACAATGCTCCAGAGTCAAAACTAATCCATTAGGCATCAACAGATGGTACTCGCCGATCTCTATGGCAGCTACCTTAGCTCCCTTTCCAACCCGTAAGTCCACCTCTCCAGATCCCGATGATCTCCTGTTTCTAAGTCCCTACACATTACAACAAATGTCAAAACCACATCTAGTATACAATACCTAAGATGTAGAAATAATGAGGTTTATGTCTATGACATATATACCTGATGAAGATGCACCCTGGCTTTTCCTTTGTTCTCCCAACAGCTGGGGATAAGATCTCTTCCAATGCCCAGCCTGCTTGCACTGGAAGCGGACATCATCAGGATCAACCTTAGGCTTGGCCTTAGCCTTCTTGGCCTTTGCTTTTAACTTGGCCTTGCCCTTAGCAAGAGGAGGATCCCCCTTGTTGACTAGCAATATTGGCGGAGTCTTCTTGATCGAATATTCAAGGACACCAGGATCGTGTCAACTACCAAATCCTACGAGATAGGCGATCCGAGATACATTGAAGTGTCCAAATAGCCCTTCATCTTAAGCACGTGTATGCTCATAGATGTCCTAGCCCCCATCTTGCAAGAGTGGAATCCCTTGTTGGTCAAGTACCTTTCTTGAGGAGCTTGCTCCTAAAACATCTCATTCAGAGTTGTTATCATAGCAAAGGCCTAATGGTCCACGAAATGCTTTTCCAGCTCAGGGACCATACACGCCAACAACAGGCATGTCACAGCCCCGTTATCCTTGACATGCACCTCGTATTCCTTCAGCTGTGCAGCTAGTGGATTACTCCCAGTAGGTGCAGGTGGTATAGGCCTTTCCAGCATATACTCCTTGGATTCCCGTCTTAGAACTATTCTTAAGTTCCTAGACCAATCTAAGAAGTTAGGCCCAGAAAGCTTGTCCCTCTTGAGGATAGATCGTAGTGAAAGCGTATTTTTATTTGCCATTTGATTACTACACAAAAAAATTAAAGAGTGTTAATAAATGTCTTAGTTGTTTTTCCCATATTTAATTAATAATGAATCATGTTATTAATTAAGTCTAATTGTTGGGCTAATAGGATGAAATCCATATTTCATCAAGATATAGCTAGATGAGGGCTTGGAAAAACTATACCTCAATTATTTAGGTAGGAGTGCCATCCAATCCCAACATAGGGACTCTTGGTTTGACGGGCTTGTTGGCACTTACCCATCTGTGGTTAGGGCTAAGAAAATCCTACTACCCATGATAAGTCCAAACCTCCATCCAAGTGTTAGACTAACCAATACTCCATCCCAATACAAAATGATGATACTCCAGTGTATCCTGCTAGGGCATGGTCTACAACTGGCCTATCCCCACTACGAGTCGGTTTTGAATGAGGGAAGCACTTTTAAGCGACTTACTAATTTCATTGTGGTTATTAGATTCATTTTAACAACAGCTTAGATCCATAGGCGGGTGAAAATGAGATTGGATCATACATTAATTCATGTAAATAAATAAAGCATAGTTAAGTAAATAATGGAATTCTATAGGCCTATATTACAACCTAATATAATTCTAGTAAAACTATATTAGAAAAACACGAGGTGGGCCTGCTTGCTTCCTTCTGGACTCGCCTCTCCAATGGGCTTCTTCTTTACAACATTTTATAATAAATAAATAAAATAAAATAACATAAAAAAGAAAACGGCACGCAGGCTGTATTTACCCAAAAAGAAAATATAACCTAACTTGAATAAGGGCCAATAGCATCCATTCATACATGTAATCACACAAGCATGCAATCTAATACATCAATTTATAAACATGTTAAAATGCATAAAATTAATCCCATTTTAATTATGTCTTTAGCCATTATTCAGAAACTGCCAATCTGGCCCATCATGGTTCTAACCCTTAACGGGATTTGAGCCTCCAGCCTAGGCAGAATACTGCTCCCACTGGAATTGGAAAACTATGAATCTAAATTAGCCGTCCAAGTAATCATGCCAAGAAAAACCCGAACCAATTTCATTACACCATATTAATTTCCAAAATTAATATCTCATGAAAAAAAAAATTTCATTCAAGAAACCATGCGCATTTAAATTGTAGAAAATTAAAAAAAAAAATTAATACCCATTAAAATTTAAAACTGGGCTCGGACCCAAAACCTGCCAAATCCAAAACAGGGCCCGGCCCGCTGTAACTAGGGCAACACAGTTGGCCTAGCAGCAGCAGCCGCTGCTGGTCTCAGCTACAGCAATAGGCAGCAGATGTTGCCACTGTTTTCGCCACTGCGGCAGCAGCGAAAAAAATAAACAAATCAAATCATTAAGATCCAAGCATCCAATAGAAAATTAAAATAAACAAAACCAATATGCAATATTAATTTTCAATCGAAATTCAAATGGGGAAATCATAAACCCCATATCCAAGAATCCCAACATCAAAACATCAATTTTAAAACAAGGGATTCAATCGAGTTAATGATTTCCAAGGATCAAAACCCCGCTCTGATACCACTGTAGGGATTTTTCATTGTAAAATGTTCGATTAAAGCGGAACTACGGAATGTTTTCTCAGATCTATGACCAAGGAGAAATTGAAATGGAAATCAAAACAAAAAAACCAAATGAGGAAATTACGTGTCTCGCTAGATATATCTCCTCTAGAGATGGCTGTAGAAATCGAATTCGATCCCCTCCACAATCCCGTACACAAATGGTTTTGGAGCATGAACCCGTGATAGCGATTGGATCGCCGGAAGAGAGCCAAATTGGCTAAAATTTTTCACCTAAAAACTCACTTATGTTGGTCGAATATTTCATACGGTTTTAACCCTAGTTCGCCAAAATTCCCATGGTGGAATTTAGTCCCAATTGGCTTCATACATCAAGTCACCGGTGATATCTTCTCAATGGACTACTAAGTGACATTCCCTTCTGCATATCCATAGTCTCGCCATGTTTACTGATATACCTGAATGTACCCATACTTGGCACCCTGTTATAGGCCCTTTAGGTGTACACCAAAGTATGTCACTTCACATGCAGCACCGTGATATGGTCCAGTCAAAGGATCCATATAAGTACTACATGAGAAACACTTGTGATACTATACCATGTGTATATCTGGTTTAGTGGATCTATCCAGTACCATGCCGCTTGCATGTACCTATTCACTTGGTTGACATTCGATATCTAATGGCCAGTAAGATACCATCACACAACCAAGCTCATGATAGTTTTGGTTCCATTCATTCCCATGACTGGAACAGACTACGGATGACTTCATGGTCATATCATTTTCCCTATCCACGGTCTCACTGCCAAGTGCACGAAACTTGTAAACTTGGATATGGTTATGTCCATTGGATGCTCTATTTACAATATTACACAAGGTATATGATAAATAGATTAACACCTTTCTTTATTAACACAGATTGTATAATACATAAATCTCATAATAAAGTACAAATGTACGATACAAGAACGAGGACCTATGCCTCGGGACTAGGGCATATCCAACAAAGATGTCAACACATATATTAGATTTAAGAAGTACAATCTTTATAAGGAGACTACAAGTGCCATAATTTCTTCAAAGGCTATATTTTGCTTGTGAGATAAAATCAACAGCTATAATACATTCAAGACTGGGAAGCAACGGTCATATAGTGATCAGCAGCTGATTACAACTGCCACATTCCACTTGTGAGCTTGAAGGCAACGGTCATAATCTTATTCAGTAGCTACAAGGGCTATCATTCCTTCAAGAACTGTAAAGCAAAGGCCATATTTCCTTCATAAGCTCATTGCAACGGCCATAAATCTTTCATAAGTTGTGTTCAACATTCCTTCTGAAGCTCCAACGGTCATAACTGTTGGATTCGTTATTGGAAAAATAACGTGACAGCGGAAAATACACAGTTTAAAATTTCCTAGAATCCACCTATTGTGTCCAATTACCATTGATTAGAATAAAACCAATTTGAATCAAGAGAGATTAACTCACCAGATTCATCTCTTCTAGAGACTGCTGCAAAATCATTTCTTGAAACTGCGATTTCCAAAGTCTGGTGCACGACCAACTATCGAGCGGGAACCGGTGCTAGCCGAAGAAACGAAGGAAATGGAGGTTTCATGCTGGGATTTTCGGCTGTTTTGGGGATGCCCTTGGTGGCTGAAATTTCCAGCAATTAATTAGGGTTGAATAATGGTTTTATTCCATAAGTGTGCTCATATATAGACACCTTGTCTAATTGGGTTTTAATTAGGTTAATTACATAAATAAACTTTAATTTAAAAGTATATACTATGTAATTTATTTCCATTTGGCTAAATTTAATTACCCCTAAATAATATTAAATCACACTTAAGTAAATGCAATACATGTATTTAATTTTCCTACTTAAGAAAATTATTTAATTAATTTTTTACTTTATGTAATTCAATTAATTGATAAATTAATTAATTACATTATGTAAACTTATTAATTAAATTAAAGTCAACCCAATGTTAGTTAATTACCTTGACACCGAATGTCAACTAATTAATTAATGCATTCCTTCCAATGTACATTACATGTACAATTTCTATAAGTTCCGGCTCAGTTAATCTATGTGCACGATCCTATGGGTCTGTCTTTATGTTGGTAGTGGGCCGAAGGCCCACAGACTGTAAGTAGGTTTTAGCAAACCATTATAGCCGCCAATTAAGATAGAGATGCAGCAGTGTTTAGAAGAGACTCACCCGATAGTAATCTCATAGCGTTCTTTGCCTAACGATATTGAAATGAATAAACAAGAGGCATGGTGTCCGTCATCCTCTTCCGTTGTTTATTATATTTCTTGATCTTGAGTTGACTAATTAATCAAATAAGCAACCAACTTATTTGGGTATGGCCATACACTTATCAATCCCACTCATCAAGTGGCCAGTTGTGAGCGGACGGCGCTTTCGATGGAACACGAGACTCCCTTTCGGAAGGGGCGCCTCGATCTCAGGCGGGCCCCTCCCTCGCATGGGGTTTTTATAAATGGGAAATCGATTTTGGAAAATAAATGGAATTAATTCTTAAAAGAAACCGAGACCTAAGTCTCGATGAATATTGTAGAGTCGCCACCCGGCTCAGCTCAACCGGGAAATTCTTAAGGTAGCTGAACCGGATGAACGGCCACTACACTATCCAGAGATTCGGGTCCGGACAAGTCCCTTATTTCATGTCTAATTAAATTAAATATTGTCAATGTTCTCGAAATGGTATTTTAAACTCTAAAGTCAATTTTATTGAATATAAAAGGCATACAGCACGCATACAAATATATAATATAGAAAAAAAAAGAAAAGAAATAAATATTAATTGGACTACAGCCAAATCGAATGGAAAAAATAAAAACTCTCGCCTCACTTATACAATCGCCTAGGATACACGAGAATCTAAAAAATAATTACAACCGCCTAAATACACGATTAATTCTATTAAAATAAAAATAAAAATAAAACAAAAGTAAATAAGTAAAAGCTGCAAAAGAAGGGTCAGCATAATTTATATGGCACGCCACAATTAGGACTCAAATAGACAGAAATGGGAAATCAAGAATTAGGGGCATGCATATAGGAGCTGGTTCGGTTAGACCTGGAAAACATTTTGAAACAACCTTGTATTTTTGGTTTTTGTGAGAAAATCATTTTGAAAATAATTTTTCTAGTTTACATGCACTTTTCATATATTAGGTGGGTCGGTTTTCGGGAGAACCGAGTCTCCGTCGTTGTACTGTTCTAAATGCAATTTTTTTGAAAGTTAAATCTAAGGTTGTGAATGTACATATCAAAATTAATTTTGATGATTTTCGGATTTTTCTGATTTTTATACATTTTTATAAATTTTTATGGCTTAAAGGTGAAATTCTGATTCCGGAATAAGGGTTACAGTCGTGCGACTATAGGCAACCCATAATTAATTTTTTGCCAAAATTTTATTTGAATCAAAATGAAAGAAACACAACCTGGAAATCAAGAACACTCGTACGACTGTATATATAGTCGTACGACTGTTCATAGAATCTAAGAACAGTCGTGCTACTGTTCTTGGTTTCCAAAAACAGAAGCGCGAAAACACAGCAGAAAATGCACCAAAATAGACTTCAATCACCCAGAAAGCAAGAAAAAGTGAAACGAAAAGGAGTGTCTACCTTTTTAGAAGCTTATCCAGGTCGATTTGACCCCTGGCATCACTCCAATCCACATGAATTTGCACTTTTTCCTTAAGTTTGGGGTTGAGAGCTTTGGTCCAAAGAATCTGCAAATGTCAAGGTTATAATTGATTTTAGTCCGGGATTTCGATTTGTTTGTGAAGTTAATTGATTAACCTAAGGATTTCTACCAAATTTTAATCCTAATTCTAAGAACTAAAGAAAATAGAAGAGGAAAAGAAGAATTTTTTGAGTTTTGCTTTGTTCTTTCTTTTCCTTCTCTCTTTTCTCCTTTCTCTCTCTAATTCTTTTCACCAGCAATCCCTCTTGGCTTTTCCTCCCTCTCTTTCTCCTTTTCTACTCTGCTTTCTAGTTGCTTCCTGTCCATCCGAGCGCATTAATTGCGCCACCTCCTTTTTCTCCATTTTCTACTGCAGAGGTATGGGCTCCTACAACTGCTCCGACATTATAGTCGTACGACTGTAATTTTTAAATTACAGTCGCACGACTGTAAGGTCAGTCGTACGACTCTTTTTTATTTATTTTTTTAAGTATAGAAAATTCCGGTGCTTACACCAGTGATATCATCTTGGTGTTACCCGAGTGGCAATTCCATCACTTCATCATCAATATCAATATGTTCACCTGTCCACCCAATCATACCCATATTTAGAATCCTTTTACAGACCTATTAGGCGTATGTCAAAGTGAACCAGATTCCATATTGATACTATAATGAAATCTGGTCTGAGGACAAAAGAGACCTACTCAAGAAAGACCTATGACGTGAAAACCATGTGGCTTTCTTGTGAGGATCAATCCAATCCCATTTTAACGACATGTACCTATATTCACGACTGACTATACGAGTACAATGGTTAGTTAAGAATTGCCATATAGTCATCGAATATACAAGTCTATGGTTTCAATTTGTTCCCACGATTAGAATAGACCTGGGATAGGTTTTATGATTAATAATCAATGGATACTCTACTCATATTATAGCACAAGATATAAATGAAATAGATTAATTGCCTTCTGTGAGCGGATGACCTTTTTCAAAAAGAAAATTAGGAATGAGGCGGAGCGAATCGGGGAAGATGTTTTCGTTCGTTTTCGTTTTGGTGGAAAGCGGGTTTTATTTATCTTGAGTTAGAAAAAAAAACCATTGATTTGATTTGCAAATTCCTTTGTAGAAAACATTTTCCCGTTTTAACTTAGAGACCTCGAAACTTAAATCCCAAGATCAGTGATAGAGTCACCACTTGGATCAGCTCATCCGAGAAATTTCGGTATAGCTCCCTACCGAAGGCAGACTACTATACCTAATCCAGAGATTTAGGGTTCAGGCAAGTGACTTACTTAACCTCTAGCTTGCTTTCACATTACAGTTTATATTACCATATTTAATTTGCTTTATTATCTTTCTCTAACCCCTATTTGTTTATTTTAATCTGCCGAGGCTAAAACAAAATGCAGAAAATAAACTATAGAAAAAATAAAGCATACATCCAAAATATACAAGAAAGTAGTAGAGGCCGATTATACTACCCAATCGAATAAAAGATAAAACCCTTGTCCTCACATTACAATCACCTAAGTACAAAAGGATCTAAAAATTACAACTGCCTAGAATACACGAGATAATCTATTAATTACAGTGAAAATAAAAATAAAAATAAAAATAAAAATAAACGCTGCAAAACAAATTGGTTAGCACAGTTTATATTGCACACACAGATAGGACTCAAATTGGGCAGAATTGGGAATTTGGGAAATGGGGGCATGCATTTAGGGGGTAACCGGGTCGACCCGACTGGTCGGACCGGTTAGACCTAGAAAATGGTTTTGAAATGCCCTGTAATTTTTGCACTGAAAAATCATTTTTTTGGAAAATAATTGGCTCGGTTACATACAAATTTCCATTCTTTGTGGGTCTGTTATCCCGGAATCCAGGGTTCCATTCGTGTGGGTTCCTAAATTAAACATCCATCTAGGGTCCAAAGTGCAATAAACACACCAAAAACATTTATAAAAATATCATTTTGTTCGTTTTTAATATTTTCCGAAGATTTTATAGGGTTCGGGGGTCCGCTAATGCTGGACTACAAATCCGATTTAGATAAAATAACCCCGCAACTTAAAAAATAAAACCCCAGGAAAACAAAAAAACCAAATATCCGTACGTACAGAAAACCGAAAAGTAAAATTTTATAACATACGGATGAATCTGGGCCGAAATCGATCACAACATAATGCGCAAAATGGAAAACGGACTGTTTTCGACCGATCAGGACAAATCAAAAATTTGTCCCTACAAAACAGAACCGGGCGGTTCTGGTTGTTCGGGCAATCCGGTTTCCAAACGTTGCAAAAATGAAGAAAATGCATAAAAAAGACAATGCAAACAAGTTTAAGGCCTTTCAGAGTTTACCTTGATGTTGTTTTGATGCTTTGATCGTCAAGAAACGGATTGAAATATTGGAATTTGTCCTAGAAGCTCATGTTGGAGATTGTGCCCTAAGGCCAATATTGGATTATGTAATTTGACTTCTAAGATTAATCTAGTGTAGATTAATATTATCATTTATGTTTGTATGTTAGCATTTATGATAAGTATCCATGAATAAATCGTGTTATTCTAAATATCCCTAGTCGATTGTTATTATGGGAATAATAACAAACTAAGACTAGTGTGAGTGATAATGGATATTCATAAGATGAATATAGTGTATACAGATACAGATTATACTCACGGGTAATATGTTAGAGAACATGTTACTGGAGACCCACTATGAGATCAAGTTCATGGTCATGTGTCACAACTGATCTTGATTATAGTAGTGTCATTAGCTGATTCCTTTGACCTGAGGTCACCATTGATTCCGGGATGAACTCATGTTGTGCTTTGACGCAGTCAAACGCTGCTCGTAACAGAGTAGTTATAAAGGCTGTGATTGGGTACGATATGACTCATGCCTTGGGATGTGAGTGACAGATATGGGATTTTGTCCCTCTCTAACAAGAGAGCGATATCACTGGGCCCCTCGATAAGTAAGACTGTTAAATGCATGGCCGTGCTCAAATAAATTGATAATAGTATCAATTGATTTGTCTAGACAGTTTACTTTGAGATTGAGAAAGCATATGATTAATTATATAAGATTGACAAGTGTACCATGTCTTATGATTAATCATGATATCAAAGAGACAAAAGGGAATATGACATTCTATAAATAGGTATTGGATCATTCCAATCATGTTAATTGGGTAGTCATAAAGGCTTGCTAGAGTCCGCTTATGACCTATAAGGATATTATGGTAATCTCCTTATTGCCAATTAATATGAACCTATGGGGTCACACACAAAGAGCAAAATGAAGTTCATCTTATCGGGTATAAATTATTATTGGATAATAATTTATGAATGAGAAAGAGAATAAATATATATAGTGATATATATTTAAGTGTGTATATATATAAATATTAATTTGATTAATATTGCATAAAGTATGCTACATATTATAATTAAATTATATAAAGATATAATTAATTATAATATTATATATACATATGTGTATTATGGAGAATTGATTTGATTTAATGTTAATTGAGAATTAATATTAAATTGTGTGGGTTAATATATAATTATAACTAATAGGTGTATTAGGTTATAATTATAATTAACTAATTAGGTTTTATATTTAAGGAAATAAAAACCTAAACCTAATCACTCTCTCCAAAATACACTAACTAAATTCGGCCAGCCACCACAAGAGAAGCAGCCAGCCGAAATTCTCCTCCCAAGCCAAAGGGAAAAATCTGATTTTTCTGCTCTTTTCTCTCGTTCGAAGAATTGTTCTTCAATCCCGGCGCTAGCACGCGGTGAATGAATTGCTCCGTGTGGATCAACCGTAGAGGGAAGCTACTTTGGTTCCTAATTGATTCAAAACCTACAAAGAATTAAGGTAATTCTTTAACCCTCCTTCCAATTCAATGCAATGTACATGGGTCCTTGGTGGGGATTAATCCTTTTATTTCCGCTGCGTATATATTGTTTTTGTGCGATTTATTCCCCAACAGTGGTATCAGAGCCACTTGTGCATTGGTTGAATTGGATTTGTTATTTTGATTAGATCAAAATTGCAAGTTAGGGTTGTATGATCTTGATTTAGGGTTCTATGTTATTGTGAATAACATTTTTGATTTGATTTGGAAGTTAATCATTATGAATGATTTGTTTTACACTTGATTTGGATCATTTGGGGGCTGAAAATTCTGGGTTCAGCTTGTTGGCACGCCGGCGTGCTGGAATGGCACGGCGTGCCAACTGGAAATTGTTTCCAGAAAATGAACCAGAATGGTGGCACGCCGGCATGCCAACCTTGGCACGGCGTGCCACCTGGGAATTTTCAGAATGGCTTGTTTTTCGCGCGACGTGCTGTTTGTTTGACAAATGCAACTGAGAAGCAGCTTGGGGGCACGACGGCGTGCTAGATCGGCACGCCGTGCCAACCTGATTGGCACGCCATGCCAACATGAATGGCACACCGTGCTCCCTTGATGCTGCGCGCAGCATTGGATGCTGCAGTGCGCGAAAAATTTTTTTTCCTGCGGCGCTTGCTTCGCAACAGGGGCTACCACCCCCGTACCCCAGTCCAACTCAGTTGGATCGCTGGAGTTTGGGTTTGGTGTTCTTCGTTTAAGTGTGGAAATTGTTTCTGCATATTTACGATTTTCCAATCAATTATTTATAAATGCAATGAGATTGTGTTTTAGCGTTTTGAACCCTAAATCTTGAAGATTTTATGCATGGTGTTTTGGTATGGTTTTTGGACCCCATGGATGGTTTTGTTTCTTTTGGTTTTATGGATGTAAGGTTTTATAAATACGGCCTGCGAGTCGTTTGTATTTATGTAACCTTATTTTTCTAGATAAATTGTATAGGATGCAATTTATTGTTTGTAAATTTTATTTTACTAGAAAATTGTATAGGATGCAATTTTGTAATATATGTAAATCCATGAGATGGTGCCAAGGAACAAAGACGTGAAGACGGATCCAAGGGGTGCGGCTTTGCTGTGACCATGCGATGGTTACAACCACCTAGGAAATGACCTGTTGATTTTCATATTGGCCTATGAAAATCAATATAGATAAAACCATACCATAACACGGTTTTGAGTCTTATGCATGTTATATTTATTTTATGCCATAAGATGCCATGTTAATAAATATTGATGCATGTTAAAATGTTTATATATATGTGCAAATGCATGCCTTGTATCATTTAGATGCCATGTGATGCCATGCTAGATTGCATGCTTAACATATGTATGACATAGGATGCCATGCTAATTAGTATTAACAAATGTATGTTTAATATTAATGCCATGAATTGTATGAGATACAATTTAATCACAGGATTTTATAAACCCTAAATAAACTTAATAAGTTTATATTTGCCACCCAATTACGTATAACACTAGTCAAGTACTATGTTCGCATCATGGTATACCGCCAGGGCGGGTACGTATGTTGTGACCTTAGCGAAGCGATAATATGAGAAAAGGTGATTCTCATTGTGTTGTAATTGGTTTAAAAAAGGGTTAATCAAAAAGGTGTTTGAGCCCGAGGCAAAGATGAGATGAGTAACATACAATTAAATATGATATATGATATCATGCATCTCATAAATTAGAAGAGTTGCATAATGATGCAATTGGCAAAGAAGTGCACATCCAAAATATGTTTAAATGGTTTAAAGCATGATTTTGAGTCTTTGCCTACCGAAATTATATTTAATCATAGGGACATGCCAAAGCAGTGCTATGGTTAAGTATGGATTTTGGATCTTCACCCACTTGAATATTTTAAAGGGTTTTATAATTTAAGTGGGAGCATTTAAATAAAAATCTTTACATGCTTTATTATAGTTATGATTGCTATTACCATGATCTCGATTGTTATTGAACTTTGAGAATTGTTCTCGAATCAAAAGGAATTATATGTTCTCAATAATCCTTTTGCCCAATGAACCACTAGCAATTGTAATACGAGTATAAAAGATGCTTACTTGAAGCATCGAAGGGACTCTGTTTAAAATTTATTATCTTACACTTGCCACCAATTCTTCCGCACGTGGAAGTTTTACTTGAGGTATATGATACATCACAAATGGAAATGTTCCATCAGTTAGTGAGCAAGAAAAGATAAGTGTTTGAGGCAACATTTTCTCATTGGCCTCCAAAAGGCATTAAGATGTGATCTTGAATTCATTATTTGATAGTCATTGGTGATGAACTATCATTTGAATGACATGGGGAAAATTGTGAATTAGTTGCATAGGATGCAAAAGAATGTTAAGTTATCCATAAAGGATAAGCCCGCCTCGAATTGTGTGCTTATGGTTCAAAAGGAAAAGGATAAAAGGAAGGTCGAAAAGCATAAAGACTGAAAGGTTCGGGTGAAACATGTTTTAAAAGACCAAAGCTGTCGGCATAGAGAGATCTCCAAAAGAAGGGTGTTGCCATTTCTAGAATGAATCGTTCATTAGAATAGAAATAGCAAACTTTGTTTGGAGAACTATAAGAAGATGAAAGGCAGTGAGACTGCTACCTTAAGTATTTATTAACTATTCTACTTTTGTTTCTATATCAAAAGGTATTAGATATCGTTGTGAATCTCATATTAGTAGAATATGAAGAATCACAACTTGAATAGAAACCTTATGAAGGTGAAAGGTAGAATGCGAATAGGCAAAAGAAGCAAAGGTTGTTACTCGAAGGTTTTTGAACTTTTACATGAAAGTTGTGAACTTCAAGTTAAAAGTTATGAACCTTTTTACATAAAAGTTATGAACTTTGGTTAAAGGTTATGAACTTTTGCATGTGAGTTACGAACTCTTGTTGCCTATTGAACTTGTTGGCTTAAGTAAACAAATGTTGTTTATTTTATAATTGTGAATTATAAACTTTATAAAGACATGATTATGAAATGTAGATTTACATAATTGTCTTTATATGTGGAGCCCATCTGTAACATAAATACTGTAAGGATCGAATCAAATAGTTTGATTCAACCTATTTTGGCAGTGTCGTCTTGGAGACATAAGCAAAGTCGCATTACGAAACTCCATGAGAATGGACTTTTGGATTCATGAGATTATGAATCATCTTGAATCATGCGAATGTTGTTTATTGTAAAAGATGACAAAAGTGGTTCTTTGCTAAAAGTAGTTAAAGAATAATCGATTTATTAAGCATTATACATGTGGATGTATATGAATTATAAATCAACTGCTAAAGGAGGTTTTAATACTTCATTACTTTTATGGAACTTTTCACTAGATAAGAGTATCTAATGAAACACGAGTTTGGAACTTTTGAAGTGTTCAAAAGCTTGTAAAAGGAGTATGAAGCATCTTGACAAGATAGTAAAGTCACTTAGATATGATCCAAGTGGTGAACATTTGAGTCAAGATTTTGACAATCGTCTTAGAGATTGTGGGACTGTCTCACAATTGACTCCTCCAAGTACGCCACAAAGGATGTTGTGTCGAAAAGGGAGTAATCGAACTCTATACAGATATAGTTCAATCTATGATGAAGTCAAGTTGATCATTGTTTTCTCGAAAATATGCCATTAAAGCAGCTGTGTATATTGTTCCGTCTAAAACAATTCATGAATCAACATATGAGATATGGTTGGGTAAGAGACCCAAGTTGTTTCATTGAATAAGTTTAGGGCTGTAAAGCTTATTTCGAATAAGTTGGCACCTAAATTTAAATGTCGTATTGTGGATTACTCAAAAGGAAAGTAGGAGTTGTTACTCCTGTGTTTCTTTGGGATACAAAATAGTTGTAGCTAGAAATGGTTTCCCCTTGAAGAGGGAGTTAATTTCTAGAAGAGTTAGTGGGAGTAAAGTACACCTACAAAACTCGGAATTCACAAAGTGACATTAACGTTGAAGAGGAACGTGGAAATGGTTTCATGATCATTGTTGAAATTACACAAGTCCAATGAAAGTCTAGTGGAATACGACATGATTAGGAGAGATATGGATTTCTCAAAATCATGATGTAGTTTTACTAAATTGGAATAAGTCTTCTTTTATGAAGAAGCAATGTTAGATTTTGAATCTAATAAGTGACTTGATGCTACAAAGGTTGAAGATAAGTCCATGTCTAACAATCAAAGTATAGACTTTGATAAATCTTTTAGAAGATGCATATGCAATGGTTGCAAGTGAGTTTTCAAATTGAAAACCGACATGAATGGTGATCTTCAAACTTATAAAGCACGACTAGTGACAAAAAGGGGTTATAAACAAGTTCATAGTAGTGACTATGAGGATACGAACAAATTCATAGTAGGACTATGATAAAATCCTTTTTCGTCATTAATCATGATCAAGTCAAATTGAGTTCTTGTTGCCACATCCGCATAATATGATTATAAAATATGGCAAATGGATATCAAAATCTGTTTTCTACGTGAAAACATGATTGAGGATGTGTACGTGACACAACCCAAAGTTTTTGAGCATCCAAAGAATTCAAATAGCGTATGCAAGTTTCAAAGATTCTTATAAGGATCGAAACATGCATCAAATAGTTGGAATCATAGTTTTGATAAAGAAATCAAATGGTTTGATTTTATCAAAAGGATGATGAATCTTGTATCAGTGGGAGCATATCGGTATTCCTAACGCTATATGTGGATGACATATGGCTTGTTGGAAATAACATTCTTACCTTGCAAGAAGTAAAATCTTGGCTAAGAAAGTAATTTCGGTTAATGTTATAAGCATGACTGCCTGTGTTCTTGAAATTGGAATCTATAGAGATAGATCTAAAAGAATGTTTTGGCTTAAGTCAAAGCATTGAAAGCGTTCAATGTAAAAAGACTTAATAGAAGCTTGCTTATGTTAACTGCACATATACAACTGATTGCAATTAGTTGCAATATATCAGTCGAGATCTAGTATTCTCTTAAAAAGAGATGTTATGATTTTGAAAGGTTCAAAATAAAACAATATAGCTAAATATCTATAATAGTAGTCAAAGTATATTGTTACATATGATGTAAAAGAAATTTTGGATGAAGAAGTTCATCAAAATTTTTGTGTTTTGTTCTAAGCATTGCTTATCCTGTGAGACTATTGTAGGGACAATAGTTCAATGCGTAAGAACCCTGTATGACACAAGCATATACTTAGGCGTCTTTCACTAATTTAGAGAGGCTGTCTCTAAAGAAAGAGTGAAAATGTGTAAAGTAGCAACGGAAGCGAAAATTAATAATTCACTGACAAAGACTCCCGCACGAATGAATACATGAAAGTCATGTAGGTCAATGGGTATAAGATACATGTATGATTGGCCATAGTGCAAGTGGGAGATTGTTGGAGATTGTGCCCTAAGGCCAATATTGGATTATGTAATTTGACTTCTAAGATTAATCTAGTGTAGATTAATATTATCATTTATGTTTGTATGTTAGCATTTATGATAAGTATCCATGAATAAATCGTGTTATTCTAAATATCCCTAGTCGATTGTTATTATGGGAATAATAACAAACTAAGACTAGTGTGAGTGATAATGGATATTCATAAGATGAATATAGTGTATACAGATACAGATTATACTCACGGGTAATATGTTAGAGAACATGTTACTGGAGACCCACTATGAGATCAAGTTCATGGTCATGTGTCACAACTGATCTTGATTATAGTAGTGTCATTAGCTGATTCCTTTGACCTGAGGTCACCATTGATTCCGGGATGAACTCATGTTGTGCTTTGACGCAGTCAAACGCTGCTCGTAACAGAGTAGTTATAAAGGCTGTGATTGGGTACGATATGACTCATGCCTTGGGATGTGAGTGACAGATATGGGATTTTGTCCCTCTCTAACAAGAGAGCGATATCACTGGGCCCCTCGATAAGTAAGACTATTAAATGCATGGCCGTGCTCAAATAAATTGATAATAGTATCAATTGATTTGTCTGGACAGTTTACTTTGAGATTGAGAAAGCATATGATTAATTATATAAGATTGACAAGTGTACCATGTCTTATGATTAATCATGATATCAAAGAGACAAAAGGGAATATGACATTCTATAAATAGGTATTGGATCATTCCAATCATGTTAATTGGGTAGTCATAAAGGCTTGCTAGAGTCCGCTTATGACCTATAAGGATATTATGGTAATCTCCTTATTGCCAATTAATATGAACCTATGGGGTCACACACAAAGAGCAAAATGAAGTTCATCTTATCGGGTATAAATTATTATTGGATAATAATTTATGAATGAGAAAGAGAATAAATATATATAGTGATATATATTTAAGTGTGTATATATATAAATATTAATTTGATTAATATTGCATAAAGTATGCTACATATTATAATTAAATTATATAAAGATATAATTAATTATAATATTATATATACATATGTGTATTATGGAGAATTGATTTGATTTAATGTTAATTGAGAATTAATATTAAATTGTGTGGGTTAATATATAATTATAACTAATAGGTGTATTAGGTTATAATTATAATTAACTAATTAGGTTTTATATTTAAGGAAATAAAAACCTAAACCTAATCACTCTCTCCAAAATACACTAACTAAATTCGGCCAGCCACCACAAGAGAAGCAGCCAGCCGAAATTCTCCTCCCAAGCCAAAGGGAAAAATCTGATTTTTCTGCTCTTTTCTCTCGTTCGAAGAATTGTTCTTCAATCCCGGCGCTAGCACGCGGTGAATGAATTGCTCCGTGTGGATCAACCGTAGAGGGAAGCTACTTTGGTTCCTAATTGATTCAAAACCTACAAAGAATTAAGGTAATTCTTTAACCCTCCTTCCAATTCAATGCAATGTACATGGGTCCTTGGTGGGGATTAATCCTTTTATTTCCGCTGCGTATATATTGTTTTTGTGCGATTTATTCCCCAACAGCTCAACCTGCCGAAAACCAAAATTCGATCCGAAACAACCCGACACGAATCCGAAACGATCCCCAATCAATGTGAAATGGTTTATAAGCTTGTTGTTAATGTTTAAGGATTGATTTTAGGTCTTAACTTTGTGTTTTGGGATCACTTTCCCTAGTTCCTGTGTCTCGGTTTCTATCTCCCTTCTTTTCTCTCTGCTTTCTTTTTCTCTGTTTTCGGTTTCCAAAGTTCTTCTTTCTGCCCAAGACTCAACCCCCTTTGATTTGATTTTTTCTTTTCTTTTTATACTCTCCTCTCCTTATCATTTCGAACATTAAACGGCCGCCTGACTTTCTAATTTTGTCCTATTTCTCTCCTCCTAAGCCAAGTTGCTCGGCTTTGCAGAGCAACTTGGTTCACCCACTAGAGCCGTACGGCTCTAGTACAAAGCCGTACGTCTGTAGTTTATACTAGAGCCAGGGCAAAATTTTGAAAATTAGACGCACACCCTAAACCCTAGAAACCACTCGGGAGACCTTTTCGGAGATTTTGAACTATTGATAGCTTGGTTTTTAGGATGTTTGAGACACTCCGAGTGACATTTCGGTCACTTTCAAGTCCGATTCAAGTCCGTCCGCTTCACAGGTAATCCAAGAATTCTCATCATAGAGGTCGGGAAAACCCAGTGCTTACACCTTCATTAATGTGACATAAATAATGTATTCATACAATGAGTCTTAATGTATAATCCAAAATGCAAGAATCCAATTCCCTAAGAACTAGGGCACACCAACAATCTCCCACTTGCACTAGTTCCAAGTGGGCATTGCCCTAATTCCTACAGGTCTACTATGACCATCGTGTTATGTCTATGGCAGCACTTTGTTCAATGGATCAATGACGTTATTCTTGGTGTCAACCCTCTGCAACTATATGTCACCTCTGTTCACGATCTCCCGAATGAGGTGAAACTTTCTAAGCACATGTTTGGACCTCTTGTGTGATCGGGGCTCCTTAGCTTGTGCAATGGCACCGTTGTTGTCACAAAAAACATCAACTGGATCTAGGGTAGTGGGTACTGCTCTTAACTTAGTTATGAACTTCTTAATCCAAATAGTTTCCTTTGTTGCTTCGCATGCAATTATGTTCTCAGCTTTCGTTGTAGAGTCAGCAATGGTGGCCTGCTCTGAGGACCTCCAACTAATGGCACCACTATTAAGGAGAAAAACAAACCAGACTGTGACTAGTTCTCATCCACATCGGTCTCAAAGCTTGCATCAATGTAACCTAACACTACCAGCTCATCTTGACCTCCACACACTAAGAAAGCATCATTAGTCCGATTAAGGTACTTCAGGATTGCCTTGACTACCTTCCAGTGTTCCTCACCGGGGTCCGACTGGTACCGGCTTGTCATATTTAGTGCAAACGCAACATCAGGCCTTGTACATAACATGGAGTACATGATGGATCCTATAGCAGATGCATAAGGGATCTTTTCCATGCTCTTCCGTTCCTTTTTTGTTTTAGGACCATCTTTCATGCTCAGCTTCAACCCATGGTGCATAGGTAAAAATCCTTTCTTTGCCTTGTCCATGCTAAATCTTTTCAGAACCTTTTCTATGTAAGTGGCCTAACTTAGGCCTAGAAGCCGATTGGATCTATCTCTGTAGATCATGATCCTTAAGATCGTCTCAGCTTCACCTAAGACCTTCATTGCGAAGCACCTACTCAACCACTACTTAACCCCTCGAAGTGTTGGTATGTCACCTCCAATGATAAGGATGTCATCAACATACAACACTAGGAAGGTGGAAAAGCTCCCACTAACCATCTTATACACATAGGGCTCATTAGAATTCTGTGTGAAGCCATATTCCGTAATGGCCTTATTGAATCTCTGATTCCATGACCTCAATGCTTGCTTCAATCCATAAATGGATCTTTGAAGCTTGCATACGTGGTTTGGATACTTTAGATCGATAAAACCCTTAGGTTATGCCATGTACACATCTTCGAGTAGCTTTCCATTGAGGAAAGTGGTCTTAACATCCGTCTGCCATATCTCATAATCGTACCATGCAACTAAGGCTAGTAGTATCCTAATGGATTTGAGCATAGCAACTGGTGAAAAGGTTTCATTATAGTCAATTCCTTGAACTTACCTGAATCCTTTTGCCACCAATCGCCCCTTGAAGGTGTTGTCGGCCTTTAACTTGAAACACCACTTGCAACCTATCACCTTAGTACCCAGAGGTGGATCCACCAAGTTCCATACTTGGTTATCGTGCATAAATTGCATCTCAGCCTCCATGGCTTTGCTCCATTGACCTGAGTCTAGGCTTTCAACAGCCTCTTGATAGGTCTTGGGCTCCTCTTGGTCAATGACCATAAGGTCCCCATCATCAGTCACAAGAAAGCCGTACCTCTCTGGCTGATGATGTGTCCTACCAGACCTTCTAAGGTCCTGTGCAACCGGTTCTGGTTCCTTAATTTCTTGAGTAGTCAGATCAGTTCCCAAAGCATCATCAGCAGTAGCTGTAGGAGTTTGTGAGTCTTGAACTTCTAAAAGTTCAATATTATTCCCACTGTCTCTCTTGGAAAGGAACTCCTTCTCCAAGAAGACTGCATTTCTGGTTATGTAAACTTTGTTTTCCACCCGATCCTAGAAGTAATAACCCTTAGTTTCCTTAGGGTAACCCACAAACTAGCACTTGATAGATTTGGACTCAAGTTTGCCACTTGTTAATCTCTTAACATGTGCATCACAGCCCCAAATCTTCAAGAAGGAAACATTAGGCTTTCGGCCCTTCCATAGTTCATATGGTGTTCCCTCAACTGCCTTGCTTGGTGTATTATTAAGAATCTAAGTAGCTGTCTCTAAAGCATATCCCTAAAAGGAGACAAGGAGTGTAGCTTGACTCATCATCAAGCGAACCATGTCTAGCAAGGTCCTATTCCTCCTTTCTAACACCCCATTCCACTAGGGTGTACTAGGAGGAGTGAGTTGGGATACAATCCCACACTCTCTCAAAAACGAGTCAAACTCTTGGCTCAAATATTCACCCCCTCAGTCAGACCGAAGTGCTTTTATTTTCTTGCCAAGTTGGTTTTCTACTTCATTCTTAAAGTCCTTGAACCTTTGAAGAGTCTCAGACTTATGCTTCATTAGATACACGTAATCGTATCTACTAAAGTCATCCGTGAAAGTGGCGAAGTATAGAAAACCAGATCTAGCACTAGTGCTCAATGGGCCGCATACATCAGAATGTATTAGCTCCAATAGCTTAAGGCCCTTTCAGCAGTCTTGCTAAAAGGTGCCTTTGTCATCTTGCCTCTCAAACAAGATTCGCATGTGTCATTAGACTGGATGTCAAATGACCGTAGCACTCCACTAGAGTGAATCCTAGCTATGCACTTCTCATTTATATGGCCAAGTCGATAATGCCATATGTAAGTAGGATTAATTTCATTTTGTTTAATCCTTTTACTATTTATGTTATAGGTTAAACTTTCACATTTTAGATCAAGGATATATAAGCCATTTTCAAGAAATGTTTTTCCACAAATAATATTGCCACATTGCATAGAAATTCTTCCATGTCCAATATTAAATATGAAACCAGAAATACCCAACAAAGAAACAAAAATAATATTCCTGCGCATCACAGGTATAAAATAATAGTTTCTTAGTTCCAAAATAAGTCCACTAGGCATCTCCAAGAAATAATCTCCGACCTCCATGGGCTCAGCAAGCTTGAGCATGCCATGCAGCTCAACAACTGATTTATCCAACCCTTGCATATGGTAGTTCATGAAAACTGGTTGTAAGACTCAGGAAGTGACCTGAGAATAATGTCTGCTGGTAAGTCTTGCGGAACTGGCAAGCCGAGGTGGGTAAGTGTATCAATATTAAAATTTAGCCCTCCCAATCTTAACCGGTGTCACGGTTTATTGGGCCAATTTCACAAAGTCCATATTCAATTTAATATGCAAACAATTAAATTAAATATGCATGCCAACAAAATAAACAATTTAAATACAAATTAATTTTAAAAAAAATTAATTTAATTTGCATTAGGGTCCGGGATAAAAAAAATACCCTCAAAATCCAAAACCGGACCCAAACCCGATGCACGGCGCTGCTGTCCCAGCAGGGCAGCCTACTGCCAGCAGCAGCCCATAGTAGCTAGCTGCTGTCGCCAGTGGCAGCAGCTGCTACGGCAAGCAATAGCATTTGACCACAATAGGAATCGTAGAATGCGATTCCAATTTTGGCCAAACCATTATTATTATTATTATTATTATTATTATTATTATTATTATTATTATTATTTATAAACACAAATAAAATCAAATAAAATCAATAATCAATAAACCAATAATCTTAGATGGAAACCAATTGGGGAAAAATAATCAGAACCCCAACCCAAAATTCTAGGGTTTATCAAAACCAAAACCAATTGAATAAAACCATAAAATCACAAACTTGAAACTCATTCTTTCCTCAAGAACGCTTTCAAGAACCAATTCCAATCAATCTAATGGACAAAACCTAGGCTCTGATACCACTGTTGGGATTCGTCATTGGAAAAATAACGCGGCGCGGTGGAAAATACACCATTTAAAATTTCCTAGAATCCACATATCGTGTCCAATTACCATTGATTAGAATAAAACCAATTTGAATCAAGAGAGATTAACTCACCGGATTCGTCTACTGCTGTAGAATCGTTTCTTGAAACTGCGATCTCCAAAGTATGGTGCACGACCAACTATCGAGCGGGAACCGGTGCTAGTTGAAGAAACGAAGTAATGGAGGTTTAATGCTGGGATTTTCGGCTGTTTTGGGGCTGCTCTTGGTGGCTGAAATTTCCAGCAATTAATTATGGTTGAATAATGGTCTTATTCCTTAAGTGTGCTCTTATATAGACACTTGTCTAATTGGGTTTTATTTAGGTTAATTAAACCCAATCCCACTAGGATTATAATTACATAAATAAACTTTAATTAAAAGTATATACTATGTAATTTAATTCCATTTGGCTAAATTTAATTACCCCTAAATAAAATTAAATTACACTTAAGTAAATACAATACATGTATTTAATTTTCCTACTTAGGAAATTATTTAATTAATTGTTTACTTTATGTAATTCAATTAATTGATAAATTAATTAATTACATTATGTAAACTTATTAATTAAATTAAATTCAACCCAATGTTAATTAATTACCTTGACACCGAATGTCAACTAATTAATTAACGTATTCCTTCCAATGTACATTACATATACAATTTCTATAAGTTCCGGCTCAGTTGATCTATATGCACGATCCTATGGGTCTGTCTTTTTATTGGCAGTAGGCCCAAGGCCCACAGACTGTAAGTGGGTTCTAGCAAACTATTACAGCTCCCAATTAAGACAGAGATGCAGTAGTCTTTAGAAGACACTCAGCCGGTAGTAATCTCATAGTGTCCTTTGCCTAACGATATCGATATGTATAAACAAGAGGCATGGTGTCCGTCATCCTCTTCTATTGTTTATTATATTTCTTGATCTTGAGTTGACTGATTAATCAAATAAGCAACCAACTTATTTGGGTATGGCCATACACTTATCAGTCCCACTCATCAAGTGGCCAATGATATCATCTCGGTGTTCCCCGAGTGGCAATTCCATCACTTCATCATCTATATCAATATGTTCACCTGTCCATCCAATCATACCCATATTTAGCGTCCTTTTACAGACCTGTTAGGTGTATGTCAAAGTGAACCGGATTCCATATTAATACTATAATGAAATTTGGTCTGAGGACAAAAGAGACCTAATCAAGAAAGACCTATGACGAGACAACCATGTGGCTTTCTTGTGCTGATCAATCCAGTCCCATGTCAACAACATGTACCTATATTCATTATTGACTAGACAAGTACCATGGTTAGTTAAGAACTATCATACAGTCATCGAATATACAAGTTTATGGTTCTATTCGTTCCCACGTTTAGAACAGACCTTGGATAGGTTTTAAGATTATCAATCAATGGATACTCTACTCATATTATAGCACAAGATATAAATGAAATAGATTAATTGCCTTCATTAATGTGACACAAATAATGTATTCATACAATGAGTCTTAATGTATAATACAAAATACAACAATCCAATGCCCTAAGAACTAGGGCACACCAACAATAACTCCTTCAGGAGCTCAACAGAACAACCATATCATCTAATGAAGAGCTTCTCCAACACCTATAAAAGGAAATGAAATTAAATTGCCAAAGTGGGAGACTTTAAGCAACATGCAACATTCTAAGCTAGTTATATTAAAGTCTTCCATAATTCCTACAAAGAGCAAATTAAGAGAAAAAGCTTTAACTTGTTCATTCTTTCAAATATTCATTCAAGGGGATTGCATTTTCACACAAGGGATTTGTGTGAGGGGATTTACTTTGTTGATAGTGTGATCAATAGAGTTTGTAAAAGTTTGGTATTTGAGCTTGTAAAAAATACCGGATAAGTTTGGTGCTTGAGCTTTGAAAAAGCATAGAAAGAGTTTTGTTACTTAAGCTCTGAAAAAGTAGAAGTAGAGGTTTGATACTTAGCCTGCAAAAGTATTGAGTTTGTTACTTGAACTCGTAAAAAGTAACACAAGCTTATTTCATAGCCGTAAAAGAAATACTAGTGAAAAATCTTAAGAGGTTTGCTTGAGAACTAAACGTAGACTGGTTGGGTCAAACCATTCGAAATCTCATGTCTTCATTTCTCTATCCCTATACTCTTTATCTTTATTGCTATCTAAATTTTTGCAATTTAAATTATTAGCATTATTTTTGAAAGAACTTTTAATTTTATATTTACAAGTTTCATTATTCTGCATCTTGTGAAACTTGTGTTTATTTGGTGAAAATTATATTTCATTAAAAATAATTTTTGAAAGAGTTTGTGAAAACTTTTATTCGGTATACAGCACTATTCATCCCCCTTTAGTACTGTAGCTAGCCTATTTGGAACCGTCATAAACAATGGCAAAACTATTCATCTTCAACTAGGGTTCCTGTCCAGGACACATGCTCAGATTACAAAAGACAAAGAACAAGAGGTGTTAAAGTCTCACCATGGCCGTCCCGGTACTAAAAAACTTTTCTAGCAGCAATCTGATCCGTTTTGTTGGACCACCTTTGTTCCTCAGAATCCAATCTCAACCATTCAAAATCAAGACACAAATGTCAGGAACCTCCAGTTGAAAAATTGCAGCAATCCGACGGTGGGATCTCCAGTAAAAGGTAAAACACTGACTGCTGGTCAGAATTGACAAGAGGCACAAACGTCCCTCCTTTAAGCTCACACACGCGAAGCTTTTTCTAGGAGATCGAGTGCTAGTTTGGACCAATTTGTGCAACTTCCTTCCACTCTCTAATGCTGAAAATTCCAGCCCTAATCCCAATCAAAACCACGTTTCTCCTTAGAGAGAAAGATAAAGAGGAGAGAGTTATATTTAGTTTAAAATTCTCTTAATCATTTTCCTCCTTGGAAAAGTATTTAATCAATTAATTTAATCCCTTTTCAAATCTGATTTAAAAGATATTAAATCCTATAATAATGCTCATTTAATCTAATTTAAATATCCTAGATATTTTAATTAGATTTGGGCTTGGTTATTTTACTTGGACCTTAACAATTTAAGCCCAATAAAATAAGCAACCCGATAAGTGCACCAATAGCTAATATGTATGTCCAGTACACATATATGTCCAATATGAATCTACCCAAAATTCAATACCTATGATCCTATAGATTCATCCATATGTTGGTAGTGGGTGAAAATTACCATTTTTTCCTATAGATTACAAGTGAGCTCTAGTAAGCCATTACAACCCCTAATTAGGATGAAGATGTCAAAATCCAACTGACATACACATATAGCATTCTTATATGATCCTTTGTACTTTAGATATCGGTGTCCTATACAAGGCATGGCTTTGTCATCCTTTTATGTGCTAGTACATTTACTTGGCATCCAAGTAGACTGAAGAGATCAAATAAATGATTATCCAATAATCATTCCATTTGGGTACAACAGTAAACTGCTTAGTCTTATTTGTCAAGAGGTCAGTGATATCATCTAATCGATGTGAGTGAAAATTCCTTCACATTACCCTTAGTCTCGGCATGATCCCTAGCATACCCAATGTACCCATACTTGGCACCCAGTTATGGGCCCATTAGGTGCACATCAAAGTATGTGAGTTCACATCCAAGAGTGTGGTGTCTAAGGATCCAATATAAGCAATACATGAGAAGCACTTATAACACTAGACCATGTAGTGTTCTCACAAGTGGATTGATCCAGTACAATATTCACTAACATGTACCTATATCCTTGATTGACTTTCTAAGTCCTATGGTTGGTAAGACACCAACCATCTCACAAGGGACATACTAGTCTTTGGTTATAATCATTCCCATGATCATAAAAAACTAGGGATAGCTTTTCAACTATGTTCTCTAAACTCATGGTCTTACTTGTCAAGTACACGCTCCTGACATACATGAGTGAACACCAGTTCATGGATTCTCTATATTTATTAATTGCATAAGTAATTCAACAAATATGAGTATGCCTTTTATTAATATGAATAAACTATATTTCTATATATAAGTAACAAAGTACAACATCTAGGGACTAGGGAATACACTAACAATGGACACTAGAGCCATCGGGGATTAGATAGTGCACACTTCTAAGTAAAGGAACACTAATTAGGGAGAATTCCCCTTTGTGCATCTTAGTTGGCCCAAGGTTTGTGAAATTCTTGGCATGACATGGAGCCAATGGCTACCCGTATGATATTTGGTTTCAGAGCTTAAATATAGGGAGTTCTTTGTGATGGTGGCTTGAGATGCTAAATCACTCAAATGAGTTGATGGACATTGAGTTTACAGTTTTGAGAATTAAGAATGCTTTTACAAATTAATCAAAACCTTGATTTCGCTCGGGCTAGGACTTGATCAAGCCTACCCAACAAAAGAAAATGGAGAGATTGAGAAATGGGAACTAGGATACAATGGCATATGAGAATACTAATAATCAAATACCTACTGACGAGTGGCTATGACAATTCTATGGTGATCAGCCCCTCAATTGGGGGAGAAGTCTCATAGTTGTTGTTGCGAGCCGAAAGTAATTGTCATGTAGAGCAACAAAGGACATGCTTTTGCATTATCGAGTAATGGGTACAAGCCTATAAGCTGTAGCTTGTATCTTGTTATGGTACAATTCAAATATACGTTGCTTGTGTTAATACATATGTGAAGGAAACTTTTCAACGAGTTTCATTTGGGTTATGAGGCGAAATGGAAACTAACAAGTACCTTATTATGTAAGGAAAATGGAAACATATTAGTAGCCTATGTGGGGCATATGGAAACTAACTAGATGCCTATATAGGGCAAGCAAAATCAATCAAGTAGCCTATTATGGGAACATAGTGTCGCAACAAAATAAGCTATAGACACACCAGAGAGGGCGTGAATAGTGTGTATCACCGAATGAAAATTTCTTTTATTAAACTTTTTTCGGTAAAAATAAATTTTCCTGATAAAATAAGTTACTTAAAATGCATAACTAAATAGTTAATAAAATATGTGAATGTAATCACTTTGATTAGTTTAAGCAATATCTCTAAATACCAGTAATGTTATAAATTTAAATATTTAACAATATGTAAAGGGAGTAGGGATAGAGGTATTAAAGACATAACAATTTATATAGGTTTGGTCCAACCAGCCTATTCTTGTCCCCAAGCCCAATGCTTGAGATGTTCCACTAGTGATTCCTTTACGGGCAAGAACTAAGCCTAATGATTATAGGGATTTTTCATAAAAAACAACCAATAAAAGCAAAAGCATGCATTGTTTTCTCAAATCCGTGACCAAGGAGCAATTGATATGGAAATAAAAACAACAAAATTAAACTAGAAAGTTAGATTTTCACCTTAAGAATCCCTTTCAAAGATGGCTATAGAAGTAAAAAATTGAGCTCCTCCACAATCCCATACACAAACGGCTTCGGAGCAAGAAACTGTACTAGTGTCGGATCGTCGGAAAAGAGAAAATTAGGGGTTCAAATTTTCTGCCTTGGAAGTGTCATTTAACAGCTGCCCTTTTTAATCCCTTTGGTTGAATTCCCCTCGTGGGAATTTAGGTTTTAGGGTTTTAATTTTATGCAGGCTTTTCATCATTAAAGCCCAAGTCCGAAGTTAATTGTTTAGGTTTAGTTTTAATTGCAAATTCAATTTTAATCTTTCATATGTGTGAATATATTATACCATAAAATATATTACATACCACTTCAAATTAAAATTAATTTGTCAAATTAATTCAACCTCGAAATTAAAATTAGACTCTTCATAAAATTAAATACATGTAAACCTAGACATGTGAAATATTTCCACCTACGAAATAATATCTTAAATTAATTCATTTGAATTAATTATAAGAAACCCAATATAAATATTAATTATATTATTTTGACCAATCCAATTGATCTATCTAATATAATAAATAGAATCCTCTCTTTCTGGTTGGTATACTCCAAGTATACGGTTAATCTGTTAAGTTCAAGCTCAGATGTATAATGTGTATGATCCTGTGGGCCCGTTTTCATGTTGGCAGTGGGCCTATGGTCCACAAACTATAGGCGGGCTCTAACAAGCCACTACAACCCCCAATAAAGATAGAGATAATAGTCTAACTGAAATCAAAATCTTGTAGTTTAACTCATATATCCTATGTCACTGATATCAGTGTCTAACACAGAGACATGGTTTAATTACCCTCTTTTGTGTATGGACTTTAACTTGATTCCTAATGAACTGATGCTCACAAACAAATTCCAGCTTGTTTGGGTATGGCCACACTCTTATCAGTTGCACTCATTAAGTGGCCGGTGATATCTTCTCAGTGGACTACTTAGTGACATTCCCTTCTGCATATCCATAGCACTGCCGTGTCGTGTATGCTTCATGGGAATGTCAGCACATAAGATGAAATGGCACACAAATAAAATGTCATGGCTACATGAAGATGTGGTTAGAATCAATGTCATATATATGCTTATGTCTAGAGAATGCCTGAACAAAAATGTGGTTAGAATGGCACACGAATGATCATATGTGTTTCATGTTTCATATAAAGGTCAAAATAAAACCACCATGGAACAAACATCAGCACACGCAACAACATGCTCACCCTTCCAATCTTATTCCTCCTTTCGATTGGTCTGCATTCTTCCTAGGTGTTGGGTCTCTTTGGTATCAACCAGGGATACCAAAGGCACACTCTCAATGTCCAATTTCATGCTTATGTTTTGGTAATCCTAAGGGGAAGTTACCAGGTCATTACATGTGGGCCAAAGTCAAACCAAGGGTTGTATAGGTCCCTATAGTGAAAATACACTCCTCCACATAGAACATGAGAGGTTCATGCGGTGCTATGAGTGGTTTACTCCTTCCAGTGCCTCCAATCCTGTGGAAGAGGTAGGTCGCCGTCTGAAGCAAATCGAGTCGATCAGTGAGTTTGAGGGGTTGAGAGGAAGAAAATGTCATGATATGCAAGTGTGAGTAAAATATGGTACTATGAACTAGAAAATGACTGTAGGCGAGGTTATATTTCAGTAGTTGCCTAAGTTCCTTAAGTTTTTATAAAAACTTTTTAAGAAACATTTATCCCTAACAGAGTCACCACTGTGAGAGAATGACCTTTCAGCAGAATGCGGCAAAGCGAACTGGGGAAGAATTGAGTGTTTGGATTTGTTTGTTGTTTTGAAAATGGGTTTGTATCTTGCTTAGGAAAACCATTAATTTTTTTTGGAAATCCTTTTTGTAGAAAACCTTTCCTTTAAATTTGGGTTTTAAGAAGACTGGTTTTCCATTTTTAGAAAATCCCATTTAATTAACTAAAAGACCTCAAAACCTAAATTTCAAGATCATTGACAGAGTTGCCACCCAGATCAGCTCATCTGGGAAATTCTGGTACAGCTCTTTACTGAGCGTAGACTACTATACCTAATCCTGAGATTTAGGGTTCGGCAACTTACCTATTCAACCTCAAGCTTGTATTCATTTATAATGCATATGAAGATATTTTACTCACTTAATTCTATACCCATTTTGTCTTGTATTATCTATCCCATGCTCATTCAAATGACATAAATAAATATTATAAAATAAAGTGCAGAAATATAAACCACACATCCAAACCAAACCAAAAAGAAATAGAGGTCACTTATTACAACCAAAAAAAAAAAAAAAGAAAAAGCTCCCATCCTCACCAATACAATCGCCTAGATACATGAAAATCTAAAAATTACAATCGCCTAGGATACACAAGTTCATCTATATAATACATCCAAAATAAAAATAAGGAAAAAATAAAAGCTGCAAAACAAATGGTTAGCACAATTATATTAGAAACACAAATAGGACTCATACAGGATAGAATGGGGATTATCAGAAAAGAGGAGCATGCATTTAGGGGATAACCGAGAAGTCCGGGCAACTTACTCGGTTAGACCTGGAAAACATTTTTAGAAACGCCCTGTAGGATTTTAGGCTTGAAAACAGTTTTGGAAAACTCTTTGGCTCAATTACATGCAGATTACTTCGGTTTAGTGGGTCAGTTATCCCGGAACTCGAGGTTCCGTTCGTGGGGGTTCCTAATTACAAACATCCATCTAAGGTCTAAAACAGTAAACATACCAAAAACAATTTTGTCTTGAAGATAGCATCACGCGATGACATCCGTGTAGGTCATCCCGTGATTCTGCCTCCTTCTACAAAATACAGCCATGCGTCTGTAGTATCCAGAACCCAAAATTGGTTTTCTTCGATTTTGTAAACACTATTTTAATTGTTTCGATGATTTCTGGGAATTTTGTGGAATCTGGGGGTCTGCTAATGCTAGACAATAGACCCGATATGGATGGAACAACCCTGGATTTTAGAAAAACCGAAACCAAAGAGACCCAAAATCTCACATCACGTTCTATGAAAATCGAAAACCATAATTCTAAGTATAACGGATGTGATTAGAGCAAAATAGTTCATAACAGAAGAAACAAAATGGAAAATTAACTGCTTTTAATGAATTTATAGTTTTTTAGGTTTCAGTCCAGAAGAATATAGTCGTGCGGCTATAGTATTACAGCCGCTCAGCTCTGTTCTAAAGGATTACAGCCACTCGACTCTAGTTAGAGCCGCACAGCTATAATCAAACAACCAGCTTCTAGATTTTTGTAGAACACAGAAAAATCATAGAACAAATCAAACAAGTATGAGTTTAAGGCCTCTCAGAGTTTACCTGGTTGATGTTGCAATGTGTTTGACATCCGAAAGTTGATTGAGAAGTTGAAATGTGCTTAGAATCCCGCAAACACCCTGAAATCCTCAAGTATACATCCCTAATCGATCAGAACAAAACCCGAGGATAGTTCTGAAAGAATGAAAGTCACTAGAAACCCACACCCTAAGTGTTTCTAAGTCTGTTTTATGTCTTTTTCTTTAAGTCTTTTATGTTTTCTTTCTCTTCTCCCTTTTCTGGTTTTCTCTCTTTTTTTCTTAGAATGATTCTCCTTTTCGATTTCTCCTTTATTTTCTCTATTATGTTCTTGTTCTGTTTCTACCTCTAATTACCCTTATTGACCTTGAAAAACCCGACTCAAAATCCCATTGATTAAGGAATTAGACTTGTTGTTAAATTCTGATTCTGCTATTTAGGAAGAATTATGTCCACTCGATAGAGCCACGCGGCTGTAAGCTTATAGCCATACGGCTCTGAAATTACAGTCGCGTGGCTATTGTTTTGAAACTATAGCTGTGCATCTCTAATAAGAGCCGCGATAGATTCTCCTAAATTCCACACTCATCTCTAAGCCCTCTAATCACTTAACGGACTTATCTTGGGGTTTTGGATCGAGGGTTGTTCCGTTTTTAGAGTGTTTAGGATATTCCAGGCAATGCCCCACTCATTTTCAAATCAATTCACGTCTGTCAGCTTAACAGGCAACATAGGATTTTCATCATAAAGGTCGAGAAAGCCCGTGCTCACAGGCTGCCCCTCGATGGATCAAAGTTGACCTAATCAGGCTATTGTGCCAGGATCGAGTTTGGTCTTGTGATAGAGAGCACAGTGAGAAAAGGAAAGAAAACATACCTAAAGTCTTGGTTTGTTTGATGAAGTCAGGTGCAACATCTTGCTGCGAACGTTGGCCTTGGTTCTGAAATTAGCTCTATGAGCTTTGGATTAAAGTTGGCTCTTGGGGGAGCAATAATATGAAGTTAGCTCTAAGGGGAACAATAGTCTGGAATTAGCCCAGGGTAGAGTAATGATCTGAAATTGGCCCACAATGGAGTGATGACCTGGAATTGGCTCACAGCGGAGTGATAATCTCGAATTGGGCCTACAACGGAGCGATAATCTCGAATTGGCCCATAGCAGAGTGATAATTTGGAATTGGCCCACAGCGGAGCGATAAGCTAGAGTTGGCTGATGGTGTAGTGATAACTTGAAATTAGCCCCTGGAGCTGGCCCACAGCAGAGCGATAAGCTGGAATTGGCCTAGAGCAGAGCGATAACCTGAAACTGGCCCATAGCGAAGCGAAAATATGGAGTTTGCCCACAGCGGAGCAATAATCTGAAGTTGGCCCACAATGGAGTGATAATCTGAAATTGGCCTATAGGGAAGCGAAAATCTGGAACTGGCCTACAGGGGAGTGATAATCTGGAATTGGCCCATAGGGGAGTGACAATCTGGAATTGGCCCACACCGGAGCGATGATCTGAAATCGGCCCACAACAGAGCAATAAGCTGAAATTGGCCCACAATGGAGTGAAAATCTGGAATTGGCCCATGGGGAGCGATGATCATAAATTGGCCTACAGCGAAGCAAAAATCTAGAATTGGCCCACAGGGGAGCGATAATCTGGAATTTACCCACAGGAGAGTGATGATCTGGAATTGGCCTATAGCGGAGCGATGATCTGAAATTGGCCCACAATGGAGTGATGAAATTGGCCCACAGCGGAGCGAAAATCTAGAATTGGCCCACAGGGGAGCGATGATTTAGAATTGGCCCACAGCGGAGCGATGATTGTGGAGCGATAATTTGAAATTGGCCCACAGCGGAGTGATAATCTGAAATTGGCCCACAGCGGAGTGATAATCTGGAATTAGCCCCTAATGTAAGAATAATCTAGAATTGGCCCACAGTGCAGCGATAATCTAGAAGTGGCCCACAGCGGAGTGATAATCTGGAATTGGGTCGAGAGTGCATATTTATTCCTTGATCGATAATTTTGGAAACATAAATTTTTGACCCTTCAACCAGGAATAAATATGGCTTAGTTATTTTGCCCCTGGATACCTACAAAAGGCAAGAAATACCCTTCTCGGGAGTATATCAGCATAAACAGAAATTATAAAAGATTGAGAAAATCTCCTTACCTGTTAGTTAGAGCCGTACGTCTCTAACTTGCACGATATAGCCGTGCGACTATAGTTTATAGCCACGCGGCTATGACTTGCCACATTGTTAGAGCCGCGCAAAACTAGCGTGAAATGGTGAGAACATTTAAAACTCAAACAGACTGCTTCATTTCCCACAAACGCATTTTTCTTCCTTTTCTTTTGGGTTTCTTTTGCTCTTAATATTTTCACCCAAATTCTGCCTTCTAAGATGATGAAGAAACTCAGGAAGTGTTGGATTTGCCCTAGTCCCGAGGCATTGGTCCCTGTATTTGTATTATACATTTTTTCGATTTATTTATACTCATTTGTGTTATTAATAAAGGCATTAATTCATTTATTATATATCCTTTGCATTATATTAAATGAAGTATCCAATGGACATATCCATATCCATGATGACCAGTGTCATGCACTAGGCAGTAAGACCATGGATAGGGTAAATGATATGACCATAAATAGATCCGTAGTCTGTTCCAGTCATGGGAATGAATGGAATAGGAGACTATCATTAACCTGGTTGTTTGGCGGTGTCTTACTGGTCATTGGACATGGAATGTCAACCAAGTTAATGGGTACATGTAAAAAGGGCATGGTACTGGATAGATCCACTAAACGAGAAATCCACATGGTATATTATCACAAGTGATTCTCATGTAGTACTTGTATGGATCCTTTGACCTAACCATATGATGGTGTTGCATGTGAGGTCGCATACTTAGGGGTACGCCTAAAGGGCCTATAATAGGGTGCCAAGTATGGGTACTTTCAGGTATGTCACTTAGCATGACAGTGCTATAGATATGCAGAAGGGATTTGTCACTCAGTAGTCCACTTAGAAGATATCAATGGCCTCTTGATGAATGTGACTGATAAGAGTGTGGCCACATCCAAACGAGTTGGAACTTGTTTGCAAGCTTCAGTGCATTCGGGATCAAGTTAATGTCCGGACACAAAAGAGTGTGATCAATCCATGCTTCTGTGTTGGACACCAATATCGATGACATGGGATATACAAGTTCAAACTACAGGGTTATGATAACAGTTAGACTGCCATCTCCATCTTAACTGGGGGGTGCAGTGGCTTGCTAGAGCCCAACTATAGTCTGTGGGCCATAGGCCCACTGCCAACATATAGATGGGCCACGGGATCGTACACATTAAGCGACTTAACACTGACTTAAGGAATCACATGTATACTTAGAGTATACACTCTGGAGAGAGAGGAATATATTAATTACATTACAAAGATCAATTGGATTGATTATAATAACAAAATTAATATTTGATTGGCTCTCTCATAATTAATTGGATTAATTATGAGATTATTTCCTGGGAAATATTCATATGTATAGGTTTACATATGAATTTATTTTGTGAAGATCTAATTTTAATTTGATGGATTAAATTAATTAGTCAAACAAATTTTAATTTAAATGTAAATAATATGCTACTTGGTGTAATATATTAAATACATGGGTAAATTAAAGTTGGGATTGAAATTAATTTAAACCAGACTAATTAAAATAGGTTTGGGCCTGAAATAAAAGATAGAAGCCCACACAGATGAAGGAACCAGCTTGGGCCGAAATTCTCCTTGAGAATTTCGGCCACCTAGGGTTTAATGACCCTAGGATTTTCAGCCTAAGGGGGTGGACCACTTGGTGGCTAAAATCCCTCCCTCTTCCTCTCCAAAAGTTTTGTTTTTTCCAACGCTAGCACGGGTGGTGTTCGTTAGGCGTTCGTGTACGTGAATGAGGAGGGATTCTAGTTTTATTCCTACAGTCTGCATCCATCTCTTAAAGAGATATTCCGGGTAAGAGATTTTCTCTTGTGGTTAAAATTTTGTTTTTCCAATTTCTATCTCAATTGCTCCTGGGCACGGATTTGAGGAAATCATCGCGCTCTTCCGCTTTAATCGGATGATTTCAGGTGATAAATCCCAACAGGAAGATGAAACAGGAAGATGATTTTCCTGGCTGCTCCTTCGCAACCTACCCCTCACACGAGGTATGTTTTACCTGAGGGACAATTTTTCTTACCCACCGAGTGTATTGGCTTCAAGACTCGGTCGAGCATTATGGGGTCAAGAGAAATGATCCCATACCCATCACACTTCAGGTGTCTTTGCATGCATCTTGGAAATTGGTTAGTTTTCCTAATTTTTCCCTTTTTTCAATTTTTTCCAATTCCTGCAAATGTAGATGAATGCTTAGGGTAGATTTTGCCCCTAGGAACTTCAATTAGTGATTTGGTAGTAATTAAAACCGATTTAGGGGTGATTTTGCAACACCTAGGGTTTCTTCAGCACTGTTGAGATTTTCCAGATAGAGCCGCTTGGCTCTAAGTTATAGCCGTGCGGCTATGTTCTAATGCTGGGCTGAAAACACTTAAACAGAGCCACCTGGCTTTATATCTAATGACTACAGCCACACGGCTATTGCTATAGCTGTGCGGTTATAACTTTAGTCGTACAGCTATAATAGCCAAACCAGAAATTTTCTTTTTTTTTTTTTCCTTTAATTCCAATGCATTTTATTTGATTTATATGACCTGTATGCAATCCAAAGAGCTCATAGAAACTCCCTGTTCATTATTTTGTAGGATTGGTCCCGTTATGGTGGGCCGTGGTGCTGTTTGACGTGCTGAGGTGGTATAGATGCCACAGGGCTATAGAGGATGGTATGCTCCATGTGCGAGCATCCTCTTAGGATGAGCCGCAGTCTGCTAACGGCACTGATAGAGCATTGGATGGACTCCATGTACACTTTCCATTTCCCGATTAGGGAGTACACTGCCATGCCCGAGGACTTGCAGCCATCACCAGACTACCTTTTGGCGGGCGAATCATTGAGTTTAACCAGACATTAAAGAGAGGAGGTTATAGTCCTGAGATCATCACAATGCTGATTGGATTGACTCGGGACAAGAGGATCCAGTGTAGTGCCCTCTAGGACTATTGGTTAGGGAGACAAGCTGAGCTTCTGTGAGTATGGGTCTTCCCGACCTCAGTGATGAGAACCCTTATTACCTTCGGATATAGAAAAGAGTAGAATGTTACCCGAAACATCTCGAATTCTCTGAAAATGAAGTTATCCGCAATCCAAAACTACTGTAAAGCGGATCCTCCGAGTGATTTTCAGTGTTTAGTGTACGCGTCGGATAGTCGAGATGTCGCCACGGCTCTAGCTAGAACCGGACGACTCTGGTTTTTAAACCAGAACCGCCCGGCTCTGGAATAGAGCTGGGCGGCTCCGGTTCACAAACCAGAGCCGGCCGGCTGTGATGGGTCAGGCAGAAATGTCCCAACATGTCCTAAGTCTATGAAATTTGGTAAAAAAAAAAAAGGACAAAAACAATTAATCTACGCATTTAATTCTGAAAATTATTTTGTCTTGGAGGAGATTTTGAAAAAGGATTCAACAATAATAAGAGAGGGAGGAGGAAGAAAAGCAGGAGAGAAAAAGAAAGACACAGGGTGAGAAGGAGAATCTAGGATTTTAGAATTCAAAAAGTTAAGATACTAAAGTCCTAAGCATACAACTACACACTCTAGTGGTTATTCATCGGTTCACAACGATTCTCAGTTCTATTTCAGATTCGTTCAGATAAATTTTCAGATTTTCGGGATATTCGAGGATTCAAGTTACGTTCTTGATTTTTAAACCGTTCTTGCGTATCTAATACACTGGAACAACACCAAGGTAAACTCTGAGAGGCCTTAAACTTGTGTTCATTGCATTTTTCGTGTGATTTTTCTCTGTTTTTAAAAATTCCAGAAAACTGGCTACCCGAATAGAGCCGTACGGCTTTGTTCTTCAAGAACAGAGCTGGCCGGCTCTGGTTCAATTAGAACAGAGCCGTCTGGCTCTAAACCTAGAGCCGTACGGCTCTGTTCTTCAGGGACAGCTCCCCGATCTGTCCCTACAAGCCGAAAATAGCCCGTTTTCCATTTATATGCATTCTGATTTGATGTATTTCAGCTTATAAATATTCGTACGTCATTTTAACACCGTTTTTTGAATTTTTGTATGTACGAACGTTAAATTTTCAAGTTTTCTGGGGTTTATTTTCTAAGTTTCAGGGTTATTTTATCCGAACCGGATCTATAGTCCAGCGTTAGCGGACCTCTGAACTCTATAAGTCCCTGGAAAATATTAAAAACAAATAAAATAGCATTTTAATAAATGTTTTTGGTGTGTTTATTGCATTTTGGACCCTAGATGGATGTTGAATTTAGGAACCAATACGAACGGAGCCATGGATTCCGGGACAACAGACCCACGAAAATGAAAATTTGCATGTAATCGAGCCAATTGTTTTCCAAGAATTGATTTTCCAGCATAAAATTACAGGGCGTTTCAAAAAACCATTTTCCAGGTCTAACCTGTCTGACCGGTCGGGTTGACCCGGTTATCCCCTAAATGCATGCCCCCATTTCCTAAAATTCCCAATTCTGTCCTGATTTGAGTCCTACTTGTGTGTGCAATATAAACTGTGCTGATCCTCTGTTTTGCAGCCTTTTATTTTTATTTTGGATGTATTTAATAGATTTATCCGTGTATTTTAGGCGGTTGTAAAGTGAATTTTTATTTTTATTCGATCGGGTTGTAATAATTTAATTATTCACCGCTTTATTTTTATTTTATTCGTGTGAGCGCTGTGTGTTTAACTTAATGCAATAAAAATCAACTCTAGAAATGTAAAATACCATCAAAGAACATTGGCTAAATTCATTTTGATTAGACGTGAAATAAGGGACTTGTCCAAACCCTGAATCTCTGGATTAGGTACAGCAGTCTATACTCGATAGGGAGCTGTACCAGAATTTCCCGGATGAGCTGATCCGGGTGGCGACTCTGTCACTGATCTCAGGATTTAGGTTTCGAGATCTTTTAAAGTAATAAAATGGGAAAATGTTTTCTACAAAACGAATTTCGAAATAAACGAATGGATTTTCTTAAGATAAACAAAACCCGTTTTCCCAATCTCACCCCGAAAACAAAGAAAGAATATCTAAAATCTTTCCTTTCGGACCCCCGCGTCCGCTTTTTCAAAAAGAAAAAGGTCGTCTGCTCAAAGTAGCGACCCTGCTGGGGATTTCTACAAAAGTTTTCTTAAAACTTAAAAGAATTTGACAAGCCCTGAAAAATGTCTAATCAAAATCAGGTGGATGATTCTTGCATGGTATTTTATTTTTGCATTTTAGTTAGACATGCTTGCATTAGGTTAAGTACCCAATATTTAGCCCAGTGAATTGTTGAACTATCACCCAAGTTCCTCTTGGTCTTGGGGGCACGAATACAAAACACCACCCATAGCCTCGTACGAACCCCTTCGATCGGACCCTTGAGTGGGGAGAAGTGAGGAGTATATTTTGCTATGGGAGCCTTGATGTTATCCCGACTTTGGACTGAACTCATTTAGACGACCTTAGTTGGATTCCCTTAGGGTACCAAAACAATTGCATGAATATTATAAAACACGCCTTTGTCATCCCTCGGTTGATGATTAAAGTGAACCCCTCCTAGGACTTGGTTAGAATCTTCAAAAGTTGACCACGATTGGAGGGATAAGGTTGGAGGAATACGTTTCGCATGCTACATGCTATGTGATTTTTGTCCCATCATAACATACCATCATCAATTCTTTTTATGAACATGGCACGCCACACGTAATACATTTATGTGACACTAACTCACGTCTTCTGTACAGCCGTTTCATTTTTTCCGTGTGTAAATACATTAATCACCCGTGTGACATTTACACTAACCACATCTTTTGCAGCCATGCTTATCTTCATGTGCCATGCATGTTTTTATGCATCAACACACCCATAATCATACATGCACCATTTTGTATGCCATATTTAACCACGTCTTTGTGCAGCCATTTGCATTTGCGTGACTTAAGGATGCATCCATTTCATTTTGGTTAAGATTAAGGCATCCCGAGAATGCCAAACGCTTTCATCGCATTTCATCCCGGAACCCCAAAACTCCCCTTTGATGTCAGTGTATTGGATTACATCGACCATCTTACCAAAATACACCAATTAGGGCACCCGAAAAGGGTTTAGGCTCGAGATTGTGTAAGTGGAATGCACAACTCCATTTCATGACATCATGACCATTCATCTAAGAATAAAGGAGATTCCAAAAATCTCGTTTCACGTCGTAATCCACATCAGATTATTTCATGGCATCTTATCAATCATTTGAGGCATTCCACGAATGCCGAATCCTTACACATCTAGGGGCATTTCATGACATTCCTAAATCATGCAAGGCGTTCTATGAATGCCAAATCTCTGTTCATGTGCCGTTGTACACACGATTTGTTTCATGTACCATAACATGTCTGATGCCCTAAAGGCGTCGAAGTTCTGTTCGTGGATCGATTCCAACGCGACCATTTCATATCACCATATCGCTCCTAAAGCGCGAAACCTTTGTCCATGTGAAGGCACACATGTGAGGTCATTTCATTTTTCATTAGGTGCCCTAAAGGTGCCGAAACCCTGTCTGTGTGATGGCTTTCACGCGCCCATTATGCATGGTGTTGGACAATCTCGCGAAGCCTAGTGAACAACAGAGTTCATTAGATGTCATATTCATATTCATGCACACAATTTCATCTCATCACAATCATCCCACATCCATGTGCAGTATGGCATTTAGGGAATCGAGTCTAGGTTCATACCATGTTCTTACGCCTGACCCTCTGTTGAAATGTGCAGTGTGGAAAAGAACCTCGAAACGGTTAATGAGAGTGGAGTTGGAAATTGATCAATTGGAATCGAGCATTGTAGCTGAAACTAGAGAAGGATTGGGATCTGACTCAGAGCAAGAGTTTGCAGAACAGTTGCCAGCATTACCGGTTGATAGTCCGTTTGTGCTAGGAGAAATCGATAGAGCTGAAATGGCCCAAGACGGAAATGGGGGGACTCCTCCTTTTGATATGAATGCATTTATGGCAACTTTTCTAAGTTCCGATCAGTTTAAGAACACCATCAGGGAGCAGGTGCAGTCTGTAATGTCTACGGTAGGGGGTGCGACCAGTCACAGAGCCCAGGGTCCGGTTGAGAATGAAGGAAATGCTGTCCAAGGAGTCCCGAATCCGGGAAGGAATGCGCTAGGAAGTAGTAGAGTGATCATCCCACCTAGGGAGATTGACCATCATTCCAAAGAAGATGAAGCCTTTGAAAGGGCGAGGGAGGCCTCAATCGAGACTGCTCCTGAAAAGCATCTTAAGGAAAAATTTTCTAATTTTGAAGCACTACTACCAAAGTTGAAAGAGATGGTGCATTATCAGCCTGTCAAATGTGCAGATCCATCCACTTTATTTGTTGAGGGAGGAGAGCCACTCCTGGTTGGATTTTAGATGCCCCTACTTGCCCCCGTATACTGGGGAAGGTCCTCCAAAAGCTCATCTGGACAGCTATGTCAGGATTATGTTTAGTCTGGGAATCAGGAAAGTCCATCTCCTGAATTTGTTCCCAACTACACTGCGGGGTGCAGCTGCTAAGTGGTATCTGAAGACGCCACTTCATACTCGATCCACTTGGGAGGATCTGTCGGAGGCATTTGTGAAGCAGTATGCTTATAATAACCAGGTTGAGACCACATTGGAAGACTTAGAAAGAATCCGCCAAAGGCCCAATGAATCCTTTTTGGCCTATTACAAGAGGTGGATGGATGTTCAAGTGTTGGTGGATGGAGCTCCTAAGTTAGAATCCCTCATCGTGATGCTTGTGGATAGTAGTTTGCCAACCTATAAAGAGAAAATGAAGTTAAAGAGGTTTCATTCCTTTAACGAGGTGGTAGATTTTGCAAAACAGGTCGAAAGATATGATGAAGAGGAGCAGCAAAACAAGCAGAATGCGAATGATTATCGGGGAAGTCGGGGATACTCAAGGATATAAAGCCGATGGTTCCACATCTACTCAAACAGGAACTGGTTCTAAGTCGGTCCCAACTACAGCAGCAGCAGTGGAGCAAGCAAAGGAGGCTGATGTGGCGACCGTGACTCAAGGAGGCCAAACAAGGATGCCTCAGAGACTCATTAATCCGTGGGCTGAATCCTTGGCCCTTATATTTGCCAAATGTAGGAAGGCTGGCCTATTGCAGAGTTTGAAACCTTATGTCCCTCCTACAGCAGCTGATAAGGAGAATTTTTGTTCCTACCATGTGATGGTGGGTCACCGTACAAATGAGTGCACCCAACTGATTAAAGCCATCAAACAACTAGTCATAGATGGCAAGATTGTGGAGCCGACCCTGAAGCCGAATGCACAGAAAAACCCACTCCCTACCTTCACAACTCAGGTGAACATGGTGCAGTCAGGTCTGCCAGCTAATTATGTATTCACCCAAATAATTAAGGCGAATCCTAGTGTGCAAACCATGCTGGTAGAAATGGAGGAGAAGCCGGTGGCAATCGAAGAACAGAGCTTGGCAGTAAGGGACAAAGCAGGTCCTGTCAATTTGGACGATTTTGAAGCATATGATGATTATGATTAATTCGAGGTGCAAGAATTGAAGCCCATGTACGCGGTAGAGACAAAAGGGAGGACTGTGATAGAAAAGGATGGGCCGGTGATGCACATCACAAGGAGTGGTAGGTTTTATCAACCCCTCAGTGCACTACCTCCAACGCCCCCAAGAAGGAATGCAACGCCGGTATGGAATGATACTCGAGTGGATAAGGGGGAAGAAGATGAAGTGGTGGTTCAGCTGAAGAGGACACTGGCTCGGGTCAGCATCTGGCACCTCCTCATGGAGTCTAAGAGACATCGCGAGGTGGTGGTGAAGCAGTTGATGGAGATGGCAGCAACTCCCATGATGTCGCCGGATGAAGTTTGCGCAATGATAAAAGGAATTGACCTGAGGGCTAACAAGGCCCAAGAAATCAGCTTTGGAGTATCTGATCTGCCACTAGAGGGTGTGAACCACAATAGGGCTTTATATTTGAAAGTGCAGATTTTGGATAAGACCATACCGTGCGTGATGGTCGATGATGGCTCAGCTCCTAATATTTGTTCTTTAAAAGTTTTGCCTTATCTGGCCATTGAAGTCGAGGCTCTCGGCAGTTCTAGCACAGTGATCAGGGCATATGATGACAGTAGAAGATCAGTGATTGGCACCTTTGAAGCTGAGGTCAGTGTGGGAGAGGTTAAGTCAAATGTACTATTCACGGTTATCGATATCCCCGTCACATTTTCGCTTCTCCTAGGAAGGCCTTGGTTCCATGCCCTAGTAGGTGTACCTTCAACCCTGCATCAAAAAGTCAAATTCTTCATAGGAGGAAAGGTGGTGACAATAGAGGCAGATAAGCCATCAGTGGTAGCTACCCTAAGCGCTGAGGAACAGCCGATGACGGGCATTCATGTAGCTATTGTGAAGAAACAAGGGCCTAATGATCCAAAATTCCCAGATTGGATACATAAATATTTTGCCAAGCAAAAGTTTCAGCCTGGCAAGGGCTTGGGAGTGAGGCTACAAGGCATCCCCAAGTTTGACATAGCACCCGAAAAGTATCGTCAATGTGGGCTTGGTTATCATGAGAAAGGGGGCAACCCGAGTAAGAAGTCTGTGAATTTGGTAGACACTTTTGTCCCTCCATCTGAAAAGGTCTATGACGGGACCTCAGAGTCAGTGGAAATGGAAGGGGAATGTTCCCTGGATTTGAGATTTTTTCGGATGTTGTTGACTTCGAAAAATACGGGGTGGAACCGATTGTTAGTATGCTCCGTACTGAGACCAAAAATGACAAGGGAAAAGCTATAAGGATGGAAGAAATAGTGATCAGCCAAGTTGAAACTGGAACCACGGTCGAGGGAGAGTCCTCCAGAAAAGCGGGTCCCAAGGGTAAGGAAGCTGAAAAGGCTATTGCAATTATTACTAAGGCACTGGCTGCTCTTATGAAAGCCACTGCAGGGTCTGAATTAGAATAGGCAGCTATGCCAAAAACTCAAGAGGAGTTAATGAGTCAGGCTGTGAAGGAATTGGCCAAGATAATGATGGCCGGGAAAGCAAAGATGATTGAGGAAAGCTTGTTTGTTGACGAGGAGCAGTCTCTGGAAAGCGACCTGGGAGCTTTGTTCGAGGAAGTGGATGAAGCTACTGCAAGCAAAGACCTTCCGCATGTGGAGGGGGAAAATCACTTTGATGTATCTCCTTTTTCTGCATTTTATGTAAACAACTCTGCCTATACGACACATAATGCAATTAAATCTGATTTTGCTTACTTGTGTGATGTTTTTCCGGATGGAACTCTGCATACATACAAACATTCATTTAGTGTCTTTAGCATACATGATGCATCATTGCATGAAATGAACCTATGGACAGATGATGAACCTAAGATGGTATCCGTCTCGAAAGACCTCACACCTGATGAGAGGAAAGAACTAATAAAAATCTTGCAAAAACACGTCAAAGCCTTCGCCTGGTCTTATGATGACATGCCTGGCTTTGACAGGGAAATAGCAGAACACAGAATCCCAACAGATCCAAAAATGAAGCCTATTAAGCAGAAACTCAGACGACTCAGACCAGAATGGGCAAAAAAGGTTAAGGAAGAAGTGGCCAAGCAGATAAAAGCAAAGTTTCTGGAAGTTGTGGAATATCCGGAATGGTTGGCCAACATCGTACCGGTTGCAAAGAAGGACGGTCAGGTAAGGGTCTGCGTGGATTACAGAGATCTGAATAAGGCATCTCCGAAAGATGACTTCCCACTTCCACATATCGATGTTCTGATCGATAGTGCAGCTAGGGCATCTATGTATTCTTTCATGGATGGATTCTCTAGGTATAATCAGATTTTGATGAACGTAATCGACAAGGTGAAAATGGCTTTCATCATGGAATGGGGGGTTTACTACTACAGGGTCATGCCTTTCGGGTTGAAGAATGCCCGGACAACTTATCAGCGGGCCGTCATGACACTCTTGCACGATATGATCCACAAGGAGGTAGAAGTGTATGTTGATAATATGCTAGTCAAATTGATGACGCGGGAAGAGCGTCCTGCTGTCCTGGATAGATTTCTGACTAGAATTGAAAAGTACAATCTACTTCTGAATCCAAAGAAATGCGTGTTTGGAGTAACATCGAGAAAACTTATGGGGCATATTGTGAGTCAAAGAGGTATAGAAATGGATCCGTAGAAGATCAAAGCCATCAGAGATATGCCTGCGCCCAAGATGGAGAAGGAAGTGAGGTCATTCCTGGGATCACTGCAGTATGTCAGTCGATTCATTGCGAGGTTGACAACGGTCTGTGAACTAATATTTAAGCTTCTAAAGAAAAACCAGCCGGTAGAATGGAATGAACAATGTCAGATAGCATTTGACAGGATTAAAAGCTACTTGATGAATCCTCCATTTTTGAGGCCTCCAGTACCAGGAAAGCCTTTGATCCTCTATTTGGCCATCGAAGACGCATCGGTTGGGGCAATGCTGGTCCAAGAGCGAGAGGATGGCCGAGAAAATGCTATTTATTATCTGAGTAAGAAGCTGCTGGATTATGAGACTCGATACACTGTTGTAGAGAAGATTGTACTGCAATTGTATGGCTAACAAAGAAACTCGGACACTACTTTCAATCTTATAAGGTTCAAGCAGTGGCCAAGGTTGACCCGATGAAGTATCTGTGCCAAACTCCAGCATTAACAGGGAAGTTGTCACGATGGTTGCTACTAATATCAGAATTCGACATTGAATATCTCACACGAAAGATGATCAAAGGAAGGGCAGTGGCTGAATTTTTGGCAAATCAGCCAGTTGATTCAGATTATGTGGACAACCTAGAATTTCCAGATGAACAGTTGGTTGTGGTAGAAGCAGAACCGGCCAGATGGATTATGTACTTCGACGGGGCTGTGAATAAGCATGGAGCAGGATTAGGCGTGATCATCGGGACACCTGATGGAGAAGTCATTCCCCTAGCCAAGAAGTTGGACTGTCCTGTAACTAACAATGGGGCAGAATACGAGGCATGCTTATTTTGAATTGGTGCCCTGATCACTTTAGGAGCTCATGAAACCCTTATCATCAGAGATTCGCCATTAGTCTTGAAGCAAATCACTGGAGATTGGGAAATCAAAGAAGAGTCCCTTCAACCCTACCTCGAAGCCGTTTGGGAAAAGAACAAACTCTTTGGGAAGTATGAATTCAGACACGTACCTAGGGAAGAAAATCAAATGACAGATTCTTTGGCCACGCTGTCGTCCATGTGGCGAGGTCCTCAGAAACAACCGATTCGGCCAGTGGTGATAGAGGTATCACAGAGTCCATACTACAGAGCAGAGAAGTTTATGGTGGCTGTGATAGAAGATCGTCCCTGGTATGATGACATTTTACGGTTTCTTCAGACAGGGTCATACCCCGAGGATGCCACTGAAGCGGATAAGATTACCCTTCGGAAATTAGCAGCACAATTCAGGAATTTGGAGAATCGAAAACCGCAAATGGCTTAATGCTGAAATGTTTAACCGAGAGAGAAGCCAAGGTAGTGATAGATCAAATTCATACGGGAACGTGCGGTCCACACATGAGCGGTTTAGCCTTAGCAAAGAAAATTCTGAGGCAAGGGTACTATTGGCTCACACTACAAGCCGATTGTATTGAAAGGGTAAAAAGATGCCATGAATGCCAGATATATGGAGACATTAGCCATCTTCCCCCACATGAACTTCAGACGTCCTCGACTCCTTGGCCGTTCGTTGCCTGGGGGATAGACATTATTGGAGAGATAAGGCCGCCGGCATCAAATGGACACCGCTTCATTGTTGTGGCCGTAGATTATTTCTCGAAATGGGCCAAAGCAGAATCTTTTGCGAACCTCACGGCCAAGAAAATGTCTAAATTTATTGAGAAGAACATCTTTGCCTGGTATGGAGTCCCACACCATGTGGTAACGGATAACGGTGTTCAGTTCCAAGGGGTAACAGCTCAGTTGTTTCAAGACAAAGGGGTTGTGTTGGAAATGCCCTAGTCCCGAGGCATTGGTCCTTGTATTTGTACTATACATTTATTGGATTTATGTGTTGTACTCATTTGTGTTATTAATAAAGGCATCAATTCATTTATTATATCTATCTTGTGCAATATATTAAATGAAGTATCCAATGGACATATCTATATCCATGACGACAAGTGTCATGCACTTAGCAGTAAGACCATGGATAGGGTAAATGATATGACCATAAATACATCCGTAGTCTGTTCCAGTCATGGGAATGAATGGAACAACAGACTATCATTAACCTGGTTGTATGGCGGTGTCTTACCGGTCATTGGACATGGAATGTCAACCAAGTTAATGGGTACATGCCTAGAAGCATGGTACTGGATAGATCCACTAAACGAGTAATCCACATGGTATGGTATCACAATGGATTCTCGTGTAGTACTTGTATGGATCCTTTGACCTGACCATATGATGGTGTTACATGTGAAGTCGCATACTTAGGGGTACGCCTAAAGGGCCTGTAATAGGGTGCCAAGTATGGGTGCTTTCGGGTATGTCACTGAACATGGTAACACTATGGATATGCAGAAGGGATTTGTCACTCAGTAACCAACTGAGAAGATATCACCGGCCTCTTGATGAATGTGACTGATAAGAGTGTGGCCACACCCAAACAAGTTGGAACTTGTTTGTGAGCTTCAGTGCATTCGGGATCAAGTTAATGTCCGGACACAAAAGAGGATGATCAATCCATGCCTCTGTGTTGGACACCGATATCAATGACATGGGATGTACAAGTTTAAACTACAGGGTTATGATAACAGTTAGACTGCCATCTCCATCTTAATTGGGGGTTGCAGTGGCTTACTAGAGCCCAACTGCAGTCTGCGGGCCAAAAGGCCCGCTGCCAACAAAAAGATGGGCCCACGGGATCGTACACATTGAGCGACTGGACACCGACTTAAAGAATCACAGGTACACTTGGAGTGTACACACTAGAGAGAGAGAATTATATATATTAATTATATTATAAGGATCAATTGGATTGATCATTATAATAAAATTAATATTTGGCTTCACATAATTAATTGGATTAATTATGAAACTATTTCCTAGGTGGAAATATTCATATGTATAGGTTTACATATGAATTTGTTTTTGTGAAGACTTGATTTTAATTTGATGGATTAAATTAATTAGTCAAACTAATTTTAATTTAAATGTAAATAATATGTTACTTGGAGTAATATATTAAATACATGGGTTAATTAAAATTGGGCTTGATATTGATTTAAACCAGACTAATTAAAATAAGTTTGGGCCTGAATTAAAAGGAGGAAGCCCACACATACACAGAAGCCAGACTGGGCCTAAATTCCAACAAGGGAATTGGAAGCCCTAGGGTTAAAAACCCTTAGGGGAATTCGGCCAAGACACATTCTCCTTCCTCCCTCACTCTCTAATCTTCGTGATTTTTACGCTAGCACGTGCGGTGTTCGTTAGGCGCTCGTGTACGTGAACGAGGAGGGATTCTACTTTGAATTCTGCAGTCATCATCCATCTCTAGAAAGAGATTTTCTGGTAAGAAAATTAATCCCTTTCTATTTGATTTTAAGTTTTTCAATTTCCACTTCAATTGCTCCTGGGACTGGATTTGAGGAAATCATCGTGTTCTTCCGCTTTTATCGGGTGATTTCCGGTGAAAAATCCCAACAGTGGTATCAGAGCGGGCTTTTGATCCGTGCAAATTGATTAATTTGGTTGAATCCCTATTTTGAAATTGGATGTTTTTGATTGGGATTCATGGTATGGGTTTTTATGATTTTTCCAATATGTTTTGTACAATGAAAATTAAATTTGCATATAGGTTTATGTTAGTTTAATTTTATTGTGTATTATTGGAATTCTTGTTGAATTGCTTTGGATGATGGATGGTGATTTTTTTTTATTTAATTCTGTTTTATAAAAAAAAAAAAAAAAAAAATCTGCCTCCCGGGGTGCGGGGCTGCCAGCGGCGGAATCGCCGCCGGCGGCCGCCTTAAACGGTGGGAGGCGCAGCGGCCACTGCTTGCTGCTGCGCCAGCAGCAGCAGCCGCTGGTTCCAGCAGCAGCCGCTGCTGCCGCGCAGTGGCCGCTGGGCCGCCGCTGCTGGACAGTGGCTGCCGCGCGGCAGCAGCCGGCAGCCGCTAGGCGGCTGCACCGCTGTTGCTGCTAGGGCAACTCCGTTGCCCTAGCTGCAGCGGGCCGGGCCCAGTTTTTGGATTTTACGGGTTTTTTAAGTCCGAGGCCCAGTTTTGAAATTTTAATTGGTTTTAAAATTCGTGTGTTTAAATTTATGTAATTTAAATGCGTATGGTTTCTTGGATGATTTAATTTCGTTCATGTGATATTAATTTTGGAAATTAATATGGTTAATGGAAATTGGTTCGGGTAATTTTGGCACAATTACTCGGACGACTAAATTGGACCCATGGTTTCCCAATTCCAGTGGGAGCAGTTGGACTGCCTGGGCTGGAGGCCCAAAGCCCGTTAAGGGTTAGAACCATGGTGGGCCAAAATTGGCGATTTCCTAATAATGGCTTAGACATAATTTAAATGGGCTTAAATCATGCATTATGACATGCTTTTGAATTGTATGTATTGGATGCATATGAATGGTTGAATGAATGTATGATTGGATGCTATTGGGCCTTTTACGAGATGGGTTGTATTTTTCTTTTTGGGTAAATACGGCCTGCGTGTCGTTTTTCTTTTTAATGTAATTTTATTTTATTTAAATTAAATATTATAAAATTTGTAAAAGAAGAAGTCCATGGAGCGGTGAGCCCATATGGAGGTGCAAGCCCAAATTGGAGGTGCTAGCCCAGAAGGAGAAGATGGAGGCCCGCCTAATATCTGTTTCTAGTATAGGTTTACTAGAATAATATTAGGATGTAACATAGCCCCATAGCAGTCCATTTTAATTTATTTAATCATGTTTTATATTCATTTGCATGTATGAATGTATGTTCCAATAGCTCATTCACCCGCTTTATGTATGTAAGCCGTTATAATTGAATCTAATAACCAAAAGGAATTACTAAGTCGCTTAAAAGTGCTTCCCTCATTCAAAACCGAATCGAAGTGGGAATAGGCCAGTTGTAGACCATGCCCTTGCAGGATGCACTGGAGTATTGTCACTTTGTATTAGGTTAGAGTATGGGATACTCTAACACTTGGATGGAGGTTTTGACTTAGCGTGGGTAGTAGGATTCTCCTGACCCTAAGCACAGATGGGTAAGTGCCAACAAGCCCATCAAACCGAGAGTCCCTAGGTTGGGATTGGACGGAGTTCCTACCTAAATAATTAAGATGTAGTTGTACCAAACCTTCGTTTGGCTATATCTTAATTAAATATGGATCTTGGCCCATGAGCCCAACAACTCGGTTTAAATTAATAACTTGATTCATTATTAATTTCATATGGGAACAACAAAGCAAAGCCCTTTATTAACACTCTCAATGTTTTTCTATGTAGAAACACCCAAATGGCAAACACAAATACCTTATCACTGTGATCCATTCTTGAAATGGACAAGCTTTCCCGTTTTTTTAGACTGGTCTAGGAACTTAAGGATAGTTCTAAGACAAGATTCGAAAGAGTATGTGCTGGAAAAGCCTGTGCCGGCTACGCCTCAAGGACGTAATCCACCGGCTGCCCAGCTGGAGGAATACGAGGCGCACGTCAAGGACAACCGGGATGTGACATGCCTTATGTTGGCTTGCATGGTCCCTGAACTGCAAAAACAGTTTATGGACCATCAAGCCTATGCTATGATAACAACTCTTAATGAGATGTTTCAAGAGCAAGCTCGTCAGGGAAGGTACCTGACCAATAAGGCATTCCACTCTTGTAAGATGGGGGCCAGGACATCTGTGAGTGCACACGTGCTCAAGATGAAGGGCTATTTGAATACTTTGGCCCATCTCGGATCGCCTATCTCTCAAGAGTTGGCAGTGGACACAATCCTCGCGTCCTTACTGGATTCTTATGATCAGTTCATCCTTAACTATAACATGCAAGGGATGAACCGCACTGTCAGTGAGCTGCATGGGATGCTTATGCTTACTGGGCAGTCGATCAAGAAGACTCCGCCGGTGCTGCAGGTTAACAAGGGGAACCCTCCTCTTGCTAAGGGTAAGGCCAAGGAAAAGGCCAAGGCCAAGGCCAAAAAGGCCAAAGCCAAGAAGGCCAAGGCCCAACCCAAGGCCTAGTAGAAGGCAGGTCCTGATGATGTCTGTTTCGGGTATAGACAGGCGGGTCATTGGAAGAGATAGTGTCCCAGGCTGATGGGAGACCAAAGAAGGGGCCAAGGTGCATCCTCTTCAGGTATTTATGTTATAGATATTAACCTTACTGTTTCAACATCCTGGGTATTGGATACTGGATGTGGTTCTCACATTTGTTGCAATGTGCAGGGACTTAAGAACATAAGGTTGCTGGGGTCGGGAGAGGTGGACTTGCGGGTCGGGAATGGAGCAAGGGTTGCTGCCATAGACATCGGCGAATACCACCTGCTGATGCCCAGTGGATTGGTTTTAATTTTAGAACATTGTTACTTTGTACCTGCTATGTGCAGGAATATTATCTCTGTATCAATGTTGGATATTTCTGGATTTGATTTTACTATTATAAATGGTCGAATTTCTATATCCAGAGAGGGGTTATTTTATGGAGATGCTCTATTAAATAATGGCCTGTATATCCTGGACTTAAATGAAACCAATCATATCTATAACATAAACACGAAAAGGGTGAAGCCTAACGAACTTAATCCAGTCTACCTATGGCATTGTCATCTTGGCCATATAAACGAGAAGCGCATAGCTAGGCTTCACAAAGCTGGAGTCCTAGGGTCATTTGACTTGGAGTCAATTGATACATGCGAATCATGTTTAAGAGGCAAGATGACAAAGGCGCCTTTTAGCAAAAAGGCTGAAAGGGCCACTGGCTTGTTGGACTTAATACATTCAGATGTATGTAGACCTATGAGCGCAGTGACCAGAGGTGGGCATCTGTACTTCGTCACGTTCACGGATGATTTCAGCAGATATGGCTATGTCTATCTGATGAAACACAAGTCCGAGACCCTTGATAGGTTCAAGGAATTTAGGAACGAGGTACAGAACCAGCTAGGCAGGAATATCAAAGCCCTTTGGTCGGACCGAGGCAGTGAGTATATGAGCCTAGAGTTTGACTCATACTTGAGAGAGCATGGAATAGTTCCGCAGCTCACTCCTCCTGGAACACCACAATGGAATGGGGTGTCCGAACGGAGGAATAGGACCTTGTTAGACATGGTCCGCTCAATGATGAGTCAAGCATCTCTCCCAATTAGTTTCTGGGGACACGCCCTCGAGACAGCAGCTCTCATCTTAAACAATACTCCGACTAAGGCAGTGGAAAAGACCCCATATCAGATATGGACGGGCAAGGAGCCCAATGTGTCTTTCCTAAGGATTTGGGGATGCGAAGCACATGTCAAGAAATTGACTAGTGGCAAGCTGGAGCCCAAAACAGATAAATGCCTGTTTGTGAGCTACCCTAGGGAAACCAAAGGGTATTACTTCTACAACCCCGCCGAGAACAAGGTGTTCGTGGCAAGGAAGGGGGTCTTTCTGGAAAAGGAGTTCCTTTCCAAGAAAGATAGTGGGAGCAACGTTGAACTCAGGGAAGTTTAAGGTCCACAAGCTCCTGAAAAGGATAACTCGGAGGCCCAAGTAGAGCTTCCACAAGTGGAAGCACCGACCCAGGCCACACAAGAACCTAGAAGGTCTGGTAGGGATCGTCGGGAACCGGAGAGGTAAGGTTTCCTCGTCACCGATGATCAAACTCTTCTCATCTGGGATGAAGAAGAACCCAAAACCTACCAGGAGGCTATGGCTAGCCCACAGTCTGCAAATTGGCATAAAGCCATGGAGGCAGAAATGCAATCTATGTACGATAATCAAGTTTGGAACTTGGTTGATCCACCTCCGGGTGCTAAGGTAATAGGTTGCAAGTGGTGCTATAAGCTAAAAGCTGATAATACCTTCAAGGGGCGTCTGGTTGCGAAAGGTTTCAGACAAGTCCATGGAATAGACTATGATGAAACTTTCTCACCAGTAGCCATGCTCAAGTCCATCAGGATACTGCTGGCCATAGCCGCATGGTATGACTATGAGGTATGGCAGATGGATGTCAAAACCGCTTTCCTTAATGGGAAGCTACCCGAGGATGTGTACATGACACAACTTGAGGGTTTTGTCGATCCTAAGTATCCGGGAAGGGTATGTAAACTTCAAAGGTCCATTTATGGACTGAAGCAAGCATCCCGTAGTTGGAATCTAAGATTCAATGAGGCTATAAAGGAATATGGCTTCATACAGAATCTAGATGAGCCTTGTGTGTATAAGAGGACTAGTGGGAGCATTGTCACATTTTTGGTACTTTATGTAGATGACATCCTACTCATTGGAAGCGACATACCTACACTGCAAGGGGTAAAGCGGTGGCTGAGTAAGTGCTTCGCAATGAAGGACTTGGGCGAAGCTGAGATGATCCTAGGGATCAGGATCTATAGGGATAGATCAAATCGGCTTCTGGGGCTAAGTCAGGCTTCGTACATTGACAAAGTTCTGAAAAGATTCAGCATGGATCGGGCCAAGAAAGGTTTCTTGCCAATGGGCCATGGGCTGAAACTTAGTAAGAAGAACTGTCCTAAAACAAGGGAGGATAGGGAGAACATGAAATTGGTTCCATATGCTTCGGCTATTTGATCAATCATGTACTCCATGTTATGTACGAGACCTGATGTCGCCTTTGCACTGAGTATGAAGAGCCGATACCAGCAGGATCCCGGGGAGGATCACTGGAAAGCTGTCAAGGCGATCCTCAAGTACCTTAACCGGACTAAGGATAGCTTCTTGGTATATGGTGGTCAGGAAGTGCTATCAGTTACTGGGTATACTGATGCGAGCTTCCAAACAGACCAAGATGAGTACCAATCGCAGTCAGGGTATGTATTCTTGCTGAATAGTGGTGCTGTAAGCTGGAGGAGCTCAAAGCAGCCAACCATAGCGGACTCTACAACAGAAGCTGAGTACATCGCTGCGTGTGATGCAGCTAAGGAAGCTGTGTGGATGAAGAAGTTTATCACTGAGTTGGGAGTAGTGCCAACTATCCAGGACCCAGTCGATATCTTCTGTGACAACAATGGGGCCGTCGCACAAGCTAAGGAGCCCCGGTCACACAAGAACACAAAGCACGTGCTCAGAAAGTTTCACCTCATACGAGAAATCTCGGAGAGAGGTGACATTACATTGCACAGAGTGGACACCAAGGATAATGTCGCAGATCCATTGACCAAGGCGCTGGCCCAGCCCAAGCACGAGGGTCATACTAGATCTATAGGGATTAGGCCCATGCCTAGTTGGAACTACTGCAAGTGGGAGATTGTTGGAAATGCCCTAGTCCCGAGGCATTGGTCCTTGTATTTATACTATACATTTATTGGATTTGTGTGTTGTACTCATTTGTGTTATTAATAAAGGCATCAATTCATTTATTATATCTATCTTGTGCAATATATTAAATGAAGTATCCAATGGACATATCTATATCCATGACGACAAGTGTCATGCACTTAGCAGTAAGACCATGGATAGGGTAAACGATATGACCATAAATACATCCGTAGTCTGTTCCAGTCATGGGAATGAATGGAACAACAAACTATCATTAACCTGGTTGTATGGCGGTGTCTTACCGGTCATTAGACATGGAATGTCAACCAAGTTAATGGGTACATGCCTGGAAGCATGGTACTGGATAGATCCACTAAACGAGTAATCCACATGGTATGGTATCACAATGGATTCTCGTGTAGTACTTGTATGGATCCTTTGACCTGACCATATGATGGTGTTACATGTGAAGTCGCATACTTAGGGGTACGCCTAAAGGGCCTGTAATAGGGTGCCAAGTATGGGTGCTTTTGGGTATGTCACTGAACATGGTAACACTATGGATATGCAGAAGGGATTTGTCACTCAGCAACCAACTAAAAAGATATCACTGGCCTCTTAATGAATGTGACTGATAAGAGTGTGGCCACACCCAAACAAGTTGGAACTTGTTTGTGAGCTTCAGTGCATTCGGGATCAAGTTAATGTCCGAACACAAAGAGGGTGATCAATCCATGCCTCTGTGTTGGACACCGATATCAATGACATGGGATGTACAAGTTTAAACTACAGGGTTATGATAACAGTTAGACTGCCATCTCCATCTTAATTGGGGGCTGCATTGGCTTGCTAGAGCCCAACTGCAGTCTGCGGGCCAAAAGGCCCGCTGCCAACATAAAGATGGGCCCACGGGATCGTACACATTGAGCGACTGGACACCGACTTAAAGAATCACAGGTACACTTGGAGTGTACACACTAGAGAGAGAGAATTATATATATCAATTATATTATAAGGATCAATTGGATTGATCATTATAATAAAATTAATATTTGGCTTCACATAATTAATTGGATTAATTATGAAACTATTTCCTAGGTGGAAATATTCATATGTATAGGTTTACATATGAATTGTTTTTGTGAAGACTTGATTTTAATTTGATGGATTAAATTAATTAGTCAAAATAATTTTAATTTAAATGTAAATAATATGTTACTTAGAGTAATATATTAAATACATGGGTTAATTAAAATTGGGCTTGATATTGATTTAAATCAGACTAATTAAAATAAGTTTGGTCCTGAATTAAAAGGAGGAAGCCCACACATACACAAAAGCCAGACTGGGCCTAAATTCCAACAAGGGAATTGGAAACCCTAGTGTTAAAAACCCTTAGGGGAATTTGGCCAAGACACACATGTGTGTAGCCTCCCTTTGGCCGAATTCTCCTTCCTCCCTCACTCTCTAATCTTCGTGATTTTTACGCTAGCACGTGCGGTGTTCGTTAGGCGCTCGTGTACGTGAACGAGGAGGGATTCTACTTTGAATTCTGCAGTCGTCATCCATCTCTAGAAAGAGATTTTCTGGTAAGAAAATTAATCCCTTTCTGTTTGATTTTAAGTTTTTCAATTTCCACTTCAATTGCTCCTGGGATTGGATTTGAGGAAATCACCGAGTTCTTCCACTTTTATCGGGTGATTTCCGGTGAAAAATCCCAACAGGTTGAGCACCATAAGTCTTCACCATATCGTCCACAAGCCAACGGGGCAGTTGAGGCAGCCAATAAAAGCATCAAGAAAATCCTGGCCAAAATGGTTGTTACGTACAGAGATTGGCAAACAAGCTACCTTTTGCTTTGTGGGGATACAGGACAAGTATCAGGATCCCAACTAGTGAGACACCTTACTCATTAGTCTACGGAATGGAGGCCCTACTGCTAGTTGAAACCGAGCTAAAATCTTTGAGGATGGTGATGGAGGCCCAGATACCTGAATCAGAATGGATGCATACACGGTACGAACAGTTGGCTCTCATCGATGGAAAGCGACTCCAAGCCTTGGACCGTCTACAGATGTATCAGCAACGAATGGCCCGAGCTTATAATGGTAGAGTCCGCCATCTGAAACGCCCTCTTAAAGCCGGTGATCTTGTACTCAAACAGATGAAATAGACCCACACGGATGTACGGGGGAAATTCAAGCCAAACTGGGAAGGTCCATATGTGGTGAAGAAGGTGCTGTCTAAAGGTGTTGTGAAAATCATGGATATGGACGGGAACGAATTTGTCAACCCCATCAACCAAGACAAGCTGAAACATTATTACGTGTAAAAAAAAAAAAGGGGGTCCGGTGGATTGAAAACCGAAAAGGCGATCCATGCCAAAAATTAGGATAGTCCGATGGATCAAAAACTGAAAAGGCGATCCATGCGAAAATTAGGACAGAGAGATGAGGACCACCACCTGGAAAATCTACAAAGACCGGCTGGTGGCAAGCATGAGTTCATTCGAGATGTATACATTTTATCATTGGATGTACATTGTACTAAAAAATTATTTATGAATGGATGAATGAATGTTTGATTCTGTTCGTTTAAACGTTCCAAGTTTAATTGCAATTCAGATTATTTGGTGCATATATCTCGTTATACTTTCTTACATATCACATGTCGTTATACCCATAAAAAAAATAATAATAATAAAAAAAAACAAAAAAAAACCACAAAAAAAAACAAATAAAAATAAATAAATAAATAAATACATAAGTAGGATACATAGTAGCATAAAAATCTAGGCCTGCAGACAGATTACATCAAACATGAAGCTACAAAATAACAGATAAAAGTCTACGACTGCCTTCCATCAGTCGAATCATGGTCCTCCTCATCCTGGGACTCGACGCCATCACCGAAGAAACGCCGATTGGGCTCCCAATCGTCCAACCGAGTACGAAGAGTATTATTCCTGAGCGTGAGATCTGAAATAGACCTCTGCATAGTTTCCCTCTCCGCTCTCATAGACCTCTGCACATCTCCATCTCTGCTCTCAGGTGGGCTTCTTCACAACGACGAGCGGCAAGTGCAGCCTGAGTCAGAGTTAAACAAAATGAGCATCAAGTCATGCATACACGTGCACATGCATCTGAAACATACATACATGCATATATACATGTTGACACAGGTACTTACATTCATCACGCTGTTATCCGGAAGCGAGAGGGCTTTAAACGCAGAAGTCGCCTGATACAGAGCCGTCACCTGTGGTACTGGAATCTGCACAAAGAACAGTGCATGGGTCAGGCCAGTGTCAACAAGGACAATCTGGAAATAAGCAGGGACTGAAATACTCACATGGGTCACGCCTGGTGGATCATAAGGAGGAGAAGGGTATTGCTCAGTGTACAACTCAGCCCGGTAGAGTTCCCCCGTCGTATTATGGAGCATCACCCAAGGTTTAGATCTGTACTCCAGACGACTTGAAACAAAGCCAGCAGGGGGCGCCATCGAGGGAGCAGGCTCGGTGTCGCCTCCGAACACAACTGTGTGAGCGGAAGAACCTCCATCTCCCCTGCCGTGGTAAGTCCCAGACCCACGACCACTGGAACGTCTACCTGACGATGCATGAGGGCATTTACCCCTCTCAGATGGCTGCAAAAAAAAAAAATTATTAGCAGGTAGCAGAATAATCTCAAACAAGCAGAAGGTAAGAGTAAAGCAAAAGACATACCTCAGCTGGCGCATCCTCTTGCGGTACATCCACGATGGGGGGAAGAAGCTGTGTCCTGACAAACTTGAGATAGTCGCCATCATCCCCCATAACCGTGTGACCAGACCCAAATAGATCCTGATGTTCCTCCACTGGTAGCAGGTGTGGCCAGAACAATCCGACGTGAGGTGTAGGCGGTATCCTACGTTCGTGGGGACCAGCACGCCAATCAGAGACTCTCTCCCCAAGATACCACTCGAGACTGACAGGGCTCTCCATAACAAATCACTGAGGTGATAGTCTTCGAGCATCGAAAAGCTCTAGGAGCCACGCAGCATGCCCCCAAGGCTCCTTGATCACCTAAAGACAGACGAAGGTAAAAAAAAAAGTGAATTTTACCTGCTCGAAGCTCATGCCTGAGCTGGCGGCACGCCCAAATGTCGGTGTCCAACTCACTCCAACTAAAGCCCAGCCACCGCCGCAACCGGGGGAAATCAGGAATCTCAGCATTGGCCGGTATAGCCAACTTTGGCTAAGGAATGAAGGCATACTCATACACCCAAATCTACACAATATAAAGAGAGAGCTGGTTTTTCAACCCAAAAAAAAAAAAAACTCACATGAAGGACAATCCACGCGCCCTTCACCTCCCTACGCCTTCCGCGGGCACAGATATTGAGGCTGTAATATAACTGAGCCAACCCGGCTCATCCCCAACTCAAGCTCCCTATGTCCTCCAGCTGTATCAAAGAGGGAAGCACAGCAAGGTTCAAGTCACTCTGACCTGTGGGGAACAGCAAAGTGCTCAAAGCATAAAGAAGGAACGCCCGAGCATAGCGTCTCACATCAATAAGTGAGAACGCAGAACCCTCTGGTAAGCTATCCTTTCTACTCAACCAATAATCTCTCAAGGTGCTCCCCTGCACCCGCCTGCCTGTGGGAGTCAAGCCGATCAACATGGCGATCACGTCGGGCTTAAAACCCCCTCGCCCAAAGGTCTGATTGAACTCAACTGTGCGCCAGCCAAAAGATAATCCCGTGATAGCCACAAAGTCCTCGGGTGTGATCGTAAACTCCCCAATCGGGAAATGGAAAGTGTGGGTGGAATCCATCCACCACTCAAGAAGCACCATCAGCAAACCCCTGCTCGTCCGAGGTGGAGTCTCACACATGGAACAAATAAACCGATCCAACCCGGTTAACTCAACCAACTCTCGCACCTTGTCAAGGAGTCTCCTATACCAAATTAGCGCATCGGACACAGAACCGGCACCCCGGTTATCTTTTTGCCCCTGCAAAACAATAATCAGGGAGTTTTCTCAATCACTTATATTTTGCATCTCTTTTATATATATATATATATACAAAAAAAAAAAATCCCGCGTGTTATATTTTGCATCTCTTATATATATATATATATATATATATATATATATACAAAAAAAAATCCCACGTGTCCAACGTTTCAGTGACCGTTGAAATTGTTGGGATTCATCTATGACCGGTAAGACACAGCCATACAACCAGGCTAATGATAGTCTTTAGTTCCATTCATTCCCATGATTGGAACAGACTACGGATGACTTTATGGCCATATCGTTTTCCCTATCCACAGTCTTACTGCCAAGTGCCTCACACTTGACAACATGGATATGGATATGTCCATTGGATACTCTATCTAAAATATTGCACAAGACATATAGTAAATAGATTGATGCCTTTATTTATTAACACAAATTGTATAATACATAAAGTTCACATTAATGTACAAACGTATGATACAAAGACAAGGACTAATGCCTCGGGACTAGGGCATACCAAACAGAAATGGCATCCAACGGCTACATTTTCAATGGTCACATAACCGTTGGAGACTACGAGTATATATACATCTCCATTCCAACCCATTTTATACATTCTTTTTTCTAACTCTAATTTCTAAATTTCAATCACTATGGATTCCGAAACATCGCTTCTTTTGTTCCAGTTCGTCCTTACAGTATACGTCGTCATATTAGTTATTTTATTCGAATTGAAAGTGAACCATGCACAGCTTCCATGGGATAGGTTCTTATGAACACGGGTTCAAAAAAAAATGTTAACGTTAAAAAAAAAAAGGTCCCGGCTGAACCACAGCCGGACGGTTCGGTTCGGTTCTGTGAAGAACAGAGCCGCCAGAACCAGGAACAGAGCCGCCCGGCTCTAACGGTGAGCCGGCCGGCTCTGTCAGGGAAAAAACCGGTTCTCCAGTTTTCAGCTTCGGTTTTTGCCATTTTTGTCCTAAAATCAATTATAACTAACTTTGAATCATCTATTAAGTTTCCTAGGGGCAAAATCTACTCTAAACATGCATCAATTTCATATGATCTCGTCTAATTTTGCATATTTTTGCAGAAATTCAAAAAAATGGAAAAAGAGGAAAATTAAGCAAAAAACTAACCAGATCTTGGATAATGTGCGTAGATGGGCTTAAAGTTACGGGCACTGGATCGTTTCTCCCGATCCCGCAATAAAGAACCGTTTCCCTCAAGCCGTATATCTCTACTATAGATTCAGTGGACAGAAAAAACTCACCCTCAAGTAATGTGTATCTCACGTGGAATGGAGGTTGGTAGGAGCATTAGGGAGCATAGCTCTCCTCATCTTCCTCATCTTGACAAGAAATGCTAGAAAAAATTTTTCCAGAGAAAGAAATTGAAGAAAGAAAAGTGAAATGAGTTAATAATAGGGCAAAAGCACCCTTTTAAACCCACTAGGGCCGCCCCACTAGTGCCAGCCGGCTCTAGCTTGGCACGATAGAGTCGGCCGACTCTAGTCAAAGCCGGGCGGCTTTAATTCAGAGCCGGCCAGCTCTGTCTCTGATACAGAGCCGCTCGGCTCCGATCCCTCCATTTTTTACATTTTCTGAGATTTTTTGAAATTTTTAATTTAGTCCGATTTAATCCCGAGAAGGGTATTTTTCATTTTTGCATATATCCAAGGGAAGAAATGACTAAACCGTATTTATTCTTTATCAAAGGGGCAAAAATTTTTGTTTCCAAAATTATCAATAAAGGAATAAATACGTATTTTTGACTCAATTCCAACGGTCCACTTCACCACACGGAGAAAAGAGAAAAGTTAAAAATCATCACGGGCACACTCCACCACACGGAGAAGACGGTATTATTTGGTTGCTCCACCACACGGAGAAAAGTTAAAAATCATCACGGGCACACTCCACCACACAGAGAAGACGGTATTATTTGGTTGCTCCACCACACGTAGAAAAGTTAAAAATCATTACGGGCACACTCCATCACACGGAGAAGATAGTATTATTTGGTTGCTCCACCACACGGAGAAAAGCTAAAAATCATCACGGGCACACTCCACCACAGCGAGTCGATACCACGGGCACTCTTCACCACAACGAGTTGATACCAGGAGCAAACTCCACCACAGCGAGTCGATATCAGGGACACACTCCACCACAGCGGGTCGATTACTCTGTACCCTTTACGAGGGGCATCAGGTGCGCTTTTCTTTCCTTTACTCACCGTGCTCTCAATCGCGAGACCAATACTCGAATCGGACATAAGTTACCATTCTAGTCGACTTTGATCTTGCGAAGGGCAGCCTGTGAGCACGGGTTTTCCCGACCTCAGTGATGAGAACCCTTATTACCTTCGGATATAGAAAAAAGCAGAATGTTACCCGAAATGTCTCAAATTCTCCGAAAATGAAGTTACCCGCAATCCGAAACTACCGTAAGGTGGATCCTCCGAGTGATTTTCAGTGTTTAGTGTACGCGTCAGATAGTCGAAATGTCGCCACGGCTCTAGCTAGAATTGGACGGCTCTGGTTTTTAAACCAGAACCGCCCGGCTCTGGAATAGAGCCGGCCGGCTCTGGTTCACAAACCAGAGCCGGCCGGCTCTATCTAGAGTCGACCATCTCTAGTGTAAACTAGAGCCGGCCGGCTGTGATGGGTTGGGCAGAAATGTCCCAGCATGTCCCAAGTCTGCGAATTTGGTAAAAAAAAATGACAAAAACAATTAATCTACACATTTAATTCTGGAAATTATTTTGTCTGGGAGGAGATTTTGAAAAAGGATTCAACAATAATAAGAGATGGGAGGAGGAAGAAAAGCAGGAGAGAAAAAGAAAGACACATGGTGAGAAGGAGAATCTAGGATTTTAGAATTCAAAAAGTTAAGATACTAAAGTCCTAAGCATACAACTACACACTCTAGTGGTTATTCATCAGTTCACAACGATTCTCAGTTCTATTTCGGATTCGTCCAGATAAATTTTCGGATTTTTGAGGATTCGAGTTACGTTCTTGATTTTTAAACCGTTCTTGCGTATCTAATACACTGGAACAACACCAAGGTAAACTCTGAGAGGCCTTAAACTTGTGTTCATTGCATTTTTCGTGTGATTTTTCTCTGTTCTTAAAAATTCTGGAAAACTGGCTACCCGAATAGAGCCGTACGGCTCTGTTCTTCAGGGACAGCTCCTTGATCTGTCCCGACAAGCCGAAAATAGCCCGTTTTCCATTTATACGCATTCTGATTTGATGTATTTCGGCTTATAAAATATTTGTACATCATTTTAACACCGGTTTTTCAATTTTTGTATGTACGAACGTTAAATTTTCAAGTTTTCCGGGGTTTATTTTCTAAGTTTCAGGGTTATTTTATCCGAACCGGATCTATAGTCCATCGTTAGCGGACCTCTGAACTCTATAAGTCCCTGGAAAATATTAAAAACAAATAAAATAGCATTTTAATAAATGTTTTTGGTGTGTTTATTATGTTTTGGACCCTAGATGGATGTTGAATTTAGGAACCCATATGAACGGAGCCATGGATTCCGGGACAACAGACCCACGAAAATGAAAATTTGCATGTAACCAAGCCAATTGTTTTCCAAAAATTGATTTTCCAACATGAAATTACAGGGCATTTCAAAAAACCGTTTTCCAGGTCTAACCGGTCCGACCAGTCGGGTCGACCCGGTTATCCCCTAAATGCATGCCCCCATTTCCTAAAATTCCCAATTCTGTCCTGATTTGTGTCCTACTTGTGTGTGCAATATAAACGGTGCTGACCCTCTGTTTTGCAGCCATTGATTTTATTTTTGATGTATTTAATAGATTTATCCATGTATTTTAGGCAGTTGTAAAGTGAATTTTTATTTTTATTCGATCGGGTTGTAATAATTTAATTATTCACCGCTTTATTTTTATTTTATTCGTGTGAGCGCTGTGTGTTTAACTTAATGCAATAAAAATCAACTCTAAAAATGTAAAATACCATCAAAGAACATTGGTTAAATTCATTTTGATTAGACGTGAAATAAGGGACTTTTCCGAACCATGAATCTCTGGATTAGGTACAGCAGTCTATACTCGGTAGGGAGCTGTATAGGAATTTCCCGGATGAGCTGATCCGGGTGGTGACTCTGTCACTGATCTCGGGATTTAGGTTTCAAGATCTTTTAAAGTAATAAAATGGGAAAATGTTTTCTGCAAAACGAATTTTGAAATAAACGAATGGATTTTCTTAAGTAAGATAAACAAAACTCGTTTTCCCAATCTCACCCCGAAAACAAAGAAAGAATATCTAAAATCTTTCCTTTCGGACCCCCGCATTTGCTTTTTCAAAAAGAAAAAGGTCGTCCACTCACAGCTTCCTAAGGGCACTACGTTCACTACCAAGGATACGAGCCGCTATGCTAGGGCTTTTCTCCTCCACGCCCTTACTACTTTGGTTTTCCCTATAGGTTAGAGCGACCTGAACTTTGTTGTTCTTCCTTCGCTGATCCAGCTGGATGATGTGAGGGACTTGTGTTGGGGATGAGCCAGCTTGGCTCAGCTATACTATTCCCTCGATCTGTGTGCCCAGGGGGAACCAGAAGGAGGTGTAGGGCTCTTGGATCATCCTTCATGTGAGTTTCTCTAATTTTTTCTTTTTTTTTTTTACTTTTTGATTATGTATCTTTTGCAGATTCGGGTGTATGAGTACCGACTCATCCCTCAGCCAGTGGTGCATGTTCCAGAGACCACTAAGCTTCCTGACTTCCCCCAATTAGGATGATGGCTGGGTTTCAGCTGGGGTGAGGTGGACTGAAGTGTAGATGATTGCCGACTGTTTCTGGCTCAGATGACATTCGAAGGGGTATACATCTCACCTTCTTATGAATTCTGAATTCTAGTATTTCACAACTGTCTCTTTGATCTTCTAACCCCTGATTTTCTGATTTTAGTTGACTAAGGAGCCTTGGAGGGGAGCTGAGTTGCCCCAGGAGGTGAGGGATGCCTAGAGGCTGACACCTAGGAGATTTGTGTTGGAGTGCCCCTTGGGTCTGGAGTGGTACCTTGCAGAGTTGGTCTCTGATTGGCGTTCTGGTCCAATAGGGCACAAGATCCCAGCCGCTTTGCCCATGGGACTATTTTGGCCGCATCTTCTGTCGGTAGTGGACTATCCCGACGTTTTCGGATCCAGCTACGTGGTAGATGGAGTGAAGGGAGACTACCTCCAATTTGCCACCACACACCTCCTTCCTCCTACTAGAGTAGTGCAAGCAGGGGTATGCTTCCTCTTTTGCTTTTTGTTTATTTGTACTGAATTACAATTTTAATAACACCCTTCTTTTGTTGCCTGTAGCCGTCAAGGAGAGGTAAGCCCCCTCACACTTTATAAGGCAGACGCTCCAGCGGTCGGGGGTCCTAGACTGCTAGTGGTCAGGGAGATGGGAGCTCCTCCGTATGGGCGGCTGAGCATGATGATGATGTGAGGGTGAAGGGCACTCCATTTGCTCCTCCGGTGATTCCACTAGTGGTCCCCACTACTTGCTTCATTCCTAGACGACTAAAGTTCCCGATAGACCCTATTCATTCAGCCACTTGATGAGTTCTAGCAGTCGTACTGGGCTAATTTGTATCTTAGGGACCACACCTACCCTACTACTACCCCTTCTGATACCACTCATGTGAGTACCTATGCTTTCATCTGCTTTTCGATTCTCACTGTTACCCTTTTGTCTTATTCGTGCAACTGTTTCCCATGCAGATTCTAGTATCTCAGGGGATGGTCCTGTGTCAAGCCGTCTCTGCACGTAGGACACTTATGATCTGAGACAACACAACAATGATAGTAAGTACCTGTACTTGATTTAGTGTATGCACATGTGTGTGTATGTTTTGAGTGTATACATGTTATGTGACATGATGTCCCTACAGTTGATTCTAGTGTAGTCCGTAGTTGGTGTTCATTGTCGCCAGTCCACTCGTCTGAGGTCAGATGTGGACCAGCTACAGAGGCATGTTGCGGATTTGGAGTTCATGAACCAGACCTTTCATATGCCGGTAGACACTTTGGAGGCTCAGCTCACCAGCTCTGAGGATACTGGGGATGAGAACGAGATGGACGATCAGGATGATGGGTGATAGCCTTAGGCTTCTCTTGCTTCCATTGATATGACAGCCAGCATATGGGCTTAGATTTCTGTATTTTAGTATGTTTTGCTTGTCTGTAGGCTTTATTCTATTACACTTGTTTATTTGACTCGATACATTATGATACTTCTTCTGATATTCATTGCTTTTTTTCTTTTCCGCCAAGTTTATATTTTTGAATGAATGCTCTTCAACTATACTCGCCATTGTTATTATTTGAGTCACTTCAGCACTTCTCGGGACTCATTTTGACTATTTTAGAATCAGTTTCGGTTGAAAACTACCACTGAATAGTACAGTCGCACGGCTATAACTTGGGAATTCTACATTTAAGTATAGAAAAAGTGTTGTCTCTGAACTACAGCTACACTGCTATATATACAGCCGCACCCCTATAAGTACAGCCACGCAGCTATAGGTAAAGGTTCAGCTAGAGCCGCACGGCTATAGGTAGCTTTCAGTAATTTTTCTTTATTTTACACCCTTTTCTAATGGATCAACTCCGTGATTGCCTTAGTGACTACTGGAGACCTCCCGCTCTTCTAACTAGGCCTTACTGGCTCCTTTCAGTCTGTAGTCTATACGGGCTACACTACTTTTACTCCGAAACAGGCTTATCTGACGGCTGCAGCCAGCTTTTTGGATCCGATGGACCGCATCTTTCGCTTCTCTGGGTAGGAGCTGTGCCCCATGGTTGAAGAGTTCAGGGCCATTCTCAGTGTCCCTTGCCCCCGTGGAGTTCGATTAGTTGTCCTTAGGTCCGATTTTGGTAGCCTACATACACTTGAGGGGTCGTTTGCACTGGACACGGCAGACTTGGGCTGTTTGCTCTCTGGTGGGGCCGCCCTACGAGATTCAGTCTGTCTGCTATTATGGATCTGTGTTCTACCATACCCGCTTTTACCCCTAGTTGGGCCCCTCTGATGAGTCTACTGATGATGTCTAGTTATCTATGCGAGTCCAGGGATGGGACCTGCTATTTCTGGTTAGCCTCGGTAGTGGCTCAGATGGCCAATGACACTTCACCCATAGGGGTTATCTTAGCTGAGAGCCTGATTTACTTGGTAACTGTTCATTTTGGTTGCCCCATTGAGACTAACGGGTGCCCTTTTCCATACTTTCTCTAATTTGATTGTTTCACTACCCTTCTGATCGACTGGCTATCATACAGATCTGGTTATTGGAGAAGCTGAGTCTCCTAAGTGTTCCTCCTCCTTGATCAAGATACGCTCCTAGGCGTTATTGGGCTCGGCACATTGAGGTCACAGATTTTGCTACCCACTCTGCAGAAGAGTGGTCTACTTGGTTGAGGGAGAGGACAGATGTATCCATTCATTGGGTCTGCCCCTGGTGGGGCATTTCACATGTGACCATTAAGACTTGGGCAGGAGGTGTACAGCTACTTGGGTTGACTCGAGTGAAATTTTACTCTCTTGCACGGTTATGAAGATAGTATGGGTAGGCACATTCTCTGTGCGCTACTGAGTGTGGAGAGTTCATGCCGCGGTGGCCCGGACATATGCAGTAATAGTGGATGAGCCCTATTTGCTTTGAGATTCTGAGGTATGATTGTATAGCTCCGGTGGAGATGGATGGGCATTTCAGAGCTTGGTTGCCTGATTTGGTGACATGCCCTACGAGACGCGAGCATAAGGCACTGAATTTGAGATATCTCCAACTCTAGGGTATTTCTATCATCGGGGACCACTGTTGATTGGCTTTTTCTTTTTTATATATCCTCATTTTTATATAGACTATGCTTACAGGTTTTCAGCTTATCGGACCATCTTAACTTTTGCCTAAATCGCCTTTTTGGGTTTTCAACTCAGCAGACTTTTTTTGTATCCTAACTTCTGTATAGACCGCCTTTCAGTTTTCAGCCTATCGAAATTTTTTTTTTGTTTTTTTTTAATTGAAATGCATGCAAACAGGAAATGTAGACAACCATATATGTATGATACAAATCCAATTTCAAAATGACTTGGGACATTTAAATGGACAGAACAGAGCATTCATCCATTCTTTCATTCATTAATAATGTTTTAGCACAATGCACATCAGGATGAAATGGAGTTAAGGATAGACTCAGTAATGGTATCCGCCTTGACCGAATCCATGACTGCCATCAACCAGTCTTTACAAATTTTCCTGCTGATGGTGCTCACCTCACTATCCTGACTTTTGTATGGACCGCCTTTTCTGTTTTTGGTCCATCGGACTGCCCTAGTTTTTGCATGGATTGCCTTTTCAGTTTTCGATCCATCAAACTTTTTTTTTTATATGTAGTAGCGCCTGAGCTTGTCCTCATTGATGGGGTTGACAACTTGGTCTCTATTTCCACTGGTAGAACTGCTTCCACCCCGTAGACCAAAAGGCATGGTGTTTCTCCGGTGGGTACTCTGATGCTAATTCTGTGTCCTCACAAGGCAAATGGTAACATGTCGTCCCAATCTTTGTAGGCAACTATCATTTTGATATAATCTTCTTTGATAGACTTATTGGTTGTTTCTATCGCCCCATTGTCTCGTGGTGATATAGAGATGACATATGATGCTCCAATCCTTTATTCTGGAACAACAGTGTTGTTGCCTTTTGAAATTGTGCTCCATCATTGGTTACGACATGATACGGAATTCCATATCATGCAGATACATTCTATTTTTTGAACTTGAACATACAGTTTTTTTTTTTAGACTATGACATTCGCATATGACTCTGGTTCTATCCACTTTGAGGAGTAGTTAACAGTTACGACTATGAAACGACGCCCATTCGCCAAAAGTGGCCTTATTTCTCTAACATTATCAATTCCCCATGCTACGATTAACCCCCTTTTCTGGTATGAGTCTATGGAGCTTCTACTTGACTGGTTTTCTCTTCGAATCTTTTGGAATTTAGTGTTCAATAATTTCTTTGTCAAGCCCCGCATGACATCGTACAGCCAGGCAAAGGTTTCCACGTGCTTTTGTGGTACTTTTGCGATTTCTTTTCTCTGTTCAGGCGTGAAATCTTTCAATATGGATACCATTTTTGGGTCATCATCTGTCCCTAGATTCATTTCATGTAATGATGCATCATGTATGTTAAAGGCATTAAATGAATGTTTGTATGTATGCATAGTTCCATTCGGAAAAAATATCACATAAGTAATTGAAACCAAATCACATTGTATGAAATGCCTTATGGGCTTAATTGTTCACATAATAAATATAAAAAAAATAAATACATCAAAATAACTATCATCCTCCACATGCTGAGGGTCTTCTGTTGCTGCAGCATCATGGATCTCAATAGCTTGCACACCCGAGCTAGCCAAAGTTAGGCAGGGGATTGTTCTGAATGCTTGGTTTCAAGGGTGGTTCCATAATCTTCCCCTTAGTGATCAACTGACAAATGGCCTTTATCAGCTGAGTGTAATCGTTGGTATGATGACCTGGCGTCACATGATTGGCACAGAACTTATCCATTTCAGCTTCAGCTGGGGGTGAATAGGGCTTCAAATTCTGCAATAGTCCCGCCTTCCAACATTTGGCGAAGATACGGACCAAAGATTCTGCCCACGGGTTAGTAATCCTCTGAGGAACCACCGCCTACCTACCCTAATTCACTGTGGCCACATCCACTTTTGTCGTTTGATCTAATGCTATCGTTTGAGCGGGTTTTGCACTGGACCCATTTGGTGTAGTCATAGAACTTTCGCTCTTTATACCCCTCTGAATACCCTCGAGTGCCTCAAAAAGTATTCAAATTCTGCTTACCCCTTTGCTCTTCTTCTTCGTACCTTTTGATATGCTTAGCAAACTCAATGACATCATTAAAAGAGTAGAACCTTTTCAGCTTCATTTTCTCCATATAAAGGGGCAAGCTACCATCAACCAATTTCACCATAAGGGATTTTGACTTTGGAGCCCCGTCTACCAGCACTTGAGCATCCATCCATCTCTTATAGTAAGACAAGAAAGGTTCATTTGGCTTATGGTGCATCCCTTCCAAATCCTCCAGAGTAGTTTCCACCTGAGTGTTATAGGCATACTGCTTGACAAATGCCTCAGATGTGGTGTGGTATAAATTGGCATTTTTGAATACCACTTAGTAGCAGCATCTCTCAAGGTAGTTAGGAACAGATTCAACAGGTGATTCTTTCTAATTCCCAGACTAAACATGATCCTCACATAACTGTCCAAGTGAACTTCTGGTGAACCTTCCCCAATGTACAGGGGTAAATATGGCATCTGAAGACCTACTAGTAATGGTTCTCCCCCTTCTGCCATCAGAGAAGATGAGTTAGCACACTTGATGGGATTGTAATGTACCATCTCTTTCATTTTCAAAACCAAAGCCCCCAAGTTAGGAAATTTCCCCTTGAGATGCTTTTCTACAGCCATCTCGATTGCAGCTCCCCTATCTCTCTCAAAAGCTTCATCTTGTTTAGTGTGACAACCAACTTCTTTGTGAGGAAGAACTTCTCTACTACTTCTTGGAACATTTCTTCCCGAGCTAGGGACCACATAAACAATGTTTCCCTCATTTTCGACCAGAGCCTGGACTGGTTGAATTGCCTGACCCACATCAATGGTCATTGCAGCTTGTATTTGCTCTCTCAAAGTGTCCTTAAATCTGTCTGAGTTCAGTAGGGCATCCACAAATGCGTTCATGTTGAAAGTGGGTACTTCCATAGGTCTGTCTTGAGCCATATCTCTTTGGGTCACTTCTACAAACACAAACTGACTATCAATTGGTAAAGAGGTAACTTTCCCCCAAATTCTTGCTCTGATTCTGACCCTGAACCATCCCTGATCTCCTCCACAGTGACTGATTCTAGTTGAATTGACCGAATTGGCTGACTGGAACTTGGTTCACCTACACTAACCATTTCGAAGTGCGACTCCCAACTGCATATTCAGTATAGAGTTAGAATGGTGGATGGATGTCGTGAGTCTAGACACGACATGCGATGTGATGTGTATGGTATGACCATTAGATGACCATGGTTGAATGATGTCAGATGAATGAGAATGGTAATGAGGATGATCTTTATGTTTTCATTCTTTTTTTTTTACTTTGGACGTTCTAAGAATACCCAATACCATGCAAAAAATAGTGAAAATTGGTTGCATGTGACCCGTCACACAAATAGAGGTTCAGTGCATTTGGGGCACCTAGTGGATATTATAAAATGGTCACGTGTGTACGATACAAGAACAGAGTTTTGACAATTTGTGCGTCAATGAAGTGACATGAAATGGTCATATGGGGGCCACCCCATGGACAGAGTTTCGATGCTTTTAGGGCATCTTGGATGAAGTGATGCTACAAATAAGTCACGTGTGGATAGAGACACGGATAGAGATTAGGTGTTCATGGAACACCTTGTATGATTTGGTAATGTCATGAAATGCCCCTATATGTGCAATAATCTAGTAGTGGAGGAGTACCTCAAATGAGTCAATAATTTCATGAAATGATCCGATGTGGATCATGACACACAAGCGAGACTTTGACGTGACTATGGCACCAATGATGAATGGGCATAGTATCATGTAATGTTATCATGTGATCCACCACACAAATATAGACCTAAGACCATTATGATCCTTTCATGAATGAAATGGTTTAATGAAATGGCAAAGTGCAATCCGGTGCACGGGTAGAATACAGGTAGTTGTGGGACACTCGAAATGTTATGAAATGAAATGATTGTGATGGTCATCCTTAGAACGTCCTTTGTTAAATGGAATGAGAAGAGATAATGTGAATGTTCATATCATGTGAGATGTAAATGGCTGCACGAAGATGTGGTCAGGATGCATGACATACGGGATGATGTCGTGTATGCTTCATAGGGATGTCAACACACAAGATGTAATGGCACATAAATAAAATGTCGTGGCTACATGAAGATGTGATCAGCATCAATGTCATACATATGCTCATGTCTAGAGAATGTTTGCATGAAAACATGGTTAGAATGGCATATGAATGATCATACATGTTTGATGTTTCATAAAAAGGTCAAAATAAAAGCACCATGGAACAAACGTTAGCACACGCAACAACATGCTCACCTTTCGAACCTTATTCCTCCTTTCGATTGGTCCGTATTCTTCCTAGGTGTTGGGTCTCTTTGGTATCAACCGAGGATACCAAAGGCACACTCTCAATGTCCAATTTCATGCTTATGTTTTGGTAATCCTAAGGGGAAGTTACCAAGTCATTACATCTGTGCCAAAGTCAAACCAAGGGTCGTACAGGTCCCCATAGCGAATATGCATTCCTCCACATAGAACATGAGAGGTTCATGCGGTGCTATGAGTGGTTTACTCTTTCGGGTGCCTCCAATCCTAGCAGAAGAGGTAAGTCACCTTTTGAAGCAAACTGAACTTATCAGTTAGTTTGAGGGGATGAGAAGAAGAAAATGCCATGATATGCAAGTGTGAGTAAAATATGGTACTATGAACTAGTTAATGATTGCAAGCGAGGATATATTTTAGTATTTGCCTAAGTTCATTAAGTTTTTATAAAAACTTTTTCAGAGACATTTATCCCCAGTAGAGTCGCCATTGTGAGTGGATGACCTTTCAACGGGGACACGGTGAAGCAAACTAGGGAAAAAGAATTGAGCGTTTGGATTTGTTTGTTGTTTTCAAAATAGGTTTATATCTTGCTTAGGAAAACCATTAATTTTATTTGGAAATCCTTTTGTAGAAAACCTTTCCTTTAAATGTGATATTGAGAAGACTGTTTTTATTTACGTTTTTAGAAAATCCCATTTAATTAACTGAAAGACTTTGAAACCTAAATTTCAAGATCAGTGACAGTGTTGCCACCTAGATCAGCTCATCCGGGAAATTCCAGTATAGCTCCCTACTGAGCGTAGACTACTATACCTAATCCAGAGATTTAAGGTTCGGGCAACTTACCTATTCAACCTCAAGCTTGTATTCATTTATAAGTGCATATGACGATATTCTACTCACTTAATTCTATACCCATTTTGTCTTGTATTATTTAGCCCATGCTTATTCAAATGACATAAATAAATAGCAGAAAATAAAGTGTAGAAATATAAACCATACATCCAAACCAAACCAAAAAGAAATAGAGGCCACATATTACAACCCAAAAAAAAAAAAAGAAAAAGCTATCATCCTCGCCAATACAATCGCCTAGATACACGAAAATCTAAAAATTACAATCGCCTAGGATACACGAGTTGATCTATAAAATACATCCAAAATAAAAATAAGGAAAAAATAAAAACTGCAAAACAAATGGTTAGCACAATTATATTATAAACACAAATAGGACTCATACAGGATAGAATAGGGATTATCAGAAAAGGGGAGCATGCATTTAGCGGGTAACTAAGAAGCCCGGGCGACTTAATTGGTTAGACCTGGAAAACAGTTTTAGAAACGCCCTGTAGGTTTTTGTGCTTGAAAATAGTTTTGGAAAACTATTTGGCTCGATTACATGCAAATTACTTCGGTTTAGTGGGTCAGTTATCCCAGAACTCGAGGTTCCGTTCGTAGGGGTTCCTAATTATAAACATCCATCTAAGGTCTAAAACAGTAAACATGAAACGTCTGTGTGGGTCATCCCATGATTCTGTCTCCTTCTAGAAACTACAGTCGTGCGGCTCAATTAGAGCCACGTGGCTATTGAACTACAACCATGTGTCTGTAGTATTCAGAACCCGAAATTGCTTTTCTTCGATTTTGTAAACACTATTTTAATTGTTTCGATGATTTCTAGGATTTGTGTGGAATCTAGGGGTCCGCTAATGCTGGATAGTGGACTCGATGTGGATTGAACAACCCTGGATTTCAGAAAACCAAAACCAATGAGACTCAAAATCTCACATCACATTCTAAGAAAATCGAAAACCATAATTCTGAGTATAACGGATGTGATTGGACCGAAATAGTTCATAACAAAACAAACAAAATGGAAAACTTGCTTCTTTCGATCAATTTAGGGTTTTTTGGGTTTTTGTCCAAAAGAACATAGCCGTGATGCTATAGTAACTGCTCGGCTCTAGTTAGAGCCACACAACTATAATCAAACAACCAGTTTATGGATTTTTGCAGAACACAAAAAACTCACAACATAAATCAAACAAGTACGAGTTTAAGGCCTCTCAAAGTTTATCTGGTTGATGTTCCAGCGTGTTTGACATCCGTAAGTGGATTAAGAAGTCAGAATGAGCTTAGAATCCTACGAACACCCTAAAATTGTCAAGTATGCATCCTGAATCGATCCGAACAAAACCCAAGGATAGTTCTGAATGAATGAAAGTCACTAGAAACCCTCACCTTAAGTGTTTCTAAGTCTGTTTTATGTCTTTTTCTTCTAGCCTTTTATGTTTTCTTTCTCTTATCCCTCTTTTGGTTTTCTCTCTTTCTTTCTTAGAATGATTCTCCTTTTTTATTTCTCCCTGATTTTTTTTGTTATGTTCTTGTTCTGTTTTGCCTCTAATTAACCTTATTGAACTAGGAAAACCCTACTCGAAATCCCCTAATTAAGGAATTAGGCTTGCTGTCAAATTATGATTCTGCTATTTAGGAAGAATTATGTCCGCTCAATAGAGCCATGCGGTTGTAAGGTTATAGCCGTGCGACTTTGAAATTACAACCGTGCAGCTGTGGTTTTGAAAATACAACCATGCACTTCTAATCTGAGCCATGACAGATTCTTCTAAATCCTACACTCACCTCTAAGCCCTTTAATCACTCAAAGGACCTATCTTGGGGTTTCAGATTAAGGACTGTTTGGTTTTTGGAGCATTTGGGACATTCCAGGCAACGCTCCGCTCATTTTCAAATCCAATTCACATTCGTAAGCTTAACAGGTAACATAGGTTTTTCATTATAGAGATCGGGAAAACTTGTGCTCTCATCTACTCTGTGTAATGAAATGTCACCCCTCTCAGTGATTTTTCGTATGAGGTGAAACTTCTTGAGCACGTTCTTGGTGTTTTTATATGACTAAGTCTCCTTAGCTTGTGCAACAGCCCCGTTGTTGTCACAGAAGATATCAACTAGATCTTGCATAGTTGGTACTGTTCCCAATTTAGTAATAAACTTCTTTATCCACACAGCTTCCTTAGCTACATCATATGCTGCTATGTACTCAACTTCTGTAGTAGAGTCTGCGATGGTCAGTTGTTTGGAGTTATTCTAGCTGATAGCACCACCATTAAGAAAAATACATACCTAGACTACGACTGGTATTCATCTTGGTCGGTATGGAAACTTGCATCAGTGTACCTAGTAACTGATAGCTCTTCCTGACCCCCATATTTTAAGAAGCTATACTTAGTCCAGTTAAGGCACTTTAGGATTGCTTTGACAGCTTTCTAGTGGTCCTCGCCGGGATCCTGCTAGTACCTGCTCGTCATACTAAGTGAAAAGGCGACATCAGGTCTCGTACATAGCATGGAGTACATGATTGATCCTATAGCTGATGCATATAGGACCAAATTCATGTTCTCCTTGTCCTTCCTTGTCTTAGGATAGTTCTTCTTAATAAGTTTCAGCCTATGGCTCATTAGCAAGAAAGCTTTCTTGGCCTGATCCATGCTAAATCTTTTCAGAACCTTGTCTATGTACATGGCCCGACTTAGGCCCAGAAGCTTATTGGGTCTATCCCTGTGGATCCTGATCCCTAGGATCATCTCAGCTTTACCTAAGTCCTTCATTGCGAAGCACTTACACAACCACTGCTTTACTCCTTACAGTGTTGGTATGTCGCTTCCAATCACAAGGATGTCATCCATGTATAACACCAGAAAAGTGAGGATGCTCCTACTAATCCTTTTATACACACAAGGCTCATCTTAATTTTGTGTGAAGCTGTATTCCTTTGTGGCTTCATTGAATCTAAGATTCCAACTCCAGGATGCTTGCTTTAATCCATAAATGGATCTTTGAAGCTTACATACCCTTCTAGGATACTTTGGATCGATGAAACCCTTAAGTTGTGTCATCTACACATCCTCAAGTAACTTTCCATTAAGGAAAGCAGTTTTGACATCCATCTGCCAGGCCTCATAGTCATACTAAGTGGCTATCGCTAGAAGAATCCTTATGGATTTGAGTATAGCAACTAGTGAGAAAGTTTCATCATAGTCTATTCCATGGACTTGTCTGAAACCTTTCGCAACCAGCCACCCCTTGAAGGTATTGTCGGCCTTCAACTTCTACCACCACTTGCAACCTAGGACCTTAGCACCTGGAGGTGGATCAACCAAGTTCCAAACTTGATTATCATACATAGATTGCATCTCCGCCTCTATGGCTTTATGCTAGTTGGTAGACTGTGGGTTATCAATGGCCTCTTGGTAGGTTTTGGGCTCTTCCTTGTCGAAGACGAGAAGAATGTGATCGTCGGTAATGAGAAACCCATATCTATCAGGTTCCCAATAATCCCTACCAGACCTTTTAGGTCCTTGTGTGATCTAGGCTGGTACTTCATCCTGAGTTCAACATTGATCCCATTGTCTTTCTTAGAGATTAAATCCTTTTTAAGAAAGACCCCCTTTCATGCCATGAACACCTTATTCTCGGTAGGGTTGTAGAAGTAATACCCTTTGGTTCCCCTAGGGTAGCCTACAAATAGGCATTTATCGGTTTTGGGTTCTAGTTTGCCCCCAATCAATTTCTTGACATGTGCATCACAGCCCCAAATCCGCAGGAAAGACACTTTGGGTGCCCTGCCCGTCCATATTTCGTATGGGGTCTTTTCCATAGCCTTAGTCAGAGTATTGTTCAGAATAAGAGCTGCTGTCTCAAGAGTATATCCCTAAAAACTTATTGGGAGAGAGGCGTGACTCATCATTGAGCAAACCATGTCCAACAAGGTCCTATTCATCCTTTCGAACACCCCTTCCATTGTGGTGTTCCTTGAGGAGTGAGCTGTGGAATGATTCCATTCTCTCTCAAGTATGAGTCAAACTCTAGGCTCATATACTCACCTCCTCGGTCTGAACGAAGAGTTGATATTTCTGCCTAGTTGGTTCTATACTTTGTTCTTAAATTCCTTAAAGCTATAAAGGGTCTCAGATTTCTATTTAATCAGATAGACATGGCCATATCTACTGAAATCATCTGTGAGAGTGATGAAGTACAGGTGTCCAACTCTAGTAGTTGCACTCATGGTCCCATATACGTCTGAATGTATTAGGTCTAATAAGCCAGTAGCCCTTTTAGCTTTCTTGCTAAAAGGCGCTTTAGTAATTTTACCTCTTAAACAAGACTCGTATATATCAAGTGACTTTATGTCAAATGATCCTAGGATTCCTGCTTTGAGAAGCCTAGGTATGCATTTCTCATTTATGTGGCCTAAACAACAATGCTAAAGGTAGATAAGATTAAGTTCGTTAGGCTTAACACTTTTAGTATTTATGTTATAGACATGATTAGCTTCATTTAAATCCATGATATATAGGCCATTATAATAGAGCATCTCCATAAAATAATCGCTCTCTAGTTAAACTAATTCTACCATTGCCAATAGTAAAATTAAATCCAGAAATATCCAAAACTAAAATAGATATAATATTCCTGCACATTGTAGGTACAAAATAACAATGTTCCAGAATTAAAACTAATCCACTAGGCATGATCAGATGGTACTTGTCGATCTCTATGGCAGCTACCCCTGCTCCATTTCCAACCCACAAGTCCACCTCTCCAGATACCAGTGATCTCTCGTTCTTAAGTCCCTGCACGTTACAATAAATGTGAGAACTACATCCAGTATCCAATACATAGGATGTTGAACCAGTGACGTTCATGTCTATTACATATATACCTCATGAAGCTGCACCCTGGCTCTTCTTCTGCTTTCCCAATAGCTGGGGACAAGATCTCTTCTAGTATCTAGCCTGCTTGCACTGAAAGCAGATATCCTCAGGACCGGCCTTAGGCTTGGCATTAGCCTTCTTGGCAGTAGCTTTCTTAGCTTTAGCCTTGGCTTTCACCTTAGACTTACCCTTAGCAAAAGGAGGGTTCCCCTTGTTGACTTGTAGTACCGGCAGAGTCTTTTTGATCCACTGTTCATCAAGCTTGAGCATCCCATGCAACTCACTAACAATACAGTTCATCCCTTGCATGTTGTAGTTCAGGATAAACTGATCATAAGGATCCGACAAGGATGCCAGGGTCATGTCAATTGCCAACTCTTACGAGATAAGCAAACCGAGATAGGCCAAAGTATCTAAATTGTCTTTCATCTTGAGCACGTGTGCACTTACAAATGTCCCAGCCCTTATCTTACAGGAGTGGAATGCCTTGTTGGTAAAGTATTCTCTTGACAAGCTTGCTCCTAAAACTTCTCATTTAGAGTTGTTCTCATAGCAAAGGCTTAATGGTCCATGAATTGCTTTTGCAGCTCAGGGACCATGCATGCCAGTATCAGGCATGTCACATCCCGGTTATCCATGACATGCACCTCGTATTCCTCCAACTTTGCAGCTGGTGGATTATGCCTAGTAGTTGTAGGCAGTTCTGGTCTTTCCAGCACGTATTCCTTATATACCTATCTTAGAACTATTCTTAAGTTCCTAGACCAATCTAGGAAATTTGGCCTAGAAAGTTTGTCTTTTTTGAGGATAGAACGCAGTGAAAGAGTATTATTATTTGCCATTTGATTACTACATAGAAAAATTAAAAAGTGTTAATAAAGGCATTAGTTGTTTTTTCCATAGTAAATTAATAATCAATCCATGTTATTAATTAAGTCAAGTTGTTGGACTAATGGGCTGAGATCCATATTTCATCAAGATATAGCCAAACGAGGACCTTAAAAAACTATACCCTAATTATTTAGGTAGGAAAGCCATCCAATCCTAACCTAGGGACTCTCAGTTTGATGGGCTTGTTCGCACTTACCCAACTTGCCTAGGGCCAGGAGAATCCTACTACCCATGCTAAGTCCAAACCTCCATCCAAGTGTTAGAGTAACCAATACTCTAATCCAATACAAAATGATGATACTGTAGTGTATCCTATGAGGGCATGGTCTACAACCGACCTATCCTGCTTCGAGATAGTTTTGAATGAGGGAAGCACTTTTAAGCGACTTAGTAATTTCCTTTTGGTTATTAGATTCATTTTAATAACGGCTTAGATGCATAGGTGGGTGAAAATGATATTGGATCATACATTGAAACATGTAAATAAATAAAAGCATAATTAAATAAATAATGGAAAGGTACGGGCCTATATTACAACCTAATATAATTCTAGTAGACCTATACTAGAAAAACACCAGGTAGAACACTGCTCCCTTTGGAATTGGGAAACCATGATTCCAAATTACGTCATCCAGTTAATCGTGCCAAGAAAAACTGGACCAATTTCATTACACCATATTACTTTTCAAAATTAATATATCATGAACAAAATAAAATTTTATTCAAGAATCCATGCGCATTTAAATTGCAGAAATTTAAACACTCAAAATTTTAAAGACCGATAAAATTTAAAACTGGGCCTGAACTAGAAAAGCTCTCCAAATCTAAAACAAGGTATGGCCTGTTGTCACTGCCCAACTGTGGCTGCAGCCCCAGCAGGCAGCTACCCAGCAATGGCATGCTATTGTCATAGTAGCTACAGTAGTAGGCAGTGGTTGTTGCTGCTGTTCTTACCGCTATGGCAGCGGCTAGCAGTGCATTCCACCGGAAATAGCCCCATAGTCGAAAAAAAAACCATGATTTTTTTTTTTTAATTTTAATTTAAAACAGAAAAATTAAATTCAACCAAGAAACCAAAATCAAACAGAAATTAATAAACACGTCACCAATAAGCACAATTTAATTTCTATTCGAAAAACAAATGGGGAAAATCATAAACCCCAAATCCAAGAATCCCAAAATAAAACATCAATTTTAAAACCAGGGATTCAATCCTATTTAGGATTTCCACGAATCAAAAGCCTGTTCTGATAGTACTGTAGGGATTTTTCATAAAAAAACAACCGATAAAAGCGCTAGCATGCATTGTTTTCTCAAATTCGTGACCCAGGAGCAATTGATGTGGAAATGAAAAAAAAAAAAATTAAACCAGAATGACTCTCACCTTAAGAATCTCTTTTAGAGATGGCTACAGAAAAAAAATTGATCTCCTCTGCAATCCTGTACATGAACGGCTTTGGAGCAAGAACCCATGCTAGCGTCGGATCGTCAGAAGAGAGGAAATTAGGGGCTGAAATTTTCTACCTTGGAAGTGTCATTTTGGCCAAAAATTACAGCTGCCCTTTTAATCCCCTTGGCTAAATTCTATTGGGATTCGTCATTGGAAAATAACATGGCGCAACGAAACATACACCATTTAAAATTTCCTAGAATCCACCTATCGTGTCCAATTGCCACTGATTAGAATAAAACCAATTTGAATCAAGAGAGATTAACTCACTGTATTCGTCTCTTCTAAAGACTGCTGTAGAATCGTTTGTTAAAATTGCGATCTCCAAAGTCCGGTGCACAACCAACTATTGAGCGGGAACCGGTGCTAGCCGAAGACGCGAAGGAATGGAGGATTAATGATGGGATTTTGGCTGATTTGGGGCTGCTCTTGGTGGCTGAAATTTCCAGCAATTAATTAGGGTTGAATTAGGGTTTTATTCCTTAAGTGTGCCCTTATATAGACACCTTGTCTAATTGGGTTTTAATTAGGATAATTAAACCCAAGCCCCACAAGGATTATAATTACATAAATAAACTTTAATTAAAAAGTATATGCTATGTAATTTAATTCCATTTGACTAAATTTAATTACCCTTAAATAAAATTAAATCACACTTAAGTAAATACAATACATGTATTTAATTTTCCTACTTAGGAATATTATTTAATTAATTGTTTACTTTATGTAATTCAATTAATTGATAAATTAATTAATTACATTATGTAAACTTATTAATTAAATTAAATTCAACCCAATGTTAATTAATTACCTTGACACTGAATGTCAACTAATTAATTAACGTATTCCTTCCGATGTACACTACATGTACAATTTCTATAAGTTCCAGCTTAATTGATCTATGTGCACGATCCTATGGGTCTGTCTTTATGTTCGTAGTAGGTCCAAGGCCCACAGACTGTAAGTGGGTTCTAGCAAACCATTACAGCCCCCAATTAAGATAGAGATGCAGCAGTCTTTAGAAGACACTCACCCAGTAGTAATCTCATAGTGTCCTCTGCTTAACGATATCGATATGAATAAACAAGAGCTATGGTGTCTGTCATCCTGTTCTATTGTTTATTATATTTGTTGATCTTGAGTTGACTGATTAATCAAATAAGCACCGACTAACTTGGGTATGGCCATACACTTGTCAGTCCCACTCATCAAGTGGCCAATGATATGAGCTCAATGTTACCCGAGTGGCAATTCCATCACCTCATCATCAATATCAACATGTTCACCGGTCCACCCAATCATACCCGTATTTAGTATCCTTTTATAAACCTGTTAGGCGTATGTCAAAGTGACCCGGATTCCATATTGATATTATAATGAAATCTTATCTGAGGACAAAAGAGACCTACTCAAGAAAGACCTATGACGCGACAACCATGTGGCTTTCTTGTGTGGATCGATTTAGTCGCATGTCACCGACATGTACCTATATTCATGACTGACTATACAATTACTATGGCTAGTTAAGAACTGCCATATAGTCATCGAATATACAAGTCTTTGGTTCTAGAACAGACCTGGGATAGGTTTTATGATTATCAATCAATGGATACTTTACTCATATTATAGCACAAGTTATACATGAAGTAGATTAATTACCTTTATTAATATGACACAAATAATGTATTCATACAATGAGTCTTAATGTATAATACAAAATACATGAATCCAATGCCCTAAGAACTAGGGCACACCTACAAATTCTCCTTGTGGGAATTTAGGTTTTAGGGTTTTAATTTCATGAGGGCTTTTTCCTCACTAAAGCCTAGCTCCGAAATTAATTGTTTAGGTCTAGTGTATGTGAACAAATTATATCATGTAATATATTACATACCACTTCAAATTAAAATTAATTTGTCCAATTAAGTCAACCTCAAAATTAAAATTAGACTCTTCATAAAATTAAATAAATGTAAACCTATACATATGAAATATTTCCACCTAGGAAATAATATCTTAAATTAATTCATTTGAATTAATTATATGAAACCCAATAAAAATATTAATTATATTATTTTGATCAATCTAATTGATCTATATGATATAATCAATAGAATCCTCTCTTCTCGGTTGGTATACTCCAAGTATATGGTTAATCTGTTAAGTTCAAGCTCATACATTCAATGTGTACGATCCTGTGGACCCGCCTTTATGTTGGCAGTGGGCCTATGGTCCACAATCTATAGGCAGGCTCTAGCTAGCCACTACAGCCCCAATTAAGATGGAGATAGCAGTCTAACTGAAATCGAAAGCCTGTAGTTTAACTCATATATCCTACGTCACTGATATCGGTGTCCAACATAGAGGCAAGCTTTAATCACCCTCTTTTGTGTATGGACTTTAACTTGATCCTGAATGAACTGATGCTCACAAACAATTTCCAACTTATTTGGGTGTGACCACAATCTTATCAGTTGCACTCATCAAGTGGCCGATGATATCTTCTCAGTGGACTATTGAGTGACATTCCCTTCTGCATATCCATGGCCTTGCCATATTCTTTGACTCACCCGAACGTACTCATACTTGGCACCCTGTTACAGGCCCTTTATGCGTACACCAGAGTGTGTCACTTCACATGTGACACTATGATATGGTCAGGTCAAAGGATCCATACAAGTACTACATGGGAATCACTTGTGATACTATACCATGTGGATTTCTCATTTTCACGGATCTTATCTAGTACCATGTCCCATTGCATGTACCCATGAACTTGGTTGACATTCCATGTTCTATAACCGGTAAGACACTGCCATAAAGCCAAGCTTATTATAGTCTTTGGTTCCATTCATTCCCATGACTGGAATAGACTAAGGATGAATTTATGATCATATTGTTTTCCCTATCCATGTTCTTACTGCCAATTGCATGACACTTGTCAACATGGATATGGACATGTCCATTGGATACTCTATTTCTAACATTGCACAAGGTATATAATAAATAGATTAATGCCTTTATCCATTAATACAAATTGTATAATACATAAATCTCATTACTAAATACAAAATGTATGATACAAAACAAGGATCAATGCCTCGGGACTAGGGCATACCCAATAATGATCTCTTACGGGTAGAAACGAAGCCTTAATGTTACTTTTTATGAGTTCAAGTAACAAACTCAATACTTTTCTAAGCAAAGTATCAAAACTTCTACTGAAAGTTTTTACAAGCTAAAGTGCCAAACTTATAGATGTTGTTTTATAGTTCAACAATAACTATTCTTATGCTTTTTACAAGCTCAAACACCAAACTTTTACAACTTTTGTTTTGATGCTTAATAACCAAACTATCACCACACTTTTTAAGCCCTAGTGTGAAACTATTATAATGCTTTATTGAAATCACTTACAACAAAAGAGAAGTTGGGAATGTGACCTGGAGTGGCAGGGTTTAGCATCCAATGGCTAATAGGGGCCCAAGGGAACCAAGGGTCAACAGGGGCAAAAGACAGTGGAAGCCAAGGGAGTAGTTCGGAACCCCCAAAAGCAATAAACAGAGATGATTTTGTGGTAGTGCAAATGAAGAAGACTCCAGTACAAATGAGTCTTTGGGAGATAATTTTAGCCTCTAAGAAACATCAGGAGGCACTGGCCAGAAAAATTAGGGAGATTAAAGTTCCCCCTATGTACCCACCGGAAGCTATGTGCTGTCTACTGAATCAGATTTACAAGAAGCCTTCCAAGATCGTGTTCACTGAGGGTAACTTGTCAGCAAAAGGGTGGGATCACAATAGGGCCATATATGTAAACACCAACATCCTGGACCACATCATTGTTCGATTCGTCATAGCAAAAATAATGTGGCGCAACAAACTTACACCATTTAAACATTCCAAGAATCCACCTATCGTGTCCTATTACTGCAGAATCAACTTGGATAAAGAGAGATTAAACTCACCAAATCTATCTCTTATAGAGACTGCTGCAGAATCGAATCCTAAAACTACGATCTCCAAAGTCCGGTTCATAACCAATTATCAAGCGGGAATCGGTGCTAGTTGAAAAAGCGAAGGAATGGAAAATCACAGCTGTAAAATTCTCTAAAGGGGCTGAAATTTACAGCTCAATAATTAGGGTAAGAGCTTATTTTTTTCCTTAAGCGTGCCCTTGTATAGTCTCCTTGTCTAATTGGGCTTTAATTAGGTTAATTAAACCCCAGCCTACTAGGATTATAACTACCCAAATAAACTTTAATTAAAAAGTTTATACTATGTAATTTAATTCCATTTGGCTAAATTTAATTACCCCTAAATAAAATTAAATTACACTTAAGTAAATACATTACATGTATTTAATTTTCCTACTAAGGAAAAATAATTTAATTAATTGTTTACTTTATGTAATTCAATTAATTGATAAATTAATTAATTACACTATGTAAACTTATTAATTAAACAAAATAAATCCAATATTAATATCCATTACTACAACATACAAGTCTATGATTCTATTCATTCCCACGATTACAATAGACTTGGCATATGTTTTATGATTATCAATCAATGGATCTTCTATCCATATTATAGCACAAGATATAAATGAAATGGATTAATTGCCTTTATTAATGTGACACAAATAATGTATTCATACAATGAGTCTTAATGTATAATACAAAATACAAGAATCCAATGCCCTAAGAACTAGGGCACACCAACAATCTCCCACTTACACTAGTTCCAAGTGGCCATTGCCCTAATTCCTATAGATCTAGTATGACCATTGTGTTGTGTTTACGACAACGCCTTGATCAACAGATCAGCGAGATTATTCTTGGGGTCAACCCTTTGCAATGATATGTCAACTGTGTTCATAATCTCCCAAATGAGGTGAAACTTTCTGAGCACGTGTTTGGATCTCTTGTGTCATCGGGGCTCCTTAGCTTCTGCGATGACCCCGTTGTTGTCACAAAAAAAATCAACTGGGTCTAGGATAGTGGGTACTACTCCCAACTCAATTATGAACTTCTTGATCCAAACGGCTTCCTTTGCAGCTTCACATGTGGCAATGTACTCAGCTTCTGTTGTAGAGTCAGCAATGGTGGCTTGCTTTGAGGACCTCTAACTAATAGGACTACCATTCAGGAGAAAAGCATAACCAGACTATGACTGGTTTTCATCCTCATCAGTCTCAAAGCCTGCAACAGTGTAACCTGACACTACCAGCTCATCTTGAACTCCGTACACTAAAAATGCATGCTTAGTCCGATTAAGGTACTTCAGGATTACCTTTATAGCCTTCCACTGTTCCTTCCTGGGGTTTGACTGGTAACTACTAGTCATACATATTGCAAATGTGACATTAGGCCTCTGACACAATATGGAGTACATGATAGATCTTATAGTAGATGCATAAGGGATCTTTTCCATGCTCTCCCAGTCCTTCTTTATTTTAGGACCATCTTTCTTATTCAGTTTCATTAAATAATGGAGGCTTGTTGATGGAACATCCCTCAGATATAAAAACATATTGGCTCCTTAAGGTACTAGCCATATTGAGATAACTCTAAGAATTTTACTTCTTTTGATTAGAGTCAGGCTTTGATACCAATTGATGGTCCCAAAATGGCTAGATACAGTACTAGATGGGGGGGTGAATAGTACTATAGGGCGAATAAAAATTTTCGCAAACTATCTTTTGAAAATTCTTTTTGAAAAAACACAAGTTTCTTTCTCAAAAACAAGTTTTATTAAAAATGCGAAATTAATTAATATAATAAAACTTGTGAATATAAAATTGCTTTTGTAAAAATAACTTAAAATAATAAAGTGATTGATTTAAATTGCAAGAATTTAAATAGCATAAAATATAAAGAGAGTAGGGATAGAAAAGTGTAGAAGCCGAACTTTATCCTAGTTCAACCCAATCGGTCTACGTCCAGTCCCCAAGCCAACCACTTTAGATTTCCAGTAATGTTTCCTTTATGGGCAGGAAACAAGCCTGTGTTACAGTTCAAGTAACAAACTCAATACTTTTGTAGGCTAAGTATCAAACCTTTACCGTTACTTTTTGGAGCTTAAGCAACAAACTCTACGGATGCTTTTTTGAAGCTCAAGCACCAAACTTTCATAGACTTTGTTAATCACACCACCAACAAAGTAAACTCCCTTCACACAGCCTTGTGTGAATATACAATTCCCGAATATATAAATATTTGAATGAAACAAATATAGCTCTTTTCTCTTTGCTCTCTATGGGAATTTGGAAGATAAGAAATGTATGCTTAAGAATGTGTGAATTGCTAATTGGTCTTCCTTGCTTTAATTTCTTCATCTTCATTCCTTCTATAGGATAAGTCTTCCACATTGCCATTTGATTCACTTCATAAGAAGAAGTGGACGTCGATCTCAACTCACAAACTAGATTTATCCGTTTGAATCAATTCATGAAGAGAAGTATATGTTGATCTCAAATCATAAGCAATTGTTGAATTCAAGAGACAAGCCCATGTATCCGTTGATATCAATTCTCAAGTTATAAGGCTGTTTGATTCATCTTCCAAAGAGAAGTTTATGTTTTTTTCAAGTAATAAAGTCATTTGACTTATTTCACAAAGAGAGAGATGTAATTCATAAGCATTTATTGATTTCAAGAGACAAGCCCATGTATCTATTGTTATCATTTCATAAAGAGATCTCAAGTCATAATCATTTTCAACTCAAGTCATAAAGAAGTTAAAGTAGCATAGTGTTAAGCTTATAAGTTAAAGTGAGTGTCAAAACATTCATCTCATAAGCTAAAATCTTTCCAACTCATAAGCTAAGATCTTTCAACTCATAAGCTAAGATATCTAAATTCAACTTATAAACCATATTAACTCTTAAGTTATGTTATAGACTTTATATGGCCAAGAGAATTGATTTTTAACTGATAAGGCATTTCAACATCTTTATGAATTATGAAGCCATAAAGTACTTTTGTGACTTATAAATACATTTTAACTCATAACACCTAATTCTCAACTCTTAAAGTCCTTTGACGCAAAGAGTTTAAGAAGCTCATTAAAAGTCAACAGTGTAATCATTAAAACAGAGTCAACATTCTCCCCATTTTTTATGATTGCAATTTTGACAGGTTGAGATTTTTATAATTTTAAAACATTTTCTGTATGCTCCCCTTTAATACGTGGCTCCCCCTCAAAATGTGTGTGGCTGTTTTTAGATGAGATTTTTAGAGATTAAAAATCTTGTTTCTCAACCGAAATAATAAATAATCATAAAAGTATGAAAATTATTGGCTTTAAGACAAATCATTTTGAGGCCTATTAATCCACTTGAATATGAGTTTTAGTTCTAAAAGAAGACTCATATATTTGGATCATTCATAAAACTGAGCCATCACTTAAAGAATATTGGTTATAATCTGCATAAGTTAGCTTCAGTGTATATAATGGGCAGTTATTATGAAACCAAGATAAATTGAGCTCATTTGCACAAACAGCTCAAAGTTTCAACAATTATTGAACTCATAAAGTAGTTGTACATACACCTTGTAAAGCATAGACAAAACCACATGTCATCATAATCCATACCTCATGTTAAAGGTCACTTATTATACTATTCTCTTGCATCATTTTTTAAGTCTCAAAACTTAAGAATAGTTCAAATCATAGCACATAGAAATAAAAGAATATTTCAGTAGTTAATTTTGATACTTAAAGCTATGAAGTCATAAATCATACTTATTACCATATGCATAAGACTTTCTAATGGCAGCTCATAGAGTCAAAAGTTTCAAGCATTTTACTAAGACTCTCACTACTTATGCATTCTGCTAAAAAAAAAGCTTTATCAACTCTTATCACATAGCACAAATATTCTGCTGGCAGCCATATATTTCACATCCATCAGAAACTTATGAATTTATGCTATAGTCAGTATGTTAGACTCATAAGCATAGCAACATATCATTATATTTATATTAGCAACACAATTATAGCATGTCAATGTAATTCCAATGTTCAATTCAGCACCAATGTGTGAAAATTTTGTTCAATACAATAACCAACTAACATGTTAATCCTTAACCACTAATTTCAGCTTACATGTATTACCAATGTTCACTTGTTATCTAAGTACTATTGATAATAATGCACCTATACAGTGCATTAATATATCATCAATGAGTTAACAAGGTGTGTCAATGTTCTTAAACTGTGTCAGTATTTAAATAACAAGTCAATCAACATGTCAACCCTTTATATATCTAAATAACAACATATCAATGTAATTCCAATGTTAGTTTACATGCCTAACTATTAATGTACTCAACATATCAGTGTACTAAAAAAATGTTCAACTAACATATCAACCCTTATGTCAACCCTTTCGCCCCTTTTGAAATCATCAAAAAAAGACAATGCTGGTTAAGATAATAGACAATCAAGCAAAGTAATGCCTATGAGATCAGCAGTCATATATATGCAAAATAGACTTAGAATCTTAGGTGTTGTTTCTACTTATACTTATGTAGGACACATGATAGCTATCAGAAACAGATAGGAGACATCAAGCTTTAAAAAGCGAAACCATGGTGTAGTAAGAGAAACAAGAGATCATTGTGAATTTAGAACTAAATAGACTCAAGGATAGGTATTAGTTATGAAAAAAATGGTGCAGCAAGATAGAAAAACATAAACACAGTATATCTAGAGTGTCTTTCCATTTATCCCTTGAAAGCACTTTTTTTAAAGAAATAACCAGCGCAGGCATTAGATGTTTCATTGGATAGGTATTAGTTATGAAAAAATGGTGTAGCAAGATAGAAAAACATAAACACAGTATATCTAGGGTGTCTTTCCATTTATCCCTTGAAAGTACTTTTTTTAAAGAAATAACCAGCTATTTTACCAAAGATTCAGAGAAACGTTATGCAGGCATTAGATGTTTCATTGGATCAGCTTTTGCAAGTCCACATTGTGCACAGACCTTGTTCATGGAGCTTGAGTTTTGTGAGAACAGGCCTTGAGCATTTTTGATAGATTGGGTTTGTTGATCACAGACCCTTGGCAAACAAGGAAAGGAATGAGTCTAGCTATAGAAACATTAAAATGTTAGAAGTACCTGGTAAGCAGCATACGGTATGGCAAGGCTGAGTTGCTCCTAAGATGAGTCACATGATGGAGCATGATATAAGACAGGTTTATCCTTATATAACTGGCTAAATGCCAAATAAAACATAGGCTGAGCCCATTCATTGTTGCCAAACTTCCCTTCTGAGGAACAAAGACAGTAGAGATAAGCAGTTGAAGAATTCTATAGTCTTCCCTTAGGTACCCTAAATCAAGCTTAGACCATGGAATAGTATGCCCTATAGGGATTTTAAATAGCTCTAAAACAAACTCAATGGCGTTATACTTTCCTAATGTCATTAGTGCATAGCATCTATCTAATTTTACTCCTTCAAGTGGCAGATCAAATACTTCACTAAGGACTTTTTCATTAATAGGTAACTTTCTCCGTTGAATGGTTAGTTTAAAAGTTCTATCTCCTATGTAAGTTAGTGTACCATAGAATTCTCTAATTAGAGAGTCAAATATTTGTTCATTTATGCAGAGAAAGTTCTCCCACTTCTATAATTTGAAAAACCAAATGAAAGGCTTATCTGTCTCACTTAGATATTTCCAATCAACTATTCTACTACTAACTCTTTCTCCTATGGAACCATTAACATAAATTAGTTTACCTAGTTTGAATTTCAAAACTTTACATGGGGGATCAGAGTCTGATGTTGTGGGAGCAGAGCCTGAGGTTTCCTATGATGGAAGTGATTTAGTTGCTCCTTTTCTTCGTGAGTATAATACATCCATGCAATTGATTCCTCTCCTTTTTGTTTCATGAATTCCTTTAGTAATTTCAAATTCTTCTCTTTTTCTTTTCATATGTTCCTTTGTCAGATATTCTTAGATTTTCTTAGTTGCATTTGCTAAACAACATTTCATCATGCTTGTGAGAAGAAGAAGATAACAGAGGGTTTCAAGGTTAGGGTAGGGTTTCAGAGAGAGAGTGGTAGGGATTTTTGGTTCAGATGGTGAAGTCTTTTCAGTGTTCTAATTTTGTGAGAAGGTAGGAATGAGGCTGGTGAAAAATAAGAAGTTGGTGCCTCGATTGGAACTGTGTCATTTTGAAGAGGGAGTGTATGCCAGTTTCCTTTCCACATTAACATTCTTATTTTTACAAATGTTTGGCCCATCTTTATAAGCTCATTCGTCAAATATCGGCCCATTTTAATTCAAATATCATTAGCATAAAATTAGACTATGAAATATAAATATTGATATATAAAAGCATTTAAAGACAAATTGTTTATCAGTTGAGCATATATTATGTGACAAAAATATTTTTATGATCTATTTTTTTAATTGTAATCTCGATCCGATAGTAAAATTTTAATCAATTTTAAATAACCCAGACTTACAATTAAAAATTAGTTATCACTAATTTTTCTTATTTTTGTCACATACCGATTTTTATTCTCAACTCATTAAACTTATTTTCACATAGAGGTTTTGTGAAAATATCTACTATTTGCTCATTAGTTGAAACAAAGTCTAAGTACACATCACCTTTTTGTATTTGATCTCTAATGAAGTGATACTTTATATCAATATACTTTGTTCTTGAATGCTAAATGGGATTCTTTGTTAGATTTATAGCACCAGTATTATCACACCGTATTGGTATATGATCATACTTTATGCCATAATCTTCGAGATGTTGTTTCATTCATAGGATTTGTGCAACATAGCTACTTGCAAATATGTATTTAGCTTCTGTTGTTGACATTGCTACTGTTGACTGCTTTTTACTTGTCCATGAGACCAGTGCTTCTCCCAGAAATTGATAGGTACATGAAGTACTTTTTCTGTCTAGTTTGCATCCAACATGATCAGCATCATTGTATCCTATAAGATCAAAGTTTTCACATTTTGGATACCAAATCCCAATTTCTTGAGTACCATTAAGATACTTAAGAATTCTATTAACAACTTTTAAGTGAGACTCTTTGGGATTAGATTGAAATCTTGCGCACAAACATACGCTAAATTGTATAACTGGTCTACTAGATGTTAAATAGAGTAGAGAACCAATCATACCTCGATATTTTTTTGTATCTATACTTTTAATTTTCTTATCCTTATTTAGGGTTTGGAATTCTCCATTCCATACTTCTTTATGAGTTCTTTAGTATATTTTGATTGGCCTCTAAATGTTCCCATCTTGCCTTGCTTTATTTGAAGACCAAGGAATAAATTCAGCTCGCCCATCATAGACATTTCAAATTCAATACTCATTTCTTGCAAGAATTCCTTGCACAACATATCGTTAGTAGAACCAAATATAATATCATCAACATATATTTGAACAAGTAATATATGGTTCTTTTCATGCTTTATAAACAATGTTGTGTCAACTTTTCCATGAATAAAACCCTTTTTAAGTAAGAATGTAGTTAACCTTTCATACCATGCTCTCGATGCCTGTTTTAGACCATACAAAGCTTTAGTTAGCCTGTAGACATAGTTAGGATGATGACAATCTTCAAATCCTAGTAGTTGCTTTATGTAGACTTCTTCATTGATGTAGCCATTAAGGAATGCACTTTTTACATCCATTTGATAGAGTTTGAAGTCTTTGTAGCACACAAATTCATGTAACATTATGATTGCCTCTAACCTTACCACCGGAGCAAATGTTTCATCATAGTCTATTCCTTCTTACTGGTTATATCCTTGTGCAACCAGTCTAGCTTTGTTTCTGATAACTTTTCCAGACTCATCCAGTTTGTTTCCAAAAACCCATTTGGTTCCGAACAATAACTGATTGTTAGGTTTTGGAACGAGCTTCCAGATGTTGTTTCTTTTGAATTGATCCAGTTCTTCTTGCATAGCCATCATCCAGCTTTCTTCTGTTTTGGCTTCATTGAAGTTATTTGGCTCAATTTCAGAGAAAAGTGCCATGTTCGAAAAATATTCTTTTAGTTGTCTCCTGGTCATCACTTTATGAGAAGGACTATCAATGATGTTCTCCTTGGAGTGATGTCTGTGATATTTGAACTCATTTGGCATATCATCATGTTGATTTTCTTGAATCTACAATTGCCTCTCGCGTGACCAAATTCGATACCCGATACCAGGTATAAAATACCTGAGGTGATGAATTTGAGAACACGGATTGAAGCACCACAGATGAAGGAAAGAAAACATAGCTAATCTAGGCTGACACTGGATCTACATATATCCGAGGCAGATCTACTAAAATGTTGAATCTGACATAAGCCGATACCGAGTCTAGGTTACTCGAGGAGATGTTGAAGATGGAATAAGCCGATGCCAAGTTTAGGTTACCCGTGGTAAAGTTGATGGTGAAATAAGCTGATACCGGGTTTAGGTTACCCAAGGCGATGCTGGTGATGAAATAAGCTGATACCGGGTCTAGGTTACCTAAGGCGAGGTTGATGGTGAAATAAGCTGATACTGGGTATAGGTTACCCGAGGCGATGCTGGAGATGAAATAAGCCGATACTGGGTCTAGGTTACCCGAGGCAATGTTAGAGAAGTGGAGTGGAGCTGATCTGGGCTGGTACCTAGTCTATGTTACCCAAGGTGGATCTGCTAGGGAAGTGGATTGGAGCGGATCTGGGCCGATACCGGGTCTATGTTACCCGAGGCGGATCTGCTGGGGAAGTGGAATGGAGTGGATCTGGGTCGATACCGGGTCTGTGTTACTCGAGGCAGATCTGCTGGGGAAGTGGGTTGGAGTCGATCTGGGCCGATACCAGGTCTATGTTACCCGAGGTGGATCTGCTGGGGATTAATCTTTGTCTTGAGATAGCGATGACCAATTCCTGCATTTGAAGTAGTGATTCTTCATTCCTTGATCGAGAGATTTTGAACAAAAATTTTTGCCCCTTCGATCAAGAATGAAGATTAGTTGGGGATGAATGTTCTGTGTATGTTGCATGTGTATGCATGACGATGCATATGCACATGAATCCTAAAGGATGCATTTCTCATCGTTTGTTTAGTATTGATGTTCCTCCTTCCTACTAGGGAAGGTATGTTTTGCCCCTGGCTGGTGGAAGACGCTCTTTCCATGAAGCTTCTCCTTGTTGAAGATATATGAGGGCTACTAGGGAAATAAAATGACTGATGGGGATGCGTGACAATTACTGGGGAAAAGATCATAGTGTCCCTTGTAAATGTTCCGCTAGGGAGTAATGTGGAGAATCCTGCTGGGGAGATGATGGAGAGACTTTGCTTTTTGCCCCTATGATTTATGAATCTGGAAGTGCTCTAAATTTTGCTTGGGTTGCCTAATATGGATTTTCGCGAGCTGCTCTAACTTTTGCCTGGGTTGCCTAATATGGATTTTCGCGAGCTGCTCTAACTTTTGCCTAGGGTGCCTTTTCAGTTTTCACCCTAGCGAGCTCTCTCTCTCTCTCTCTCTTTTTTTTAGCAGAGGCCGACTAAATTGGTGTAGTGGTCACTTATCCCATCACCCTTCTGGTGATGATATGATGCAAAAAGATGCTATATGGAGTAGCATTGAGGTTCAATTTCTTATTAGAAGCCGGCTTGATTCCTTCAATAGTCAAGTTCTTAGACAGCCACTGTTGCTCTTTGGAAAAATGAATCAAATTTGGAGGATGATAAAAGATTTCAGATTGTACATATTTAGTATATTTTCATTGTTAAATAACGTGATATGTTCAACCAGTTAAATGCAAAGTGCTTTCCTTAATTGGATGTTTAAGCAAGATAACTTTGTTTGTGCATTTGACATAACCACACAAATATATTTGAACAAACATTTCACTTTATTGATAAAATCAAAATGAGTACATTTGAAAAGATTAGTTCCCCAAATGTATACATTCCATACAGAGCCAGAATCCATCATCGGTCATCCCTTTCAGATTTTCCGACTGATCATTTTCTCTCATGTCTTAACTTTTGCCTAGGCCGCTCTTTTTGAGTTTTCAACCTAGCAGACCCCCCTTTTTTTTAGGTGTGATAAAGCTTTAAGCGGTCTTGGTTGACAGTGAGCTCATTTCCATCCATATCCATGATGCTGACACCACCTTTTGATAGCACTTTCTTCACAACATAGGGTCCTTCACAGTTGGATCCGAATTTCCCCCGAACATCAACACTTGAAGGCGTTAATTATTTTAGAACCAAATCCCCTACGTCCAACTACCGCCTGGGATACTTCAAATTCTGATCATAGGCCCTAGCCATTCTGTGTTGGTACATTTGTAGATGATCCAGTGCTTTCAACCGCTTTTCATCTAGCGCCGCCAACTACTCGTATCTAGCTTGAGCCCACTCAGTCTTTGGTAACTGAGGTTCCAAGGCGACTCTGAGTGACTTGAGCTCTATTTCTACTGGTAGCACTGCTTCCATACCATACACCAAGGCATATGGAGTCTCCCCTGTTGGTGTTCTAATACTGGCTCTATAACCCCAAAGAGAGTACGACAATTTGTCAGCCCAATCTCTGTAAGTGGTTACCATTTTTTATAAGATCTTCTTTATTGCCTTATTGGCTGCCTCCACTGTGCCATTAGCTTGAGGCCTATATGGAGAAGACCTATGGTGCTCAATGTCATGTTCTGTAAGTAGCTCAGCTGTTGCCCCTTGAAACTACACTCTGTTATCAGTCACTACATGATGGGGGATTCCATATCGAGCAAAGATGTTCTTCTGGATAAACTTAACCATATGCTTGGCTGTTACACTAGTGAAGGATTCTATCTCCACCCATTTTGAAAAGTAGTCAATAGCAACCACTATGAATCTTTGCCCATTGGATGCTGCAGGATGAATTTCACCAATCATATCTATCCCCCATGCTGAGAAGGGCCAAGGGGATGCCAGATTCTGTAATTCGAGTGGCAGAAGATGACTGATGTCAACATAGATCTGACACTCATGACATCTTTTAACTTTCCTTATACCTCAGCCTGCATAGTCATCTAGGAATACCCTTGCCTTAATATCTTCCTGGCCATAGCAAGCCCATTCATATCTGCCTCCTGCTTTGTCAGGCATCTCAAAAGAACACCATTTGTCGTTCTCTTGTATAGTCTATCTTCAAAGATTCTAAATTGACTGGCTAGCTTTCTTAATGACATCTTATCAGCAGTACTGGCTCCTTCTAGATACTTTCCTTCCTTCACATACTGATAAATATCGAAGAACCACAGCTTTTCTTTAGCTGTCAATTCCATTACTTCATGCACTTCAGAGCAGGGTAGTCTGGAGGTTGCTATAACCAGCGGTTATACTTGAGTTTCTTCTTGATTCTCCTACATAGAAGATAGTGTTGCTAGTGCATCAGCCATCTTGTTCTCATCCATGGGGACATGTCTGAATTCACATTGGCCAAATAACTCTTTTCTGTACTGTAGCAGCTCTAAGTAAGGCTGTAAGGCTTGCTCCTTCAGCTCCCATTCGCCTTTAGCTTACTTAATCACTAAAAGTGAATCTCCAATGATCAAGACATCATTTGCCCATAGTGTCAACGGAGCTTCCATCCCAAATACCAATGCTTCATACTCTGCTCCATTATTGGTTATGGGGAAATTCAATCTCTTCGGCAAAGGAATAATTTCACAGTCCAATGTCACTATGATTACCCCAATTCCAGCACCTTTTCTATTCACAGCACCATCGAAGCATATAACCCATCTCTTTACTTCCACCATGGCCAGCTGTTCATCCAGGAACTCCAAATTCTCTGTATAATCTTATTCCAGCGGCTGATTTGCTAGAAATTTTGCTATGGCTCGCCCTTGATGGTTTTCTTAGTGATGTACTCGATGTTGAACTCCGATAAGAGTAATAGCCACCTAGATAATTTCCCAACCAATACTGGTGCTTCATACAGATACTTCATCGGGTCCACCTTGGCCACAGCCCACACTTTGTATGACTAGAAGTAATGGCGCAGCTTCTTGGTCAACCAGATCATTGCCACACATGTCTTCTCCACTAGTGTGTACATGGCTTCATACTCCAACAGCTTTTTACTGAGGTAGTAGATAGGGTACTCCTTCTTGTCATCTTGTTCTTGCACCAACATTGCCCTTATAGAGGAATCTTCAACGGCCAAATACAAGATCAAGGGCTTCCCTGGGATTGGTGGACTAAGAATAGGTGGACTTATTAGGTAAGCCTTGATTTTCACGAATGCCAATTGACATCTGTCATCCCATACAATCAGCTGATCTTTCTTTAACAGCTGAAAATTGGCTCACAGGTGGAAGTCAACCGTGCTATGAAGCGACTGACGTACTGTAAGGAGCCCAAGAATGAGCAGACTTCCTTCTCTGTTTTTGGGGCCGGCATGTCTCGAATAGCCTTGATTTTATCTGGGTCCATTTCTATTCCCCTATAGATGACTATATAACCCAACAGCTTCCCTTATGTGACCCCAAATGTACACTTTTTAGGATTGAGTAGCAAGTTATACTCTCCAATGCGAGTAAGAAATCTATCCATGATAACAGGATGCTCTTCTTGGGTCATTGATTTAACAAGCATATCATCAACATACACTTTGACTTCTTTGTGGATCATATCATGAAGTAGAGTTGTGACAGCCCTTTGATAAGTGGCTCCAGCATTCTTCAACCCAAAGGGCATTACTCTGTAGCAGAAAGGTACCCCATTCTATAATGAATGATGTCTTCACTTTATCAATTACATCCATCAGGATGTAGTTGTATCCTGAAAACCCATCCATGAAAAAATACATTGCTGCTTTTGCTGCACTGTCAACCAAGACATCGATGTGAGGCAATGGGAAGTTATCTTTCGAACATGCTTTGTTCAAGTCCCTATAGTAGACGCATACCCTGACCCTTCCATCCTTTTTAGGTACTCGGACGATATTGGCTAGCCATTCTGTATACTCCACTAGTTCAAGGAATTTAGCATCTATCTGCTTAGCCACTTCTTCTTTCACCAATATAGCCCACTGTAGCCTCAACCTTCTCAGTTTCTGCTTCACTAGCTTGAACATAGGGTCCTTCGGGATCTTGTGAACTACTATCTCTGTGTCTATACCCAACATGTCCTCGTATGACCAAGCAAAAGCTTTAACATGTTTTTGTAATATTCTTGTTAATTCTCTCTCTTCCTCAGGTTTTAGCTCATGTGAAATGAATACCACTTTGGGATTTTCATCTGTACTTATGTTGATTTCATGCAATGCAGTGTCATGTATGCTAAATATGCTTAATGGTGATTCAAATGCATGCACAAAATTATTAGGATAAACATCACACAAATAAACAAACTGAGATTTCATTGCATTAAGCTTGTTATAAAGTACATCATTCACATTGAAAATGGAAGAAATAGATACAACAAAATCATTTTCATCCTCCACAGGCGGAGGGCCTTGTACTGCTTCAACTTCCACTTTCATCTTCAGAGCATCATCCGGATCTACAGCTGTTTCAGTCTCTTTTTCATCAGTGACAGCGGTCTTTCCAACTTTAGCCATCTATGCCTTAGCCTTTTCCACAATCTTGGCTATCTCAACAACCACAGAATCCAAGTTTACCTTGGCCATCAGCCCTTCAACGAACCCTTCTTTTGACTTCCCGAATGCCTTGCTCAGAGCGGCAGTCAGTGCACCTAAGATTACTTCTATAGCTTCATTGCAAACTTTCTCTTCATTTTTCTCTTTGGCTGCTTCACTGCTTTCGCTATCACTTTGGGCGGCTCAGTTTGTAGAACAACAGACTTAGCAGCTACTTCTTCCACCACCACGGGGGCTATTGGTTCTTCCCAGCTTTTCTTAAAGTCTACGACATCAGAGAATATTTCAAAGTCGGGGTATTCAATGTTCCCGACCCTTACTGGTTCAGCCTGGCCATCATACAGCTCTTCACCTGCCTTTAGGAATGCTTTCATCATAAGCTTGTCGTTCTTGCCCCTTCTCTGGTTCTTCTATCTAGATGTTTCCTCTGTATACCCTAGCCCGAACTGCTTTGTCTTCCCCGAGTCAATGTTAAACTCAAGCGCCCCTTGTAGGTTGATTCCAAGTCCTATGCCCAGGACAAAATTCTGTTTGTGCAAATATTTGGATAGCCACTTCGGTATATAGTTTTCATAAATGACCATTGGAGCATCTGTGGTTTCCTCTTCCCCGACCATGGTGATTTGAAACCCGCCAAATGGTACAACCCCTTCATTTATAACAGCAATCATGGATTGGGCATCTGCCTCAATAGTCACAATCTCTCCATTTATCGGGAACTTTATTTCCTGATGCAAGGTAGAAGGGACACTGTTGGTGTGCCCTAGTTCTTAAGGCATTGGATTCTTGTATTTTGTATTATACATTGAGACCCATTGTATGAATACATTATTTGTGTCACATTAATGAAGGCAATTAATCTATTTCATTTATATCTTGTGCTATAATATGAGTAGAGTATCCATTGATTGATAATCATAAAACCTATCCCAGGTCTGTTCTAATAGTGGGAACGAATAGAACCACAGACTTGTATATTCGATGACTGTATGGTAGTTCTCAACTAGCCATAGTACTTGTATAGTCAGTCATGAATATAGGTACATGTCATTGACATGGGACTGGATCGATCCGCACAAGAAAGCCACATGGTTGTCGCGTCATAGGTCTTTCTTGAGTAGGTCTCTTTTGTCCTCGGACCAGATTTCATTATAATATCAATATGGAATCCAGTTCACTTTGACATACACCTAACAGGTCTGTAAAAAGGATGCTAAATACGGGTATGATTGGGTGGACCGGTGAACATGTTGATATTGATGATGAAGTGATGGAATTGCCATTCGGGTAACACCAAGATGATATCATTGGCCACTTGATGAGTGGGACTGATAAGTGTATGGCCATACCCAAATAAGTTGGTTGCTTATTTGATTAATCAGTCAACTCAAGATCAAGAACTATAATAAACAACAGAAGAGGATGATGGACACCATGCCTCTTATTTATTCATATCGATATCGTTAGGCAAAGTACACTATGAGATTACAACCGGGTAAGTGTCTTCTAAAGACTGCTGAATCTCTGTCTTAATTGGGGGCTGTAATGGTTTGCTAGAACTCACTTACAGTCTGTGGGCCTCTGCCAACATAAAGACAGACCCATAGGATCGTGCACATAGATCAACTGAGCTGGAACTTATAGAAATTGTACATATAATGTACATTGGAAGGAATGCGTTAATTAATTAGTTGATATTCGGTGTCAAGGTAATTAATTGACATTAGGTTGAATTTAATTTAATTAATAAGTTTACATAATATAATTAATTAATTTATCAATTAATTGAATTACATAAAGTAAACAATTAATTAAATAATTTTCCTATGTAGGAAAATTAAATACATGTATTGTATTAAATTAAGTATGATTTAATTTTATTAAGGGGTAATTAAATTTAGCCAAATGGAATTAAATTACATAGTATATACTTTTTAATTAAAGTTTATTTATGCAATTATAATCCTAGTGGGCTTGGGTTTAATTAACCTAATTAAAACCCAATTGGACAAGGTGTCTATATAAGGGCACACTTAAGGAGGAAAAACCTAATTCAACTCTAATTAATTGCTGGAAATTTCAGCCACCAATATCAGCCCCAAATAGCCGAAAATCGCAGCATTAATCCTCCATTCCTTCGCGTCTTCGGCTAGCACCGGTTCCCGCTCAATAGTTGGTCGTGCACCGGACTTTGGAGATCGCAGTTTCAAGAAACAATTCTGCAGCAGTCTCTAGAAGAGACGAATCCGGTGAGTTAATCTCTCTTGATTCTTATTTGATTTTATTCTAATCGATGGTAATTGGACACGATAGGTGGATTCTAGAAAATTTAAAACGGTGTATTTTCTGCTGCGCTACGTTATTTTTCCAATGACGAATCCCAACAGTGGTATCAGTGTTGGAAATGCCCTAGTCCCAAGGCATTGGTCCTTGTATTTGTATTGTACATTCATTGGATTTATGTATTATACTCATTTGTGTTATTAATAATGGCATCAATTCATTTATTATATTAATCTTGTGCAATATATTAAATGAAGTATCTAATGGACATATCTATATCCATGATGACAAGTGTCATGCACTTGGTAGTAATACCAAGGATAGGGTAAACGATATGACCATAAATAGATCCGTAGTCTGTTCCAGTCATGGGAATGAATGGAACGATAGACTATCATTAACCTGGTTGTATGGCGGTGTCTTACCGGTCATTGGACATGGAATGTCAACCAAGTTAATGGGTACATGCCTGGGAGCATGGTACTGGATAGATCCACTAAACGAGTAATCCACATGGTATAGTATCACAAGTGATTCTCGTGTAGTACTTGTATGGATCCTTTGACCTGACCATATGATGGTGTTACATATGAAGTCACATGCTTAGGGGTACGCCTAAAGGGCCTGTAATAGGGTGCCAAGTATGGGTACTTTCGGGTATGTCACTGAGCATGGTAATACTATGGATATGCAGAAGGGATTTGTCACTCAGTAACCCACTGAGAAGATATCACCGGCCTCTTGATGAATGTGACTGATAAGAGTGTGGCCACACCCAAACAAGTTGGAACTTGTTTGTGAGCTTCAGTACATTCGGGATCAAGTTAATGTCCGGACACAAAAGAGGGTGATCAATCCATGCCTCTGTGTCGGACACCGATATCAATGACATAGGATGTACAAGTTTAAACTACAGGGTTATGATAACAGTTAGACTGCCATCTCCATCTTAATTGGGGGCTGCAGTGGCTTGCTAGAGCCCAACTGCAGTCTGCGGGCCAAAGGCCCGCTGCCAACATAAAGATGGTCCCACGGGATCGTACACATAGAACGACTGAATGCAGACTTAAGGAATCACATGTATACTTGGAGTATACACGATGGAAAGAGAGGTGTATATATATTAATTATATTTTAAAGATCAATTGGATTGATCTTAATAATAAAATTAATATATGTTCCATTGGCTCTTCATAATTAATTGGATTAATTATGAGATTATTTCCTAGGTGGAAATATTCATATGTATAGGTTTACATATGATTTTATTTTGTGTAGATTTAATTTTAATTTGATGGATTAAATTAATTGTTCAAACTAATTTTAATTTAAATGTAAATAATATATTATTTGGTGTAATATATTAAATACATGGATATATTAAAATTGGGCTTGAAATTAATTTAAACCAGAATAATTAAAATCAGATTGGGCCTAAATTAAAACATGGAAGCCTGCATAGAATGAAAAGGAGCCAAGCTGGGCCTGAATTCCCCTAGGGGAATTCGGCCACCCTAGGTATAAAACCTAGGGTGTAAATTTCGGCCACTTCAAACCAAAACAAGAGATAGCCGAAATCTTCCTAGCCCCCTTCTCTCCATTGTTTCGTTTTTCCGATGCTAGCACGGGTTGCATTCGTTAGGCGTTCGTGTACGAAAACGAGGAGGAAATCTGCTTTGGTTTCTGCAGTCTTCATCCATCTCTTGAAAGAGATTTTCTAGTAAGAAAATTAATCTCTTTCTATTTGTTTGAAAGTTTTTCAATTTCCATTTCAATTGCTCCTGGGACAGGATTTGAGGAAATCATCGCGTTCTTCCGCTTTTATCGGGTGATTTCCGGTGAAAAATCCCAACAGTGGTATCAGAGCGGGCTTTTGATCCGTGGAAATTGATAATTTTGGTTGAATCCCATTTTTGAAATTGGAGATTTTTTTATTGGGGTTCTAGATATGGGTTTTATGATTTTTCCCATATGTTTTATACAATGAAAATTAAATTTGCATATTGGTTTATGTTATTTTAATTTTGTTGTATGCTATTGGAATTCTTGGAGAATTGCCTTGTGTTGATGGATGATGATATTTTTTTTATTTATTAATTCTGTTTATTTTTAAAAAAAAAATCTACCTCCCGGGGTGCGGGGCTGCCTGCGGCGGAATCACCGCCGGCGGCCGCCGCACGCGGCGGCAGCCGCTGCCTACTGCTGCTGGGCAGTGGCTGCCGCACGGCAACAGCGGGCAGCCGCTAGGCCGCTACAGCGGGCCGGGCCCAGTATTTTGGATGTGGCGGGTTTTGGGCCCGGGGCCCAGTTTTGAATTTTTAATGGTTTTAAAATTCGTGTGTTTAAATTTATATAATTTAAATACGTATGGTTTCTTGGATGAATTTTATTTTCGTTCATGTGATATTAATTTTGGAAATTAACATAGTTAATGGAAATTGGTTCGGGTAATTTTGGCACAATTACTTGGACGGCTAAATTGGACCCATGGTTTCCCAATTCCAGTTGGAGCAGTTGGACTGCCTGGGCTGGAGGTCCAAAGCCCGTTAAGGGTTAGAACCATGGTGGGCCAAAATTGGCGATTTCCTAATAATGGCTTGGACATAATTGAAATGGGCTTAAATCATGCATTATAACATGCTCTTGAATTGTATGTATTGGATGCATATGTGTAATTAAATGTTTGCATGGTTGGATGCTATTGGGCCTTTTACAAGATGGGTTGTATTTTTCTTTTTGGGTAAATACGGCCTGCGTGTCGTTTTTCTTTTTTTAATGTAATTTTATTTTATTCATATATTATAAAATTTGTAAAAGAAGAAGCCCATGGAGTGGTGAGCCCAAGTGGAGGTGCAAGCCCAAATGGAGGTGCAAGCCCAGAATGAAAAGATGGAGGCCCACCTGATATTCACTTCTAGTATAGGTTTACTAGAATAATATTAGGATGTAATATAGGCCCATAGCAGTCCATTTTACTTTTATTTAATTATGTTTTATATTCGTTTGCATGTATGAATGTATGTTCCAATAGCCATTTCACCCGCCTTATGTATGTGAGCCGTTATAATTGAATCTAATAACCAAATGGAATTACTAAGTCACTTAAAAGTGCTTCCCTCATTCAAAACCGAATCGAGATGGGAATAGGCCAGTTGTAGACCATGCCCTCACAGGATACACTGGAGTATTGTCACTTTGTATTGGGTTAGAGTATGGGATACTCTAACACTCGGATGGAGGTTTTGACTTAGTGTGGGTAGTAGGATTCTCCTGGCCCTAAGCACAGATGGGTAAGTGCCAACAAGCCCATCAAACCGAGAGTCCCTAGGTTGGGATTGGACGGCGTTCCTACCTAAATAATTAAGGTGTAGTTGTACCAAACCCTCGTTTGGCTATATCTTAATGAAATATGGATCTCGTCCCATGAGCCCAACAACTCGGTTTAAATTAATAACTTGATTCATTATTAATTTTATATGGGAACAACAAAGTAAAGCCCTTTATTAACACTCTAAATGTTTTTCTGTGTAGAAACACCCAAATGGCAAACACAAATACCTTATCACTGCGATCCATTCTTGAAAAGGACAAGCTTTCCGGTCCTAACTTTTTAGACTGGTCTAGGAACTTAAGGATAGTTCTAAGACAAGAGTCAAAAGAGTATGTACTGGAAAGGCCTGTGCCGCCTGCACCTTAAGGACATAATCCACCGGCTGCCCAGCTGGAGGAATACGAGGTGCATGTCAAGGACAACCGGGATATGACATGCCTTATGTTGGCCTATATGGTCGCCGAACTGGAAAAACAGTTTATGGACCACCAAGCCTATGCTATGATAACAAATCTTAATGAGATGTTTCAAGAGCAAGCTCGTCAGGAAAGGTACCTGACCAATAAGGCATTCCACTCTTGTAAGATGGGGGCCAGGACATCTGTGAGTGCACACGTGCTCAAGATGAAGGGCTATTTGGATACTTTGGCCCGTCTCGGATCGCCTATCTCTTAATAGTTGGTGGTGGACACAATCCTTGCGTCCTTGCCGGATTCTTATGATCAGTTCATCCTGAACTACAATATGCAAGGGATGAACCGTACTGTCAGTGAGCTGCATGGGATGCTTAAGCTTACTGAGCAGTCGATCAAGAAGACTCCGCCGGTGCTACTGGTCAACAAGGGGAACCCTCCTCTTGCCAAGGGTAAGGCCAAGGAAAAGGCCAAGGCCAAGGCCAAAAAGGCCAGAGCCAAGAAGGCCAAGGCCCAACCCAAGGCCCAGTAGAAGGCAGGTCCTGAAGATGTCTGTTTCGGGTGCAAACAGGCGGGCCATTGGAAAAGATCATGTCCCAGGCTGATGGGAGAGCAAAGAAGGGGCCAAGGTGCATCCTCTTTAGGTATTTATGTTATAGATGTTAACCTTACTGTTTCAACATCCTGGGTATTGGATACTGGATGTGGTTCTCACATTTGTTGCAATGTGCAGGGACTTAAGAACAGAAGGTTGCTGGGGTCGGGAGAGGTGGACTTGTGGGTCGGGAATGGAGCAAGGGTTACTGCCATAGAGATCGGCGAATACCACTTTATGATGCCCAGTGGATTGGTTTTGATTTTAGAACATTGTTACTTGGTACCTGCTATGTGCAAGAATATTATCTCTGTATCAATGTTGGATATTTCTGGATTTATTTTCACTATTTCTAATGGTCGAATTTAAATATCTAGAGAGGGATTATTTTATGGAGATGCTCTATTAAATAATGGCCTATATATCCTGGACTTAAATGAAACCAATCATGTCTATAGCATAAACACTAAAAGGGTTAAGCCTAACGAACTTAATCCTGTCTACCTAAGGCATTGTCGTCTTAGCCATATAAATGAGAAGCGCATTGCTAGACTTCACAAAGCTAGAGTCCTAGGGTCATTTGACTTGGATTCAATTGATACATGCGAATCATGTTTACGAGGCAAGATGACAAAGGCGCCTTTTAGCAAAAAGGCTGAAAGGGCCACTGGCTTATTGGACCTAATACATTCAGATGTATGTGGACCTATGAGCGCAGCAACCAGAGGTGGGCATCTGTACTTCGTCACGTTCACGGATGATTTCAGCAGATATGGCTATGTCTATCTAATGAAACACAAGTCCGAGACCCTTGATAGGTTCAAGGAATTTAGGAACGAGGTACAGAACCAGCTAGGTAGGAATATCAAAACCCTTCGGTCGGACCAAGGCGGTGAGTATATGAGCCTAGAGTTTGACTCATACTTGAGAGAGCATGGAATAGTTCCACAGCTCACTCCTCCCGGAACGCCACAATGGAATAGGGTGTCCGAACGGAGGAATAGGACCTTGTTGGACATGGTCCGCTCAATGATGAGTCAAGCATCTCACCCAATTAGTTGCTGGGGACACGCCCTCGAGACAACAGCTCTCATCTTAAACAATACTCCGACTAAGGCTATGGAAAAGACCCCATATCAGATATGGACGGGCAAGGAGCCCAATATGTCTTTCCTAAGGATTTGGGGTTGCGAAGCACATGTCAAGAAATTGACTAGTGGCAAGCTGGAGCCCAAAACTGATAAATGCCTGTTTGTGGGCTACCCTAGGGAAACCAAAGGGTATTACTTCTACAACCCCGCCGAGAACAAGGTGTTCGTGGCAAGGAAAGGGGTCTTTCTAGAAAAGGAGTTCCTTTCCAAGAAAGATAGTGGGAGCAATGTTGAACTCAGGGAAGTTCAAGGTCCACAAGCTCCTGAAAAGGATAACTCAGAGACCCAGGTGGAACTTCCACAAGTGGAAGCACAGACCCAGGCCACATAAGAACCTAGAAGGTCTAGTAGGTATCATCGGGAACCGGAGAGGTATGGTTTCCTCGTCACCGATGATCAAACTCTTCTCATCTAGGATGAGGAAGAACCCAAAACCTACCAGAAGGCTATGGCTAGCCCATAGTCTGCAAATTGGCGTAAAGCCATGGAGGCAGAAATGCAATCTATGTACGATAACCTAGTTTGGAACTTGGTTGATCCACCTTCGGGTGCTAAGGTAATAGGTTGCAAGTGGTGCTACAAGCTAAAAGCTGATAATACCTTCAAGGGGCATCTGGTTGGAAAAGGTTTTAGACAAGTCCATGGAATAAACTATGATGAAACTTTTTCACCAGTAGCCATGCTTTAATCCATCAGGATACTACTGGCCATAGCCGCATGGTATGACTATGAGGTATGGCAGATGGATGTCAAAACTGCTTTCCTTAATGGAAAGCTACTCGAGGATGTGTACATGACACAATCTGAGGGTTTTGTCGATCCTAAGTATCTGGTTAGGGTATGCAAACTTCAAAGGTCCATTTATGGACTGAAGCAAGCGTCCCGTAGTTGGAATCTAAGATTCAATGAGGCCATAAAGGAATATGGCTTCATACAGAATCTAGATGAGCCTTGTGTGTATAAAAGGACTAGTGGGAGCATTGTCACATTCTTGGTACTTTATGTAGACGACATTCTGCTCATTGGAAGCGACATACCTACACTGCAAGGGGTAAAGCAGTGGCTGAGTAAGTGCTTCGCAATGAAGGACTTAGGCGAAGCAGAGATGATCCTAGGGATCAGGATCTACAGGGATAGATCAAATCGGCTTCTGGGCCTAAGTCAAGCTTCGTACATTGACAAAGTTCTGAAAAGGTTTATCATGGACCAGGCCAAGAAAGGTTTCTTGCCAATGGGCCATGGGCTGAAACTTAGTAAGAAGAACTGTCCTAAAACAAGGGAGGACAGGGAGAGCATGAAATTAGTTCCATATGCTTCGGCTATAGGATCAATTATGTACTCCATGTTATGTACGAGACTTGATGTCACATTTGCACTGAGTATGACAAGCCGATACCAGCAGGATCCCGGGGAGGATCACTGGAAAGCTGTCAAAGCAATCCTCAAGTACCTTAACAGGACCAAGGATAGCTTCTTGATGTATGGTGGTCAGGAAGTGCTATCAGTTACTGGGTATACCGATGCAAGCTGCCAGACCTACCAGGATGAGTACCAATCGCAGTCCGGGTATGTATTTTTGCTGAATGGTGGTGCTGTAAGCTGGAGGAGCTTATAGTTACCAACCATAGCGGACTCTACAACAGAAGCTGAGTACATCGCTGCGTGTGATGCGGCTAAGGAAGCCGTATGGATGAAGAAGTTTATCACTGAGTTGGGAGTAGTGCCAACTATCCAGGATGCAGTCGATATCTTCTGTGACAACAATGGGGCTGTTGCACAAGCTAAGGAGCCCCGGTCACATAAGAACACAAAGCACGTGCTCAGAAAGTTTCACCTCATACGAGAGATCACGGAGAGAGGTGACATTGCATTGCACAGAGTGGACACCGAGGATAATGTCGCAGATCCATTGACCAAGGCGCTGGTTCAGCCCAAGCATGAGGGTCATACTAGATCTATAGGGATTAGGCCTATGCCTAGTTGGAACTAGTGCAAGTGGGAGATTGTTGGGAATGCCCTAGTCCCGAGGCATTGGTCCTTGTATTTGTATTGTACATTCATTGGATTTATGTATTATACTCATTTGTGTTATTAATAAAGGCATCAATTCATTTATTATATTAATCTTGTGCAATATATTAAATGAAGTATCCAATGGACATATCTATATCCATGATGACAAGTATCATGCACTTGGCAGTAAGACCATAGATAGGGTAAACGATATGACCATAAATAGATCCGTAGTTTGTTCCAGTCATGGGAATGAATGGAACGATAGACTATCACTAACCTGGTTGTATGGTGGTGTCTTACTGGTCATTGGACATGGAATGTCAACCAAGTTAATGGGTACATGCCTGGGAGCATGGTACTAGATAGATCCACTAAACGAGTAATCCACATGGTATAGTATCACAAGTGATTCTCGTGTAGTACTTGTATGGATCCTTTGACCTGACCATACGATGGTGTTACATGTGAAGTCACATGCTTAGGGGTACGCCTAAAGGGCCTGTAATAGGGTGCCAAGTATGGGTAGTTTCGGGTATGTCACTGAGCATGGTAATACTATGGATATGCAGAAGGGATTTGTCACTCAGTAACCCACTGAGAAGATATCACCAGCCTCTTGATGAATGTGACTGATAAGAGTGTGGCCACACCCAAACAAGTTGGAACTTGTTTGTGAGCTTCAGTACATTCGGGATCAAGTTAATGTCCAGACACAAAAGAGGGTGATCAATCCATGCCTCTGTGTCGGACACCGATATCAATGACATGGGATGTACAAGTTTAAACTATAGGGTTATGATAACAGTTAGACTACCATCTCCATCTTAATTGGGGGCTGCAGTGGCTTACTAGAGCCCAACTGCAGTCTGTGGGCCAAAGGCCCGCTGCCAACATAAAGATGGGCCCACGGGATCGTACACAAAGAACGACTGAATGCAGACTTAAGGAATCACATGTACACTTGGAGTATACACGATGGAAAGAGAGGTGTATATATATTAATTATATTATAAAGATCAATTGGATTGATCTTAATAATAAAATTAATATATGTTCCATTGGCTCTTCATAATTAATTGGATTAATTATGAGATTATTTCCTAGGTGGAAATATTCATATGTATAGGTTTACATATGATTTTATTTTGTGTAGATTTAATTTTAATTTGATGGGTTAAATTAATTGTTCAAACTAATTTTAATTTAAATGTAAATAATATATTACTTGGTGTAATATATTAAATACATGGGTATATTAAAATTGGGCTTGAAATTAATTTAAACTAGAATAATTAAAATCAGATTGGGCCTAAATTAAAACATGGAAGCCCACACAGAATGAAAAGGAGCCAAGCTGGGCCTGAATTCCCCTAGGGGAATTCGGCCACCCTAGGTATAAAACCTAGGGTGTAAATTTCGGCCACTTCAAACCAAAACAAGAGATAGCCGAAATCTTCCTAGCCCCCTTCTCTCCATTGTTTCGTTTTTCCGATGCTAGCACGGGTTACATTCGTTAGGCGTTCATCTACGAAAACGAGGAGGAAATCTGCTTTGGTTTCTGCAGTCTTCATCCATCTCTTGAAAGAGATTTTCTGGTAAGAAAATTAATCTCTTTCTATTTGTTTTAAAGTTTTTCAATTTCCATTTCAATTGCTCCTGGGGCCGGATTTGAGGAAATTACCGCGTTCTTCCGCTTTTATCGGGTGATTTCCGGTGAAAAATCCCAACAATCAGAGCCTAGGTTTTGTCCATTAGATTGATTGGAATTGGTTCTTGAAAGCATTCTTGAAGAAAGAATGGGTTTCTAACTTGTGATTGTAGGGTTTTTATTCAATTGGTTTTGTTTTTGGATTAACCCTAGAATTGTTGGATTGGGGTTTTTGATTATTTTCCCCAATTGGTTTCCATCTAAAGTTGTTTTGGGTTTTATTTGGATATTTTGATGGATGTTTTTTTTTATGATTTAATAAGTTTAAAAAAAAAGGGATTTTGGGTGAAGGGAATCGCAAATTTGTGATTCCCTCACCTGCAGCAGGCTGTTGCACCGTTGGGACAGCGGCGCCGCGAGCGGGTTTTGGGTCCGGTTTTGGATTTTGCGGGTATTTTTTATCCCGGACCCTAATGCAAATTGAATTAAATTTTTTTTAATTAATTTGTATTTAAATTATTTATTTTGTTGGCATGCATATTTGATTTAATTGTTTGCATATTAAATTGAATATGGACTTTGTGAAATTGGCCCAATAAACCGTGACACAGGTTAAAATTGGGAGAGCTAAATTTTAAATTTGTGACAACCCAAATTCAAGTGGGAGCAAAATTGTTAACTTTGCATTTATGGATGTTATCCATTGGGCCTTTATGGGCCTTAGTCACATTTGTTAAAATTGGCCATTTCACCCTAAGTAACTCGGCTTAACATTTATATTTATAATTTGGAATGCCATGATCATGCATCATATTGGTATGTATGTGCACGACAGGTATTTTGTTTGAAATGTTATGTTGAGTTCTATGGGCCCTAAATTATTATCGGTTATAATTTAATTTTGGGAAATATGACCTGCGTGCCATTTTTTATTTTTTATTTTGATGTAATTTTAGAATAGATTTTATTCTACAAAATTATTGTAATTGCATCAAGTATGGAGGAAGGCCCAGATGGAGAAAGCCCATGGTGGGAGCCTAAGAAGGATTGCAGTCCGGCTCATGAAGAATTAGATAGGACATCGAGTTTTTCATTAGGTTGTAATCAAAGGCCCATAGGATCTCATTTATTTTAAATTAAGTATGCTATTGCATTTGTCATATAATATGGATGTATGGATCACCAAATTATTACCCGCGTTTATGCATGCTAAGCCGCATCACTTAATTATAATCCAGAAATTAAAATATTGAGTCGCTTAAAAGTGCTTCCCACATTCACACCTCTTCCTCCCATTGATACTGCAATATGCGCCATGCCCTAGCTGGGTATATTGTAGTATTCGGTGGGCCATCGAGGGTTAAGATACTTGGTTTGGTTAACATGTGAATGGTGGTTTGACTCAACATGGGTAGCATTAGCCCAGAGCGGGCCCTAAGCACAGATGGGTAAAGTGTCAATAAGCCCATCAAACCAAGAGTCCTTCATGGAAGGATTGGATAGGTTGTCCTACCAAACGAATCAATGGTTGGTTAGCGAGCCCTAGTTCGGCCAGTCATTGATAAGTTGTGGATCTTGGTCAAGTCAGCCTATTAACAACACCAACAAACAAATTAAAATCGGATTATTAATTTGAATTGGCTTAAAAGTCCTTTATTTCTAACTCAAGCAATGATTTCTTCCATGTACATAATCCCTTTTCAGTAAGCAATTTAAATGACTGCAACAAGCAACAACTCACTCTCACTTAGGTCACTCTTGGAGAAGGAGAAGCTTTCGGGGACTAACTTCCTGGACTGGGCTAGGAACTTACAAATAGTTGTTAGACAAGAGTCTAAGGAGTATGTACTGAATGCTCCTTTACCAGCTGGCCCTCCCGCAGGTCGAGGCATCACCACGGCGATGGTGGAGCAGTATGACCGGCATATGAGGGATGACCGAGATGTCTCGTGCCTCATGCTAGGTACCATGGCTTCTGATCTTCAGAAGCAGTTCATGGACGAGAATGCTTATGAGATGATGGATCAGCTTAAAAAGATGTTCCAAGATCAGGCTCGTGAGGAACGTTACCTGACAACTAGGGCACTTTGCACGACTGTGATGGCAGCTGGGACTTCTGCTAGCACTCATGTGCTAAAGTTGAAAGGGTATATTGATACACTTGCCCGCCTCGGCTCACCAATTCCGTAGGACTTGGCAGCAGACATTATTCTCGGGTCACTTCCTGAGTCTTACAACCAGTTTATCATGAATTACCATATGCAAGGATTGGATAAATCGGTAGTTGAGCTGCATGGCATGCTAAAGCTTGCTGAGCAGTCTCTTAAGAAGACTCCTGAAGTATTGCTGGTGAACAAGGGCAATACATCCATTGCTAAGGGAAAGGCCAAATCTAAGGCCAAGGCTAAGGCCCAAAAGGCCAAGGCTAAGAGCAAAAAGGTGGTGGCCCAACCTAAAGCAAGGATTGCTTCTCCTGACGAAGTCTGCCATGAGTGTCATGAGAAGGGGAACTGGAAGAGCTCATGTCCAAAGCTAAAGGAGCAACTGAAGGGTAAAACTGCTGCTTCAGGTATTTATGTTGTTGAGATTAATCTGGCTATTTCTACATCTTGGGTCTTGGACACTATATGTGGATCTCACATTTGTTCAAATGTGCATGGTCTAAGAAATAGGAGATTATTAAGATCTGGAGAAGCAAATCTTCGAGTCGGAAATGGTGCTCGGGTTCAGGCCATGGAGATCGGAGATTATTTCTTGGAGATGCCTAGTGGACTTGTTTTGGAACTAAGAAACTGTTATTTTGTACCTGTGATGCGCAGGAATATTATTTCTGTTTCTTTGTTGGATATTTCTGGTTTTGTATTTAATATTGGACATGGTAGGATTTCTATGCAATGTGGCAATATTATTTATGGAACAGCATTTCTTGAAAATGGCTTATAAATCCTTGATCGAAAACGTGAAAGTTCAATGTATAACATAAATACTAAAAGGATTAAACAAAATGAAATTAATCCTACTTACATCTGGCATTGTCGACTTGGCCATATAAATGAAAAGCATATAGCTAGGCTTCACTCTAGTGCAGTGCTAGGGTCATTTGACATCCAGTATTTTGACACATGCGAATCTTGTTTAAGAGGTAAGATGACAAAGGCGCCTTTTAGCAAGACTGCAAAAAGGGCCTCATAGCTATTGGAGATAATACATTCCGATGTATGTGGCCCAATGAGCACTAGTGCTAGATCTGGTTTTCTGTACTTCGTGACCTTCACGGATGAATTCAGCAGATACGGTTACGTGTATCTTATGAAGCATGAGTCTGAGACTCTCCAAAGGTTTAAGGACTTTAAGAATGAAGTAGAAAACCAACTTGGCAAGAGAAATAAAAGCACTTCGGTCTGACTGAGGGGGTGAATATTTGAGCCAAGAGTTTGACTCATTTTTTAGAGAGTGTGGGATTGTATCCCAACTCACCCAACTCACTCCTCCTGGTACACCCCAGTGGAATGGAGTGTCAGAAAGGAGGAATAGGACCTTACTAGACATGGTCCGCTCGATGATGAGTCATGCTACACTCCCTATCTCCTTTTGGGGATATGCTTTAGAGACAGCTACTTACATTCTTAATAATACACCAAGCAAGGCAGTTGAGGGAACACCATATGAACTATGGAAAGGCCGAGAGCCCATTGTTTCCTTCTTGAAGATTTGGGGCTGTGATTCACATGTTAAGAAATTGACAAGTGGCAAACTCGAGTCGAAATCTGTCAAGTGCTAGTTTGTGGGTTACCCTAAGGAAACTAAGGGTTATTACTTCTACGATCCGACCGAAAACAAAGTTTTCATAGCAAGAAATGCAGTCTTCTTAGAGAAGGAATTCCTTTCCAAGAGAGACAGTGGGAGTAATGTTGAACTTTCAGAAGTTCAAGACTCACAAACTCCTGCAGCTACTGCTGAGGATGCTTCGGGAACCGATCTGACTACTCAAGAAATTGAGGAACTAGAAACGGTTGCATAGGACCTTAAAAGGTCTGGTAGGACATGTCATCAGCCAGAGAGGCATGGCTTTCTCGTGACTGATGATGGGGACCTTATAGTCATTGACCAAGAGGAGCCCAAAACCTATCAGGAGGCTGTTGAAAGCCCACACTTGGATCAATGGCGTAAAGCCATGGAGGTTGAGATGCAATCTATGCACGGCAACCAAGTATGGAACTTGGTGGATCCACCTCTGGGTGCTAAGATGATAGGTTGCAAGTGGTGTTTCAAGTTAAAGGCCCTGTGTGTATAAGATGGTTAGTGGGAGCGTTTCCACAGTCCTAGTGCTGTATGTTGACGACATCCTTATCATTGGAAGTGACATACCAACACTGTAAGGGGTAAAGCAGTGGTTGAGCAGGTGCTTTACAATGAAGGACTTAGGCGAGTCTGAGACGATCTTAGGGATCAGGATCTATAGAGATAGATCCAATCGGCTTCTAGGCCGAAGTCAGGCCACATACATTGACAATGTTTTGAAAAGATTCAGCATGGACAAGGCAAAGAAAGGATTCTTGCCTATGCACCATGGGTTGAAGCTGAGTAAGAAAGATGGTCCTAAAACAAAGAAGGACCGGGAGAACATGAAAAAGATCCCTTAAGCATCAGCTATTGGATCTATCATGCACTCCATGTTATGTACGGGGCCTGATGTTGTGTTTGCACTAAGTATAACTAGTCGGTACCAGTCAGACCCCGGGAAGGAACATTGGAAGGCTGTCAAGGCAATCTTAAAGTACCTTAATCGGACTAAGGATGCTTTCTTAGTGTATGGAGGTTAAGATGAGCTGGTAGTGTCAGGTTACACTGATGCAAGCTTTGAGACCGATGAGGATGAGAACCAGTCACAGTCTGGTTATGTTTTTCTCCTGAATGGTGGTGCCATTAGTTGGAGGTCCTCAAAGCAGGCCACCATTGCTGACTCTACAACGGAAGCTAAGTACATAGCTGTGTGCAAAGCTGCAAAGGAAGCCGTTTGGATCAAGAAATTCATAACCGAGTTGGGAGTAGTACCTACTATCCTAGACCCAGTTGATGTTTATTGTGACAAAAACGGGGCCATCGCACAAGCTAAGGAGCCCCGGTCACACAAGAGATCCAAACATGTACTCAGAAAGTTTCACCTCATGCGGGAGATCGTGAGCATTGGTGACATATCATTGGAGAGGGTTGACACCAAGAATAATGTCGCTGATCCATTGACCAAAGCGCTGTTGCAGACACAGCACGACGGTCATACCAGATCTATAGGAATTAGGGCAATGCCCACTTGGAACTAGTGCAAGTGGGAGATTGTTGGTGTGCCCTAGTTCTTAAGGCATTGGATTCTTGTATTTTGTATTATACATTGAGACCCATTGTATGAATACATTATTTGTGTCACATTAATGAAGGCAATTAATCTATTTCATTTATATCTTGTGCTATAATATGAGTAGAGTATCCATTGATTGATAATCATAAAACCTATCCCAGGTCTGTTCTAATTGTGGGAACGAATAGAACCACAGACTTGTATATTCGATGACTGTATGGTAGTTTTTAACTAGCCATAGTACTTGTATAATCAGTCATGAATATAGGTACATGTCGTTGACATGGGACTGGATCGATTCGCACAAGAAAGCCACATGGTTGTCGCGTCATAGGTCTTTCTTGAGTAGGTATCTTTTGTCCTCAGACCAGATTTCATTATAATATCAACATGGAATCCGGTTCACTTTGACATATGCCTAACAGGTCTGTAAAAAGGACGCTAAATACGGGTATGATTGGGTGGACCGGTGAACATGTTGATATTGATGATGAAGTGATGGAATTGCCACTCGGATAACACCGAGATGATATCATTGGCCACTTGATGAGTGGGATTGATAAGTGTATGGCCATACCCAAATAAGTTGGTTGCTCATTTGATTAATCAGTCAACTCAAGATCAAGAAATATAATAAACAACAGAAGAGGATGACGGACACCATGCCTCTTGTTTATTCATATCGATATCATTAGGCAAAGGACACTATGAGATTATAACCGGGTGAGTGTCTTCTAAAGACTGCTGCATCTCTATCTTAATTGGGGGCTGTAATGGTTTGCTAGAACTCACTTACAATCTGTGGGCCTTGGGCCTACTGCCTACATAAAGATAGACCTATAGGATCGTGCACATAGATCAACTGAGCTGGAACTTATAGAAATTGTACATGTAATGTACATTGGAAGGAATACGTTAATTAATTAGTTGACATTCGGTGTCAAGGTAATTAATTGACATTGGGTTGAATTTAATTTAATTAATAAGTTTACATAATGTAATTAATTAATTTATCAATTAATTGAATTACATAAAGTAAACAATTAATTAAATAATTTTCCTAAGTAGGAAAATTAAATACATGTATTGTATTAACTTAAGTATGATTTAATTTTATTTAGGGTTAATTAAATTTAGCCAAATGGAATTAAATTACATAGTATATACTTTTTAATTAAAGTTTATTTATGTAATTATAATCCTAGTGGGCTTGGGTTTAATTAACCTAATAAAAACCTAATTAGACAAGGTGTCTATATAAGGGCACACTTAAGGAGGAAAAACCTAATTCAACTCTAATTAATTGCTGAAAATTTCAGCCACCAATAGCAGCCCCAAATAGCCGAAAATCCCAGCATTAATCCTCCATTCCTTCACGTCTTCGGCTAGCACCGGTTCCCGCTCAATAGGTGGTCGTGCACCGAACTTTAGAGATCGCAGTTTTAAGAAACGATTCTGTAGCAGTCTCTAGAAGAGGCGAATCCAGTGAGTTAATCTCTCTTGATTCTTATTTGATTTTATTCTAATCAATGGTAATTGGACACGATAGGTGGATTCTAGGAACTTTTAAACGGTGTATTTTCCACTGTGCCACGTTATTTTTCCAATGACGAATCCCAACAGACACCTCCTAATGGGTGGAACCATGGTCTTCCCAACAGCAAAGAGAAAGTGACCGGGATGTCTTTCACAGTCAACACGACCATTGACTTGACTAGCCCGACCTCCACTTCAGTTTTAAAAGTCCCAATTATAGTTCTTTTGGAGTCATATGCCCATATCACCATGGAGGACTTCTTCAAAGCATCTTTATTCAGACCCAAACATGGTAGCATTTTCGATGGACATATGTTCAGCGCCGATCCGTCATCCACCATCACACATGGCATTATTTTGTCCATCACATGGGCTTTGATGTAGAGGGCCTTATTATGGGCTTGTCCCTCACTAGGAAGGTCTTTTTCAGAAAAAATGATGCCGGGAGCCCAAGATTGGATCTTATCCAATAGACAACACATGGCCTCTAGTGATGCAATGGGGGAGACCTCGATTTCCGACAACTTCTTCACTAAGGCCGCCATATGCTCCTTAGAGGTCAAAAGTAGATGCCACAAGCTGGCTTGTGCAGGGGTTTTCTTCAACTAAGAGATAACCAGATCTTCTTCCTCAACTCTCTCTTGAGTGGATGTACTGCCCGATCCAGTCATCGAAGCCTTGTCCTTTGGTTGGGCCGTTTGTTGATAAACCCTGCCACTTCGGGTCACATTCTGAACTTCTTGAATTTTTAACTTTTCAATAACTGGAGGCTTAATTATCTCATCCCCACCGAACACCTCGTATTCTTCCTCCGAGTCAAGGTCATTCAAGCTTATCGGCTTAATTTCCTTCTATTCCATCCACTCCTCAGATTCTAGCTGTACCTCAGCTTCGCCAATTGCTACAGACTAAATAGTAGGATTCGCTTGAAGGACTTGAGCAAAAATAAAATTGGCTGGCAATCCTGAGTGTACCATGTTAACTCGCTTCTCAAACGCCGGCAACGGGTTGGTTTTTGTGCTGGGTTTTGGGGGCTCCTGCAATTTCCGTCATCAATTAACTTTTGAATAGCATCTCTCAGTTTGTAGCAATTATTGGTTCTGTGGCCAGTCACAACATGATACGTGCAGAAATTATCTTTATCCGCTTCAGTAGGTTTTTCAAATGGCCCCAGGGACTGTAACAATCCTCTGTTTCTGCACTTTTTAAAGATTTTGACCAATGAGAGAGTCCAAGGAGATATACCCTGTCCTCCTGGATTCCTGTTCTGATTGCTAGGCTGCTGGGTTACTACGGTAACCTCAACTTGCTTCACTTTCGAAGACTACCCCTGCTTGCCTCTAGAACCTAAACCAGAACCACCACTAGACCCAGCTGCAGCTGTTGATCTATACCCGGAACTATACCCTGAACTTCTGCCGCCCTTGTGGCTTGCTGCTTTTTCTTCCTCATCTCGCTTGATCTTCATGGCCATGCTGTATACTTCACTAAGCTCATTAAATGGATGAAACTTCATATTGTTCTTAAAGATGTCCCTACTGCCATCAATCAGCTTTTGTATCAACTCATCTTCATCAGGGTGGTTCTTTAGCAAGATCATCTTATTCATCCATCGTTCATAATATTCATCAAATGGCTAGTTAGGCTTTTGCTTGATTCATTCGAGATCATATAGCTTCACTTGAATCTTGGTGTTGAAGTTGTAATATTTGATAAAGGCCACCAATAAAGCTTCCCAGTCTGACTGCTCTTCCTCCGACAAAGAATTGTACTAGCCCAATGCTCCTCCCTCAAGTGTAGTCGGGAAGAGGTTGATAAGCTATTGTTTAGTAGCACCCGCCGTCAACATGACTCAGGCATAGAGATCACATGGGCCGCCGGCGAACCCATTCCCTTGTAAGAAGGAAGCTTTGGCACTTGAAAACCAATAGGGAAAGTCTCAATGCCTTTACTAATCATGGCATCCACAGTAACCGCCTTCTTGGATTCAGAACTGACACTGGCCCCTTTCTTCAGCCGGGCCATAGCTTCATCCAGCTCAGAATATTTTACCTTCATTTTTCTTTCCATAGCTGCCTTAATTTCTTACAGCTTCTCCAAACTAGCTGAGGTATCACCACCTTGCTGGGATGGTTTAGCCTCTTTCTCCTTTCTGGCCCCACTAGCGCCAGTTTCCCCGGCTTCCCTCACAACAACTCGTATTTCCTCCTTGAACATGTAATAGAAATCCTGTGATCTAAGGAAATCCTTCAAGGCATCAGCAAGAGTTGGTGTCTGATTAGCCATCTCTACTTTTTCCCTGGAGTCAAATTCACTTTCTGATTCTACTGTTCTTTGTTCACCAACAGCCCTCAGAGCCTGAGATCTTGTCCAAGGTCACTCCAGTTTATTCTGCTCGACATCATATGGGAGACGTTTAGGGACATGAGTGAATGGAATGGTGCCATGAAGAGTGAGACATTGAAAGTGCTTATAATGAATGAATGGAATGATGTCATGCATGAAATGATGATAAAAATGATTTCTACTTATTATTCTATTTTCTTTTCCGGACATTCCAAGAACACCCAATGCTATGCAAAAAGATCACATGTGGACTGTCACACGGACAAGGGTTCGGTGCCTTTGGGAAACCTAGTGGATTTTTTGAAATGGTCACGTGTGTGCCGACACATGGACAGAGTTTTGACACTTTGTAGTTCTATGAGATGACATGAAATGCTCGCATGGGGGCTACCCCACGGACAGAGTTTTGATGCTTTTGAGGCATGTGATATAAAATTATGTTGTAAGAAAGTCACGTGTAACAGGGACATGGACAGAGGTTCGGCGTTTGGGGAACACCTTTTATGATTTACTGATGTTATGAAATGCCCCTCTATGTGTACTAGTTCGTCACTTGGGGAGTACCTTAAATTATTTCACAATGTTATGAAATGGTCCGATGTGAACCATAATGCACAAGCAGAATTTCGGCATTACCGTGCCACCTATGATGGATGGACATGGTGTTATGAAATGACGTCGTGCGAACCGTCATGCAGAAATAAATCTAGGACCATTGTGGTCTTCTATTGAATGATATGGTATTTGTGAAATGGCCGAGTGCAATCCGATGCACAAGCGGAACACGGGTAGTTTTGGGGTACCCGATATGTCATGAAATGATCATGATGAGCATCTTTGGAATGTCCCTAATTTAAATGAGATGAGATGATATGAATGCTTATGTCACACAAAATGCAAATGGCTGCACAAAAATGTGGTTAGGATGCATGACATACATAATGATGTTGTTTATGCTTTATGAAAATGTTAACATATAAATATAATGTTATGGCTGCAAAAATAATGGTTAGTATGAGTGGCACATGGATGATTTAGTGTTTCCACACATGAAAATAAAACGCAAGTGCCTGCACAAAAATATGGATTAATTATCACACAAATGCTTTGTGTATGGTATGTCATGTGCATGTAAATGGCGATGATGGTATGTCACAGGATAGCGAGGAACACATAGCACACGAAGCATATTCTTCCAACCTTATTCCTCCAAACGTGGTCTGTCTCAAAAATTCTAACCTAGTCCTAGGTGGGGTTCTCTTCGATCATCAACCGGGGATGATGAAGGTGCAATTTATAGCATTCACACAATTTATTTTGGTATCCTAAGGGGATCTAACTAAGGTTGCATACATGAGTTCGGTCCAAGTTAGGTTCAAATCAAGGCTCCCATAGCAAAATATGCTCCTCACTTCTCGCCACTCAAGGGTCCGAACGAAGGGGTTCATACGAGGCTATGGGTGGAGTTCCGTATCCGTACCCCTAAGACCAAGAGGAACATAGGCGACACTTCAACAATTCACCAGGCTAAAAATGGGATACTTAACCTAATGCAAAAAAATGTCTAACTAAAGAATGCAAAATAAAATACCATACAAGAATCATCCACCTTATTTTAGTTAGACACTTTTCAGGGCTTGTCAAATTCTTTTAAGTTTTTAGAAAAACTTTTGTAAGAAATTTCCCTAGCAGAGTCGCCACTGTGAGCGGACGACGTTTTCGACACTTCGCGGACTCTCTCGGAAGGGAGCCTCAAGATCGGGCAACCCTCCCTCGTATGGTGTATTTATGTTCATTTTTAGAAAATTAGATTATTTTATAAAAGAACTGAGACCTAAGTCTCGAAAAATAGTGTATGAGTCGCCACCCGACTCAGCTCAACCGGGAAATTTCAGTGTAGCTGAACCAGAAGAAAGGCCGCTATACTATCTAGAGATCTAGGTCCAGACAAGTCCCCTATTTCTTGTCTAATCAAAATAAATACGGCCAATGTTCATAGATGGTATTTTATAATTCTAAAGTCAATTTTATTAAATTAAATCACACAGCGTACACACACAAATAAAAGTAAAGCAGTAAATAATTAATTAAATTATTACAACCCGATCGAATGAAAATAAAAACTCTTGGCCTCACCTCACAAGCGCCTAAAATATAGATTTATCTAAAAAATTTACAACCGCCTAAAATACACGAATTAAGCTATTAATTACATCAAAAATGAAAAATAAAACTAACTAAAAGCTACAAAACATACGGTTAGCACAATTTATAGCACCCCACAAATAGGACTCAAATAGGATAGAATTGGGAAATTGAAAATTGGGAACATGCAATTAGTGGGGATAACCAGGTCGGCTTGGCTAGTTAGCTCGATTAGACCTGGAAAATATTTTGAAACGTTTCTGCATTTTGGTTTTGCGGGAAAATCATTTTAAAAACATTTTATTTTTCGGTTTACTTTAATTTAGCATGTGAGGTCGGTTGGTTTTCGGGAGATTCGGGTCTCCGTCGTTGTATTGTTCTAAATGCAATAACATCAAAAATTAAATCTAAGATCATGAATGCACACAACAAAATTCATTTTTGATGATTTTCTGATTTTTTGAATTTTTATGATTTTTAGGAATTTTTCTGGATTAAAATGGAAATTCTCCCTCTGAACGGAAGTTACAGTCGTGCGACAGTAACTATAGTCGCACGACTGCAATTACAGTCGTGCGACTGTATTCCCTTCAATTGCAGAAAATCGCCAAAATTTATTTAAATGAAAGGAAAATAGCAGGGGAATTCAAGAACACTCATACGACTGTTCTTCAACACAAGATCAGTAGTACGGCTGTTCTTGAATTCCAGAAACAGCAAGCCCAAAAATTGGGTTTTTATGCATAAAAACACACTAAATCACCCAGAAAAAGCAAGAAAATGAAGGTTTGAAGTATGTTTACCTTTGTGGCACTGATCCACCGTAGGAATGACCACTGGAAACACCCCAATCACCTCCAAATTGCTTCTTTTTCCTTGTGTTAAGGTTCCCAAAACCAAGTCCAAAAATCTCCAAAATGTCAAGGATTTAGAGAGTTTAGAGTCTGAAATTGATTGAGTTTAAAGTGTTCAGTTATTAACCTGTGATTTCTAATAGATTTCAAACTTAAACACTTAAGAATTAAAAGAAAAAGCGGAGAAAAAGATGGCTTGAGTTTTTGGTTTTTCTTTTTCTCTCCTTTTTCTCTCTTTTCTCTATCAACTCCTCTCTCTAAATTTTTGTTAAAGCTCCGAAACCAAAAGTCCCCCCTTTTTCCTCTCTTCCCTCTCTTATTTTTCCATTACTTGCTGGAGAAAACGAGCATTAATTGCTTTGAAAATCAATCCCCTTTTTTTATGTCACAAGGTATGGGCTATTGTACTTGCTCCGGTATTACAGTCGTACGACTATTTTACAGTCGTATGACTGTAATATAACTCCATGACTGTAATTACAGTTGTGGCATGACACACTTTTTTTTAAGTCTAGAAAATTCCGGCGCTTACAGCAATTCTTGCATATTATGCTCATTTTGATCACTAGAGTTGTTTTCTTTTTGCAGAACAATTTCATTATTTTCTGTGTTTTCAACCTGTGAGTAAAAAATCTCAAGAGTATCCTCAGATTCTTTATCTGGGAGAGAGTTAGTGTCTTCAAACACTACATGCATGGACTCATCAATGGTGAGAGTTCTTTTGTTAAAGACTCTAAATGCTTTGCTATGCAATGAATATCCCAAAAAAATACCTTCATCTGACTTAGAGTCAAATTTATTGAGATATTCCTTGTTGTTGAAATAAAACATTTACAACCAAATGGATGGAAATAACCAATATTAGGTTTTCTACCATTCCACAACTCATATGGTATTTTCTTTAAAAGGGGTCTTATTAAAGCTCGATTTAAAATATAACAAGCAATTTTCATAGCTTCTGCCCAAAAATATTTTGGTAAATTATTTTCATTGAGCATGGTTCTTGTCATTTCTTCTAAAGTCCTATTTTTCTTTTCAACAACACCATTTTGTTGAGGAGTTCTAGGAGCAGAGAAGTTGTCAGATATTCCATGCTCAGAGCAAAACGTTTCAAAAAGACTGTTTTCTAATTCTTTTCCATGGTCACTTCTAATAGCTATAATAGAAGTGTTTTTCAAATTTTGAAGCTTTTTACACAAGGTAGAAAATTGTTGAAAAGCTTCATCTTTTTTACTCAAAAATAATGTCCATGTAAAATGTGAATAGTCATCTATAATGACTACGGCATATTTCATGCCTCCTGAGCTTGTTGGTTGAATCAGACCAAGCAAGTCTAAATGCAGTAGTTCTAAGGGTATAGAGATAGAAACAATTCCTTTGGAATTAAAAGAACTCTTAGTTGTTTCCCTCTTTGACATGCATCACATATATGGGTTTTATCAAATTTGATTTTGGGTAAACCTTTAACAAGATCTTTCTTTGAAAGTTTTGAAATCAGATGCATGCTAGCATGACCTAGTCTACGATGCCATAACCAACTCTCTTCTTCTTGTGAAATTAAACAATGATCACTAGTAAGAGTACTTGAATTTAAAAGATAAATATTTTCGATTATAGGAACTTCAAGTAAAGTCTTACCACTATTAGCTTCCACAATTTCACATTTCTTTGAATAAAAAATTACCTTTTGATTTTTGTCGCAGAGTTGACTCACACTTAAAAGATTGAATTTTAATCCATCAACTAGACATACTTCATCAATGCATGGATTGTTTCCAATCTTTCCTTTTCTGATAATTTTTCTTGCTAGATTATCACCAAATTTACGATTCCACCCTTTACTTGATGCATGGAAGTGAAATATCCTCCATCACCAGTCATATGTCTAGAGTACCCCCTCTCAATATACCACTTTGAATTCCCGAGAGTGTTCTTTAGACATACCTACAAAACAAATCAAGTAGATTTCGGTACCCAAATACTATTGGGTCCTTTAGGGTTAGAGACATATTTTTCTTTAGGAACCCAGATAGTTTTCTCTTTGAATTTTCCCTTATGAAAAATGCATTTACTAATTACATGTCCCTTATGATTACAGTAGTAACATGTAATATCCTTCTGTTTCTTGAATTGAAGTGATTGATTGTATTTTGAAGATGATTTTGGTGATAAGAAACATAGTTAAATCGATGTAAGATTTTAGGCTTGTAACTATGTTTTTGCTTAGTATAAGTATAAGACTTTTGGGAGTATATAGGTCTATGTGAGTTTTTATGAGAAGGGTTGCTCGTATAGTGTAGAGGATTGCACACTTTTTGGTTTGGAGAAAGGTGAATGCTGGGCATGAATAACTTTCTGGTTTGGTTTGTGACTTTTACTATGCTTTTGATTTGTAGGTTTGCGGGATTTAGTTTGCATAGTAGAAGTGAAGGAAGAGCAAAATATAATTGGTTTTTAGGGTTTTTGGGATTTTTGTGGAGGTATCCTATCAGTATAACCAATTCCTGTTTTATCATTTGGATTTCTTTTTGAATCCAAAATCACATTTAGCATATTTTCACCATTAGTGAAGTTGCTAATTGTAGAATCTAACTTTTCACATTTCTTTTCTAGATGAGATATTTTACTGATAAGTTTGAGATTGGAGTTCTCCAAAAAAACTCACTTTGCTTTGTAATTCAAGCTTCTCGGACTCTTTTTCTAAAAGCTTATGTTTGTATTCTTTACACTTAGCAATTATATCAAGCTTATCATCATGCATCTTAAAAAATTCTTGTTATAAGATCATTATGAGATACAGTCTATAGAATTACCTCATCTTCCTCATGTTGATCTTGATGTGATGAACTTTCTAATTTATCATTCACCATGAAGCATATCTAGGCCTTTTCTTGCTTTTCGTCATCGTCATCATCAGAACTAGGTTCATCACTGTCGCTTCATGTTACCACCATAGATTTCTTGTCCTTTTTCTTAAACTTAGTTTTAAGCCTTGGACAAGAATTAGCTTTGAAATGACCAGGTTTATTGCATTCAAAACATGTAGTTTCCTAAAGATTGATCTTTCCATCTTTGACTTGTTTGGTTCCTTCATGAGTTGTTTCTAGCTTGTCCGATATTTGCTTTGCTGTCGGGCAACCTGAAACACGATTAAACTCATTAATATCTAAAGCGCACTGTAATAAATTAATAGCTTCTAAGTTTAAAGCTTCTTTATTCCAGTCAGCACTTTCATATTCACTTTCTTCTTTAGTGATAGACTCTCCATCAACAATTTTTGTTGGAATACTAGGTCCTTCCTTGACAATTTTCCAGACCGGAATATCCGTGGACTGCAAAAATATTCTCATTCGATTTTCCAAAAACTGTAATTTTCTCCATAGTGGAGGCTTGTTGATGGAACATCCCTCAAATATAAAAAAATTTTGACTCCTTGAGGCACTAGCCATATTAAGATCACTCTAAGAATTTTACTCTTGTTGATTAGAGTCAGGCTCTGATACCAATTGATGGTCCCAAAATGGCTAGCTACAATACTTGAAGAGGGGTGAATAGTACTGTAGCTGTAGGGCAAATAAAAATTTTTACAAACTATCTTTTGAAAATTTTTTTTTTTAAGAAACACAAGTTTCTTTCTCAAAAACAAGTTTTATTAAAAATGTGGAATTAATTAATATAATATAACTTGTGAATATAAAATTGCTTTTGTAAAAATAACTTTAAATAATAAAGCGATTAATTTAAATTGCAAAAATTGAAATAACATAAAATATAAAGAGAGTAGGGATATAAAAGTGTAGACGCCGAATTTTATCTTGGTTCGACCCTACCAACAGCTTGAGATTTCCACTAACGTTTCCGTTAAGGGCAGGAAACAAGCCTGTGTTACTTTTTGTGAGTTCAAGTAACAAACTCAACACTTTTGCAGGCTAAGTATCAAGCCCCTACCTTTACTTTTTGGAGCTTAAGTAACAAACTCAACCGATGCTTTTTCGAAGCTCAAGCACCAAACTTTTAAAGACTTTGTTGATCACACCACCAACAAAGTAAACTCCCTTCACACAGCATTGTGTGAATATACAATTCCCGACTATATAAATATTTGAATGAAACAAATATAGCTTTTTTCTCTTTGCTCTATCTAGGAATTTGGAAGACTAGAAATGTATGCTTAAGAATGTGTGAATTGCTAATTGGTATTCCTTGCTTTCATTTCTTCATCTTCTTTCCTTTTATAGGATAAGTCTTCCACATTGCCGTTTGATTCACTTCATAAGAAGAAGTGGATGTTGATCTCAACTCACAAACTTCATTTAGCCATTTGAATCAATTCAGAAAGAGAAGTATATGTTGATCTCAAGTCATAAGCAATTGTTGAATTCAAGAGACAAGCCCATGTATCAGTTGATATCAATTCTCAAGTTATAAGGCCGTTTGATTCATTTTACAAAGAGAGGTATATGTTGTTTTCAAGTAACAAAGCCATTTGACTTATTTCACAAAGAGAGAGATGTAAGTCATAAGTATTTGTTTATTTCAATAGACAAGCCCACGTATACGGTGTTATCATTTCATAAAGAGATCTTAAGTCATAAGTATTTTCAACTCAAGTCATAAGATCACTTCATATAACCATTGTTCTTCTTCATAAATGAAAAGATGCTCTTTCTCAAGTCATAAGCAATAAAGTTGTCGGTCTCATTTCACATTTGTGACCGTTTGACATAGGTCATAAGTATGCCTATATTTCTCAAGTAGTAAAGCATTTTATTCAAGTCATAAAGAAGTTAAAGTAGCATAGTGTTAAGCTTATGAGTTAAAGTGAGTGTCAAATTTTGTGAAGTGAGTGTCAAATTTTGTGGCCGAATATATATATATATATATATATATATATATATATATATATATCTTTCATCTTATAAGCTAAAGTCTTCCAACTCATAAGTTAAGATATCTAAATTCAACTTATAAGCCATATTAACTCTTAAGTTCTATTATACACTTTATGTTCGCTACATATTCTACAAACAAAAATTGTTCTGTTAAAAAATGCCTTAAAAAATGCCCCACCATCACCTTGTTTTTCGTACGGTGGGCCTAACAACTTCCTGTTCTTCTCACATTGTCTTGGACTTCCCTAGGAAATCCATGGGTGGTTCACTATCATTGATTAAGTCTCTTACTACCAATGTTCTTTCGTCAATTAACTTCCGTATATCTTCCCTCAGTCGATCACACTCATCTGTTCCATGCCTTGGCCACATGGTACATGTACAAATTATCCTCTTCTGCTGCAATAGGGTTCTCGAAAGGTTTCATAGGACATAAAAAGCCTTCTCTCAGACATTTCACAAATTCTTGGGGTAACAACATGGGCCATGGAGTAAACTCGACCGGTGGTGCATTGACATTTTGGATAGGCATTCCCAGGACATCAATCACCAATCTTGCCTCTCCTTCCAAAGCTAAATCATCTATGGGGACATAGATATCCCTGAGTAGATTTCCCAGCCGGGCTGTCGACATCTCTGTGACTGCCGCTTCACCTTCACGGCTAACATCCCTTCCAGAGTGGATGTACACTTCCTTTCTAAGATTAGTCACTGTTTTCTCTAATGCCACACATCTGACTTCTAATCTCTCCATAATAGGATCCCTTGAATAGCTTGCTCCAAACATATCATATTGTTGTTGGCATGTCATCCCAACCGGCCCTTAGCTTATACTGGCAATACCCACACTACCAACTGAGATTGAATCGCTAGGATGCCCGTTCCATTCCCCTTGAAGTTGAGCAGCTGCTTTGTAAACCTCACTAAAAGTACAATAATACTGGTATTTTAGGTATTCCTTGTAAACACTCAAGCTTTCTTCTAAAAGATTTCGAACTAATTCATCTTTGCTAGGGTTCTTCCTTATCCTAATCAGCTTCCCTGTCCTTCTTCGATAGAAATCCATAAAGACTCCCAAGGCTATTGCTTTACCTGCTCCAGATCATAAGTGGGTGTTCTCTCTGGTGCCTTACCAAACCCATTCATGTTCCTGGGAATCATTGCTACTTGAAGCCCTCCAAAAGTCAACAATTTTGTGCTTGATGCCACTACCACAGAAGGGGCATCCGCTTTAACGGTCATAACCCAAATGTTTGAGGGGAATTTAATCTTCTAATCAAGGGTAGAGGGTACCCCACCAAGAGGATGAAACCAGGGTCTTCCTAGAAGTAATGAAAAGGTGATTGGAATGTCAATTATTATAAAGGACATTATGGACTTGATAGGCTTCGAAAGTGCCCACAACTGATCTCTTGGAGTCATCATATGCCCTAATCATCATGGAGGACCTCTGTAGGGATTCCTTATTCAAACCCAAATAAGGCAGCATGCTTTTGGGACTTATGTTTAGAGAGGAACTATGATCTAGCATCACACATGGCATGACACAATCTAAGATGTTGGCCTTTACATATATGGCCCTGTTTTAGCCTCACCCCTCTACCGGTAGGTCATTCTCAGTGAATAAAATTTCAATAGGCTTCTCATCGATCTGATTCAGTAGACAGCCACAAAAAAAATCCCAGCCACAAAAAAAAAAGCAGTAGGCCAAAAAAAATATTTAGCAGTAGAAAATAAATCACAGCAGGGAAAAAAAACAATAAAACCAATCGGGAAAAATTATCAAAACCCGAAAAACCATTCTTGAAACCTATTCTTTCTTCAAGAACACAATTAAGAATGAATTCTAATCAATCTAATGGACAAAACCTAGGCTTTGATACCACTGTTGGGATTCATCACGGGAAAAATAATGTGGCGCAGCAGACTTACACATTTTAAAATTTCCTAAAATTCACCTATCGTGTCCGATTACCATTAATTAAAATCAAAACAAATTTGAATCAAGAGAGATTAAACTCACCAGATTTGTCTCTTCTAGAGACTGCTGCAAAATCGTTTCTTGAAACTGTGATCTCCAAAGTATGGTGCACGACCAACTATCGAGTAGGAACCAGTGCTAACCAAAGAAGCGAAGGAATGGAGGATTAATCTGAAGAATTCGGCTGGTTTTGGGGCTATTCTTGGTGGCCAAAATTTCCAACTATTAAATTAGGGTTAGGGATGATTTTATTCTTAAGTGTGCCTTTAAATAGACTACTTGTCTAGTTGGGTTTTAACTAGGTTAATTAAACCCAAACTCACTAGGATTATAATTACATAAATAAACTTTATATTAGAAGTTTATACTATATAATTTAATTCCATTAGCCTGAATTTAATTACCCCTAAATTAAAATTAAACCACACTTAAGAAAATACAATATATGTATTTTAATTTCCTACTTCGGAAAATAATTTAATTAATTATTTACTTTATGTAATTCAATTAATTAATTAGTTATATTATGTAAACTTAATAATCAAATTAAATCAACCCAATGTTAATTAATTACCTTGACACAGAATGTCAACTAATTAGTTAACGTATTCCTTCCAATGTACATTACATGTACAATTTCTATAAGTTTTGGCTTAGTTGATCTATGTGCATGATCCTATGGGTCTGTCTCTATGTTGGCAGCAGGTGCAAGGCCAACAAATTATAAATGGGTTCTAGCAAACTATTACAGCCCCTAATTAAGATAGAAGTACAGTAGTCTTTCGAAGACACTTACCCTGTAGTAATCTCATAGTGTCCTTTTGCCAAATGACATCGATATGAATAAACAAGAGGCATGGTATCTGTCATCCTCTTCTGCTGTTTACTGTATTTCTTGATCTTGATTTGATTGATTAATAAAATAAGCAACCAACTTATTTGGGTATGGCCATACACTTATCAGTCCAACTCATCAAGTGGTCAGTGATATAATCTCGGTGTTATCCGAGTGGCAATTCCATCACTTCATTATCAACATCAATATGTTCACTGGTCCACCCAATCATACCCATATTTAGCATCCTTTTACAGACTTGTTAGGCATATGTCAAAGTGAATCAGATTCCATATCGATACTATAATGAAATTTGGTTTGAGGATAAAAGAGACCTACTCAAGAAAGACCTATGACGCGGTAACCATGTGGCTTTCTTGTGCAGATTGATCCAATCCCATGTCAACAACACATACGTGTATTCATGATTGACTATACAAGTACTATGGCTTGTTACGAACTGCCATACAGTCATCGAATATACAAGTCTGTGGTTCTATTCGTTCCCATGATTAGAACAGTCCTAGGATATGTTTTATGTTTAACAATCAATGGATACTCTACTTATATTATAACACAAGATATAAATGAAATATATTAATTGCCTTTATTAATATGACATAAATAATATATTCATATAATGAGTCTTAATGTATAATACAAAATACAAGAATCCAATGCCTTAAGAACTAGGGCACACCAACAAAATACACATTAATCAAATGGGGAATCGGGGTACAACCGCCTAAAATACATGAGTTCAACTAATATAAAGATAAAATGATAAAAGCAAATTCGAACCTATAAACAAATGTTAGTAACACGATGAATATTTATGCACATGAGATTCGAACATAATAACGAGGGATGGAAAATGGTTTTGAGACATTATTGTATTGATTTTTGGGAAAACAGTTTTGACACAAGAGGTAACAGACTGAAAATCCTATACTAGAACAACCAGAGCAGCACCGAAATTGGCTAAGAGCCATATGACTTTGATCATTTCGGTAAGAGCAGTGCAGCTCTAGATTTTAAAAACACAGAAGCCCCAACAAAATTCGATCTGGAAAAAAAATTACCTTTTGGAAGACAAGAGTCATGCAGCTCTTTCGTGCCTATGAACAGAGCCGTACAACTCTTACCTACAGATATAGGCAAATATAAAAAAAATAGCTTTAAAACACTAAACAAAGATCCAAACACACCAAGACTCGATCATAAAGCTATAAACGGACTTTAAGACCTCTCAGAGGTTAACTTTGTAGCATGCTTTGCGTATTTGAGTGAGATTTCAAATTCAATCTATGGAATGTCAACAGGATTCAACCAAGCTCCAAAACGGACCAAAATCTTCTTAGAACTAAAATAGATATAGAATGAAGATAGTGTTTTAGGTTGGTAGATTTGAAGCTTTGAGCTTCTCCTCTCCTTATTCTCTCCTTCTTTCTTTCCTTCTTTCCTTTTCTTTCTCTCTTTGTTTTTCTTTCTCTGAAGTAAAATAAGACTCCTATAGAAAATGAGCCGCCTCCCTTTGGTTTTCTGATTTTCTTTTCCTTTAATATCCCAAAAATCCTAAAATTCTAGGGCTTTTGCTACTTAAGAGCTGTACAGCACAGCTCTTAGGGTAAGAGTCGTGCAGATTATTAAGGAAGTGTACGACTCTTCTACCAGTTTGGGTCAAATGGTTATGTTGGATTAGTTTCTGATTTCAGTATGTGAGCTTGTTTGGATTCAAATTTGACTCCTTAGACCAAGTATCTTTAGAAACCCCCTTAAGAGGGTAACCAAGTGGTTTTCATCATCAAGGCCGGAAAAATCTGTACTCGCAACAGTACAGGGTTTACAAGGGTGAGGGTTGTCAGCTGCCTAATGCACAAGGGATTGACTAGCATGCTCTTACAATCATCCTCTCACTACTATCTTCACTTCTCTTCGTAATTGGGGGAGTTATGTGAACTTGGAAGTCCTTCCTTAGCTAGCTAACTTCGAGAGGGCCAGAGAGTTCGATTGCGCTCGAGCCAAACTCAGGCAGCTATATTATGGCCTTGACCTCTATTCTCGGCTTGTATAGAAGGAGCTCAAGGGCTTTTGGCTCATAGTTCTGGTGAGACACTTAACTCTTCTCCTTTATTACTGCTTTACTATTGCTTTGTTTTTGCTGCATGTTTTAATTATGCATTATTTTACATATCTGGGCCTACGAGTACAGGTTCTTAGCTGAACCCATCTTGGATGAGATAAAGGAGGTTGAGAGGCTATCCACACTACTGAGGTGGGCGTAAAGCTATAGTGATATCGATAGAGGCATCAGGCATATCTAGCACGAGCTCAGGACATGACCTGGGACATGGTATGACAAAAAACAAACCGAAACTTGTTAGTTCAAATTTAATTGCTTCAAGTTGTGATTTGTACCTTTTGATCTCATTTTCTTTTATGGAACAGGTGAACTTGACTCCTTCGGATTGTGTCCTTAATGCCCAAATGATGAAGGCTATCAAGACTTGGGACAATCGGCGGTTTATAATGAAGTGCCTGTGCTCTCATAAGTGGTACCTAGGACAAAGAGTGAGGGATTGGAATGTCATTGCCACCCTTGCCACTAGACTAGTGCCTCTCGAGCTACCCCACTCTCTATTTTGGCCTCATAGCTATACTCCAACCGATCGGGTAGTGTGAGCGGATGACCTTTTTCGAGAAGAAACAGAACGCGGTGAAGGGAACCGGGGAAAACATTTATCTTGAGTTAGGAAAAACCATTGATTTGATTTGGAAATACTTTTATAGAAAACATTTTCCCATTTTAACTTAAAGACCTCGAAACTTAAATCCCGAATCAGTGACAGAGGCACCACCCGGATCAGCTCATCCAAGAATTCTGGTACAGCTCCCTACCGAGGGTAGACTGCTGTACCTAATCCAGAGATTCAGGGTTCGGGCAAGTGACTTACTTTGAACCTCTAGCTTGCTTTCACTTTACAATTCATATTACCATATTTAATTCACTTTATTATCTTTCTCTAACCCCAATTTGTTTATTTTAATTCAGCCGATGCTAAAGCAAAATGCAGAAAATAAATTGCAGGAAAATAAAAGATTCATCCAAAATATATAGAAAATAATAGAGGCCAATTATACAACCCAATCGAATAAAAGATAAAAACTCTCGTCCTCACATTACAATCGCCTAAGTACACGAGGATCTAAAAAAATTACAACCGCCTAATTTACAGGATAATAATCTATTAATTATAATAAACGTGATAAAAATAAAAATAAATGCTTCAAGACAAATTGATTGGCACAATTTATATTGCACACACAAATAGGACAAAATTGGAAATTTAGGAAGCGGAGGCATGCATTTAGGGGTTAACCAGGTCGACCCGACTGGTCGGACCGGTTAGACCTTGAAAACAGTTTTGAAATGCCCTGTAATTTTTGTGCTAGAAAATTGGCTCGGTTACATACAGATTTCCATTTTTGTGGGTCTGTTATCCCGAAATCCAGGGTTCCATTCGTGTGGGTTCCTAAATTCAACATCCATCTAGGGTCCAAAATGCAATAAACACACCAAAAAAATTTAGAAAAAAATCGTTTTGCACGTTTTCAATATTTTCTGGGAATTTTATAGGGTTCGGGAGTCCGTCAATGCTGAACTATGGATCCAATTTGGATAAAGCAACCCTGAAATTCAGGCAATAAACCTGTGAAACACAGAAAACCCTAATATCCATACGTACATCCAAAAACCAAAATTTTATGACATACGGATAGATTTGGGCCAAAAATGATCGCAGCAGAATGCACGAAATGCAAAATGGACTGTTTTCAGCCGATCGGGACGAATCAGGATTCTGTCCCCGCAGAACAGAGCCACCCGGCTGTGTTCCTCATGAACACAGCTGCCCGGCTTTATTCAAGCAATTTAGTTTCTGAAAGTTGAAAAAATGAAGAAAACGCATAGAAAAGACAATGCAAACAGGTTTAAGGCCTCTCAGAGTTTACCTTGATGTTGTTTTAATGCTTTGAACGTCAAGAAATGGATTGGAAGCTTTGGAGTTTGTCTGGAAGTTCAACCAGACAAAAACCGCAACAATCCAAAATAATCTGAAGTGAATTCAAAATGACCCAAACCAATATGTAAAGGTTGTAAAACTTGTGTTTAATGTCTTAAGATTGATTTTCGGTTTTTGTCTTTGTGTTTTTTGGACCTTTCTTTCTTGGTTTCTTTCTCTCTTTTCCTTCTATGTTTCTTTTTTTCTTCTGTGTCTTTGGAAAGTGTTTCTTTTTTCTCTGCTCAAGACTACCAACCTCCCCCCTAATTTGATTTTTCTTTACTATTATATCCTCCCCTTCTCATCATTTCAAACATTAAATGGCCACCTGACTTTCTCTGATTTTCCCCGATTTTCCATTCTGTCGAGCCAAGTTGCTATGCTTTGCAAAGCAACTTGGTTCGACCAATAGAGACACCCGGCTCTAGCTTAAAAGCTAGAACCACACAGCTGTAGCAAGAGCCAAGGTAAAATCTCAAAAATCCGATGCGCACCCCTCCTCGCCGACCATCGCGACTTGGAAACCGCTGAATGGTATGGTCTCCTCGCTAACAGCAGCAATCATGGATTGGGAATCTGCCTCGATTGTCACAACCTCACTACCTACTAAAAACTTGATCTTTTGGTGTATGGTTGAAGGGACACCCCCCAATGGGTGGAACCATGGCCTCTTTAACAGTAAGGAGAAGGTGACTGGGATGTCAATCATAGTAAAGGTGACCGTTGACTTGACTAGTCCCACTTCCACTTTAGCTTTAAACGTTCCAATCATGGTCCTTGTGGAATCATCATAAGCCCTGATCACAGTGGAGGACTTTTTCAGATTGTCTTCACTTAGACCCAGGAATGGCAGTATCTTCAGTGGACATATATTCAGGGCAGATCGTCTACCATCACGCATGGCATGACTCGATCTATAATGTTGACCTTGACATATAGGGCTTTGTTGTGGGCCCTTCCTCCATGTGGCAGGTCTTTTTCAGAAAATACAATGTCAGGGGACCTGACATGAATCTTGTCCAGTAAGCAACACATGGCCTTCGGAGATGCCAGTGGAGAAACTTTGATTTCAGGCAACTTTTTGACCAGCACTGCCCTATGTTCCTTAGAAGTCAGCAACAAATGCCACAGACTAGCCTGTGCTGGAGTCTTTTTCAGTTGAGAAATAACCAGGTCTTTTTTCTCTACTTCTTTCGGTGCTGACATACTACCTGACCCAGTCACTGGAGTCTTGTCACTCTGTTGAACCACTGGTTGGTATACCCTACCGTTCCTCGTCACATTCTGGACTTCAGAAACTTTTGTCTCCATGACTGGCAGCTTAACCATCTCATGACTGCCATAGTCTTCATATTCATCTTCTGAATCTAGATCATCTAGACTTACAGGCTTCACTTCCTTCTGCTCTATCGACTTCTCATTATCAGACTTTGCCCCAGCTCCACTAGCCACTACAAACTGTACGGTGGGATTTGCCTGCAAGACTTATGCAATAATGAAGTTATCTAGCAGGCCCGACTGCATCATGTTGACCTGCCGTTCAAATGCTGGCAAAGGGTTAGTCTTAGTACTGGGCTTGGCAGGCTCATGCAACTTCCCTTCGTCGATCAACTTCTGTATGGCATCCTTCAGCCTGTGACAGTTATTTGTTCTATGTCCCACCATGGCATGGTAGGTACAGAAATTGTCTTTGTCTCATCCACTGGTTTCTCAAAAGGCCTGAGGGAGCTTAACAGACCGCCATTCCTATACTTGGCAAAGATCTTAGCCAAGGAGAAAGACCACAGAGATATACCTTGGCCTTCTAAATTTCTGCCTTGGTTTCCCTGCTGCTGAGACACAATGGTAACCCCTACTTGCTTGGTCTCTCAAAACTGTCCACTTTTACTTACAGATCCAGACCCAGACCCACTACTTGATGCAGTTGCGGTAGTCGACCGGTACCCAAAACTGTACCCGGAGCCTCTGCCGCCCCTTTGATTCACCACCTTTTCTTCCTCGTCTCTCTGAATTTTCATAGCCATGATATATACTTCACTGAGCTCACTGAAAGAGTGGAATTTCATGTTGTTTTGGAAGATGTCCCGATAACCATCAATCAGCTTCTAGATCAACTCATCATCGTCGGGGCAGCTTCAGCAGGATCATTTTGTTCATCCAGCTCTGATAATAAGCATCAAAGTATTCATTGGGCTTCTGCTTAACCCTCTCTAGATCATACAGCTTCACCTGGATCTTAGTATTGAAGCTATAGTATTTGATGAAAGCTATTGATAAGGCTTCCCAATCTGATTGCACATCTTCGGATAAAGACTTATACCAGCTTAGTGCACCTCCCTCGAGTGTGGTCAGGAAGAAATTAGTTAGCTGCTGCTTAGTTGCACCTGCCTTCAGCATGATTCTAACATAAAGGTTCACATAGGCCTCTAGTGAGCAAATGCCCTCGTAGGAAGTGACTTTAGGCACTTGAAACCCAATAGGGAATGTCTTAATGCCCTTATTAATCATTGCATTGACATTCACTCCCTTCTCAGAGCCCAGACTGATGTTGGCCCCTTTCTTCAGCTCAGCGACCACTTCATCCAACTCAGAGTATTTCGCCTTCATCTTCTTTTCCATAGCTGCCTCCATCTCTTGCAGCTTCTCTACGCTGGCTTAGACATTAGCCCCAAATTGAGAAGACTCATCTACCTTTTCCTTCCCAGGTCTACTGGTCCCCGATTTCCCCAGCTTCTCTACAATAGCCTGCATCTCTTCTTTTATCATGTCACAGAAATCTTGGGATCTCAGGAAATCCTTCGGGGCATCAGCAAGACTTGGTGTTTAACTGGCCATTTCCACTTCCTCTCCGGAATCAGAATAACTGCTTGTTTCTACTGCTCTCTATTCCCCAACAGCCCTGAAAGCCTGTGACCTTGTCATTAGTCGATCCAGCTTACTCTGTGAACTATCTGTACAGATCTTTAGCCTTTTCTAATCTCACATGTGTATGGTCCTACATCATAAGTGGAGAGTTAGGGATAGTAGATGAATGACGTGTTGTCATGGAGAATGATGCTTAGATGATGTTTCATGAATGGAAATGAGAATGAGGATGATCTTTGCATGTTTGAATTTCTTTTATTTGGGATGTCCCAAGAGTTCCCAATGCTATGCAAAATAATGCAAAAAATGTCTCGTGGAAGCCATCGCACAGATAGAGGTTCGGTGCCGTTGGGGTACCTAATGAATTATAGTGAGATGGCCGCGTGTGTGCCGACACACGGCACAGTTTCGATGCTTTGTAGGTCGATGTCATGAAGTGAAATGGTCATGTGGGGATACTCCCATAGACAGAGTTCTGATGCTTTTGAAACAATGTGATATGAAATGATGTTACAAGAGAGACACGTGTACACGGGGACACGTACAGAGGTTTGGGGTTCGTGGAACACCTTGCATGATTTTTTATAATGTTACGTAATGCCCCTATATGCGTACTAATCTGGTACTTGGAGAGCATCTTGAATGATTTCATAATGTCATGAAATGGTCCAATGTGAACCGTAATGTGTGAACAGGATTTCGGTGTCACCGGGACAGCTATGATGAATAAATGTGATGTCATGTGATGACATCATGTGAACCATCACATGAAAATAAATCTAGGACCAGTATGGTCTTCTATTGAATGATATGATATTTGTGAAATGGCCGAGTATAATACGGTGCACGGGCGAAACACGGATAGTTTTGGGGTACCCGATATGTTATGGAATGAAATGATCGTTAAGGGCACACTTGAAATCATCCTTTATTAGATGAGATGGAATGAAATGGATGCATATGTCACACAAAAATACAAGTGGCTGCACGCATGACACATGGAATGATATGTCGCATGCGAGATGTAAACGGCATAAGAATAAAATGTCGTGGCTGCACGAAAATGTGATTAGTGTCACACATATGTTGATGCTCAAAAAATGGCTGCGTAAATATGTGGTCAGAATTCACATGAACACCATGCATGTTTGATGCTTCGTGAAAAGTCAAATAGAAAACACCACAGGACAAACATTAGCACATGCAACAATATGCACTCCCTTCCGACCTTATTTCTCCTTTCGATGGTCTCGCATTCTTCCTAGGTGTTGGGTCTCTTTGGCATCAATGGGGGATACCAAAGGCGTATGCTTGATGTTCAATTTTTAAATTTTAAGTTTTGGTAATCCTAGGGGAAGTTGCTAAGCCATTACATATGGGCCAAAGTCAAAACTAAGGGCCATAAAGGTTCCCATAACGAGTATACACTTCCCCACCGTAGAACACGATGTAAGGTCATGCGGTGCTATGGGTGGTTTACCCCGTCAGGTGTCTCCAATCCTGGCGGAAGAGGTAGTCCACCTTTTTGGGTAAACCGGGGCAGATCAGTGTGTTGGAGGGATTGAGAAGAAGAAAATGTCATGATATGCAAGGTGCAAATAAATATGGTAATATGAACTAGTGAAGTGACTGCAAGCGAGGTTTTATTTCCGTAGTTGCCTAAGTTTCTTAAGTTTTTGAAAAACTTTTAAGAAACGATATCCCCAGTGGAGTCGCCACTATGAGCGGACGACCTTTTTCGAGAAGAAACGGAACACGGTGAAGCGAACAGGGGAAAACGTTTATCTTGAGTTAGGAAAAACCATTGATTTGATTTGGAAATCCTTTTATAGAAAACATTTTCCTGTTTTAACTTAAAGACCTCGAAACTTAAATCCCAAGATCAGTGACAGAGTTGCCACCCGGATCAGCTCATCCAGGAATTTCGGTACAGCTCCCTACCTAGGGTAGACTACGGTACCTAATCCAGAGATTTAGGATTCGGGCAAGTGACTTACTTTCACTTTACAATTTATATTACCATATTTAATTCGCTTTATCATCTTCTTCTAACCCCAATTTTTTTATTTTAATTCAGCCGATACTAAAGCAAAATGCAAAAAATAAATTGCAGGAAAATAAAACATTCGTCCAAAATATACAGAAAATAATAAAGGCCAATTTTACAACCCAATCGAATAAAAGATAAAAACTGTCATCCTCACATTACAATTGCCTAAGTACACGAGGATCTAAAAAAATTACAACCGCCTAATTTACACGATAATAATCTATTAATTACAATAAAAGTGATAAAAATAAAAATAAATACTGCAAGACAAATTGATTTGCACAATTTATATTGCACACACAAATAGGATTCAAAAAGGATAGAATTGGGAATTTAGGAAGCGGTGGCATGCATTTAGGAGTAACCGGGTCGACCCGACCGGTCGTATCGATTAGACCTGGAAAATAGTTTTGAAACGCCCAGTAATTTTTGTGCTAGAAAATCATTTTTTTTGGAAAATATTTGGCTCGGTTACATGCAGATTTCCATTTTTTAAGGTCTGTTATCCCGGAATCCAGGATTTTGTTCATGCGGGTTCCTAAATTCAACATCCATCTAGGGTCTAAAATGCAATAAACACACCAAAAACATTTATGAAAAAAAATCGTTTTGCATGTTTTCAATATTTTCCGGGAATTTCATAAGGTTCGGTTGTCCGCTAATGCTGAACTATGGATCCGATTAGGATAAAACAACCCCGAAACTCAGGAAATAAACCTTGGAAACACCGAAAACCCTAATATCCATACATATGACATACTGATGGATTTGGGCTAAAAATGATCGCAGCAGAAAGCAGAAATGGAAAACGGACTATTTTCGGCCGATCGGAATGAATTAGGATTCTGTCCCCACAGAACAGAACACAGCCTGGCGGCTCTATTCGGACAATCCAGTTTCCAAAAGTTGTAAAAATGAAGAAAACGCACAGAAAAGACAATGCAAACAGGTTTAAGGCCTCTCAGAGTTTACCTTGATGTTGTTTTAATGCTTTGAACGTCAAGAAACAGATTAGAAGCTTTGGAGTTTATCTGGAAGTTCAACCGGCTGAAAACCGCAACAATCCGAAATAATCCGAAGTGTATCCGAAATGACCCAAACCAATATGCAAAGGATTTAGAACTCGTGTCTCGGTTTGTTTCTCTCTTTTCCTTCTCTGTTTCTTTTTTTCTTTTATGTCTTTGGAAAGTGTTTCTTTTTTCTCTGCACAAGACTACCAACCTCCCCCCTGATTTGATTTTTCTTTTCTTTTATACCCTCCCCTTCTCATCATTTCAAACATTAAATGGCCACCTTACTTTCTCTGATTTTCCCCCATTTTCCCTTCTGCCGAGCCAAGTTGCTCTGCTTTGCAGAGCAACTTGGTTCAACCACTGGAGCCGCCTGGCTCTAGTTTGTACTAGAGCCGGGGTAAAATCTAGAGAATCCGACATGTACCCTAAACCCTAGAAATCACTCAGGAGACCTTTTCAGGGATTTTGGATTGTGGATAGCTTGGTTTTCAGGACGTTTGAGACACTCCAGGCAACATTCCGTCGTTTTCAAGTCCGATTCGTGTCCGTCCGTACGACAGGTAACACAGGAATTCTCATCATAGAGGTCGGGAAAACCTGGCCATTAGGAGTGGACTACTACCTAAGACTCCTCGAGTTCCAATTCCTCTCCCAGTGAGTGATTTTGACTTGTAAATCACAGATTTTGTAATCCACTACTTTATCTTATGATTTTTTTGATTGAGTTTTAACTCTTGTTCCTTTTTCTTTCTTTCTTATACAGAGGAAGGGGAAGAAGAATGTGTCCACCAAGTAGGGTGATGATGAGAATATGGATGTTGATGGTTTAGGAGGTGATGTTGAGCCTCCTAAGGTGAGATGTTGAGTGAGACCTAAACCTCGAGGAGTAAGTTTTTCCTTTGGAGTTGCTAATAGGGTGCCACTTTTTTTACCACCATCGATATAGTGTATGGAGATTTGTCAACTCCTTTAGCGATTTTAATTCAGCTTAATAGGTCTGGATGGCCAGTGTGGGGAGGGAGAGCTACCTCCATATGATCTATAGCGGTAGGTTTCATCCCTCTTGGTACCACTCATGTAAGTATTCCTTTCTTCGCATCCATCATGATTATTTTAGTACTTGGTCCTTATCTTGAACTCTGAACTTGTAAGTTGCTCATGTTGCCATGTAGATGCCTGTGTGGATGTATCAGCTCTTGCATCATTTTCTCCTTTGAGATAATGTGGTGATGGTAATGAGTTCCTTGCAGTTATTATTATAATAATGCTACAAACTATACGTATGAAATGCATGAATAAGCTAACATGGATTTTGGAAAGCCAGATTCAGTTGCTTCGGGTTCACCGGGGGGCCTCTAAGCTCATGAGGCAGTCCGAGCGACAGATTCAAAGGTTGCAGACCGATTTGGACCGGTACAAGGGCCGGTACCCTGATGCCGAAATAAAAGTTGTGGACTCCTTAAGGAATAAGGATATGGACAAGATTCCGGTCCATGGACAGTGGTTGCCAGGACTATTTTCGGACATTTTTTCTTCTTGTATTCTCTTTTGTATTGATTTCAAAACATTGAGCTTATTTGATTCATACTTTTTGCAATTTCTATTTCACTTTCAATTTTGATTTCTATAAAAGTTTTACTCAATTTTATCAATTCTCATAATTTTTATATCTGAATACACCAAAATAAGCATTGAAATGCCTAAATACAACAGAAAATGCCCTCAAACCATTAATCCACGTATAAATCCAAAATGAATATTTTACCTATAGATTTAGCTGCATGAGTGTTAATAGAAATGTCATACGGTTATCACTAGAGCCGCTTACGCATTCCTACAACCTCACGGGTGTTGTAACTAGGTTTTAAACTTTCATTTCCCAAGCTCAATTTCTATTATGGATTCCTTTGATTCTCACCTTCACCTATTCCTTAGAGCTCTGAGATTCATATAGGCTGAATTTAAAGCCTTTTGGGCTTTGGAACATGAAGGCTTACTACAACGGCTTGACGAATTTAGCTTTACTGCAAGTGCCGTAAGTTGCTGGGATTCGATTGATCATGTTGATGCTTTTGAAATTGATGTCAATGTTGGTTGTCCATTTGGATGTGGCTTTAAGAGAGAAGCATCGTTTGAACATGCCCCATGCTTTTTTTTACTATCTAATTTATTTTTTATTTTATTATTATTTATTATTTTTTGTATAGGGGCATATCCTAGGCCTTTTGATGTAGTATCTTTATGAACGCAGCTAGATTGAAAGCAAACGCTTGCTAATGGATATTTATATGTAATGACATGATGAATGCCTTATGAACTTCTAAGCAGATTGTCAAGCATTCATACAATATTATGATGCAACCAAAATCAGTGTAAGAGAGAAATCGAAAGTGACTCTCACTATGATCATCGCCCTCTCTTGTTACCAGCATGACCTTTAAGTTTTCCCTGCTAGACATATTCTCTCATATGCCTTACATTTTGCTTGAGATCACCTTTCAAATTTTCCCCTCAATAGTTTTTTTTTTTGTTTTTTGCATGACAATGACTTTGATAATTTTGCTAAGGACAATGTCAATGACTCTGTTTGGCTTCATTCCCTGGGACGTATACTCTCGAATGGCCTCCCCTATGATGTTTGGTTGGATGGGCGATCTTAGAGATTTTGCTTGGCCTGTCTCCTTCAAGACATTAGGTTAGAGCTATTTCCTTTGACCTCAAGTTTTCAGTCGCTTCCTGAACTAGTAGCCTTCAAGGCTTTTTTTGAATTGTTATGTTCTATCTTGGCTATGGGGTTCTTGGGCATTTCAAAGGGGCAATATAGAGTTTTGATCCAAATGTATTTCGCTTGTCACCTTCATAGATTTGATATTCTCAGATCGATGCTTTTTATTAGAGTCGACCTGGATGATAAGCTTAAAATAGACATACTGATTCCTCTTGATGGTCTTAATTTGGTTTCCTTACTCAACCCTTTTGTAAGTGTGCTTTTCTTTCCTTTTTCATTCTTTTTTTTTTACATTTTTTATTTCTTTTGACTCTTTTTTTTAATCCTAAATTCGACCCAAAATTTTAATCCTTTAGCACTATTGTGAGCACGGGTTTTTCCAACCTCCATGATGAGAGTCATTTGTTACCTTTTTAGCAATCAGATTTGGAAAGGAGCAGAAGGTTGCCTGGAATGCCTTGAACGCTCCAAAAACCAAACCGTCCGAGATCCAAAAACCCAGAGAAAGGTCCCTTGAGTAAGTTCAGGGTTTAGAGGTGAGTGTAGTCGTCAGGGTAGCTTATCTCGGTTTTGTCCGGAATCACGCGGCTGTAGTTTCTGAACTACAGCCGTATGGTTTAGATCAGATTCGGGCGGCTCTGAAAGCCAGAGCGGCCCGACCCTGGTAAACCAGAGCCGCCCAGCTTGGGATGCCAGAGCCACCCAACCCTGGCTTACTAGACCTGCCCGGCTCTGGTGGGTTAGGAGAGTTACTCTGCAAAGCAGAGCAACTTGCTGAGCGGGAGATTTTCCATCGTTTCAGCCAAAACCAAAGGTCAGAAGGTATGGGCCGCATTTAATGTTCTCCACGATGAAAAGTAAAAGGAAGTATACAAAGGATAAGATTAGAGAGAGAGAAGGGGAGGATTTTTTGGTTCGGTTGAAAAAAAAAACACACAGAGAGAAGGAAAAGTTACAGAGAAAGTGAGGAAGAAGAAGAGAGAAAGAGAGGAAGAGAGAAAGTTTTCCCCTAAGCCCAAACCTATACTCTAATCATCCTACAACAATTCTACGCCGTGACTTACTCATTTGCACGCATTCTCGAGTTCATTTTGGTTTGGTTCGGAAGTTATTTTCGGGATTTCAGGACACTTAAGGATTCAAGTCACATTCCTGTTTTCCAATCCGTTTCTTAATGTCCATTACGTTGGAATAACAATAAGGTAAACTCTAAGAGGCCTTAAACTCGTATTTGTTGCATTTTCTATGATTTTCTCTTTTGTCTACTGTGCTTCCGGAAAGTTGGCTACCCTAAGATAGCCATACGGCTGTGTTTGCTAAGAACACAGCCGCATGGCTATGTTCCCTTGGAACAGAGCCGGGTGGCTCTGGTACCTAGAGCCGCACAGCTGTCTTCTTTAGGGGTAGAATCTCGAAACTGCCCCGATCGGTCGAAAGTAGTTCGTTTTCCATTTTATATGTTCTATTGCGATTGATTTTCGGCCTATTATCCTTGACATGCATCTCGTATTCATCCAGCTGGGCAGCCGGTGGATTACGTCCTTGAGGCGCAGCCAACACAGGCCTTTCCAGTACGTACTCTTTGGACTCTTGTCTTAGAACTATTCTTAGGTTCCTAGACCAGTCCAAAAAGTTGGGACCGGAAAGCTTGTCCCTTTCTAGGATTGATCGCAGTGATAATGAGATGTTGTTTGCCATTTAAGAGTTTCTACAAAAAAAAAACACTTTAGAGTGTTAATAAAGGACTTTACTTTGTTATTCCCATATATAATTAATAATGAATCAAGTTATTAATTAAATCGAGTTGTTGGGCTCATGGGCTGAGATCCATATTTCATTAAGATATGGCCAGACAAGGGCCTGGTACAACTATACCCTAATTATTTAGGTAGGAACGCTGTCCAATCCCATCCTAGGGACTCTCGGTTTGATGGGCTTGTTGGCACTTACCCATTTGTGCTTAGGGCCAGGAGAATCCTACTACCCATGCTAAGTCAAAACCTCCATTCAAGTGTCAGAGTATCCCATACCCTAAACCAATACAAAATGATGATACTCCAGTGCATCCTGCGAGGGCAAGGTCTACAACTGGCCTATCCCCACTTCGAGCTGGTTTTGAACGAGGGAAGCACTTTTAAGTGACTTAGTAATTTCATTTGGTTATTAGATTCAATTAACAATGGCTTGAATACATAAGGCGGGTGAAATTGTTGTTGGATCATACATTCAAACATGCAAATAAATATATAGCATAATTAAATAAATAAGTAAAATGGACTGCTATGGGCCTATATTACATCCTAATATTATTCTAGTAAACCTATACTAGAATCCAATATCAAGTGGGCCTTCATCTTCTTCCTTCTGGGCTTGCACCCCCACTTGGGCTCACCACTCCATGGGCTTCTTCTTTTACAAATTTTATAATAAGTAAATGAAAATAAATTACATTAAAAAGAAAAATGACACGTAGGCCATATTTACCAAAAAAAAAAAATACAACCCATCTCGAATAAAGCCCAATAGCATCCAATCATACAAAATATTTAATCACCCATATGCATCCAATACATATAATTCATAAGCATGTTATAATGCATGATTTAAGCCCATTTCAATTATGTCCAAGCCATTATTATGAAATCGCCAATTTTGGTCCACCGTGGTTCTAACCCTTAACAGGCTTTGGGCCTCCAGCCCAGGCAGTCCAACTGCTCCCACTGGAGTTGGGAAACCATGGGTCCAGTTCAGCCGTTCAAGTAATTGTGCCAAAATTACCCAAATCGATTTCAATTAACAATATTAATTTCCAAAATTAATATCAATGAATAAAATTAAATTTCATTCAAGAAACCATACGCATTTAAATTACAGAAATTTAAACACACGAATTTTAAAACCAATTAAAATTTCAAAACTGGGCCTCGGGCCCAAAAACCTGCCAAATCCAAAAACAATGGGCCCGGCCCGCTGCAGCTAGGGCAACCTAGTTGCCCTAGCAGCAGCCGCTGCTGCTAGAGGCAACAGCGGCTGCCCGAATCACAAGAAATAAATCTCTTACTCGGATTATCTCTACAAGAGATGGATGCAAACTTCAAGAATCAAACTAGAATCCCTCCTCGTTCACCTACACGAACGCCTTACGAACACCACCTGTGCTAGCATCGGAAAAACACAAACAATGGAGAGAAGGGGGGAAGATTTCGGCCACAGTTTCTACCCTTACCTAGGCCGAAATTCCTTGGGTTATTTTAACCATAGGTGGCCAAAATTCTTAAGGAGAATTTTGGCCCAATTGGCTCCTCCTTTGTGTGGGCTTTCTTCCTTTCATTTCAGGCCCAAATCTATTTTAATTAGTCTGGTTTAAATTAATTTCAAGCCCAACTTTAATTTACCTATGTATTTAATATATTACACCAAGCAACATAATATTTAAATTTAAACTAAAATTGGTTTGACTAATTTATTTAATCCATTAAATTAAAATTAGATTTTCACAAAATAAATTCATATGTAAACCTGTACATATGAATATTTACACCCAGGAAATAATCTCATAATTAATCCAATTAATCATGAGAGAGCCAATCGAATATTAATTTTATTATTATGATCAATCCAATTAATCTTTATAATATAATTAATATAATTCTCTCTCTCCAGAGTGTATACTCCAAGTATACATATGATTCCTTAAGTCAGTGTTCAGTCTTTCAATGTGTACGATCCCCGTGGGCCCATCTTTATGTTGGCAGTGGGCCTGTGGCCCGCAGACTGCAGTTGGGCTCTAGCAAGCCACTGTAGCCCCTAATTAAGATGGAGATGGCAGTCCAATTGTAATCATAACCCTATAGTTTGAACTTTTATATCCCATGTCATTGATATCATTGTCCAACACAGAGGCATGGATTGATCACCTTCTTTTGTGTCCGGACATTAACTTGATCCCGAATGTACTGATGCTCACAAACAAGTTCCAACTTGTTTGGGTGTGGCCACACTCTTATCAGTCACATTCATCAAGGGGCCAGTGATATCTTCTCAGTGGACTACTGAGTGACAAATCCCTTCTGCATATCCATAGCATTGCCATGCTAAGTGACATACCCGAAAGTACCCATACTTGGCACCCTATTACAGGCCCCTTAGGCGTACCCCTAAGTATGCGATCTCACATGCAATACCATCATATGGTCAGGTCAAAGGATCCATACAAGTACTACACGAGAATCACTTGTGATACTATACCATGTGGATTTCTCGTTTAGTGGATCTATCCAGTACCATGCCCTTTTTACATATACCCATTAACTTGGTTAACATCCCATGTCCAATGACCGGTAAGACACCACCACACAACCAGGTTAATGATAGTCTCTAGTTCCATTCATTCCCATGATTGGAATAGACTACGAATCTCTTTATGGTCATATCGTTTACCCTATCCATGGTCCTACTGCCAAGTGCATGACACTTGTCATCATGGACATGGATATGTCCATTGGATACTTCATTTAAGATATTGCACAAGATATATATAATAAATGAATTAATGCCTTTATTAATAACACAAAATCAGTATAATACAAAAATCCAATGAATGTATAATGCAAATATAAGGTCCAATACCTCAGGACTAGGGCATATCCAACACTTAATTGGGTAGGGAAAAGATAATAAATTGAATAAATATGGTAATATAAATTATAAATTGAATACAAGCACGAGGTTAAGTAGCTTAGTTGCCTGAACCTTGAATCTCTGGATTAGATACGGCAGTCTACGCTCGGTAGGGAGTTGTATCAGAATTTTCCAAATGAACCGGGTGGCGACTCTGTCACTGATCTCGAAATTTAGGTTTCAAGGTCTTTAAGTAATAAAATGGGAAAACGTTTTCTACAAAGGTAATTTCTAAACAAATTGGTTGTTTTCCCTAGAGCAAGATAAATAAAACCCGTTTTCCAAAATATCACGAATTCACTCATTTTCCCTGGTTCGCTTTGCCGCGTCTGTTTTACATAAAAGGTTGTCCTCTCACAGTGGCGTCTCCACTAGGGATAACAAGTTTCTTAAAAAGTTTTTTCATAGAAAGTTAAGGAACTTAGGCAACTATTGAAATATAACCTCGCTTGTAGTCACTTACTAATTTATAAATACCATATTTATTCATACCTTGCATATCATGACATTTTCTTCTTCTTAACCCGTCAAATACACTGATAGCCCCGTCTACCCCAGAAGGTGGCCTACCTCTTTTGGCTGGATTGGAGGCACTCGACGGGGTAAACAACTCATAGCCTCGCATGACCTTATATCATGTTCTATGGTGAAGAGTGTATATTCATTATGGGAGCCTGTACGACCCTTGGTTTGACTTTAGCCCATATGTAATGGCTTAGTAACTTCCCCTAGGACTACCAAAATTTAAATTGAAATTGGACAATCGAGTGTACGCCTTTGGTATCCCCCATTGATGCCAAAGAGACCCAACTCCTAGGAAGAATTACAAGACCAATCGAAAGGAGAAATAAGGTTGGAAGGGAGTGCATATTTTGCGTGTGCTAACGCTTGTTCCGTGGTGTTTTTCTTTTTATCTTTTTCATGTAACATCAGACATGCATAATCATCCATGTGCCACTTTAATCACATTTTCATGCAGCCATTTTTAACATATATACATATGTGTGGCATTTATGCTAACCACGTTTTCGTGCAGCCACAACATTGTATTTGCATGACATGTATATATCTTGCGTGCCAACATTTCCATAAAGCATACACGATATCATCCTGTATGTCACGCATCCTAACCACATTTTTTTGCAGCCACTTGCATTTTGTGTGACATACACATTCATGCCATTTCATTCCATTCCATCTAATTAAGGACGTTTTGAGAATGCCTACCACGATCATTCCATTTCATACCATATCGGGTACCCAAAACTACCCGTAGTTCACCTGTGCACTGGTTTACACTCGGCCATTTCACTACATCATGTCATTCACTATAAAATCACAAAGATTTTAGGTCTGGTCGTATGGCAAGTCACACGACAACATAACATTATATCATCTCCATTTCATGATTCATTCATCGTTGGTGTCATGGTGATACCGAAGCCTTGTTTGTGTGTCGTAATCCACATCGGATTTGTTCCATGACATTAATAACTCATTAAGGCACTCCACGAGTGCCAAATTCTTACACACATAGGAACACTCCATAACATTACCAAATCATTTGAGGTGTTCCATGAACATCGAACCTCTATCTGTGTCCCTATTTGCACGCGACCTGTTTATAACTTCATTTCATAATGGATGCCCTGTAAGCATCAGGACTCTATCCACGAGTCGGGTTCTCGGTGACCATATCATACCATCTCATTTAGACCTAAAAAGCATCGAAACACTATCCATGTGTCGGGACACATGGGACCATTTCATAGCATTCATTAGGTGCCCTAAAGGCACCGAACCTCTGTCTGTGTGGCAGTCCGCACGTGACTATTCTTGAATTGTCTTTTACATAGCATTGGGCATTCTTGGAATGTCTAAAATAAAAACAAAGGAAGCCATATTCATTGTGACTTCCATTCATGAAACATCATGTGATCACGATCATCCCACAATCATACCATACATGCCACTTAGTATGTTGTGTCTAGGGTCATGACATTCATCTGTGGTGCTAACCCTGTGCTGAATGCATAGTTTGGAGTCGAACTTTGAAGCAACTAGTACGAGTCAGATCAGGGTCTAGCCAGTCAGTTCAATCAGTTCAGATAGAATCAGTCAATATGGAAGAAGTTAGGGTCAGCTCAGATTCAAATTCAGAGCAAGAGTTTGGGGGTCAGTTGCCTTCCTTGCCAATTGATAGTCAGTTTGTATTGGAAGAAGAAAGCAGAATAGGAATGGTTCAAGGTGGGAATGGTGTAAATCCACCCTTTGACATGAATGCATTCATGACTACATTTCTGAATTATAATCAGTTCAAGGCTACCATCAGGGAGCAAGTGCAGACTACAGTGACTGCCGCTGTGGGCTAGACTACTCACCAGGCCCAAGCCATAGTCGAAAACAAAGGGAATGTCATCCCAGGAGGCCTTAATTCATGAAGGAATATCCCTGGCAGCATTAGAGTGATCTTTCAACCCTGGGAAGTTGATCATCATTCTGAGGAAGATGAGGCCTTTGAAAGGGCTAGGGATGCCTCGATTGAGATGGTCGCTGAAAGGTGCCTTAAGGAGAAATTCTCTAATTTTAAGGCACTGTTGTCGAAGCTGAAGGAAATTATGCACTACCATTCGGTTAAGTGTGCAGACCCAGCCACTTTGCTAGCAGAAGGGGGAGAGCCACTCCCCGTTGGATTTTAGATGCCCTATTTGCCTCCATACACCGAGGGTCCACCGCAGGCACATTTGGATAGCTATGTGAGAATTATGTCCAGCATGGGCCTTGGAAAAGTTCATTTGCTGAATTTGTTCCCGATGACTTTACGGGGTGCAGCCGCCAAATGGTATTTGAAGATGCCAATCCACACTCATGCCACCTGGGAGGATCTATCTGAGGCATTTGTTAAACAATATGCCTACAACACTCAAGTGGAAACAACATTGGAGGATTTGGAGAGAATACGGCAGAGATCTAATGAATCCTTTTCTGCTTATTATAAGAGGTGGATGGATGTGCAAGTACTAGTGGACGGGGCCCCTAAACTAGAGTCTCTGGTTGTAAAACTGGTTGATGGAATCTTACCGCTATAGAAGGAAAAGATGAAATTAAAGAGGTTCCACTCCTTCAATGATGTGGTAGATTTTGGGAAGTGGGTTGAGAATTATGCTGAAGAAGAACAGCTGAGTAAGCAAGGCTCGAGTGCCTACTAGGGCAGCCAGGGATGTACCCAAGGGTATAGAGCTAGTGGTTCTACATCCTCTTTAATGGGGTCTAGTTCAAAGCTGGCCTAGACAACAACAATAGACAAGGTAAAGGAGGCCGACGTGGCAACCGTGGCCCAAGGAGGGCAGACAAGAACACCTTAGAGACTCACCAATCTGTGGGTCAAATCCTTGGGCCGTATCTTCACTAAGTGTAGAAAGGCTGGTCTGTTACAAAGCCTAAAGCCTTATGTTCCCCCTGCTGAAGCTGATAAAGATAACTACTGTGCCTAACATGTGTCAACAGGCCACCGCACCAATGAATGCATTGGTCTGATAAGGGCTATCCAGCGGCTTGTTACTGAGGGGAAAATTATGGAGCCAACTTTGAAGCTGAATGTTGAGAGAACCCTTTGCTTAATTTCAGAGGCTAGGTCAGTATGGTTCAATCTGGGATGCTGGCCAACAGTTTATTTTCCCAGATAATCAAAGCTAACCCAAGTGTATGGGCAGTTTTATCTCAAGGAGAGGAAGAAGAGCCAGAAGAGGTTGAAAAATGGACATCAGTAGTACAGAGGGGACAGGCTCTTATGGATCTGAATGACATTGATCTGCGGGATAATGATGAAGATTTTGGATTTGAGGAACCAAAGTTGGTGTATCCGGTAGAGATGAGACAAGGGACAATGATCACAAAAGATGGTCCTGTCATGCATATCTCCTGGAGCGGCAGGGTTTACGAACCTGTCAATGTAGCTCCTCAAGCACCACCCAGGAGAAACTATCCTACTGCAGAATCAAATATTGTAGCCCAAGGATCAAAGGGTAAGGAAGAGGATGTGGTAGTCAAGAAATTAAAGAGAACGCTCGCCCGGGCTAGCATTTGGCACCTTCTCATGTAGTCCAAAAGGCACCGTGAGGTGATAGTAAAGCAACTAACAGAAATGGAGGAGACCCCTCTGATGTCTCTAGATGAGGTGTGTACAATGATAAGAGGGGTTGATCTGTAGGCCAACAGGGCCTAGGAAATCATTTTTGGGTTATCGGATCTGCCACCAGAGGGGATGAATCACAATAGGGCTTTGTATCTAAAGGTGGAGATTATGGATAAGACTATACCCTGTGTAATGGTTGACGATGGCTCGACCCTCAACATTTGCCCCCTTAAAGTTTTGCCCTACCTGGGCATTGAAACAGATGCCCTCTGTAATTCTGGCACAGTAATCAGGGCATATGGTGACTGCAAGAGATCAGTAATCAGCACCTTCGAAGCCGAAGTGACTATGGGGGAAGTCAAATCCAATATGTTATTTACAATCATCGACATCCCAGTTACATTTTCCCTGCTCCTAGGAAGGCCATGGTTCCATCCCTTGGGGGGTGTACCTTCAACTTTGCATCAAAAAAAGTGAAATTCCTGATAGGTGGATAGGTGGTGACCATGGAGGCAGATGAACCATCAGTAGTAGGTGCCTTAAGTGCTGTGGAGTAGCCAATGACAGGTTTTCAGGTGATAGCTATGATAGAGGAAAGTGGCGATGAACCAAAGTTTCCGGAGTGGATACATAAATACTTCACCAAGCAGAAATTTGGGCCCGGCAAGGGCCTGGGGGCAAGACAATAGGGTATCCCCAAATTCAACATTGAACCAGGGAAGTATCGTCAGCACAGACTTGGATACCGCGAGAAGGGAGATGGGCCGAGTAGGAGATCTGTGAATTTGGTCGACATGTTTGTGCGTCCGACTATGAAAGTGTACAATGGGGCTCTAGAGCCGGTAGAAGTCGAGGGGGTCGGTCAGCTCCCAGGATGTGAAATCTTTTCTGATGTTGTGCATTTTAAGAAGTACAGAGTCGAGCTAATTGTCAACATGCTCTGTATTGGGACTAACGATGATAAGGGAAGAGTTCTGAAAAAGTAGGGAATAGCAGTTAGCCGAGTCAGTGTTGAGTTTGAGAATAAGGGAGAATCTGCTAAGAAAGTGGGCCCTAAAAGTGGGGAAACTAAAGAGGCCATCACAGCCATCACCAAGGGACTGGCTGCGCTGATGAAAGTCAACACAAGTTCTGAACTAAAACAAGCAGCTATGCCAAAAACTCAGGAGGAGTTGATGAACCAAGCTGTGAAGGAATTGGCTAAGCTGATGATGACAGGGAAAGCAAAGATGGCTAAGGAAGGATTTTCTTCTGACCAGGAACAGACCCTTGAAGGTGACTTGGGAGACTTGTTCGAGGAGATCGAAGATGCTGCAGCAAATGAAGACCCTACGTATGTGGAGGATGATAATCATTTTAATGTATCTGTTTCTACTCTTTTTGATGTAAACAACTCTGCCCACAAGGCTTTCAATGCAATGAAATATGATTTTGCTTACTTGTGTGATGTTTTCCATATGGAACTATGCATACATACAAACATTCATTTAATGTCTTTAGCATACATGATGCATCATTCCATGAACTGGATCTAGGGACAGATGATGACCCAAAAATGGCATCCGTCTCGAAAGACCTCACACCTGGTGAGAGAAAAGAAATTGTGAAAGTGCTCCTTAAACACATAAAAGCCTTTGCCTGGTCATACGATGACATGACCGAGGCTGACAGGGGAATTACAGAACACAAGATTCTGACCAATCCGAAAGTGAAGCCTATTAAGTAGAAACTCAGACGACTCCGACCAAAATGGGCAAAAAAGGTTAAGGAGGAAGTGGCCAAGCGGATAAAAGCAAAGTTCCCGGAAGTGGTAGAGTATCCAAAATGGTTAGCCAACGTAGTACCAGTTGCGAAAAAGGATGGCAGGGTAGGGTATGTGTGGATTACAGAGATATGAACAAGGCTTCTCCCAAGGATGATTTCCCTATTGGGATTCATCATTGGAAAAATAACATGGCGCAGAGGAAAATACACCGTTTAAAATTTCCTAGAATCCACCTATCGTGTCCAATTACCATTGATTAGAATAAAACCAAATTGAATCAAGAGAGATTAACTCACCGGATCTGTCTCTTCTAGAGACTGCTGCAGAATCGTTTCTTGAAACTGGGATCTCCAAAGTCCGATGCATGACCAACTATTAAGCGGGAACCGGTGCTAGCCGAAGACACGAAGGAATCGAGGCTTAATGCTGGGATTTTCGGCTGTCTTGGGCTGCTCTTGGTGGTTGAAATTTCCAGCAATTAATTGGGGTTGAATTAGGGTTTTATTCCTTAAGTGTGCCCTTATATAGACACCTTGTCTAATTGGGTTTTAATTAGGTTAATTAAACCCAAGCCCACTAGGATTATAATTACATAAATAAACTTTAATTAAAAGTATATACTATGTAATTTAATTCCATTTGGCTAAATTTAATTAACCCTAAATAAAATTAAATCACACTTAAGTAAATACAATACATGTTAGGAAAATTATTTAATTGATTATTTACTTTATGCAATTCAATTAATTAATAAATTAATTAATTACATTATGTAAACTTATTAATTAAATTAAATTCAACCCAATGTTAATTAAATACCCTGACACCGAATGTCAATTAATTAATTAACACATTCCTTCCAATGTACATTACATGTACAATTTCTATAAGTTCTGGCTCAATTGATCTATGTGCACGATCCTATGGGTCTGTCTTTACATTGGCAGTAGGCCCAAGGCCCACAGACTATAAGTGGGTTCTAGCAAACCATTACAGCCCCCAATTAAGATAGAGATGTAGTAGTCTTTTGAAGACACTCACCCGGTAGAAATCTCATAGTGTCCTTTGCCTAACGATATCGATGTGAATAAACACGAGGCATGGTGTCCGTCATCCTCTTCTATTGTTTATTATATTGCTTGATCTTGAGTTGACTAATTAATCAAATAAGCACCGACTTACTTGGGTATGGCCATACACTTATCAGTCCCACTCATCAAGTGGCCAATGATATCATCTCGGTGTTACTCTAGTGGCAATTCCGTCACTTCATCATCAATATCAACATGTTCACTGGTCCACCCATTCATACCTGTATTTAGCATCCTTTTACAAACCTGTTAGGTGTATGTCAAAGTGAACCAGATTCCATATTGATATTATAATGAAATCTGGTCTGAGGACAAAAGAGACCTACTCAAGAAAGACCTATAACGCGACAACCATATGGCTTTCTTGTCAGGATCAATCCAGTCCCATGTCAACGACATGTACCTATATTCATGGCTGACTATACAAGTACTATGGCTAGTTAAGAACTACCATACAGTCATCGAATATACAAGTCTATGGTTCTATTCGTTCCCATAATTAGAACAGACCTGGGATAGGTTTTATGATTATCAATCAATGGATACTCTACTCATATTATAGCACAAGATATAAATTAAATAGATTAATTGCCTTTATTAATGTGACACAAATAATGTATTCATACAATGAGTCTTAATGTATAATACAAAATACAAGAATCCAATGCCCTAAGAACTAGGGCACACCAACAATCTCCCACTTGCACTAGTTCCAAGTGGGCATTGCCCTAATTCCTTTAGATCCAGTATGATTGTCGTGCTCTGTCTACTACAGCTCTTTGGTCAATGGATCAGTGACATTATTCTTGGTGTCAACCCTCTGCAATGATATGTCACCTCGGTTCACGATCTCCCGAATAAGGTGAAACTTTCTAAGTACATGTTTGGATCTCTTGTGTGACTGGGGCTCCTTAGCTTGTGCAATGGCCCCGTTGTTGTCACAAAAAACATCAACTAGGTCTATGATAGTAGGTACTACTCCCAACTCAGTTATGAATTTCTTGATCCAAATGGCTTCCTTTGCAGCTTCGCACATAGCTATGTACTCTGCTTCCGTTGTAGAGTCAGCAATGGTGGCCTCCTTTGAGGACCTCCAAATAATGGCACTGCCATTCAGGAGAAAAACATAACCAGACTGTGACTGGTTCTCATCCTCATCAGTCTCAAAGCTTGCATCAGTGTAACCTGACACTACCAGCTCATCTTGACCTCCATACACTAAGAAAGCATCCTTAGTCCGATTAAGGTACTTTAGGATTGCCTTGACTACCTTCTAGTGTTCCTCACCAGGGTCCGACTAGTATCGGCTAGTCATACTTAGTGCAAACACGACATCTGGCCTCGTACATAACATGGAGTACATGATAGATCCAATAGCAAATGCATAATGGATCTTTTCCATCTTCTCCCGGTCCTTCTTTGTTTTAGGACCATCTTTCTTGCTCATCTTTAACCTATGGCGCATAGGCAAGAATGCTTTCTTTGCCTTGTCCATGATGAATCTTTTCAGAACGTTGTCTATGTACATGGCCTGACTTAGGCCTAGAAGCCGATTGGATCTATCTTTGCAGATCCTGATCCCTAAGATAGTCTCAACTTCGCCTAAGTCCTTGATTTCGAAGCACCTACTCAACCACTGCTTAACCCTGTGTTGGTATGTCGCCTCCAATGATAAGGATGTCATCAACATACAGCACTAGAAAGGTGGAAACGCTCCCACTAACCATCTTATACACATAGGGCTCATCAGAATTCTATGTGAAGCCATATTCCTTAATGGCCTCATTAAATCTCTAGTTCTATGACCTCGATGCTTGCTTCAATTTATAAATGGATCTTTAGAGCTTGCATACCCGGTTTGGATACTTTGGATCGATAAAACCCTCAAGCTGTGCCATGTAAACATCCTCGAGTAGCTTTCCATTAAGGAAAGTGGTCTTAACATCCATCTGCCATATCTCATAATCGTATCATGCAGCTATGGCTAGTAGTATCCTAATGGATTTGAGCATAGCAGCTGGTGAAAAGGTTTCATCATAGTCAATTCCTTGAACTCGTCCGAATCCTTTTGCCACCAATCGCCCCTTGAAGGTGTTGTCGGCCTTTAACTTGAAACACCACTTGTAACCTATCTCCTTAGCACCAGGAGGTGGATCCACCAAGTTCAATACTTGGTTATCATGCATAGATTACATCTCACCCTCCATGGCTTTACGCCATTGATCTGAGTGTGGGCTTTCAACAGCCTCTTTATAGGTCTTGGGCTCCTCTTGTTCAATGAACATAAGGTCCCCATCATCAGTCACGAGAAAGCTGTACCTCTGTGGCTGATGAAGTGTCCTACCAGACCTTCTAAGGTCCTGTGCAATCGGTTTTGTTTCCTCAATTTCTTGAGTAGTCAGATCGGTTCCCAAAGCATCCTCAGTAGTAGTTGCAGGAGTTTGTGAGTCTTGAACTTCTAAAAGTTCAACATTACTCCCACTGTCTCTCTTTGAAAGGAATCCCTTCTCCAAGAAGATAGCATTTCTAGCTATGAAAACTTTGTTTTCCGCCGGATCATAGAAGTAATAACCCTCAGTTTCCTTAGGGTAACCCACAAACTGGCACTTGACAGATTTGGACTCGAGTTTGCCACTTGTCAATTTCTTAACATGTGCATCACAGCCCCATATCTTCAAGAAGGAAACATTAGGCTTTTGGCCCTTCCATAGTTCATATGGTGTTCCCTCAACTTCCTTGCTTGGTGTATTATTAAGAATGTAAGCAACTGTCTCTAAAGCATATCCCCAAAAGGAGACTGGGAGTGTAGCTTGACTCATCATCGAGCGAACCATGTCTAGTAAGGTCCTATTCCTCCTTTCTGACACTCCATTCCACTGGGGTGTACCAGGAGGAGTGAGTTAGGATATAATCCCACACTCTCTCAAAAACGAGTCAAACTCTTGGCTTAAATATTCACCCCCTCGGTCAGACCAAAGTGCTTTTATTTTCTTGCCAAGTTGGTTTTCTACTTCATTCTGAAAGTCCTTGAACCTTTGGAGAGTCTCAGACTTATGCTTCATCAGATACACGTAACCGTATCTTCTGGAGTCATCCGTGAAGGTGACAAAGTATAGAAAACCAGATCTAGCACTAGTGCTCATTGGGCCACATACATCGGAATGTATTAGCTCCAATAGCTCTGAGGCCCTTTCAGTAGTCTTGCTAAAAGGCACCTTTGTCATCTTGCCTCTCAAACAAGATTCAAATGTGTCATAAGACTTGATGTTAAATGACCCTAGCACTCCACTAGAGTCTAGCTATGCGCTTCTCATTTATATGGCCAAGTCGACAATGCCAGATGAAAGTAGGATTAATTTCATTTTGTTTAATCCTTTTAGTATTTATGTTATAGATTGAACTTTCATGTTTTAGATCAAGGATATATAAGCCATTTTCAAGAAATGTTGTTCCATAAATAATATTGCCACATTGCATAGAAATTCTATCATGTCCAATATTAAATACGAAACCAGAAATATCCAACAAAGAAGCGGAAATAATATTCCTGCACATCGCAGGTACAAAATAACAGTTTCTTAGCTCCAAAACAAGTCCACTAGGCATCTCCAAGAAATAATATCTGATCTATATGGCCTGAACCCATGCACCATTTTTGACTCAATGATCTACTTCTCCATATCCTAATAATCTCCTATTTCTTAGACCCTACAAATTTGAACAAATGTGAGATCCACATCCAGTGTACAAGACCCAAGATGTAGAAATAGCCAGATTAATCTTAACAACATAAATAACTGAAGCAACAGTTTTCCCTGTCAGTTGCTCCCTTAGCTTTGGACATGAGCTCTTCCAGTGCCCCTTCTCATGACACTCATGGCAGACATCGTCAGGAGAAGCAACCCTTGCTTTAGGTTGGGCCACCACCTTTTTGCCCTTAGCCTTGGCCTTAGATTTGGCCTTTCCCTTAGCAATGGGCGTATTGCCCTTGTTCACCAGCAATACTTCAGGAGTCTTCTTAAGAGACTGCTTAGCAAGCTTGAGAATGCCATGTAGCTCAACAACCGATTTATCCAACCCTTGCATATGGTAATTCATGATAAACTGGTTGTAAGACTCAGGAAGTGACCCTAGAACAATGTTTGCTACCAAGTCCTGCGGAAATGGTGAGCTGAGGCAGGCAAGTGTATCAATATACCCCTTCAACTTTAACACATGAGTGCTAACAGAAGTCCCAATAGCCATCACAGTTGTGCGAAGTGCCTTAGTTGTCAGGTAACGTTCTTGACGAGCATGATCTTGGAACATCTTTTTAAGCTGATCCATCATCTCATAAGCATGCTCGTCCATGAAATGCTTCTGAATATCAGAAGCCATGGTACCCAGCATAAGGCACGAGACATCTCAGTCATCCCTCACGTGCCTGTCATACTGCTCCACCATCGCCGTGGTGATGCCTTGACCTGCGGGAGGGCCAGCTGGTAAAAGAGCATTCAGTACATACTCCTTGGACTCTTGTCTAAGAACTATTTGTAAGTTCCTAGCCCAGTCCAGGAAGTTAGTCCCCGAAAGCTTCTCCTTCTCCAAGAGTGACCTAAGTGAGAGTGAGTTGTTGTTTTTTGCAGCCATTTAAATTGCTTAAGTGAAATGGGATTATCTACATGGAAGAAATCATTACTTAAGTTAGAAATAAAGGACTTTTAAGCAATTCAAATTAATAATCCGATTTTAATTTGTTTGTTGGTGATGTTAATTGGCTGACTTAACCAAGATCCATAACTTATCAATGACTGGACAAACTAGGGCTTGCTAACCAACCATTGATTTGTTTGGTAGGACAACCTATCCAATCCTTCCACGAAGGACTCTTGGTTTGATGGGCTTATTGACACTTTACCCATTTATTCTTAGGGCCCGCTCTGAGCTAATGCTACCCATGTCGAGTCAAACCACCATTCACATGTTAACCATACAATACCCAACTAGGGCATGGCACACATTGCAGCATCAATGGGAGGAAGAGGTGTGAATGTGGGAAGCACTTTTAAACGACTCAATATTTTAATTTTCGGATTACAATTAAGTGATACGGCTTAGCATGCATAAACGCGGGAAATAAGTTGGTGATTCATGCATCCATATTATATGACAAATGCAATAGCATACTTGATTTAAAAGTAAATGAGATCCTATCGGCCTTTAATTACAACCTAATGAAAAACTAGATATCCTCTCTAATTCTTCATGGGCCGGACTGCAATCCTTCTTGGGCTCCCACCATGGGCTTGCTCCATCTGGGCCTTCCTCCATACTTGATGCAATTACAACAATTTTGTAAAATAAAATCTATTCTAAAATTACATCAAAATAAAAAAATGGCACGCAGGCCATATTTCCCAAAATTAAATTACAACCAATAATAATTTAGGGCCCATAGAACTCAACATCACATTTCAAGCAAAGTACCTGTCGTGCACATACATACCAATATGATGCATGATCATGGCATTCCAAATTATAAATATTAATGTTAAGCCGAGTTACTTAGGGTGAAGTCGCCAATTTTAACAAATGTGACTAAGGCCCATAAAGGCCCAATGGATAACATCCATAAATGCAAAATTCATAATTTTTCTCCCACTTGAATTTGGGTTGTCACAAATTTAAAATTTAGCCCTCCCAATTTTAACTGGTGTCACGGTTTATTGGGCAATTTCACAAAGTCCATATTCAATTTAATATGCAAACAATTAAATTAAATATGCATGCCAACAAAATAAACAATTTAAATACAAATTAATTTAAAAAATTTAATTTAATTTGCATTAGGGCCTGGGATAAAAAATACTCGCAAAATCCAAAACCGAACCCAAATCTCGCACGCGGTGCCGCTGTCCCGACGGGGCAGCGGTGCCGCTGCAGCTGCTGCACAATGTGATGATGGAATCGCAAAATTGCGATTCCATCTGCCCAAACTTTTTTTTTTCTTAAATGATAAAAAAATTCCAGCCACAGGAAAAATAAATAATCAATAAAGAAAATAGAATTCTAGATTGAAACCAATTGGGGAAAAAAAATAAAAGACCCCAAACAATAATTCTAGGGTTCATCCAAAAACAAAACCAATTGAACAAAAACCCTAAAATCACAAAATTGAAACCCATTCTTTCTTCAAGAACACTTTCAAGAACGAATTCCAATCAATCTAATGGACAAAACCTAGGCTCTGATACCACTGTTGGGATTCGTCATTGGAAAAATAACATGGCGCAGCGGAAAATATACCGTTTAAAATTTCCTAAAATCCACCCATCGTGTCCAATTACCATTGATTAGAATAAACCAAATTGAATCAAGAGAGATTAACTCACCGGATTCGTCTCTTCTAGAGACTGCTGCAGAATCGTTTCTTGAAACTACGATCTCTAAAGGCCGGTGCACGACCAACTATTGAGCGGGAACCGGTGCTAGCCGAAGACGCGAAGGAATGGAGGTTTAATGCTGGGATTTTCGGCTGTTTTGGGACTGCTCTTGGTGGCTGAAATTTCCAGCAATTAATTAGGGTTGAATTAGGGCTTTATTCCAGAAGTGTGCCTTTATATAGACACCTTGTCTAATTAGGTTTTAATTAGGTTAATTAAACCCAAGCCCACTAGGATTATAATTACATAAATAAACTTTAATTAAAAGTATATACTATGTAATTTAATTCCATTTGGCTAAATTTAATTACCCCTAAATAAAATTAAATCACACTTAACTAAATACAATACATATTGATGTTCTGATCTACAATGCCGCAAGGGCTACAATGTACTCATTCATGGACGTGTCCTTTTGGGGTATAACCAGATCCTTATAGACATAGTTGACAAGGTGAAGACAACCTTCATCACAGAGTAAGGGGGTCTATTGCTACAGGTTATGCCATTCAGACTAAAGAATGTTGGAGCCACTTACCAGAGGGCTGTCACAACATTGCTGAACGATATGACTCACAAGGAGGTCGAGGTTTATTTTGATGACATGCTAGTCAAATCAATGACCCGAGAGGAGCACCCTGATATCTTGGATAGATTCTTGACTAGAGTAGAAAAGTACAACCTCTGACTTAACCCTAAGAAGTGTGTGTTTGGAGTAACCTCAAGGAAGCTTCTTGGCCACGTGGTTAAGTCAGAGAGGGATCGAAATGGACCCGAACAAAATCAAGGCCATCATTGATATGCCTGCACCGAAGATAGAAAAGGAGGTAAGATCATTTCTGGGCTCGTTGCAGTACATCAACCGGTTCATTTCAAAATTGACAACTGTCTGTGTACCCATCTTTAACCTCTTAAAAAGGAATCAGCCCGTGGAATGGAATGATCAGTGCCAGCTAGCTTTTGACAGAATCAAGGCTTATTTTGTAAATCCACCGGTTTTAAAGTCTCCAATGCCAAATAAACATTTAGTCCTATATCTGGCCATCGAAAATGCTTCAGTAGGGGCAATGTTGGTGCAAGAACAAGAAGATGGGCGAGAGCATGCAATTTACTACCTGAGTAAGAAGCTGCTTGACTACAAAGTCAGATACACTGTAGTAGAAAAGACTTGTGCTGATATGGTGTGGCTGACTAAAAAACTCAGGCATTATTTCCAGTCCTACAAGATTCAGGCAGTGGCAAAAATGGATCTGATGAAATATTTATGCTAGGCCCCTGCATTGGCCGGGAAATTATTTAGGTGGCTACTTTTGCTATCAGAATTTGACATTGAATACGTGACTAAGAAAACAATCAAGGGGAGGGCTATAGCAGAATTTCTGGCCAACCAACCTCTGGAGTCAGATTATGTTAAGAATTTAGAGTTCTCTAACGAACAGCTAGCCATAATAGAGACGGAATCAAGCAATTGGGCAATGTACTTCGATGGGGCTGTGAACAAGCATGGGGCAGGACTGGGAGTAATCATTGGCACACCCGACGGGGAAATCATCCCCCTGGCTAAGCGCCTGGAATTTTCAATGACTAACAACGAGGCGGAATACGAAGCTTGCCTCTTTGGAATCGACACCTTGATCACGCTAGGGGCACACGAGGGGTTAGTGATTGGAGACTCGGCACTGGTGATTCATTAAATCACTAGAGAATGGGAGATGAAAGAAGGGTCACTCCGGCCATATCTCCATTTGGTTTGGGAAAAGGTGAAAGTATTTGGACTGTGTGAGTTCAGACAAGTTCCGAGGGAGGAGAATCTGATGGCGGACTCTTTAGCCACACTCTCATCAATGTGGGAGGAACCTCGGTGACACATTTTAGAGCCAGTGATAATGGAGATCACACAGAACCCTTGCTACTGGTTGGTCAGTGTTATAGCAATGGCGGAGGAACGTCCTTGGTAACATGATATTCTGCAATTTATTCAGAATGGGTAGTACCCTAAAGATGCCAACGAGTCATATAAGGTCTCTCTCAGGAGATTAGCAGCGCAGTTTAGGCTATTTGAGGGTCAGATCTTCAAGAGAACTACTAATGGCCTACCCCTGAAGTGCTTAGCAGAAAAAGAACCTAAGGAAGTTATGAGGCAAATCCACGTGGGAACTTACGGGCCACATATGAATGGGCTGGCCCTGGCTAAGAAAATATTAAGGTGTGGCTACTTCTAGCTTACACTGCAGGTAGATTGTATCGAAGAGGTGAAAAGATGTCACGAGTGTCAAGTGTACGGAGACCTCAATCATCTCCCACCGCTTGAACTTCAGTTATTGTCAACTCCGTGGCCGTTTGCTGTGTGGGGAATCGACATCATTGGCGAAATAAGGTCGCCTGCCTCAAATGGACATCGATTCATAGTTGTGGATGTTGATTATTTTTCGAAGTGGGTGGAAGCAGAGTCATTTGTGCATATTACAGCTAAGAAAATGGCCAAGTTCATTGAAAAGAGTATCTTCACACGGTATGGGATTCCGCACCATGTTGTGATAGATAATGGTGTACAATTTCAAGGGGCCATGGCATAGTTACTTTAAGATAAAGGGGTTGAACATCAGAAGTCATCTATGTACCGCCTCTAAGCCAATGGAGCAGTAGAAGCAGCCAACAAGTCCATCAAGAAGATTCTATCAAAAATGGTGGTCACCTATTGGGATTAGGCTGATATGTTGCCATTTGCCCTGTGGGGATATAGAACCAGTATCAGAACCCCCACTGGAGAAACGCCATACTCCCTAGTCTATGGAATGGAAGCTGTCCTACTAGTGGAAACCAAGATTAGGTCATTGAAAGTGATTATGGAAGCACGGTTGCCAGAATCAGAATGGGTTTGATCAAGATATGAACAGTTGGCATTGATTGATCAGAAGCATCTCTAAACACTGGATTACTTATAGATGTATCAGCAGAGGATGGCTAGGGCTTACAATAGCAAAGTCCGCCATCAGAAACACCTGCTCAAGGCCGGGGACTTGGTTCTAAAACAAATGAAGCAGGTCAACATAGACTTAAGGGGGAAATTCAGGCCCAATTAGGAAGGTCCATATGTAGTAAAGAAAGTGCTTTCAAAGGGCGCTGTAAAAATCATGGATATGGATGAAAATGAGTTTGTCAACCCCATCAATCAAGACAGGCTTAGGCGGTATTACGTGGAAAAAAAAAGAGTCCGGCGGATCGAAAACCAAAAAGGCGGTCCATGCAAAAGTCAGGACAGAGAGGTGAGCACCATTTGGCCGAAAAATTTGTAAAGACCAGCTAATGGTAGTCATGGCTACTATTGAGACAGATACCATTTATGGCTTTGTCCTTAGCTTCACTTCATTTTTGATACACATTATACTAAAGCATTATCAATGAATGAATGAATGGATGCCTTTTCTATAAAAAAAAGATCCGATAGGCTAAAAACCAAAAGGCAGTCTAGGTAAAATTTAGGAATCAAATAAAAGTCCACTGAGTTGAAAACCCAAAAAGGGCAGTTCAGTTAAGACAGTCTGATAGACTGAAAACCCACAGAGGCAGTCTATGCAAAAATAAGGACACACAATAACATGACAGAGTAAAAAAAACCAACCAGCAGTAGCACTCCATAATCTGTCAATCCTACAGGCCGAGGTACCTCAGAGTCAGTATCTCATGCTCACGTCTCATAGGGCATGTCGCTAAGTCAACTAACCAAGCCCCGAACGGCCATCCGTCTCTGTAGAAGCTAAGCTGTCGTATCTCAGGGTCTCTGAACAAATGGGATTCATCCATTGTCATTATATGTGTCTAGGCCCCCGCTGCGTGAATTCCTCACATTCAGTTGTGCATAAAGAGCGGGGCACCCCCTGTACTTGCCCGTACTATTGGCATAATCGTGCGGGAGAGTAGAATGTCACTTTGGCCAACCTGAGAAGCTGTATGCCTCCTGCCCAGGTCTTGGTAGTCACATTCGAAATTTCCCACCAAGGGCAAGTCCAGCGTATGGCCGCATCAATCCTCCCTTTAAGCCAAGTAAACCACTCTTCTGTAGTCTGAGTGGCAAAATCCATCATTTCGATACGTCAGTCCCCATAATGTCTTGGCACGTATCTTGGGTGAGGTGGAGGAATACTCAGGAGACTCAGTTTCTCCAGTAACCAAATCTGTACAAAAGTTTGTTAATCAAAATAATGCGGCATCAAACAAATGTTAAGTATGAAGTAGGAGCTAACCTGAAGAAGGAAAGAGCATTCATTGGCTTTAATTGGGCAACCGGACTGGAGGGAATCCAGGTAAATCAAAGTCTCAGCCAAAGTGAAGCGTCGTTGGCCATCTGAGCCACTACTGGAACTAATTGGAGACTGCAAGCCCCATCTTTAGACTCACACAGAAAAAGAAACATCAACAATAGGCCCATCAGATTGGCCTAACTAGGGATAGAGCTGTTTAAGGCCAAGCACATGTCTATAACAGCAAATAGATTGAGATTCCTATGACCAGACTCTTCAAGGAGCAAGTGGCGCAAGGCTGTTGTGTCTTACGTAGTCAAACTCTGAAGTGTCTACAAGTTGTCAGAATCGGGTTCGGGATAGGTATCCTGACTCTACACGGGCAGGCGATGCCAAGAATGGCACTGAACACTTCAACCATGGGACACAACTCTTGTCCAGAAAATCAGAAGATATGATCCATTGGATCCCAAAATCATGCTGCAGTAGTCAGAAAAGTCCGGTTTGGAGATAGGCCCATGTAGAACCGCATGTACTGTAGACCGAAAAGGGCCAAAAAGGCCCAATTAGAAGAGCAGGAAGCCCTCCAATAACCCCTTAGTCGATCATAGAGTGATCCATTGAAAACAGGGCAAAAAGAAGATGAGATTGCTGAAATTCAAACTAGAGCTGTGCAGCTGATGGTGAGAGCTATGTGGCTGTATGCTGAGCTGGGCGGCTCTATTCTGGGTCGGGCAGGTATGATTAGAGCCCAACAGCTATAATCCGGTAGCAGCACTCATTTTACACTTTTATATGGAATTTTCAACCTACAGCCGTGCGGCTCTGATGTCCGAAATGGGTTTTTAATCAAAATCAGGTTTAGAATCACGAAATAAAGTCTCGAAAAAACTGAGATTGTTGCGTACGGCGCTGAAACAGGTGGAGATGGAAAAAATGCATTCAGAAAGACGAATCTAACAAGAAAAGTAGCAGAAAAGGGCAATGAATTTCACAAAATATTTTTACAGTCAATATTTCAGGTTTAAATATGTGGATACAGCAGAAAAAGGCCCATAAATGGGCACAATGTCTAAAAATGCCAAGTCCAAGCCCACAGGCAGGCTGTACCAACCTAAACTACAAAAGAAGGGCTACAGCTGTCCCCCGTCAGTCGAATCATCATCCTCCTCCTCGTCCTCGGCCCGGCCATCGTCGCCAAAGACCTATCGGCCAGTCTCCTAGTAGTCCAGCTGAGTGCGGAGAGTCTCGTTCATGAATCTGAGTTCCGCAACGGTCCTTTACAACTCCTCCACCTTTGTCCTCATACGGGTCTCCTCGCGATAGCATGTACTAATCACAGCCTACAATAAGATTAAATAACATGTACATCATGTCATGCACGTGCATGCGTTTGAAACATACATACATGCATACATATACATCTTGACACAGATACTTACCGCCATCGCCCCGTTGTCATGAAGCAAAAGTGACCTGAAAGTGGAGACTACCTGACACAGGCCATCCCCTGCAACACCAGAATCTACACAAAGAACAGTACACAAGTCAGGCCAGTGGCAATAATAAAAGTCAAAAAGAGAACAGGGTGAAGAACACTCACGTGAGTCATGTCAGGAGGGATAGCTGTAGGGGAAGGCTGCTCCTGGGGGAATAGATCGTCTCCACCAAGTACTCAAGATGGCCTGGAATGAAACCGGTAGGAGGGACCACCGGGGGCACTACCAGGGGGATGGGCTCAGTGTACTCCATCTCGACGCCAATGCCATACTCGCCTGCATGAGGTGAAGAACCTCCATCTCCCCAGCCACCGGTGGTCTGGGACCCACGACCACTAGAGCGTCTGCCGGATGATGTACGAGGGCACTTGCCCCTCCCAGACGGCTGTAAAAAAAAGAAGAAGAAGAATCAGCTAACATTAGAACAGTCCATTCAAACAGAAAGTAGAACAGATAAAATACCTCGGCTGGCGCCTCCCTCAGCGGTGCAGATCTAGTAGGAGGAAGGAGCTACATATAGATGAACTGGGGATAGTCTCCCTCGTCTCCTGTGACTGTATATCCAGATCTGAACAGCTATGGATGGTCCTCCTCCAACAGCAAGTGTGGCCAACATAGTCGGACTGGAGGTGCATGCGGGGATCCTGCACTCTATAGGGTAGACACGCCAGTTAGTAACCCTCTCCCTGAGGTACCACTCAAAGCTGACTGGGCTCTCCATCATGAACCAGTGGGGTGTCAGCCTCCTGGCATCTATCAGCTTTATAGGCCACACTGCGTTCCCCCACGGCTCCTTAATCAGCTGAAGTCGGAATGTCAAAAGTCAGAGTATAAAAGAAATAGCTATCAGACTGTAAAAATCAAGAGGTATAAGGAACAGAAGGTGTGTACCGGCTCGAAGCTTATACCAGCCAAGAGTTGGCGACAGATCCATGGATCGGTATCCATTTCACTCTAGCTATACCCCAGCCACCACCTCAGCTGGGGGAAATCACGGAACTCAACATTGGATGGTGTGGCCAACTTCAGCAGAGGTAAGAAGGCGTACTCGTACGCCCAAACCTACACAATAAAGAAGTTAGAGTCCCAAAAAAAAAAAAGACAACTCACATGAAGAACTATCCATGCGCCCTTCACTTCTTGGTGCTTTCCCCAGGGGCAGATATCAAGGCCATAATACAGTTGAGCTAAACTCAGCTCATCCCCAATTTAAGCTCCTCACGTCGTCTAGCTATATCAGCAAAGGGAGCACTGCTAGGTTCAGATGGCTCTGACCCGTCAGGAACAGTAAAGTACTCAAGGCAAATAATAGAAATGCCCTGGCATAATGTCTCACGTCTCTAGGAGAGAACGCAGAACCCTCAAGAAGGTTGTCCTGCCTAGTCAACCAATAATCTTGCAATGTGCTCCCCTGGACCCGCTTGCCTAGAGGAGTCAGGCCAATCAGCATAGCAATGAGCTCTGGATGGAAACCTCCTCACTCCAGAGTCTAGTTGAACTCTCTAGTACACCCGCCAAATGATAGCCCAGTAATGGCCATGAAGTCCTCGGGCGTAATGGTAAACTCCCAGATCGGGAAGTGGAAAGTATGGGTAGAATCCATCCACCGCTCTAGCAGCGCCATCAATAAAGCCCTACTCGTCCGGGGCGAGACCTCACACATGGAGCAGACGAACCGGTCCAGCCCGGTTGAGTCGACGATCTCCCGCACCTCGTCGGGGAGTCTCCTATACCAAATGAGTGCGTCGGACACAGAGCCGGCCCCCCAGTAGTGGTTCCGATCCTGCAAAGCAATAAACAAGGAGTTTCTTGAGTTATTTGTATTCTGCATTGCTTGAATAAATTGAATAGAAGCATTGAATCAGCATTAAAACATGAAAAATCCCATTTTCCACTGACCAGAGCTGCACGGCTCTAACTACAGCTGTACAGCTATGTTCTGGGAAGACAGAGCTGCCTGGGTCTATTCTTCACCAAAGCCACCGGCCCAAGAACAGAGCCGCCTGCCTCTGTCGTTGAGCTGCACGGCTCTGTTTGGGAAATCAGTGGTTTGGTTCCTAAAACCTAGGTTTTTCAATTTTTCACCCTAAAATCGATTCTAATCAGCTTTAAATCATCAATCAAGGGTTCTAGGGGCATGTACTCTAAACATGCAACAATTTCATGTGATTTCAACTAATTTCATCTAAATTATAGAAATTCAAAAATGGAGAAAAAAAGAGGAAGGTTGAAAAAAAAACTAACCACATCTTGAATGATGTGCATCGACGGCTTAAGAGTCACGGGCACAGGGTTGTCCCTCCTAACCCTGCAGTAGGGGACCGTCTCCGGTAGTACGTATATCTCACATGAGGAGCGAGTTGTGCAGAAGTGTTCGGGCAGAGAGCTTTTCTCAGTTTCCTCATCTTGACAGTATGGGTTGTAGAGAGAAATTTCACAGCCGGAGAAATGAAGAAAAGAAATTGTTAGGTAAAGAGGGGAAGAGGCATCGGCCACCTCTTTTAATCTCCCTTCTCACCCACTAGAGTTGTACGGCTTTAGCCTGCGAGCTAAGCTAGAGCAAGCCGGCTCTAGATGAGTTGTACGGATCTCTCTTGTCAAGACAGAGCCGCGCGGCTCTGATCCCCTAGGTAAGCAATTTTTCTCGATTTTTTGTAATTTCTATTTAGTCTAATATAATCCCAAGAAGGGTATTTCTAGCCTTTTGCAGGAATCCAGGGGTAGAATAACCAAGCCATATTTATTCTTGATCGAAGGGGCAAAAATTTTTGTTTGCAAAATTATTGACCAAGGAATAAATATGTGCTTATAACTCAATTTCAATGGTATGCTCCACCACATGAAGAATCAACATTTTACTCGGTGCTCCACCACGCGGAGAAATCAGTCTCGCTGTATGCTCCACCACACGGAGAAATCAATCTCGCTCCATGCTCCACCACACAGAGAAATCAGTCTTATTCGGTGCTCCACCGTATGGAGAATCAACTTTTTACTCGGTGCTCCACCATATGGAGAAATCAGTCTCACTCGATGCTCCACCACACGAAGAATCAACTTTTTACTTGGTGCTCCTCCACATGGAGAAATCAGTCTTATTCGATGCTCCACCACATGGAGAATCAACTTTTTACTCGATGCTCCACCACATGGAGAAATTAGTCTTATTCGATGCTCCACACACGGAGAATCAACTTTTATTCGGTGCTCCACCACACGGAGAAATTAGTCTTGCTCAGTGCTCCACCACACGGAGAATCAACTTTTTATTTAGTGCTCCACCACACAGGGAGGAATCGAATTTTTATCAGGTACACTCCACTACGGTGAGTCGACATCACGGGCACACTCCACCACAGAGAGTTGATATCAAGGGCAGGCTCCACCATAGAGAGTCGACATCATGGGCACACTCTACCACAGATAGTCGACATCATGAGCACACTCCACCACAGGGAGTTAATTCAGAACCAAGGCCAGTATCCCCAGCACGGGATACCAGGTATGTTTCCTTATTCTTTCTCAACGCGCTCCCAGTTGCGGGACCAAACTCAATTCGGGCTTGACAATCCAGCCATGAACTGACTTTGATCCCGCGAGGGGCAACCTATGAGCACGGGTTTCCCCGACCTCCGTGATGAGAGTCATTTATTACCTTTTTACCAATCAGATTTGGGAAGGAGTAGTAGGTTACCTGGAATGCCTCGAACGCTCCAAAAACTAAACCGTCTGAGATCTAAAAACCCTGAGAAAGGTCCTTCGAGTAAGTTCAGGGTTTAGAGGCAAGTGTAGGCGTCAGGGTAGCCTATCCAGGTTCTGTCCGGAACCACATAGCTGTAGTTTCTAAAGTACAGTCGTATGGTTTAGGTCAGAGCTGCCCAGCCCTAGTATACCAAAGTCGTGCATCTCTCTGATGCTAGAGCTGCCTGGCCCTGGATGCCAGAGCTGCCCGGCCCTGGCTTACTAGAGCCGCCCGGCCCTGGCTTACTAGAGCCGCCCAGCACTAGTGGGTTAGGAGAGTTACTCTGCAAAGCATAGCAACTTGCTGAGCGGGAGATTTTTCATCTTTTCAGCCAAAACCAAAGGTCATAAGGTATGGGGCTCATTTAATGTTCTCCATGATGAAAAGTAAAAGGAAGTATAAAAAGGAAAAAATTAGAGAGAGAGAAGGGGAGGATTTTTTGGTTCGGTTGAAAAAAAAAACACACATACAGAGAGAAAGAAAAGTAATAGAGAAAGTGAGGAAGAAGAAGAGAGAAAGAGAGGAAGAGAGAAAGTTTTTCCCTAAGCCCAAACCCATACTCTAATCATCCTACAACAATTCTAGACCGTGACTTACTCATCTGGACGCATTCCTGGGTTTGTTTTGGTTTGGTTTGGAGTTATTTTTGGGATTTCGGGATGCTCAAGGATTCAAGGCACATTCCTGTTTTCTAATCCGTTTCTGAACGTCCATTATGCTGGAACAACAACAAGGTAAACTCTAAGAGGCCTTAAACTCGTATTTGTGGTATTTTCTGTGATTTTCTCTTCTGGCTACTGTGAATCTGGAAATTTGGCTACCCTAACATATCCATACGGCTGTGTTTGCTAAGAACACAGCCGCATGGCTATGTTCCCTTGGAAACACTGAAAACGAGCAAAATAGTGATTTTTTGAAAAACGAGAAAACCGATCTCAAGTCCTGGTATTACAGCCGCATGGCTGTGTTTTAGAGCTGCACAGCTCTAAACAGAGCCGTACGGCTCTAGTTATAGCCATACGGCTATAGTTCCTAGAAGAGACAGAATCGCGGGACAACTCGTACGGACGTCATCGTGCAGTGTTGTTTCTGGATTCAAACTGTTTTTGGTGTGTTTACCATTTTCTGGACCCTAGATGGATGTGTAAATTAGGAAACCCGCACGAACAGAACCCTGAGTTCTAGAATAACAGACTTGCTGAAATATGGAAACTTGCATGAAACCGAGCCAAATAATTTTCTCAAATCATTTTTTTAGCATAAAACATGCACAGGGCGTTTCAAAACCGTTTTCTAGGTCTAACCGATCTAACCGGTCGGGTCGATCTGGTTATTCCCTAAATGCATGCCCCGGCTCCTAAAAATCCCAATTCTGTCCTACTATGAGTCCTACTTGGGTTTGTAATATAAACTGTGCTAACCGTCTGTTTTGCAGCATTTATTTTCCTTTTTATTATTTTTACTATAATTGGTAGATTAATTCGTGTATTTAGGCGTTTGTGCTTTTTAGATCCTTGTGTATTCTAAGTGCTTGTAAATGTGTGGACAAGAGTTTTTATTTTTATTTAATTTGGTTGTATAAGCAGCCTCTGTTATTTTTTTGTTTAATTCGGATGTATGGTTTACTTTTCCGCAATTTAATTCTGTCATTTGCTTGAGCACGGGCTAATAAAATAAACTTAATTAGGTAGGGAAAAGATAATAAATTGAATAAATATGGCAATATGAATTATAAACTGAATACAAGCTCGAGGTTAAGTAGGTATGTTGCCTGAACCCTAAATCTCTGGATTAGGTGCGGCAGTCTACACTCGGTAGGGAGCTGTACCGGAATTTCCCAGATGAGCTGATCCGAGTGGCGACTCTGTCACTGATTTCAACATTTAGGTTTCGAAGTCTTTAAGTAATAAAATAGGAAAATGTTTTCTACAAAGGTAATTTCTAAACAAATTGGTTGTTTCCCTAGAGCAACATAAGCAAAACCCATTTTCCAAAATATCACGAATTCACTTGTTTTCCTCGGTTCACTTCGCCATGTCCATTTTAAATAAAAGGTCATCTGCTCACAACTATGTTAAGCTTCTTCTTCTGTTGCTTCTCTAATTCACCTTTTACCTTTAAGAATCGATGGCGACAAAAGTTATATCTTTGGACTACCCCTCTACTTGCCCCTTGAAGATGGCGACCCGTGGGTTTGGTTATTCACTTTGGCTTTAGTTTTGTTGTTAGTGTGGAGAACTTATGAGGGTAGGCATTATGCCTTTGAGGTGATCTTCTAGTTTCCCTCATGGGGAATTGGTGGTGTTTGGTCAATTGGATCTTTTGTGGTGAGCTTGGTGATTTGTCTTATTTGGTATAAGGTTTCAAATAAGTTCTGACTTGGAACAGCTTTTCCGTATAGTGATTGGTCCATTGGTTTCTCCATGAGGATTTTGGTTGTGTATTTTATGTCAATCTTTAAAATGTGTTTTTGGTTTTGGAGTGGTTTCTACATCGGTATTAGTTTTCCGTGAATAATGGGACGATACGCATTGACAGACATACACCTTCGACTAGTTGTCCTGACATTGGGTGTGTAGCTTACTGGGAATTTGAAGTGACACTTTTGGTCTTTGTAGGCTATTGATGACGATAGCTTCGAACGGTGGCTCATTGATGCTGTAGCTCTTTATTTGTGGGGGTTGCATAATACATGGAGATTCTACCATGTCACTTCTGCACCTATTCATTTATTCACACAAACTCGTTTTTTAAGAAAGGGTTCGATCAAAACCAGATTCACTTTCAAATTCCCTGTTGCACTTAGATTGACTTTATGCATTTTAATGTTATGCACTTTGGACATGCCTGTTAGATGATCAAATGCACACATAATGCCATGTACATGCGAACGTCACATAAGTAAGGTAATGACAAACTGCAATTGGAACAAATTGTTCATGAGTCCATAAACGTTTGTTCAATATATTACAGGTAAAATGGTCTCCCTTCATGCAGGGAGTCTTCAAAGCATCACTTCATTGGCTCTTGATCCTTTTGGCTGGTTATTCTACCATTCTCCCTTTTCATGATGGGCTATTCAAGCAGTTTTCTTGGCCTTGGTGGCCTCACTATCCATCCCTGGTTGTGCACCCAATTGTCCTTAGGGGTTCAAGGGAGCCAAGGATCTTCCATATGTAGTTCGTCCACCTTCTTGTTTTGTTAAGAAGGAAGATTAACACGGGTGTCGAGCTTGAATGGATCCCTCAGCTTTCATTTTCTGATCAATCTTACTATTTCATCATGCAAAATGATGTAGTCATTAGTCTTGTGTCCAGCCATCACTTGAAAAAAGCAAAAATTGTCATGTATTCCCTCTGGTGGTGGAACATAAGGCCTAATGGAATGCAATAAGCTCTTAATTCTTCACTTCATAAATATCAAGGTGTGAGCACAGATTTTTACAACCTCAATGATGAAAACCAAATTAGTTTTCCTTTGCATCGAGTTTCTCCAGGAATCGGTTTGAAGGATGAAAGAAGGGAACTGAATGAGCTTTAGAACAAACCCAAAAATTGTCTGAGAGATTAGCAGCCTAAACCCTAATTTAGTAAGAGTCATACGGCTCTTGTTTTGCTACCACAGCTCTAATTAGATTTGTATATCTCTATATGAAATAGGGTTAAGTCGTGAACCAAAATGAAAAGAATGGATTCTACCTAAAATTTAGAGCCATATGACTCTCAAACTAGAGCCGTACGACCCTTATCAATAGTCATGTGGCTATCAACAAGAGTCGTATGGCTCTATTCCTCACCATAATGAGCCGTACAACTCTATTTCCTTCTGGACAAAAAAAATAATTGAGGTATGGGTAGTGAGAGCAAGCAGATAAGAAAAGAGAGGATGAGAAGGAAAAGGGGGAGGAATCAATTTTGAAATGGGAAAGAGAAAAAAGAGAAAAAGAGAGCAATGTAAAAGAGAGATAGAGAGTTTGAGAGTTTGAGAGAAAAAGCAATAAACCTTTATTCTTAGGACAAAATACCTTTTTGGCCCCTATGCTATCACAGGTTTGCCTTTTTAGCCCCTATTCTATTGACATTTTCCTTTTAGCCCTTGTGGTATGCAAAAAGGTTTTAAAATGACCCCTAATAAGCATATTCCGTTAGATTCCGTTAATAAAATTATTAACGGAATCTAGCAGAATATGCTTTTTGTTGGTGTGCCCTAGTTCTTAGGGCATTGGATTCTTGTATTTTGTATTATACATTAACACTCATTGTATGAATACATTATTTGTGTCACATTAATAAAAGCAATTAATCTATTTCATTTATATCTTGTGCTATAATATGAGTAGAGTATCCATTGATTGATAATCATAAAACCTATCCGCATAAGAAAGCCACATGGTTGTCGCGTCAGAGGTCTTTCTTGAGTAGGTCTCTTTTGTCCTCAGACCATATTTCATTATTATATCAATATGGAATACGGTTCACTTTGACATATGCCTAACAGGTCTGTAAAAGGATGCTAAATAAGGGTATGATTGGGTGGACCAGTGAACATGCTGATATTGATGATGAAGTGATGGAATTGCCACTCGGGTAACACCGAGATGATATCATTGGCCACTTGATGAGTGGGACTGATAAGTGTATGGCCATACCCAAGTAAGTCGGATCTTATTTGATTAATCAGTTAACTCAAGATCAAGAAATATAATAAACAACAGAACAGGATGATGGACACCATGCCTCTTGTTTATTCATATCGATATCGTTAAGCAAAGGACACTGTGAGATTACTACCTGGTGAGTGTCTTCTAAAGACTACTGCATCTCTGTCTTAATTGGGGGCTGTAATGGTTTGCTAGAACCCACTTACAGTCTGTGGGCCTTGGGCCTACTGCCGACATAAAGACAGACCCATAGGATCGTGCACATAGATCAACTAACCCGGAACTTATAGAAATTGTACATGTAATGTACATTGGAAGGAAAGTGTTAATTAATTACTTGACATTCGGTGTCAAGGTAATTAATTAACATTGGGTTAAATTTAATTTAATTAATAAGTTTACATAATGTAATTAATTAATTTATCAATTAATTGAATTACATAAAGTAAACAATTAATTAAATAATTTTCCTAAGTAGGAAAATTAAATACATGTATTGTATTAACTTAAGTGTGATTTAATTATATTTAGGGGTCATTAAATTTAGCCAAATGGAATTAAATTACATAGTATATACTTTTTAATTAAAGTTTATTTATGTAATTATAATCCTAGTGGGCTTGGGTTTAATTAACCTAATTAAAACCCAATTAGACAAGGTGTCTATATAAGGGCACACTTAAGGAGGAAAAACCTAATTCAACCCTAATTAATTGCTGGAAATTTCAGCCACCAATAGCAGCCCCAAATGGCTGAAAATCCCAGCATTAATCTCCCATTCCTTCGCGTCTTTGGCTAGCACTGGTTCCCGCTGAATAGTTGGTCGTGCACCAGACTTTGGAGATCGCAGTTTCAAGAAACGATTCTGCAGCAGTCTTTTGAAGAGACGAATACGGTGAGTTAATCTCTCTTGATTTAAATTGATTTTATTCTAATCATTGATAATTGGACACGATAAGTGGATTCTAGGAAATTTTAAACGGTGTATTTTCCGCTGCGCCACATTATTTTTCCAATGACGAATCCTAACAATGGTATCAGAGCCTTGGTTTTGTCCATTAGATTGATTGGAATTGGTTCTTGAATGCGTTCTTGAGGAAAGAATGGGTTTCAAGTTTGTGATTTTAGGGTTTTCATTCAATTGGTTTTGGTTTTGATAAACCCTAGAATTTATGTTTGGGGTTTTTGATTTTTTTTCCCCAATTGGTTTCAATCTAGAATTGTATTTTCTTTATTGATTATTTATTGTTGATGGCTGGAATTTTTTTATTATGATTTAATGAAAAAAAAAATCTGATTTGGGAAAGTGAATCGTAAATTGCGATTCCCTTTCCTTGCGCAGCAGCTAGTGCTGCGTGGCATGCTGCTGGGCAGCATGCCATGCAGCACCTAGCTGCTGCTACAGCCTGCTGTAGCGGCAGCAGTCCGCTGGGCTTCTGCTGCCGTGGCAAGCTACCGCACAGCGGCACTGCTGCCCCGCCGGGACAGCAGCGCCGCGCGCGAGATTTGGGTTCGGTTTTGGATTTTGCTGGTTTTTTTTTATCCCAGGCCCTAATGCAAATTAAATTAAATTTTTTTTAAAATTAATTTGTATTTAAATTGTTTATTTTGTTGGCATGCATATTTAATTTAATTGTTTGCATATTTAATTGAATATGGACTTTGTAAAAATGGCCTTATAAACCGTGACACCGGTTAAAATTGGGAGAGCTAAATTTTAAATTTGAGACAACCCAAATTCAAGTGGGAGTAAAATTATGAATTTTGCATCTATGGATGTTATCCATTGGGCCTTTATGGGCCTTAGTCATATTTATTAAAATTGGCAATTTCACCCTAAGTAACTCGGCTTAACATTTATATTTAATTTGGAATGCCATGATCATGCATCATATTGGTATGTATGTGCACAACAGGTACTTTGTTTGAAATGTGATGTTGAGTTCTATGGGCCCTAAATTATTATTGGTTGTAATTTAATTTTGGGAAATATGGCCTGCGTGCCATTTTTTTATTTTGATGTAATTTTAGATTAGATTTTATTTTACAAAATTATTGTAATTGCATCAAGTATGGAGGAAGGCCCAGATGGAGCAAGCCCATGGTGGGAGCCCAAGAAGGATTGCAGCCCGGCCCATGAAGAATTAGATAGGATATCTAGTTTTTTATTAGGTTGTAATTAAAGGCCCATAGGATCTCATTTATTTTAAATTAAGTATGCTATTGCATTTGTCATATAATATGGATGTATGGATCACCAAATTATTACCCGCGTTTATGAATGCTAAGCTGTATCACTTAATTATAATCCAAAAATTAAAATACTAAGTTGCTTAAAAGTGCTTCCCATATTCACACCTCTTCCTCCCATTGATGCTGCAATGTGCGCCATGCCCTAGCTGGATACATTGTAGTATTCGGTGGGCCGTCAAGGGTTAAGATACTTGGTATGGTTAACATATGAATGGTGGTTTGACTCAACATGGGTAGCATTAGCTCAAAGCGGGCCCTAAGCACAGATGGGTAAAGTGTTAATAAGCCCATCAAACCAAGAGTCCTTTGTGGAAGGATTGGATAGGTTGTCCTACCAAACGAATCAATGGTGGGTTAGCGAGCCCTAGTTCGGCCAGTCATTAATAAGTTGTGGATCTTGGTCAAGTCAGCCAATTAACATCACCAACAAACAAATTAAAATCGGATTATTATTTTGAATTGGCTTAAAAGTCCTTTATTTCTAACTCAAGCAATGATTTATTCCATGTAGATAATCCCATTTCACTTAAGCAATTTAAATGGCTGCAGCAAACAACAACTCACTCTCACTTAGGTCACTCTTGGAGAAGGAGAAGCTTTCAAGGACTAACTTCCTGGACTGGGCTAGGAACTTACAAATAGTTCGTAGACAAGAGTCCAAGGAGTATGTACTAAATGCTCCTTTACCAGCTGGCCCTCCCACAGGTCGAGGCATCACCACGGCGATGGTAGAGCAGTATGACCAGCATGTGAGGGATGACCGAGATGTCTCATGCCTCATGCTGGGTACCATGGCTTATGATCTTTAGAAGTAGTTCATGGATGAGCATGCTTATGAGATGATGGATCAACTTAAAAAGATGTTCCAAGATTAGGCTCGTCAGGAACGTTACTTGACAACTAAGGCACTTTGCACAACTATGATGGTAGCTGGGACTTCTATTAGCACTCATGTGCTAATGTTGAAGGGGTATATTAATACACTTGCCCGCCTCAGCTCACCAGTTCCACAGGACTTGGCAACAGACATTATTCTCGGGTCACTTCCTGAGTCTTACAACCAGTTTATCATGAATTACCATATGCAAGGGTTGGATAAATCAGTTGTTGAGCTGCATGGCATGCTCAAGCTTGCTAAGCAGTCTCTTAAGAAGACTCCTGAAGTATTGCTGGTGAACAAGGGCAATACGCCCATTGCTAAGGGAAAGGCCAAATCTAAGGCCAAGGCTAAGGGCAAAAAAGTGGTGGCCCAACCTAAAGCAACGGTTGCTTCTCCTAACGATGTCTGCCATGAGTGTCATGAGAAGGGGCACTGGAAGAGCTCATGTCCAAAGCTAAGGGAGCAACTAAAGGGCAAAACTACTGCTTCAGGTATTTATGTTGTTGAGATTAATCTTGCTATTTCTACATCTTGGGTCTTGGACACTGGATGTGGATCTCACATTTGTTCAAATGTGCAGGGTCTAAGAAATAGGAGATTATTAGGATCTGGAGAAGTAGATCTTCGAGTCGGAAATGGTGCTCGGGTTGAGGCCATGGAGATCGGAGATTATTTCTTGGAGATGCCTAGTGGACTTGTTTTGGAACTAAGAAACTGTTATTTTGTACTTGCGATGCGCAGGAATATTATTTCCGTTTCTTTGTTGCATATTTCTGGTTTCATATTTGATATTGGACATGGTAGAATTTCTATGCAATGTGGCAATATTATTTATGGAACAATATTTCTTGAAAATGGCTTATATATCCTTGATCTAAAACGTGAAAGTTCAATCTATAACATAAATACTAAAAGGTTTAAACAAAATGAAATTAATCCTACTTACATCTGGCATTGTCGACTTGGCCATATAAATGAGAAGCGCATAGCTAGGCTTCACTCTAGTGGAGTGCTAGGGTCATTTGACATCCAGTCTTATGACACATGCGAATCTTGTTTGAGAGGGAAGATGACAAAGGCGCTTTTTAGCAAGACTGCTAAAAGAGCCTCAGAGCTATTGGAGCTAATACATTCCGATGTATGTGGCCCAATGGGCACTAGTGTTAGATAGGGGTGGCAATGGGGTGGGGATTATCCGAAAACCGTGGGGATCCAAACCGACAAGTGCAGGGAATAACCGATATTATTCCCCTATGGGGATGGGGGTGGGGGTTGTTTTATCCCCGATTCTTAAATGGGTGTGGGGGCAGGTAGAACTATCCCCGCCCCACGGGGATCCCCACCCCGCTCCCGTATAAATCCCCGTATAATCTCCGTACGTATAATATCAATTAGGGGTATGATGATAGAAAAGTAAACATTTAAATGCATCTTAAGTATTTAATTAAGCTAGTTTCTTTTATGGTTGTCCATTTTTTTATTTGTTTATTTATTTTTTATATGCATCTTAAGCTTATGTATTATTTTATTTATTTTTTCATCTTCAATCTAATGTATTGTATCCACCTAATTAATAGCATGGCATTGTCAAACGTTTTACTAATTAATTAGAAAGGTTTTTCTCACTAACTAAATGTTACCAGTTTGTTACTAACTGATTTTTAATTATTTTTTGTAAGTAAATTATGGATAGGAAAAATAATATTGTATATTTGTAGTATTGGATATATTTTGTAATTTGGATATTTAATGTTAAACCATATTTGTGATGTGGTAGAATTTGTATTTTGGATATTGAATGTTAAAATAGTTATTAAAATAACGAAATACTAATTTTTTTTATTTGTTGGATATGGGTGGGGATTCACCGATACCCGTAGACACCCGCGCAGGGCGGAGATGGGGGTGAAAAAATCCCCGAAATATTAAATGGGGAATCCCCAAAACCTCTCTCTCAAGCATTGGGGGCGGCGTGGGGAATGCACCCCCGCCCCCACACCCACACCATTGCCACCCCTAGTGCTAGATCTGGTTTTCTGTACTTCATCACCTTCATGGATGACTTCAGCAGATACAGTTACATGTATCTGATGAAGCATAAGTCTGAGACTCTCCAAAGGTTCAAGGACTTTAAGAATGAAGTAGAAAACCAACTTGGCAAGAAAATAAAAGCACTTTGGTCTAACCGAGGGGTGAATATTTGAGCCAAGAGTTTGACTCGTTTTTGAGAGAGTGTGGGGTTGTATCCCAAATCACTCCTCCTGGCACACCCCAGTGGAATGGAGTGTCAGAAAGGAGGAATAGGACCTTGCTTGACATGGTCCGCTCGATGATGAGTCATGCTACACTCCCTGTCTCCTTTTGGGGATATGCTTTAGAGGCAGCTGCTTACATTCTTAATAATACACCAAGCAAGGCAGTTGAGGGAACACCATATGAACTATGGAAGGGCCAAAAGCCCAATGTTTCCTTCTTAAAGATTTGGGGCTGTGATGCACATGTTAAGAAATTGACAAGTGGTAAACTTGAGTCCAAATCTGTCAAGTGCCAGTTTGTGGGTTACCCAAAGGAAACAAAGGGTTATTACTTCTACAATCCGGTCGAAAACAAACTTTTCATAGCCAGAAATGCAGTCTTCTTGGAGAAGGAATTCCTTTCCAAGAGAGACAGTGGGAGTAATGTTGAACTTTCAGAAGTTCAAGAGTCACAAACTCCTATAGCTACTGCTGAGGATGCTTCGGGAACCAATCTGACTACTCAAGAAATTGAGGAACCAGAACCCGTTACACAGGACCTTAGAAGGTCTGGTAGGACACGTCATCAGCCAGAGAGGTATGGTTTTCTCGTGACTGATGATGGGGACCTTATGGTCGTTGACCAAGAGGAGCCTAAGACCTATCAGGAGGCTGTTGAAAGCCCACACTCAGATCAATGGCGCAAAGCCATAGAGGTTGAGATGCAATCTATTCATGATAACCAAGTATGGAACTTGGTGGATCCACCTCGGGGTGCTAAGGTGATAGGTTGCAAGTGCTTTTCAAGTTAAAGGCCCTGTGTGTATAAGATGGTAAGTGGGAGCGTTTCCACCGTCCTAGTGCTGTATGTTGACGACATCTTTATCATTGGAGGCGACATACCAACACTACAAGGGGTTAAGCAGTAGTTGAGTAGGTGCTTCGCAATGAAGGACTTAGGCGAAGCTGAGACGATCTTAGGGATCAGGATCTATAGAGATAGATCCAATTGGCTTCTAGGCCTAAGTCAGGCCACGTACAATGACAAGGTTCTGAAAAGATTTAGCATGGACAAGGCAAAGAAAGGATTCTTGCCTATGTGCCATGGGTTGAAGCTGAGTAAGAAAGATGGTCCTAAAACAAAGAAGGACCGGGAGAACATGAAAAGATCCCTTATGCATCTACTATTGGATCTATCATGTACTCCATGTTATGTACTAGGCCTGATGTCATGTTTGCACTAAGTATGACCAGCTGGTACCAGTCGAACCCCGGGGAGGAACACTGGAAGGATGTTAAGGCAATCCTAAAGTACCTTAATCGGACTAAGGATGCTTTCTTAGTGTATGGAGGTCAAGATGAGTTGGTAGTGCCAGGATACACTGATGCAAGCTTTGAGACCGATGAGGATGAGAACCAGTCATAGTCTGGCTATCTTTTTCTCCTGAATGGCCGTGCCATTAGTTGGAGGTCCTCAAAGCAAGCCACCATTGCTGACTCTACAACGGAAGCTGAGTACATAGTTGCATATGAAGCAACAAAGGAAACCGTTTGGATTAAGAAGTTCATAACTGAGTTAGGAGCAGTACCCACTATCCTAGACCCAGTTGATGTTTTTGTGATAACAACGGGGCCATCGTACAAGCTAAGGAGCCCTGGTCACACAAGCGATCCAAACATGTGCTTAGAAAGTTTCACCTCATTTGGCATATCGTGAACAGAGGTGACATATCATTGCAGAGGGTTGACAGCAAGAATAATGTCGCTGATCCATTGACCAAAGCGCTACCATAGACATAGCATAACGGTCATACCAGATCTATAGGAATTAGGGCAATGCCCACTTGGAACTAGTGCAAGTGGGAGATTGTTGGTGTGCCCTAGTTTTTAGGGCATTGGATTCTTGTATTTTGTATTATACATTAAGACTTATTGTATGAATACATTATTTGTGTCACATTAATAAAGGCAATTAATCTATTTCATTTATATCTTGTGCTATAATATGAGTAGAGTATCCATTGATTGATAATCATAATACCTATCCCAGGTCTGTTCTAATCGTGGGAACGAATAGAACCACAGAATTGTATATTCGATGACTGTATGGTAGTTCTTAACTAGCCATAGTACTTGTATAGTCAGTCATGAATATAGGTACATGTCGTTGACATGGAACAGGATCGATCCGCACAAGAAAGCCATATGGTTGTCGCGTCAGAGGTCTTTCTTGAGTAGGTCTCTTTTATCCTCAGACTAGATTTCATTATAATATCAATATGGAATCCGGTTCACTTTGACATATGCCGAACAGGTCTGTAAAATGATGCTAAATACGGGTATGATTGGGTGGACCGATGAACATGTTGATATTTATAATGAAGCGATGGAATTGCCACTCGGGTAACACCGAGATAATATCATTGGCCACTTGATAAGTGGGACTGATAAGTGTATGGCCATACCCAAGTAAGTCGGTGCTTATTTGATTAATAAGTCAACTCAAGATCAAGAAATAAAGTAAACAACAAAAGAGGATGACAGACACCATGCCTCTTGTTTATTCATATCGATATCGTTAGGCAAAGGACACTATGAGATTACTACCTGGTGAGTGTCTTCTAAAGACTGCTGCATCTCTATCTTAATTGGGGCCTGTAATGGTTTGCTAGAACCCACTTACAGTCTGTGGGCCTTGGGCCTACTGCCAACATAAAGACAGACCCATAGGATCGTGCACATAGATCAACTGAGCCGGAACTTATAGAAATTGTACATGTAATGTACATTAGAAGGAATGGGTTAATTAATTAGTTGACATTCGGTGTCAAGGTAATTGATTAACATTGGGTTGAATATAATTTAATTAATAAGTTTACATAATGTAATTAATTAATTTATCAATTAATTGAATTACATAAAGTAAACAATTAATTAAACAATTTTCCTAAGTAGGAAAATTAAATGCATGTATTGTATTAACTTAAGTGTGATTTAATTTTATTTAGGGACAATTAAATTTAGCCAAATTGAATTAAATTACATAGTATATACTTTTTAATTAAAGTTTATTTATGTAATTATAATCCTAGTGTGCTTGGGTTTAATTAACCTAATTAAAACCCAATTAGACAAGGTGTCTATATAAGGGCACACTTAAGGAGGAAAAACCTAATTCTACCCTAATTAATTGCTGGAAATTTCAGCCACCAATAGCAGCCCCAAATAGCTGAAAATCCCAGCATTAATCCTCCGTTCCTTCACGTCTTCGGCTAGCACGGGTTCCCGCTCAATAGTTGGTCGTGCACCAGACTTTGAAGATCGCAGTTTCAATAAACGATTCTGCAGCAGTCTTTTGAAGAGACAAATCCGGTGAGTTAATCTCTCTTGATTCAAATTGATTTTCTTCTAATCAATGGTAATTGGACATGATAGGTGGATTCTAGGAAATTTTAAATGGTGTATTTTCCGCTGCGCCACGTTATCTTTCCAATGACGAATCCTAACACTTTTTTGGGATCATTTTGGAACCTTTTTGTATACCACAGGGGTAAAAGTGAAATGTCAATAGAACAGGGGCCAAAAGGGTAAACTGATGATAGTACAAGGGCCAAAATGATCTTTATGCCTTTATTCTTACTACAATCATTAAAGGTTCACATTTTCCTATCTAAAACACATATTCACCTAGCCATAAATAATAAACCTTCCACAAGTAATCTTCGATTCAAGATCTTGGGGACGATTCAGGGCAGAAACGAACTCATTCAAAACCGGTTTGCATTACCATAATTGGTTACAAAAACTTCAAAATATCATGCAAACGCATCAAAGGTAACTTCTGAGATGCCTTAAATCCTTATATTTCTTTTTAGGTTGTTTTTGGTGTGTGTTGTGAAATTTTTAAGCCAAAAACAAAATTTCTCTTTTTCTAGGTATTAGAGCCATATGGCTTTAGAGTCGTACAGCTCTAACTTGAGTTGTACAGCTCTGTTCTTTATGCATAGTTACATGCAGAATTAATTTCAAACTAAACGATTTTCCAAAGTATTATAGTCGTACGACTATCGTTAGAGTGCATAGAGAGCCGTACATCTCTATTCCTTATTCCAGTTTAGTTTTTTAATGAATCAGTGAGAGTTTGGCCTAGAGGCAGGCTAAGCAGCGAAACTCACGTGAAGAAGAAATATTCTGGAACTTTATTTTTGGATAGATGTTTTATTTAATGTCATAAAAAAAAGGTAATAAAAGGAAAAGAAAAAAATATGTTTTTCATTAAGATTATTTTGAGTATGAACATTTATATTTTAGTATGTTTTTGTGAAAATTGTTTTTGATGTGTTTACTACTTTACGACCTAAATTTAATTTATGTGGAGTAATTAGAACCCAAAAGAACGGGATTCCATGGAGATCCTGGGATAACTGACTCACCGAAATTTATATTGATCCATTAACCGGAAAAATGTTTTAGAAATCGTTTTCAAAAATGCGTTTCCAAATTGTTTTCCAGGTCAAGTCAGTTAAATTTTCCAGATTCTCCCAATTTTCCCCCTTCACATCCTAAGCTATCTATCATCCCTTACTGTCCTACTTGAGTCCTATGTGCATTTATATATTTATTGTTTTACTAACCTTTGGTTTCCCAGTAGATGTACGGTAGGTTAGATCTATCTTTCTATTTTTAGATTACTCGTGTATTCTAGGCAATTGTACCCTATATCTAATTTTTATAAATGTATCCCTTAGGCTAGATTATTTGATGGGGTTATATCTATTTACTTTCCTAATTTTATTTATTTTCTGTATTTATTTACTTCTTTTTGTATGAGCATGTAGAAAATATTCAGGGCTAAAAATGGAATAAGGGAATAAATATAAAAGACGTGAAAATTAAAACAATTAATGATTATTTGGAACGAGAGAGAAATAAGTGATTTGTGTAGACCCGAATCTCTAGCTAAAAGGTATAGCGAATCCTGCATGGCTAGGCTATACCACAATTTCCTAGTAGAGCTAAACTAGGTGGCTACTCCTAAATCATTTTAGCGAGGGAATTTTGTTTCATACATTTTCCTTTTGCTTTTCAAAATCAAAGCCTTTAAACGGCCCCAAATTTCCAAAACAATTAAAACCTCGACAAATTTCACCAACTAGGCCTGGAAAACATTTTAAAACATCCATGTATTGATTTTTGAGAATATGGTTCTGAAAATGGTTTTACCAGTTAATTAATTAACATGATAAGTGAATTATTTTTCAAGAGTTTGAGTCTTCATCATTGTTTTGGTCTAAGATAAGCTTCTAGAAATAAAACTAAGGTCGAGATGAAATGGGATGAACGAAAAATGTTCAAAAGAGTTTCTATCCCAGACACAATACCCGTACGGATGGAAGATCCAGAGTGGTGGGGCTATGGTGATAGCCACGCGGTTGTTGTTACACCTGTATAAGGTTTGCTTCTAGGTTTGGTTTAGATTTTGAAACACATGATTTTAAGAGTTCTGGAAATGTTTAGAATTATAGCCGTGTGGGTATGATGACACCCACACGGCTGTGATGCACCAGAAAAGTTGAAAAATGAGATTTAAGATGAAATGATGTACAAGATCACAAACAACAAGTTTATGCTTTAGGTTTCTCAAATATTTACCCTTGAAGCATGGATCCACAGCTTTAATAGGCAAAAATCAACTTTAAAAGAGGCTCCCAACATGAACTTGAACTCCAGGCTTTGATTTTACTCTAGAACTCTGAATGTTATGATTTTAGTGCTCAAATTAGTCTTTAGATCCTATTAAAACCTTAGTGAAGTGTTCCTTAAGATTTCTAACTGATTTTAAGCTTAAAAATAGAGATTTAAAGATGAAAATTAATGAAAATTTGTTTAATCTTTTCCTTTTCTTCCTTTTTCCTCCCCTTTTTTCTCTAATTTTCCTTACTATTTGTTACTAACCTCTCTCTCTCTCCTTCCTTTTGTTTTTAAGGTAGAAAAACCAAGGGATGAAAAATCTCACCCTTACAGCGACACTTCCTCTTAGGCTAGCTTCTTAACAAGTGCCTAGCGATGCTGCTTGGACACCATGATCATATGCCACAACTCATATGAACCGATGTTTTCTTCATATGTGCAATGACTAAGTCTTCCTTCTCTTGTGATTCGGGCTATGCCAAGCTATTCTCTTATGATCTGTTCATAAGAGCTTTAGACCCCTGCTGGGCCGGACTGATACACTCTTTCACTACTGGTAACATTTCAAACATCTTCTTCCACACAAGATGGTACTGGCATTCTGCTATACCCGGTATTGTCATACTCATCTTCTGGGTCAAGATCAGATAAATCAAAAGGGATCACAACCTTCCCCCTCTCCATGGTTGGTGGATCTACTTCTTGCATTTGATCATTTGGTGTTGTTACCACCTATTTTACTGAAGGATTTGCCTATAAGACTTAGGCAAAAATGAAATTTGCTGGTAATCCTATTGCACCATGTTACCTGCCTTTCAAAATATGGTAACAAATTTATCTGAGTCCTCAGCTTTACGGGTTCTTTCAACTTCTCTTTATCCACTAGCTTCTGTATATCCTCTCTCATTTTGTGACAATCATTGGTCTTATGGCCAACCACTACATGATATGAGCAAAAAATTTTCCTTATCTGCCTTAATAGGCGGTACAAATGGCTGAACGGATTGCATTAGTCCTCTATTTCTACATTTGGCAAATATTTTGGCTAGCAACATAGCCCAAGGAGAAATTCCAGCTCCCCCCCTACTTTGATTCTGCACTAACTACCTTCTATCACTTTTGCTACTTCAACTCTATGAGCATGCTCTGGAGGCTGCACTACTTTTCCTACTAAATTACTCCCTCCTTGATCTTGAACCTGAGCTTGAACTTCCCCTAGCTCGATAACTACCTGGATTTCTACTATTGAAATGTTGTTCTACCCTGAAAGCCATACGGTACACATCTTTAAGGGCACAAAACTTATGGAACTTCATCAAATCCCTGTAAACCTCTAAGACTTCCATCATTTAACTTCAACACCAACTCATCCTCATTGAGCATGTTCTTGAGTTAAATCATTTTCTCTATCCACCTCTTATAGTTTCGTCCAATGACTCATTTTACTTCTACCAGACTTGCTCCAGATCATGAAACTTAACTTGTAGCTATGTATGGAAGCTATAATACTTGGTAAATGTTATAGAGAGAGCTTCCTAGTCCATCTGTACCTCTTTCGACAATGAATTGCTCCATGAGAATGCACCTCATTCAAGCATGGTAGAGAACAATTTTATCATCTATTGCTTGGTGCCTCCAATCGTTAATATGATCCGGGTGTACTGATTGATGTGAGCTGGTGGGGACTCAATTTCCTTGTATGTTGGAAGCTTCAATATCAAGAAACAAATTGGGAATGTCTCAATACCCTGACTCACCATAATGTATACATCAAAACATTTGGACCTGATATTGGCCCCCTTCTTCGATTCCAAAATGACCTCTTCTAGTTCTATGTATTTGGTCCTCCACTTCTTCTCGGCTGCTAACTCATCATTTGGGACCTATTCTTTTCCCAAACTATAGGAGGACTCTCTCTCCTTTTCTTTGGTAGTGATAGTTTTCATCAACATCTCCATCTGCTTAATAAACTTAAGAGAGCTAAAGAGATCTTTAATGATCTCCATATTGTTTAACGGGTTTGATGCTTCAGCCATTTCTGCTATTGGGATTGCTACTTTGTTACATTCCTAAATTGTGTCTAATTTTAGACCTAAATTGTTCCCGATTTCTGATCCCAAGTTAACCTCTGACAATGGACCCAAACTAACTTCTCGCGCTATACTATTGCCTTCACTGATTACCTTATTTGTTGATATTTGTGGTGTTCCCAGTGAACCTCCTCTAAAACTCTTTCGGACCAACCTCTTAACTGGCCACTTCCACAGTTTTATTATTAGGACCACAAAGGGTTAATGTCCTCTAATCATGTGTTTGATGAATGAATGACTACAACATAAGAGGTGAGGGAACACTCATGGTATGGGATGCATGTATGTAGGATATCTATGTTAATGCAATGCATGAAATAGGAATGGGATCTACTAACCAAAATAATTCTGTGATAACAGAACTAGTTCTTGTATAAGGTTAGGACAAACATTAAACATAATGTACAAAACAAAAAATATTACCTAAAAACATTTGTATACAACTGTGTGTGGATAGAATTTCGATGTACCTACATGCCTAAAACATAGGACACAATTTCAAAAAAGGTGCACACAATTGTGTGTGAACAAAGTTTCAGTGTACCTACCTACCTAAAATGGGGATAGGATGTTAATGAAAAGCGTTTATGTCGCACGAAACATATGGATAGACAAAAGATTGGTGTGTATGCATGTCACTCATATGGTTTTTATGCTTAAAATAAAAATGACAAAATATGCACTACTGGTGTGCCCTAGTCCAAATGGCATTGGTTCTTTTATTGTATTATACTTCATATTTGGATGTTTTGTATTATACATTTTGTGTTAAAATAAAGGCATGAATCTATTTATTCATATCTTGTGCTATTTGTAAATAGAGTATCCATTGATTATAACTATGCTAAAGTAAACCAATGTAGGTCATTGGATTATGAGACCTTATAGTAATGTTAAAGTTATAATCATAAAGATATCTCTGGTCTGTTCTAATCATGGGAATGAATGGAACTATAGACCAGCATATCCTTGACTAGATGGTGGTGTCTCACCGGCCATTGGACATGGGATGGCAATCAAGAATATGGGTACATGTTAGGTAACATGGTACTGGATCGACCTGCCGCGAGAACACCACATGGTTTGATCGTCATAGGTATTTTTCAGGTAGGTCTTATTATTATCCTTAGACCTAACATTCACTATAACATAACATGGGATCTCATACACTTTAATACACACTTAACGGGCCCGTAACAGGGTGCCAATTATAGGTTTGTTGGGTGGGCCAATGAACATGTTGATGTTGATAGTGAAGTTGACGGAATTGCCACTCAGCATCCCTTGAGAAGATATCACTAGCCACTTGATGAGTGAGACTGATAAGTGTATGGCCATACCCGAATAAGTTAGGATACTTATTCATGATGCTCAGTCCACTCAGTATCAAGAAATAAATAAGCATAAAAGAGGATGACAGGGCCATGCCTCTTGCTTATTTATTGATGTCAGATGGCAAGGGATATACAAGATCACTACCAGGTTATGTTTCACATTAGACTACAAGTCTTTGCTTTTTAATTTAGGGCTATAATGGTTTGCTAGAACCCACTTACAATCTATGGGCCTTGGGTCCACTGTGAACATAAAGACGGACCCGCAGAATTGTAGGCTGAACATTGACAAATCGAAATTATACACATCATCTATATTTGGAACGGAAACCTAATTAATTGAGTTATTGACATTAGGTTATGTCAAAATTAATTCAATTATATTAAGGGAGAAATTGAATTTATTTGATTAATTAATTACATGCAGTAAATAATTACTTAAATAATATTTCCTTGGTGGAAATTAAATAGAAAACTTGTATTTATTGAGGTTGATTTTAATTTAACTTTGGGTTATGTTAATTTGATAAAATTGTATTTAATTGTATCCATTAGAATTTTACAATATGGTTTTTATTTAATTCTAATGATACAAATTAAATCAATTCAATCAAATAAAAAAAATAACCTATTATTTTAATTAAAAAACTAGTATATTAAGGAGTATAAAAGGAAGCCTTAAAATCAATTCTCCCTAACCCTATCACACAAGAAATTTTGGCCAACACATTAGAGAGAAGCCATCCTTCTTGATTGATTTTTTCTTGGTCTCCATTCATTATGGTCCCTAGTATGAGTCACGTTCTAGAGCCGTTCGTGTAGCGGATTGTGGAGGAAACGCGATTTGGGTTTTTGCAGCTATCTCTAGAAGAGACGATTAAGGTGAGAAAATTTTATTTTCTTCCCGTTTGGTTTCGTTCTATTAATCCACATGAACCTTGTGCTATGGAATTGAGAAAAATTTTAATCGGCTAATTCCGATATGTGTTTGATTTTTCCCGTGACAATTCCCTTCATGCATAACAAATTAAACCATTAGTAAGAACACGCATAAAGGATGCACACCGTTTTAACCTTATTTCTCTTTAATTTGTTCAATTAACAATATTTCATAAGTATTAGGTCTCTTTATTATTAACTGGGGATAATAAAGGCTTTTCTCATAGTAACCATGCAAATTCATTTTGGTAATCCTAGGGGAGATTACTACAGCTACTTATATGAGTTTCGATCAAAGACTTGGTTTCATATCAAGGCTCCCATAGCAAATATACTCCTCACTTCTCCCCACTCAAGGGTCAAAATGAAGGGGTTTGTACAAGGCTTTGAGTGGCGCATTATATCTGTGCCCTTAAGACATGGCAGACTTAGGCAACATTTTTAATAGCATACCAGGGCTAAAAAGGGTATTCGAGAATGTGTGTGAAATTGTAGTGATATGATGTGATAAAAGACGTGGTTAGAATTTCTAGAATTATTTGAAATAAGATATTTCCAGTATTTGTCAATTTGATTTTAAAAATCAATCCCCAGTAGAGTCACCATTGTGAGCGGATGATCCTTTCGACAATAGGCCACAAGGCTGGGGCTAGGAGAAGGTTTTCAATTGGAAATATGAGTGTTTAAAAAACATCACGGTTTTAATTCTATAAGCGAAAGGAAAACATATGAAACCAAATTCCCTTGCTAAAAGGTTTAAGAGTCACCACCTGGTTCAACTCTATCGGGAAATTGTGAAATAGCTGAGCCATGTAGGAATCGCTATACCTTTTAGTTAGAGATTTGGGTCAAGACAAATCGCTTATTCTTGTCTTGTTTCAAATAAGTATTAATTGTTCTAAGTTTTACAGCTTTTATACTTATTCTAGATTCCATTTCCAGCCATAGTTATCTTTTATATGCTCATACGGAAAGCGGTAAATAAATTCATAAACATTAAATTATTACAACCCAATCGAATGATCTATCCTAAGGGATACACTTGTAAAAATGGCATTTGGGGTACAACTACCTAGAATATAGAAACAATCTAAAAATGGAAAGCTATCATACTATTGGTGTGCCCTAGTTCTTAGGGCATTGGATTCTTGTATTTTGTATTATACATTGAGACTCATTATATGAATACATTCTTTGTGTCACATTAATAAAGGCAATTAATCTATTTCATTTATATCTTGTGTTATAATATGAGTAGAGTATCCATTGATTGATAATCATAAAACCTATCCCAGGTCTGTTCTAATCGTGGGAACAAATAAAACCACAGACTTGTATATTCGATGATTGTATGGCAGTTCTTAACCAGCCATAGTACTTGTATAGTCAGTCTTGAATATAGGTACATGTCATTGACGTGGACTGGATCGATCTGCACAAGAAAGCCAAATGGTTGTTGCGTCATAGGTCTTTCTTGAGTAGGTCTCTTTTGTCCTCAGACCAAATTTCATTATAATAACAATATGGAATTCGGTTCACTTTGATATATGCCTAACAGGTCTGTAAAATGATGCTAAATACAGGTATGATTGGGTGGACCGGTGAACATGTTGATATTAACGATGAAGTGATGGAATTGCCACTCGGGTAACACCGAGATGATATCATTGGCCACTTGATGAGTGGGACTGATAAGTGTATGGCCATACCCAAGTAAGTCGGATCTTATTTGATTAATCAGTCAACTCAAGATCAAGAAATATAATAAACAGTAGAAGAGAATGACAGACACTATGCCTTTTGTTTATTCATATCGATATCGTTAGGCAAAGGACACTATGAGATTACTACCGGGTGTGTGTCTTCTAAAGACTGTTGCATCTCTGTCTTAATTGGTTACTGTAATGGTTTGCTAGAACCCACTTACAGTCTGTGGGCCTTGGGCCTACTGCCAACATAAAGACAGACCCATAGGATCGTGCACATAGATCAACTAAGCCGGAACTTATAGAAATTGTACATGTAATGTACATTGGAAGGAATGCCTTAATTAATTAGTTGACATTCGGTGTCAAGGTAATTAATTAACATTGGGTTGAATTTAATTTAATTAATAAGTTTACATAATGTAATTAATTAATTTATCAATTAATTGAATTACATAAAGTAAACAATTAATTAAATAATTTTGCTAAGTAGGAGAATAAAATACATGTATTGTATTTACTCAAATGTGATTTAATTTTATTTAGGGGTAATTAAATTTAGCCAAATGGAGTTAAATTACATAGTATATACATTTTAATTAAAGTTTATTTATGTAATTATAATTCTAGTGGGCTTGGGTTTAATTAACCTAATTAAAACCCAATTAGACAAGGTGTCTATATAAGGGCACACTTAAGGAAGAAAAACCTAATTCAAACCTAATTAATTGCTGGAAATTTTAGCCACCAAGAGCAGCCCCAAATAGCCAAAAATCCCATCATTAATCCTCCATTCCTTTGCGTTTAGGCTAGCACCAGTTCCCGCTCAATAGTAGATCATGCATCGGACTTTGGAGATCGCAGTTTCAAGAAACGATTTTGCAGCAGTCTCTAGAGGAGACAAATCCGGTGAGTTAATCTCTCTTGATTCAAATTGTTTTTATTCTAATCAATGGTAATTGGACACAATAGGTGGATTTTAGGAAATTTTAAATGGTGTATTTTTCGCTACGCCACGTTATTTTTCCAATGACGAATCCCAACACATACATGTAACCTATATCTACATGAAAAACAAAATTTAGTAGCACGCTAAATATTTATACACATAGGACTCAAACAAGACAACATGGGATAAAAGATTATTAAGGATGTGAAAGGGGAGAATCGGGAGAATTTGGCAAATTCATCGGTCTTGACCTAGAAAATGATTTTGAAATGTATTTTTGGGAGAACATTTTCAAAAATACTTTTTCGATTAATAAATTAATACATACTTCGGTACGGTTATCCCAAAATTCCAATCGAATTCCATTCGTTTGCTTTATAGAAATTCAATATAAGCCATAAATTAGTAAACATGTCAAAAATATTTTGAACACATAAGGAAACAGAACGAATAGAAAACCCGGACCAGAGGGCCAAAGCCATAAGGCTTTATTTTGGGAAAACAGAGTTGTAGGGCTCTGATAAGAGCTATACAGATTTGATGAGAGCTGTATGACTATAATTACATGAAAATCAAAACTGGTCCGTTTTAAGATTTTTACGTAAAAACATCCTAATTAAGTCACGAATCCTTTGGAGGCCTATGAAACACTAAGCTGTGAACCACAATGGCTCAAACTCTAGATTCAAAATTAAAATCATCAAACTCAAGGGTTTGAGCCATACAACTCTATTTTGTAAGAACAGAGCTGTGCGGCTCTAATGATATCAATACAACTTTAATTCTACTTGGTGAAAAATTGTTTTTGTAGAAAACCCACATGCAATGGGTCTAAGATTAGGGTTGTACGACTCTTGATTCCACTAATAAAGTCGTACGGTTCTACCGTGGCCAAGAATAGAGCCATACGGCTCTAACCTCTATGACCGAGAAGATTTTGTTTTTGGTTAAAAACTTCAAAGCACACAATAAAAACAACCAAGAAAATAGTAAAAGGATTTAAGGCCTTTCAAAAGTTACCTCTAGTGCGATTATCTAGTATGTTGAGCCTCTAAAATATATTCTTAGGATGTAAGCCGGTTCCAAATGAGTTCTCTTTCATCTTGAATTGTCCACGAGATGACAAACCAAGGATGAAGGTTGGAATTTTTAGTGTTTAAGGCTAGGTAGAATTATGTTTAAGCTTAAGAATCATAAATTTTTAAGATGTAAAGAATGGCGAATCCGTTTTCCCTCTTTCCCACCTCTCTTTTTCTTTTTTACTCTCTCCCAAATGCCCCCTCCCTTTGATTGTTAATCTCCTTCTTTTTTCCTCTTTGGTTTTCTTATCTCATTTTTGGCTCTGCCTCCCCCTACCTATCGGGTTCATTTGTCCTCTTTTAGGGAGAGATTGTTAGTATATGCCCTAGTCCCATAGTATTATATCTCATTTATATAGTACATTGTGGTTTATGTATCATACATTAGTGTTAGTAATAAAGGCATAATTTGTTTTATTAATTTCTAGTGTAATTAATAGTAACAAAATATCCAATAATTGTGTTTATACTCATGATTTTCAGTAATATTCTTCGGATAGTAATGCCCTAAGTAAGGAATCAACCATAGTTATAAATCTATCCCTAGTTTGTCAGAATAGTGGGAATGATAATAACTAAAGACTAGCAGGCGGCTTTATTGTATGGTGGTGTCTTACCGACCATTAGACATGGATTGTCAATCAAGGACATGGGTACATGTTAGGTTACATGGTACCAGATCGATCCATTATTGAGAACACCACATGGTCCTTATGTCATAACTGGTTCTCAAGTAGTTATTATATTAGATCATTAGACCTGATATTCCTATAGGCCTAGTATGAACTCACATGCTTTGATGTATGCTTAACGAGCCTATGTCAAGGTGCCAAGTTTAGGTACGGTTGGGTATGCCAGTGATCATTATAGGACTAGTAGGGATGTGAAGAGATATGCCACTTTGTTAACTCAGAGCAGATATCACCCACTTGATGAGTAGGGCTGATAAGAGTGTGGTCATACCCAAAGAAGGAATCACTGGGTGATTACTTATTTATGAACTTCAGTTTACTCGGTATCAAGGAATGTCGATGTAGCTATAAAGGGTGACATTGCCATGCCTCTTGGATGACACCAATATATAAGTTACTACAGGGTTTATGTCTCGCATAATTTTTGATATCTTCATCTTATTTGGGTAGTTGTAATGGTTTGCCAAAACCCACTTACAGCTTGTGGGCATTAAGGTATTGGGAATTGCCAATATAAGATGAACCCGCAGGATTACGTACTAAGATGTTTGAACATGATTGTAATGGACTATATTTATTGGTTATATATACTGCTTGGAGCTTTAATTAATTATAGTATATACTTTTGGAAAAGTCAGATTAATTAAATTAAATAAAAAAAAATTATTTTCACTCTATTAAATAATTACTTGGAGTAATAAATTAATAGATGAAAAATTGTGTAAATACAAATATGGAATATATATATTTGTGACATAGTTTAATTTAACTGGGAATAGTTAATTTATTAAATTGGGCCTTAAAGTTAATTAGATTTTATTATTAGGTTATATTAAAATCAAAATTAATTAATTAAGGTCAATCAAAATAAATTCAATTGAAAGCCCAATCCAAATTAAACTAGGTTTTCTCTTTTATGGTATAAAAGTAAAATTAATTCCTTAACCCTAGATCTAACAAAAGGATTTCGGCCACCACTAGTAAGGGAGCTAGAGAATTCAGCCAGGGGAGGGTTTTGGGGTGAGCTCCGATCTGAATCCGACGCTACCATGTGGTTTGTGCTATAGGCGTCTCTGTGTGTAACGATGGAGGAGTTTTGTGCATAAGCAAGCTCTATGTCAAGTTTCATATTTGCGAGTTCTAGTGAAATCATTGTTGCTTTCCCTGTGATAATTTTTATCTGGATGAACCCCTTCAAAGAGCTTATTTTTGTCTCTAATGGGCAAAATTATTTTTTGTCTAGCAGTGATGAGAGTGAAATTGAAAATTAGAGCCATACGGCTCTAGTTGAGAGTTGTACGGCTCTCATTTTTTGGTAGAAATCTTAATTTTCAAATTTGGCTTCTCATTTTTTGGTAGAAATCTTAATTTTCAAATTTGGCTTCACGTCTTAACCCTTCTTCATATAGAGCCGTACGACTCTAGTTAGAGCCATGGACATGGGCTCTCATTGAATTTAGGGTTTATATTGTTGATCTCTCAGATGATTCTCGGGTTCGTTCCTAAGCTTATTTGCCATCCGTCTTTATCCTTCAAGCCGATTCCTATAGAAAACTCGATGCAAAGGATACCTAATTTGATTTTCATCATTAGGGTAGGAAAAATCCGCGCTCACAATATCAATATATGGGATATCTTGAAATATGATTTTATTTCATGTTTACTACTTTAAAAAAATTTCATGGTACACAAAATTCTGCACATGTGATGCCCTCATTTTATTTTCATCGCTAACTAATATTTTCAAGCCATCAGGTTTTTTGACTCGTGATAAAGCTACATATGACTATCCATGTGTGAATACTTGTCTTCATAAGTAAAGACCGACTTCTTGAAGCGATTGGCCTTGGCTCTTATTGATTGTCATTGGAAAGCAAACTCTTAATGGATATTGTCTTCTTTTTAAAACTAATGACCAATTGGTCTCAAATGATGAAATTGTTATTCTAGGAATGAAGACTTTATGTCAAATGTTTGAACCTGTTATTATTTTGGCTTTAATGAACCATGTGCCCATTTGAGTTATAATTACTCTAGTACCATTGCATAGTCCTAATCTCTGATTTTATGTTTCTCAATAACATCACTAGAACGTCTACTTTAAGTCACAATTGATGATTAGAAATACTAGGAAAAGATAAATTGTTAAGGAATTAAGTTGGATAAAGAATTCCATCATCATTATTTTTGCTTAATGCTTTGCAAACAGAATTAGAACTGGTATAAACCTTTTCATCCACTTTTATTTGGTAAACCATATAATCATTCCCTTGGTTGACAACTTTATTTGTTAGTGCCAACATGGCTCGTTCTTTCAAATATTTTATATTAGTATAGCATTCAGTAAATCGTAGATATGTATTGTTGACAATTCTTTGTAATGCATTCAATTCATTCTTCAAAAAAAATTTATATACAATATTAATCCAATTTGCATGGATATTCGAGCCTTCATTTCCATCCCCAACCTGTAGAATCCAATTGGTAGCTCTGAGATTGAATTTTCTTCATCTTTATTAACATTTCTATTCAATAGCCTCATATTAACAGTCCAATTATGAACATAAAAAAACTTCCACAAATTTGAGCACTTGATTGAAGCTTGTGATATCTGTTCACGGCTTCCTTTTTTGACTACTGGTAATATTTGTTTAAAATCTCTACTTAATACCATTGTGATACCTCCGAACGGTTTTGTTTCACAACAATCATTTTCTAAACTATGGATGTCTCTTAATGTTCTATCTTGCTTCAAATGCCATTTTATCTACGATTGGAGCTTCATCCCAAATAATCAGACACATTTTTGTCAACAAATCAACTAGGTGTGTCCCCTTTTTGATATTGCAATTTGAATTTTCATGCTGAGCAATAGGTATTTGGAATCGAGAATGAGTAGTTCAAGCACCAGGAAGTAAGAGAGTAATTATACCAAATGAAGTGATAGCTGATGCAATTTTGCGTTCACTTCGAATTTTCGATAATATTATTCTCCACAAATAAATCTTGTTTGTGCCTCCATAACCACTTACAAATATTAATTTGCCTTTATTTCTTCAACAAAATTAATGATTTTTCTGTAAACCTGAAGCTAGTCAAAATTCAGACATGTTGCAATTTTAAAATTCATTAGAGTTTTATATTTAATCAAGTTCATCATAATATATTTGGTTCATCAATTGTACCTTAATTTTTTATATAACTAATATTCTATAATTAATTTAGTCTTATAGTTCAAACCTGAAAATAACTTTAAGAATTGATGGTGTTGTTTGTCTTTCTCATAATTCAACTCTTCAACTAATAATCTATTGTGCATTCTTCTGACCAAAGTATTATTTGGTACTGGCATCCCTTTGGAATCATGTAATGAAATAGTTGATCAATCTCATACAAAGTTTGGTTTTTAAATTGGTCATCTGATAATGTAAGGCTTTGAATTTGTAATGCCCATTTTTGTTGGTGGACAATGTCCTCTGATAATATATCCTAAGTAAATTCCTATAGATGTGCAGGATTTGTTACTTCAAAATATAGAACAATCATGGTAAATAATTGTCAGAGTTGATTCCCTACTGCCCAATGTGATGCTCCTTTTATACAATCATCTCATTCCTTATCGTCATCTAACAATCCCAAAGCATAACATGCTGATTTGAAAGATGGATAAACAATACCATTAATTATTTGAATCTCTTGGTAAGAAGTACAACCTCTAACTTTGTTCAACAACATTCTTAAAAAAGATCACTCGCTACTTGTTGGATGGGCGTAAAATAAACAGCTGATAGTTCCACCTTTTTTTCTTCTTGTCCATTTCATTTTTTTTATTCCAAACCCATTAACTTGGAGAAGCTACATAACACAACTTACGATGATAGTCATAATCTCTATTAGTCATTCCATTCAGTAAACATTATTTTCTCAATCCCCGGGATATCCAATAGAGTTTGAAAATTGGTTGTTTCATCAACACTATATTTTGCTCTTTGGCAAATGGAATGATAACCTCTCCACTGATGGCTCTCTATTTTAAATGTCAAATTTAAATATTCTCTAACATGCTCCTATTGCAGACATTTCTATAGTCTAAAAAAGCCTTGATTTCATCTTCCATAATGGTTTTATCCTTTAAATTAATATTACAACAAATGTCTTTATGTACAGTTGTTGTAGTTCTATCGGGACCTTTGTTCATGTATTTGAATAGATACTTTATGGAGCTTGATCTGTTACACTATTCTACATTTATATGTGCTCGATATTTTGCTAATAAACCACTATTGTAAGGTACTATGTATTGGTTGTAAAGTAAAATAAGTTTTATCAAAACATTAATCCTATTTTCTCTTCTTTGATAGATTGGGAAGCAGTCTTCATCTAAGGTTGTCTCTTCGTAATAGGATTTTGGAAAATGTTTATAACACTTCTTATTACCATACATGGGCTACTATTATAAGCTTCTCCACATGGACCATGAATCATAAAATTCTTCACTGCTTCATATCCAACATGATCTTTATAAGGGTTTGGTATCGCCACTAATATAATGCTATCGAGTTGTAACGGATTTGGCTTTTTATTATCGGGATGGAGAAAGACTAATATATGTGCATGTGGGAGGCCTCTTTTTCGAAACTTAATTGTGTAGATAACTGCAAAAGTAATTTGGGATTAACATAAGTCATTTTAAACTTTAAGAGCAAAGTTCTAAGTGAAATTACTAATTGCAATTTTCTTCCCAAAATATTTTGTCTTTCAAATCTTTAGTCAATGCCTTTAGTTTAATTTCAAAAACACGAACAATCAAGTCAGGTCGATATGTTTCTTTTTGTCCATCAACCATTTCAAGCATGTATCCAATTTCAGACCATTTTGGATTACATGTCAATGTTATAAATAGATCCCGATGACCCAAAGAGAGACATGTTGCCATAGCATCTTGGTAGCATTGTATTTTATATCGTGGGCTACTAATGTAATGCAAAAGCTCATAGAGGTGTATCCGTCTTTGGGGAGTAGGAGAACGTACTTGTGAGGGAAATGATCTTTACATGGAAATGAAAGAATCTTAGAGTAATTAATGAAAAAAATATGGTCAAAAGAACAAACCGCTGGAAGCTCATATAAGAGTTGCTTTGACTGTCATAACTATGGCAGAATATTTCTGAGATGTTAATGAACAAGATATACCTATTTATAGACAATATCTTCCGTTTTATTCAAGCAGGATCTGAAATATCACTTGTTTGTGTAGGTATAATAATAATTATTATTATTATTATAACAATAAATGTCGATTTTGAATTTTGATTGAATGATTTATTTAAGATATTTTTTGGCACCATGTTTTCGAGAGATGAGAGAGATAGGAAACGGATTTGGACCTAAATTTACGCATATCCACATTACTCCCAATAACGCTTTTCTCCTCCTCTCAAATCTATTTTCATTCTTTTGTTTCTTCTCCTGCTTAATTTTTGGGGTTTCATGATTGCTTTAGGACTTACTATGGTTCGTTTTTTCCCTATCCATGTTTCTGTTGCAGGAGATGGACAACATCAACCCCCTTTTAATCTTGATTACCTTAAATATACCCATTTGAATTCTCAACTTACCACAATATGTCAAAAAATCGATACTTCTCATACCTTAGGTATCTTTTATAGAGGAAATCCTTTGGATTACTCCTTCACCATTATCCTCTTAGAGATTACTTTCGTCATTTTGATTTCCAGATGCATCCGTTTCATCCTCAAGCCTCTCAAGCAGCCTCGCGTCGTCTCCGATATCATTGTGAGTTTCTCAATTTTTCAATTCAATTATATATATATTCATAGATCGTTTCATTGTATTGTATTTGAATTCGAATAATTTTTATGATTTCGTTTGGTATATATTTGAAGGGCGGTTTGATGATTGGACCTTCTGTTTTGGGAAGAAACAAAGCATTTACTAACACTTTGTTCCCTGAGAAAGCTCAATTCCTCGTGCGAAATATTGGAATAATGGGATTTATGTTCTTCGTGTTCTTATCTGGAGTTACGATAGATCTGACTTTAATCAAAAAAATCGGGAAAAAACACTTGTATATATCGATAGTAGGATTATTTGTCCCCCTTATAGTCGTAGGAATTGTAGGTGGATTTCTCCGATCATCAATGGATAGTGAACTTGCAAAAGTCTCCGGAATCGGCGCGGTGGCCGCAGTTTTGGCTTTCACTTCATACCCTGTAATTTATCTAATTCTGCGTGAATTAAACCTGCTGAGTTCAGAAATTGGAAGATTGACATTATCAATAACAATTGTAAGTGATACATTTGGTATTCTTGCCATGATTGTGTTTGAGACCCTGAAACAAGGTGAAGCTAATAGTAGAAGTGCATATTGGTATTTGTTATCAACATTTGTATTGGGAGCTTTTCTTATTATTCCCGTGAGAAGATTAATGATTTGGATTGTCAAGGAAACACCGGACGGGAAACCTGTTGAGCAAGTTTTCATAGTTTTCATTCTGTTAGGGGTACTTGTTATGGGATTCATCACTGATATGTTTGGATTATCAATTGGAAATGGATCATTATGGTTTGGACTTGTAATACCAGATGGTCCCCCTTTAGGTGCTGCAATTGTGGAAAGGAGTGAGACTATTATAATGGAGGTTTTGATGCCATTTTCATTTGCACTAATTGGTTTATTTACAGATGTGGATTCTATGGTTAGTTATGGCTGGCCTAGTTTAGCACCACTCTTTTATATGTTTATAGCAGGGTATCTCTCCAAAATTCTTTCTGTATTGATAGTTGCACTCTACTTCAAGATTCCTACCAAAGATAGTCTCACCCTCAGTCTCACTTTGAGCTTAAGAGGTCAGCTTGAGCTTCTCTTGTTTCTTCATTGGATGGACAAATTGGTAATTTTCTTTTTCTTCCTTGTTGTTATTTAAATTTCACAAGACAACATGAGAACATGAACTTTCACTAATTTTGTAATTTGTTCCCTGATCAATTTTTTCAATATAAGAGTACATGATCTTTCTGGTTTGATAGTCTTAGTCCTAGGCTTCACATTTTTTTTTTTCACATAGGCTATAATATCTGTTAACTGCGCGTGACACAATTTTTTAGAATACTTTAAACTAATGAGAAATATGATTCACACTTGTAACTATGAAATACTTGCATGGAAAGCATGGTTTAAACCCCTCCAATGAACTCTACAATCTTTTACTTTTCTCAAAAATTGTGTTACATGCCGGTTAACAGATTCTATAGCACATACTAGAAAAAAGTGTTAAATATGACGCTAATACTATCAAAAATAGAAAGATCATGTACTCAATGTGTTGAAAAAGTTGATTAACGAGCCAATTGTAAAATCCATAGAAGTTCAATCAGGTTGTGTTTTGCCTTCGAATTTTGATATCTTTTAGTCCTATTATCAAAGTTTTAGATATTGAACCCTGCCTAATTGTTTAATTATATTAAGCGCTCATCATTTACCAATATATCGCCCTTTGAACTCTCCTTTTATGTTCAAGTCTCAAACTCTTTTAAAACATAAGCATATACGATAAGCTGAATCATTAACTCTATAACTCAAGGACCCATTCCCGTTTCTGGTTCCAAATATCTATCGCGCTTAATGTAACGAAATAATTGACCCAGGGGGGGCTCAATGGTCAAAACCTTGGTAGTTGAGGTTCAAGTTACCTTATTGTTTTAATATTTTGTTCTCGATTAAAAAAAAAAAAAATTTTAAAAAAATAAAAAATAAGCGTAACGGTGTTTGTATGAACAGATAATTGGGCCACCTGGCTACACACTAGTGGTGCTTTTAACACTAGTAATAACCGGCTTATTAGCACCCTTGATCAGCATTTTATATAATCCAACAAGGCCATATATGGTGAACAAAAGAAGAACTATCCAACATAGCCCTGAAGGAAAAGAGTTTTGCATGGTTGTTTGTATTACCAATACAGAAAGCTTAGGTGGGATAATTGAACTTCTTGAGATCTCATACCCAGCTATAACTTCTAGAGAGTCTAGTCCAGTTACAATTTATGCTCTTCATTTGATTGAGCTCGTCGGCCGTAGAACTCCAGCATTGATAAACCATGATAACCCAGAAAGGCCTTTGAAGGATGCAGATTCTGAAATCGTAAACAATGCCTTGAGACTTTATGAAGAAGCAAGAAAAGATTTTGTCCAGCTCCATTTCTTCACTTCTATGACAGTAAAACGGACCATGTACCAAGATATCTGCAAGATTGCATTGGTGAACAAAGCTTCTCTTATTATATTGCCATTTGAAAAAGGAAGCTTTAACGCAGCTGCTGGAACTGAAATTGTTCATTACGATCATGGAGCACAGTCACTAAGTTCGAATGTGATAACTCATGCACCTTGCTCGGTCGGAATTCTAGTTGATAAAGGCTATGCACATAATAACTCAGTCATTGCAACTACATATCGACAACTTGCGAAAATCCAACAGTATGTTCTGCTGTTTTTAGGAGGTGCAGATGCTCGAGAAGCACTAGCTTACGGGGACAGAATGATTATGAATCCGAATGTTTCTCTTACAGTTGTAAGGTTCCTTGCATATAATGGTGAAGGAGATGATGAGATAGAGAAGAAACTTGATGATCGAATGGTGACAGCATTTTGGATGAAGAATGAAACAAATGAAAGAGTGATGTACAGAGAGATAGTGGTGAAGAATGGAAAAGAGACTCTAGAAGGGATTCATGCCTTTAAAGATGATGCTACTGATCTCTGGATTGTCGGAAGAGAACAAGGTATAAACCCTGTCATCCTTCAAGGATTGTCACATTGGAGTGAAAATATGGAACTAGGAACCATAGGAGATTATGTTTCATCCGTTGATTTCGGTAGTAAAGCTTCCGTACTAGTAGTGCATCAACAAATTATGAGAGGATAGTGAAATCTTTGTAATGCAAAGAAATGTAGTTTTCTTGAATTTTTTTTGACACGCGTATAAACTTATCATAGTTGTTGTACTGGATAAATGATTGATGACAACAGATTTTCTACTAAATATGAAGGAATTTTGAAGACAATAGGTATTGTTTCTATATATATATATTTATATTGTGATTGTATGATAACGATGAATAGCAAGTTTAGAATCTAACGACAAATGGTAGTTGAAGCATTCAAAATTTAAATTTTTTTTTTCCAATTTGGCCTTTAACTTTACTTAGGGGTGGCAACCGGCTGGGAATGAGACAATTTTGCATTCCCCATTCCGTCAGTCCCAATATTTTATTAAACATTTCGGGGAATGCCATTACCTAACAAATATGTCTACAATTACAAAGGAAAGAGAAGCCAACATTACCCAACATAAACTTGTCAATTCCCAACATTTACCCAAGTAATCATTTAAATAAACAACAAATGATTCATTCTGTACTTGTAAATATACCCAAATAGTAACCGGGATCAGAGCTAACAGAGATATATAACCATCTACAATATCCTTTTTAAAAATGAAAACACAAATTTTAGCCAAGTTAATACACATACATATATGACAAGCATATTACCTTTACCTTCTACTACCAGCTGATCCACCAGCTCCTTGAAACAACTCATTAATCTGTGCTTCAATGTCCTTCACACCATACCTAATACACCTGTAAGCATGTTTCCCACCTTCTGGGGAATTTTGAAACCTTTCAATAAAGTTTCCATAAGCTGGAAGTAAAATGTTGACCAAAGACATTCTCAATTCCTTTCTTAGCTGCTCATCAAATATGATCCACTGTGATTGAGTTTTACAAATATCTTCAAACAAAGTATTGAACAACTTAATCTTTTCTTTCATAGACGATGGCTTCCCTGCGGCAGCATTATTAGGAACATTTCCAGCATTGTCTACTTTCAACAGTCCAATAACCTTATTCCATGAACTTCTCTGGTAATTCATCTGAAATTGCTTATTTTTTGCAGTGTGTTTCCTTATCCAATCATCACCAAGAAGAGAACCCATTTCACTATCTCTAACCTTTTGCACAATATATCTCCCATTATTCATCATGAAAACAGAACATAAAACAGAGTCTCCATAAATCTTCGATTTCATCTCTAAATTACTCTCTAATAACTCCAAAATCCAAGCAATTTGAACTGATAGTGAGGAAGAATCCTTCAATGGAACAACTATTTTAACATTCTCCTCAAAAACCTGTTCCAGCGTTTCTCTTGATCGACACGCAGCGCGCAAATAATTCATAACGTACCTTGTGATTGGATGGAGGCCACCGTAAGGCACCGGAGCCTTGGCCGGGTCTCGCCAGATCAAATTTTCCAGTTCCATAAATATCCCTCTGATGGCTTCCCCTAGCCTCTTCCATATCGCAAGGGCATTGTTCCTCAGAACTATACAGTACTGGTCAGAGAAATTAGACTCAAACTCAGGCAGTAAGTCTCTCAATGTCTCGAACAGATCGAGAATCTTAAACAACCGCTCTGGCGACCGGCTTCCTATGGCCACCGCGTCAGCGAAATTCAGAATCTGAATTGTGGATCCCCGACAGACCTCCATGAATGACAAATCAGCTGCGGAAGAGAATCCGAAGAATACTCGATCGCATAGGCGGCGCTCGCTCGGGTACAGGATGCGAAGCGCAACATTTGATGCTTTAATCCACTTCTCAATTTCGTCTTCAAGCTCCTGCCATTGCATTTTCTGAACTTCTTCTATACTCAGCTTCTGTAACCCTAACCTTGATATACTTTCTTCTATGAAATCTCTCCTGCAACAACTGTACACACGCGAACATTCTTTAGCAAAACCAGCTGCAATCATTCGCTTCGCTATCTCGTGAAGATCGCTTATTGTGCCCGCCGGAAGTGCATCGATCACAACATCATAGTCAGTAAGCGGCTGGGCGATGGGGATCTGGTTATTTTCTTCTCTGTTGTTGATATTTTCTTCTTCTTCCTCATCATCAGAGTCAAACCATTGGTTTCCAGTTGCGCCGCCGTCTCCATAAGTCCTGGTGAGCTCAAAAGACTCGACGCCGCGTTCCATCAACAGCCGGAATTCCTCCTCCAGCCGGAACATAGCTTGCTGCATGAATTCATCGGCGCGTATCAAGTACGTGCTGATGGTTTTATCAGCAGCTGCCGTAGGTGTCCAATATCGAATAGTCGCGTTCAATTCGTCAATAGAGTCGAGAAACGCAGAGGAGTCGGCTGAGTCGGACCAGATCGGATGATCAGCGGCTACATATTGAGAGATCTGACGTTCTAAAGACTCAAGTGTCTGGGCAATAGAGGAGCAGGCTCTCAGATCCTCAGCGGCGGCAGTTCCCTCCATGTTATCGGACAATTTCTCGCGAGAGAACCTGCCGTCGAAGTTGGAAAATATCTGCAAAATATCATCAGCCATGGACTCGTTGTGACCAAGCGTCTTGGCTATGTGACGCGCCACCGCTATGAGTTTCTCTTCGCCGTTTTCCTCCATTAATGACGGTGGAGGGAAAGAGAAGTAAAAGTGCTGCTATTTACAGGAAATTAAAGAGAAAAGAGAAATGAAAAAGAAGTAAGTCCTCGAGAGACGCGGTTTGAACGGTGACGAAGTAATAAAGGAAGAAGATTAAAAGCAATAAATGCACAAGAGAGAAGAAATTGAAGGGAAACGAGCAAAAGAAGAGATGAAGGGAGAAAGGGAAAAAGCTTGTGGCAGAGAAAGGCACAGGAATGTTGACGAAGCTAGCTAAGAGATGGTGGCATTTTTGTAATTGTCCCACTTTATACTACTTTTTTTGTCTTCTTCATTTATGTCGTGGCTAAAGCTAATGGGTATGGGGAATGTTATGAAAACCGGACCGGACCGGCCGGTTCGACCGGTTTTACCGCGAACCGGCCATGGGTCCGGTCGGTTTGATTAAAATAAACGGTCTGATTAAAAACCGGAGATGACCGGTTCGACCGGTTAAAAACCAGTAAACCGGCGAACCGGTCAAAAACCGGTTTTGACCATTTTCTATCTTTGGTTTTGATTCGGTTCGGTTCGACGGTTCGGTTTTGTTCGAAACGAACCGAACCGAATCAAAAAATAAACATATAAAATTATAAAAACCAAAATCAAACCAATATACATTCGGTTTGACATGAACCAAACCGAACTAGTTTTGTTTGGTTCTGGTTTGGTTTGGTTTCAAACCAAAATTTTTCAAATTTTAAAATTTAAATCAATTATCATTAAAATTTAAAATTGATGAAGTTTTAAACCGAACCAAAAAATAAACATATAAAATTATAAAAACCAAAATCAAACCAATATACATTCGGTTTGACTTGAACCAAACTGAATTAGTTTTGTTTGGTTGTGGTTTGGTTTGGTTTCAAACCAAAATTTTTCAAATTTTAAAATTTAAATCAATTAACATTAAAATTTAAAATTGATGAAGTTTTCGGATATTTCATGATATTATTTTGAGTATTAAATATTTGAAACTTGTGTTTGATGAATTTATAAGCTTATTTATTTTTTAAATAATATTTTTTTTAAAAAAATAATAATCCGGTATAACCACCGGTATTACCCGGTTGAATCGGTTGTACCACGTACCAGTAGCTTCACCGGTTTGATGTCCGGTACGGTTATGATAACATTGGGCCATAGTCTTTGAGCCTAATAGCTTACCACTTCAAAACATTAAACTATTTCAATAAATTTAAGAATTATTTATGAAATTAAATATCTCGTGATGTAATAATACGCGTTTTTTTGTTTTTTTTTCAAGTCTCCAAGTCATCTGGCGGTGAATTGGTGAAATAAATTTAACGCATTGTCCTAAAATTTGTGCGTAAATTACAATTGTTTTACCGATCAATTATATTTTTCTATACATCAAATACACAATCTTTTGATTTTATTAGTATTCACCGTTTATCTCACACTTAACCCATCCATCGTGAGTGTACTCTGAATTTTGTTCTATTTATCAGGTTTATTTATTACTTTTTTTTTTTTAATTCTTATGCATTTTAGTTAGCCTCTATTCCAATGTGTGACGCTGTCGGTCTCAAATAACTAGCACTGTTCAATAGGGGTGAATTGAATATAAATTAAACTACAGCCAATCTTGTCCAAAGCAAATACTTGTAATAAAACGCGGACTATGAAACACACAAGTATAATCACATTAAACATAGTACCATCTTAAACACGACACATCAAGCATATAAGATATACTTTAACAATTAAAATGTTTGTAAATAAAAAGGAAAAGGTTAGAGAGATGTGTTCATGAGATTTATAAATGTTCGATAACTCCGTCCTACTTCCTTTTCCTAAAACCACGTTTTGAAAATTCCCATTACGATCTTTTCAAACTCGGCAAGAATCAATTATTGGTGTTTTACTTAAAGATACTCCGAATAAGTAAATGCCCTTACTTATTCTCTATTTGAAAATTTATCACGCTAAATTAAATTGGAAAACTTTACGATGTAAATTTTCAAGCATAATTGACAAACTCTATGTATTTGTAAAGATAAAATTTTGGAACAATAACATTAAAAATTTTCCAAAATACAACAATGAAATATAACTCAGTGTTAGAACTTTATTATAGAAGAGATTTGGAAGAAATTTGAAGCCCAAAACATTCAAATTTTTTAGAAAAATAAGCTAATGCGTAGTGAGAGAATGCTTGTAGTTGTTGTTGAAGCCATATTTATAACTTATATATTTTGAACAAATTAACATAAAAAGTAATTATTGGTTTAAGTGTGCAAAAAGTATAAAATTTATGATAAAATTTATTTCCCTGTAAACCACATGGGAGGACCTTGGTTATAACAAAAGTGAAAGTCTCAATACGCGTTCTCCATGAAATGAAAAGTGCACCAGCGATTTAGAGAAATAAGGAAATCATCTTTCCTTATAATGAAGAAGAAAAATAATGTTTTCATGGTCGATATTGCAGTATTTACTTTTGGAAAAAGGAGCTAGACTTGATATTGAAATTGAAGTGCACATACTATTAATCGTTCTAGTATATAAAAATCTTACAAAAAAGAGTTTAAACAGCTATATTATAATTCAAACGATTTTCACTCATTTTATACAAAGTCTAATCTCTCAAACGAAAAATACTGTATTATATTTGTGCTTATTTGTGTGATAATATTGTTGGTAGTTTAACTAATTTTGTATTTGACACTAATAAATAGTATAGTATGTCAATATTATTAGTCATGAACACAGCAAAGGTTATCAATACCTTAGGTTTTTAACTGATAATAGGTGCACATACTATTGATCGTTTTAGTATCTAAAAGCTTACAGAAAGAAAAATAGTTTAAATGGCTAAATTATGATTCAAACGATTTTAACCTATTTTAGACAAAGTCTAATCTCTCAAATTACAATACTATTTATACCTGTGCTTATTTGTGCGAAATATTGTTGGTAATTTGATTAGTTAATTTCACACTAACAAATAGTATGTTAATATTAATAGTCACGAACACAACAATGGTTATTTATACCTTGGGTTTTTAATTGATAGTATTATTGGTACTGTTGACTTCACAAATTAAGTCAGATACACAACAATACTTATCAATAGTATTGATACATCACTAACTTGAAACAATACTGATCAATAGTATTAATCGATATTAATAATGTTGATACATCACTGATTTGAAACAATATCGATCAATAGTATTAATCTATTACTTATTCAAAACAATACTTGTTAGTATTTATTTACTACTATTTGAAAAGAAAAGTTTTTATCTATCAAAAGGTTTTGAAGATCCAATTCACCCTCCTTTTGGACTTCAATAGCCTTACGAGACCAACAATCATAAATGAGTCTCTTAACTTCTTCAAGTTGATTTGAGCTCCTTTTATAGGCATTTCTCCAAAAATTAGTCATTACATACAATGCATAAACTAGCCATTATTTTGTCGTTCATGACTTGAGCAAGACTGGTTTCTTTTTTAGTTAACTAAAACTAACCTGTTCGAAGTGCTTATAACTAACGAGCTTTGGATGCTTCTTTTAGTTCATTATTTGTGATTTCTGTTGCGTTAAGAAAATTTGTTGTTGCATAAAGTCTGTTTTGTCCTCTTGAAGCGAACTGCTCTTACCCAGCTAAGATTATTATGCAGATTTCACCATTCTTGTACACTTATCTTTTGAACTTGTAATGAAACCTTGAATAGCAAGAAATGTGGTGCAATATAGAGATCTTCTTGTATTCATTGTACAAACTTTAGAAGTTATTATTTTCATAATCATTGTTTCCTTTTTATTTATTATCATCAAAACCTTTGCATTTAATCCTAATATATCCCTCTGGATCCAATAGAAACTAAAGCAATGATAAGTTGATAATGTTAACATCATGATTTGGCTCAATGTATGTTTAATCAATTCATTTTTAAATCTAAGTTAAGTCTATTGAGTAGGCTACGTATTCTATATTGATGCGTTTTCACATAATGCATTGCTATTTTTTTCTCTTATGTTATTTACCAAAGGCTTTGCTTAGGTTCAGGTTAGAGATAGTGAACTAAAGGGAGATTAAGTTGTTAGTCATGCTTGGTCGCAAGGTGATGAGATGAGGAATAGTGGAAATCAGATAAGCATGAAAAGTTCCAATTTTCAATCCCATCAAATCGGTTGGATGTGAGATTCAAATTGTGTCATTTAACAAATTTAGCCTTGTTTATTTATTAAATTCCTAAATCATCCTCCAATCCCTTTAAATTTTGTTCCTTTGTAAATGTTTATATCCATAACCTGAAAGATTGTGGCTCTAGAGAAATTTTGCTTTTTGGTCATTGTAAGCTTTATAGTCTTTAGTTTTGAATTCGAAGTCCCGCATTGTCGCCGATTTAAGTTGTTAATAGGTGGTTTAAGTTCCATTTTTTATGCAATAAATTTTTGTATTACATTTTTTTAGTATTACTATTTTTTGGTTTAAAAAAAATGCAACTTTTGAAGGAACCCATTTTGTTAGCTTTATGTAATTTTATAATCATTGATGCCTTGTTATAACTTTCAAATATAAATTTCAGTATTATTCACTGAAAAAAAATATTGGATTCAGTGTTTCCCATCAAGCCTAAAAACAAATAAATAAATAAAAAAACTCATCTTAAAAAAGTTATAAAGCTTTTTTATATGCAGTATCCAACTTTCCATCATCATATATTCAAAGGCATTTTAGTAATAAATACAGTTAGGGCCATTTTGGTTCAACTGTTAGTTGCCAGCTTACTGTTAGATAATTATAGCTAGTGTTTTGCAAATTTACTGTAAGTTGTTACTGTTAAGATGTAAAGAGATTGTTATAGATAATTTTTCAATATATAATAAGTATACAAATAAAAATGCGATACAAAAGTTACTAAATATAATCTAAATAATAATTTCTCAAAAAAATAACAAATTCATTTAAAAAAATTGTAAATGTCTATAACATTTTTCATGGTTAACATAGCTATCAAAAATTTTATTAAGCTATCCATAAGCTATAAGCAATTTCATCTTTCAATGCATTCATCTGAGTTACTCCAGTTTCTTCATGATTTTTACTAGAATCAATCTCATTCGAATTGGTCAAACATATCATGTGGCATAAAATTGAGATCTTGATTAAAACGCAAAAAAGCATGATTTGATAATGACTCTCTTTGAATATAATTATGTGATGCCATTGATGCAATCACAATTTCCCTTTGTAGTTGAATTGGATATGAAGGCATTAAGTGAAAAATTTTTCATCTAGCTTTCTAAATTCCAAAAGTCCATTAAATGCAACATCTAAAAGTTGAGTGCTAATGACTGAAAGTCTTGACCACCATGTTAAAAATCACAGAAATGATATCTTATTCTTTGTATAGTGGAAGATATCCTTCAATTTGTCGATATCTAACATCATATTCCTTTGTATGGTGTAAGATACCTTTCAATTTGTTTCCTCAAATTTTGTAGACTACCAATGCTATTAATATTTTCATATCCAATAGTTTTATCAATAACATGAGTGGAAGAACCTCCTAAACTAGATTCTTGATTTCTCCTCATGCAACATCTTCAGAATCTTCTTCTAATTCATTATCATTTACTAAATGAATCACATCATGTAAATTTTGCATTTTCCTACACATTACAAGAAAAAAGAAACTATTCATTAATTAATTGATTAATCTAAATTTTATTGGTAAACTAAAAATCATTAGTTTGTACTTGTATCTTTGTGTTCCATCATTCATTGTAAGCAACAATTATACCTTTAGTAGGATTCCATCCAAATCTAATCTCTTTTCCTTTTAAATCACTGCATAATCACTGTAGCGCCGAAATTTTCATACTTAAAAAAAAAATCTGTCACACGATTGTAGTTACAGTCGTGCAACTGTAAATGCGGAGCAAGTAGCAGAAGCCCATCCATACCTTAAAAATAAAAAATAGGGGTGATTTGAAGGGCAATTAATGCCCGGATTTGCAGCATAAGAAAAGGCACATAAAAGGGAGAAAGAAGAAGGAGAAGGGGCTTTTTTGACTCTTTGGCTTTTTGGCAGATTTCTAGGGAGAGAAATTGAAGAAAAGAAGAGAAGGAAAAAGGAGAGGAAAAGAAGGAAAAACAAACTAAGCATCATCTTTTTCTCCTCTTTTTCTTTTAATTCTTGAGTGTTCAAGTTTAAAATCTATTCGAAATCATAGGTTAAAACTTGACACACTAAATTAAAGTAATTCCAGACCTTAAAACTACCAAAAATCCGTGACATTTTGGAGAATTTTGGACAACTTTTGGAACCTTAACACAAAAGGAAAAAGAAGCAATTTGGAGTCGATTGAGGCGTTTCCAGCAGTCAAACAAATGGTGGATCAGCGCTATAAAGGTAATTATACCTAAAACCTTCATTTTGTTGCTTTTTCTGGGTGTTTTGATGTGATTTCGTGCATAAAACTCATATTTCTGGTTTGCTGTTTCTGGGAAATAAGAACAGCCGTACGACTGTTCTTGTGACAAAGAATGGTCGCAAGACTGTATATATGGTCGTGCTAGTGTTCTTGATTTCCCGTGGCTATTAGTTTTATTCAAATAATTTTGGCGATTTTCTGCATTTAGATGAACTACAGTCGCACGGTTGTAATTACAGCCGGGTGACTGTAATTCTCGTCCAGGAGCAGAATATCCAGAAAAATCCAGAAAAATTCCCAAAAATCATAAAAATTTAGTAAAATCAGAAAATCATCAAAAATAAATTTTGTTGTGTGCATTCACGACCGTAGATTTAATTTTTGATGTTATTGCATCTTGAACAATGCAACGATGGAGACCCGAATCTCCTGAACATCGACCCACCTCATATGCTAGATTAAAGTAACTCAGAAAAAGAAAATGTTTTCAAAATGATTTTTCTCACAAAACAAAATAGATGGACGTTTCAAAACTGTTTTCCAGGTCTAACCGGGCCGGCTAGCCGAGCCGACCTGGTTACTCCCTAAATGCATGCCCCTGATCTCTAATTTCCCAATTTTGTCTTGCTTGAGTCCTATTTATGGTGTGCTATAAATTGTGCTAACCATCTGTTTTGCAGCTTTTAGTTAGTTTTTATTTTTCATTTTTAATGTAATTTATAGCTTAACTCTTGTATTTTAGGCGCTTGTAAATTTTCTAGATAATTCATGTATTTTAGGCGTTTGTAAAGTGAGGTTGAGAATTTTTATTTTTATTCAATTGTGTTGTAATAATTAACTTCTTTACTACTTTATTTTTATTTGTGTGTCCGCTGTGTGTTTTAATTTAATAAAAATCCATCTTAGAAATTTAAAATACCATCTATAAACATTGCCCATATTTTATTTTGATTAGACATGAAATATGGGACTTGTCCGGACCTAGATCTCTGAAAAGTGTAGTGGCCTTCGTTTGATTCAGCTACACTATAATTTCCCGGTTGAGCTGAGCCGGGTGGCGACTCCTACACTATCTATCGAGAATTAGGTCTCGGTTCTACTACGAAGCAATTTAATTTTCCAAAAATGAATTTCCTATCCAAAAAACCCCAAGCGAGGGAGGGTTGCCTGATCGCGAGGCTCCCTTCTGAGAGAGTTGTGGGTAAAAACGTCGTTCGCTCATAGTGCAACTCCGCTGGGGATCTCTTACAAAAGTTTTCTTCAAACTTAAAAGAATTTGACAAGCCCTGAAAAATGTCTAATCAAAATAAGGTGGATGATTCTTGCATGGTATTTTATTTTGCATTTTTAGTAAGGCATTTTTGCATTAGGTTAAGTATCCAATTTTAGCCTGGTGAATTGTTGAAGTGTCGCCTATGTTCCTCTTGGTCTTAGGGGCACGGATACTCATAGCCTCGTACGAACCCCTTCGTTCGGACCCTTGAGTGGGGAGAAGTGAGGAGTATATTTTGCTATGGGAGTCTTGATTTTAACCCGACTTGGACCAAACTCATTTAGGCAACCTTAGTTGGATTCCCTTAGGATACCAAAATAAATTGTATGAATACTATAAATTGCACCTTCATCATTCCCAGTTGATGATCGAAGGGAACCCCTCCTAGGACTCACTTAGAATTTTCTCAAAAATTAACCACGTTTGGAGGAATAAGGTTGGAGGAATACGCTTCGTGTGCAATGTGTTTCTCACCCTCTCATGACATACCATCATCACCATTTTCATAAACATGACACACCATAGACATAAAGCATTTATGTGATACTAACTCACATCTCTTTTGCAGCCACTTACATTTTATTTCTGTGTGTGAAAACATTAAATCATCCGCGTGACATTCATACTAACCATCTCTTTTGCAGCCATAACATTATATTCATGTGTTAGCATTTTCACAAAGCATACATGACATCATCACATATGTCATACATCCTAACCACATCTTTTGTGCAGCCATTTGCATTTTTGTGTGACATAAGCATTCATGTCATCTCATCTCATTTAAATTAGGGACATTCCAAGGATGCCCATCATGGTCATTTCATGTCATAATATAACAGGAGTCCCAAAACTACCAATGTTCTGCCCGTGCACCGGATTGCACTCGGCCATTTCAATACACCATGTCATTCAATATGAGACTGCAATGGTCCTATATTTATTCTCATGTGGCGATTCACATGATGTCATCACATGGCATCACACTCATTCATCTTAGGCGTCATCATAATGCCAAAATCTTGCTTGTACATTATGGTCCACATCGGATCACTTCATAACATTATTACATCATTCAAGGTACTGCCCGAGTGCCAGATTAGTACACATATAGGGGCATTTCATAATATTACCAAATCATGAAAGGTGTTCCCAGAACGCCAAACCTTTGTCCGTGTCCCCGGTTACACGTGACTCTCTTATAACATCACTTCATATCTTATACTTCAAAAGCATCAGAACTCTGTCTGTGGGATGGCCCCCACATGACCATTTCACTTCATCTCATAGACCTACAAAGCATCAAAACCCTGTTTGTGTGTCGGCACACATGCGACCATTTCACAAAATTTACTAGGTGCTCTAAAAGCGCCGAACCTTTATCCGTGTGGTGGTCCACATCTGATCTTTTTGCATTATCTCTTATATGGCATTGGGTGTTCTTGGAATGTCTGAAAAAAAAAGAAATAATGAATAGAGATCATCCTTATCATCATGTCACTCATGACATCATTTCTTCCATTCATCATAAATCACCTTTAGTGTGTCACTCTTCATGTCACCATTCCATTCATTCATTATCCCTAACTTTTCCCGCGTGATGCCAAGCAGAATAAACTGGATCGACCAAGGGCAAGGTCTCAAGCTTTGAGGGCTATTAGGGAACAAAGAGCAGTAGAAACAGAGAGTGAATCTGATTCTAGGGAAGAATTTTAGATGGCCAACCAAACACCAAGTCTTGCTGATGCTCTAAAGGATTTCCTGAGATCTCAGGATTTCCGTGACATACTGAAGGAAGAGATGCGGACTGTTGTGAGGGAAGCCGGTGAAATCGGTGCTAGTGGAGCTGAAAAGGAAAAAGAGGCTGAATCATCTCAGCAAGGTGCTAATGCCTCGGCTAGTCTAGAGAAGCTGCAAGAAATTGAGGCAGCTATAGAGAGAAAAATAAAGGTGAAGTATTCAGAATTGGATGAAGTTGTGGCCCAGCTGAAGAAAGGGGCCAGTGTCAGTTCGGACTCCAAGAGGGGGGTTAATGTAGATGCCATGATCAGCAAAGGCATTGAGACTTTTCCTATTGGCTTCCAAGTGCCAAAAGTTCCCTCCTACAAGGGGATGGGTTCACTAGAAGCCCATGTGAATCTCTATGCACGAGTCATGTTGACGGCAGGTGCCACTAAGCAACAACTTATCAATCTCTTCCCGACTACACTCGAGGGAGGAGCATTGAGCTGGTACAATTCTCTTTATGAAAAAGAGCAATCAGACTGGGAGGCTTTATCGACAACTTTTATGAAATACTATAGCTTCAATATCAAGATTCAAGTGAAGCTGTACGACCTGGGAAGAGTTAACCAGAAGTCAAACGAGCCCTTTGATGAATACTATCAAAGGTGGATGAATAAGATGATGTTGCTAAAGAACCGCCCAGATGAAGATGAATTGATTCAGAAGTTGATTGATGGTAGTTGGGACATTTTCAAGAACAACATGAAGTTCCACACTTTCAGTAAGCTCAGCAAAGTATACAGTATGGCTATGAAAATTAAGCGTGATGAGGAGGAGAAGGTGACAAGCCACAAGGGTGGCAGAAGTTCAGGTTATAGCTCTGGGTTTAGGTCAACAGATGCGGCCGGGTTTGGTAGTGGTTCCAGCTCAGGTTCTGGAGGTAAAAGGGGACAATCTTCGGAAGTAAAGTAGGTCGAGGTTGCCATGGTAACCCAGCAGCAAAGCAGTCAAAGTAGATACCCCGGAGGATAGGGTATATCTCCTTGGGCTGTTCCCTTAATTAAAATTTTTGTAAAATGCAAAAATGGAGGTTTGTTGTAGTCCCTGAGACCATTTGAGAAACCTGCCGATGCGGATAAAGATAATTTCTGCACATACTTTGTTGTGACTAGCCACAGAACTAATAACTGCTACAAATTGAGGGACACCATTCAAAAGTTGATTATTAAGGGGAAATTACAGGAGCCACCTAAACCCAATACAAAGACTAACCAGTTACTGACTTTCGAGAAGCATGTCAATATGGTACACTCAGGTTGCCAGCCAATTTCATTTTTGCTCAAGTCCTATAAGTGAATCCTGCTATACAGTCTGTAGCAATTGGTGAAACTGAGGCAGAGTCAGAATGTGTGGGGCAGACGGAACAAAATGAAATCAAGTCGGTGAGCTTGAATGACCTAGACTCAGAGGACGAATATAAGGAGTTTGGTGGGGATGAGATAGTTAAGCCTCAAGTTATCGAGAAGCTGAAAATTCAAGAAGTGCAAAATGTGACCCGAAGCGGCAAGTTTTATCAACCAGAGGCCCCAATCGAAAGACAAGGCCCCGGTGACTAGGTCGAGTAGCACATCAACACAAGAGGGAGTTGAGAAAAAAGATCTAGTTATTTCTTAATTAAAGAAAACCCCTGCCTAAGCTAGTTTGTGGCATCTGTTGTTGACTTCCAAGGAGCACAAAGCGGCCTTAGTGAAGAGGTTGTCAGAAATTAAGGTTTCCCCCATTGCATCGCTGGAAGCCATGTGTTGTCTATTAGACAAGATCCATTTCGGGTCTCCCGACATTGTTTTTTCTGAAAAAGATTTGCCCAGCGAGGGAAAGGCTCACAATAAAGCCCTCTACATCAGAGCCCATATCATGGACAAAGTAATGCCATGTGGGATGGTGGACGACGGGTCGGTGTTGAACATATGTCCATTAAAAATGCTATCATGTTTGGGCTTGAGTGAATATGCTCTGAAGAAGTCCTCAGCAGTGATCCAGGCATATGATGACTCCAAAAGAATAGTGATTGGAACTTTTGAAGCTGAAGTGGAGGTTGGGCCAGTTAAGTCAATGGTTGTTTTCACTGTGATAGATATCCTGGTCACTTTCTCCTTACTGTTGGGAAGACCATGGTTCCACCCATTAGGAGGTGTCCCTTCTACTTTGCATTAGAAAATAAAGTTCTCAATAAACCGAGAGATTATGACTTTTGAGGTGGATGCCCAATCCATGATTGCTGCCGTAAATGAAAGAGTCGTACCATTTAGTGTATTCCAAATCGCCATGGTCGGGGAAGAGGAAACCACAGATGCCCCGATGGTCATTTATGAAAACTATATGATGGAGTGGCTATCCAGATATTTACATAAGAAGAATTTTATCCTGGGCATGGGACTCGGAATTAACCTGCAAGGGGTGCCTGAGTTTAACATTGACTGGGGGAAGCCAAAACAGTTCAGGCTAGGGTATGTGGAAGAAACATCTAACCAAAAGACTCAGAGATGGGGCAAGAACGATAAGCCTATGATGAAACCATTCATAAACACTGGAGAAGAAATTTACAATGGCCAGGTCGAGCCAGTGAGGGTCAGGAACATTGAATACCCATGCTTTGAGATATTTTCTAATGTTGTAGACTTTGAGAAGAGCCGAGAAGAACCAGTAGCACCCGTGGTAGTGGAAGAGTCAGTTGCTAAGCCTGCTATTCTGTAAGATGGGCCATCTAAAGTGAAGGCAAAAGCAGTGGCGGTGCCAAAGCAGAAAGCCAAAGGAAAGTGTGCGATGAAACAGTAGAAGCAATTTCAAGGGCGCTGGCCTTTGCTTTAAGTAAGGCGTTTGGGAAGTCTAAAGAAGGGTTCGAAGAGGAGTTGATGACCGAGGTAAACTTGGATTTTGTGGTTGCTGAAATAGCCGAGATCATGAAGAAGGCTAAGGCGCAGGTGGCTAAAATTGAGAAGACCACTATTCCTGCTGAGCAAGAAGCCAAAGTAGCTATAGATCTGGATGATGTCTTGGAGATGAATGGGAAAGTTGAAGAAGTGCAAGGCCCTCTACCTGTGGAGGATGAAAATGATTTTATTGTATCTATTTCTTCCATTTTCAATGTGAATAATGTACTCTATAACAAGTTTAATGCAATGAAATCTCAGTTTGCTTACTTGTGTGATGTTTATCCTGATAATTCTGCGCATGCATTTGAATCACCATCAAGCATATTTAGCCTTCATGATACTGCATTGCATGAAATCAACATAAGTACAGATGAAAACCCCAAAACGGTATTCATTTCACATAAGCTAAAACCCGAGGAAGAGAGAGAACTTACAAGAATATTCCAAAAACATGTTAAAGCTTTCACTTGGTCATATGAGGACATGCCAGGTGTAGACACAGAAATAGCAGTCCACAAGATCCCAACAGACCCTAAGTTCAAGCTAGTGAAGCAGAAATTGAGAAGATTGAGGCCAGAATGGGCTACACTGGTGAAGGAGGAAGTTGCTTGAAGTGGTGGAGTATACAGCCAATATCATCCTAGTATCTAAAAAGGATGGCAGAGTCAAAGTATGTGTTGACTATAGTGTTGGGAATTAATCGCACAAAACAAAATGCGCAGCGGAAATAAAAGATTAATCCCCACCAAGGACCCATGTACATTGCATTGAATTGGAAGGAGGGTTAAAGAATTACCTTAATTCTTTGTAGGTTTTGAATCAATTAGGAACCAAAGTAGCTTCCCTCTACGGTTGATCCACACGGAGCAATTCATTCACCGCGTGCTAGCGCCGGGATTGAAGAACGATTCTTCGAACGAGACAGAGAAAGCGAAAAATCAGATTTTTCTTGGAGTTTTTTTTTGAGAATTTCGGCTGCCACTATTCACTATTGTGGCTGCCGAAAAAGTGTTTTGTTATTATGTTCAATTAGGTTATATATTTCCTTATATATATAACCTAATAAGTTAATTATAATTATACCCTAATACACTTATTAGTTATAATTATAAATTAACCCACACAACTTAATATTAATTCTCAATTAATATTAAGTCAAATCAATTCTCCATAATACACATATGTATATACAATATTATAATTAATTATATCTCTATATAATTTAATTATAATATGTGGCATACCTTATGCAATATTAACCACATTAATATTTATATATACATACATAAATATATATCACTATATATATTTATTCTCTTTCTCATTCATAAATTATTATCCAATAATAATTTATACCCGATAAGATGAACTTCATTTTGCTCTTGTGTGTGACCCCATAGGATCATATTAATTGGCAATAAGGAAATTACCATAATGTCCTTATAGGTCACAAGCGGACTCTAGCAAGCCATTACGACTACCCAATTAATATGATTGGAATGATCCAATACCTATTTATAGAATGTCATATTCCCTTTTGTCTCTTTGATATCAAGATTAATCATAAGACATGGTACACTTGTCAATCTTATATAATTAATCATATGCTTTCTCGATCTCAAAGTAAACTGTTCAGACAAATCAATTGATACTCTTATCAATTATTTGAGCACGGCCATGCATTTAACAGTCTTACTTATCGAGGGGCCCAGTGATATCGCTCTCTTGTTAGAGAGGGACAAAATCCCATATCTGTCACTCACATCCCTAAGCATGAGTCATATTGTACCCAACCACAGCCTTTATAACTACTCTGTTACAAGCAGCGTTTGACTGCGTCAAAGCACAACATGAATTCATCCTGGAATCAATGGTGACCTCAGGTCAAAGGAATCAGCTAATGACACTACTATAATCAAGATCAGTTGTGACACATGACCATGAACTTGATCTCATAGTGGGTCTCCAGTAACATGTTCTCTAACATATTACCCGTGAGTATAATCTGTATCTGTATACACTATATTCATCTTATGAATATCCATTATCACTCACACTAGTCTTAGTTTGTTATTATTCCCATAATAACAATCGACTAGGGACATTTAGAATAACACGATTTATTCATGGATATTTATCATAAATGCTAACATACAAACATAAATGATAATATTAATCTACACTAGATTAATCTTAGAAGTCAAATTACATAATCCAATATTGGCCTTAGGGCACAATCTCCAACAAACTCCCACTTGCACTATGGCCAATCATACATATATCTTATACCCATTGACCTACATGACTTTCATGTATTCACTCGTGCAGGAGTCTTTGTCAATGAATTATTAATTTTCGCTTCCGTTGCTACTTTACACATATTCACTCTCTCTTTAGAGACAGCCTCTCTAAATTAGTGAAAAACGCCTAAGTATATGCTTGTGTCATACAAGGTTCTTACGCATTGAACTATTGTCCCTACAATAGTCTCACAGGATAAGCAATGCTTAGAACAAAAACATAAAATTTTGATGAACTTCTTCGTCCAAAATTTCTTTACATCACATGTAACTGTATACTTTGGCTGCTATTATAGATATTTAGCTATAACGTTTTATTTTGAACCTTTCAAAATCATAACTTCTCTTTTTAAGAGAATACTAGATCTCGACTGATATATTGCAACTAATTGCAATCAGTTGTATATGTGCAACTATTTACACAGTTAACATAAGCAAGCTTCTATTAAGTCTTTTATATTGAACGCTTTCAATGCTTTGACTTAAGCCAAAACATTCTTTTAGATCTATCTGTATAGATTCCAATTTCAAGAATACAGGCAGTCATGCTTATAACATTAACTGAAATTACTTTCTTAGCCAAGATTTTACTTCTTGCAAGGTAAGAATGTTATTTCCAACAAGCCATATGTCATCCACATATAGCATTAGGAATACCGATATGCTCCCACTGATCCTTTTGAAACACAAGATTCATCATCCTTTTGATAAAATCAAACTATTTGATTTCTTTATCAAAACTATGATTCCAACTATTTGATGCATGTTTCGATCCTTATGAGAATCTTTGAAAATTTGCATGCGCTATTTGAATTCTTTGGATGCTCAAAACTTTGGGTTGTGTCACGTACACATCCTCAATCATGTTTTCACGTAGAAAACAGATTTTGATATCCATTTGCCATATTTTATAATCATATTATGCGGATATGGCAACAAGAACTCAATATGACTTGATCATGATTAATGATGAAGGAGGATTTCATCATAGTCCTACTATGAATTTGTTCGTATCCTCATAGTCACTACTATGAATTTGTTTATAACCCCTTTTGTCACTAGTCGTGCTTTATAAGTTTGAAGATCACCATCCATGTCGGTTTTCAATTTGAAAACTCATTTGCAACCATTGCATATGCATCTTCTAAAAGACTTATCAAAGTCTATACTTTGATTGTCAGACATGGACTTATCTTCAACCTTTGTAGCATCAAGTCACATATTAGATTCAAAATCTAACATTGCTTCTTCATAAAAGAAGACTTACTTCATCTAGTAAAGTTACATCATGATTTTGAGAAATCCATATCTCTCCTAATCATGTCGTATTCCACTAGACTTTCATTGGACTTGTGTAATTTCAACAATGATCATGAAACCATTTCCACGTTCCTCTTCAACGTTAAATGTCACTTTTGTGAATTACGAGTTTTGTAGGTGTACCTTACTCCCACTAACTCTACTAGAAATTAACTCCCTCTTCAAGGGGAAACCATTTCTAGCTACAACTACTTTGTATCCCAAAGAAACACAGGAGTAACAACTCCTACTTTCCTTTTGAGTAATCCACAATACGATATTTAAATTTAGGTGCCAACTTATTCGAAATAAGCTTTACAGCCCTAAACTTATTCAATGAAACAATTTGGGTCTCTTACTCAACCATATCTCATATGTTGATTCATGAATTGTTTTAGACGGAACAATATACACAGCTGCTTTAATGGCATATTTTTGAGAAAACGATGATCAACTTGACTTCATCATAGATTGAACTATATCTGTATAGAGTTCGACTACTCCCTTTTCGACACAACATACTTTGTGGCGTACTTGGAGAAGTCAATTGTGAGACAGTCCCACAATCTCTAAGATGATTGTCAACATCTTGACTCAAATGTTCACCACTTGGATCATATCTAAGTGACTTTACTATCTTGTCAAGATACTTCATACTCCTTTTATAAGCTTTTGAACACTTCAAAAGTTCCAAACTCGTGTTTCATTAGATACTCTTATCTAGTGAAAAGTTCCATAAAAGTAATGAAGTATTAGAACCTCCTTTAGCAGTTGATTTATAATTCATGTACATCCACATCTATAATGCTTAATAAATCGATTATTCTTTAACTACTTTTAGCAAAGAAACACTTTTTTCATCTTTTACAATAAGCAACATTCGCATGATTCAAGATGATTCATAATCTCATGAATCCAAAAGTCCATTCTCATGGAGTTTCGAAATGCAACTTTGCTTATGTCTCCAAGACGACACTGCCAAAATGGGTTGGATCAAACTATTTGATTCGATCCTTACAGTATTTATGTTACAGATGGGCTCCACATATAAAGACAATTATGTAAATCTACATTTCATAATCATGTCTTTATAAAGTTTATAATTCACAATTATAAAATAAACAACATTTGTTTACTCAAGCCAACAAGCTCAATAGACAACAAGAGTTCGTAACTCACATGTAAAAGTTCATAACCTTTAACCAAAGTTCATAACTTTCATATAAAAGTTCATAACTTTTATGAAAAGAGGTTCGTAACTTTTAACTTGAAGTTCACAACTTTCATGTAAAAGTTCAGAACCTTCGAGTAGCAACCTTTGCTTCTCTTGTCTATTCGCATTCTACCTTTCACCTTCATAAGGTTTCTATTCAAGTTGCGATTCATCATATTCTACTAATATGAGATCCACAACTGGTATCTAATACCTTTGATATAGAAACAAAAGTAGAATAGTTAATAAATACTTAAGGTAGCAGTCTTACTGCCTTTCATCTTCTCATAGTTCTCCAACCAAAGTTTGCTATTTCCATTCTAATGAACGATTCAATCTAGAAATGGCAACATCCTTCTTTTGGAGATCTCTCTATGCCAACAGCTTTGGCCTTTAAAATACTTTCACCGAAACCCTTTCGGTATTTATACTTTTCGACCCTACTATTATCCTTTTCCTTTTGAACCATAAGCACACAATTCGAGGCGGGCTTATCCTTTATGGATAACTTAACATTCTTCTGCATCTTATGCAACTAATTCACAATTTTCTCCATGTCATTCAAATGATAGTTCATCACCAATGACTATCAAATAATGAATTCAAGATCACATCTTAATGCCTTTTGGATGCCAATGAGAAATTGTTGCCTCAAACACTTATCTTTTCTTGCTCACTAACTGATGGAACATTTCCATTTGTGATGTATCATATACCTCAAGTAAAACTTCCACGTGCGGAAGAATTGGTGGCAAGTGTAAGATAATAAATTTTAAACAGAGTCCCTTCGATGCTTCAAGTAAGCATCTTTTATACTCATGTTACAATTGCTAGTGGTTCATTGGGCAAAAGGATTATTGAGAACATATGATTCCTTTTGATTTGAGAACAATTCTCAAAGTTCAATAACAATCGAGATCATGGTAATAGCAATCATAACTATAATAAAGCGTGTAAAGATTTTTATTTAAATGCTCCCACTTAAATTATAAAACCCTTTAAAATATTTAAGTGGGTGAAGATCCAAAATCCATACTTAACCATAGCACTGCTTTGGCATGTCCCTATGATTAAATATAATTTCGGTAGGCAAAGACTCAAAATCATGCTTTAAACCATTTAAACATATTTTGGATGTGCACTTCTTTGCCAATTGCATCATTATGCAACTCTTCTAATTTATGAGATGCATGATATCATATATCATATTTAATTGCATGTTACTCATCTCATCTTTGCCTCGGGCTCAAACACCGTTTTGATTAACCCTTTGTTAAACCAATTACAACACAATGAGAATCACCATTTCTCATATTATCGCTTCGCTAAGGTCACAACATGCGTACCCGCTTTGGCGTGGCTACCATGATGCGAACATAGTACTTGACTAGTGTTATACGTAATTGGGTGGCAAATATAAACTTCATAAGTTTATTTAGGGTTTGTTAAATCCTGTGATTTTAATTGTATCATATACAATTCATGGCATTAATATTAAACATACTCTTGTTAATACTAATTAGCATGGCATCCTATGTCATACATATGTTAAGCATGCAATCTAGCATGGCATCACATGGCATCTAAAAGAAACAAAGCATGCATTTACATATATATATTAACATTTTGCATCACATGCAAAATAATTTCTAACATGCATCAATATTTATTAACATGGCATCTTATGGCATAAAATAAATACAACATGCATAAGACTCAAAACCGTGTTATGGTATGGTTTAAATCTACATTGATTTTCATAGGCCAATATGAAAATCAACAAGGTCATATCCTAGGTGGTAGCATCCATCACATGGTCATTGCACCGCCTCTTGGATCCGCCTCCACGTCTTTGCTTCTAAGCACCATCTCATGGATTTATATTTTACAAAAAAAATTGCAACCTATACAATTTTTCTAGTAAAATAAATTTTACATATCATAAATTGCATCCTATACAATTTATCTAGTAAAATTAAAAATTACATAAATACAAACGACTCGCAGGTCGTATTTATATAAAACCATAATAAATAAAATAAAGCATCCACGGGGTCCAAAACCATACCATAACACCATGCATAAAATTATCAACAATAATTTTATATCTAAAATATTTAGGGTTCAAAGTGGTAAAATACAATCACATTGTATTTAGAATTAATTAATTTGGAAAAATTCGTAAATATGCAGAAACAATTTTCCACACTTAAAACGAAAAAAGGGGTTAAAACTGTCGGACAGCAGGCTCGTCGGGCCGCGCACTACAGTATCCAATACTGCGCGCAGCCCATGCTGCGTAAGCAGCATGCTGCTTACGCAGCATGTGCAATTGCAAATTGCAATTGCAAATTTCAATTGCAAATTGCAATTGCAATTTGCTGGCCAAAAAGTATTCTGGGCATTATGCCCAGAATACGAACAGTAACCTTTTTTTTATTTTTTTTTTATTTTTTTTTTTTAATTAAATTGAATTGAAACAATTTCAATAAAAACCCATGAATCAAATTCATGATTCCAAAACCCCTTAAACATTCCAAATCATTAACATAAAATCATTCACAATGATTAATCAATAAAATCAAATTTTATTTTGTTATTCACAATAACATAGAACCCTAAATAAAACATACAAACTCCTAACAACAATTTTGATCCAATCAAAATCATACAAACCCTAACATGCAATTTTGATCCAATCAAAACATAAATCCAATTCAATCAAAATACAAGTGGCTCTGATACCACTGTTGGGAATTAATCGCACAAAACAAAATGCGCAGCGGAAATAAAAGATTAATCCCCACCAAGGACCCATGTACATTGCATTGAATTGGAAGGAGGGTTAAAGAATTACCTTAATTCTTTGTAGGTTTTGAATCAATTAGGAACCAAAGTAGCTTCCCTCTACGGTTGATCCACACGGAGCAATTCATTCACCGCGTGCTAGCGCCGGGATTGAAGAACGATTCTTCGAACGAGACAGAGAAAGCGAAAAATCAGATTTTTCTTGGAGTTTTTTTTTGAGAATTTCGGCTGCCACTATTCACTATTGTGGCTGCCGAAAAAGTGTTTTGTTATTATGTTCAATTAGGTTATATATTTCCTTATATATATAACCTAATAAGTTAATTATAATTATACCCTAATACACTTATTAGTTATAATTATAAATTAACCCACACAACTTAATATTAATTCTCAATTAATATTAAGTCAAATCAATTCTCCATAATACACATATGTATATACAATATTATAATTAATTATATCTCTATATAATTTAATTATAATATGTGGCATACCTTATGCAATATTAACCACATTAATATTTATATATACATACATAAATATATATCACTATATATATTTATTCTCTTTCTCATTCATAAATTATTATCCAATAATAATTTATACCCGATAAGATGAACTTCATTTTGCTCTTGTGTGTGACCCCATAGGATCATATTAATTGGCAATAAGGAAATTACCATAATGTCCTTATAGGTCACAAGCGGACTCTAGCAAGCCATTACGACTACCCAATTAATATGATTGGAATGATCCAATACCTATTTATAGAATGTCATATTCCCTTTTGTCTCTTTGATATCAAGATTAATCATAAGACATGGTACACTTGTCAATCTTATATAATTAATCATATGCTTTCTCGATCTCAAAGTAAACTGTTCAGACAAATCAATTGATACTCTTATCAATTATTTGAGCACGGCCATGCATTTAACAGTCTTACTTATCGAGGGGCCCAGTGATATCGCTCTCTTGTTAGAGAGGGACAAAATCCCATATCTGTCACTCACATCCCTAAGCATGAGTCATATTGTACCCAACCACAGCCTTTATAACTACTCTGTTACAAGCAGCGTTTGACTGCGTCAAAGCACAACATGAATTCATCCTGGAATCAATGGTGACCTCAGGTCAAAGGAATCAGCTAATGACACTACTATAATCAAGATCAGTTGTGACACATGACCATGAACTTGATCTCATAGTGGGTCTCCAGTAACATGTTCTCTAACATATTACCCGTGAGTATAATATGTATCTGTATACACTATATTCATCTTATGAATATCCATTATCACTCACACTAGTCTTAGTTTGTTATTATTCCCATAATAACAATCGACTAGGGATATTTAGAATAACACGATTTATTCATGGATATTTATCATAAATGCTAACATACAAACATAAATGATAATATTAATCTACACTAGATTAATCTTAGAAGTCAAATTACATAATCCAATATTGGCCTTAGGGCACAATCTCCAACATATAGGGACTTGAACAAGGCATGCCCGAAAGATAATTTCCCACTACCTCACATCGATGTCCAAGTTGATAGTGCAGCTAAAGCAGTAATGTATTCCTTCATGGATGGGTTTTCAGGATACAACCAGATCCTGATGGATGTAATTGATAAAGTGAAGACATCATTCATTACAGAGTGGGGCACTTTCTACTACAGAGTAATGCCTTTTGGATTGAAGAACGCTGGAGCCACTTATCAAAGGGCTGTCACAACTTTGTTGCATGATATGATCCACTGAGAAGTTGAAGTGTATGTCGATGATATGTTTGTCAAATCAATGACCCGGGAGGAGCATCCTGCCATCTTGGATAGATTTCTTACACGTATTGGGGAGTATAACTTGCAACTCAACCCTAAGAAGTGCATATTTGGGGTCACATCAGGAAAGTTGTTGGGCCATGTAGTCAGCCATAGGGGAATAGAAATGGACCCAGATAAGATCAAGGCTATTCGAGATATGCCAGCTCCAAAAATAAAAAAGGAAGTCCAGTCATTCTTGGGCTCCTTACAGTACGTCAGTCATTTCATAGCACGATTGGCCTCCACCTGTGAGCCAATTTTCAAGCTGTTAAAGAAAGATCAGCCGATTTTATGGGATGAAAGATGTCAATTAGCATTGGAGAAGATCAAGGCTTATATGGTAAATCCGCCAATTCTGAGCCCACCAATTCCAGGGAAGCCTTTAATCTTGTATTTGGCTATCGAAGATTCCTCCATAGGGGCAATGTTGGCGTAAGAGCAAGATGGTAGGAAGGAGTACCCTATTTACTACCTCAGCAAGAAGCTGCTGGAGTAGAAAACCAAGTACACATTGGTGGAGAAGACATGTGTGGCAATGATCTGGCTGACCAAGAAGTTATGCATTACTTCCAGTCATACAAACTGTAGGCCGTGGCCAAAGTAGACCCAATAAAGTATCTGTATGAAGCACCGATGTTGGTTAGGAAGTTATCTACGTGGCTGTTACTCTTATCAGAATTCGACATTGAATACATCACTAAGAAAGCCATCAAAGGGTGAGCCGTAGTAGAATTTCTAGCAAATCAGCCACTGGAGGCAGATTACACAAAAAATTTGGAGTTCCTCGATGAACAGCTAGCCATGGTAGAAGTAAAGACATAGGTCATGTGCTTTGATAGTTTTGTGAACAGAAAGGGTGCTGGAATTAGGATAATCATAGCGACGCCAGATGGTGAAGTCATCCCTTTATCGAAGAGACTAGATTTTCTCATAACTAATAATGGAGTAGAGTATAAAGCATGTCTATTTGGGATGGAAGCTTTGTTAACTCTAGGGGCAAATGATGTCTTGATCATTGGAGATTCACTTTTGGTGATTAGGCAGGCACAAGGTGAATGGGAGCTGAAAGAAGAAGCATTATGGCCCTGCTTGGAGCTGCTACAATACAGAAGAGAGTTATTTGGCCAATGTGAACTCCGACATGTCCCCCGAGATGAGAACAAGATGGTTGATGCGCTAACGACACTGTCTTATATATGGGGAAATCTAGAAGAACCTCAAGTACAACCACTGGTAATAGCAACTTCCAGACGGCCCTGCTTTGAAGTACACAAAGTAATGGAATTGACTGCTGAAGAAAAGCGATTGTTTTTTGATAATTATCAGTATGTGAAGGAAGGAAGGTACCCAGAGGGAGCCAGTTGTGAGCAGATGACGTTTTTCACAAGGCATATGGATTCTCTCGGAAGGGAGCCTCGATATCAGGCAACCCTCCCTCGTGTGGGGTTTTTAGGATCGAAATTTGGTTTCGGAAAAATTAAATTAATTCATAAAAGAACCGAGACCTAAGTTGTTGGGATTCGTCATTGGAAAAATAACGTGGCGCAGCGGAAAATACACCGCTTAAAATTTCCTAGAATCCACCTATCGTGTCCAATTACCATTGATTAGGATAAAATCAATTTGAATCAAGAGAGATTAACTCACTGGATTCGTCTCTTCTAGAGATTGCTGCAGAATCATTTCTTGAAACTGCGATCTCCAAAGTCCGATGCACGACCAACTATTGAGTGGGAACCGATGCTAGCCGAAGACGCGAAGGAATGGAGGTTTAATGCTGGGATCTTCGGCCGTTTTGGGGCTGCTATTGGTGGCTGAAATTTCCAGCAATTAATTAGAGTTGAATTAGGTTTTTCTTCCTTAAGTGTGCCCTTATATAGACACCTTGTCTAGTTAGGTTTTAATTAGGTTAATTAAACCCAAGCCCACTAGGATTATAATTACATAAATAAAATTTAATTAAAAAGTATATACTATGTAATTTAATTCCATTTGGTTAAATTTAATTACCCCTAAATAAAATTAAATCACACTTAAGTTAATACAATACATGTATTTAATTTTCCTACTTTGAAAAATTATTTAATTAATTGTTTACTATATGTAATTCAATTAATTGATAAATTAATTAATTACATTATGTAAACTTATTAATTAAATTAAATTCAACCCAATGTCAATTAATTACCTTGACACCGAATGTCAACTAATTAATTAACGCATTCCTTCCAATGTACATTACATGTACAATTTCTATAAGTTCCAGCTCAGTTGATCTATGTGCACGATCCTATGGGTCTGTCTTTATGTTGGCAGTAGGCCCAAGGCCCACAGACTGTAAGTGGGTTCTAGCAAACCATTACAGCCCCCAATTAAGACAGAGATGTAGCAGTCTTTAGAAGACACTCACCCGGTAGTAATCTCATAGTGTACTTTGCCTAACGATATCGATATGAATAAACAAGAGGCATGGTGTCTGTCATCCTCTTCTATTGTTTATTATATTTCTTGATCTTGAGTTGACTGATTAATCAAATAAGCAACCAACTTATTTGGGTATGGCCATACACTTATCAGTCCCACTCATCAAGGGGCCAATGATATCATCTCGGTGTCACTCGAGTGGCAATTCCATCACTTCATCATCAATATCAACATGTTCACCGATCCACCCAATCATACCTATATTTAGCATCCTTTTATAGACCTGTTAGGCGTATGTCAAAGTGAACCGGATTCCATATTGATATTATAATGAAATCTGGTCTGAGGACAAAAGAGACCTACTCAAGAAAGACCTATGACATGACAACCATGTGGCTTTCTTGTGCGTATCGATCCAGTCCCATGTCAACGACATGTACCTATATTCATGACTGACTATACAAGTACTATGGCTAGTTAAGAACTACCATACAGTCCTCGAATATACAAGTCTGTGGTTCTATTCGTTCCCACGATTAGAACAGACCTGGGATAGGTTTTGTGATTATCAATCAATGGATAATCTACTCATATTATACCACAAGATATAAATGAAATAGATTAATTGCCTTTATTAATGTGACACAAATAATGTATTCATACATGACTCTTAATGTATAATACAAAATACAAGAATCCAATGCCCTAAGAACTAGGGCACATCAACAATCTCCCACTTGCACTAGTTCTAAGTGGGCATTGCCCTAATTCCTATAGATCTGGTATGACCGTCGTGCTGTGTCTGCAACAGCGCTTTGGTCAATGGATCAGCGACATTATTCTTGGTGTCAACCCTCTGCAATGATATGTCACCTATGTTCACGATCTCCCGAATGAGGTGAAAATTTCTGAGTACATGTTTGGATCTCTTGTGTGACCGGGGCACCTTAGCTTGTGCGATGGCCCCGTTGTTGTCACAAAAACATCAACTGGGTCTAGGACAGTAGGCACTACTCCCAACTCAGTTATGACTTTCTTGATCCAAACGGCTTCCTTTGAGCTTCGCACGCAGCTATGTACTCAGCTTCCATTGTAGAGTCAGCAATGGTGGCCTGCTTTGAGGGCCTCCAACTAATGGCACCGCCATTCAGGAGAAAAACATAACCAGACTGTGACTGTTTCCCATCCTCATCGGTCTCAAAGATTGCATTAGTGTAACGTAACACTACCAGCTCATCTGGACCTCCATACACTATGAAAGCATCCTTAGTCTGATTAAGGTACTTTAGGATTGCCTTTACAGCCTTCTAGTGTTCCTCCCCGGGGTCCAACTGGTACCGGCTTGTCATACTTAGTGCAAACGCGACATCAGGCCTCGTACATAACATGGAGTACATGATAGATCCAATAGCAGATGAATAAGGGATCTTTTCCATGTTCTCTCGGTCCTTCTTTGTTTTAGGACCATCTTTCTTACTTAGCTTCAACCCATGGTGCATAGGCAAGAATCCTTTCTTTGCCTTGTCCATGCTGAATCTTTTCAGAACCTTGTTAATGTACGTGGCCTGACTTAGGCCTAGAAGCCGATTAGATCTATCACTGTAGATCCTGATCCCTAAGATCATCTCAGCTTCGCCTAAGTCCTTCATTGCGAAGCACCTACTCAACCACTGCTTAACCCCTTGTAGTGTTGGTATGTCGCCTCCAATGATAAGGATGTTGTCAACATACAGCACTACGACGGTGGAAATGCTCCCACTAACCATCTTATATGCACAGGGCTCATCAGAATTCTGTGTGAAGCCATATTCTGTAATGGCCTCATTGAATCTCTGATTCCATGACCTTGATGCCTGCTTCAATCCATAAATGGATCTTTGAAGCTTGCATACCCGGTTTGGATACTTTGGATCGATAAAACCCTCAGGTTGTGCCATGTACACATCCTCCAGTAGCTTTCCATTAAGGGAAGCGGTCTTAACATCCATCTGCCATATCTCATAATCGTACCATGCAGCTATGGCTAGTAGTATCCAAATGGATTTGAGCATAGCAACTGGTGAAAAGGTTTCATCATAGTCAATTCCTTGAACTTGCCTGAATCCTTTTGCCACCAATCGCCCCTTGAAGGTGTTGCAGCTTTTAACTTGAAACACCACTTGTAACCTATCACCTTAGCACCCTGAGGTGGATCCACCAAGTTCCATACTTGGTTATCGTGCATAGATTCCATCTCAGCCTCCATGGCTTTGCGCCATTGATCTAAGTGTGGGCTTTCAACAGCCTCCTGATAGGTCTTGGGCTCCTCTTGGTCAACGACCATAAGGTCCCCATCATCAGTCACGAGAAAGCCGTACCTCTCTGGCTGATGACATGTCCTACCAGACCTTCTAAGGTCCTGTGCAACCGTTTTTGGTTTCTCAATTTCTTGAGTAGTTAGATTGGTTCCCGAAGCATCGTCAATAGTAGCTGCAGGAGTTTGTGAGTCTTGAACTTCTGAAAGTTCAACATTACTCCCACTGTCTCTCTTGGAAAGGAATTCCTTCTCCAAGAAGACTGCATTTCTGGCTATGAAAACTTTGTTTTCGGCCGAATCGTAGAAGTAATAACCCTTAGTTTCCTTAGGGTAACCCACAAACTGACACTTGACAGATTTGGACTCGAGTTTGCCACTTGTCAATTTCTTAACATGTGCATCACAGCCCCAAATCTTTAAGAAGGAAACATTGGGCTTTCGGCCTTTCCATAGTTCATATGGTGTTCCCTCAACTGCCTTGCTTGGTGTGAACACGAAATTTTACTTTAAAAAAAAAAAAAAAAAAAAAAGGGGGCCGTTGACCGTTGACCCACGACTGTAGTATACAGTCGTGGGAATTCACTACAGTCATACGACTGTAGTGTAAGTACAGTCGTACGACTGTACTTTCGGGGAGCAGGTTCCAGCCTATACTTCTTTGACTTAAAAAGGAAGGGAAATCTTGAGCATTTAATGCTCAAGATTTCCGGGCTAGGGAGTATAAAAGATAAAGGAAAAGCAGATTTAGGGGCTTTTGGTTTTTTTTGGGAGAAGAAAACCAGAATTTTAGAGAGAGAAAGAGGGAGAAAAAGAAAGAAGAGAGAGAAGTGAAAAAGGCTTGCTTTCTTCTCATATTTTCCCCCTTGATTTCTTGTTTTTAATCTCTGAAACGAATTAGACATCTTAGGTTAACGATTACACTAACAAATTAAATCATTTCGGACCAAAAACAAACACATATCCGTAACTTTTTGGGAGTTATTTGGACATTCTTGAAACCTTGACTTTTTGGGGAAAAAGTGCAAATTCACGTGGATTGGTGCGTAGCCAGGGGTCATTCCAGCTGTGGATCGTCACCAAGGAGGTAAATAATCTTTAACTCATCTCATTTTCAAGCTTTCTGGGTGATTTGATTGTGTTTGGTGCATTTTTCTTCAAGTTTTTGCATTTTTATTTCTGGAAAAGTAAGAACAGTCGTACGACTGTTCTTGAAATAAGAACAGGGGCACGACTGTAAATACAGTCGTGCCAAACACACTATAGTCGTACGACTGTATTTGCTTCTTCAGTTTTAGGGTTTTGTTTTAGGTTTTTTTTTAGCGATTTCTGCCCAAACCAGGTCTACAGTCGCACGACTGTAGTAGACAGTCGTACGACTGTAACTACAGTCGTACGACTGTAGATCGCGGCCAGGGACAGAAATCCCTAAAAAATCCCTAAAATCCAAATAAAATTCCACAAATTCGAAAAATTTCATAAAAATCAAAAAAATTTCAGAAAATCAGAAAAATTAGAAAACCCCAAAAATCATCAAAATGAATTTTGTTGTGCGCATCACGACCTTAGATTTATTTTTTCGGTAAAATTGCATTTAGAACAGTTCCACGACGGAGACCCGGTTCTCCCGAAAACCGACCCACTTTACATGCTTAACTGTAATAAACCGGAAAAAATTGTTTTCAAAAATGATTTTCTCACAAAACCAAAAAAAATACAGGGACGTTTCAAAATGGTTTTCCAGGTCTGACCGGGCCGGCCGACCGGGCCGACCCGGTTACCCCCAATTGCATGACCCCGAATCCTAATTTCCTAGTTCTGTCTACTTGAGTCCTATTTATGGTGTGCCGTATAAATTGTGCTAACCTTTGTTTTGCAGCTTTTATTCTATTTTAATTTTCTTTTTATTTGTATTTAATAGAATTAAATCGTGTATTTAGGCGGTTGTAAATTTTCTTTAGATTCTCGTGTATCCTAGGCGATTGTATCTGTGAGGCGAGAGTTTTATTTTTCTTTCAATTTGGTTGTAAGCCCTTAAATATTTATTCTCTTTACTTTATATTTTTGTATTATTATCCTGTATGCGCGCTGCGTGTATTCTTTCAATGAAAATCAATCTTTAGCTACTTAAAGTGTCGTAACTAGAACATTGACAATAATATTTAAATTAGACACGAAATCAAGGACTTGTCCGGACCCGAATCTCTGAAAAGTGTGGCAGTTCCCGCTTTGGTTCAGCTACACTGTAATTTCCCGGTTGAGCTGAGCCGGGTGGCGACTCCTATACTTTTTATCGAGATTTAGGTCTCGATTCTTTTTCAAAATAATCCGCTTTTTCAAAAATGAATTTCCAAATAAAAAACCCCACGCGAGGGAGGGCCCCGCCCGAAATCGAGGCGCCCCTTCCGAAAGGGAGTCCCGCGTCCCGTCGAAAACGCGTCGTCCGCTCACAGTGGCGACTCCGCTGGGGATTTCTTAAATGTTTTTCAAAAACTTAAAAGAATTTGACAAGCCTTGAAAAGTGTCTAATTTAAATTAAGTGGATGATTCTTATATGGCACTTTATGCATTTTTGTAGTTAGGCATTTATCGCATTAAGTTAGGTATCCACTATTAGCCCGGTGAATCGTTGAAGTGTCGCCTAAATTCCTCTTGGTCTTAGGGGCACGAATACGAAACACCACCCATAGCCTCGTACAAACCCCTTCGTTCGGACCCTTGAATGGGGAGAAGTGAGGAGTATATTTTGCTATGGGAGCCTTGATGTTATCCCGACTTTGGACCGAACTCACTTAGGCAACCTTAGTTGGATTCCCTTAAGATACCAAAACAAATTGTGTGGATAAAATAAAATAAAATCCGCCTTCATCATCCCCGGTTGGTGATCGAAGAGAACCCCTCCTAGGACTCGGTTAGAATTTTATCGACCTGACCACGTTTGGAGGAATAAGGTTGGAGGAATACGATCCGTGTGCTAATTGCTACGTGTCTTTTTTATCTTTCCACAACATATCATCATTCACATTCTTCACGAACATAACATACCGCATATAGAGCATTTGTGTGGTTCTAACTCACATCTTTTGTGCAGCCATTTCCATTCTTTCGCTTGTAAATACATTAATCACTCGCGTGACATTTACAATAACCACATTTTTTTTGTAGCCATGCATTTTTTCTTTGTGTGAAAAATTAATCAACTCACGAACATCATTTGAATGTCATGAGCATTGACCGTTTTATTTTTCAGCCATGGGAAACGTATGTCATGCATAAAGCATTATACGAATCTTGAATAATCCCACAAGGGTCACACACATCACATTACCTACCAAGTAGGAAAGCATTTTAGGTGCATTTTAGGCGCTCCACGAGTGCCGACAAAAATTAATCGCATTTCATTTAAATCATTTTAGGCGCTCCACGAGTGCCGACAAAAATTCGTCGCATTTCATTAAAGCATTTTAGGCGCTCCACAAATGCCGACAAAAATTCATCGCATTCCATCAAAGCATTTTTTTTAGGCGTTCCACGAGCGCCGACAAAATTCATCGCACTTCATTAAATTATTTCGGGTACTCCACGAGTGCCGGAAAAATTCCATTTCACGCATCAAAATATTCAGGTGCTCCCCGAGCGCCGGAACTCTGCCCGTTCACTAAGAACGTATTCACCTCACTTCGTGGTGCGGAAATCGAGATACTCCCCGAGTATTGAAATTCCACCTGTTAGGCCAAGCACGAGTTCATTTTACATCATCAAAATTCGAAGTGTCCCACGGACACCGAAACCTCGACCAAGCGCCATGCGCGTGTCGATCTCACTTCACAAAATTCAAGGCACTCCACGAGGGCCGAAACTCTGTTCACTCACTAAGGACATTCACATCATTTCACAAAAACCCGAGGTACTCCCCGAGCACCAAAGGTCTCATCCATGTATCCAATTCTTGGATTGCAATATATGCATAAATAAATAAGAGTTCATGCATACTCCACCACCCGAAGGGTTAATTATTCAAGGTTCGTATTACAAATTCATTTCATACAACATCCATACATCGTCCATTCAACACACCATGCATACATGCATATCCCCTAGAGTTCATGACTCTTTGGGCGATCATATTTCACTAACTTTTGTTTGGAATATTTTGTAGTTTGGCTCCGATCGGGACGACGACTCGTGAGGATAGAGCACAGTGATTCATCATCTAGTGAGTCTGAGGAATCTGTTCAGTTTGGGGAGGTTGAAGCGTCGTCTGAATTGAGTGCCGGGTTTTCATTGGAACTTGAACAATTGCAACAAAGATTTCAAGATATGGCAATCCCACCCAAAGCTGCTGCCGCCACGATGGCTACCTCTGCTCTTCGTGATTTCATGAGTTCTGATGAGTTTAAGAATCTTATCAAAAGCCAAGTGCAGAGTGCTTTGGCTGAATCATCTAATCAGAGGCCAGAAAGGGGTGCTCGGGAAGAAAGTAGTGGAGGGAGACTGAACGATGGGCAGTCAGACGCTGAAGAAGGCCGGAGAGATAATGCTGAGCGGCCTGTGGAGTCCGCCTTGGAAAGAAAGATGAAGGAGATGGAAGAAACTATAGCAGAGCTGCGTGCCAGTTCTAAGATCCAATCTGCCAAACGTATCGACCCATCCACACTGATAGCCGGAGGGGTTGAAATGCTTCCAGTAGGCTTTCAAATGCCTAGGATCGCACCGTATGTCGGAAAAAGTCCTCCTACGGCCCATTTGAATCAATACGTGCGGATTATGACCATGGCCGGGCTCACTATGAATCAATTGGTGGGGCTATTCCCCACTACTTTGGAAGGGGGTGCTATCACGTGGTACAATAAGCAGCCCGAGGGGATACAAGGTGACTGGGATGCACTGTCTGATGCATTCATCAAGTATTTCAGTTTCAATACGCAACTGGAGGTCAAGCTGCAAGACTTAGAGGCGGTGAGGCAGAAACCAAATGAGACCTTCTCTGAATACTACCAAAGATGGATGGATAAGATGATTCTCCTTCATCAGAAGCCATTGGAAGATGAATTGATCGTGAAGCTAATTGACGGGAGCTTGGAGGTTTATAGGAATGTGATGAAGTACCATAAATTCCAGTCCCTGATAGAGGTGCATGAGTTGGCCCGCAAAGTTGAGAAGTACGAGATTGATCCAGCCCAGAACAGTTATGGAGGAGGGTATCGGAGCCGTACATACTCCTCGGGGTATAAAAGCAGCAACAACCCTGCGGCTTCTTCATCGACAAGTGCTAAGCCAAACCAGCCACCTGCACCTATTAAACAAATAGAGGTGGCAACAGTGGCGCAAGGGTCCAGTCAACTGACAGCCGGGAAAGGGATCTCTCCTTGGGAAGATTCTTTGGGGCGGATCTTTCTGAAATGTAGGAATCTGGGCTTCCTTCAAAGTCTGAAACCGTACACGCCTCCGGCCGAGGCGGACAAGAACAACTTTTGCTCCTACCATGTGACTAAGGGGCATCGAACCAACGAGTGCCATGCTTTGAAAAAGGCGATCCAGCAGTTAGTTGATGAAAGGAAAATAGAAGCACCACGTCCTAAGCCCAATGTGCAAAGTAATCCACTACCCCAGTTTGAAAAAAGAGTAAACATGGTGCAATCGGGGTTATCTCCCAACTTTGTTTTAGCCCAGATTGCAAGGGCGAATCCCGCGATTCAAGTGGTAGTAGGTGGAGATGTTGAGCCATCTGTGGAGGAGAGCAAACCTGTGAATCTGGATGATGTAGAATTAGATGATGATGCGGATGAGTTTGAGTTGATGAGTAGGCCCGAACCTCTGAACCGGACAACACCTGTCTATCCTGTCTGCACTAAGGATGGGATGTATATAAGGAAGGAAGATGCTCCAGTGAATAATGTCACGAGAAGTGGAAGGGTATATTAACCCGAGCCACAACGATTGGGAGAGCAGAGTAAAAGGGCAGAAGCACCAGTTCAAGATTATATGCCCATCAAGGTGAATGAAAAAGAAGATCTGGTAGTGGAGCAACTCAAAAAGATGCCCGCACGTGCGTCTGTGTGGCATTTGCTTATGGAATCCCAAAGACATCGAGCTGCAGTGGTAAAAAAGCTTATGGAAATGGATGCAAACCCATTAATGTCTCCCGAGGAAGTCTGCATGGTGATTGGGAGTACAAAGAGTCAACAATCTGATAATCCCGAGGGGATCACTTTTACCGAGGATGACTTACCTCCGGAAGGCACTAACCACAATCGTGCCTTGTATCTGAAAGTGGAAATGATGGATCGAATTTTGCCGTGTGTGATGGTTGATGACGGCTCAGCATTGAACATCTGCCCTCTGAAAGTTTTACCTAGCCTTCATCTGTCCGAAGAAGCATTGTCAAGGTCTAACACAGTGATCCGGGCCTATGACGATTCCAAGCGTACTGTGATTGGAACCTTTGAAGCAGAAGTGTCGGTGGGGGAAGTTAAGTCAACCGTACTGTTCACTGTTATTGATATTCCTGTGACTTTCTCTTTGCTTTTGGGAAGACCTTGGTTTCATGCATTGGGAGGTGTGCCATCAACTTTGCACCAAAAGGTGAAGATTCCAGTGGGGGAGAAAATTGTAACTCTGGAGGCGGATGAATCTTCTATGGTGGCTGCTCTGAACTCATCTGAACAACTTTTTACTGGCTTTCAAGTGGCGGTTATCTCAGGGCATAAGGGGAAAGACTTGACATTTTCTCCATGGATCCATAAGTATTTTCAGAAGCAGAATTTCATTCCGGGAAGGGGGCTAGGAGTCCATCAACAGGGGGTCACAAAGTTTGATATCACTATGGGCCAGTCAGACCGAGGGGGTCTTGGTTACAAAGATGCCGAAAAGAAGGGGATCCCGGAGACGAAGAAAGTCCATCTCTTGGACACTTTTGTTCGAGCCAGTGGTGGGCCATATGGTGGTGAGCCGGAACCGATGGTTATCAATGGGGAAACAGTCCCCGGATTTGAGATTTTTGCTGATGTTGTTGACTTTTCGAAATACGGGGTTGGCTCAGTGGAAGGAATGCTTAAACCAGAAGATATGAAGGAGACCACTTCTCCTCCAATAAGCCAAGCTGAAGTGGTGGCTCCCATCATCCCGGAGGTGCAACCAAAAGAAGACACAGACCCCCTGGTGGACACCATTACCAAAGCATTCGCTGAACTACTGAAGAAAGGGTTGAAAGAGAGCCCCGTGAAGAAGGAAGCTATTTCAGGACGGGCAGAGTTAGTGGAAAAAGCTGTTGCTGAACTCTCCAAAATGATGGCTAAGGGAAAAGCGAAGGTGGAAGAAGATGCCTTATCTGAAGCTCAGAAAGAGACTCTTGAAGCTGACTTGAGTGACTTGTTCGAAGAAGAGCCTGCTGACCCAGAAGATCTTGCTGCAGAAGACCCTCCGCATGTGGAGGAAGAAAATGATTTCTTTGTAAATTTATCCTATGTACTTGATATGAACAATTCCGCTTTTAAGGCGATGAATGAAATGAAATCTGACTTTGCTTATTTGTGTGATGTTTTTCCTAATGGCTCTGTGCATACATGCAATCATTCATTCAATGTGTTCAGCATTCATGACACTGCATTACATGAAATTAATTTGGGCACAATTGAAAATCCTAAAATGGTATCTATCTCTAACGAACTCAATCCTGAAGAAGAGAGAGAATTAACAAAAGTACTTAAAAAGCATATGGGAGCGTTTGCCTGGTCTTACGACGACATGCCGGGGGTTGACAGAGAGATAGCAGAGCACAGAATTCCGATTGACCCTAAGTTCAGCGCAGTAAAGCAGAAGCTCAGGCGTCTACGTCCAGAATGGGCTGAGAAAGTCAAAGAAGAAGTAGCAAAGCAGATAAAGGCCAATTTTCTGGAGGTGGTGGATTATCCTGAATGGTTAGCCAACATAGTCCCAGTTGCCAAGAAGGACGGAAGGGTCCGGGTTTGTGTGGATTACCGGGATTTGAATAAGGCCTCTCCAAAGGATGACTTCCCACTTCCTCACATTGATGTCCTGGTCGACAGTGCAGCAAGGGCAGTTATGTATTCGTTCATGGATGGTTTCTCGGGGTATAACCAGATCTTAATGAATGTCATTGACAAGATCAAGACGGCCTTCATCACGGAGTGGGGGGTGTACTGCTATAGAGTGATGCCGTTTGGGTTGAAGAATGCTGGGGCAACATATCAACGGGCGGTTACGACATTACTGCACGACATGATCCACAAAGAGGTAGAGGTGTATGTTGATGATATGCTGGTAAAGTCAATGACCCGGGAGGAGCACCCTGCTATCCTGGATAGATTTATGACCAGGATCGAAAAATATAACCTGCGACTCAATCCAAAGAAGTGTGTTTTCGGAGTTGCATCGGGCAAACTATTGGGGCACATTGTCAGTCAAAAGGGGATTGAGATGGACCCAGACAAGATCAAAGCAATTCGAGATATGCCAGCACCAAAAACAGAGAAAGAAGTCAGGTCTTTTCTGGGGTCTCTTCAGTACGTCAGTAGATTCATCGCCAGATTGACTACAGTATGTGAACCCATTTTCAAGCTTCTTCGGAAGGAACAACCTGTTGTGTGGAATGATCAGTGTCAGATTGCATTTGATAGGATCAAAGAGTACCTGATTAATCCTCCAGTGTTGAAACCCCCAACTCTGGGAAAACCTTTGACCCTGTACTTAGCCATTGAAGAAAACTCCATAGGGGCGATGTTGGTTCAAGAACAAGATGACAAAAGGGAGCATGCTATTTACTACCTCAGTAAGAAGCTGCTAGATTACGAAACCCGATACACTGTCGTGGAGAAGACTTGCACTGCTATGGTCTGGCTTACGAAGAAGTTGAGGCACTATTTCCAATCCTACAAAATACAAGCCGTGGCAAAGGTTGATCCAATGAAATATCTTTGCTCTGCTCCTTCCTTAACGGGGAAACTGTCCCGGTGGTTGCTTTTGTTATCAGAATTTGACATCGAGTATGTAACGAAGAAGGTGATCAAGGGAAGAGCAGTGGCTGAGTTCCTGGCCCATCAACCGCTTGAATCTGATTATGTAGAAAACCTGGAATTTCCTGATGAACAGTTGGCTTTCGTAGAAGTGGAGATCAGGAAATGGATCATGCATTTTGATGGAGCTGTAAATAAGAGAGGGGCGGGCCTCGGAGTAATCATTGTAACTCCTGAGGGAGAGATAATTCCTTTGTCAAAACGGCTGGAATTCCTGGTAACTAACAACGGCGCAGAATATGAAGCTTGTTTGTTTGGCATTGATACTCTCATCACATTAGGGGCAAATGATGTGACCATTGTCGGAGATTCACTGTTGGTAATTCGCCAAGCTACCGGAGAATGGGAAATCAAGGAAGAATCACTTCGCCCATACTTGGAGACTTTGTGGGAAATGGTGAAGGAATTCGGGCATATTGAATTCAAGCATGTGGCTAGAGATGATAATCAGATGGCGAATTCATTGGCTACCCTGTCATCCATATGGGAAGGACCTCAGAAAGCACCGATGCAGCCTTTGATCCTGGAGACTGCTAGAACACCGTTTCATCGTCCTAGCGCGGTCCTGGCTTTAGTTGCAGACAATAAGCCCTGGTACCAAGATATAGCTGACTTTCTGCAGAATGGCCAATACCCTGAAGAAGCAGATGCATCAGATAAGACAACTTTAAGAAAGTTGGCAGCTCAGTTCAGGTGGTTTGATGGGCAGCTTTTCAGAAGGACTGCGGATGGGTTGTTATTAAAGTGCCTAACGGAAGCAGAAGCCAAGAAGGTCATGCAAGAAATGCATTCAGGGATCTGTGGCCCGCATATGAATGGATTAGCTCTAGCAAAGAAGATCATGAGACAAGGGTACTTCTGGCTCACTATGTAGACTGACTGTGCAGAGGAAGTGAAAAAGTGCCACGAATGCCAGATTTACGGGGACATCAGCCATCTTCCACCTATGGAGTTGCAAAACCTCATGACACCTTGGCCGTTTGCAGTATGGGGTATAGACATAATTGGTGAAATTCGGCCTCCCGCGTCGAATGGTCACAAATTCATTGTAGTGGCAGTCGATTATTTCTCTAAGTGGGTTGAAGCCGAGTCTTATGTCACGGTTACAGCTAAGAACATGGCTAAGTTCGTGAAGAAGCACATCTTTGCAAGATATGGTGTACCGCATCACGTGGTAACTAATAACGGAGTGCAGTTTCAGGGGGCCACAGCTGAATTATTCGAGGAATATAATGTGGAACATCGCAAGTCTTCTCCTTATAGGCCACAAGCCAATGGTGCAGTAGAGGCAGCAAATAAGTCTATTAAGAAGATCTTATCCAAGACCACCTCAACCTATCGGGATTGGGCAGATAGATTACCTTATGCTCTGTGGGGGTACAGAACCAGTGTTAGAACGCCGACTGGGGAAACGCCTTATTCGCTGGTTTATGGGATGGAAGCAGTCCTTCCTGTTGAAATGGAATTGAAGTCACTAAGGACGGTCTTAGAGGCTCAATTGCCTGAAACAGAATGGGTGAAGGCGAGATTTGAGCAGCTGGCTATGGTCGATGAAAGGCGTCTTAAGGCTCTGGATCATCTGCAGATGTACCACCAAAGGATGGCTAGGGCTTATAATCGGCGGGTTCGTCATCAGAAACAGCCGCTAAAAGCGGGGGATCTGGTGTTGAAGCAAATGAGACCGACCAACACAGATGCAAGGGGCAAATTTAAACCCAACTGGGAAGGGCCGTATGTGGTTAAGAAGGTACTCTCCAAAGGCGCGGTGAAGATCATGGACATGGATGGCAACGAATTCACCAATCCGATTAACCAAGATCATCTCAAACGCTACCACGTGTAAAAAAAAAAAAAAAAAAAAAAAGAAGCTTGTTAAGTCGAAAACCCGTAAGGGCCACTTAAGCAAAAATTAAGGCAACGAGGGTTAGCTTATCGACCAGAAAACCTGTATAGGATGGTTGATAACAGGAATGAGTTCGTTCGAGATATGTACCAATTTTAGAATTTTCAATTAATGCGATAATTAAATTTCATTAATGAAGTGCGTTATGCTCAACATATTGCATGAATGTTTGGAGTATGTTACATGATACATTTGTCGAAACATCCAGATAAACAAAGACATTTAAACGCCTAAGTGTGCAATTGCAAATATCATCCAACCCTTAAAAAAAAAAAAAAAAAAAAAAAAGAGGAGCCTGTTAAGTCGAAAACCCGCAAGGGCGGCTTAAGCAAAAGTTAAGGCAGGAAGAAAAGAGCCTGTTAGGTCGAAAACCCGCAAGGGCGGCTTAAGCAAAAGTTAAGGTAAAAAAAAAAAAAAGAGGGACCGCATCAATAATGGAAAAGATGTATATAAATAACAATAATTGTAACCAATACATGCATAATAGTGAAAATCACAGTTTTTCTTTTTATGCTCTTCTTTTCTTGACAGGAAGTGGTCTCGCAGCCTCAGAGGGAGCCAGCCAGCAGAAAGTCGCACTCTCACGCGCCTCACGGGTCGGTAAATCCTGGATCTCAGCCAGCCACTCCTTGTAACGACTATCTGTCTCTGTGGGAGCAAGTGAGGCATAATTCAATGCCACACGGTGGGTATCTCCAGCCCAGCGAAGTCTGATGTGATCTGGCCAAGCAGCAGTGTACTCCTCACAACGGGTGACACAAGAGCGCTGAGGGATACCTTGTAGATGACCGTACTGCCGGCAGAGCCGACTCGGAGAATAGAATGTTACCCTGGTCTGTCCTAATAACTGCACACCATGTGCCCACATCTCTACAATCACGTGGGTAATCTTCCACCAGGGGCACACCCACCTAATCTGGTCATCAGTCCGGTGAGATAGCCAAGCGCCCCACTCATCAGCAGACATATCAGTATAGTGTTGGAGATTGTGCCCTAAGGCCAATATTGGATTATGTAATTTGACTTCTAAGATTAATCTAGTGTAGATTAATATTATCATTTATGTTTGTATGTTAGCATTTATGATAAGTATCCATGAATAAATCGTGTTATTCTAAATATCCCTAGTCGATTGTTATTATGGGAATAATAACAAACTAAGACTAGTGTGAGTGATAATGGATATTCATAAGATGAATATAGTGTATACAGATACAGATTATACTCACGGGTAATATGTTAGAGAACATGTTACTGGAGACCCACTATGAGATCAAGTTCATGGTCATGTGTCACAACTGATCTTGATTATAGTAGTGTCATTAGCTGATTCCTTTGACCTGAGGTCACCATTGATTCCGGGATGAACTCATGTTGTGCTTTGACGCAGTCAAACGCTGCTCGTAACAGAGTAGTTATAAAGGCTGTGATTGGGTACGATATGACTCATGCCTTGGGATGTGAGTGACAGATATGGGATTTTGTCCCTCTCTAACAAGAGAGCGATATCACTGGGCCCCTCGATAAGTAAGACTGTTAAATGCATGGCCGTGCTCAAATAAATTGATAATAGTATCAATTGATTTGTCTGGACAGTTTACTTTGAGATTGAGAAAGCATATGATTAATTATATAAGATTGACAAGTGTACCATGTCTTATGATTAATCATGATATCAAAGAGACAAAAGGGAATATGACATTCTATAAATAGGTATTGGATCATTCCAATCATGTTAATTGGGTAGTCATAAAGGCTTGCTAGAGTCCGCTTATGACCTATAAGGATATTATGGTAATCTCCTTATTGCCAATTAATATGAACCTATGGGGTCACACACAAAGAGCAAAATGAAGTTCATCTTATCGGGTATAAATTATTATTGGATAATAATTTATGAATGAGAAAGAGAATAAATATATATAGTGATATATATTTAAGTGTGTATATATATAAATATTAATTTGATTAATATTGCATAAAGTATGCTACATATTATAATTAAATTATATAAAGATATAATTAATTATAATATTATATATACATATGTGTATTATGGAGAATTGATTTGATTTAATGTTAATTGAGAATTAATATTAAATTGTGTGGGTTAATATATAATTATAACTAATAGGTGTATTAGGTTATAATTATAATTAACTAATTAGGTTTTATATTTAAGGAAATAAAAACCTAAACCTAATCACTCTCTCCAAAATACACTAACTAAATTCGGCCAGCCACCACAAGAGAAGCAGCCAGCCGAAATTCTCCTCCCAAGCCAAAGGGAAAAATCTGATTTTTCTGCTCTTTTCTCTCGTTCGAAGAATTGTTCTTCAATCCCGGCGCTAGCACGCGGTGAATGAATTGCTCCGTATGGATCAACCGTAGAGGGAAGCTACTTTGGTTCCTAATTGATTCAAAACCTACAAAGAATTAAGGTAATTCTTTAACCCTCCTTCCAATTCAATGCAATGTACATGGGTCCTTGGTGGGGATTAATCCTTTTATTTCCGCTGCGTATATATTGTTTTCGTGCGATTAATTCCCCAACAGTGGTATCAGAGCCACTTGTGCATTGGTTGAATTGGATTTGTTATTTTGATTAGATCAAAATTGCAAGTTAGGGTTGTATGATCTTGATTTAGGGTTCTATGTTATTGTGAATAACATTTTTGATTTGATTTGGAAGTTAATCATTATGAATGATTTGTTTTACACTTGATTTGGATCATTTGGGGGCTGAAAATTCTGGGTTCAGCTTGTTGGCACGCCGGCGTGCTGGAATGGCACGGCGTGCCAACTGGAAATTGTTTCCAGAAAATGAACCAGAATGGTGGCACGCCGGCGTGCCAACCTTGGCACGGCGTGCCACCTGGGAATTTTCAGAATGGCTTGTTTTTCGCGCGACGTGCTGTTTGTTTGACAAATGCAACTGAGAAGCAGCTTGGGGGCACGACGGCGTGCTAGATCGGCACGCCGTGCCAACCTGATTGGCACGCCATGCCAACATGAATGGCACACCGTGCTCCCTTGATGCTGCGCGCAGCATTGGATGCTGCAGTGCGCGAAAAATTTTTTTGCCTGCGGCGCTTGCTTCGCAACAGGGGCTACCGCCCCCGTACCCCAGTCCAACTCAGTTGGATCGCTGGAGTTTGGGTTTGGTGTTCTTCGTTTAAGTGTGGAAATTGTTTCTGCATATTTACGATTTTCCAATCAATTATTTATAAATGCAATGAGATTGTGTTTTAGCGTTTTGAACCCTAAATCTTGAAGATTTTATGCATGGTGTTTTGGTATGGTTTTTGGACCCCATGGATGGTTTTGTTTCTTTTGGTTTTATGGATGTAAGGTTTTATAAATACGGCCTGCGAGTCGTTTGTATTTATGTAACCTTATTTTTCTAGATAAATTGTATAGGATGCAATTTATTGTTTGTAAATTTTATTTTACTAGAAAATTGTATAGGATGCAATTTTGTAATATATGTAAATCCATGAGATGGTGCCAAGGAACAAAGACGTGAAGACGGATCCAAGGGGTGCGGCTTTGCTGTGACCATGCGATGGTTACAACCACCTAGGAAATGACCTGTTGATTTTCATATTGGCCTATGAAAATCAATATAGATAAAACCATACCATAACACGGTTTTGAGTCTTATGCATGTTATATTTATTTTATGCCATAAGATGCCATGTTAATAAATATTGATGCATGTTAAAATGTTTATATATATGTGCAAATGCATGCCTTGTATCATTTAGATGCCATGTGATGCCATGCTAGATAGCATGCTTAACATATGTATGACATAGGATGCCATGCTAATTAGTATTAACAAATGTATGTTTAATATTAATGCCATGAATTGTATGAGATACAATTTAATCACAGGATTTTATAAACCCTAAATAAACTTAATAAGTTTATATTTGCCACCCAATTACGTATAACACTAGTCAAGTACTATGTTCGCATCATGGTATACCGCCAGGGCGGGTACGCATGTTGTGACCTTAGCGAAGCGATAATATGAGAAAAGGTGATTCTCATTGTGTTGTAATTGGTTTAAAAAAGGGTTAATCAAAAAGGTGTTTGAGCCCGAGGCAAAGATGAGATGAGTAACATACAATTAAATATGATATATGATATCATGCATCTCATAAATTAGAAGAGTTGCATAATGATGCAATTGGCAAAGAAGTGCACATCCAAAATATGTTTAAATGGTTTAAAGCATGATTTTGAGTCTTTGCCTACCGAAATTATATTTAATCATAGGGACATGCCAAAGCAGTGCTATGGTTAAGTATGGATTTTGGATCTTCACCCACTTGAATATTTTAAAGGGTTTTATAATTTAAGTGGGAGCATTTAAATAAAAATCTTTACATGCTTTATTATAGTTATGATTGCTATTACCATGATCTCGATTGTTATTGAACTTTGAGAATTGTTCTCGAATCAAAAGGAATTATATGTTCTCAATAATCCTTTTGCCCAATGAACCACTAGCAATTGTAATACGAGTATAAAAGATGCTTACTTGAAGCATCGAAGGGACTCTGTTTAAAATTTATTATCTTACACTTGCCACCAATTCTTCCGCACGTGGAAGTTTTACTTGAGGTATATGATACATCACAAATGGAAATGTTCCATCAGTTAGTGAGCAAGAAAAGATAAGTGTTTGAGGCAACATTTTCTCATTGGCCTCCAAAAGGCATTAAGATGTGATCTTGAATTCATTATTTGATAGTCATTGGTGATGAACTATCATTTGAATGACATGGGGAAAATTGTGAATTAGTTGCATAGGATGCAAAAGAATGTTAAGTTATCCATAAAGGATAAGCCCGCCTCGAATTGTGTGCTTATGGTTCAAAAGGAAAAGGATAAAAGGAAGGTCGAAAAGCATAAAGACCGAAAGGTTCGGGTGAAACATGTTTTAAAAGACCAAAGCTGTCGGCATAGAGAGATCTCCAAAAGAAGGGTGTTGCCATTTCTAGAATGAATCGTTCATTAGAATAGAAATAGCAAACTTTGTTTGGAGAACTATAAGAAGATGAAAGGCAGTGAGACTGCTACCTTAAGTATTTATTAACTATTCTACTTTTGTTTCTATATCAAAAGGTATTAGATATCGTTGTGAATCTCATATTAGTAGAATATGAAGAATCACAACTTGAATAGAAACCTTATGAAGGTGAAAGGTAGAATGCGAATAGGCAAAAGAAGCAAAGGTTGTTACTCGAAGGTTTTTGAACTTTTACATGAAAGTTGTGAACTTCAAGTTAAAAGTTATGAACCTTTTTACATAAAAGTTATGAACTTTGGTTAAAGGTTATGAACTTTTGCATGTGAGTTACGAACTCTTGTTGCCTATTGAACTTGTTGGCTTAAGTAAACAAATGTTGTTTATTTTATAATTGTGAATTATAAACTTTATAAAGACATGATTATGAAATGTAGATTTACATAATTGTCTTTATATGTGGAGCCCATCTGTAACATAAATACTGTAAGGATCGAATCAAATAGTTTGATTCAACCTATTTTGGCAGTGTCGTCTTGGAGACATAAGCAAAGTCGCATTACGAAACTCCATGAGAATGGACTTTTGGATTCATGAGATTATGAATCATCTTGAATCATGCGAATGTTGTTTATTGTAAAAGATGACAAAAGTGGTTCTTTGCTAAAAGTAGTTAAAGAATAATCGATTTATTAAGCATTATACATGTGGATGTATATGAATTATAAATCAACTGCTAAAGGAGGTTTTAATACTTCATTACTTTTATGGAACTTTTCACTAGATAAGAGTATCTAATGAAACACGAGTTTGGAACTTTTGAAGTGTTCAAAAGCTTGTAAAAGGAGTATGAAGCATCTTGACAAGATAGTAAAGTCACTTAGATATGATCCAAGTGGTGAACATTTGAGTCAAGATTTTGACAATCGTCTTAGAGATTGTGGGACTGTCTCACAATTGACTCCTCCAAGTACGCCACAAAGGATGTTGTGTCGAAAAGGGAGTAATCGAACTCTATACAGATATAGTTCAATCTATGATGAAGTCAAGTTGATCATTGTTTTCTCGAAAATATGCCATTAAAGCAGCTGTGTATATTGTTCCGTCTAAAACAATTCATGAATCAACATATGAGATATGGTTGGGTAAGAGACCCAAGTTGTTTCATTGAATAAGTTTAGGGCTGTAAAGCTTATTTCGAATAAGTTGGCACCTAAATTTAAATGTCGTATTGTGGATTACTCAAAAGGAAAGTAGGAGTTGTTACTCCTGTGTTTCTTTGGGATACAAAATAGTTGTAGCTAGAAATGGTTTCCCCTTGAAGAGGGAGTTAATTTCTAGAAGAGTTAGTGGGAGTAAAGTACACCTACAAAACTCGGAATTCACAAAGTGACATTAACGTTGAAGAGGAACGTGGAAATGGTTTCATGATCATTGTTGAAATTACACAAGTCCAATGAAAGTCTAGTGGAATACGACATGATTAGGAGAGATATGGATTTCTCAAAATCATGATGTAGTTTTACTAAATTGGAATAAGTCTTCTTTTATGAAGAAGCAATGTTAGATTTTGAATCTAATAAGTGACTTGATGCTACAAAGGTTGAAGATAAGTCCATGTCTAACAATCAAAGTATAGACTTTGATAAATCTTTTAGAAGATGCATATGCAATGGTTGCAAGTGAGTTTTCAAATTGAAAACCGACATGAATGGTGATCTTCAAACTTATAAAGCACGACTAGTGACAAAAAGGGGTTATAAACAAGTTCATAGTAGTGACTATGAGGATACGAACAAATTCATAGTAGGACTATGATAAAATCCTTTTTCGTCATTAATCATGATCAAGTCAAATTGAGTTCTTGTTGCCACATCCGCATAATATGATTATAAAATATGGCAAATGGATATCAAAATCTGTTTTCTACGTGAAAACATGATTGAGGATGTGTACGTGACACAACCCAAAGTTTTTGAGCATCCAAAGAATTCAAATAGCGTATGCAAGTTTCAAAGATTCTTATAAGGATCGAAACATGCATCAAATAGTTGGAATCATAGTTTTGATAAAGAAATCAAATGGTTTGATTTTATCAAAAGGATGATGAATCTTGTGTTTCAAAAGGATCAGTGGGAGCATATCGGTATTCCTAACGCTATATGTGGATGACATATGGCTTGTTGGAAATAACATTCTTACCTTGCAAGAAGTAAAATCTTGGCTAAGAAAGTAATTTCGGTTAATGTTATAAGCATGACTGCCTGTGTTCTTGAAATTGGAATCTATAGAGATAGATCTAAAAGAATGTTTTGGCTTAAGTCAAAGCATTGAAAGCGTTCAATGTAAAAAGACTTAATAGAAGCTTGCTTATGTTAACTGCACATATACAACTGATTGCAATTAGTTGCAATATATCAGTCGAGATCTAGTATTCTCTTAAAAAGAGATGTTATGATTTTGAAAGGTTCAAAATAAAACAATATAGCTAAATATCTATAATAGTAGTCAAAGTATATTGTTACATATGATGTAAAAGAAATTTTGGATGAAGAAGTTCATCAAAATTTTTGTGTTTTGTTCTAAGCATTGCTTATCCTGTGAGACTATTGTAGGGACAATAGTTCAATGCGTAAGAACCCTGTATGACACAAGCATATACTTAGGCGTCTTTCACTAATTTAGAGAGGCTGTCTCTAAAGAAAGAGTGAAAATGTGTAAAGTAGCAACGGAAGCGAAAATTAATAATTCACTGACAAAGACTCCCGCACGAATGAATACATGAAAGTCATGTAGGTCAATGGGTATAAGATACATGTATGATTGGCCATAGTGCAAGTGGGAGATTGTTGGAGATTGTGCCCTAAGGCCAATATTGGATTATGTAATTTGACTTCTAAGATTAATCTAGTGTAGATTAATATTATCATTTATGTTTGTATGTTAGCATTTATGATAAGTATCCATGAATAAATCGTGTTATTCTAAATATCCCTAGTCGATTGTTATTATGGGAATAATAACAAACTAAGACTAGTGTGAGTGATAATGGATATTCATAAGATGAATATAGTGTATACAGATACAGATTATACTCACGGGTAATATGTTAGAGAACATGTTACTGGAGACCCACTATGAGATCAAGTTCATGGTCATGTGTCACAACTGATCTTGATTATAGTAGTGTCATTAGCTGATTCCTTTGACCTGAGGTCACCATTGATTCCGGGATGAACTCATGTTGTGCTTTGACGCAGTCAAACGCTGCTCGTAACAGAGTAGTTATAAAGGCTGTGATTGGGTACGATATGACTCATGCCTTGGGATGTGAGTGACAGATATGGGATTTTGTCCCTCTCTAACAAGAGAGCGATATCACTGGGCCCCTCGATAAGTAAGACTGTTAAATGCATGGCCGTGCTCAAATAAATTGATAATAGTATCAATTGATTTGTCTGGACAGTTTACTTTGAGATTGAGAAAGCATATGATTAATTATATAAGATTGACAAGTGTACCATGTCTTATGATTAATCATGATATCAAAGAGACAAAAGGGAATATGACATTCTATAAATAGGTATTGGATCATTCCAATCATGTTAATTGGGTAGTCATAAAGGCTTGCTAGAGTCCGCTTATGACCTATAAGGATATTATGGTAATCTCCTTATTGCCAATTAATATGAACCTATGGGGTCACACACAAAGAGCAAAATGAAGTTCATCTTATCGGGTATAAATTATTATTGGATAATAATTTATGAATGAGAAAGAGAATAAATATATATAGTGATATATATTTAAGTGTGTATATATATAAATATTAATTTGATTAATATTGCATAAAGTATGCTACATATTATAATTAAATTATATAAAGATATAATTAATTATAATATTATATATACATATGTGTATTATGGAGAATTGATTTGATTTAATGTTAATTGAGAATTAATATTAAATTGTGTGGGTTAATATATAATTATAACTAATAGGTGTATTAGGTTATAATTATAATTAACTAATTAGGTTTTATATTTAAGGAAATAAAAACCTAAACCTAATCACTCTCTCCAAAAATACACTAAATAAATTCGGCCAGCCACCACAAGAGAAGCAGCCAGCCGAAATTCTCCTCCCAAGCCAAAGGGAAAAATCTGATTTTTCTGCTCTTTTCTCTCGTTCGAAGAATTGTTCTTCAATCCCGGCGCTAGCACGCGGTGAATGAATTGCTCCGTGTGGATCAACCGTAGAGGGAAGCTACTTTGGTTCCTAATTGATTCAAAACCTACAAAGAATTAAGGTAATTCTTTAACCCTCCTTCCAATTCAATGCAATGTACATGGGTCCTTGGTGGGGATTAATCCTTTTATTTCCGCTGCGTATATATTGTTTTTGTGCGATTAATTCCCCAACAGTGGTATCAGAGCCACTTGTGCATTGGTTGAATTGGATTTGTTATTTTGATTAGATCAAAATTGCAAGTTAGGGTTGTATGATCTTGATTTAGGGTTCTATGTTATTGTGAATAACATTTTTGATTTGATTTGGAAGTTAATCATTATGAATGATTTGTTTTACACTTGATTTGGATCATTTGGGGGCTGAAAATTCTGGGTTCAGCTTGTTGGCACGCTGGCGTGCTGGAATGGCACGGCGTGCCAACTGGAAATTGTTTCCAGAAAATGAACCAGAATGGTGGCACGCCAGCGTGCCAACCTTGGCACGGCGTGCCACCTGGGAATTTTCAGAATGGCTTGTTTTTCGCGCGACGTGCTGTTTGTTTGACAAATGCAACTGAGAAGCAGCTTGGGGGCACGACGGCGTGCTAGATCGGCACGCCGTGCCAACCTGATTGGTACGCCATGCCAACATGAATGGCACACCATGCTCCCTTGATGCTGCGCGCAGCATTGGATGCTGCAGTGCGCGAAAAATTTTTTTTCAAAAGTGAACTCGGGAACGGCGATGTCCACTCCTTTATGGCAGGGGATATTCAAGATAGCACTGAACTCTTCATATAAGGGACAGAGCTCTTGGCATGAAAAGCGGAAAACATTGTCCACTGGGTCCCAGAAGCGATAACAAGCATTCAACAACTCGATGTTCCACGAGTGTCTGTAATAGGCCTTGAGATTCCATAACCCGAAAGGCTTCAATTTGAGCCAATCAGAGTCTTGTAATGATTCTAGAAAATTGTAAAAGCCTGGATAAAAAGAAGCAAAAATTGAAGAAGAAAAGGAAGGAGAGTAAATTTCCAATGATCCAGTCAAGCAAAGGCAAGTCCCATAATATGAAAATGCAATTCACAATGTATCTGAAGAATTCAATACAAAAGACAAAAACTATAAAAACAACAAATAAGACAAGCAGGATGCTCCAACTAGCTCTCATCCTGCCCCTCGTCCTCCTCCTCCTCCTCAGACTCACTCTGATGTGTAGCCCGGTAGGAGTCAAAATCCGCCTGCAGACGAGCCATCCCAGCCTGCAGCCTGGCTATCTCGGCTCTCCCCCTCTCCACCTCCTGGTTTGCAGCCTGGACCTGAGCCACGGAAGAAGCAGCCTCCCGGGCCTGCTCTCGAAATATCTCAACTCGGGACTGCAATCGACAGCATAAATTAGCATCCATACATGCATACATACATACACATTCATGCATTACATAAATTTTGATGCAGGAAATACAGGATACTTACCGCCCAAACGCCGTTCTCCCGGACCAAGAAGTCTCCTAGACCCCTGTATCGGTAGGCTATCTCCTCCACGTCAGCTCGCCGGACCTGAAAGAACATCAGAGATAAAAAAAAAAAAAAAAAAGAGACTTACGTGGGTAGTGTCCTCCGGAAGGAACATGGCAGGCTCCTCACGAGGAATGCTCCAGGTCGTATAGGATTGGGTGCCATCCAACCCAATCAAGGTGAAGCCGGCCCTAAGCTCGGAAATCAGGCGACCCTACACGACACCACTAGCGCCGACGGCCTGCGAAGCCGAAGCTGCGGCGCTGCCTGCATGGACAGGGTGGGTCCTATCCTGAACCGGAGTATCTTCGCCTCCTGTACCTGCATCAGTGCTCCCACCGGCTGGCCCACTGGGCTGAGAGGACCCAGATCCCCTGCGCCTCTTAACCTGCAAGGAGAATATAAAGTAAAAAAAAAAAAAAAAAATGAATGAATGAATACCTGACGAGGACGAGGAGGAGGAGCTGCTGGTGCGACGCCCGCAGCGGGCAGTAAACACTGCTGAATATAAGCGGGGTAATCTCCATCCACGGGGTCCACGCTATACCCCTCTCTAAATATCTCGGGGTCTGTCGCAGGGTCCGCCAGGTGTGGCCAGAAGAGCGCCTGAGGGAGCGGCGGGGGCACGAGCCGGCCAATCGGACCGTCGATGTGGTCAGAAAGGAAGAGACGATCGCCCAGGTACCACTCCTGGGACATGGGGCTCTCCATGACAAAGCGGCGGCGGTCGAAGCGTGCCGAAGACTGGAAGAGGAGAGTGATGGCACCCAGATTCTCCCAAGGGTGGTGCCGGATCTGTAGAAGCGCAACAAAAGAAATTCAGTACAGGTAAGCAAAAAGTTATTCAAATTTTCATACTAACGATTTTTGTTTACTTACCCTCCTCCAGGACGGGTCGAGTAGACTCTGCCGTACCTCCTCGATATCACGAACGGCACCTTGCCACCCCTGCGTCCAGCAACGCAGGACAGTTGGATGAACATCACCCTGGACGTCCCTCAAATCGGGCGGCTCCAGCACCCGATGCTCAAAAGCCTAGATCTGTAATTATAAAAAAAAATAATTATAATGTAAAAAAAAAAAAAAAAGAAGAAGAAAGAGAAGAAAGAGGCAATACCAGAAGGCCGAACCAGAATCCCAGAATCTCCTGCTGCTCTCCCCGGGCGCACAAGTCCAGCCCGTAATACAGCTGCCCCAACGCAGCTCGCGCCCAGTCCAGAGACGGGAAGGCAGCCAGGTCCACCAATGTCGGGAGCAGAGTCAAATTGCAGGTACTCTGCCCGGTGGGAAACAATGTGCAGGACAGGAGGACGAGCACGTAGGCCCTGGTGTACCGCTCCACGTCCTCCTCAGCTAGGACTGCGCGGGTGGCCCAATAAGCCTCCACCCGAGAGCACAAGATCTTCCCCTTTTCAGGGGTGCAGCCGATCATCTTCCGAATATAAGTGTCCACCTGCTGGTGTCGGGTCAGGCTGCAGTTAAAGATGATAGGGGTCCTGCCGAACCCAAAGCCTGTGATCGCCACGAAATCCGAGGGAGTGACGGTGAACTCCCCGATCGGCAAATGGAAGGTGTGGGTAGTGCAAACCCATCTCTCGCACAGGGCCGTCAGCACGGCATGAGTGGTGTGCGGTGTGCTCATAGGCAAAGACAGGACGAAAGACTCTAGCCCTAGGAGCCTAACCCGAGCCCGCACGGGCTCTGGAAGTCGGTCCCACCAGACCCGGGGAAAGGAAAGATTCCCACTACCAGCAACTCTGTGCGCCTGCATTACGGGGAAGTACAACACACATGCATTCAGATTTTGCATTAAAAAAAAAAAAAAAAATCTTGCTACAGTCGTACGACTGTAGTACGCATTGCACGAGCGTAGCTACAGTCGCACGACTGTAATGCCCACAGTCGTACGACTGTTCATATTCCTGCAGAAAAAAATTCGCAATTTGTATAATTTTCGCGATTTCTAACCTGTTTTTCCTAGTTTTTTGTTCCTATTGGCTACAGGGGACTCCTAACATGCATTCTACTCAATCAATTCAACCCAGAAAGCAGTAAATCATGCAAATCAGTTCCCAAAAGTTCAAAGAAAAAATATGGAAAAAACTCAAAATCAAGGCATAGGAATCGAAAACCAACCTGTGTAACGGACAAATGGGAGTCCATTGCCAGCAGAATGGGGATCACCATCCCGAACCGGATCCCGAAGTGGTCCATATAAAGCGGGTGCCCGTATCCTTGGGGGATCCCCACGAAAGCAATCTCCTCCGGATTGTTGGGTTCCGGAACCGCACTGTTCTGAATCTTCTTCAATTTCTTTCCCATTTTCTTCAACATTTTGGATGGTTTTTCGAGTTTTGGATCGGTTTCAGAGAAAGGAGAGGAAAGGTTTCTTTGAGAAAAATGAAAGTGGGAGAGAAAGGGGCGGAAACCGCCCCTTTTATTTTGGCTGCCCGCGAAGTACAGTCGTACGACTGTACTTCGCATACAGTCGTACGACTGTATTCAAAATTTGAATACAGTCGTGCGACTGTAGTGAAGAAAAAGGGGGGAATTTTTTATTTCATTTTATTTTATTCCTATTTATTCTTTAAACCCATTTTCATTATCTAATGTGCAATAAATCCCTACAAGGGCATTTCAGTAATTTTACAGGACTAATCCAGCGACGACTAATTTTTTTCAATGACGGTCCGCCTCGCCCAAGGGGCACGAAATCCAAGAAAAACTATGAAAAATTCACTGTAAGTATAATTACACCAGTTGCATTTTTAACGCGCCCCACGTGCCAAGCCACTCGGGGCCGCTACATTCACGAAAAAATCATAGTCCACCACGACTATAAAAGGGAACCCGAATCCGATTTCAGTCTGTCGGGTGCGCTCAGCCGTACATGACTGTCATGCATTCACACAAAAATCTTAGTCCCCCACGACTTTAAAAGGGAACCAAAAATCCTGTGTCAGTCCGTTGAGTGCGCCAGTCGCACACGACTATCACATCTTGCACCCATAAAGCTAGTCCCGCACGACTATAAAAGGTAACCATGACACGCATCCCCGTATTTATTCTTGATCGAAGGGGCAAAAATTTTTGTTTCAAAATTATCGATCAAGGAATAAATACGTTGATCAAACATGCATCACATGCATTTTTGGGCTCGGTGCGACAAACCGTACACAACCTTTTGACTCCAAAAGTCATTTCATCTCGGCGTCATCCTTGCGCGAAAGCCATCGTAGGGAACCGCCTGACTCCAAAAGTCATTTGTATTCTCGGTGTCATCCTCATGCAAAAGGCATATGGACCACCTGACTACCAAAGTCACCTGCGAAACCACCGTTGCATATCCGCGATTTCGTGTTCTTTGTCGTGTACCTAAATCCGTTTCGGAAATCGGATTCCAGCTACACGAGGGGCAGCCTGTGAACATGAAATTTTACTTTAAAAAAAAAAAAAAAGGGGGCCGTTGACCGTTGACCCACGACTGTAGTATACAGTCGTGGGAATTCACTACAGTCGTACGACTGTAGTGTAAGTACAGTCGTACGACTGTACTTTCGGGGAGCAGGTTCCAGCCCATACTTCTTTGACTTAAAAAGGAAGGGAAATCTTGAGCATTTAATGCTCAAGATTTCCGGGCTAGGGAGTATAAAAGATAAAGGAAAAGCAGATTTAGGGGCTTTTGGTTTTTTTTGGGACAAGAAAACCAGAATTTTAGAGAGAGAAAGAGGGAGAAAAAGAAAGAAGAGAGAGAAGTGAAAAAGGCTTGCTTTCTTCTCATATTTTCCCCCTTGATTTCTTGTTTTTAATCTCTGAAACGAATTAGACATCTTAGGTTAACGATTACACTAACAAATTAAATCATTTCGGACCAAAAACAAACACATATCCGTAACTTTTTGGGAGTTATTTGGACATTCTTGAAACCTTGACTTTTTGGGGAAAAAGTGCAAATTCACGTGGATTTGTGCATAGCCAGGGGTCATTCCAGCTGTGGATCGTCACCAAGGAGGTAAATAATCTTTAACTCATCTCATTTTCAAGCTTTCTGGGTGATTTGATTGTGTTTGGTGCATTTTTCTTCAAGTTTTTGCATTTTTATTTCTGGAAAAGTAAGAACAGTCGTACGACTGTTCTTGAAATAAGAACAGGGGCACGACTGTAAATACAGTCGTGCCAAACACACTATAGTCGTACGACTGTATTTGCTTCTTCAGTTTTAGGGTTTTGTTTTAGGTTTTTTTTTAGCGATTTCTGCCCAAACCAGGTCTACAGTCGCACGACTGTAGTAGACAGTCGTACGACTGTAACTACAGTCGTACGACTGTAGATCGCGGCCAGGGACAGAAATCCCTAAAAAATCCCTAAAATCCAAATAAAATTCCACAAATTCGAAAAATTTCATAAAAATCAAAAAAATTTCAGAAAATCAGAAAAATTAGAAAACCCCAAAAATCATCAAAATGAATTTTGTTGTGCGCATCACGACCTTAGATTTATTTTTTCGGTAAAATTGCATTTAGAACAGTTCCACGACGGAGACCCGGTTCTCCCGAAAACCGACCCACTTTACATGCTTAACTGCAATAAACCGGAAAAAATTGTTTTCAAAAATGATTTTCTCACAAAACCAAAAAAATACAGGGACGTTTCAAAATGGTTTTCCAGGTCTGACCGGGCCGGCCGACCGGGCCGACCCGGTTACCCCCAATTGCATGACCCCGAATCCTAATTTCCTAGTTCTGTCTACTTGAGTCCTATTTATGGTGTGCCGTATAAATTGTGCTAACCTTTGTTTTGCAGCTTTTATTCTATTTTAATTTTCTTTTTATTTGTATTTAATAGAATTAAATCGTGTATTTAGGCGGTTGTAAATTTTCTTTAGATTCTCGTGTATCCTAGGCGATTGTATCTGTGAGGCGAGAGTTTTATTTTTCTTTCAATTTGGTTGTAAGCCCTTAAATATTTATTCTCTTTACTTTATATTTTTGTATTATTATCCTGTATGCGCGCTGCGTGTATTCTTTCAATGAAAATCAATCTTTAGCTACTTAAAGTGTCGTAACTAGAACATTGACAATAATATTTAAATTAGACACGAAATAAAGGACTTGTCCGGACCCGAATCTCTGAAAAGTGTGGCAGTTCCCGCTTTGGTTCAGCTACACTGTAATTTCCCGGTTGAGCTGAGCCGGGTGGCGACTCCTATACTTTTTATCGAGATTTAGGTCTCGATTCTTTTTCAAAATAATCCACTTTTTCAAAAATGAATTTCCAAATCAAAAACCCCACGCGAGGGAGGGCCCCGCCCGAAATCGAGGCGCCCCTTCCGAAAGGGAGTCCCGCGTCCCGTCGAAAACGCGTCGTCCGCTCACAGTGGCGACTCCGCTGGGGATTTCTTAAATGTTTTTCAAAAACTTAAAAGAATTTGACAAGCCTTGAAAAGTGTCTAATTTAAATTAAGTGGATGATTCTTATATGGCACTTTATGCATTTTTGTAGTTAGGCATTTATCGCATTAAGTTAGGTATCCACTATTAGCCCGGTGAATCGTTGAAGTGTCGCCTAAATTCCTCTTGGTCTTAGGGGCACGAATACGAAACACCACCCATAGCCTCGTACGAACCCCTTCGTTCGGACCCTTGAATGGGGAGAAGTGAGGAGTATATTTTGCTATGGGAGCCTTGATGTTATCCCAACTTTGGACCGAACTCACTTAGGCAACCTTAGTTGGATTCCCTTAAGATACCAAAACAAATTGTGTGGATAAAATAAAATAAAATCCGCCTTCATCATCCCCGGTTGGTGATCGAAGAGAACCCCTCCTAGGACTCGGTTAGAATTTTATCGACCTGACCACGTTTGGAGGAATAAGGTTGGAGGAATACGATCCGTGTGCTAATTGCTACGTGTCTTTTTTGTCTTTCCACAACATATCATCATTCACTGATTAATCAAATAAGTAGCCAACTTATTTGGGTATGGCCATACACTTATTAGTCCCACTCATCAAGTGGCCAATGATATCATCTCGGTGTTACCTGAGTGGCAATACCATCACTTCATCATCAATATCAACATGTTCATCGGTCCACCCAATCATACCCGTATTTAGCATCCTTTTACAGACCTGTTAGGCGTATGTCAAAGTGAACCAGATTCCATATTGATATTATAATGAAATCTGGTCTGAGGATAAAAGAGACCTACTCAAGAAAGACCTATGACGCGACAACCATGTGGCTTTCCTGTGCGGATCGATCCAGTCCCATGTCAACGACATGTACCTATATTCATGACTGACTATACAAGTACTATGGCTAGTTAAGAACTACCATACAGTAATCAAATATACAAGTCTGTGGTTCTATTCATTCCCAAGATTAGAACAGACCTGGGATGGGTTTTATGATTATCAATCAATGGATAATCTACTCATATTATAGCACAAGATATAAATAAAATTGATTAATTGCCTTTATTAATGTGACACAAATAATGTATTCATACAATGAGTCTTAATGTATAATACAAAATACGAGAATCTAATGCCCTAAGAACTAGGGCACACCAACAATCTCCCACTTGCACTAATTCCAAGTGGGCATTGCCCTAATTCCTATAGATCTGGTATGACCATCGTGCTATGTCTGCGGCAGCGCTTTGGTCAATGGATCAGCGACATTATTCTTGGTGTCAACCTTCTGCAATGATATGTCACCTCTGTTCACGATCTCCCGAATGAGGTGAAACTTTCTGAGCATATGTTTAGATCTCTTGTGTGACCGGGGCTCCTTAGCTTGTACGATGGCCCCGTTTTTGTCACAAAAAACATTAACTGGGTCTAGGATAGTAGGTACTACTCCCAACTCGGTTATGAATTTCTTGATCCAAACGGCTTCCTTTGCAGCTTCACACGCAGCTATGTACTCAGCTTCCGTTGTATAGTCAGCAATGGTGGCCTGCTTTGAGGACCTCCAACTAATGGCACCACCATTCAGGAGAAAAACATAACCAGACTGTGACTGTTTCTCATCCTCATCGGTCTCAAAGATTGCATTAGTGTAACCTAACACTACCAGCTCATCTGGACCTCCATAAACTATGAAAGCATCCTTAGTCTGATTAAGGTACTTTAGGATTGCGTTGATAGCCTTCCAGTGTTCCTCCCCGGGGTCCAACTGGTACCGGCTTGTCATACTTAGTGCAAACGCGACATCAGGCCTCGTACATAACATGGAGTACATGATAGATCCAATAGCAGATGAATAAGGGATCTTTTCCATGTTCTCTCGGTCCTTCTTTGTTTTAGGACCATCTTTCTTACTTAGCTTCAACCCATGGTGCATAGGCAAGAATCCTTTCTTTGCCTTGTCCATGCTGAATCTTTTCAGAACCTTGTTAATGTACGTGGCCTGACTTAGGCCTAGAAGCCGATTGGATCTATCTCTGTAGATCCTGATCCCTAAGATCATCTCAGCTTCGCCTAAGTCCTTCATTGCGAAGCACCTACTCAACCACTGCTTAACCCCTTGCAGTGTTGGTATATCGCCTCCAATGATAAGGATGTTGTCAACATACAGCACTAGGATGGTGGAAATGCTCCCACTAACCATCTTATATGCACAGGGCTCATCAGAATTCTGTGTGAAGCCATATTCTATAATGGCCTCATTGAATCTCTGATTCCATGACCTTGATTCCTGCTTCAATCCATAAATGGATCTTTGAAGCTTGCATACCCGGTTTGGATACTTTGGATCGATAAAACCCTCAGGTTGTGCCATGTACACATCCTCGAGTAGCTTTCCATTAAGGGAAGCGGTCTTAACATCCATCTGCCATATCTCATAATCGTACCATGCAGATATGGCTAGTTGTATCCAAATGGATTTGAGCATTGCAACTGGTGAAAAGGTTTCATCATAGTCAATTCCTTGAACTTTCCTGAATCCTTTTGCCACCAATCGCCCCTTGAAGGTGTTGTCAGCTTTTAACTTGAAAGACCACTTGTAACCTATCACCTTAGCACCCTGAGGTGGATCCACCAAGTTCCATACTTGGTTATCGTGCATAGATCGCATCTTAGCCTCCATGGCTTTGCGCCATTGATCTGAATGTGGGCTTTCAACAGCCTCCTGATAGGTCTTGGGCTCCTCTTGGTCAATGACCATAAGGTGCCCATCATCAGTCACGAGAAAGCCGTACCTCTCTAGCTGATGACGTGTCCTACCAGACCTTCTAAGGTCCTGTGCAACCGGTTTTGGTTCCTCAATTTCTTGAGTAGTCAGATCGGTTCCTGAAGCATCCTCAGCAGTAGCTGCAGGAGTTTGTGAGTCTTGAACTTCTGAAAGTTCAACATTACTCCCACTGTCTCTCTTGGAAAGGAATTCCTTCTCTAAGAAGACTGCATTTCTGGCTATTAAAACTTGTTTTCGGCCAGATCATAGAAGTAATAACCCTTAGTTTCCTTAGGGTAACCCACAAACTGGCACTTGATAGATTTGGACTCGAGTTTGCCACTTGTCAATTTCTTAACATGTGCATCACATCCCCAAATCTTCAAGAAGGAAACATTGGGCTTTTGGCCCTTCCATAGTTCATATGGTGTTCCCTCAACTGCCTTGCTTGGTGTATTATTAAGAATGTAAGCAGCTGTCTCTAAAGCATATCCCTAGAAAGAGACAGGGAGTGTAGCATGACTCATCATCGAGCGGACCATGTCAAGCAAGGTCCTATTCCTCCTTTCTGACACTCCATTCCACTGGGGTGTACTAGGAGGAGTGAGTTGGGATACAATTGCACACTCTCTTAAAAACGAGTCTAACTCTTGGCTCAAATATTCACCCCCTCGGTCAGACTGAAGTGCTTTTATTTTCTTGCCAAGTTAGTTTTCGACTTCATTCTTAAAGTCCTTGAACCTTTGGAGAGTCTCAGAGTTATACTTCATCAGATAAATGTAACCGTATCTGCTGAAGTCATCCGTGAAGGTGACAAAGTATAGAAAACAAGATCTAGCACTAGTGCCCATTGGGCCACATACATCGGAATGTATTAGCTCTAATAGCTCTGAGGCCATTTCAGCCGTCTTGCTAAAAGGCGCCTTTGTCATCTTGCCTCTCAAACAAGATTCGCATGTGTCATAAGACTGGATGTCAAGTGACCCTAGCACTCCACTAGAGTGAAGCCTAGCTATGCGCTTCTCATTTATATGGCCAAGTCGACAATGCCAGATGTAAGTAGGATTAATTTCATTTTGTTTAATCCATTTAGTATTTATGTTATAGATTGAACTTTCACGTTTTAGATTGAGGATATATAAGCCATTTTCAAGAAATGCTGTTCCATAAATAATATTGCCACATTGCATAGAAATTCTACCATGTCCAATATTAAATACGAAACCAAAAATATCCAACAAAGAAATGGAAATAATATTCCTACGCATCGCAGGTACAAAATAACAGTTTCTTAGTTCCAAAACAAGTCCACTAGGCATCTCTAAGAAATAATCTCCGATCTCCATGGCCTCTACCCGAGCACCATTTCTGACTCGAAGATCTACTTCTCCAGATCCTAATAATCTCCTATTTCTTAGACCCTGCACATTTGAACAAATGTACCCAAGATGTAGAAATAACCCGACTAATCTTAACAACATAAATACCTGAAGCAGCAGTTTTGCCCTTCAGTTGCTCCCTTAGCTTTGGACGTGAGCTCTTCCAGTGCCCCTTCTCATGACACTCATGGTAGACATCGTCAGGAGAAGTAACCCTTGCTTTAGGTTGGGCCACCACCTTTTTTCCCTTAGCCTTGGCCTTAGATTTGGCCTTTCCCTTAGCAATGGGCGTATTCCCCTTATTCACCAGCAATACTTCAGGAGTCTTCTTAAGAGACTGCTCAGCAAGCTTCAGCATGCCATACAGCTCAACAACCGATTTATCCAACCCTTGCATATGGTAATTCATGATAAACTGGTAGTAAGACTCAGGAAGTGACCCAAGAATAATGTCTACTGCCAAGTCCTGCGGAACTGGCGAGCCGAGGCGGGCAAGTGTATCAACATACCCCTTCAACTTTAGCACATGAGTGCTAACAGAAGTCCCAGCTGCCATCACAGTAGTGCAAAGTGCCTTAGTTGTCATGTAACGTTCCTGATGAGCCTGATCTTGGAACATCTTTTTAAGTTGATCCATCATCTCATAAGCATGCTCATCCATAAACTGCTTCTGAAGATCAGAAGCCATGGTACCCAGCATGAGGCACGAGACATCTCGGTCATCCCTCACATGTCGATCGTACTGCTCCACCATCGCCGTGGTGATGCCTCGACATGCGAGAGGGCTAGCTGGTAAAGGAGAATTCAGTACATACTCCTTGGACTCTTGTTTAAGGACTATTTGTAAGTTCCTAGCCCAGTCGAGGAAGTTAGTCCCCGAAACCTTCTCCTTCTCCAAGAGTGACCTAAGTGAGAGTGAGTTGTTATTTGTTGCAGCCATTTAAATTGCTTAAGTGAAATGGGATTATCTACATGGAAGAAATCATTGCTTGAGTTAGAAATAAAGGACTTTTAAGCCAATTCAAATTAATTCCGATTTTAATTTGTTTGTTGGTGTTGTTAATTGGCTGACTTAACCAAGATCCACAACTTATCAATGACTGGCTGAACTAGGGCTCGCTAACCAACCATTGATTTGTTTGGTAGGACAACCTATCCAATTCTTCCATGAAGGACTCTTGGTTTGATGGGCTTATTGAAACTTTACCCATCTGGGCTTAGGGCCTGCTCTGAGCTAATGCTACCCATGTTGAGTCAAACCACGATTCACATGTTAACCATACCAAGTATCCTAACCCTCGACGGCCTACCGAATACTACAATGTACCCAGCTAAGGCATGGCGCACATTGCAGCATCAATGGGAGGAAGAGGTGTGAATGTGGGAAGCACTTTTAAGCGACTCAATATTTTAATTTCTGGATTATAATTAAGTGATACGGCTTAGCATGCAAAAACGCGGGTAATAATTTGGTGATCCATACATCCATATTATATGACAAATGCAATAGCATACTTAATTTAAAATAAATGGGATCCTATGGGCCTTTAATTACAACCTAATGAAAAACTAGATGTCCTATCTAATTCTTCATGGGCCGGATGGCAATCCTTCTTGGGCTCCCACCATGGGCTTGCTCCATCTGGGCCTTCCTCCATACTTGATGCAATTACAACAATTTTGTAAAATAAAATCTATTCTAAAATTACATCAAGAAAAAAAATGGCACGCAAGCTATATTTTCCAAAATTAAATTACAACCGATAATAATTTAGGGCCCATAGAACTCAACATAACATTTCAAACAAAGTACCTGTCGTGCACATACATACCAATATGATGCATGATCATGGCATTCCAAATTATAAAAATAAATGTTAAGTCGAGTTGCTTAGGGTGAAATCGCCAATTTTCACAAATGTGACTAAGGCCCATAAAGGCCCAATGGATGACATCCATAAATGCAAAATTACCAATTTTGCTCCCACTTGAATTTGGGTTGTCACGAATTTAAAATTTAGCTCTCCCAATTTCAACCGGTGTCACGGTTTATTGGGCCAATTTCACAAAGTCCATATTCAATTTAATATGCAAACAATTAAATTAAATATGTATGCCAACAAAATAAAAAATTTAAATACAGATTAATTTAAAAAAATTTTAATTTAATTTGCATTAGGGTCCGGGATAAAAATACCGGCAAAATCCAAAACCGGACCCCAATCTCGCGCGCGGCGCTGCTGTCCGTAGACAGCAGCGCTGCCGTGCGACAGCCTGCTGCTAGCAGCAGCCTAGCTGCTGCAAGTGGCAGTTTTTTTTATATAAGTCATAAAATTAAAATTTCCAGCCAAAAAAAAAAATTTAAACAAAACCCTAAACAACTTTAGATGGAAACCAATTGGGGAAAAATAATAAAAAACCCCAATCCAACAATTCTAGTGTTCATCCAAAAACAAAACCATTTGAATAAAAAAACCCTAAAAACACAAACTTGAAACCCATTCTGCCTTCAAGAATGCTTTCAAGGACCAATTCCAATCAATCTAATGGACAAAACCTGGCTCTGATACCACTGTTGGGATTCGTCATTCAAAAAATAACGTGGCGCAGCGGAAAATACACCGTTTAAATTTTGTAGAATCCACCTATCGTGTCCAATTACCATTGATTAGAATAAAAACAATTTGAATCAAGAGAGGTTAACTCATCGGATTCGTCTCCTCTAGAGACTGCTGCAGAATCGTTTCTTGAAACTGCAATCTCCGAAGTCTGGTGCACAACCAACTATTGAGCAGGAACCGGTGCTAGCCGAAGACGCGAAGGAATGGAGGATTAATGCTGGGATTTTCGGCTATTTGGGGCTGCTATTGGCGGCTGAAATTTCCAGCAATTAATTAGAGTTGAATTAGGTTTTTCATCCTTAAGTGTGCCCTTATATAGACACCTTGTCTAATTGGGTTTTAATTAGGTTAATTAAACCCAAGCCCACTAGGATTATAATTACATAAATAAACTTTAATTAAAAGTATATACTATGTAATTTAATTCCATTTGGCTAAATTTAATTACCCCTAAATAAAATTAAATCACACTTAATTTAATACAATACATGTATTTAATTTTCTTACTTAGGAAAATTATTTAATTAATTGTTTACTTTATGTAATTCAATTAATTGATAAATTAATTAATTACATTATGTAAACTTATTAATTAAATTAAATTCAACCCAATGTCAATTAATTACCTTGACACCGAATGTCAACAAATTAATTAATGCATTCCTTCCAATGTACATTACTTGTACAATTTCTATAAGTTCCAGCTCAGTTGATCTATGTGCACGATCCTATAGGTCTGTCTTTATATTGGCCGTAGGCCCAAGGCCCAACAGATTGTAAGTAGGTTCTAGCAAATCATTACAACCCCCAATTAAGACAGAGATGCAGCAGTCTTTAGAAGACACTCACCCGGTAGTAACCACATAGTGTCCTTTGCTTAATGATATCGATATGAATAAACAAGAAGCATGGTGTCCGTCATCCTGTTCTGTTGTTTATTATATTTATTGATCTTGAGTTGACTGATTAATCAAATAAGCAACCAACTTATTTCGTTATGGCCATACACTTATCAGTCCCACTCATCAAGTGGCCAATGATATCATCTCAGTGTTACCCGAGTGAAATTTCCATCACTTCATCATCAATATCAACATGTTCACCGGTCCACCCAATCATACCCGTATTTAGCATCCTTTTACAGACCTATTAGGCATATGTCAAAGTCAACCAGATTCCATATTGATATTATAATGAAATCTGGTCTGAGGACAAAAAAGACCTACTCAAGAAAGACCTATGACGCGACAACCATATGGATTTCTTATGCGGATTGATCTAGTCCCATGTCAACGACATGTACCTATATTCATTACTGACTATACAAGTATTATGGCTAGTTAAGAACTACCATACAACCATCGAATATACAAGTCCGTGGTTCTATTCATTCCCACGATTAGAATAGACGTGGGATGGGTTTTATGATTATCAATCAATGGATACTTTACTCATATTATAGCATAAGATATAAATGAAATAAATTAATTGCCTTTATTAATGTGACACAAATAATGTATTCATACAATGATTCTTAATGTATAATACAAAATACAAGAATCCAATGCCCTAAGAACTAGGGCACACCAACACAATGCTCCTCCCTCGAGGGTAGTCAGGAAGAGATTGATAAGTTGTTGCTTAGTGGTGCCTGCCATCAACATGACTCGGGCATAGAGATTCATATGGGCCTATGTTGAACCCATTCCCCTGTAGGAAGGAACCTTTGGCACTTGAAATCCAATAGGAAAAGTCTCAATGCCTTTACTGATTATGGCATCTATATTAACTCCCCTCTTGGAGTCCAAACTGACACTGATCCCTTTCTTCAACTGGGCCACAACTTCATCCAATTCTGAATACTTTTCCTTCATTTTCCTTTCCATAGCTACCTCAATTTCTTGTAGCTTCTCCAAACTAGTCGAGGCATTAGTGCCTTGCTGAGATGATTCAGCCTCTTTTTCCTTTCCTGCTCCACTAGGGCCGGTTTCGCCAGCTTCTCTCACAACAAGCCACATCTCTTCCTTTAGCATGTCACAGAAATCTGGGATCTCAGGAAATCCTTCAGGGCATCAGCAAGACTAGGTGTTGGATTGGCAATCTCAAATTCTTCCACAGAATCAGATTCACTTTCTGTTTCTACTGCTCTTTGTTCCCCAACAGCCCTCAGAGCCTATGATCTTGTCCTCGGTCGCTCCAGTTTACTCTACTTGATATCACACAGGAAATGTTTAGGGACAATGAATGAATGGAATGGTGACATGAAGAGTGATACACTAAAGATGACTTAGGATGAATGAATCAAATAATGTTGTGAGTGAAAAGATGATAAGGATGATCTCTATTTATTATTTTCCTTTTTGGACATTCCAAGAACACCCAATGCCATTCAAAAGGTTATGCAAAAGGGTCATGTATGGACCCCACACGGACAAGAATTCAGCGCTGTTGGGGCACCTAGTGAATTTTGTGAAATGGTCGCGTGTGTGCCGACACACGGACAAGGTTTTGACGCTTTGCAGGTCTATGACATGACATGAAATGGTCGCATGGCCGCCCCATGGACAGAGTTCTGATGCTTTTGAGGCATATGATATTGTGAGCTCGGTGATGAAAGCCATTATTACTTTTTTCACGGATAAATGTGAAGCAGATTCGGAATGACCGGGATGACATCAGAAATGTCTCGGGTGACCCGAATGTGTCTGACAAGTCTTGGTACGGAACCCTAAAGGAATTCGAGTGAGTATTTAAGAGAACCGAAGAAAAGAATGAAAAATAAGCAAAATAGGCTAATCTGGTCACTACAGCCGCACGGCTGCACGACAGTCGTGCCGCTGTAGTACATTGTAGTCGCACGGTGATAATCATTAGATTTTCTTTTTTGTGCAAAATCAACATTTAATCCAGATTTTTAACCTAAATAGGAGATATAAATAGATTGTGACCGGATTTTAGGGTTAACACAACAGAAAAAAAAATTGTAAAAGAAAGAGAATTGAGAGAATTAAGGGAAAAACACATCCACCCTGAGGGTTTTTGAGAAGAAAAGATTAAAATTGAGTGTTTTAATCCTAAACAATCAAAGAAACCTTAACTGAAATTTGTTTAAACCATCATAACTAGTCTTCTAGGGACATTCATAAACCATAATCACTCATTCAATCTCGTTCGGGGTTCCATTAGGACTTCAGAAATCGCACAAGCTTTTGGGTTGTTCGTGATTGTAAGGCGTTCCCGGCATCCGGATTCATCCCTGGTGGTCCAAAACACTAGAACACAGACAAGGTACATTCTGAGAGGCCTTAAAAATCTTTTTTAATTCAATATGGGTGCTATTTGTTTGTGTTTTTGAGTTTTTCGCAATTTTGGAAGCGATTCCGGTTACAGCCGCCCCACCTGATGATTACAACCGCTATAACCCCCAGATTACAGCCATGCGACTATAACCTACAGGGGGCAGAAGCTCCAAATGCCCCAAATCGACCGATAACGCTTCCGTTTTCAAGTTAAATGTGTTTTTCATATTTATTATCAGTCTAATTACATCCATGTATGCTTAGATTCCCGGTTTTCTTATTTTTAATTGATGGATGTGATTTCGAGTTTGGTGATTTCGAGTTTTTAGGGATTTCCAGACTTATTTTGATTCGTTTCGTATTCGTTTGGTTGAAATCAGTGTGTTTCCAGAAATCCCAGATTACACAAAATCACTAAATTTGCAAAACAATTTTCAAAAACAAGAAAAGAAGGCTGGAACATAATTCTGGAGCTTTATAGCCGCGCGGTGAGGCAATAGTCATTTTCATGTTTTAATTTGTTTTATTGTTATTATCATTTATCATGTGAATAATTTAGCCTCTGAGGTGTTTAATTTAATAGAGTTTGATTTCAATTACTTGTGTGATATTTTTCGGATGGAACTGTGCATGCATCCAAACATTCATTTAATGCCTTTAACACACATGATACATCAATGCATGAAATGAATCTAGGGACAGATGATGAACCAAAAATAATATCCGTCTCGAGAGACCTCACGCCTAATGAGAGGAAAGAAAATTGCAACATACCACAAAAGAACATGGAAATCTTTGCCTGATTGAACTATTTCGTGCCGTGGTGACAAAGAAATCACTGAACACCGAGTTCCAAAGGGTTTGAAGATGGAACCAGCCAAATAGGAGCTTCATAGACTCGAACTAGAAAAAGGAGGATTGTCACAACATATTGATAGTGTCAGCAAAATAAAGCCACTGGTGTCGAATGGATATCACACCATGGTCGCAACCGTCGACCAATTCTCAAAGTGGGTAGAAACAGAACTATGTATGAATGTCACTTCTATAAAAAAAGGATCATGATCGGCGATGGACTATAATCCCAAGGGACAATAACACGTTACTCCAGAACAAAGGGTTGAACATCATAGACCATCTCCGTATCCCTTACAAGTTAACGGAGTGACAGTGGCAGCCAATAAATCCATCAAAAGGATTCGCTCAAAAGTAGTGGTTACCTACAGAATATGGGTCGACAAATTACCATTTGCTTTGCAAGACATAGAAATAGCATCAGAGTACGCACTGAAGAAACATCATACTCAGCCTATAGGATGGAAGCGGTTCCACCAGGGGAGATAATGACTAAGTCATCAGCCCCATCAACCCAGGCAAGCCCAGGCACTGTTACGTGTAAAAAAAAAAAAAGAAGTCCGATGGGTCACAAATTGAAAAGGCGATCCATGCAAAAATCAGGACAGTTCGATGGATCGAAAACCGAAAAGGTAGTCCATGCAAAAGTTAGGACAGAGAGTCGAGCACCATCAGTGGGAAAATCTACAAAGACTAGTTGGTGGCAGGCGTGGGTCCGATTGAGATAGATACCATTACTGATTCTGTCCTTAGCTTCATTTCATCTTCAATGTGCATTGTGCTAAAACATTATAAATGAGTGAATGAATGAATGTCATTTTTTGTTCAGGTTAAATGTCCCAAGTCTGCTTGAAATTGAATTCATATGGATGTGCACATTTTCTGTTTACATGCATCTCACTTCAAAAAAAAAGAAAAAAAAGAAAAAGAGAATAGTCCGATGGATCGAAAACCTAAGAGACGGTCCATGCAAAAATTAGGATAGTCAGATCAATCGAAAACCCAAAAAAGGATGGTCTATGCAAAAGCTAGGGCATAAAATAAAGTCTGCTGAACTGATAACCCGAAAGGGCTGTTCAGGCAAAAATAAAGACAGTCCGATTGGCCGAATACCCAAAAGGGCGACCTGTGCAAAAATTAGGACAAGCAATGAAAATAAAACAAAAGTCATACAGTAGTATCAAGCTTAGACAACTCTAATCCTATAAAAACCGGGGTACATCAAAGCCACTGCCTCATGTCCACGCCTCGTGGAGTAAGCAACTAGGTCAATCAACCAAGCTTCAACATGATATCCCACCAAGGACAGACTTATCTGGGCATCCCAATCGTCCGTTTGGTCCCTGAAAATCTGATTCATGACCTCCAGCTCGGTGACCCACTGATGCAACTGATCAACCTCTGTTCTCAAATGGGAAAACTCACGGCGCTCAATCCCAATCACAGTCTGCACCAATCAGACCATAAAAAGCACCATAATCATATGCATATGCATTTAGGACATGCACATACACATACACTCAAAACATGCACACACACATGCATACACGCATCAATGTGTACTCAAGTACAGGTATATGCTGTCATCATTAGGCTGTCTTGAGCCATGAGTACTCCAAAAGCGGAAATAATCTGACACTGGGGCATCCTTAAATCCCAAGTAAGAGACTTTTCTCAATTTCAGAATTCATCTTTACGCTAATATAATCCCGAGGAGGGTATTCCTTGTCTTTTACAGGTATCCAGGGGTAAAACAATCAAGCTGTATTTATTCTTGATCGAACGGGCAAAAATTTTTGTTTCCAAAATTATCGATCAAGGAATAAATATGTACCCCTGATCCAACTTCAAGGGTATTGCTCCACCACAAAGAGCCATTTTCAACAGTATTGCTCCACCACAGAGATCCGATTTCAACGGTATTGCTCCACCACAGATAGCTGGTTTCAATGGTATTGCTCCACCATAGAGAGCCAGTTTCAATGGTATTGCTCCGCCACATAGAGCTGATTTCAACAATATCAAGGGGCAAGATATTCAGTCCATATTCATTCTTGATCGAACGGGCAAAAGTTTTTGTTTCCGAAATTATGGATCAAGGAACGAATATGCACCCGAAAAAACTTCAAAACATCAAAAGAGATAATCAAGCTCCTTAAACCATCAAAGTATCTTACCCTCGGCTACACGAGCTTCATGGGGAACACAATTATCCTTTCCTTCAGTGACACAAGCTCCACTAGAAGTGAAATGACCAAAATGCCCTTCTGTCAGTAACCACACTATCAGATGGCCAAAACACCTCTCCTTTAGTGACACGAGCTATGTGGAAGATTAAATCACAAAATATTTCTTTCCCTAGTGACATAGGCTCCATTAGGGGTGAAATGACCAAAATACCCTATTGTTGACCACTAAGCTACCAAATGACCAAAATACCCTTTTCCCATCAAAAAGGGATACCAAATCACTGAAACCCATTTTTTTCATGACATAGGCACCACGAAAGACCAAAGTACCCTTACTTCAAGGAATGCCAACTTCCTAAGTTGTAAAATTACCAAAATACACTTTCCTTTCATAAGCATCAAATGACAAGGAGAATTCAATCCCGGCAAGTCCTCTGCTTCGTAATGGAGTCGAAGCATGTCCCTAGCAAATCAAACTAACATGGGCAAAGTCCTCTGCTTCGTAATGGAGTCTAAGCATGACCCTGGAAAACATCAAATCAGTTCGGGCAAAGTTCTATGCTTCGTAAAGGAGTCGAAGTAGGACCCTGAAGAATCAAACCAACCTAGGCAAGGCCACTGTCTTGCAAAAGCATCGGAGACAAGTCCCTACAGACATCGAAACAAGTCAACGCAAGGAGAACCCCCAGGTACATTCTCTTTTCCTTCTCACCGTGCTCCCTATCGCTAGGCCAAACTCGAATCAAGCACAAGCACCCGTTCAAGTTGACTTTGGTCACGCGAGGGGCAGCCTGTGAGCATGGGTTTTTTCCTGACCTTGGTGATGAAAGCCATTATTACTTTTTTCATAGATAAATGTGAAGCGGATTCAGAATGACTGGGATGATGTCAGAAATGTCTCGGGTGTCCCGAATATGTGTGACAAGTCTTGGTACGGAACCCCGAAGGAATTTGAGTGAGTATTTAAGAGAACCAAAGAAAAGAACGAAAAATAAGCAAAATAGGCTAATCTGGTTACTACAGCCTTCTGGCTATAGTACTTACAATCGCGCGATTGTACTATAGTTGTGCGGCTGTACTATAGTGGCATGGGTGTACTATAGTCACGCGGCTGTACTACAGTCGTGCGGCTGTAGTATATTACTGTCGTACGGCTGTAATCATCAGATTTCCTTTTTTGTGCAAAATCAGCATTTAATCCGGATTTTTAACCTAAATAGGAGATATAAATAGATTGTGACCGGATTTTAGGGTTGACACAGCAGAAAAAAAATTGTAAAAGAAAGAGAATTGAGAGAATTAAGGGAAAAACACATCCACACTGAGGGTTTTTGAGAAGAAAAGATTAAAACTGAGCGTTTTAATCCTAAACAATCAAAGAAACCTTAACTAAAATTTGTTTAAACCATCATAACTAGTCCTCTAGGGACATTCATAAACCATAATCACTCATTCAATATCGTTTGGGGTTGAATTCGGGCTTCGGAAATCGCATAAGCTTTTGGGTTGTTCGTGATTGTAAGGCGTTCCCGACATCTGGATTCATCCCTGGTGGTCCAAAACACTGGAACATAGACAAGGTACATTCTAAGAGGCCTTAAAAATCCTTTTTAATTCATTTTGGGTGCTATTTGTTTGTGTTTTTGAGTTTTTCGTGATTTTGGAAGCGATTCCGGTTACAGCCGCCCCACCTGATGATTACAGCTGCACGACTGTAACCTACAGGGGTAGAAGCTCCAAATACCCCGAATAGACCGATAACGCTTTCGTTTTCAAGTTAAATGTGTTTTTCATATTTATTATCTATCCAATTACATCCATGTATGCTTAGATTCTCTGTTTTCTTATTTTTAATTGATGGATGCGATTTCAAGTTTGGCGATTTGAAGCTTTTAAGGATTTCCGGACTTATTTTGATCCGTTTCGGATCCATTTAGTTGAAATCAGTGTGTTTCCAGAAATCCCAGATTACCCGAATTCGCTAAATTTGCAAAACAATTTTCAAAAACGAGAAAAGAAGGCCGGAACACAATTCTAGAGCTTTATAGCCGCGCGGCTGTAGTTGAGGCAGAATTACGGTTTTGCCCTTTTGGGCCAAAAACTTGTAATTTTGCATCTTTTTCCTATTCAAAACTGAATTTTGGTGTGTTTATATTCTTTTTGGATCCTAGATGGATGTTTAATTTAGGCCCACCCATGAACGGGACCACTGGGTCCTGGGATATCCGGCCCACTAAAGTTGGAAAATGCATGTAAATGAGCCAAATGGTTTTCAAAATTGGTTTTTCATCCATAAAACCTACAGGGCGTTTCAAAAAACCGTTTTCCAAGTCTAACCGGGCCGACCGATAGGGTCGACCCGGTTACCCCCTATGCATGATCCCGTTTCCTAAAATACCCTTATTCTGTTCTATATGAGTCCTTGGTGTGTTTTATTTATTTGTGCTAACCGTATTTGGATGCATCTTTTATTTTTCCTTATTTTTATTTTTGGATGTATTTTATAGATTAAATCGTGTATCTAGGCGATTGTAATTTTTTAGATCATCGTGTATTATAGGCGGTTGTAATGGTGAGGATGAGAGCTTTTTCTTTTTTATGGGTTGTATAATTTGGCCTCTATTTACTTTCCCGCACTTTTACTTTTCTGCACTTTATTTTGGTTTTTATATTTATGTCATTTGCATGAGCATCGATTAATAATTAAAAGAAGATAAAATGAGTAGAATTAAGTGAATGTAACATTGCGTTGTGAAATAATAATTGAAAATAAGTCAGGGTTAGTAGATATGTTGTCCGAACCTCGAATCTCTGGATTAGGTGCTGTGTCTACACTTGGTAGGGAGCTGTACCGGAATTTCCCGAATGAGCTGATCTGGGTGGTGACTCTGTATCTAATCTTGAAATTCCTGTTTCGAGATCTTTAAGTTAAATTGGGATTTTCTAAGAAAATTTATTTTCCAAAATTCACACTTTCAATTAAGTTTTCTACAAAATGAGTTTCCCAATAAAATGAAAGGTTTTCTTGAAGAGGATTAAAAACCTGTTTTCAAACCACATCATCACACTTCAAAAAGAAAATCCCCGGTTCCCGCTTCACTGCGCGTTCTGTAAAAACGTCATCCGCTCACAGATATGAAGTGCTGTTATAAGAGAGTCACGTGTAACTGGGGACACGGACAGAGGTTCAACGTTCGGGGAACACCTTTCATGATTTAGTGATGTTATGAAATAGACTTATATATGTAGTAATCCAGTACTCATGGAGTACCTCGAATGATGCAATAATGTCATGCAATAACCCGAAGTGGATTGTCACACACCAACAGAACTTCGGCATCACAGGGACACCAATGATAAATGACGTGATGTCGTTTAATAATATCATGTGACCTGCCACAAGAAAATAGACCTAAGATCATTGTGATCCCTATTGAATGAAATGGTTTGGTGAAATGGCCGAGTGCAATCCGGTGCACTGGCAGGACACTGGCAGTTTTGGGACTCCCGTTATGTCATGGAATGATCATGATGGGCATCCTTGGAATGTCCTTAATTTAAATGAAATGAGATGATATGAATGCTTATGTCACAAAAAATGCAAATAGCTGCACAAAAATGTGGTTAGGATTTATGACATACATAATGATGTTGTGTATGCTTTGTGAAAATGCTAACACACAAATGTAATGTTATGGTTGCAAAAAAAATGGTTAGTATGATTGTCACACGGATGATTTAATGTTTTCACATATGAAAATAAAATGCAAATGGCTGCATAAAAGATGTGAGTTAGTATCACTCAAATGCTTTGCGTGTATGACGTGTCATGTTCATGAAAATGGCGATGATGGTATGTCATGGGAGGGCGAGAGACACATAGCACACAAAGCGTATTCCTCCAGCCTTATTCCTCCAAACGTGGTCAATTTTTGAGAACATTCTAACCAAGTCCTAGGAGCGGTTCTCTTCGATCATCAACCGGGGATGATGAAGGTGCAATTTATAGCATTCATATAATTTATTTTGGTATCCTAAGGGAATCCAACTAAGGTTGCCTATATGAATTCGGTCCAAGTCGGGTTAAAATTAAGGTTCCCATAGCAAAATATACTACTCACTTCTCCCTGCTCAAGGGTTCGAACAAAGGGGTTCGTACGAGGCTATGGGTGATGTTTCATATCTGTGCCCCTAAGACCAAGAGGAACATAGGTGACACTTCAACAATTCACTGGGCTAAAAATGGGATACTTAACCTAATGCAAAAATGTCTAACTAAAGAATGCGAAATAAAATACCATACAAGAATCATCCACCTTATCTTGATTAGTCATTTTTCAGGGCTTGTCAAATTCTTTTTAGTTTTTAAGAAAACTTTTGTAAGAAATCCCCAGCAGAGTCGCCACTGTGAGCGGACGATGTTTTTCACAAGGTGTACATACTCTCTCAGAAGGGAGCCTTGATATCAAGCAACCCTCCCTTACGTTGGGATTTTAGGATGGAAATTCGGTTTTGGAAAAATTAAATTAATTCATAGAAGAACCAAGACCTAAGTCTCTATAGAGTGTGTAGGAGTCACCACCCAGCTCAGCTCTGTTGGGATTCGTCATTGGAAAAATAACGTTGCGCAGCGAAAATACACCATTTAAAATTTCCTAGAATCCATCTATCATGTCCAATTACCATTGATTAGAATAAAACCAAATTGACTCAAGAGACATTAACTCACTGGATTAGTCTCTTTTAGAGACTGTTGCAGAATCGTTTCTTGAAACTCTTATCTCCAAAGTCTGGTGCACAACCAACTATCGAGTGGGAACCGGTGCTAGCCGAAGACCCGAAGGAATGGAGGATTAATGCTGGGATTTTCGGCTATTTGGGGCTGCTATTGGTGGCTAAAATTTCCAGCAATTAATTAGAGTTGAATTGGGTTTTTCCTCCTTAAGTGTGCCCTTATATAGACACCTTGTCTACCTGGGTTTTAATTAGGTTAATTAAACCCAAGCCCACTAGGATTATAATTACATAAATAAACTTTAATTAAAAAGTATATACTATGTAATTTAATTCCATTTGGCTAAATTTAATTACCCCTAAATAAAATTAAATCACACTTAAGTTAATACAATATATGTATTTAATTTTCCTACTTAGGAAAATTATTTAATTAATTGTTTACTTTATGTAATTCAATTAATTGATAAATTAATTAATTACATTATGTAAACTTATTAATTAAATTAAATTCAACCCAATGTTAATTAATTATCTTGACACCGAATGTCAACTAATTAATTAACGCATTCCTTCCAATGTACATTACATGTGTAATTTCTATAAGTTCCGGCTCAGTTGATTAATGTACACGATCCTATGGGTCTGTTTTTATGTTGGCAGTGGGCCCAAGGCCCACAGACTGTAAGTGGGTTCTAGCAGACCATTACAGCCCCCAATTAACATAGAGATGCAGCAGTCTTTAGAAGACACTCACCCGGTAGAAATCTCATAGTGTCCTTTGCCTAACGATATCGATATGAATAAACAAGAGGTATGGTGTTCGTCATCCTCTTCTATTGTTTATTATATTTCTTGATCTTGAGTTGATTGATTAATTAAATAAGCAACCAACTTATTTGGGTATGGCCATACATTTATCAGTCCCACTAATCAAGTGGCCAATGATATCATCTCGGTGTTACCCAAGTGGTAATTCCATCACTTCATCATTAATATCAACGTGTTCACCGGTCCACCCAATCATACTCGTATTTAGCATCCTTTTACAGACCTGTTAGGTGTATGTCAAAGTGAACTGGATTCCATATTGATATTATAATGAAATCTGGTCTGAGGACAAAAGAGACCTACTCAAGAAAGACCTATGACGAGACAACCATGTGGCTTTTCTGTCCGAATCGATCCAGTCCCATGTCAACGACATGTACCTATATTCATGACTGACTATATAAGTACTATGGCTAGTTAAGAACCGCCATACAGTCATCGAATATACAAGTCTGTAGTTCTATTCGTTCCCACAATTAGAACAGACCTGGGATAGGTTTTATGATTATCAATCAATGGATCCTCTACTCATATTATAGCACAAGATATAAATGAAATAGATTAATTGCCTTTATTAATGTGACACAAATAATGTATTCATACAATGAGTCTTATTGTATAATACAAAATACAAGAATCTAATGCCTTGAGAACTAGAGCACACCAACAATCTCCCACTTGCACTAGTTCCAAGTGGGCATTGCCCTAATTCCTATAGATCTGGTATAACCGTCGTGCTGTGTCTACAGCAGTACTTTAGTCAATGGATCAGCGACATTATACTTGGTGTCAACCCTCTGCAATGATATGTCACCTTTGTTCACGATCTCCCGAATGAGGTGAAGCTTTCTGAGTACATGTTTGTATCTCTTGTGTGACCGAGGCTCCTTAGCTTATGCGATGGCCCCGTTGTTGTCACAAAAACATCAACTAGGTCTAGGATAGTGGGTACTACTCCCAACTCAGTTATGAATTTCTTGATCCAAATGGCTTCCTTTGCAGCTTTACAGGTAGCTATGTACTCAGCTTCCATTGTAGAGTCAGCAATGGTGGCCTGCTTTGAGGACCTCCAGCTAATGGCACCACCATTTAGGAGAAAAACATAACTAGACTATGACTGGTTCTCATCCTCATCGGTCTCAAAGCTTGCATCAGTGTAACCTGACACTACCAGCTCATCTTGACCTCTATACACTAAGAAAGCATCCTTAGTATGATTAAGGTACTTTAAGATTGCCTTGACAGCCTTCTAGTGTTCCTTCCCGGGGTCCGACTGGTACCGGCTGGTCATACTTAGTGCAAACACTACATCAGGCCTAGTACATAACATGGAGTACATGATAGATCTAATAGCAGATGCATAAGGGATCTTTTCCGTGTTCTCCCGGTCCTTCTTTGTTTTAGGACCATCTTTCTTACTCAGCTTCAACCCATGGTGCATGGGCAAGAATCCTTTCTTTGCCTTGTCCATGCTGAATCTTTTCAGAACCTTGTTAATGTACGTGGACTAACTTAGGCCTAGAAGCCGATTGGATCTATCTTTGTAGATCCTGATCCCTAAGATCATCTCAGCTTCGCCTAAGTCCTTCATTGCGAAGCACCTACTCAACCACTGCTTAACCCCTTGTAGTGTTGGTATGTCACCTCCAATGATAAGGATGTCATCATCATACAGCATTAGGATGATGGAAATGCTCCCACTAACCATCTTATACACACATGGCCTTTAACTTGAAACACCACTTGCAACCTATCACCTTAGCACCCTGGGGTGGATCCACCAAGTTCCATACTTGGTTATCGTGCATAGATTGCATCTTAACCTCCATGGCTTTGCGCCATTGATCTGAGTGTGCGCTTTCAACAGCCCCTATAGGTCTTGGGCTCCTCTTGGTCAATGACCATAAGGTCCCTATCATTAGTCATGAGAAAGCCGTACCTCTCTGGCTGATGACTTGTCCTACCAGACCTTCTAAGGCCCTGTGCAATCGGTTCTGGTTCCTCAATTTCTTGAGTAGTCAGATCGGTTCCTGAAGCATCCTCAGCAGTAGCTGCAAGAGTTTGTGAGTCTTGAACTTCTGAAAGTTCAACATTACTCCCACTATCTCTCTTGGAAAGGAATTCCTTCTCTAAGAAGACTGCATTTCTGGCTATGAAAACTTTGCTTTTGGCCGGATCGTAGAAGTAATAACCCTCAGTTTCCTTAGGGTAACCCACAAACTGGCACTTGATAGATTTGGACTCGAGTTTGCCACTTGTCAATTTCTTAACATGTGCATCACGGCCTTAAATCTTCAAGAAGGAAACATTAGGCTTTTGGCCCTTCCATAGTTCATATGGTGTTCCCTCAACTGCCTTGCTTGGTGTATTATTAAGAATGTAAGCAGTTGTCTCTAAAGTATATCCCCAAAAGGAGACTGGGAGTGTAGTGTGACTCATCATCGAGCGGACCATGTTAAGCAAGGTCCTATTCCTCCTTTCTGACACTCCATTCCACTAGGGTGTACCACGAGGAGTGAGTTAGGATACAATCCCACACTCTCTCAAAAAGGAGTCAAACTCTTGGCTCAAATATTCACCCCCTCGGTCAGATCGAAGTGCTTTTATTTTCTTGCCAAATTAGTTTTCTACTTCATTCTTAAAGTCCTTGAACCTTTGGAGAGTCTCAGACTTATGCTTCATCAGATACACTTAACCGTATCTGCTGAAGTCATCCGTGAAGGTGACGAAGTGTAGAAAACAAGATCTAGCACTAGTGCCCATTGGGCCATATACATCGGAATGTATTAGCTCCAATAGCTCTGAGGCCCTTTCAGCCGTCTTACTAAAAGGCGCCTTTGTCATCTTGCCTCTCAAACAAGATTCGCATGTGTCATAAGACTGGATGTCTAATGACCCTAACACTCCACTAGAGTGAAGCCTAGCTATGCACTTCTCATTTATATGGCCAAGTCGACAATGCCAGATGTAAGTAGGATTAATTTCATTTTGTTTAATCCTTTTAGTATTTATGTTATAGAGTGAACTTTCACATTTTAGATTAAGGATATATATGCCATTTTCAAGAAATGTTGTTGTGAGCGGACGACGCGTTTTCGACGGGACGCGGGACTCCCTTTCGGAATGGGGCGCCTCGATCTCGGGCGGATCCCTCCCTCGCGTGGGGTTTTTATGAACGGAAATCCGCGTTTTGAAAAATAAATAGAATTCAATCTTAAAAAGAACCGAGACCTAAGTCTCGATGAATATTGTAGGAGTCACCACCCGGCTCAGCTCAACCGGGAAATTCTTATGTAGCTGAACCGGACGAACGGCCGCTACACTATCCAGAGATTCGGGTCCGGACAAGTCCCTTATTTCGTGTCTAATTAAAATAAAATATGGCCAATGTTCTCAAATGGTATTTCAAAATCTAAAGTCCATTTTATTGAATATAAAAAGCATACAGCGCGCACACAAAACATTTAATATAAAAATAAGGAGAAGAAATAAATATTAATTGGCTTACAACCAAATCGAATGGAAAAATAAGAACTCTCGCCTCACTTGTACAATCGCCTAGAATACACGAGAATCTAGAAAAATACAACCGCCTAAATACACGATTTAATCTATTAAATTACATCCAAAATAAAAAATAAAAAGAAATTAAAATCTGCAAAACGGAGGGTTAGCACAATATATACAGCACGCCACAATTAGGACTCAAATAGACAGAAATGGGAAATCAAGAATTGGGGGCATGCATTTAGGGGGTAACCGGGTCGGCTCGGCTAGCCGGCACGGTTAGACCTGGAAAACATTTTGAAACGTCCCTGTATTTTTGGTTTTGTGGGAAAATCATTTTGAAAACAATTTTTCCAGTCTACACGCATTTTTATATATTTAAGTGGGTCGGTTTTCAGGAGAAATGGATCTCCATCGTTGAACTGTTCTAAATGCAATTTTACTAAAAATCGAATCTATGGTCGTGATGCACACAACAAAATTCATTTTGATGATTTTTGGGGTTTTCTAATTTTTTAGGATTTTTTGGGAATTTTTTATGATTTTTTTATGCATTTTTTAAGAAATTTTTGGGTTTTAAAGGTGAAATTCTGATTCTGAAAACTACAGGGGTACGACTGTAAATTACAGTCGTGGAAAATCAACTACAGTCGTACGACTGTAGATGCTGAAAATTTAGGATTTTGCCAAAATCTCATTAAAAACAAGCTGGAAAGAGAATTGCCTGGAAATCAACTACAGTCGTACGACTGTAGCTACAGTCGTACGACTGTTCATCAATCCAAGAACAGTCGTACGACTGTTCTTGATTTCCAGGAGCAGAAACGCAGAAAAATGGACAGAAATGCAGCAAAAACACACCAAACACCCAGAAAGCTTATAAAAGAGAGAGGAAAAGGGGTATTTACCTCCGTGGCGTGCGTCCACAGTAGGATTGACCCCTGGCGTCGCTCCAATCCACTAAAATCCGGACTTTTCTCCTTGAGTTAGGGTTTGAAATTTGACTCCAGAGATTTCCAAAATGCTGAGGATTTTGATGAGGATTTCCTCCTTTTTTCCTTTGGTTTTCTCTTCTTTCTCTTTTTCTCCCTTTCTCTCTGTCTGTCTGTTTTTTTTTTCTCCCTTTTTTTTTTCGTCCTCTCTTCCCCCTTTTCTGTCTTTCTTTTTCTGCTTTTATGGGTAGATCTACAGTCATACGACTGTAGTTTGACTACAGTCGTACGACTGTAGCAATAGTCGTACGACTATACTCTTTTTTTTTTTTTTTTTTTTGAAAGTAAAATTCCGGCGCTTACAGCTGCCCCTCGCGTGATCAAATTCACCACTCGAACTTAGTCTGGGATGGATGATGTGAATTTGTGAAACGCGATTCAAAGCGCCGCAGACACAGGAAAGAATCCTCCATTGAAATAAGCCGATATCAGGTCTAGGTCACCTGAGGCGATACTAGTGAGGAAATAAGCCGATATCAGGTTTGGGCTACCCGAGGCAAAGCTGATGAAGAAATAAGCCGATATCAGGTTTAGGTTACCCGAGGCAAAGCCGATGAGGAAATAAGCCGATATTAGGTTTAGGTTACCCGAGGCAAAGCCGATGAGGAAATAAGCCAATATCAGGTTTAGGTTACCCGAGGCAAAGCTGATGAGGAAATAAGCCGATATCAGGTTTAGGTTACCCGAGGCAAAGCTGATGAGGAAATAAGCCGATATCAGGTTTAGGTGACCCGAGGCGATGCTGAGGAAGGAATAAGCCGATATCAGGGTTAGGTGACCCGAGGCAAAGCTGATGAGGAAATAAGCCGATATCAGGTTTAGGTTACCCGAGGCAAAGCTGATAAGGAAATAAGCCGATATCAGGTTTAGGTTACCCGAGGCAAAGCTGATGAGGAAATAAGCCGATATCAGGTTTAGGTTACCCGAGGCAAAGCTGATGAGGAAATAAGCCGATATCAGGTTTAGGTTACCCGAGGCAAAGCTGATGAGGAAATAAGCCGATATCAGGTTTAGGTTACCCGAGGCAAAGCTGATGAGGAAATAAGCCGATATCAGGTTTAGGTTACTCGAGGCAAAGCTGATGAGGAAATAAGCCGATATCAGGTTTAGGTTACCCGAGGCAAAGATGAGTTTGAAATGTGGGATTCGAATTGGTTTCAAAGATCTAGGATCTTGCTTGAATCGATCTCCAAGAATCCGAAATGTGGCTTGGGCGGTTTTTCAAGGATTGGGAATCATGCTTGAAGAAGTTCAGGGATTCGAAATCTGGCTTGAATGAAATAAAGGGTTTGATGTAGAACTAAGCCGATACCGGGTCTAGGTTACCCGAGGCAAGAAAAGTGGATTATGGATTAGCCGATATCAGGTTTATGTTACTCGAGGCAAAGGAAAATGGATATTTGAATTGGCAGATATCGGGTTTATGTTACCCGAGGTAAAGAAAGATGGATATTTGGATTGGCCGATATCGGGTTTATGTTACCCGAGGCAAAGGAAGATGGATTATGGATTGGCCGATATCGGGTTTATGTTACCCGAGGCAAAGAAAGATGGATATTTGGATTGGCCGATATCGGGTTTATGTTACCCGAGGCAAAGGAATGTGGAGTGAGGATTAGCCGATATCGGGTTTATGTTACCCGAGGCAAAGGAAGGTGGATTATGGATTGGCCGATATCGGGTTTATGTTACCCGAGGCAAAGAAAGATGGATATTTGGATTGGCCGATATCGGGTTTATGTTACCCGAGGCAAAGGAATGTGGAGTGAGGATTAGCCGATATCGGGTTTATGTTACCCGAGGCAAAGGAAGGTGGATTATGGATTAGCCGATATCGGGTTTATGTTACCCGAGGCAAAGGAAGATGGATATTTGGATTGGCCGATATCGGGTTTATGTTACCCGAGGCAAAGGAATGTGGAGTGAGGATTAGCCGATATCGGGTTTATGTTACCCGAGGCAAAGGAAGGTGGATTATGGATTAGCCGATATCGGGTTTATGTTACCCGAGGCAAAGGAAGATGGATTATGGATTGGCTGATATCGGGTTTATGTTACCCGAGGCAAAGGAATGTGGAGTGAGGATTAGCCGATATCGGGTTTATGTTACCCGAGGCAAAGGAAGGTGGATTATGGATTAGCCGATATCGGGTTTATGTTACCCGAGGCAAAGGAAGATGGATATTTGGATTTGCAACCATGCTTGAACGTAGTGGAGTTCAAGGGTTTAAAAATCTTGCTTGAATGAGATGAGGAAATAGGTTTAGGAAGGATAATTCTGGTGTTGGCTGGGGAATGAGTATTTATCCCTTGATCGACGATTTTGTAAACAAAAATTTTTACCCCTTCGATCAAGGATAAATACGGCTTGATTACTCTGCCCCTTGGTGTGTTGAGATTTGATGTATTGAGATCTGGGTTTGCACTGACACTTAAGGTCCAATGGATGCCTCGGCATTGTGCCATCTGTTCTTTGAGAGCGATCCTGGTCAGGGAAGACCTGATGATGGCAGTGGATACCTGCACTTGGATGAGTTGCGATGCATATGCACATGAATTTTATGTGTTTACTTTAGACGTATGCATGTATGTACGGATGCACGTATAGTTCTAAATGTATGTATGCATGCAACATGTGGCTTATGCTTTGTTCTTGGTATCCGTGCGAGCCCGGAGATGGAATTCACGACTTGAGACTGGCCCCGATGGTAACCCAGGTGACCTAGTCTGATTGTTCCGGTGTGTCTTCTGACCGACTGAATACTACGCTGACCTAGGTACTAGGGGAGTTGGATATCTTGAGTGACCTTCCACTTTACCCTCTGTATATTCTGAAGCGTTCTCAGTGCTGAGCGGATCAGGATAGTAGGCCGTGCCGACGAACAATCCGTTTGATTGAGCAAGAAGATGAGAGTGAGACTTTGCATTTCTGTACCGCATGACAAGAGCTTCTGGGATATTATCACGGGCTTGGATGCAATGTCCTACTGATGGATGTTTATCTATAATGGCATGGTGCATGCAAGATGAACATCTGATCGGAAATCTAAACATGCACAATATTGCAATGGTGACATCCGAATGAGTATAACAGGGAGTATGACAGTGGCTCTGACTTTGTACATCATCCCTCTCCTGTTGCCGACACGTCCTTCCGGTTTTCCGTGTCAGCAAATTCTATCTTTTTTTTTTTTTTTTTTTTGAGAAAGATTCTGTGATGGGCATTTTGTCTGCATTGATCCCTTTCGCGACGGTTTGTCTTAGGATGGAAAAGATATATCTTGACATGTTCATTGCGACTCGCGAAGATAATGCTGTCGATGATGCCTAATGGTTCAGTTTTTTACTTGCCCCTAATATTATAGGTTTGTGTTTGGGGAGTATTAAGGGTTTGTGTTTGGGGAGTGAAGCACTTCCACAGACAAGGTTTGCTGTGTAATGTAGCCTGTAAGTGAACATTGACATGCAACAACACAACAAATGCATATTGAACACCAAAATTGAATACAAAACATTCACGACATAATGAATGCGGATGCATTAGGAAAATTTAGAATGTGGCTCTGGTTTTAATTGATGCCCCTTCAAATTACCAATATGCCCTTTCGGTTTTACACATTGGATTTTTCTTTCTTTTTTTTTTTTTTTTTTTTATTTTAGAAAAGTCCGATCACCGGATAGAGTTGCTATTATGGATGGACAACCTGAGATAAGTTCAAGTAACCACTGGATTGTCCTGTGGTCTGATGCTGTATTCATGTTTCCAATTCACCCCAGATCTCAGTTCAAACACGGCTCCCGAAGACTGAATTCTTGAAATGGTTAGCAAATGCAACTTTCCCTTTGAATATGAGTACAACAGACTTTGTAAGCTCTCCTGTTGATGGTATTGTGCCCTTCATGATTGTTGAAAGCTTTGTAAAGTCAAGTTGCCCCAACACAGTTGGTGAAGTTCACAAATGCATAACCAAAATTTCCTCCAGTCTTGAAATCCATAGGCAAATAGAGGAAATCATAAGCAGGCTTCCTTTTGGACTTATTCTTGTTTTCCTCCAGACAATGCTCGTTCAGAATTTGTAGCAGATCATGTCTTTGAAACTGATTTGGTAGGTTTGTGATCATCAAGCTTGTTTTTCCCACCAAGATTAGCTTCAATCTCTTTTTTATTCAGCTTGGTCTCTTCAATAGTCAATTTCTTGGGCGACCACTGTTGTTCCTTTTCACTTACAGAAACTATTTTCTTCTTACTCTGGAATCTCGGAGCTATATGTTTCATTTTCCCCCTTTTTCAGCGTTGTTGAACTCATTTGAAATAGATTCATATCCAAATCCTCTATCTATCATCAAATCAAATCCCTTCCCACTATCTGAGGGTACTAAATAATTAGTCTGGGAGTTTAGATTGAATAGAAATGGCATGGGATTAAAAAGGTATCCCCAATTTGGTACAGGTTGATGATAAACGAAGACGGATTGAAACAGCGAACCACCTGTTTCGATGCCCTTCCGCTAATGAGATGGCGCGGAACAAAAATGATATGGAACAGCATTGGGGTTCAACTTCTTGTTATGAGCCATTGAAGGTAGGAAATATGGAATCACAGAATCGGTTCAAGTCCAGAGAGAAGATGAAAGATAGAAGATGAAAGTGAAGGAAAGACAATGAAGGGAAGACAAAAGTGTTGAAGGCAAATGGAGAAGACAGAGAGGAGAATGAAAAGGGAACTGCTTGGGGTAAAGACACCAATCTTCTCTGTCACCGCACGAAGTTAACTTTTCAGAATGGGCAACAACGTACTTATCTCCATTGTCTCAACTCATTGACCCCGGTACTTCATGCAATAAGTGGGCCGCCCCCAGATTCATCAAGCACTCAACAAAATTTGACTCTATGATTGAAGGGAGTGCAACTTTAGACCAGGAGCAGAAATTTGACTGTAAGGGAGAGCTGAGGTCTTCCACCGGTGCTTGCCCCTTTTTTTTTTTTTTTTTTTTGAAGAAGTTAAATCCAAACCACAGCCACCTATCGATTTCCCTGCTGCATTCAGATCCATGAATGTCATGCGTGTTTGATATGTCTTTTTGGATGAACAATGCATGTGTGATGTCATATGCACATGAATGCCACACAAACAAAACTATACATGCACTAAAAACTAATGTCTGCTTCAGAGCTTTACAACACGGTGGATGTGTGGGGAATTAATCGCACAAACAAACATAAAACGCAGCGGAAAAAGATTAATCCCCACCAAGGACCCATGTACATTACATTGAATCGGAAGGAGGGTTAAAGAATTACCTTAATTCTTTGAAGTTTGAATCACTTAGGAACCAAAATTGCTTCCCTCTACGGTTGATCCACACGGAGCAATACGTTCACCGCGTGCTAGCGCCGGGATAGAAGAAACGGTTTCCTCGAATCGAGAGAGAGGCAGAAAATCAAATTTTCTCTTGGCTTGGAGAGGAGAATTTCGGCTGGCTATTCTCTTGTGTTGGCTGGCCGAAAATCTGCTATAGTATTAGTGTAGAGAGTGATTAGGTTTAGGTTAATTGTTTCCTTAAATAATTAACCTAAATAGTTAATTATAATTATAACCTAATACACCTATTAGTTATAATTATATATTAACCCACACAATTTAATATTAATTCTCAATTAACATTAAATCAAATCAATTCTCCATAATACATATATGTATATATAATATTATAATTAATTATATCTCCATATAATTTAATTATAATATGTAGCATACTTTATGCAATATTAATCACATTAATATTTATATATACATACATAAATATATGTCACTATATATATTTATTCTCTTTCTCATTCATAAATTATTATCCAATAATAATTTATACCCGATAAGATGAACTTCATTTTGCTCTTGTGTGTGACCCCATAGGATCATATTAATTGGCAATAAGGAAATTACCATAATGTCCTTATAGGTCACAAGCGGACTCTAGCAAGCCATTACGACTACCCAATTAATATGATTGGAATGATCCAATACCTATTTATAGAATGTCATATTCCCTTTTGTCTCATTGATATCAAGATTAATTATAAGACATGGTACACTTGTCAATCTTATATAATTAATCATATGCTTTCTCGATCTCAAAGTAAACTGTTCAGACAAATCAATTGATACTCTTATCAATTATTTGAGCACGGCCATGCATTTAACAGTCTTACTTATCGAGGGGCCCAGTGATATCGCTCTCTTGTTAGAGAGGGACAAAATCCCATATCTGTCACTCACATCCCTAAGCATGAGTCATATTGTACCCAACCACAGCCTTTATAACTACTCTGTTACAAGCAGCGTTTGACTGCGTCAAAGCACAACATGAATTCATCCCGGAATCCATGGTGACCTCAGGTCAAAGGAATCAGCTGATGACACTACTATAATCAAGATCAGTTGTGACACGTGACCATGAACTTGATCTTATAGTGGGTCTCCAGCAACATGTTCTCTAACACATTGCCCGTGAGTATAATCTGTATCTGTATACACTATATTCATCTTATGAATATCCATTATCACTCACACTAGTCTTAGTTTGTTATTATTCCCATAATAACAATCGACTAGGGAAATTTAGAATTACACAATTAATTCATGGATACATTATCATAAATACTAACATACAAATATATATGATAAAATAAGTCTTTATTAATGACTTAAGAAGATTGTTTACATAATCCAACATTGGCTTAGGGCACAATCTCTAACAATCTCCCACTTGCCCTAAGTCCAATCTCAAATGTATCTAATACCCATGGACCTAGCATGACCATCATGTACAGCTTGTGAAAGAGCTTTTGTTAGTGGATCAGCAACATTGTCTTCAGACGCAACTTTGCATATCTTCACATCTCCTCTTGAGATGACTTCTCTTATGTAGTGAAAACGCCGAAGTATATGTTTGGATTTCTGTGACAGACTAGGTTCCTTAGCAAGTGATATTGCCCCATTGTTGTCACACAAGAGGCTCACAGGATTCACTATGCTAGGAACGACACCAAGTTCTTCGATGAACTTCTTGATCCAAACAGCCTCTTGGGCTGCATCTGATGCAGCAATATACTCGGCTTCTGTTGTAGATGCAGCTATCGTGCTTTGCTTAGAACTCTTCCAACTTATCGCACCTCCATTCAGAATGAACACATACCCAGACTGTGACTGCATCTGATCTTGATCAGTTTGGAAACTTGCATCCGTGTAACCATTTACAACAAGATCTTCGTCCGAGCCTCCATATATCAAGAATGTATCTTTAGTTCTTCTCAAGTACTTAAGAATACTCTTGACAGCAGTCCAGTGACTATCACCTGGATCAGACTGATATCTGCTTGTCATGCTCAAAGCAAAAGAGACATCTGGCCGAGTACATACCATGGCATACATGATAGATCCTATAGCTGACGCATAAGGAATCTTATTCATGCGTTGACGTTCTTCAACTGTCATGGGACATTGCTTACGACTAAGCTTTATCCCTTGCCCAATAGGAACATTTCCTTTCTTAGATTGATCCATACTGAACCTTTTCAGTATCTTATCAATGTATGTACTCTGGCTCAGGCCTATCAATCTCTTAGATCTATCTCTATAGATCTTTATTCCAAGAATGTAGGCTGCCTCACCCAAGTCTTTCATAGAAAAACACTTTCCTAACCAAGATTTTACTTCTTGCAAGGTAGGAATGTGATTTCCTATTAACAATATGTCATCGACATATAGAACTAGGAAAACTACATTACTCCCACTGAACTTCTTGTACACACAAGGCTCATCTTCGTTTTTGATGAAGCCAAACTTTTTGACCGATTCATCAAAACAATGATTCCAACTTCTTGATGCTTGCTTCAAACCATAAATGGCCTTTTGAAGCTTGCAGACTTTATCAGGATTCTTTGGATCGACAAAACCTTCGGGCTGTGTCATGTACACATCCTCAACAAGATTTCCATTTAGGAAAGCTGTTTTGACATCCATTTGCCATATCTCATAGTCATAATATGCTGCTATGGCAACAAGAATTCTGATGGACTTGATCATAGCTACTGGCGAAAAGGTTTCGTCATAGTCTATACCATGAATTTGTCGGTAACCTTTTGCCACTAACCTTGCTTTATAAGTCTGAATATTCCCATCCATGCCCGTTTTCAATTTGAAAACCCATTTGTGCCCTATTGCTTTAGCACCCTTTGGGAGATCAACCAAAGTCCATACTTTGTTGTCGTCCATGGATTGAATTTCTGACTTCATAGCATCAAGCCATTTTTCAGATTCTGAATTAGAGACAGCTTCCATGTACGTGGAAGGTTCATTCTCTTCTAACAGAATCAGATCATTTTCGTTCGTGACGAGAAATCCATATCTCTCGGGCTCATGACGAACTCTACTTGATCTACGTTGGACTTGTGTTACTGGTTCTGACTCAACAACTTCTTGTGAATCAGGTTGTTCCATTTGAAACTCACTTTCAACTTGGTTATCCATATTTTCTTGTAGGTGTACTTTACTCCCACTGATTCCTTTGGAAATAAACTCTTTTTCCAGGAATGTACCACCCTTAGCAACAAACACTTTGTTTTCACTAGGATTGTAAAAGAAATAACCTTTAGTTTCTTTTGGATAACCAACAAAATTGCATTTCACAGATTTTGGTGCTAACTTATCTGAAATCAAATATTTCACATAAGCTTCGCATCCCCAAATCTTGAGAAAAGACAAATTTGGTTTCTTACCAATCCATATCTCATATGGTGTCTTTTCAACTGCTTTTGATGGAACTCGGTTCAGTGTGAATGCCGCTGTTTCAAGTGCATATCCCCAAAAGGATAGAGGAAGATTTGTTTGACTCATCATCGACCGAACCATATCCAATAAAGTCCGGTTCCTCCTCTCAGACACACCATTCCACTGTGGTGTACCAGGAGGAGTCAATTGTGAGACAATCCCACAATTTCTAAGATGATCGTCAAACTCTTGGCTCAAATATTCACCACCTCGATCAGATCTAAGTGCTTTAATTGTCTTGCCAAGTTGGTTTTGTACTTCATTTTGGAAGGCTTTGAACATTTCAAAGGATTCTGACTTATGCTTCATTAGATATAGATAACCATATCTACTGAAGTCATCAGTGAACGTAATGAAGTATTGAAAACCACCTCTAGCAGTTGTGCTCATAGGCCCACATACATCTGTATGTATGAGTTCTAATAAGTCACTAGCCCTTTCACTGTGACCAGTAAAGGGACTCTTGGTCATCTTACCCATTAAACAAGACTCGCAAGTGTCATATGTTTCAAAAACGTCTAGACCCAAAATTCCATCTTTATGGAGTTTTGAAATGCATTTCTCATTAATGTGTCCTAGACGACAGTGCCAGAGATAAGTAGGATTCACAATATTTGTTCTTATCCTTTTGGTATTTATGTTATATACATGCTCATCATAACCTTCACTAAGGTTCAACAAATAAAGACCATCATGTAAATCCGCATTTGCATAAAACAAGTCTTTATTGAAAAGCAATAAGTGATTATTCTCAATAACACATTTAAATCCTTCCTTGTCCAAACATGAAATAGAAATGATGTTCCTAGACAAATTAGGAACAAAATAACAATTATTCAAAAAGAGAACAAGTCCAGTTGGCAACTTGAGCTCGTAGCGACCGACTTCATAAGCAGCAACTCTAGCTCCATTCGCCACATGGAATTCTACCTCGCCCTTCTTGAGCTTTCTACTTCCTCTAAGCCCCTGCACATTCATACAAATGTGAGAACCACAACCGGTATCTAATACCCACGAAGTAGAAACAGAAGTAGAATGAAGTATTTCAATAACATGAATACCTTGATTAGCGGTCTCACCGCCTCTCTTCTTCCTCAAGTCCTCCAAATAAAGCTTGCAATTTCTGCGCCAATGACCAGGCTGATTGCAGAAATGGCATGCGCCTTCCTTTGGAGGCTTTGCCTTGGTAACAGCTTTGGGCTTCTTTGCATCCTTCCCAAACTCTTTGGGTTTGTGTGCTTTACCCTTCTTCTTCTGGATCCTACCCTTTTGCACCATATGGATCCCTTTGGAGCTTGGCTTCTCTTTTATCATTACTTCAGCGTTTTTCAGCATCCCATGCAGTTCGCTGACCGTTTTGTCCATATCATTCATGTGATAATTCATGACAAAATGGGAGTAACTCTCGGGAAGAGAATTAAGGATCAAATCCGTTGCCAACTCAGGTCTGAGTGGCGAACCAAGCCTCTCCAACTGATCAATGTACCCTTTCATCTTCAGAACATGGGCACTAACCGAACTCCCTTCGGTCATCTTGTACCCAACCAAAGATCTTAAGGTCTCATACCTTTCCCTCCTCGCTTGCTTTTGGAACATTTCCTTAAGCTCTTGAGACATCTCATATGCCTCAAATGTTTCCAGATCCTTCTGAAGTTCCGAAATCATTGATGCGAGCATCAGGCATTGTACATCAATTTGATCATTTTGATGCTTGTGGAAAGCATCCCTTTCAGCTCTTGAAGCTGTGGTGGGTGGAGGGTTAGCGGGCAAAGGCCCATCCAGAACATATAGCTTTCGCTCTTGCTTGAGAACAATTCTCAAGTTGCGATACCAGTCTAGGTAATTGGTTCCGTTCAGTTTATCCTTCTCAAGGATAGATCGAATAGAACCGGGATTGCTTGTGTTTGCCATTTATCTACAACAGAAAATATATGCAAAGTTAATTACATAAGGGAATTAAACTCCCACTAAAATTATAAAACCCTTTAAAAAATTTAAGTGGGTAAAAGACCCAAAATCCATATTTAACCATAGCACTGCTTTGGCATGTCCCTATGATTGAATATAATTTCGGTAGACATCACCATGTCAATTACATCATTATGTAACTCTTTTAATTTATGAGATGCATGATATCATATATCATATTTAATTTGTATGTTACTCATCTCATCCTTGCCTCGGGCTCAAACACCTTTTTGATTAACCCTTTAGTTAAGCCAATTACAACACAATGAGAATCACCTTTTCTCATATTATTGCTTCGCTAAGGTCACAACATGCGTACCCGCCCTGGCGGTATACCATGATGTGAACATAGTACTTGACAAGTGTTATACGTAATTAGGTGGCAAAATATAAACTTCATAAGTTTATTTAGGGTTTATTAATTCCTGTGATTCAATTGTATCTCATACAATGCATGGCATTAACATTAATCTTTCTAAGTTAATATTAATTCTAGCATGGCATCCAATGTCATACATTCATTTAGCATGCATATTTCATACTTAGCATGGCATCACATGGCATCAAAATATAAAACATGCAATAGACTCGAAAGACCGTGTTATGGTATGGTTTTATCTACATTGATTTTCATAGGCCAATATGAAAATCAACAGGTCATTTCCTAGGTGGTTGTAACCATCGCATGGTCACAGCACAGCCGCACCCCTTGGATCCGTCTTCACGTCTTTGTTCCTTGGCACCATCTCATGGATTTACATACTTTACAAAATTGCATCCTATACAATTTTCTAGTAAATAAAATTTACAAACAATAAATTGCATCCTATACAATTTATCTAGAAAAATAAGATTACATAAATACAAACGACTCGCAGGCCGTATTTATAAAACCTTACATTCACCAAAACCAAAAGAAAATAAAAAAATATCCAAGGGTCCAAAACCATACCAAAACACCATGCATAAAATTATCACAATAATTTTATATCTACAAGATTTAGGGTTCATAAAGGGTAAAATACAATCCTATTGTATTTAGAGTAATTGATTTGAAAAATCGTAAATGTGTAGAAACAATTTCCACACATAAACGAAAAACACCAAACCCAACTTCCAGCGATCCAACTGAAAATTCCCAGGTGGCACGCCGTGCCAAGGTTGGCACGCCGTCGTGCCGCCATTCTGGTCGCAACACTGGAAACGGTTTCCAGTTGGCACGGCGTGCAAAGGCCCAGCACGTCGTGCCATATGCAAAATTTTCAGGTTGGCACGCCGTGCCAAATCGGCACGCCCGCGTGCCACCATTCTGAACTCAAGCATCCAGGAACGATTTCCTGTTGGCACGCCGTGCCAAAACCGGCACGCCGGCGTGCCAACATGCTGAATCCAAAATTTCACCCCTTTTTCTGATTCAAAACAATTACAACCAAATCATTCACAATGATTCACATTAAAATCAAATTTTAAACATGTTATTCACAATAACATTGAACCCTAAATCAAGAACATACAACCCTAACATGCAATTTTGATCTAATCAAAATAACAAATCCAATTCAACAAATGCACAAGTGGCTCTGATACCACTGTGGGGAATTAATCGCACAAACAAACATAAAACGCAGCGGAAAAAGATTAATCCCCACCAAGGACCCATGTACATTACATTGAATCGGAAGGAGGGTTAAAGAATTACCTTAATTCTTTGAAGTTTGAATCACTTAGGAACCAAAATTGCTTCCCTCTACGGTTGATCCACACGGAGCAATACGTTCACCGCGTGCTAGCGCCGGGATAGAAGAAACGGTTTCCTCGAATCGAGAGAGAGGCAGAAAATCAAATTTTCTCTTGGCTTGGAGAGGAGAATTTCGGCTGGCTATTCTCTTGTGTTGGCTGGCCGAAAATCTGCTATAGTATTAGTGTAGAGAGTGATTAGGTTTAGGTTAATTGTTTCCTTAAATAATTAACCTAAATAGTTAATTATAATTATAACCTAATACACCTATTAGTTATAATTATATATTAACCCATACAATTTAATATTAATTCTCAATTAACATTAAATCAAATCAATTCTCCATAATACATATATGTATATATAATATTATTATTAATTATATCTCCATATAATTTAATTATAATATGTAGCATACTTTATGCAATATTAATCACATTAATATTTATATATACATACATAAATATATGTCACTATATATATTTATTCTCTTTCTCATTCATAAATTATTATCCAATAATAATTTATACCCGATAAGATGAACTTCATTTTGCTCTTGTATGTGACCCCATAGGATCATATTAATTGGCAATAAGGAAATTACCATAATGTCCTTATAGGTCACAAGCGGACCCTAGCAAGCCATTACGACTACCCAATTAATATGATTGGAATGATCCAATACCTATTTATAGAATGTCATATTCCCTTTTGTCTCATTGATATCAAGATTAATTATAAGACATGGTACACTTGTCAATCTTATATAATTAATCATATGCTTTCTCGATCTCAAAGTAAACTGTTCAGACAAATCAATTGATACTCTTATCAATTATTTGAGCACGGCCATGCATTTAACAGTCTTACTTATCGAGGGGCCCAGTGATATCGCTCTCTTGTTAGAGAGGGACAAAATCCCATATCTGTCACTCACATCCCTAAGCATGAGTCATATTGTACCCAACCACAGCCTTTATAACTACTCTGTTACAAGCAGCGTTTGACTGCGTCAAAGCACAACATGAATTCATCCCGGAATCCATGGTGACCTCAGGTCAAAAGAATCAGCTGATGACACTACTATAATCAAGATCAGTTGTGACACGTGACCATGAACTTGATCTTATAGTGGGTCTCCAGCAACATGTTCTCTAACACATTGCCCGTGAGTATAATCTGTATCTGTATACACTATATTCATCTTATGAATATCCATTATCACTCACACTAGTCTTAGTTTGTTATTATTCCCATAATAACAATCGACTAGGGAAATTTAGAATTACACAATTAATTCATGGATACATTATCATAAATACTAACATACAAATATATATGATAAAATAAGTCTTTATTAATGACTTAAGAAGATTGTTTACATAATCCAACATTGGCTTAGGGCACAATCTCTAACAGGATGGCGAAGGCCGTTTGGATTTTTAGGTCTTGGTGCTTTTTGGTGGGTTTGGTTTTCGATGTGGGATGCTTCTTTCCAGCACGAATTAGGCTCAAAGGTTCTTTTTGGGGCTCGGCTCTGAAACTTGGCAATGGTCCTTGGTTTGGAATGATTTGAGTGTATTGTGGGCTGTCCAAGTTAAAACTTTTTAGGGCAGGACCAACAGCATTTTTGGATCGTGGTTTATAGGGATCACTGATCTAGGCTGGCAATTGATTCGAAGGATATGGTACCATCCCATTGTTTGCTTAACAGACTTTTCTCTTTCTCACTTTTTTTTTTCTTCTTCTTTTTTTTTTTTTTTTTTTTTTTTTGAAGAAAAGGGCTTTATCGAAGTCAGGTTCACTTGTAAATTCCCTGTAAGACTCAGATTGATGTCATGCATCTTAATATTATGCGTGATAGACATGTCGTTTCAGATGATCAAATGCATGCTTAATGCCATATACATCTAATCACCACATAAGTAAGAAAATAACAAGATGCATTGCATTCAAAATGAGTTCAATACACTTTACAACAAAATGAGTTCCCTACGAGAAGGAGCCTCTAAAGGTATTGATCTCACAGCGCCCGACTATTCCTTATCCGGTCATTGCCCCACTCTCGTCAGATCAGGCTTTGTCGCTCTTCATCATAATCCTCTCCCTGGGAGGTTTGAGGAATTTCCTTGCCAGTTCCCCTGCTTGCCCCTAGTTGCTCATTAGTAGTGGATGGCACCTTTAATCTTCCCTCATCAACTAACTTCCGGATCTCCTTCCTTAAAATATAGCAAGCATTGGTTCGGTGACCCGTCGTTACATGATAGGTACAGAAGTTGTTCTTTTGATCTGGTGCCGGCTCCACATACGGCTTGACGCTCTGCAGTAGCCCCTCTTTTCTGCATTTGGCAAATAATTGGCTCAGCGAGAAAGGCCACGGGGATATGCCCTTTCCGTCACCCTTGGAGAGTGGACACCTGGTTAGTTGCGGAACAAGGTCAGTATTGGCCTTGAGGGGGGCCTTCGATTCTGCTTCACCAGTCAGCCCTCTTATTACTCCCTCAAGCTCAATCACACGTGCCTCTAATTCAGAGCACCTTGTTGTCAGTTTTCCTACCTTGTCCAGGTCACCTCCCAGCATTTCTTTCAACATTGCCGCTGCCTCTTCCCTGACCGCCTTTCGGATGAGGCAACATAATCATCTAGGACATCTGTTACGATGTTGAAGTTCACTGGGCCAGCCATTCTTGAGACTCCTTCCCTTTCTCTCCTGATAAGGACATTTGTTAGCACTGACTGGGGCATGCGCACAGAGGATACCAAGTCAAGGGATGATGCAGTTATGAATGCAAGATGTGATGCATGCACGCGTGAATGATGATGTCATGTGATGCCATGTCATGTTATGGAACCCTAAGCTAGTCATGTGCATATAAAGACAAGAATGAGGACGTGCAAAATGCAATGAATGTTGTTGATGAAGCTATATGCTGAAGTGTAGCGTGGCATATAAATATACACCACATGGATAAAATGACACACAGGGTGCCCACGGATCGAAGCAAGGTGATACTTGCGAAGGGTTCCCATGTAGAGCGTATCTTACACGGGAGGAGAGTTGACATTTGAAACGGTACGTGTAGAGCGGATCTTACACGGGAAAGAGATGTAGTGATTAAAGCGGTACGTGTAGAGCGGATCTTACACGGGAAGAGGTGTGGTGTTTAGAGCGATACGTGTAGAGCGGATCTTACACGGGGGAAGGAAGTGTAGAGTTTGATGCGGTACGTGCAGAGCTGGTCTTGCACGGGGAATTTGGAACGATACTTGTAGAGCTTGTCTTACACGGGGAGGATGGATAGAGTTTGATGCGATACGTGCAGAGCTGGTCTTGCACGGGGAATTTTGGAACGATACGTGCAGAGCTGGTCTTGCACGGGAAGGATGGGTAGAGTTTGATGCGGTACGTGCAGAGCTGGTCTTGCACGGGGAATTTGGAACGATACGTGTAGAGCTTGTCTTACACGGGGAGGATATTTCGGTATTTGGGTGTGCGGGACACAAGGACAGGGTTTCTAATGATTATGGAGGACCTAAAGGGCTTGATGGAGTTTCTAGTGTTTTCGGAACACTCAAATGATAAAAGTGTATGTTGTGAAGTCCTTGGTGCTTATGGAATGCTTGAACATTATGGAGTGCTTGAATGTTTGATGGATGAATAAGATGTATATCGTGAGATAAGGGGATGTTCCCTTTTTGTTTATTTTTATTTTTACTTTTATTTTCGGACATCCCAAGAACACCCAATGCTATGCAAAAACGCCACGTGTGGACCACCACACAGATGAAGGTTCGGTGTTTTCAAGGCACCTAATGAATTTCGTGAAATGGTCTCGTGTGTACCGACACACGGACGGAGTTTGACACTTTGTGGGTCTATGAGATAATATGAAGTGGTCACATGGGACCGGCCCATGGACATTATTCTGATGCTTTTGAGCGTATGACATGAAATGATGTTATGAGAGAGTCACGTGTAACAGAGACACGGACAAAAGCTTGGCGTCCGGGGAACACCTTTCATGATTTGGGATGTTATGAAATACCCCTACATACGTACTAATCCGGCACTCGGGGAGCGCCTTGAATGATATAGTAATGTCATGACGTAACCCGATGTGGATCACAGTGTTGTATGATGTTTATGACGAATGGGTATGATGTCATGAAATGCATCGTGCGGATTGTCACACGGAAGTACACCTAGGACCATTGGGGTCTCTATTGAATGAAATGATTTGGTGGAATGGCCGAATGCAATCCAGTGCATTGGCAAACATGAGTATTTTGGGACACCCGATATATGATGGAATGATATGACCATGGTGGGCGTCCTTGGAATGCCCCTAATTTAATTTAGGTGATATGTCGTGAATGCTATGACATACAAAATGCAAATGGCTGCACAAAAACATGGTTAGGATGCATGACACATATATTGATGTTTTGTATACTATGTGAAAAATACTAATCACACAAGTATAATGTTATGGCTGAAAAAGAAATGGTTAGTATGAATGGCAAACGGATGATTTAATGATTGCACACGAAAATAAAAATGCACATGGCTGCATAAAAATGTGGATTAGGATACATGACACACATAATGATGTTATGTATGCTATGTGGAAAATGCTAGTCACACAAATTTACTGTTATGGATGAAAAAGAAAGAGTTAGTATGAGTGGCAAACGGATGATTTAATGATTGCACACGAAAATAAAAATGCACATGGCTGTATAAAAATGTGGGTTAGTATCACACAAAGATGTTTGTGTATGATATGTCACATGTATGGAGAATGGTGATTATAGTATGTGATGCATGCGTAAGTAGCAATGGCGATATGTCACGAGATGGCGAGAAACACATAGCAAGCAAAACGAATTCTTCCAACCTTATTCCTCCAACGTGGTCGGTCTCAAAAATTTCTAACCGAGTCCTAGGCGAGGTTCACTTCGATCACCAACAGGGGGTGATGAAGGCGCGATTTTATTATTATTATTCACACAATTATTTTGGTATCCTAAGGGAATCCAACTAGGGCTGCCTATATGGGTTCGGTCCAAGTCGGGTTAAAAATCAAGGTTCCCATAGCAAAATATACTCCTCACTTCTCCCCACTCAAGGGTCCGAACGAAGGGGTTCGTACAAGGCTATGAGTGGTGTTTCGTATTCGTGCCCCTAAGACCAGGAGGAACTTAGGCGACACTTCAACAATCCACCGGGCTATAAATGGATACTAAATCCAATGCAAAAATGGCTAACTAAGATGCAAATAAAATACCAAAAGAGAATCATCCGCCTTATTTTAATTAGACACTTTTCAGGGCTTGTCAAATTCTTTTAAGTTTTTAAGAAAACTTTTCGAAGAAACTCCCCAGCAGAGTCGCCACTGTGAGCGGACGACGCGTTTTCGACGGGACGCGGGACTCCCTTTCGGAATGGGGCGCCTCGATCTCGGGCGGATCCCTCCCTCGCGTGGGGTTTTTATGAACGGAAATCCGCGTTTTGAAAAATAAATAGAATTCAATCTTAAAAAGAACCGAGACCTAAGTCTCGATGAATATTGTAGGAGTCACCACCCGGCTCAGCTCAACCGGGAAATTCTTATGTAGCTGAACCGGACGAACGGCCGCTACACTATCCAGAGATTCGGGTCCGGACAAGTCCCTTATTTCGTGTCTAATTAAAATAAAATATGGCCAATGTTCTCAAATGGTATTTCAAAATCTAAAGTCCAATTTATTGAATATAAAAAGCATACAGCGCGCACACAAAACATTTAATACAAAAATAAGGAGAAGAAATAAATATTAATTGGCTTACAACCAAATCGAATGGAAAAATAAGAACTCTCGCCTCACTTGTACAATCGCCTAGAATACACGAGAATCTAGAAAAATACAACCGCCTAAATACACGATTTAATCTATTAAATTACATCCAAAATAAAAAATAAAAAGAAATTAAAATCTGCAAAACAGAGGGTTAGCACAATATATACAGCACGCCACAATTAGGACTCAAATAGACAGAAATGGGAAATCAAGAATTGGGGGCATGCATTTAGGGGGTAACCGGGTCGGCTCGGCTAGCCGGCCCGGTTAGACCTGGAAAACATTTTGAAACGTCCCTGTATTTTTGGTTTTGTGGGAAAATCATTTTGAAAACAATTTTTCCAGTCTACACGCATTTTTATATATTTAAGTGGGTCGGTTTTCAGGAGAAATGGATCTCCATTGTTGAGCTGTTCTAAATGCAATTTTACTAAAAATCGAATCTATGGTCGTGATGCACACAACAAAATTCATTTTGATGATTTTTGGGGTTTTCTAATTTTTTGGGATTTTTTGGGAATTTTTTATGATTTTTTTATGCATTTTTTAAGAAATTTTTGGGTTTTAAAGGTGAAATTCTGATTCTGAAAACTACAGGGGTACGACTGTAAATTACAGTCGTGGAAAATCAACTACAGTCGTACGACTGTAACTACAGTCGTACGACTGTAGATGCTGAAAATTTAGGATTTTGCCAAAATCTCATTAAAAACAAGCTGGAAAGAGAATTGCCTGGAAATCAACTACAGTCGTACGACTATAGCTACAGTCGTACGACTGTTCATCAATCCAAGAACAGTCGTACGACTGTTCTTGATTTCCAGGAGCGGAAACGCAGAAAAATGGACAGAAATGCAGCAAAAACACACCAAACACCCAGAAAGCTTATAAAAGAGAGAGGAAAAGGGGTATTTACCTCCGTGGCGTGCGTCCACCGTAGGATTGACCCCTGGCGTCGCTCCAATCCACTAAAATCCGGACTTTTCTCCTTGAGTTAGGGTTTGAAATTTGACTCCAGAGATTTCCAAAATGCTGAGGATTTCCTCCTTTTTTCCTTTGGTTTTCTCTTCTTTCTCTTTTTCTCCCTTTCTCTCTGTCTGTCTGTTTTTTTTTTCTCCCTTTTTTTTTTCGTCCTCTCTTCCCCCTTTTCTGTCTTTCTTTTTCTACTTTAATGGGTAGATCTACAGTCGTACGACTGTAGCAATAGTCGTACGACTATACTCTTTTTTTTTCTTTTTTTTTTTTTTTTGAAAGTAAAATTCCGGCGCTTACAGCTGTTCCATAAATAATATTGCCACGTTGCATAGAAATTCTACCATGTCCAATATTAAATACGAAACTAGAAATATCCAACAAAGAAACGGAAATAATATTCCTGCGCATCGCAGGTATAAAATAACAGTTTCTTAGTTCCAAAACAAGTCCACTAGGCATCTCCAAGAAATAATCTCCGATCTCCATGGCCTCAACCTGAGCACCATTTCCAACTCGAAGATCTACTTCTCCAGATCCTAATAATCTCCTATTTCTTAGACCCTGCACATTTGAACAAATGTGAGATCCACATCCAGTGTCCAAGACCCAAGATGTAGAAATAGCCAGATTAATCTTAACAACATGAATACCTGAAGCAGCAGTTTTGCCCTTCAATTGCTCCTTTAGCTTTGGACATGAGCTCTTCCAGTGCCCCTTCTCATGACACTCATGGCAGACATCGTCAGGAGAAGCAACCCTTGCTTTAGGTTGGGCCACCACCTTTTAAATTGCTTAAGTGAAATGGGATTATCTACATGGAAGAAATCATCGCTTGAGTTAGAAATAAAGTACTTTTAAGCCAATTCAAATTAATAATCTGATTTTAATTTGTTTGTTGGTGATGTTAATTGGCTGACTTGACCAAGATCCACAACTCATCAATGACTGGCCGAGCTAGGGCTCGCTAACCAACCATTGATTCGTTTGGTAGGACAACCTATCCAATCCTTCCATGAAGGACTCTTGATTTGATGGGCTTATTGATACTTTACCCATCTGTGCTTAGGGCCTGCTCTGATACAACTGTTGAGATTCATCATTGGAAAAATAACGCGGCGCAGCGAAAATACACCGTTTAAAATTTCCTAGAATCCACCTATTTTGTCCAATTACCATTGATTAGAATAAAACCAAATTGAATCAAGAGAGATTAACTCACCGGATTCGTCTCTTCTAGAGACTGCTGCAGAATCGTTTCTTGAAACTGCTATCTCCAAAGTCTAGTGCACAACCAACTATTGAGCAGGAACCGGTGCTAGCCGAAGACCCGAAGGAATGGAGGATTAATGCTAGGATTTTCAGCTATTTGGGGCTGCTATTGGTGGCTGAAAAGCAATTAATTAGAGTTGAATTAGGTTTTTCCTCCTTAAGTGTGCCCTTATATAGACACCTTGTCTAATTGGGTTTTAATTAGGTTAATTAAACCCAAGCCCACTAGGATTATAATTGCATAAATAAACTTTAATTAAAAAGTATATACTATGTAATTTAATTCCATTTGGCTAAATTTAATTACCCCTAAATAAAATTAAATCATACTTAAGTTAATACAGTACATGTATTTAATTTTCCTACTTAGGAAAATTATTTAATTAATTGTTTACTTTATGTGATTCAATTAATTGATAAATTAATTAATTACATTATGTAAACTTATTAATTAAATTAAATTCAACCCAATGTTAATTAATTACCTTGACACCAAATGTCAACTAATTAATTAACGCATTCCTTCCAATGTACATTACATGTACAATTTCTATAAGTTCCGGCTCAGTTGATCTATATGCACGATCCTATGGGTCTGTCTTTATGTTGGCAGTGGGCCCAAGGCCCACAGACTGTAAGTGGGTTCTAGCAAACCATTACAGCCCCCAATTAAGACTGAGATGCAGCAGTCTTTAGAAGACACTCACCCGGTAGTAATCTCATAGTGTCCTTTGCCTAACGATATCGATATGAATAAACAAGAGGCATGGTGTCCGTTATCCTCTTCTGTTGTTTATTATATTTCTTGATCTTCAGTTGACTGATTAATCAAATAAGCAACCAACTTATTTGCATATGGCTATACACTTATCAGTCCCACTCATCAAGTGGCCAATGATATCATCTCGGTGTTACCCGAGTGGCAATTCCATCACTTTATCATCAATATCAACATGTTCACCGGTCCACCCAATCATACCTGTATTTAGTATCCTTTTACCGACCTGTTAGGCGTATGTCAAAGTGAACCGGATTCCATATTGATATTATAATGAAATCTGGTCTGAGGATAAAAGAGACCTACTCAAGAAAGACCTATGACGCGACAACCATGTGGCTTTCCTGTGTGGATCGATCCAGTCCCATGTCAACGACATGTACCTATATTCATGACTGACTATACAAGTACTATGGCTAGTTAAGAACTACCATACAGCCATCGAATATACAAGTCTGTAGTTTTATTCGTTCCCAGATTAGAACAGACCTGGGATAGGTTTTATGATTATCAATCAATGGATACTCTACTCATATTATAGCATAAGATATAAATGAAATAGATTAATTGCCTTTATTAATGTGACACAAATAATGTATTCATACAATGAGTCTTAATGTATAATACAAAATACAAGAATCCAATGCCTTAAGAACTAGGGCACACCAATAAGCTCAACTGAGAAATTGCAGTGTAGCTGAACCGGACGAAGGCTACTACACCTTCCAGAGATCTAGGTCCGGATAAGTCCCTTATTTCATGTCTAATCAAAATAAAATTTGGCCAATATTCATAAATGGTATTTTAAATTTCTAAAGTTCATCTTTATTAAATTAAAGCACACAGCGTACACACAAATCAAAATAAAGTAAAAAACAGTGAATAGATAAATTATTACAACCCAATTGAATGAAAATAAAAACTCTCAACCTCACCTTACAAGTGCCTAAAATACACGATGATCTAAGAATTTTACAATCGTCTAAAATACACGAATTAAATTATTAATTACATCTAAAATGAAAAAATAAAAGTAAACTAAAAGCTGCAAAACAGACGGTTAGCAAAATTTATAGCACACCAAAAACTCAAGTAGGATAGAATGGGATTTTAAGGAGTTCGAGGGCATGCAATTGGGGGATAACCCGGTCAGCTCGGCTAGCCGGCATGATTAGACTTGGAAAATAGTTTTGAAATGTCCCTATATTTTTGTTTTGTGAGAAAATCATTTTAAAAACATTTTCTTTTTCTGGTTTACTTTAATTTAACATATGAGGTGGGTCGGTTTTCGGGAGATTCGGATCTCCATCGTTGCGTTGTTCTAAATGCAATAACATCAAAAATTAAATCTAACGTCGTGAATGCACACAACAAAATTCATTTTTGATGATTTTTTGATTTTTCTGAATTTTTATGATTTTTAGGGATTTTTCTGGAAATTCTGCCCCTAGATGAGAATTACAGTCGTGCAGCTGTAATTACAGCCGTGTGACTGTAATCCTTCCATCTGCAGAAAATTTCCAAAATTTGTTCAAATAAAAATAAAGGCCGCGAGAAATCAAGAACACTCGTACGACCGTATATACAGTCGTGCGACTGTTCTTCGCCATAAGAACAGTTGTACGGCTGTTTTTGATTTCTAGAAACAGCAAGCCTGAAAAATGAAATTTTATGCACCAAATCAGATCAAAACACCCAGAAAAAGCAACAAAATGAAGCATTAATGTATAATTACCTCTTTGGCGCTGATCCACCGTTGGTTTCACCGCTAGAAACACCTCAAATCGCTCCAAATTGCTTCTTTTTCCTTGAGTGCTAAGGTTTCAAGAGTTGTCCAAAATTCTCCAAAATGTCACAGATTTTAGCGAATTTAAAGTCTGAAATTGATTGAGTTTGAAGTGTCAAATTGTTAACCTATGATTTCTATCTGGTTTTAAACTTTAACACTCACGAATCAAAAGAAAAAGAGAGAAAAAGATGATGTTTAGTTAGGGTTTTTTTTTTCTTTTTCTCTCCTTTTTCTCTCTTTTCTCTACCAATTTTTCTCTCTAAATTTAGCCAAAATCCAAGAGTTCAAAAGTCCTTCACTTTCTCTTACTTCTCCCTTTTATTTTGGTCTTTCTTGCTGGAGAAAACGAGCATTAATTGCTCTCAAATCGACCCATTTTTTTTATTTCTTAAGTGTGGGCTGCTGTACCTGCTCCGCGTTTACAGTTGTACGACTGTAATTTTTCAATTATAGTTATACAACTGTCATACAGCCGCATGACTAGAATTACAGTCGTGTGGCACAAATTTTTTTTTTAAGTTTGGAAAATTCCGGCGGTTACACCAGTACTGCTGATAAGGTGTCAATAAGAAAGCTAGCCAGTCAGTTTAGAATCTTTGAAGATAGACTATACAAGAGAATATCAAATGGTGTTCTTTTAAGGTGCTTGACAGAACAGGTGGCAGAAATAGTGATGTAGTAGGTGCATGCAGGATCTTACGGTCCACATATGAATGGACTTGCCATGGCCAGAAAGATAATGAGACAGGGGTACTTCTGGATGACTATGCAGGCTGATTGCATAAGGAAAGTGAGGAGATGTCACAAGTGCCAGATCTACGCTGACATCAGTCATTTACCACCACTTGAACTACAGAATTTGGCATCCCCTTGGCCATTTTCAGCATGGGAGATATATATAATTGGGGAAATTCATCCTGCTACTTCTAATGGGCACAGATTCATAGTTGTGCTAGTTGATTACTTCTCAAAATGGGTGGAGGTAGGATCCTTCGCTAGTGTAATAGCCAGGTAGATGGTTAAGTTCATCTAGAAGAACATCTTTGCCTGATACGGGATCCCCCATCATGTAGTGACTGACAACGAAGTGCAGTTTCAAGGGGCAATAGTTGAGTTACTTGCAGAACATGGCATCGAATACCATAAGTCTTCTCCATATAGACCCCAAGCTAATGGTGTAGTGGAGGCAGCTAATAAGGTGATAAAGAAGATCTTATAAAAAATGGTAACTACTTACAGAGATTGGGCTGACAAGCTGCCATATGCTCTTTGGGGTTACAGAACTAGTGTCAGAATGCCAACAAGGGAAACCCCTTATGCCTTGGTGTATGGTATGGAAGCGGTATTGCTAGTAGAAATAGAACATAAGTTACTCAGGGTTGCCTTGGAAGCTCAGTTACTAGAGACTGAATAGGCCTAAGCTAGATACGAGAAACTGGCGGCAGTAGATGAAAAGAGGCTGAAAGCATTGGATCATATGCAGATGTACCAACGCAGAATGGCTAAGGCTTATAATTGGAATGTGAAGTACCCCAAGCGACAGTTGAAAGCAGGGGACTTAGTTCTAAAGCAATTAAGGCCTTCAAATGTTGATGTTAGGGAGAAGTTCAGACCCAACTGGGAAGGGCCTTATGTTGTGAAGAAGGTGCTATCAAAAGGTGGCATCAGCATTATGGACATGGATAAATGAGTTCATAAATCTTGTCAACCAAGACCACTTAAAGCTTTATGATGTCTAAAAGAAAGTCTACTAGGTTGAAAACTCGAAAAGAGAGGCCTAGGCAAAAGTTAAGACACGAGAGAAAATAATCATTCGGAAAATCTGAAAAGGACGATTGGTGACGGATTCTGGCTTTGTGTGGAGTGTATACCATTTTGGGAATTAATCCTTTCAAATGTACTTATTTTGATTTTATCAATAAAGTGAAATGTTTGTTTAAATATATTTGTGTGGTTATGTCAAATGCATTAACAAAGTTATCTTGCTTAAACATCCGCTTAAGGAAAGCGCTTTGCATTTAATTGTTCGAACATATCACGCTATTTAATAATGAAAATGTACTAAATACATACAATCTGGAATCTTTTATCATCCTCCAAATCTAATTCATCTTTGCAAAGAGCAATAGTGGTTGTCCAAGAACTTGGCTATTGAAGAAATCAATCTGAGTAAAAGCTACACTGGCCTGATAAGTTGCTCATTTCATCTACTCTCTTGGACTGATTCTATAAAATCTTATTAGACCGCTATGCTACTTCAAAAAAAAAAAAAAAAAAGCTTGCTGGGGTGAAAACCGAAAAGGTGCCTCAGGCAAAAGTAAGAGCAGCTCGCTGGGCTGAAAACCAACATTGGGCAACCCAGGCAAAATTTAGAGCACTTCTAGATTCATAAATCACAGGGATAGAAGGGTAGAACTTCTCCACCGATTCCCCACAGGAATCTTTATAGTATCCTCCAGCATTACTCCCAGCAGGACATTTACAAGGGATGCTATAGTCTTTTCCCCAGCAGTTGTCATGCATCCCCAGTAGTCATCTCATTTCTCCAGCAGTCCTCATATATATCTTCAATAAGGAAAAGCTTTGTGTAAAAGGTGTTTTCCACCAACCGGGGGCAAAACATACCTTCCCCAGCAGAAAAGAGAAGCATCAATATTAAACAAACAACGAGAAATGCATCCTTCAGGATCCATGTGCATATGCATCATCATGCATACATATACAACATACACAGAGCATTCATCCCTAGCTAGTCTTCATTCTTGATCAAAGGGGCAAAAATTTTTGTTCAAAATCTCTCGATCAAAGGAATGAAGACTTGCTATTTCAAATGCAGGAGTTCTATATCACCGTCTCGGACATAGATAAATCCCCAGCAGATCCACCTCGGGTAACATAGACTCGGTATCGGCCTAGATCGGCTTCATTCCAGATCCCCAACAGATCCACCTTGGGTAATATAGACCCAGTATCGGCCCAGATAGGCTTCATTCTAGATCCCCAGCAGATCTGCCTCAGGTAATATAGACCCAGTATTGGGCCAGATCGGCTTCATTCCAGATCCCTAGCAGATCCGCCTCAGGTAACATAGACAAGGTAGTGGCCCAAATCGGCTTCATTCTAGATCCCTAGTGGATCCATCTCGGGTAACATAGACCCAGTATCGGCCCAGATCAGCTTTATTCTAAATCCCTAGTAGATCCACCCCGGTAACATAGACCTGGTATCGGCCTAGATCTGCTTCAATCCAGATTCCCAGCAAACCTCGCCTCGGATAACCCAGACCCGGTATCGGCTTATTTCATCTTCAACCTCACCTCGGGTAACCTAAACCCTATATTGGCTTATTTCATCTTCAACCTCGCATCGGGTAACCTAGACCCGGTATCGGCTTATTTCATCTTCATCTTCACCTCTGGTAACCTAGACCCAGTATCAGTCTATTTCATCTTCATCTTTGCCTCGGGTAACCTAAACCCAGTATCGGCTTATTTCATCTCCAATTTTGCCCCGGGTAACCTAGACCCGGTATCAGCTTATTTCAGGTTCATCATTTCAGCAGATCCGCCTCGGATATGTGTAGATCCGGCATCGGCCCAGATCAGTTGTGTTTTCTTTCCTGTGTCTGTGGTGCTTCAATTCGCGCTCTCAAATTCATCACCTCAGGTATGTTAGACCTAGAGTCGGGTGTTGAATTTGATCACGTGAGGGGCAGCTGTAAGCGTCGAAATTTTCATACTTAAAAAAAAACTGTCACACGACTATAGTGACAGTCGTGCAACTGTATATATAGTCGTACGACTGTAATTGAAAAATTACAGTCGTATGATTGTAAATACGGAGCAGGTAGCAAAAGCCCACACCTTAAAAATAAAAAATAGGGATGATTTGAAGGGCAATTAATGCCCGGATTTCTAGCATAAGAAAAGGCACATAAAAAGGAGAAAGAAGAAGGAGAAGGGGCTTTTTGACTCTTGGCTTTTTGGCAGATTTCTAGGGAGAGAAATTGATGAAAAGAAGAGAAGGAAAAAGGAGAGGAAACGAAGGAAAAACTAACTAAGCATCATCTTTTTCTTCTCTTTTTCTTTTAATTCTTGAGTGTTAAAGTTTAAAATCTATTCGAAATCATAGGTTAAAACTTGACACACTAAATTAAAGTAATTCCAGACCTTAAAACTACCAAAAATCCGTGACATTTTGGAGAATTTTGGACAACTTTTAGAACCTTAACACACAAGGAAAAAGAAGCAACTTGGAGTTGATTGAGGCGTTTCCAGCGGTCAAACCAACAGTGGATCAGCACCACAAAGGTAATTATACCTAAAACATTCGTTTTGTTGCTTTTTTTGGGTGTTTTGATGTGATTTCGTGCATAAAACTTATTTTTCTAGTTTGCTATTTCTGGGAAATAAGAACAGCCGTACGACTGTTCTAGTGACAAAGAACTGTCGCACGACTGTATATATGGTCGTACGAGTGTTCTTGATTTCCTGCGGCTATTACTTTTATTCAAATAATTTTGGTGATTTTCTGCATTTGGATGAACTACAATCGCATGACTGTTCGCATGACTGTAATTACAGTCATACGACTGTAGTTACAGTGGTATGGCTGTAATTACAGCTGGGCGACTATAATTCTCGTCCAGGAGCAGAATATCAAGAAAAATCCACAAAAATTCCCAAAAACCATAAAAATTCAGTAAAATCAGAAAATCATCAAAAATGAATTTTGTTGTGTGCTTTCACGACCTTAGATTTAATTTTTGATGTTATTGCATCTAGAACAATGCAATGACAGAGACTCGAATCTCCCGAAAACCGACTCACCTCATATGCTAGATTAAAGTAAACCAGAAAAAGAAAATGTTTTCAAAATGATTTTTCTCACAAAACAAAATACAGGAGCATTTCAAAACTGTTTTCCAGGTCTAACCGGGCCGGCTAGCCGAGCCGACCCAGTTACCCCCTAAATGCATGCCCCCGATCTTTAATTTCCCAATTCTGTCTTGCTTTAGTCTTATTTGTGGTGTGCTATAAATTGTTCGAACCATCTATTTTGCCACTTTTAGTTAGTTTTTATATTTCATTTTAATGTAATTAATAGCTTAACTTGTGTATTTTAGGTAGTTGTAAATTTTCTAGGTCATTCATGTATTTTAGGTGTTTGTAAAGTGAGGTTGAGAGTTTTGATTTTTATTCAATTGGGTTGTAATAATTAACTTGTTTACGGCTTTATTTTTATTTGTGTGTACGCTGTGTGTTTTAATTTAATAAAAATCCATCTTAGAAATTTAAAATACCATTTACGAACATTGGCCAAATTTTATTTTGATTAGACATGAAATAAGGGACTTGTCCGGACCTAGATCTATGGAAAGTGTAGCGGCCTTCGTCTAGTTCAGCTACACTGTAATTTCCCGGTTGAGCTGAGCCGGGTGGCGACTCCTACACTATCTATTGAGACTTAGGTCTCAGTTCTTTTATGAAGCAATTTAATTTTCCAAAAATGAATTTCCTTTCCAAAAAACCCCAAGCGAGGGAGGGTTTCCCGATCTCGTAGCTCCCTTTCGTGAGAGTTGTGAGTAAAAACGTCGTCTGCTCACAATCTCCGAATCTAATCATTAGTTTCCACTTGCTAATATTATAAGGTTGATGGCTATAATAGTATATTGTACACATTAAACATTAGTGATTGATGGTGAGTTATGCTAATCTAATGAAAAAAAAGAAGTTAATGTTCAATAAGAAAAGGCAAAAGGCTATTTTTGGTCCCCTAGATAAATGCATGAATATTTCATTCTGTAAACATTTATTTTTGAATTTCAGATCTATAACTTGTGTGAATCTCATATACTACAGTAAGTAATAACACCAATAAGTAACGTACATCATTTAAAAAAAAGAGTAGTAACATAAAAGGTTATGCTTGGACCGGTGCAATTCTTGTTGCTCCTATACGTAAAGTACTTTCTTTTTCATAATTAATTTTAACAAAGCTAAAGAAGGGTAGAGAACACGTGAACCTAGGCATAAACCATGTAAAATCTAATTTCTTCATAGATAAATACAAATCAAATGAATTCTGTTACTCAAATTAGAAAATTAACATCAAATCCTATACGCTTACCTTATAGAAACCAAACAAAGAGAATAAAATCAACAATATCAAGTATGAATAATACTACAAAATACATGCATAAAAATGATTATAAGTGTATTAGTTAAAGCAATTAACTGAAAAGGAACAACTAGAAAAAATAAAAATAGTAAAAGAACAAATGGAATTAACTACTCGAGAGAAAAGTATATAAAGTACCTATGTAATAAAGCCATAAAGCACAATTGGTGTTATGACAATGGAAGAGTCGTAATTTACAAAAGAGATAGAAAATAAAAGGGACTTGGAAAGAATAATGTGTTTAAGTGTTTATCAAAGGATAATTTTGTCAACACATAAAATACATAAAATGTCTTTCGAAAAAGCTATTTTTCCTTGTGAAAAAGCTAATAGTTGCGGTTTTGTAATCCTAACCAGACACTATGAATTCATCTGATTAATGTCAAAAAGCTCAAAAGCTGCTTTCAAAAGATGAAACAAACATCCCCTCATTCTCCCTTCATAACACCCTAAAAATAAAAAAGCCGCGACATTTGATCTTACACTCCCTCCATTCCTAAATTATTGACATTGTAATTAAATCACCAGGTTTAAGATAATATTACTTAACCTATCTAAAATACTAATTTACACTTAATTCTATTTTAAAACTCTTCTTTCCACAATAGACTTCTCTTTCCTCTTAAATATTTCATTCCTAATCTTTGTACTAAACATAATTCTACATTGTAAAGTACTTTCAATTCCTAATCTTTACACTTAAAGTATCTTGAAAATTGCAAAAATATGATGCTAAAGGTTTTAAAGTAGACTTTGTTCTGTAGTGAAAAGTACTATGCCAATACTTTCAATTCAAAGAACACAAAGAATGAAACCAAGCCCACAGAACTAGAACTACAATTTACAAATGTTGATTTTGAGTATTCTCATATGGTTTTTGATAGTAATGAAAATTCAAACCATTCAATAATTGTGTCTTCATCACATAATTTAATGTTGGGTTTAAGTAGGAGACCATATGAAGAAGACCAAATCTCGTTCACTCAAACTTGAAGCCAAGTATTAAAGGAGAACATGATCATAAAAATGTTCAATTGGAAGAAGTATTGCACCAAGAAATAACCTATAACACTAGTATTTTTATAATAAATGTTTATTATTGTAATTTTTTTGTTCATAATCTTTAAACTTTAACTGAGTTATTTTATTTTTGTGTGAAATAAAATAAATGATTTATTATTGGATTTTTCCTTTTTTTTTTATTTCATTTCATGTTTATTTAATTGTTGGTAGAACTGTAAATTTGTGTGCACATTAGATCTCCAAAAATCAAACTTTTGTCTCATTGTTTTAGAATTTTTTGCATTCTCATTGAAATCTTAGAGTATTTCCAAACAAGATTTTTATGAAATAATGATTTGCAATTCGCGAGTAAGGGGAAGTAAATGACTTTTCTTAAGAAAGTTGAATTGTTTAATCTTAGAATATCTCTAGCTTCAATAATTTGTTATGAATATTTTGTACATTTTTTGACATAAGAACTTCTACCAACAAGAAATACAAACTTTTAAGTGATGTTGAATAAAGAGCTAAGTATTCTATTGCTTCTATAAAAACTTGTTGATGGAAAATTAGAAAAATGGGTGAGAAATATGATTGCATTAGGATTTTCATTTCCAATGCATACCATTCAACAAATTTGGTAACAATAAAAAGGATTTCCAACTGGTGATGTATCAAGCAAAAAAAGCATCAAAATATGGCCAAAAAAAGGATTCAAGTTGATTGTGATATTTGTGAGATTCATTTACATCAATTAATAACTATTGAATCCTTAGCTTGTTCCATAAAGATTAGTAAGACTACATCATTTACGATGTTAAAGGCATGAGTTATACGCTGACATTGGAATGCTATTAAGCTTTTTTTGAAATAAAAAAAAAACAAAAGATCTCAAATACAATTTTTGCATATTAATGTTTGAAGAAAGTAGATTTCTACATGATCTTGTAATGAATGAGATGTATAACATCATTCAAGTTGATGAGAAGGGGTTCTACATGACAAAGAAAGCTGAGAATTATTACTTGTGAGATGATGAAGAAGAACCAATGCACCATGTAAGAGCAAAAATTTCATTGGAAAAGTAATATTTTTAGATGTTATAGCTCGTTTGAGATTTGATGCACAAGGAAATGAAGTGTTCGCTGGAAAAATTGGCATATTACCTTGGATCACTCAAAAATTAGCAAAAAGTAATGTTAAGAGAAGTGGCCAGTAGATGAAATAATGCATCTAATATTTATTCAACAAGACAATGCAAGGACTGACATTAATCAAAATGATAACGAGTTTTGAAATAAAAAACTAGAAAAACTGATTTGATATTCGACTAATTTGCCAACCTATAAACTCGCATGATTTGAATATTTTGGACCTTGGATTTTTTAAGTGTTATTTAGTCCGTACAATAGAAGGAATATCCTAAATTAGTTGGTGAGCTTATTTCTACTATTGTGAAGTCAAATGAGAATCTTTATGTAGTTAAATATAACATTATATTTTTTTTTGCAGATATGCATGATTGAAATCGTAAAAGTGAGAGATTTTCATAAATAGAAAATTCCACACATTCATGAAGCAAAGATAAAGGGTCAATGCAACCATCCTATTCAACTAAAGTGCGACACTGTGTTGGTAGAAGTTATGCAATTTTTAAATTAAATTATGGTTCTCTATATATTTTTTGTTTTATTTTACATAAGTGGATGATATTTTGTATTGTATTTTTGGATTATATTTTTTTTCTAAATTAATAATTTTAAGTTGTTTGATGCACTTTATATTTATAATGCTTAACTCAATTTTAAATGGGATTACAAATACAATGCTGTGATCATAAATTTTTTTATTCCCCAATGACGAAAATACTTGAATACTGAACAAGGCCGCGTGTGTGAGGAATGAAAAGGAGATTACAATCTACCCCCAAAATTCAAACCTAAAACCTTCTTCAAACCACCAAAAACACATGAAAATCCATAAATCACCCTAACTATACCTCTCGAGCATAGTTTTGCACTAGCCCATGTATAGGTGAGCCCTCCCAAGCATAGTTTGACTGCTCGAGCTTACTTATGCTCGATCAAGTATAGTTCCTTCCTCCTTATTTTCTTTTTTTTCCATGTACCCAAGAAATGACAATGCTTGATCGAGTATAGTTGAACTCTTATAATTGATTGTTTTGTCATGATGTGTAACTCACCCTTGTACCTGAGACTGACTATGCTCGATCAGGCAAAAACTATGCCCGATTAAGCATAGTTATGCTACCTCACCATAATTTCTATCTATAAATAGACAGTGATTAAAGGAGGAGCGAGGAGGCTTTCAGCCTGAAAATTTTATGCTTTTTAAACTCTTTTGAAACTTTATTTGTACTAGTGTGCCCTAGTCCAAATGGCATTGGTTCTTGTTTTGTATTATACTTCATATTTGGATATTTTGTCTTATACATTTTGTGTTGAAATAAAGGCATGAATCTATTTATTCATATCTTATGCTATCTATAAATAGAGTATCCAATGATTATAACCATACTAAAGTAAACCAATGTAGGCCATTGGATTATGAGACCTTTTAGTAGAGTTAAAGTTATAATCATAAAGATATCCCTAGTCTGTTCCAATCATAGGAATGAATAGAACCAAAGACTAGCATATCCTTGATTGGATGGTGGCGTCTCACCAGCCATTGGACATGGTATGTTAGTCAATGATATGGGTACATGTTGGATCCATAGTACTGGATCGATCCACCACGAGAACACCACATGGTTCGATCGTCATAGGTGTTTCTCGGGTAGGTCTTGTTATTATCCCTAGACCTGATGTTCATTGTAACATAACATGGGATCTCATACACTTTGATATACACCTAATAGGCCCATAACAGGGTGCCAAGTATAGGTATGTTGGGTGGGCCAGTGAACATATTGATAGTGAAACTGACGGAACTGCCACTCAGCATCCCCTAAGATGACATCACTGGCCACTTGATGAGTGGGACTGACAAGTGTATGGCCATACTTGAATAAGTTAGGATATTTTTCATTAGGTTCAGTCCACTCGATATCAAGAGATAAATAAGCATATAAAAGGATGACAGGGCCATGCCTCTTGCTTATGTATCGATGTCAGTTGGCAAGGGATATACAAGATCACTAGCGGGTGGGAGCGGATGACCTTAAAGGCAGGGCGCGGCAAAGCGAACCAGGGAAAACATTTTCGTTCGTTTTGATTTTGGAAGGTGGGTTTTGTTTGCCTTGAGTTAGGAAAATCATGGATTTGATTTGTTTGGAAAATCCTTTTATAGAAAACATTTTCCCATTTTTAACTTAAAAACCTCAAAACTTAAATTCCAAGATCAGTGACAGAGTCGCCACTCGGATCAACTCATCCGGGAAATTCCGGTACAGCTCCCTACCTGTAGTAGACTACTGTACCTAATCTAGAGATTTAGGGTTCGAGCAAGTGACTTACTCAACCTCTAGCTTGCTTTTACTTTACAGTTTATATTACCATATTTACTTTGCTTTATTATCTTTCTCTAATCGCAATTTCATTTTGTATTTAACCCATGATCAGACAAATGACAGAAATAAATTACAGGAAAATAAATCATACATCCAAAATATACAAGAAAGTAATAAAGGCCGCTTATACAACCAAATCGAATAAAAATAAAATCTCTCTTCCTCACATTTACAAACACCTAAAAACATGAGCATATAGAAAATTACAAACACCTAATTTACACGAATTTAACTATTAATTACATTAAAAATTAAAATAAAAGAAATTAAAAGTTACAAAACAGACGGTTAGCATAGTTTATATCACAACACAGATAGGACTCACAACAGGACAGAATCAGGGTTTTTAGGAATGGGGGCATGTATTTAGGGGGTAACTGAGTCGACTCGATCGATCGGACCGGTTAGACCTAGAAAACGGTTTTGAAACGCCCCGTAGGTTTTTATGCTGGAAAATAATTTTTAGAAACAATTTGGCCGTTTTCATGCAAATTTCCACATTTAGCGGGTCTGTTATCCCGAAACTTAGAGTTCCATTCGTGTGGGTTTTCCTAATTCTGACATCCATCTAGGGTCCAAAATGCAGTAAACACATAAAAAAATAGTTGGAATTCGAAAATAGCATCGCGCAACGACATCCATACTGGTTGTTCAGCGATTCTACCTTATTCTGGAAACTACAACCGTGTGGCTGTAAGTACAACCTTGCGGCTGTAATTAGAGCTATACGGCTCTAAATTATAGCCGTGTGGCTATGGCTTCCAGAACCTGAAAAATGGTTTTCTCATTTTTTGTTTGATTTCGATATTTCCCGAGGGTTTTCTAGGGTTTGGGGGTCCGCAAATGCTAGACTGTGGATTCGGTTCGGATTAAACAAAATTCAAAAAATAAAACCCAGGCAAATAGAAAACCCTAATATCCGTACAAATAGAAATCCGAAACCAAAATTTTACAACATACGGATGGATTTGGGCCGAAATTGAGAATGCAAAAAATGGAAAACAGACTAGTTTTGACCGATCGGGGAAGTTTCAGGAATCTGCCCCTACAGACCGTGCGGCTCTATTCATAGAATTACAGCCGTGCGGTTGTGTTTGTATTCGGGTAATCCAGTTTTCGAAAATTGCAAAATGGAGAAAAATGCAAAGAAAAGGCAATGTACATAGGTTTAAGGTCTCTTAGAGTTTACCTTGATATTGTTTTGATGTGTTTAACATCCAGAAATGGATTGAAAACTTGAAATTCACCTTGAGCACTCAACCAGCCGAAAACCAAAACGAATCCAAAACAATCTGAAATCAATCCGAAACGATCTCGAATCAATGTACAAAGATTAAGAAACTTCGTATTGATGTTTGAAGATTAGTTTAAGGTCTTAAATTTGTGATTTTAGGTTCCTTCTTGCTACGGTCCCTTTCTCTCACTTTTCTTGTCCTTTTCCTTTTTGTTCTTTGTAAATGTTTTTCTTAAGATTAGGTTTCTCTCCCTCCTTTTGATTTGATTTCTACTTTTCTTTTTATACCTCCCATTCATCATCATTTCCTATAATTAATGAGCCGCCTATTCTCTATTAACTTCGGCTGAAATCCTTTCTGTTTAGCCAAGTTGCTCTGCTTTGTAGAGCAACTTGGTTGAACCCACTAGAGTTGCACGGCTCTAGTTATGCTAGAGCCGTGTAGCTCTAAACTACAGCCACACTGCTGTAGTTTAAAAACTATAGCCGTGCGGCTCTAGTAAGAGTCGGGCTGAAATTCACGAAAATTTGACGCTCACCCTAAACCCTAAAAAAAAAAACACTCGAGGGTTTTGGATCGAGGATAGCTTAGTTTTCGGGATGTTTGAGATACTCTGCGACATCCCGATTGTTTCCAGGTCTGATTCATGTCCGTCAGCTCCATAGGTAATGCAAGAATTCTCATCATGGAGCTCGGGAAAACCCAGCAATGCAGCTGCCCCTCGCGTGATCAAATTCTATACCCCGATACCAGGTTTAGGTAACCTGAGGGGAATTTGAGAACGTGAATAGAAGCACCATAAACGGGAGGATAGAAAGACATACCTGAGTTGCAGTGATGGTTTGATTGGAGCCGATATCAGATCTAGGTTACCTAAGGCGGATCTGTTGAAGATTTGAAATAAAACCGATTTGGGCCGTTACCGGGTCTAGGTCACCGAGGTGGATCTGCTGGAGATTTGAAATAAAGCCGATCTGGGCCGATACAGGGTCAGCTTACCTGAGGCAGATATGCTGGAGATTTGAAATAAAGCCGATCTGGGCCGATGCCGGGTCTAGGTTACCCGACGCGGATCTACTGGGGATTTGAAATAAAGCCGATGCCGGGTCTAGGCTACCCAAGGCGGATTTGCTAGGAATCTGAAATAAAGCTGATCTGGGCTGATGTCGGGTCTAGGTTACCTGAGGTAGATCTGCTGGAGATTTGAAATAAAACCGATCTGGGCCGATGGCAGGTCTAGGTTACCCCAAGACGGATCTGCTGGATTTCTGATGTTGTACTGATGACGCATATTTTTTCCTTGAACGGTGATTTGGGAAAAAAAAATTTTGCCCCTTCGATCAAGAATAAATACGGGTCGATCGCACTGCCTCTAGATACTTGCTTTTGGATGGGTTGTAATGCATGTATGCATGTGTATGTGTGTGTTTTGAATGCTTGTGTGTGCATGTTGCAATGTATGCATATGCGAATGAACTCGAGAGATGCGCTTCCTGCCATTCGTCCAGCCTTGAAATGCTATGCTCTTACTGGGGAGATCGGGTCGTGCCTCTGGCTAGGGAAAGTACATCACACCTATGACCGACATAAGCTGGGGAGTGTTGGAGATTGTGCCCTAAGGCCAATATTGGATTATGTAATTTGACTTCTAAGATTAATCTAGTGTAGATTAATATTATCATTTATGTTTGTATGTTAGCATTTATGATAAGTATCCATGAATAAATCGTGTTATTCTAAATATCCCTAGTCGATTGTTATTATGGGAATAATAACAAACTAAGACTAGTGTGAGTGATAATGGATATTCATAAGATGAATATAGTGTATATAGATACAGATTATACTCACGGGTAATATGTTAGAGAACATGTTACTGGAGACCCACTATGAGATCAAGTTCATGGTCATGTGTCACAACTGATCTTGATTATAGTAGTGTCATTAGCTGATTCCTTTGACCTGAGGTCACCATTGATTCCGAGATGAACTCATGTTGTGCTTTGACGCAGTCAAACGCTGCTTGTAACAGAGTACTTATAAAGGCTGTGATTGGGTACAATATGACTCATGCTTTGGGATGTGAGTGACAGATATGGGATTTTGTCCCTCTCTATCAAGAGAGCGATATCACTGGGCCCCTCGATAAGTAAGACTGTTAAATGCATGGCCGTGCTCAAATAATTGATAGAGTATCAATTGATTTGTCTAAACAGTTTATTTTGAGATCGAGAAAACATATGATTAATTATATAAGATTGACAAGTATACCATGTCTTATGATTAATCATGATATCAAAGAGACAAAAGGGAATATGACATTCTATAAATAGGTATTGGATCATTCCAATCATATTAATTGGGTAGTCATAAAGGCTTGCTAGAGTCCGCTTATGACTTATAAGGATATTATGGTAATTTCCTTATTGCCAATTGATATGAACCTATGGGGTCACACACAAAGACCAAAATGAAGTTCATCTTTTCGGGTATAAATTATTATTGGATAATAATTTATGAATGAGAAAGAGAATGAATATATATATAATGATATATATATATTTATATATGTGTATAAATATTAATATGATTAATATTGCATAAAGTATGCTACATATTATAATTCAATTATATAGAGATATAATTAATTATAATATCAAATATACATATGTGTATGATGGAAAATGGAATTGATTTAATATTAATTGAGAATTAATATTAAATTGTGTGGGTTAATTTATAATTATAACTAATAAGGGTATTAAGTTATAATTATAATTAAGTTTAAAGGATATATAAAAGGAAGTTTTATAACCTAAAAACCCTAACCCTAGTCATTTTAACATAAGATGCAGATTTTCTGCAGCCTCCAAGGGGCCAGCCGAAATCTCCCCTTCTCCATCTCCCAAGGTTTTCGAAACTTTGGCCTTCTCTCGTTCGAAGAATCGTTCTTCAATCCCGGCGCTAGCACGCGGTGAATGAATTGCTCCGTGTGGATCAACCGTAGAGGGAAGCTACTTTGGTTCCTAATTGATTCAAAACCTACAAAGAATTAAGGTAATTCTTTAACCCTCCTTCCAATTCAATGCAATGTACATGGGTCCTTGGTGGGGATTAATCCTTTTATTTCCGCTGCGTTTTGTTTTGTGTGATTAATTCCCCAACAGTGGTATCAGAGCCACTTGTGCATTGGTTGAATTGGATTTGTTATTTTGATTAGATCAAAATTGCATGTTAGGGTTGTATGTTCTTGATTTAGGGTTCAATGTTATTGTGAATAACATGTTTAAAATTTGATTTTAATGTGAATCATTGTGAATGATTTGTTTTAATAATTTGAAATGTTTAAGGGGTAGGAATCATGAATTTGATTCATGTTTTTTTATTGAAATTGTTTCAATTATTTAAATTAAAAAAAAAAAAAAAATGTTTTTTGTCGTTATTCTGGGCATAATGCCCAGAATAAGTTTTGGGCGCAATGCAATTGCAATTGCAATTGCGCGCAACTGCAATTGCAATTGCAATTGCACATGCTGCGTAAGCAGCATGCTGCTTACGCAGCATGGGCTGCGCAGCTGCGTGTTGCGCAGCATGGGCTGCGCAGCTACGTGTTGCGCAGCCCGTCGGGCTGCGCGCAGTATTGGATACTGCAGTGCGAGGCCCGACTAGCATGCTGTCCGACAGTTTTACCCCTTTTTCGTTTTAAGTGTGGAAAATTATTTCTGCAAATTTACGAATTTTTCCAAATTAATTAATTCTAAATACAATGTGATTGTATTTTACCACTTTGAACCTTAAATATTTTAGATATAAAATTATTGTTGATATTTTTATGCATGGTGTTATGGTATGGTTTTGGACCCCGTGAATGCTTTATTTTATTTATTATGGTTTTGGACCCTTGGTTGTTTTTTGTTTTTCTTTTGGTTTTGGTGAATGTAAGGTTTTATAAATACGGCCTGCGAGTCGTTTGTATTTATGTAATCTTATTTTTCTAGATAAATTGTATAGGATGCAATTTATTGTTTGTAAATTTTATTTACTAGAAAATTGTATAGGATACAATTTTGTAAAGTATGTAAATCCATGAGATGGTGCCAAGGAACAAAGACGTGAAGACGGATCCAAGGGATGCGGCTGTGCTGCGACCATGCGATGGTTACAACCACCTAGGAAATGACCTGTTGATTTTCATATTGGCCTGTGAAAATCAATGTAGATAAAACCATACCATAACACGGTCTTTCGAGTCTATTGCATGTTTTATATTTTGATGCCATGTGATGCCATGCTAAGTATGATATATGCATGCTAGATGAATGTATGACATTGGATGCCATGCTAGAATTAATATTAACTTAGAAAGATTAATGTTAATGCCATGTATTGTATGAGATACATTTTAATCACAGGAATTAATAAACCCTAAATAAACTTATGAAGTTTATATTTTTGCCACCCAATTACGTATAACACTAGTCAAGTACTATGTTCGCATCATGGTAGCCACGCCAAAGCGGGTACGCATGTTGTGACCTTAGCGAAGCGATAATATGAGAAATGGTGATTCTCATTGTGTTGTAATTGGTTTAACAAAGGGTTAATCAAAACGGTGTTTGAGCCCGAGGCAAAGATGAGATGAGTAACATACAATTAAATATGATATATGATATCATGCATCTCATAAATTAGAAGAGTTGCATAATGATGCAATTGGCAAAGAAGTGCACATCCAAAATATGTTTAAATGGTTTAAAGCATGATTTTGAGTCTTTGCCTACCGAAATTATATTTAATCATAGGGACATGCCAAAGCAGTGCTATGGTTAAGTATGGATTTTGGATCTTCACCCACTTAAATATTTTAAAGGGTTTTATAATTTAAGTGGGAGCATTTAAATAAAAATCTTTACACGCTTTATTATAGTTATGATTGCTATTACCATGATCTCGATTGTTATTGAACTTTGAGAATTGTTCTCAAATCAAAAGGAATCATATGTTCTCAATAATCCTTTTGCCCAATGAACCACTAGCAATTGTAACATGAGTATAAAAGATGCTTACTTGAAGCATCGAAGGGACTCTGTTTAAAATTTATTATCTTACACTTGCCACCAATTCTTCCGCACGTGGAAGTTTTACTTGAGGTATATGATACATCACAAATGGAAATGTTCCATCAGTTAGTGAGCAAGAAAAGATAAGTGTTTGAGGCAACAATTTCTCATTGGCCTCCAAAAGGCATTGAGATGTGATCTTGAATTCATTATTTGATAGTCATTGGTGATGAACTATCATTTGAATGACATGGGGAAAATTGTGAATTAGTTGCATAGGATGCAAAAGAATGTTAAGTTATCCATAAAGGATAAGCCCGCCTCGAATTGTGTGCTTATGGTTCAAAAGGAAAGGATAAAAGGAAGGTCGAAAAGCATAAAGACTGAAAGGTTCGGGTGAAACATGTTTTAAAGACCAAAGCTGTTGGCATAGAGAGATCTCCAAAAGAAGGGTGTTGCCATTTCTAGAATGAATCGTTCATTAGAATAGAAATAGCAAACCTTGTTTGGAGAACTATAAGAAGATGAAAGGCAGTAAGACTGCCACCTTAAGTATTTATTAACTATTCTACTCTTGTTTCTATATCAAAAGGTATTAGATACCGTTGTGAATCTCATATTAGTAGAATATGATGAATCGCAATTTGAATAGAAACCTTATGAAGGTGAAAGGTAGAATGCGAATATGCAAGAGAAGCAAAGGTTGTTACTCAAAGGTTATGAACTTTTACATGTGAGTTACGAACTCTTGTTACTTATTGAGCTTGTTGGCTTGAGTAAACAAATGTTGTTTATTTTATAATTGTGAATTATAAACTTTATAAAGACATGATTATGAAATGTAGATTTACATAATTGTCTTTATATGTGGAGCCCATCTGTAACATAAATACTGTAAGGATCGAATCAAATAGTTGATTCAACCTATTTTGGCAGTGTCCTCTTGGAGACATAAGCAAAGTCGCATTACGAAACTCCATGAGAATGGACTTTTGGATTCATGAGATTATGAATCATCTTGAATCATGCGAATGTTGTTTATTGTAAAAGATGATAAAGTTGTTCTTTGCTAAAAGTAGTTAAAGAATAATCGATTTATTAAGCATTATACATATGGATGTATATGAATTATAAATCAACTGCTAAAGGAGGTTTTAATACTTCATTACCTTTATGGAACTTTTCTCTAGATAAGAGTATCTAATTAAACACGAGTTTGGAACTTTTGAAGTGTTCAAAAGCTTGTAAAAGGAGTATGAAGTATCTTGACAAGATAGTAAAGTCATTTAGATATGATCCGAGTGGTGAATATTTGAGTCAAGATTTTGACAATCATCTTAGAAATTGTGGGACTGTCTCACAATTGACTCCTCCAAGTACGCCACAAAGGATGTTGTGTCGAAAAGGGAGTAATCGAACTCTATAAAGATATAGTTCAATCTATGATGAAGTCAAGTTGATCATCGTTTTCTCAAAAATATGCCATTAAAGCAGCTGTGTATATTGTTCCGTCTAAAACAATTCATGAATCAACATATGAGATATGGTTGGGTAAGAGACCCAAATTGTTTCATTGAATAAGTTTAGGGCTGTAAAGCTTATTTCGAATAAGTTGGCACCTAAATTTAAATATCGTATTGTGGATTACTCAAAAGGAAAGTAGGAGTTGTTACTCCTGTGTTTCTTTGGGATACAAAGTAGTTGTAGCTAGAAATGGTTTCCCCTTGAAGAGGGAGTTAATTTCTAGTAGAGTTAGTGGGAGTAAGGTACACCTACAAAACTCGTAATTCACAAAAGTGACATTTAACGTTGAAGAGGAACGTGGAAATGGTTTCATGATCATTGTTAAAATTACACAAGTCCAATGAAAGTCTAGTGGAATACGACATGATTAGGAGAGATATGGATTTCTCAAAATCATGATGTAATTTTACTAGATGAAGTAAGTCTTCTTTTATGAAGAAGCAATGTTAGATTTTGAATCTAATATGTGACTTGATGCTACAAAGGTTGAAGATAAGTCCATGTCTGACAATCAAAGTATAGACTTTGATAAGTCTTTTAGAAGATGCATATGCAATGGTTGCAAGTGAGTTTTCAAATTGAAAACCGATATGGATGGTGATCTTCAAACTTATAAAGCACGACTAGTGACTATAAGGATACGAACAAATTCATAGTAGGACTATGATGAAATCCTCTTTAGTCATTAATCATGATCAAGTCATATTGAGTTCTTGTTGCCATATCCCCATAATATGATTATAAAATATGGAAAATGGATATCAAAATCTATTTTTTACGTGAAAACATGATTGAGGATGTGTACGTGACACAACCCAAAGTTTTGAGCATCCAAAGAATTCAAATAGCGTATGCAAGTTTTCAAAGATTCTCATAAGGATCGAAACATGCATCAAATAGTTGGAATCATAGTTTTGATAAAGAAATCAAATGGTTTGATTTTATCAAAAGGATGATGAATCTTGTGTTTCAAAAGGATCAGTGGGAGCATATCGGTATTCCTAATGCTATATGTGGATGACATATGGCTTGTTGGAAATAACATTCTTACCTTGCAAGAAGTAAAATCTTGGCTAAGAAAGTAATTTCAGTTAATGTTATAAGCATGACTGCCTGTATTCTTGAAATTGGAATCTATACAGATAGATCTAAAAGAATGTTTTGGCTTAAGTCAAAGCATTGAAAGCGTTCAATATAAAAGACTTAATAGAAGCTTGCTTATGTTAACTGTGTAAATAGTTACACATATACAACTGATTGCAATTAGTTGCAATATATCAGTCGAGATCTAGTATTCTCTTAAAAAGAGAAGTTATGATTTTGAAAGGTTCAAAATAAAACGTTATAGCTAAATATCTATAATAGCAGCCAAAGTATACAGTTACATGTGATGTAAAGAAATTTTGGATGAAGAAGTTCATCAAAATTTTATGTTTTTGTTCTAAGCATTGCTTATCCTGTGAGACTATTGTAGGGACAATAGTTCAATGCGTAAGAACCTTGTATGACACAAGCATATACTTAGGCGTTTTTCACTAATTTAGAGAGGCTGTCTCTAAAGAGAGAGTGAATATGTGTAAAGTAGCAACGGAAGCGAAAATTAATAATTCATTGACAAAGACTCCTGCACGAGTGAATACATGAAAGTCATGTAGGTCAATGGGTATAAGATACATGTATGATTGGACATAGTGCAAGTGGGAGATTGTTAGAGATTGTGCCCTAAGGCCAATATTGGATTATGTAATTTGACTTCTAAGATTAATCTAGTGTAGATTAATATTATCATTTATGTTTGTATGTTAGCATTTATGATAAGTATCCATGAATAAATCGTGTTATTCTAAATATCCCTAGTCGATTGTTATTATGGGAATAATAACAAACTAAGACTAGTGTGAGTGATAATGGATATTCATAAGATGAATATAGTGTATACAGATACAGATTATACTCACGGGTAATATGTTAGAGAACATGTTACTGGAGACCCACTATGAGATCAAGTTCATGGTCATGTGTCACAACTGATCTTGATTATAGTAGTGTCATTAGCTGATTCCTTTGACCTGAGGTCACCATTGATTCCGAGATGAACTCATGTTGTGCTTTGACGCAGTCAAACGCTGCTTGTAACAGAGTAGTTATAAAGGCTGTGATTGGGTACAATATGACTCATGCTTTGGGATGTGAGTGACAGATATGGGATTTTGTCCCTCTCTATCAAGAGAGCGATATCACTGGGCCCCTCGATAAGTAAGACTGTTAAATGCATGGCCGTGCTCAAATAATTGATAGAGTATCAATTGATTTGTCTAAACAGTTTATTTTGAGATCGAGAAAACATATGATTAATTATATAAGATTGACAAGTATACTATGTCTTATGATTAATCATGATATCAAAGAGACAAAAGGGAATATGAAATTCTATAAATAGGTATTGGATCATTCCAATCATATTAATTGGGTAGTCATAAAGGCTTGCTAGAGTCCGCTTATGACTTATAAGGATATTATGGTAATTTCCTTATTGCCAATTGATATGAACCTATGGGGTCACACACAAAGAGCAAAATGAAGTTCATCTTTTCGGGTATAAATTATTATTGGATAATAATTTATGAATGAGAAAGAGAATGAATATATATATAATGATATATATATATTTATATATGTGTATAAATATTAATATGATTAATATTGCATAAAGTATGCTACATATTATAATTCAATTATATAGAGATATAATTAATTATAATATCAAATATACATATGTGTATGATGGAAAATGGAATTGATTTAATATTAATTGAGAATTAATATTAAATTGTGTGGGTTAATTTATAATTATAACTAATAAGGGTATTAAGTTATAATTATAATTAAGTTTAAAGGATATATAAAAGGAAGTTTTATAACCTAAAAACCCTAACCCTAGTCATTTTAACATAAGATGCAGATTTTCTGCAGCCTCCAAGGGGCCAGCCGAAATCTCCCCTTCTCCATCTCCCAAGGTTTTCGAAACTTTGGCCTTCTCTCGTTCGAAGAATCGTTCTTCAATCCCGGCGCTAGCACGCGGTGAATGAATTGCTCCGTGTGGATCAACCGTAGAGGGAAGCTACTTTGGTTCCTAATTGATTCAAAACCTACAAAGAATTAAGGTAATTCTTTAACCCTCCTTCCAATTCAATGCAATGTACATGGGTCCTTGGTGGGGATTAATCCTTTTATTTCCGCTGCGTTTTGTTTTGTGTGATTAATTCCCCAACAGGGAGTACATTCTTTATGTGACTCTCGAACCTCTGCTGGGGATATGCAGGGATATGCAATGGCCATTGGGGAAGTCCGATGACTGCTGGAGAGAAAGTGGTGAGGTTCCTTGTGATGGTTCCACTGGGGAACAGTGCAGAAGGTCCCACTGGAGGATAGTGAAAGGGCTTCTGCTGGGGAATAGTGGAATGGTTCCACTTTTCTACCCCTACAAATGGTGAATCTGGAAGTGCTCTAAAGATGAATCTGGAAGGCGCTTTTTCGATTTTCACCTTAGCGAGCTCTTTTTTTTTTTAAGTCCTATGACATTTGAGTTTGAATTTGTTTTGAAATTTCTGGCCACCTCGAGAAATAATGAGTTAGATTTGGAGGGTTAAAAAAGATTGTAGATTACATGTATTTAGCACATTTCCTTGTTAATGTAATGTGAGTCTTTTAACCAATTAAATGCAAAGTGCTTTCTTTAAGTGGATGTTTAGGCGAGATAACTTTGTTTATGCATTATGATATAACCATGCAAACATATTTAAGCAAAACATCACACTTAATTGATGAAAGTAGCATGAATACATTTGAAAAGATTGGTTCCCAAAATGGCATACATTCCACACAGAACCAGAATCCGTCACTAGTCATCCCTTGCGGATTTTCTGACTGATAATTTTCTCTCGTGTCTTGATTTTTGCTTCGGTAGCCCTTTTTGAGTTTTCAACCTAGCAGACTTTTTTTTTTAAACATGGTAAGGATTCAGGCGATCTAGGTTGACAAGATTTGCAAATTCATTCCCATTCATGTCTGCGATGCTTACACCACGCCTCGATAGCACCTTCTTTATGATGTATGGGCCTTCCCAATTCGGTCTGAATTTCCCCCGAGTGTCCACATTTTTAGGTCTTAACCATTTCAGAACCAGATCCCCGGCTTTCAGCTGTTGTCTAGGATACTTCACTTTCTGATTGTAGGCCCTAGCCATTCTACATTGATACATCTGTAAATGATCCAGTGCTTTCAATCGCTTTTCATCTAATGCTGCCAACTGCTCGTATCTAGCTTGAATCCATCCTGTTTCTGGCAGTTGAGCTTCGAAGGCTATTCTGAGTGAGTTGAGTTCCATTTCCACAGGCAACACTGCTTCCATTCCATAAACCAAGGCATAAGGAGTCTTGCCAGTTGGTGTTCAGACACTGGTTCTATAACCCTAAAGAGCATATGGCAGTTTATCAGCCCAGTCTCTGTAGGTGGTTACTATTTTTGACGAGATCTTCTTAATTCACTTGTTAACTGCCTCCACTGCACCATTAGCCTGTGGTCTATATGGAGAAGACCTATGATGTTCAATGCCATGTTCTGTGAATAACTTGGCTATTGCCCCTTGGAATTGCACCTCATTATCAGTCACTACATGGTGAGGGATCCTGTACCGAGAGAGGATATTCTTCTGAATAAACTTGACCATCTGCTTTGCCGTCACATTAGAGAAGGATTTTGCTTCTACCCATTTTGAGAAATAGTCGATGCAACCACTATGAATTTGTGTCCACTAGATGCTGCGAGATGAATTTCTCCGATCATGTCAATCCCCCACACCAAGAAAGGCCAAGGAGATGTTAGATTTTGTAGTTCAAGTGGCGGTAGATGACTGATATCTGCATAGATTTGGCATTCGTGACATCTTCTTACCTCTTTCACACAATTGGTCTACATTGTCATCCAGAAGTATCCCTGTCTCATTATCTTTCTAGCCATGGTGATCCAATTAATACAGGATCCTGCGTGTATTTACTGCATTACTATTTCTACTTCCTGTTCTGTCAAACACCTCAGAAGGACCCCGTTTGCAGTTCTCTTGTATAGCTTATCTTCACTGATTCTGAACTAACTGGCTAATCTTCTCTATGAAACTTTATTAGCAGTACTAGCCCCTTCTGGATACTTTCCCTCTTTCACATATTGATGAATGTCAAAGAACCACAACTTTTCTTCGGCTGTTAACTCCATCACTTCGTGCATGTCAAAACAGGGTTGCTTGCAAATTGTTATAATCAAAGGCTGTATCTGTGTCTTTTTTGGGTGTTCCCACATAGAGGACAATGTTACTAATGCATCAGCCATTTTATTCTCTTCTCGGGGCATGTGTCTGAACTCACACTGGCTGAATGACCCTCTTCTGTACCATAGCAGCTCTAAGTAGGGCCGTAAGTCTTCTTCTCTCAAATCCCATTCACCTTGCACCTGCTTAATCACCAAAAGTGAATCTCGAACAATCAAGACATGTCTGCCTCTAGTGTCAGGAGGGCTTCCATCCCGAATAAGCATGTTTCATATTCTGCTCCATTATTGGTTATGGAAAAGTCCAACCTCTTTGACAACTGAATGATCTCGCCATCTGGTGTTGCTATGATTACCCCAATTCCAGCACCCTTTCTATTTATAGCACCATCGAAGCACATGACCCACCTTCTCATTCTACTACAACTAACTGTTCATCTGGGAATTCCAAGTTCTCCACACAATCCAATTCTAATGGCTAGTTTACTAGGAATTCCGCCACAGCTCGCCCTTTGATGGTTTTCCTAGTGATGTGTTCAATGTCCAATTCTAACAAGAGTAGTAGCCATCTTGATAATTTTCTAACCAACATTGGTGCTTCATACATATATTTCATCGGATCCACCTTAGCCACAGCTTGTACCTTGTATGACTGAAAGTAGTGGCGCAGCTTCTTAGTTAGCCAGATCATTGCTACACATGTCTTCTCCACCAGTGTGTACTTGGTTTCATATTCCAGCAGCTTCTTCCTGAGATAGTAGACGGGATACTCCTTCCTTCCATCGTGCTCCTGTACTAGCATTGCCCCTATGAAGGAATCTTCGACAACTAAGTACAAAATCAGAGGCTTTCCTGGAGTGGGCTGAGAATTGGCGGATTTACCAAATAAGCTTCGATCTTTTCAAATGCCAACTAACATCTGTCATCCCTTGTAATAGGTTGATCTTTCCTTAAGAGATTGAAAATCGGCTCACATACTGAAGTTAGCCGTGCTATAAAATGGTTGACATACTGCAAGGTACCTAGAAATGATCGGACCTCCTTTTCTGTCTTAGGGGCTGGTATGTCTTGAATAGCTTTGATTTTGTCTGGATCCATCTCTATTCCCCTTTGACTGACCATATGACCCAGCAGTTTTCCCGATGTAACCCCAAATATGCACTTCTTGGGATTAAGACGCAGGTTGTATTCTCCAATGTGTGTAAGAAATCTATCCATGATAGCAGGGTGCTCCTCCCGGGTCATTGATTTGACAAGCATATCATTGACATACACCTCCACTTCTTTGTGAATCATGTCATGCAGCGATGTTGTGACAGCCCTCTGGTAAGTGGCGCGAGCATTTTTCAATCCAAAACGCATTACTCTGTAGCCGAAAGTGCCCCATTCTGTAATGAAAGATGTCTACACCTTGTCAACTACATCCATTAGGATAGGGTTATATCCCAAAAATCCATCAATGAAAGAGTACATTACTGCTTTGGCTGCACTATCGATTAAAACATCAATGTGAGGCAGGGGGAATTATCTTTCGGGAATGCTTTGTTCAAATCCCTATAGTCGACACACACTCTGACCCTTTCATCTTTCTTAGGCACTGGCACAATGTTGGCTAACCATTCTGTGTACTCCACCACCTCAAGGAACTTGGCTTCAATCTGCTTAGCCACCTCTTCCTTTACTAATGTAGCCCATTCTGGTCTTAGCCATCTCAATTTCTCCTTTACTGGTCTGAATCTGGGATCTGTTGGAATTGTGAACCGCTATTTCTGTGTTGACCCCTGGCATGTCTTCGTATGACTAAGCAAAAGCCTTAACATGTTTTTGCGGTATTTCTGTCAATTCTCTCTCTTCTTCGGATTCTAGTTCATATGAAATGAATACCATTTTAGGATTTTCATCTGTACTTATGTTAATTTCATGTGATGTAGTGCCATGAATGCTAAATATGCTTGATGGTGATTCAAATGCATGCATAGAATTATCAGGATAAACATCACACAAGTAAGCAAACTGGGATTTCATTGCATTAAACTTGTTAAAAAGTACATCGTTCACATCAAAAAGAGAAGAAACCGATACAACAAAATGATTTTCATCCTCCACAGGTGGAGGGCGTTGAACCTCTTCGGCATCCTCGGTCAGCTCCAGGAAGTTGTCTAGGTTAGTAGCAATTTCAGATTCCTGTTCAACGGGAAGAGTAGTCTTTTTAATCTTAGCCACCTATGCCTTGGCTTTCTTCATAATTCCTGCTATTTCAGCAACCACAGAATCCAGACTTGCCTTGGTCACCAGCTCTTTCTCAAACCCATCCTCAGACTTTTCAAATGCCTTGCTTAAGGCGGCAGCCAGTGCCTCTCAAATTGCTTTCACAGATTCATCACAGACTTTCTCTTTAGCTTTCTCTTTGGACACCTCTGCTGCTTTTCCTATCACTTCAGAGGGCTTCTTCTAGGGGATGATAGGCTTAACAATTGCCCCCTCCACTATCACTGGTGCAATTGGCTCTTCCTGGCTCCTTTCAAAGTCTACAACATCAGAGAATATCTCAAAGCCTGGGTATTCAATACTCTTGACCTTCACTGGCTCAGCTTGTCCCTTGTACAGTTGTTTGCCAGACTTAATGAATGGATTCATCATGGGCTTGCCATTCTTTCCTCTCTTCAAATCTTTCTTCTTAGATGCCTTTGCTGTGTAGCCTCAGCCAAACTGCCTCGGCTTTCTAGAATCAATATTAAACTCAAGCACCCCCTGTAGATTGACTCAGAGTCCCATGTCCAGAACAAAATCATTCCTGCAAAAGGTATTTAGACAACCATTTTGGCATATAGTTCTCATAGATAACCATCGAAGCCTCTGTAGTTTCCTCCTCACTAACCATGGCGACTTGGAATCCGCCGAACGGTATGGTCTCTTCACTAGCAGCAGCAATCATGGACTGAGAATCTGCCTCGACTATCACAACCTCACTACCTACTGAGAATTTTATCTTCTAAAGTTGAAGGTACACCCCCCAGTGGATGAAACCATGGCCTTCCTAACAGCAGGGAGAAAGTGACTGGAATGTCAATCACGGTGAAGGTGACCGTCGACTTGATCGGTCCCACTTCCACTTCAGCTTCAAAAGTTCTGATCACAGTCCTTTTTGAATCATCATAAGCTCTAATCACTGTAGAGGACTTCCTCAAACCATCTTCACTCAAATCCAGGAATGGTAACATCTTTAATGGACATATATTTAGAGCAGATCCATCGTCTACAATCACACATGGCATAACCCGGTCCAAGATGTTAACTTTGACATACAGAGCTTTGTTGTGAGCTCTCCCCGTGTGTGGAAAATCTTTTTCTAAAAATACAATGTTAGGGGACCCTACGTGAATCTTTTCTAGTAAGCAACACATGGCCTCTGGAGATGCAAGTGGAGAAACGTCAATTTCAGATAGCTTTTTAACTAGTGCTGCCCCGTGTTCCTTAGATGTCAGTAACAAATGCCACGGGCTGGCCTGGGCTGGAGTCCTTTTCAATTGGGAAATGACCAGGTCTTCCTTTTCCACTTCCTTCGGTGCTGACATATTGCCTGACCCAATCACTAGAGCCTTGTCACTCTACTAAACCACTGGCTGGTAAATCTACCACTCCTTGTTACATTCTGTACTTTGGGAATTCTCGGCTTCTCAATAATTGGTAGATAAACTATCTCATTATAGCCACATTCTTTTATTCATTTTTTGAATCCAGATCATCTAGACTCACAGGCGTTGCTTCTTTTTACTCTGTGGGCTTTCCGCATTCTGGCTTTGCCCCAGTTTCATTAGCCACCATAGACTGTACGGTGGTGTTTGCCTACAGGACCTGGGCAAAAATAAAGTTATCAGGCAACCCTGACTATGCCATATTGACTTGCCTTTCAAATGTTGGCAGCGGATTAGTCTTAGTGCTAGGCTTGGCAGGTTCCTGTAACATTCCTTTGTCAATTAGCTTTTGGATGGCATCCCTTAGCTTATAACAGTTGTTGGTTCTATGTCCCACCATGACATGGTAGGTATAGAAATTGTCCTTGTCCTCCTCTGTTAGCTTCTCAAAAGGCCTGAGAGAATTTAACAGACTGCCATTCCTGCACTTGGCAAAGATCTTAGCCAAGGAGAAAGTCCGTGGAGATATGCCCTGGCCTTCTGAATTTCTGCTCGGGTTTCCTTGCTGTTGAGACACAACAGCAACCCTTTCTTGCTTATTCTCTGAAAACTATTCACTCTTGCCTGTAGAACCAGAACCTGACCCACTGCTTGACCCAACTGTAGTAGTTGACTGATACCCGAAACTATACTCAGAGCCTTTGTTGCCCCTGTAGCTTGCTGCCTTTTCCTCTTCATCCCTCTCAATTTTCATGGCGATGCTATACACTTCACTGAGCTCACTAAAGGAGTGGAATTTCATGTTTTTTTTTAAGACGTCCCTACTACCATCAATCAACTTCTGAATCAATTCATCTTTATCGGGACAATTTTTCAACAGAATCATCTTATTCATCCACCTTTGGTAATATTCATCAAAGGGCTTGTTCGGCTTCTGCTTAACCCTTTCTAGGTTGTATAGCTTCAACTTAATCTTGTATTGAAGCTGTAGTATTTGATGAAAGCTACTGATAAGGCCTCCTAGTCTGACTGCACATCTTCGGATAAAGAATTATACTAGCTCAAAGCTCCTCCTTCTAATGTGGTCGGGAAGAAGTTAGTTAGCTGCTGCTTGGTGGCCCTTGCTGTCAACATGACTCATGTATAGAGGTTCACATGGGCCTCCAGTAAACTGATACCCTTGTAGGAAGGGACTTTCTGTTGGGAATTATCATCGAAAATCGAACCGAATAGACAGCGGAAGCCAGGTTCAATTCTCTAAATTCCAGTCCCAGGAGAATATGTAGATGGAAGAATAAATAAATTTAATAGAAAATTAATTCGAAAAACTTACATAGAATCCCCACTAGGGATGGCAGAAAATCAATTGAGATTCCTCCTTTATCACGTGCACGAACACCTCGAACAATCTACACCCGGTGCTAGCCTTTTTAACCGGAATGAATGAACAAAAGAGATGGAAGAAAAAAATTTTAGCCCCTCACCCTCTTAATAGTAAAGTGACGGCTGCTCCTCAAAAACCCTTTTTTTTTTTTTTAAAGGTTTTTACACACACTCCAATTCCTATTAGGGTAAACATTACAATTAAAATAAATTAATTGTAAATTGACCTCTCAATTAATTTAATTAAATCAATTAAAATATAAATATATTTAATTGATTCAATTAACATCAATTAGGTTCAAATATAAATATTTACTACCCATAATACAATTAGAATTAATTAATCGTTTAATAAATTAACCCGATTAATTTATCTCTCCCGTATACTAACTTGATTAACTTGTTTAATAACAAATAATCAAATAGTATTAATTATTAATTATCAATTAATAATTATTACATCTTGTTCATCATTCCAATTTATACATTATCATGTATAAATTAATAAGTGTTGATCTCAGTGTTCATTGTGCACGATCCTTAGGGTCCGAATCAATTAGGGTTAAGTATACAACTTAAACTGAAATTGGGTTCTAGCAAACCATTACAGTCCCAAATTGATTACAGATAAATGCCATCATCTAGTAGATGCACCACCCTGTAGATATTCTATTTATCTCTCACCATCGCATATCGATATCTCAAACCAGAGGCACGGTGATGTCATCCTCTATAGTTTGATCTATTTCTTGATATTGTGTTAAACTGTTGAACAGATAAGTATCCTGCTTATCTGAGTGTGGCCACACATTTCACAGTTATAACTCATCAAGTGGCCCATGATATCTTCTCACTTAATAGTGAGTGGTAATCCCATCACTTCAACTACCCGCAGTAATGAGTTCATTGATTAAACCAACATACCCATATTTGGCATCCAATTACGGACCTGTTAGGCGTATATTAAATTTAATCTGATTCCTCATTATCTACTGTATTGAAATCAGGTCTGGAGATAAAAGAGATCTACATTTATAGAAAGGTTAATGACACTTCCACCATGTACTTTCTAAAGCGGATCGACCAAGTCCCGTGCTCCCCACACGTACCTATATTCATATCCATACATGTCATGCAACCTACATGATCCTGTATTTATCCTGAATATAAAAGCTTACACCCAAGTCATTCCCATGACTTGGATTAGCTTCTGGTATAATTTTTATGATTAACAATCAATGGATACTTCATACAGTTACTGTAGTACAAGATACATAACTTGAATGAATTAATGCTTTTATTCAATAACACAAGGAACAAAGTATAACAGTACAATAAACTAAAGTACGATACAATGTCCTAAACAGTGCCTTGGATCTAGGGCACACCAACAATCTCCCACTTGACCTAGGTCCAAGCAGGCATCTCCCTAATCCCAATAGATCGTGCATGACCATCGTTCACTACTTGAGAAAGAGCTTTGGTCATCGGATCAGCGACATTGTTTACTGTGTCAACTCTCTCTATCTGTACATCACCTCTCTGGATGATCTCTCTAATCAAATGAAATTTCCTGAGCACATGTTGGTTCCTCTTTGTTGACTGAGGCTCTTTAGCTTGTACAATAGCCCCATTGTTGTCACACAGTAGAGTAATAGGATTCTGGATAGAAGGAACTACTCCAAGATCCATGATGAACTTCCTCATCCAGACTGCCTCTTTTGCAGCCTCACAAGCAGCAATGTACTCAGATTCTGTAGTGGAATCGGCGATGGTAGGTTGCTTAGTTGACTTCCAACTGATGGCACCGCCATTGAGGAGGAAAACGAAACCTGACTGGGATTGCTTTTGATCCTGATCAGTTTGATAACCAGCATCAGTGTATGCTGTGACTACCAATTCCTCATCACCGCCATAAACCAAGAAATGATCCTTAGTACGTCTTAAGTACTTCAGAATTGCCTTGACTGCCTTCCAATGCTCCATTCCTGGATCAGACTGGAAGCGGCTAGTCATACTCAAGGCAAATGCAACATCAGGCCTGGTACATAGCATCGCATACATAATAGATCCTATAGCTGATGCATAAGGAATCCTCATCATGTCATTTCTGTCCTTTGATGTCTTTGGACAGTCCTTTTTAGACAGTTTCAACCCATGACGCATCGGGGTAAAACCCTTCTTTGAGTTCGCCATGTTGAACCTCTTAAGGACTTTATCTATGTAACCAGCTTGACTTAACCCTAGCAGCCGATTGCATCTATCTCTATAGATCTTGATCCCTAAGATCGTTTCGGCTTCTCCAAGGTCCTTCATTGAGAAACATTTATTCAGCCACTGCTTGGTTGCTTGCAACTCTGAAATGTTTCCACCAATGATAAGTATGTCATCTACATACAACACTAGAAAAGTGTTAGAGCTACCATTAACTTTTCTATACACACAGGGCTCATCAGAGTTCTGAATGAAACCAAACTCTTTTATGGATTCATTGAATCTTTTGTTCCACGACCGTGATGCTTGCTTCAATCCATAAATGGATTTTTGAAGTTTGCAAACCCGGTTAGGATATTTCGAATCGACAAAACCCTCAGGTTGAGCCATATAGACTTCTTCCTCGAGCTTTCCATTCAGAAAAGCAGTTTTGACATCCATTTGCCATATCTCATAGTCGTGCCATGCCGCTATGGCAAGTAATATCCTTATGGATTTGAGCATAGCCACTGGTGAAAACGTTTCATCATAATCAATGCCATGAATTTGCCTGAAACCTTTTGCAACCAGTCGCCCCTTGAAGGTGTTATCAGCTTTCAATTTGAAAAGCCACTTACATTCCACTACTTTGACTCCAGGGGGTGGATCCACCAACCTCCAGACCTCATTGTCGTACATGGATTGTATCTCAGATTCCATGGCTTGTCGCCATTTATCCGCATGTGGACTTTCCAGTGCTTCTCGATAAGACTGAGGATCTTCATGCTCAATGATCATAAGTTCCTCATCATGCGTGACCAGGTAACCATACCTCTCAGGCTCATGACGTGTCCTGCCTGACCTTCTAGGTTCCTGTACAACTGGTTCAGCCTGTTCGTTTGATTGAACATCCAAAACAGTTGTCTCAGCATCCACAGCTTCAGCCGTAGAAGTTTGTGGTTCTTGAACTTCTCTAAGTTCAATACTGCTCTCACTGTCTTTCATGGAAAGGAATTCCTTCTCCATGAATACCCCATTTCGAGCCACAAACACTTTATTCTCTTCTGGGTTATAGAAGCAGTAACCCTTAGTTTCCTTAGGGTAACCGACAAACTGGCATTTTATAGATTTGGACTCTAGTTTGCCACTAGTCAGTTTTTTGACATAGGCATCACAGCCCCAAATCCTCATGAAAGACACACAGGGTTTCCTGCCCTTCCATAGTTCATATGGTGTTCTTTCAACTGCCTTGCTGGGTGTATTATTCAAAATAATAGCAGCAGTTTCCAAAGCATATCCCCAAAAGGATATAGGGAGATTAGCTTGACTCATCATTGAGCGAACCATGTCAAGCAAAGTCCGATTTCTCCTCTCTGAAACCCCATTCCACTGGGGTGTACCAGGAGGAGTGAGTTGAGGTACAATCCCATACTCTATCAAGAATTCGTCAAACTCTTGACTCAGATATTCACCCCCTCTATCAGACCGGAGTATCTTTATCTTTTTGTCAAGTTGGTTCTCTACTTCGTTCTTGTAATCTTTGAACTTTTGTAAAGTCTCAGATTTGTGTTTCATCAAATACACATAGCCGAACCGACTATAGTCATCTGTGAACGTGACGAAGTATAAGTAACCAGACCTGGCACATGTACTCATTGGCCCACATACATCAGTGTGTATTAGCCCTAACAGTTCAGTAGCCCTTTTAGCTGTTTTAGTGAAAGGAGCTTTTGCCATCTTGCCACGTAAACAAGATTCACAAGTATCCAAAGCTTGCAGGTCAAATGACCCTAACAAACCACTTGAGTGGAGCTTTGCGATACGTTTCTCGTTTATGTGCCCAAGACGACAGTGCCAGACATACGTAGGATTAATATCATTTTGTTTAATCCTTTTATTTATGTTATAGATGTGTGAATGATTTGTTGTATCTAAAACATACAACCCGTTCTGAAGAACGCCTGTACAATAATTTATATTGCCACATTTAATAGAAAAAGTTCCATGCTCAATATAAAATGAAAATCCCAAATCATCCAAACATGAAATAGAGATAATATTCCTGCGCATAGCAGGTACAAAATAACAGTCTTTCAAAACTAGTTCTAGCCCTGTGGGCAAATCAAAGTAATAATCGCCGACTTCCATGGCCTCGACTCGAGCACCATTGCCAACCCGGAGATCCACATCACCTGGAACCAGTTTCCTTCTATTTCTCAGCCCCTGCACATTGCAACAAATGTGAGACCCGCATCCAGTGTCTAAGACCCAAGATGTTGAAATAGTAAGGTTTATTTCTATAACATAAATACCTGAAGATTCAGTAGCCTGCTGTTTCTTCTTTGTATTTCCCCTTAGCTTTGGACAAGCACTCTTCCAGTGCCCCTTTTCACCACACTCGTGGCATAAGTCCAATGGGTGTGGCTTAAAAGGCTTTTTGCCCTTTGCTTGGGCCTTTTTGCCCTTGGTCTTGAACCTAGACTGGTTCTTACCACTCCCACTGGGCTTCTTGCCCTTGTTTACCATCAGCACTTTAGACTTCTTACCCTTGGTCATAGTCTGCTCGGCTTGTTTTAGCATGCCGTGCAACTCCATAACCGTTTTATCCTGACCCTGCATATTGTAGTTCAGGATGAAGCTGTTGTAAGAATCTGGAAGTGACCCCAGAATGATGTCTACAGCAGTTGTCTCAAGCATTGGTGCATTGAGACTTGCCAGTCTATCAACATAGCCCTTCATTTTCAGCACATGTGCACTGACAGAAGAACCCGGCTGCATGACCGTACTACATAATGCCTTGGTAGTCAAGTACCTCTCTTGACGAGCCTGATCTTCAAACATAGTTTTCAGATTGCTCATCATTTCACGGGCACCTTGATTCATGAACTGCTTTTGTAAATCAGCAGACATGGTACCAAGCATAATACAAGACACCTCTCTGTCATCCTTTACATGCTTTTCATACTCCTCAATAGCTTGTGGAGTAGCATTTCTACCCGTAGGACGAGGGGGTATGGCAGTTGTCAGTACATACTCTCTTGCCTCGTGCCTTAAGACGATTTGCACCGCCCTAGCCCAATCAAGAAAGTTGGTCCCCGTCAACTTTTCTTTCTCAAGTAGTGGTTTAAGAGGGTTGTTTGTTGCCATTTCTTAAGGTTTACGTTCAAGTAGTTTCTACAGAAAATAGAGAGAAAGAGAGAATAAGAATGAAAGACTTTATATGTCAAAAAAAACAAATTAATAATCTGTCATAATTAATTTATGTTGGTGAATTAATTTTGACACGGTTATACCAAGATCCACAGTTCTACTAATAATTGACCAAGCTAGAGCTTGTCAACCAATTATTGGCATACTTGGTAGAGCTTCCAACTCAATTCTCCCACCTAGAGAACTCTTGGTTCGATGGGCCTATTGGCACTTTACCCATCCGTGCTTAGGGGCCCGCAGTTAGCCATGATACCCCACCTTCGGGTCAAACCAACATCCTCATATTTACCATACTTTAAAAAGTATCCAAACCCTAAACGGCCCACCAGTTACCACAATGTACTCAGCTAGGGCATGACGTACATTGCAGCACCACCTGGGAGGAAGAGGTGAGAATTAGGTAAAGCACTTATAAAATACCCGATATTTTTATTTTAACAGATTAATTAGGTTGATTAGCTTAAACATGTTAATAGGAAAAATCAAGTGATCACTAAGCAATTTATTTTAATATATATTCCAACAAGTGAGAACAATATATAAAATAAATAATAATAATAGACATCCTATGGGCTTTAAAATTACAACCTATAATTTTTAACTATGAATTAAAAATAGGTCTTCAGGGCCACCACCACGCCACACGCATTTGGATCTCCAGCTCCGGCTTTTATTACATAAAATGAAATAAAGCCTATACATATGATCTAATTTCAATTTAAATAATTAAATAAAAATTACAACCAATCTTGAAAAATAAAGCCCATAGGATTCTAAACATATTGCTGCATTAGAGTTAGAACAACAATATAAAATAATGCATGATCATGGCAATCCTAATAATAACAATTATTAAGCCAATCCTATACATGAGACCATTATTAATTTCTCAACCAGTAATTAAGCCCATAAAGGCCCAATGAATTAAATCATTGCTCCCACTTGAATTTGGAAATTACTCAAGTGAAATTAAAATGTCCAATTAATACCATTGGTGCCCCAATCTATTAATTCAATCTCATAATTATAACAATTTCATTTATATATAACAGAAAATTAAATCTATTAACATATAAATGCATGGCACAAAAAAAAAATTTTATTAAATTAAAACGATCCGGTCCATAAAAAAAAAAAAAAAAAACAGACCCGACATAAAAAATGTCGTCCCGACTAAAGGGACGGGCTGCACCTACAGCCCGCCCAACTGCCTGCGCGAGGCAGCAAACAGCTGCTGCTGCCTTCGCAGGCAGCGCAAGCTGCTGCGCAAGCAGCAACAAAATATTGCTGCTTGCGCAGCAGCCATGAGAATTGCGATCACTGTAGATCGCAATTCTCATGAAACAAAATATTTTTTTTTTTTTTTTTTTTTTTAACAACAAAACACAAAACATATAACCAATCATGCCCATGAATAATCATACATCCATGCATTAAAACAACATCAACCCAACAATTAATTAACAAATTAATTTTAGGTTAATAAAAATTTCAATTGAAAAAAAAAACTAAAAAAAAATTGCAAGTTATAGGGTTCCATTAAAATCAAAGATTAACAACGAAACCCAAAAAAAAAATCTTCCAACGGAACATAATCCCGCTCTGATACCACTGTTGGGAATTATCATCGAAAATCGAACCGAATAGACAGCGGAAGCCAGGTTCAATTCTCTAAATTCCAGTCCCAGGAGAATATGTAGATGGAAGAATAAATAAATTTAATAGAAAATTAATTCGAAAAACTTACATAGAATCCCCACTAGGGATGGCAGAAAATCAATTGAGATTCCTCCTTTAACACGTGCACGAACACCTCGAACAATCTACACCCGGTGCTAGCCTTTTTAACCGGAATGAATGAACAAAAGAGATGGAAGAAAAAAATTTTAGCCCCTCACCCTCTTAATAGTAAAGTGACGGCTGCTCCTCAAAAACCCTTTTTTTTTTTTTTTTTTTTTTTAAGGTTTTTACACACACTCCAATTCCTATTAGGGTAAACATTACAATTAAAATAAATTAATTGTAAATTGACCTCTCAATTAATTTAATTAAATCAATTAAAATATAAATATATTTAATTGATTCAATTAACATCAATTAGGTTCAAATATAAATATTTACTACCCATAATACAATTAGAATTAATTAATCGTTTAATAAATTAACCCGATTAATTTATCTCTCCCGTATACTAACTTGATTAACTTGTTTAATAACAAATAATCAAATAGTATTAATTATTAATTATCAATTAATAATTATTACATCTTGTTCATCATTCCAATTTATACATTATCATGTATAAATTAATAAGTGTTGATCTCAGTGTTCATTGTGCACGATCCTTAGGGTCCGAATCAATTAGGGTTAAGTATACAACTTAAACTGAAATTGGGTTCTAGCAAACCATTACAGTCCCAAATTGATTACAGATAAATGCCATCATCTAGTAGATGCACCACCCTGTAGATATTCTATTTATCTCTCACCATCGCATATCGATATCTCAAACCAGAGGCACGGTGATGTCATCCTCTATAGTTTGATCTATTTCTTGATATTGTGTTAAACTATTGAACAGATAAGTATCCTGCTTATCTGAGTGTGGCCACACATTTCACAGTTATAACTCATCAAGTGGCCCATGATATCTTCTCACTTAATAGTGAGTGGTAATCCCATCACTTCAACTACCCGCAGTAATGAGTTCATTGATTAAACCAACATACCCATATTTGGCATCCAATTACGGACCTGTTAGGCGTATATTAAATTTAATCTGATTCCTCATTATCTACTGTATTGAAATCAGGTCTGGAGATAAAAGAGATCTACATTTATAGAAAGGTTAATGACACTTCCACCATGTACTTTCTAAAGCGGATCGACCAAGTCCCGTGCTCCCCACACGTACCTATATTCATATCCATACATGTCATGCAACCTACATGATCCTGTATTTATCCTGAATATAAAAGCTTACACCCAAGTCATTCCCATGACTTGGATTAGCTTCTGGTATAATTTTTATGATTAACAATCAATGGATACTTCATACAGTTACTGTAGTACAAGATACATAACTTGAATGAATTAATGCTTTTATTCAATAACACAAGGAACAAAGTATAACAGTACAATAAACTAAAGTACGATACAATGTCCTAAACAGTGCCTTGGATCTAGGGCACACCAACACTTTCAGCACTTGAAACCTAATAGGGAAGGTCTCAATGCCCTTATTGATCGTTTCATCTACATTTACACCTCTCTTAGAGCCTAGGCTGATGTTGGCCCCTTTCTTCAGCTCGGCGACTACTTGATCCGACTCAGAGTATTTTGCCTTCATTTTTTTTCCATGGCAGCCTCAATCTCTTGCAGCTTTTCCACACTGGTTGAGGCATCAGCCCTAAATTGAGAAGACTCATCCACCTTTTCTTTCCCAGGCCTACTGGTTCCGATTTCACCACGTTCTCTGACGACAGCCCGCATCTCTTCTTTCAGCATGTCATGGAAATCCTGAGATCTCAAGAAATCCTTCAGGGCATCAGCAAGGCTTGGTGTTTGATTAGCCATTTCCACTTCCTCTCCAGAATCAGACTCACTATCAGTTTCTACTATTCTTTGTTCCCCAACAGCCCTCAAAGTCTGAGACCTTGTCCTTGGTCGATCCAGCTTACTCTGTGAACTGTCTACATGGAGCTTTGGTCTTTTTTAGTCTCACATGCGTATTGTCCTACATCATATGTGGAGAGTTAGGGGTGGTAAATGAATGACGTGATGTCATGAAGGATGATGCTTGGATGATGCTTCGTGAATGGAAATGGAAATAAGAATGAAATTTATGTGTTTGATTTCCTTTGTTTGGGATGTCTAAAGAGTGCCTGATGTCATGCAAAAATAATGCAAGAATGTCTCATGGGGGCAGCCACATGGACAGAGGTTCGACGCCTTTGGGGCACCTAATGAATTGTCATGGAATGGCCACGTGTGTGCTGACACATGGGCAGAGTTTTGACACTTTATATGTTAATCGGATGAAATGAAATGGTCACATGGGGACCATCCCATAGACAGAGTTCTAATGCTTTTGAGGCACGTGATATGAAATGATGTTACAGAAAAGTCGCATGCAATTTGAGACACGGATAGAGGTTCGACGTTCATGGAACACCTTGCATGATTTGATAATGTCATGAAATGCCCCTATATGTGTACTAATTTGGTACTCGAGGAGTACCTTGAATGATTTCATGATGTCATGAAATGGTCCAATGTGAACCATAATGCACAAATATGACTTTGGCATCGTTAGGACAACTATGATGAATGAGTATGATGCCATGAAATGACATCATATGATCTGCCACACGGAAATAGGCCTAGGACAATTGTGGTTGGGTATGGCCATACACTTGTCAGTCCCACTCATTAAGTGGCCAGTGATGTCATCTCAAGGGATGCTGAGTGGCAATTCCATCAGCTTCACTATCAACATCAACATGTTCATTGGCCCACCCAACATACCCATACTTGGCACCCTGTTATAGGCCTGTTAGGCATATATCAAAGTGTGTGAGATCCCATGTTATGTTATAGCGAACATTGGGTCTAAGGATAATAGCAAGACCTACTTGGGAAACACCTATAACTATCGAACCATGTGGTGTTCTCTTAGCAGATCAATCTAGTAGCATGCAACCCAACATGTATCCATATGATTGACTGATATTCCATGTCCAATCGCTGGTTAGATGCCGCCATCCAGTCAAGGATATGCTAGTCTTTAGTTCTATTCATTCCCATGATTAGAACAAACTAGGGATATCTTTATAATTATAACTTTAAATCTACTAAAAGGTCTCATAATCCAATGACCTACATTGGTTTACTTTAGTATGGTTGTAATCATTGGATACTCTATTTATAAATAGCACAAGATATGAATAAATAGGTTTATGCCTTTATTTCAACACAAAATGTATAATACAAAATATCCAAATATAAATTATAATACAATACAAGAACCAATGCCATTTAGACTAGGGCACACTAGCAATCTCCCACTTGCACTAGTTCCAACTAGGCATTGCCCTAATCCCTATAGATCTAGTATGAACCTCGTGCTGTGCCTGTGGCAGTGCCTTGGTCAATAGATGAGCTATATTGTTCCTGGTGTCAACTCTCTATAGTCAAATGTCTCCTCTGTCCACGATCTCTTGGATGAGGTGAAACTTCCTGAGTACGTGTTTGGACTTCTTATGCGACTAAGGCTCCTTAGCTTGTGTGATGGCCCCGTTGTTGTCACAAAAGACATTCACTAGGTCTAGGATAGATGGAACTACTCCTAACTTAGTGATGATAGTTCATCCAAACAGCTTCCTTTGCAGCTTCACATACAGTAATGTACTCAGCTTCTATTGGTAGAATCGGTGATGGTCAGCTGTTTCGAGCTCCTCCAACTGATGGCACCACCATTCAATAGGAAGAAATAACTAGACTATGACTGGTTTTCATCCTGGTCGGTCTTGAAGCTTGCATCGGTGTACCCTGACAATGATAGCTCTTCTTGACCTCCACACACAAAGAAGATGTCCTTAGTCCTGTTAAGGTACTTAAGGATTGCCTTGACTACCGTCCCGTGATCCTCCCTGGGATTTGACTAGTATCAGCTCGTCATACTCAGTGCAAAAGCGACATCAGGTCTCATACATAACATGGAGTACATGATAGATCCTATAGCTGAAGCATATGGGATCTTCTGCATCTTCTCCCAGTCCTCTTTTGTCTTAGGACCATTGTTCCTACTTAGTTTGAGCCCATGGCACATAGGCAAGAAACCTTTCTTTACCTTATCCATGCGAAACCTTTTCAAAACATTGTCTATGTAAGAGGCCTGACTTAGGCCCAAAAGCCGATTGGATCTCCCTATAGATCCTAATCCCTGTGATCATCTCAGCTTCTCCAAAGTCCTTCATTGCGAAGCACTTACTCAACCACTGCTTGACCCCTTGCAGTGTTGGTATGTCGCTTTCAATGAGAAGGATGTCATCTATGTATAGGACTAGTAATTTAGATACACTCCCATTAACCATCTTGTACACACAAGGCTCATCTAGATTCTGTATGAAGCCATATTCCTTAATAGCCTCATTAAATCTCAGGTTCCAACCCCGAGAAGCTTGCTTCAATCCATAAATGGACCTTTCAAGCATACATACCCGGTTAGGATACTTTGGATCAATAAAACCCTCAGGTTGTGCCATGTACACATCCTCAAGTTGCTTTCCATTCAGAAAAGCAGTCTCAACATCCATCTGCCCTATCTCATAATCATACCATGCAGCTACGACAAGTAGTATCCTAATGGATTTGAGCATTGCAATTGGTGAGAAGGTTTCATCATAGTCTATTCCCTGGACTTTTCTGAAACCCTTTGCCACTAATCACCCTTTGAAGGTGTTGTCAGCCTTTAACTTGAAACACCACTTGCAACCGATTACCTTAGCACCTAGAGGTGGATCAACCAAATTCCAAACTTGGTTATCATACATTGATTACATCTCAGCTTCCATGGCTTTACGACAGTTAGTTGACTGTGGGCTTTCAATAGCCTCTTGGTAGGTCTTAGGTTCTTCTTCGTCAAAGACTACAGGAATCCCATCATCAGTCACAAGAAACCCATATCTCTCGGGTTGATGACAGACCCTACCAGACCTTCTAAGGTCCTATGTGATCGGTTCAGATTCCTCAATTGCTTGAGGTTCTGGTTTGATCTCTGAGCTATCCCATATGGGTGCTTATAGATCTTGAACTTCCCTTAGCTCAATATCGCTCCCACTGTCTTTCTTGGAGATAAACTCTTTTTCAAGAAAGACATCCTTTCAGGCTATGAACACCTTGTTCTCTACAGGGTTGTAGAAGTAATATCCCCTTGTTTCCTTGGGGTAACCCACAAACAGGTACTTTTCAGTTTTGGAGTCTAGCTTGCCACTTGTCAATTTCTTGACATGGGCCTCACAACCCTAAATCCACATGAAAGAGATGTTGGGCTCCTTGCCCGTCCATATTTTGTATGGTGTCTTTTCAACTGTCTTACTCGATGTACGATTAAGTGTGAATGCAGTTGTGTCTATTGCATATCCCCGGAAGGATGTTTGGAGAGTGGTTTGACTCATCATCGAACGGACCATGTCCAAAAAGTTCCTATTCCTCCTTTCTGACACTCCATTCCATTGGGATGTTCCAAGAGGAGTGAGCTGTGAGATTATCCCATACTCTCTCAAGAATGAATCAAACCCTAGGCTCATATACTCACCACCTCAGTCAGATCGAAGTGCCTTAATAGTCTTGCCTAGTTGGTTATCCACTTCGTTCTTGTACTCCTTGAACCTATCAAGGGTTTCAGACTTGTTCTTCATCAGATAGACATAGCCATATCTGCTGAAGTCATCTGTGAAAGTAACGTAGTAGTGAGAACCATTTCTAGCACTGGTGCTCATGGGCCTACACACATCCAATTATATTAGCTCCAACAAGCCCTTAGCCCTCTTAGCTTTCTTGTTGAAAGGCACCTTTGTCATTTTGCCTCTTAAATTTCACATGTGTCATAAGACTCCAAGTCAAATGACCCTAGCACTCCACTTTTGTGAAGTCTAGCTATGCACTTCTCATTTATGTGGCCCAAACGACAGTGCCAGAAGTAAGCAGGATTAAGTTCATTGGGCTTAACCCTTTTAGTGTTTATGTTATAGATTGGATTGTTTTGATTTATGTCTAGGATATATAAAGCATTATTTAGAAAAGCATTTCCATAAATAATATTGTCTTTCACAATATCAATCTTTCCAAAACCAATATTGAAAACAAATAGGGAAATATCCAAGATAGAAACTGGAATAATATTACTGTACATGGTAGGTACAAAATAACAATCTTTCAAAATCAAAACCAATCTAGTGCGCACCTTTAAGTAGAAGTCTCCAATCTCAATGGCAATAACCTTAGTGCCATTCCTGACTTGAAGTCTACTTTTCCGGATCCTAACAACCTCCTGTTTCTTAGTCCCTGCACATTGCAACAAATGTGAGAACAACATCCGGTGTCTAACACCCAAGATGTCGAAATAGTGAGATTAACATCAATAGCATATATACCTAAAGAACTACCCTGGTTCTTCACTTGCAATCCCATGAGCCTTGGGCATGTCTTTTTCCAGTATCCTTTTTACTTGCATTCGAAGCACACATCCTCTGGAGTGGCCTTGGGCTTGGGCCCTTGCTTAGCCTCCTTAGCCTTGGCCTTCCTAGCCTTGGCTTTAGCTTTATCTTTGCCTTTGCCCATCACAGCAAGGGTGTTCCTCTTGTTTACTAGCAACGTCAGTGGAGTCCTTTTGATAGACTGTTTAGCAAGCTTGAGCATTCCATGTAGCTCAGCCACAATCTTTTCCATGCCTTGCATATGATAGTTCATGATGAACTGATCATAAGACTCAGGGAGGTATCCCAAGATGATGCCTATCACCAACTCCTGCGGGACTAGCATGCCAAGACGGGCTAATGCGTCGATATAGCCCTTCATCTTAAGCATGTGGGTGCTTACAGATGTCCCAACTGCCATCCTATAGGTGCTGAGTGCCTTAGTTGTTAGGAACCTTTCTTGACGTGCCTGATCTTAGTACATCCTCTTGAGATCATCCATGATTGCATAGGCTTCACAGTCCATGAACTGTTTTTGTAGCACAGGAACCATCGTGCCCAACATAAGGCAAGACACATCTCTATTATCCCTCCTATGCAGGTCGTACTCCTCAATTTGAGCTTGAGTAACCCCTCGACCTACAGGCGGTGCATATATGAATGGCAAGTTATACATGTGATGTTATGTAATACCATGTCATGTTATATTCTTCTGAACCAACCAGATGTATACAAAATAAAGAACGGGAATGAACAAATGTAATGGATGCTACTGAGATGGTCATAGATTAAGGTAAGGCATGGCGTATAAGTATACACCACATGGATAAAATGACATACAGGGTGTCCACAGATCAAAACAAGGTGATACTTACGAGGAATTTGAAATAGGGTTTATGATTATACATGCAGGGAATAAAATGACATATGGGGTGTACACGGATCGAAGCAAGATGATACGTGTGAAGGAACTTGGAATAAGGTGCATAACTATACACCCGGGGGATAAAATGACATGCGGGGTGTCCACGGATTAAAGCAAGATGATACTTGCAAAGAAACTTGAAATAGGGTGCATAACTATACACCCGGGGAATAAAATGACATACAGGGTGTCCGCGAATCGAAGCAAGATGATACTTGTGAAGGAATTTTGAATAAGGTGCATAATTATACACTCGAGGAATAAAATAACATATGGGTTGTCCACGGGTCAAAGCAAGATGATACTTGTAAAGGAATCTGGAATAAGGTGCATAACTATACACCCGAGGAATAAAATGACACATGGGCTATCCACAGGTTGAAGCAAGATGATACTTGCGAAGGAACTTGAAATAAGGTGCATAATTATACACTTGGGGACAAAATGACATGCGAGGTGTCCACGAATCGAAGCAAGATGATACTTGTGAAGGAATTTTGAATAAGGTGCATAATTATACACTCGAGGAATAAAATGACATACGGGTTGTCCACGGGTCAAAGCAAGATGATACTTGCAAAGGAATCTGGAATAAGGTGCATAACTATATACCCAAGGAATAAAATGACACATGGGGTGTCCACAGGTTGAAGCAAGATGATACTTGCGAAGGAACTTAAAATATGGTGCATGACTATGCTATGGATGTGTGCATGTATGTGGTGTACAGACGGAGTTTCGGCGCTTAGGGAGGACCTTGGGTTTTGTGTCGTGATATGAAATGATTATGTGCTTGAAGTGTGGGTGGAGTCCCTACATTCGGGGAGCACTTTGGGTTTTTATATTGTGATATGAGATGAGATTCTTTGACATTCGCAGAACATCAATGCATGAAGTGGGTTTACAATGCTTGTGGAGTGCCTAAATGACTTGGTGCTATGGAATGAAGTTTTCGGTGCTTGTGGATCACCTAAATGGATTGATGTGTGGAACAAAGTTTTTAGCATTCATGGAACACCTAAATGACTTGGCATATGAGATGAAGTTTTCGGTGCTCGTGGAGCACCTAAATGGGTTAATGTATGAACTGTAGTCTTCGGTGCTCGTGGAGTACCTAAACATTTTGATGCATGAGTGAGATGTACGGTCATGAGATGATCATGATTGAATGATGTCAGATGGATGGAAATGACAATGAGGATGAGTTTCTTTGTTTTCATTCTTTTTACTTTGGACTTTATAAGAATACCCAAAGCTATGGGAAAGACAATGTAAGAAGGTTGCGTGTGAGCCGTCACACGGATAGAGTTTTGGCACTTTCGGGGCACCTATTGAATGTCATGGAATGGTCACGTGTGTACCAACACACAGACAGAGATTCAATGCTTTATAGGTCAATGAAGTGATATGAAATGGTCACATGGGGGCCGCCCCATGGACAGAGTTTTGACACTCTTAAGGCCTCCAACATGAAATGATGTTACAAACAAGTCATGTGTGCATAGAGAGACGGACAGAGGTTCGACGTTCGTGGAACACCTTGTATGATTTGGTAATTTCATGAAATACCCCTATATATGTAATAATCTAGTACTGGTAGAGTACCTCAAATGATTCAACAATGTCATGAAACGATCCGATGTGGATCACAACACATAAGCAAGGCTTCGGCATCACCGTGACACCAATGATGAATGGGCATGATGTCATGTAATGTATCATGTGACCCACCACACGAACATAGACCTAGGACCATTGTGGTCCTCTAGTGAATGACATGGTATAGTGGAATGGCTAAGTGCAATCCCGTGCACGGGCAAAATACGGGTATTTTTAGGACACCCGATATGTTATGAAATGAAATGATCATGATGGCAAATCTCAGAACATCTTTTCATTACATGGAATGAGATGAGATGATATGACTGTTCATGTCACAAAAAATGCAAATGGCTACACAAAGACTTGGTTAAGATGCATGACATGTGGGATGATGTCATGTATGCTTCATGGAAGTGTCAACACATGAGATGTAAATGTGTATGCCACATAAATAAATTTTCGTGGCTGCATGAAGATGTGGTTAGCATTAATGTCACACATATGTGTATGTCTTGAAAACGGCTGCACAAAAAAATGGTTAGAATGGCATATGAATGATTATGCGTGCTTGTTGTTTCATGAAAAGGTCAAATAAAACCCACCATAGAACAAATGTTAGCACACGTAACAATATGCTCACCCTTCCAACCTTATTCCTCTTTTCAATGGCACGCATTCTTCCTAGGTGTTGGGTCTCTTTGGTACCAACTGGGGATACCAAAGGCATACTCTAAATGTCCAATTTCGAATTTATGTTTTGGTAATCCTAAGGGGAAGTTACTAGGTCATTATATGTGGGCCAAAGTCAATCAAAGGGTCGTACAGGTCCCCATAGCGAATATACACTCCTCCACATAGAACATGAAAGGTTCATGCGATGCTATGAGTGGTTTACCCCTTCAGGCGCCTCCAATCTTGGCGGAAGAGGTAGGTCACCTTCTGAAGTAAACCGAGCTGATCAGTGAGTTTGAGGGGTTGAGAAGAAGAAAATGCCATGCTATGCAAGTGTGAGTAAAATATGGTACTATGAACTATTGAATGACTGCAAACGAGGTTATATTTCAGTAGTTGCCTAAGTTCCTTAAGTTAAAAAAAAAACATTTTAAGAAACCTTTCATCCCCAGCAGAGTCACCACTATGATTGATGACCTTTTTGGGAAAGCGGAATGCTGTGGAGTTAACCAGGGAAAAAGAAGAGCTTGATTTGTTTGTTTGTTTTGAAAACGAGTATGTATCTTGCTTAGGAAAACCAATGATTTATTTGGAAATCCCTTTTCTAGAAAACATTTTCTTTGAATGTGAGTTTGGAAAAACTGGTTTTTACATTTTAGAAAATCCCATTTTATTACTTAAAGATCTCAAAACCTAAATTTCAAGATTAGTGATAGAGTCGTCACCCGGATCAACTCATCCGGGAAATTCTGGTACAGCTCCCTACCAAGTCTAGATTGTTGTACCTAATCCAGAGATTTAGGGTTTGTGCAACTTACTTATTCAACCTCAAGCTTGTATTCATTTATTTATAGTTCCATATTATATTCACTTATTCTCTACCCATTTTATCTTTTGTTATTAGCCCATTCTCATTTAAATGACATAAAATAAATAGCATAAAAGTAAAGTGTAGAAAAAATAAACCATACATCCAAAGCAAACCAAAAGGAAATAGAGGCCACTTTTTACAACCCAAAAAGATAAAACTCTCATCCTCATCAATACAATCACCTATAATACAGGAATATATAAAAAAAGGTACAATCACCTAGGATACACGAGAATCTATCAAATATCCAAAATAAAATAAAAAGAAATAAAAAGCTGCAAAACAGATGGGTTAGCACAAATATATCAAAGACACAAGTAGGACTCATAACAAGATAGAATGGGGAATCTCAGGAAAGGGGGGCAAGTATATAGGGGTAATTGAGAAGTCCGGGTGACTTACTCGATTAGACCTGGAAAACAGTTTTAGAAATGCCATGTAGGTTTTTATGCTTGAAAATAGTTTTGAAAACAGTTTTGCTCGATTACATGCAAATTTCTTCATTTGCAGTGAGTCGGTCATCCCAGAACTCGGGTTCCATTCATGTGGGTTCCTAATTCCAAACATCCAACTAAAGTCCAAAGTAGTAAACATACCAAAGATAGTTTGATTTGAAGACAGTATCATGTGACGACGTCCGCGGGAGTCGTCCTGTGATTCTGCCTCCTTCTGGGAACTACAGCTGTTCGACTTTAGTTACAGCCACACGGCCATAACCACTACAGCCGTGTGGCTGTAGTGTCTAGAACCTAAAATTGGTTTTCTTCACTTTTGTAAACACTATTTAAACTCGTTTTGGTGATTTTTAGGATTTTTGGGAATCTGGGGGTTCGCTAAAGCTGGAAAGTGGACCCGGTTGGATCGAACAACCCCAGATTCCAAAAAACCAAAATCAATGAAACCAAAAATCTCACATCAATGTTATTGGAAAACCGAAAACCATTATTCTGAGTGTAACAGATGTGATTAGACCGAAGTAGTTCGTAACAAAATGATTAAAATAGGAAACTGACAGCTTTCCTTCGATTTAGGGTTTTTCAGGTTTCCACCCTGAAGAACACAGCCGTGCGGTTGTAGTGGTACAGCTGCTGGGCTCTATTCTAAATGATTACAGTCGTTTCACCTTAATTATAGCCGTACGACTGTAATCAAATAGGCAGTTTCTGGAAATTTGACAAAACATAGAAAAACACAACTCAAAACAACTAATTACGGGTTTAAGGCCTCTCAGAGTTTACCTTGTTGATGTTCCCGTATATTTGACGACTGGAAGTGGATTGAAAAGTCGAAACCCGCCTATAACCTCATGAACACCTCTGAAACTTTGAATACGGACCTTGAATCGATCCGAACAAAACCAGGACGAATGTGATACTATCAAGAACAAACCAGGACGAATGTGATACTATCAGGAACAAACCAGGACGAATTTGATACTATCAAGAACTCACACCCTAAGTGTCTCTAGTATGTATGCTCAATGTTTCTGGTCTTTTTCTTTTTGGTCTTCCTTAGTTTTTTTTTCTCTCTATAGGTTTTTCTATTTCTTAGAATGATCTCTCCCCCCTTGTTTTTGTTCTATGTTACTCTCTGTTATGTTCTCTGTTCTCTTTTTTTTCTCTTGTTATGTTTTCTGCCTTCTCCAAACCTATAAAATCTTAGCCAAGTTCCGTTAATTAAGGAATCTTACTCCTTCTCAAAGACTAATGCTAGCTATTTAGGAAGTAATCTGATCGATTAATAGAACCGCGTAGCTGTAAAGTTACAGCCGTGCATCTCTAATCAGAGCCGTGATGGATTCTCCTAAATCCCACACTCACCTCTAAGCCCTTTAATCACTCGAAGGACCTTTCTAGGGGTTTTAGATCGAGGACTATTTGGTTTTTGGAGTGTTTGAGACATTCCAGGTAACATCCCGCTCATTCTCAAGTCTGACTTATGTTTGTCTGTCAATAGGTAACATAGGATTCTCATCACGGAGGTCGGGAAAACCCCTGCTCACACTCACTGCCAAGTGCATGATACTTGACAACATGAATAATGATATGACCATGGGATACTCTATTTACATTCATTGCATAAGAAATAAGTGAAATAGATTAAGCCTTTATTTACTGACACAAATGTGTAATACATCAGTCAATAAAATATCCAACAATGTATGATACACAGCAAGTACCAATGCCTTGGGACTAGAGCATATGCCAACAATGTCCCACTTGCACTAGTTCTAACTAAGCATTGGCCTAATCCCTTCAGATCTAGTATGACCCTCATGCTTTGGCTGTGCCAATGCATTGGTTAAAGGATCTGTGACATTTTCCTCTGTGTCTACTCTACGTAAAAAAATGTCACCTCTCTCCATGATCTCTTATATGAGGGGAAACTTCCTGAGAAGTTCTTTGTGTTCTTGTGCGGCTGAGGCTCCTTAGCTCATGCAACAACCCCATTGTTGTCACAGAAGATATCAACTTGATCCTAGATAGTTGCAACTACTCCCAATCTAGTGATAAACTTCCTCATCCACACAGCTTCCTTTGCTACATCAAACACAGTGATGTACTCATCTTCTATTGTAGAATCAGTGATGGTGGGTTGCTTTTTAGCTTTTCCAACTGATAACACAACCATTAAGCAACAATATGTACTCAGACTATGACTAGTACTCATCCTGGTCAATCTAGAAGCTTGCATCAGTGTAGTATGTTACCGATAGCTCTTTTAGTACTTACATTGTAAATCTAATTAGTTTCCAGTCATACTATCACTCATTCGATTCATTCTTGGGTGTGTTCGGATTGATTCGGGGTCTGTATTTGAAGTTTTGGGATGTTCGTGAGGTTCTAAGTGGATTTCAGCATCCAAATCCAATTGCAGTCTTTAAACACATTGGAGCATCAAAAAGCTAAACTCTGAGAGGCCTTAAACTCATGATTATTTGTTTTGTGTTGTGTTTTTTCTATGTTTTATAAAAATTCTAGAAACTGTCTGTTTGATTATAGCTGTGCAGCTCTAACTAGAGCTGAGCAGCTGTTCCAGTATAGCTGCACGCTTGTGTTCTTCTAGGCAAAATCCTGAAGTTCCCTAAATCAACCAAACGCAGTCACTTTCTCATTTTGTTTGTTCTGTTATGAACTATTTCGATCCAATCACATCCGTTACATTCAAAATTGTAGTTTTCGGATTTCCTAGAACGGTGATGTCAGATTTGGGTTTAGTTGATTTTGGTTTTTGGAATCTGGGGTTGTTTGATCCAAATTGGTGTTAGAGATTGTGCCCTAAGCCAATGTTGGATTATGTAAACAATCTTCTTAAGTCATTAATAAAGACTTATTTTATCATATATATTTGTATGTTAGTAATTATGATAATGTATCCATGAATTAATTGTGTAATTCTAAATTTCCCTAGTCGATTGTTATTATGGGAATAATAACAAACTAAGACTAGTGTGAGTGATAATGGATATTCATAAGATGAATATAGTGTATACAGATACAGATTATACTCATGGGCAATGTGTTAGAGAACATGTTGCTGGAGACCCACTATAAGATCAAGTTCATGGTCACGTGTCACAACTGATCTTGATTATAGTAGTGTCATCAGCTGATTCCTTTGACCTGAGGTCACCATGGATTCCGGGATGAATTTATGTTGTGCTTTGACGCAGTCAAACGCTGCTTGTAACAGAGTAGTTATAAAGGCTGTGGTTGGGTACGATATGACTCATGTTTTGGGATGTGAGTGACAGATATGGGATTTTGTCCCTCTCTAACAAGAGAGCGATATCACTGGGCCCCTCGATAAGTAAGACTGTTAAATGCATGGCCGTGCTCAAATAATTGATAAGAGTATCAATTGATTTGTCTGAACAGTTTACTTTGAGATCGAGAAAGCATATGATTAATTATGTAAGATTGACAAGTGTACCATGTCTTATAATTAATCTTGATATCAAAGAGACAAAAGGGAATATGACATTCTATAAATAGGTATTGGATCATTCCAATCATATTAATTGGGTAGTCGTAATGGCTTGCTAGAGTCCGCTTGTGACCTATAAGGACATTATGGTAATTTCCTTATTGCCAATTAATATGAACCTATGGGGTCACACACAAGAGCAAAATGAAGTTCATCTTATCGGGTATAAATTATTATTGGATAATAATTTATGAATGAGAAAGAGTATAAATATATATAGTGATATATATTTATGTATATATAAATATTAATGTGATTAATATTGCATAAAGTATGCTACATATTATAATTTAATTATATAGAGATATAATTAATTATAATATTATATATACATATGTGTATTATGGAGAATTGATTTGATTTAATGTTAATTGAGAATTAATATTAAATTGTGTGGGTTAATATATAATTATAACTAATAGGTGTATTAGGTTATAATTATAATTAACTAATTAGGTTTTATATTTAAGGAAATAAAAACCTAAAACCTAATCAATCCTCTAATGATATAGAAGAGAATTCGGCAGCCACACTAGACCAAGCAGCCAGCCGAAATTCTCCTCTCCAAGCCAAGAGAAAATTTGATTTTCGGCCTCTCTCTCAATTCGAGGAAATCGTTTCTTCTATCCCGGCGCTAGCACGCGGTGAACGTATTGCTCCGTGTGGATCAACCATAGAGGGAAGCTATTTTGGTTCCTAAGTGATTCAAACTTCAAAGAATTAAGGTAATTCTTTAACCCTCCTTCCGATTCAATGTAATGTACATGGGTCCTTGGTGGGGATTAATCTTTTTCCGCTGCGTTTTATGTTTGTTTTGTGCGATTAATTCCCAACAGTGGTATCAGAGCCACTTGTGCATTGGTTGAATTGGATTTGTTATTTTGATTAGATCAAAATTGCATGTTAGGGTTGTATGTTCTTGATTTAGGGTTCAATGTTATTGTGAATAACATGTTTAAAATTTTGTTTCAATTAATTAAATGAAATTAAAAAAAAAAAAAAAACAATTGTTGTTTTCGTTATTCTGGGCATAATGCCCAGAATAATTATGGGTGCAATGCAATTGCAATTGCAATTGCGCCCAACTGCAATTGCAATTGCAATTGCAATTGCACATGCTGCGTAAGCAGCATGGGCTGCGCAGCCCGTCGGGCTGCACGCAGTATTGGATACTGCAGTGATTGGGTACGACGAGCATGCTGTCCGACAGTTTAACCTTTTTTCGTTTTAGTGTGAAAATTGTTTCTGCAAATTTGTGAATTTTTTTCCAAATTAATTAATTCTAAATACAATAGGATTGTATTTTACCTTTTATGAACCCTAAATCTTGTAGATATAAAATTATTGTGATAATTTTATGCATGGTGTTGTGGTATGGTTTTGGACCCTTGGATGTTTTTTGTTTTTCTTTTGGTTTTGGTGAATGTAAGGTTTTATAAATACGGCCTGCGAGTCGTTTGTATTTATGTAATCTTATTTTTCTAGATAAATTGTATAGGATGCAATTTATTGTTTGTAAATTTTATTTACTAGAAAATTGTATAGGATACAATTTTGTAAAGTATGTAAATCCATGAGATGGTGCCAAGGAACAAAGACGTGAAGACGGATCCAAGGGATGCGGCTGTGCTGCGACCATGCGATGGTTACAACCACCTAGGAAATGACCTGTTGATTTTCATATTGGCCTGTGAAAATCAATGTAGATAAAACCATACCATAACACGGTCTTTCGAGTCTATTGCATGTTTTATATTTTGATGCCATGTGATGCCATGCTAAGTATGAAATATGCATGCTAGATGAATGTATGACATTGGATGCCATGCTAGAATTAATATTAACTTAGAAAGATTAATGTTAATGCCATGTATTGTATGAGATACATTTTAATCACAGGAATTAATAAACCCTAAATAAACTTATGAAGTTTATATTTTTGCCACCCAATTACGTATAACACTAGTCAAGTACTATGTTCGCATCATGGTAGCCACGCCAAAGCGGGTACGCATGTTGTGACCTTAGCGAAGCGATAATATGAGAAATGGTGATCCTCATTGTGTTGTAATTGGTTTAACAAAGGGTTAATCAAAATGGTGTTTTGAACCCGAGGCAAAGATGAGATGAGTAACATGCAAATTAAATATGATATATGATATCATGCATCTCATAAATTAAAAGAGTTACATAATGATATAATTGACATGGTGATGTCTACCGAAATTATATTTAATCATAGGGACATGCCAAAGCAGTGCTATGGTTAAGTATGGATTTTGGGTCTTTTACCCACTTAAATATTTTAAAGGGTTTTATAATTTTAGTGGGAGTTTAATTCTCTTATGTAATTAACTTTGCATATATTTTCTGTTGTAGATAAATGGCCAACACAAGCAATCCCGGTTCTATTCGATCTATCCTTGAGAAGGATAAACTGAACGGAACCAATTACCTAGATTGGTATCGCAACTTGAGAATTGTTCTCAAGCAAGAGCGAAAGCTGTATGTTCTGGATGGGCCTTTGCCCGCTAACCCTCCACCCACCACAGCTTCAAGAGCTGAAAGGGATGCTTTTCACAAGCATCAAAATGATCAGATTGATGTACAATGCCTGATGCTCGCATCAATGATTCCGGAACTTCAGAAGGATCTGGAAACATTTGAGGCATATGAGATGTCTCAAGAGCTTAAGGAAATGTTCCAAAAGCAAGCGAGAAGGGAAAGGTATGAGACCTTGAGATCTTTGGTTGGGTGCAAGATGACCGAAGGGAGTTCGGTTAGTGCCCATGTTCTGAAGATGAAAGGGTACATTGATCAGTTGGAGAGGCTTGGTTCGCCACTCAGACCTGAGTTGGCAACGGATTTGATCCTCAATTCTCTTCCCGAGAGTTACTCCCATTTTGTCATGAATTATCACATGAATGATATGGACAAAACGGTCAGCGAACTGCATGGGATGCTGAAAAACGCTGAAGTAACGATAAAAGAGAAGCCAAGCTCCAAAGGGATCCATATGGTGCAAAAGGGTAGGATCCAGAAGAAGAACGGTAAAGCAAACAAACCCAAAGAGTTTGGGAAGGATGCAAAGAAGCCCAAAGCTGTTACCAAGGCAAAGCCTCCAAAGGAAGGCACATGCCATTTCTGCAATCAGCCTGGTCATTGGCGCAGAAATTGCAAGCTTTATTTGGAGGACTTGAGGAAGAAGAGAGGCGGTGAGACCGCTAATCAAGGTATTTATGTTATTGAAATATTTCATTCTACTTCTGTATCTACTTCGTGGGTATTAGATACCGGTTGTGGTTCTCACATTTGTATGAATGTGCAGGGGCTTAAAGGAAGTAGAAAGCTCAAGAAGGGCGAGGTAGAATTCCATGTGGCGAATGGAGCTAGAGTTGCTGCTTATGAAGTCGGTCGCTACGAGCTCAAGTTGCCAAGTGGACTTGTTCTTTCTTTGAATAATTGTTATTTTGTTCCTAATTTGTCTAGGAACATCATTTCTATTTCATGTTTGGACAAGGAAGGATTTAAATGTGTTATTGAGAATAATCACTTATTGCTTTTCAATAAAGACTTGTTTTATGCAAATGCGGATTTACATGATGGTCTTTATTTGTTGAACCTTAGTGAAGGTTATAATGAGCATGTATATAACATAAATACCAAAAGGATAAGAACAAATGTTGTGAATCCTACTTATCTTTGGCACTGTCGTCTAGGACACATTAATGAGAAACGCATTTCAAAACTCCATAAAGATGGAATTTTGGGTCTAGATGTTTTTGAAACATATGACACTTGCGAGTCTTGTTTAATGGGTAAGATGACCAAGAGTCCCTTTACTGGTCACAGTGAAAGGGCTAGTGACTTATTAGAACTCATACATACAGATGTATGTGGGCCTATGAGCACAACTGCTAGAGGTGGTTTTCAATACTTCATTACGTTCACTGATGATTTCAGTAGATATGGTTATCTATATCTAATGAAGCATAAGTCGGAATCCTTTGAAATGTTCAAAGCCTTCCAAAATGAAGTACAAAACCAACTTGGCAAGACAATTAAAGCACTTAGATCTGATCGAGGTGGTGAATATTTGAGCCAAGACTTTGACGATCATCTTAGAAATTGTGGGATTGTCTCACAACTAACTCCTCCTGGTACACCACAGTGGAATGGTGTGTCTGAGAGGAGGAACCGTACTTTATTGGATATGGTTCGGTCGATGATGAGTCAAACAAGTCTTCCCCTATCCTTTTGGGGATATGCACTTGAAACAGCGGCATTCACACTGAACCGAGTTCCATCAAAGGCAGTTGAAAAGACACCATATGAGATATGGGTTGGTAAGAGACCAAATTTGTCTTTTCTCAAGATTTGGGGATGCGAAGCTTATGTGAAATACTTGATTTCAGATAAGTTAGCACCAAAATCTGTGAAGTGCAACTTTGTAGGTTATCCAAAAGAAACTAAAGGTTATTTCTTTTACAGTCCTAGTGAAAACAAAGTGTTTGTTGCTAGGAATGGTATATTCCTGGAAAAAGAGTTTATTTCCAAAGGAATCAGTGGGAGTAAAGTACACCTGCAAGAAAATCTGGATAACCAAAATGGAAATGGTTTTCAAATGGAACAACAACCTGATTCACAAGAAGTTGTTGAGTCAGAACCAGCAACACAAGTCCAACGTAGATCAAGTAGAGTTCGTCATGAGCCCGAGAGATATGGATTTCTCGTCACGAACGAAAATGATCTGATTCTGTTAGAAGAGAATGAACCTTCCACGTACATGGAAGCTGTCTCTAATTCAGAATCTGAAAAATGGCTTGATGCTATGAAGTCAGAAATTCAATCCATGGACGACAACAAAGTATGGACTTTGGTTGATCTCCCAAAGGGTGCTAAAGCAATAGGGCACAAATGGGTTTTCAAGTTGAAAACGGACATGGATGGGAATATTCAGACTTATAAAGCAAGGTTAGTGGCAAAGGGTTACCGACAAGTTCATGGTATAGACTATGACGAAACCTTTTCGCCAGTAGCTATGATCAAGTCCATCAGAATTCTTGTTGCCATAGCAGCATATTATGACTATGAAATATGGCAAATGGATGTCAAAACAGCTTTCCTAAATGGAAACCTTGTTGAGGATGTGTACATGACACAGCCTGAAGGTTTTGTCGATCCAAAGAATCCTGATAAAGTATGCAAGCTTCAAAAGGCCATTTATGGTTTGAAGCAAGCATCAAGAAGTTGGAATCATTGTTTTGATGAATCAGTCAAAAAATTTGGCTTCATCAAAAACGAAGATGAGCCTTGTGTGTACAAGAAGTTCAGTGGGAGTAATATAGTTTTCCTAGTTCTATATGTCGATGACATATTGTTAATAGGAAATCACATTCCTACCTTGCAAGAAGTAAAATCTTGGCTAGGAAAGTGTTTTTCTATGAAAGACTTGGGTGAGGCAGCCTACATTCTTGGAATAAAGATTTATAGAGATAGATCTAAGAGATTGATAGGTTTGAGCCAGAGTACATACATTGACAAAATACTGAAAAGGTTCAGTATGGATCAATCAAAGAAAGGAAATGTTCCTATTGGGCAAGGGATAAAGCTTAGTCGTAAGCAATGTCCTGTGACAGTTGAAGAACGTCAACGCATGGATAAGATTCCTTATGCGTCAGCTATAGGATCTATCATGTATGCCATGGTATGTACTCGGCCAGATGTCTCTTTTGCTTTGAGCATGACAAGTAGATATCAGTCTGATCCAGGTGATAGTCACTGGACTGCTGTCAAGAGTATTCTTAAGTACTTGAGAAGAACTAAAGATACATTCTTGATATATGGAGGCTCGGACGAAGATCTTGTTGTAAATGGTTACACGGATGCAAGTTTCCAAACTGATCAAGATCAGATGCAGTCACAGTCTGGGTATGTGTTCATTCTGAATGGAGGTGCGATAAGTTCGAAGAGTTCTAAGCAAAGCACGATAGCTGCATCTACAACAGAAGCCGAGTATATTGCTGCATCAGATGTAGCCCAAGAGGCTGTTTGGATCAAGAAGTTCATCGAAGAACTTGGTGTCGTTCCTAGCATAGTGAATCCTGTGAGCCTCTTGTGTGACAACAATGGGGCAATATCACTTGCTAAGGAACCTAGTGTGTCACAGAAATCCAAACATATACTTCGGCGTTTTCACTACATAAGAGAAGTCATCTCAAGAGGAGATTTGAAGATATGCAAAGTTGCGTCTGAAGACAATGTTGCCGATCCACTAACAAAAGCTCTTTCACAAGCTGTACATGATGGTCATGCTAGGTCCATGGGTATTAGATACATTTGAAGATTGGACTTAGGGCAAGTGGGAGATTGTTAGAGATTGTGCCCTAAGCCAATGTTGGATTATGTAAACAATCTTCTTAAGTCATTAATAAAGACTTATTTTATCATATATATTTGTATGTTAGTAATTATGATAATGTATCCATGAATTAATTGTGTAATTCTAAATTTCCCTAGTCGATTGTTATTATGGGAATAATAACAAACTAAGACTAGTGTGAGTGATAATGGATATTCATAAGATGAATATAGTGTATACAGATACAGATTATACTCATGGGCAATGTGTTAGAGAACATATTGCTGGAGACCCACTATAAGATCAAGTTCATGGTCACGTGTCACAACTGATCTTGATTATAGTAGTGTCATCAGCTGATTCCTTTGACCTGAGGTCACCATGGATTCCGGGATGAATTTATGTTGTGCTTTGACGCAGTCAAACGCTGCTTGTAACAGAGTAGTTATAAAGGCTGTGGTTGGGTACGATATGACTCATGTTTTGGGATGTGAGTGACAGATATGGGATTTTGTCCCTCTCTAACAAGAGAGCGATATCACTGGGCCCCTCGATAAGTAAGACTGTTAAATGCATGGCCGTGCTCAAATAATTGATAAGAGTATCAATTGATTTGTCTGAACAGTTTACTTTGAGATCGAGAAAGCATATGATTAATTATGTAAGATTGACAAGTGTACCATGTCTTATAATTAATCTTGATATCAAAGAGACAAAAGGGAATATGACATTCTATAAATAGGTATTGGATCATTCCAATCATATTAATTGGGTAGTCGTAATGGCTTGCTAGAGTCCGCTTGTGACCTATAAGGACATTATGGTAATTTCCTTATTGCCAATTAATATGAACCTATGGGGTCACACACAAGAGCAAAATGAAGTTCATCTTATCGGGTATAAATTATTATTGGATAATAATTTATGAATGAGAAAGAGTATAAATATATATAGTGATATATATTTATGTATATATAAATATTAATGTGATTAATATTGCATAAAGTATGCTACATATTATAATTTGATTATATAGAGATATAATTAATTATAATATTATATATACATATGTGTATTATGGAGAATTGATTTGATTTAATGTTAATTGAGAATTAATATTAAATTGTGTGGGTTAATATATAATTATAACTAATAGGTGTATTAGGTTATAATTATAATTAACTAATTAGGTTTTATATTTAAGGAAATAAAAACCTAAAACCTAATCAATCCTATAATGATATAGAAGAGAATTCGGCAGCCACACTAGACCAAGCAGCCAGCCGAAATTCTCCTCTCCAAGCCAAGAGAAAATTTGATTTTCGGCCTCTCTCTCAATTCGAGGAAACCGTTTCTTCTATCCCGGCGCTAGCATGCGGTGAACGTATTGCTCCGTGTGGATCAACCATAGAGGGAAGCTATTTTGGTTCCTAAGTGATTCAAACTTCAAAGAATTAAGGTAATTCTTTAACCATCCTTCCGATTCAATGTAATGTACATGGGTCCTTGGTGGGGATTAATCTTTTTCCGCTGCGTTTTATGTTTGTTTTGTGCGATTAATTCCCAACAATTGGATCCACTGTCCAACTTTAGCAGACCCCCAGATCCTATAAAATTCTTAGAAATCATTGAATCGAGTTGAAATAGTATTTACAAAAGCAAAGAAAACCAAGTTCAGGTTCTGACACTGCAGCCACACGGCTATAGTTCCCAGATGAAGGCAGAATCTTGGGACGACTCCCATGGATGTTGTTGCATGATGGTGTCTTCGAAATCAAATTGTTTTTGATATGTTTACTGAGGCAAATGGTTTTTCAAAACTATTTTCAAGCACAAAACCTAGAGGGAATTTCTAAAATGTTTTTCCAGGTCTAATCGAGTAAGTCGCTCGGACTTTTCGGTTATCTCCTAAATGCATGCTCCCATTTCCTGAAATCCCCTGTTTTGTCCTGTTATGAGTCCTATGTGCGTTTGTCATATAGTTGTGCTAACCCATCTATTTTGCAGCTTTTGTTTCTTTTTATTTTTATTATTTTGAATGTATTTAATGGATCAACTTGTGTATCCTAGGTGATTGTACTTTTTTTAGATATTTGTGTATAATAGGCAGTTGTATTGGTGAGGCCAAGAGTTTTTATCTTTTTGGGTTGTAATAAGTGGCCTCTAGTATTTTTGGTTTGGTTTGTATGTATGGTTTACTTTCCTGCACTTTATTTCATGTTATTTATTTATGTCATCTGAAGGAGCATGGGTTAACAATAAAAGATAAAAGTGGATAGAGAATAAGTGAGCATAATATTGTCATATGAACTTATAAATGAAAGCAAGCTTGATGTTGAATAGTTAAGTTGCCCGAAATCTAAATCTCTAGATTAGGTACGACAGTCTACGCTCGGTAGGGAGCTGTACTAGAATTTCCCGGATGAGTTGATCCGGGTGGTGACTCTGTCACTGATCCTGAAATTTAGGTTTCAAAATAAATCAATGATTTTCCTAAGTAAGATACAAACCCGTTTTCAATTCAAACAACGTCAAACATTCATTATTCTTTTTCCTCGGTTCGCTTCGCCGTGTTCTGCTCTCTAAAAGGTCATCTGCTCACAGATATATAAACCATTATTTAATTGAGCTTGAATAATCCCTCTCTAGATATATTAATTCTACCATTATCAATAGTGAAATAATATCTAGAATTATCCAAAACTAAAGCAGAAATAATATTCCTGCATATGGTAGGTACAAAATAACATTATTCCAGTATCAAAACTAATCCACTAAGCATCTCCAAGTGGTACTCTCTAACCTCGTTGGTAGCTACCTTGGCTCCATTTTAGACTCGAAGGTGCACTTCCTTAGATCCTAGTGCCCTCCGATTCCTTAATCCTTGCACATTATAACAAATGTGAGAACCATATCCAGTACCTGTTGGGATGCGTCATCGGAAAACTAACATGGCACAGCGGAATTACACCGTTTAAAATTTCCTAGAATCCACCTATTATGTCCGATTACCATTGATTGGAACAAAATCAATTTGCATCATGAGAGATAAAACTCACCAGATACGTCTCTTCTAAAGACTTATGTAGAATCAATTCATTAAGAGATCTCCGAAGTCCGATGCATGACCAACAATCTAGCAGGAACCAGTGCTAGCCGAAGAAGTGAAGGGACCAAAGAATTACACTAAAATATTTCGGCAATGGGGCTGCAATATGGGCCGAAAATTTTAGCTTGTGATTTTAGGATTAGAGCTGATTTTTCACCTTAAGTGTGCCCTTATATAGTCTCCTTGTCTAATTGGGTTTTAATTACATTAATTAAACCCAAGCCCACAAGGATTACAATTACATAAATAACTTCAATTAAAAGTTTATACTATATAATTTAATTCCATTTCACTAAATTTAATTACTCCTAAATAAATTTAAATCACACTTAAGTAAATACAAAACATGTAGTTAATTTTCCTTCTCAGGAAAATAATTTAATTAATTGTCTACTTTATATAATTAAATTAATTGATAAATTAATTAATTACATTATGTAAATTTATTAATTAAATTAATCAACCCAATGTAAATTAATTATCTTGACACCAAATACCAATTAATTAATTAACGCATTCCTGCCAATGTAAATTACATGTACAATTTCAATAAGTTCTGGCTCAGTTGATCTATGTGTTGGGATTCGTCATCAGAAAAATAACATGGCATAGCGGAATTATACCGTTTAAAATTTCCTAGAATCCACCTATCGTGTCCTATTACCATTGATTGGAACAAAATGAATTTGGATAGAGAGAGATTAAACTCACCAAATCTGTCTCTTCTAGAGACTACTACAGAATCGAATCTTAAACAACGATCTCCAAAGTCCGATGCATGACCAACTATTGAGCGGGAACCGGTGCTAGCCGAAGAACCTGAATAATGAAAATTTCAGCTGTAAAATTCTATAAGGGGGTTGAAATTTTCAGCTCAATTATTAGGATTAGAGCTGATTTTTTTTATTCTTAAGTATGCCTTTAATAGACTTCTTGTCTAATTGGGTTTTGACTAGGTTAATTAAATCCAATCCCACTAGGATTACAATTATATATATAAACTTTAATTAAAAGTTCATACTATATAATTTAATCCCATTAGGCTGAATTTAATTACCCCTAAATTAAAATAAAATCATGCTTGAAAAAATACAATACACGTATTTTAATTTTCCTTCTTTGGAAAATAATTTAATTAATTCTACTTTATGCCATTCAATTAATTAATTATATTATGTAAACTTATTAATTAAATTAAGTCAACCTAATGTTAATTAATTACCTTGACACCGAATGTCAACTAATTAATTAACGCATTCCTTCCAATGTACATTACATGTACAATTTCTATAAGTTCCAGCTCAACTGATTTATGTGCATGATCCTATGGGTCTGTCGTTAAGTTGGCAGTAGGCCAAAGACCCAAAAACTGTAAGTCAGTTCTAGCAAACCGTTACAGGCTCCAATTAGGACCAAAGTATAGCAGTCTTTCGAAGACATTTACCCAGTAGTAATCTCATAGTGTCCTTTGCCAAATGACATCGATATGAATAAACAAGAGGCACAGTGTCTGTCATCCTCTTCTGCTGTTTATTATATTTTGATCTTGAGTTGACTAATTAATCAAATAAGTAACCAACTTATTTCGGTATGGCCATACACTTATCTGTCAGACTCATCAAGTGGCCAGTGATATCATCTCGGTGTTATCCGAGTGGCAATTCCATGGTTTCATTATCAATATTAGTATGTTCACTGGCCCACCTAATCATACCCATATTTTGCATCCTTTTACAGAACTGTTAGGCAGACGTCAAAGTGAACCGAAATCTGGTTTGAGGATAAAAGAGACCTACTTAAGAAAGACCTATGACGCAACAACCATGTGACTTTCTTGTGCAGATTGATTCAGTCCCATGTCAATAATATGAACCTATATTCATGACTGACTTTACAAGTACTATGGCTAGTTAAGAACTACCACACAGTCATCAAATTTACATGTTTGTGACTCTATTTGTTCCCATGATTAGAATAGACTAGGGATATGTTTTATGATTATCAATCAATGGATACTGTATTATGTCATAGCACAATATATAAATGGAATAGATCAAATACCATTATTAATGTGGCACAAATGATGTATTTATACAAAGAGTTTGAATGTATAATACAAAATACAAGAACCCAATGCCCTGAGAACTAGGGCAAACCAATAATCTTCCACTTGCAAAAGTTCTAAGTGGGCATTGCCCTAATTCCTATAGACCTGGTACGACTGTCATGTGATGTCTATGGTAGCACCTTGGTCAATGGATCAGCGAACATTATTCTTTATGTCAACCCTTTGCAATGATATGTCACCTCTGTTCATGATCTCCTAAATGAGGTGAAACTTTCTGAGCATGTGCTTGGATCTCTTGTGTGACCAGGGCTCCTAATCTTTTACGATGGCCCTATTGTTGTCATAGAAAACATCAACTGGGTTTAGGATAATGGGCAGTACTCCCAACTTACTTATGAACTTCTTGATCCAAAGGGCTTGCTTTGTAGCTTCGCATGCAGTGATGTACTCAGCTTTCGTTGTAGAGTCAACAATGGTAGCCTGCTTTGAGGACCTCCAACTAATGGCATTGCCATTCAGGAGAAAAACATAACCAGACTATAACTGGTTTTTGTCCTTATCGGTCTCAAGGCGTGCATCATTTTAACCTGACATTACAAGCTCATCTTGACCTCCATACACTAAGAAAACATCCTTAGTCTGGTTAAGGTACTTTTGGATTTCTTTGACTACCTTCTAGTGTTCCTCACCGAGATCCAACAGGTACCAGCTAGTCATACTTAGTGCAAATGTTACATCATGCCTCGTACACAACATGGAGTATAGGATAGATCCTATAGCATATGTACAAGGGATCTTTTTTATGCTATCCTGGTCCTTTATTTTAACATCATCTTTCTTACTCAGCTTCATCCCATGGCGCGTAGGCAAGAATCCTTTCTTTGCCTTATCCTTACTGAAACTTTTCAGAACCTTGTCTATGTATGTGGCCTGAATTAGGCCTAAAAGCCGATTGGACCTCTCTCTATAGGCCCTAATCCTTAAGATCGTTTCATCTTTGCCTAAGTCCTTCATTGTGAAGCACTTACTCAACCACTGCTTAACCCCTTACAATGTTGGTATGTCGCCTCCAATGATAGTGATGTCATCAACATACAGCACTAAGAAGGTGGAAACGCTCCCACTAACCATCTTATACATACAGGGCTCATTACGATTCTGTGTGAAGCCATATTCTATAATGGCCTCATTGAATCTTGGATTCCATGACCTCGATGGTTACTTCAATTCATAAATGGATCTCTAAAGCTTGCATACCTGGTTAGGATACTTCGGATCAATAAAACCCTCAAGTTGTGCCATGTAAATATCTTCGAGTAGCTTTCCATTAAGGAAAGTGGTCTTAACGTCCATCTGCCATATCTCATAATCGTACCATACAGCTATGGCTAGTAGTATCCTAATGGATTTGAGCATGGCAGCTGGTGAAAAGGTTTCATCATAGTCAGTTCCTTGAACTTGCCTGAATCTGTTTGCCACCAATCGCCCCTTGAAGGTGTTGTCAGCTTTTAACTTGAAACACCACTTGCAACCTATCACCTTAGCACCTGGAGGAGGATCCACCAAGTTCCATACTTGGTTATTGGGCATAGATTGCATCTTAGCCTCCATGGCTTTATGCCATTGATTTAAGCGTGGGCTTTCAACAACCTCTTGATAGGGCTTGGCTCCGCATGGTCAATGATCATAAGGTCCCCATCATCAATTAGGAGAAAGCCGTACCTCTCTGGCTGATGACGTGTCCAACCAGACCTTCTAAGGTCCTACATAACCGGTTCAGGTTCCTCAATTTCTTGAGTCACTGGTTCGGTTGCCAAAGCATCCTCAGCATTAGTTATAGGATTTTATGAGTCTTGAACTTCAAAAAGCTCAACATTACTCCCACTGTGTCTCTTGGAAAGGAATTCCTTCTCCAAGAAGACTGCATTTCTGGCTATGAAAACTTTGTTTTCTGCCAGATCATAGAAGTAACAAAACTTAGTTACCTTAGGGTAACCCATAAACTGGCACTGGATAGATTTGGACTTGAGCTTGCCACTTGTCAATTTCTTGACATATGCATCATAGCCTCAAATCATCAAGAAGGAAACATTGGGCTTTTGGTCCTTCCACAATTCATATGGTGTTCCCTCAACTTCCTTACTTGGTGTATTATTAAGTATGTAAGCAGCTGTCTCTAAAGCATATCCTTAAAAGTAGATAGGGAGTGTAGCATGACTCATGATGAAGCAGACCATGTCAAACAAGGTCCTATTCCTCATTTCCAACACTCAATTCCACTAGTGTGTACTAGGAGGATTGAGTTGGGACACAATCCCACACTCTCTCAAAAACAAGTCAAACTCTTGGCTCAAATATTCACCCCCTCGATCAGACCACAGGGTTTTATTTTCTAGCCAAGCTGGTTTTCTAGTTCCCTCTTAAAGTCCTTGAATATCCTAAAAGTTTCGAACTTATGCTTTATTAGATACACGTAACTGTATCTATGGAAGTCATCCTTAAAGGTAATGAAGTACACAAAACTTGATCTAGCACTAGTGCTTATTGGGCCGCATACATCAGAATGTATCAACTCTAATAGTTCTGAGACCCTTTCAGCAGTCTTAGACAAGATTCACATGTGTCCTAAGACTAAATGTCAAATGACCCTAGCACTCCACTGGAGTGAAGACTAGCTATGTGCTTCTTGTTTATATGGCCAAGTCGATAGTGCCAAATGTACGTAGGATTAATTTCATTTTGTTTAATCCTTTAAGGATTTATGTTGTAGATTGAAATTTCATGTTTTAGATCAAGGATATATTAGTCATTTTCAAGAAATGTTGTTCCATAAATAATATTACCACATTGCATAGAAATTCTACCATGTCCAATATTGAAAATGAAACCAAAAATATCTGATAAACATGCACATCGCAGCGCAAAATAACAGTTTCTTAATTCCGAAACAAGTCCACTAGGCATCTCTAAGAAATAATCTCCGATCTCCATGGCCTGAACCCGAGTGCCATTTCTCTAAGAAATAATCTCCCTTCTCCATGGCCTGAACCCAAGCGCCATTTTCGACTCAAAGATCCATTTCTCTAGATCCTAGCAATCTCCTATTTTTTAGACACTATCCAGTGTCTAAAATCTAAGATGTAGAAATAGCTAGATTAATCTCAACAACATATTTACCTGAAGCAGCAGCTTTGCTCTTTAGTTGCTCCCTTAGCTTTGGACACAAGCACTTCTGGTGCCTCTTAAACCTTTGCTTTAGGGTGGGCCACCGCCTTATTAGGCTTAGCCTTGGCCTTTTGGGCCTTAGCTTTGGCTTTAGACTTGGCCTTTCCTTTAGCAGTGGGTGTATTGTCCTTGTTCCCCAGAAAAACTTTAACATTCTTTTTAAGAGACTGCTCAGAAAGCTTGAGCATGCCATGTAGCTCAACAACTGATTTATCAAGACCCTACATGTGGTAGTTCATGACAAATTGGTTGTAAGACTCAGGAATTGACCTAAGAATAATGTCTATTGCAAAGTCCTATAGAACTAGTGAGCTGAGGCAGGCAAGTGTATCAATATACACCTTCAACCTCAGCACATGAGTGCTAACAGAAGTCCTGATTGCCATTGCAGTCGTGCAAAGTGCCCTAGCGATCAGGTATTGTTCCCAACGAGCCTGATCTTGGACCATCTTTTTCAGCTGATCCATCATCTCATAAACATGTTGCTCCATGAATTGCTTCTGAAGATCAGAAGCCATGGTACCCAACATAAGGCATGAGACATCTCAGTCATCCCTCACGTGCCGGTCGTACTGCTCCACCATCCCCATGGTGATGCCTCGACCTATGGGAGGGCTAGCTGGTAAATCAGAATTCAGTACATACTCCTTGGATTCTTATCTAAGAACTATTTGGAAGTTCCCAGCCCAATCTAGGAAGTTTGTCCCCGAAAGCTTCTACTTCTCTAAGAGAGACCTAAGTGAGAGTGAGTTGTTGTTTGTTGCAGCCATTTAGTTTGCTAATGTGAAAATGGGATTATCTACATGGAAGAAATCATTGCTTGAGTTAGAAATAAAGGACTTTTCCTAATTCACCTGAACAATCCAATTTTAATTAGTTTGATGATGATGTTAATTGGCTGACGCGACCAAGATCCATAACTGCTCAATTATTGGTCGAACTAGGGCTCGCAAACCAATCATTGATTCGTTTGGTAGGACAACCTATCTAATCCCTCCATAAAGGACTCTTGGTTTGATGGGCTTATTGACACTTTTTACCCATCTGTGCTTAGGGCCCACTCTGAGCTAATGCTACCCATGTTGAGTCAAACAACCATTCACATGTAACCATACCAAATATTCTAACCCTCGATGGCCCACTGAATACTACAATGTACCAAGCTAGGGCATGCTGGACATTGCAGCATCAATGGGAGGATAAGGTTTGGATGTGGGAAGCACTTTTAAATGACTCAATATTTTAATTTCTGAATTAAACTTAAATGATACGCATTAGCATGCATAAATGCAGGTTATAATCTGGTGATCCATGTATCCATATTATATGACAAATGCAATAGCATACGTAATTCAACCTGATGAAAAAATGGGCTCCCACCACAGGCTTATTCCATCTAGGCTTCCCTCTATAGTTGATGCAATTACAATAATTTCATTTAAAATAAAATCTATCCTAAAATGACATCAAAACAAAAGAAATGGCACACAGGCCATATTTCCCAAAATTAATTACAACCGATAATAATATAGGTCCCATTGAACTCAACACTACATTTCAAGCAAAGTACCGGTCGTGCATATACATACCAATATGATGCATGATCATGGCATTCCAAATTATAAATATAAATGTTAAGCTAAGTTACTTAGGGTGAAATCGCTAATTTTAACAAATGTGACTAAGGCCAATAAAGGCCCAATGGATTACATCCATTAATGCAAAATTAACAATTGTACTTCCGCTGGAATTTGGGTTGTAACAAATTTAAAATTTGGCTCTCACAATTTTAACCGTGTTGGATATGTCCTAGTCCCGAGGCATTGGTCCTTGTATTGGTATTGTACATTTGTACAATGTTATTCAATTTAATCTAAATACAATTTGTGTCATTAAATAAAGGCATTAATCTATTTATTATCTATATTGTGCTATGTATTAAATATAACATCCAATGGACATATCCATATCAACTTATATAAGTGTCATGCACTTAGCAATAAGACCATGGATAGGCAAAAAGATATTACCATAAAGTCATCCGTAGTCTATTCCAGTCATGGGAATCAATGGAGCTAGAGATTATCATTAGCTTGGTTGTATGGCAGTGTCTTACTGGCCATTGGACATGGGATGTCAACCAAGTTAATGGGTACATGCAAAAGGGCATGGTACTAGATTGATCCACCAAACTAGAAATCCACATGGTATAGTATCACAAGTAATTTTCGTGTGGTACTTGTATGGATCCGTTGACCTGACCATATGATGGTGCTACACATGAAGTGGCATACTTTGGCGTATACCTAAAGGGCCTATAACAGGTTGCCAAGTATGGGTATGTTTGGGTATGTCAGTGAACATGGCAATGCTATGGATATGCAGAAGGGAATGTCACTCAGTAGTCCACTGAGAAGATATCACCAGTCTCTTTATGAATGCAACTGATAGGAGTGTGGCCACACCCAAACAAGTTGGACTTGATTGTGAGCATCAGTTTATTCAGGATCAAGTAAATATCCAGACACAAAAGAGGCTGATCAATCCATGCCTCTGTGTTGGACACAGATATCAATGACATAGGATATACAAGTTTAAACTACAGGGTTACGATAACAGTTGGATTACTATCTCTGTCTTAATTGGGAGCTACAGTGGCTTGCTAGAGCCTTCCTGCAATCTATGGGCCATAGGCCCACAGCCAACATAAAGACAGACCCACAGGATCATGCACTTTGAACATCTGAACTCGAACTAAAAGGATCAACTCTATACTTAGAGTATACACACTGGAGAGAGAAGATCCTATTAATTATATTATATAGATTAATTCGATTGATCAAAATAATATGATTAATGTTTGTATTGGCCTTCTTATAATTAATTCAATGAATTAATTTATAAGATTACTTCCTAGGTAGAAATATTTTACATGGATAGGTTTATATGTGTTTAATTTTATGGAAGTCTAATTTAATTCCTCGGTTAAATTAACTGGTCAAATTAATTTTAATTTAAATATATGTAATATATTATATGGTATAATATATATACATACGGGTTGAATTAAAGTTACATTTGAAATTAAATTGAACCAAAGGAATTAATACGGACTTAGGCTTAAAAGGGAGAAAGCCCACATAAAAGTAAAAAGAAAATTAGGCCTAAAATTCCCATGGGGAATTCGGCCAACTAGGTATAAATACCTTGTGATATTTCGGCCAACATAGGAAAAAGAGTAGAAAAATTACAGCTACCAAATCCTCTCTTTCGATTGATCGAATCGCTAGCACGGGTTTGAGTTCGATAGCGGTTTGTGTACGGGAACATGGAGGAAGTCTACATTGATTTCTAAAGCCATCTCTTGTAGAGATTTTCTAATGAGAATCCTATCTTCCACTAATTTATTTTGGTTTTGATTTCCACTTCAACTGCTTCTGGGCGCGAATTTGAGGAAATCAACGCATTCTTCCGCTTTATCGGTTGATTGCCGGTGAAAAATCCCAACAGTGGTATTAGAGTGGGCTTTTGATTAATGGAAATCATTAACAGGATTGAATCTCTTTGTTTTTGAAATTGTTGTTTTTCTATATTAGGATTCTTTGGTTTTGGGGTTTTATGATTTTTCCCCTTGGTTTTGCAATTGGAAGATTGTTTATGCATATTGGATATGTTTATTTAATATTCAGTTGTGATAAGATCTTGGTGATTAATTTTGCTATGGATTTTTTTTTAATTCTTGGGTTGTTTTCGCAGATACAGGGCAGTCGTCAATAGATTCCACCGACGACAGCCGCTGTAACAGCGGCAGCAGCCACTGCCTGTTGCTGCTGCTGCTGGGCAGTGGCTACTGTGGCACTACTGCCCTTAACAGTGGTGGCTGCTGCTACTAGGGCAACTTTGTTGCCCTAGCTGCAGTGGGTCGGGCCCTGTTTTATAATTTTACCGGGTTTTAAAATTTTGTGTGTTTAAATTTTCTATAATTTAAATGCGCATTGTTTCTTGAATAAAATTTTAATTTTATTCATGAGATATTAATTTTGGAAATTAATATGGTATAATTGAAATTGGTTCGGGATTTCTTGGCACGATTACCCAGGCGGCTGATTTGGATTCATGGTTTCCGAATTCTAGTGGGAGCAGTGTTCTGCCTTGGCTGGAGGCCCAAAGCCCATTAATGGCTAAAACCATGATGGGCCAAAATTTGGCGATTTCAAAATAATGGCTAAGGACATAATTGAAATGAGATTAATTTCATGCATTTAACATGTTTATAAATTGATGTATTGGTTTACATGCTTGTATGATTAAATGTGTGTATGGATGCTATTGGGCTTATTCAAGTTGGGTTGTATTTTTCTTTTAGGTAAACACGGCATGCGTGCCATTTTCTTTTTTATGTAATTTTTATTTATTTATTTATTATAAAATGTTGTAAAGAAGAAGCCCATTGACGAGGCGAGCCCAGAAGGAAGAAGACGAGGCCCACCTAGTGTATTTCTAGAATAGGTTTTCTAGAATTATATTAGGTTGTAATATAGGCCCATAGTAGTCCATTAGTCATTTAATTATTCTTTATTTATTTACATGTATGAATGTATGATCCAATCTCACTTTCCCCTGCCTATGCATCCAAGTCGTTATTAAAATGAATCTAATAACCAAAAGCAAATTACTAAGTCACTTAAAAGTGCTTCCCTCATTCAAAACCAACTCAAAGTGGGGATAGGCCAGTTGTAGACCATGCCCTCGCTGGATGCACTGGAGTATCATGATTTTGTATTGGGTTGGAGTATTGGTTACTCTAACACTTGGATAAAGGTTTGGACATAACATGGATAGTAGGATTCTCCTGCCCCTAAGCACAGATGTGTAAGTGCCAACAAGGTGATCAAACCGAGAGTCTCTAGGTTGGGATTGGAGGTGTTCCTACCTAAATAATTAGGGTAAAGTTTTTCCAGGCCCTCGTCTGGCTATATCTTAATGAAATATGGATCTCGGCCCATTATCCCAACAACTTGAGTTAATTAATAACATGATTCATTATTAATTAAATATGGGAAAAACAAAGTAAGACCTTTATTAACACTCTTATAATTTTTCTGTGTAATAACCAAATGGCAACGAATAATTCACTTTCACTGTGATCTCTCCTAGAAAGGGACAAGCTTTTTGGCCCTAACTTCTCAGACTGGTCTAGGAACTTGAGGATAGCTCTAAGACAGGAGTCTAAAGAGTATGTGTTGGAAAGGCCCGTACTATTGGGATTCGTCATTGGAAAAATAACGTGGTGCAGCGGAAAATACACCGTTTAAAATTTCCTAGAATCCACCTATCGTGTCCAATTACCATTGATTAGAATAAAAAAAATTTGAATCAAGAGAGATTAACTCACCGGATTTGTCTCCTCTAGAGACTACTGCAGAATCATTTCTTAAAACTGCGATCTCCAAAGTCCGATGCATGACCAACTATTGAGTGGGAACCGGTGCTAGCCGAAGACACGAAGGAATGGAGGATTAATGGTGGGATTTTTGGCTATTTGGGGCTCCTATTGGTGGCTGAAATTTCCAGCAATTAATTAGAGTTGAATTAGGTTTTTCCTCCTTAAGTGTGCCCTTATATAGACACGTTGTCTAATTGGGTTTTAATTAGGTTAATTAAACCCAAGCCCACTAGGACTATAATTACATAAATAAACTTTAATTAAAAAGTATATACTATGTAATTTAATTCCATTTGGCTAAATTTAATTATCCCTAAATAAAATTAAATCACACTTAAGTTAATACAATACATGTATTTAATTTTCCTACTTAGAAAAATTATTTAATTAATTGTTTACTTATGTAATTCAATTAATTGATAAATTAATTAATTACATTATGTAAACTTATTAATTAAATTAAATTCAACCCAATATCAATTAATTACCTTGACACCAAATGTCAACTAATTAATTAACGCATTCCTTCCAATGTACATTACATGTACAATTTCTATAAGTTCCAGCTCAGTTGATCTATGTGCACGATCCTATGGGTCTATCTTTATGTTGGCAGTAGGCTCAAGGCCCATAGACTGTAAGTGGGTTCTAGCAAACCATTACAGCCCCCAATTAAGACAGAGATGCAGCAGTCTTTAGAAGACACTCACCCGGTAGTAATCTCATAGTGTCCTTTGCCTAACGATATCAATATGAATAAACAAGAGGCATGGTGTTTGTCATCCTCTTCTGTTGTTTATTATATTTCTTGATCTTGAGTTGACTGATTAATCAAATAAGCAACCAACTTATTTGGGTATGGCCATACACTTATCAGTCCCACTCATCAAGTGGCCAATGATATCATCTCGGTGTTACCCGAGTGGCAATTCCATCACTTCATCATCAATATCAACATGTTCACCGATCCACCTAATCATACCCGTATTTAGCATCCTTTTACAGACTCGTTAGGCATATGTCAAAGTGAACCGGATTCCATATTGATATTATAATGAAATCTGGTCTTAGGACAAAAGAGAACTACTCAAGAAAGACCTATGACGCGACAACCATGTGGCTTTCTTGTGCAGATCGATCTAGTCCCATGTCAACGACATGTACGTATATTCATGACTGACTATACAAGTACTATGGCTAGTTAAGAACTACCATACAGTCATCGAATATACAAGTCTGTGGTTCTATTCATTCCCACGATTAGAACAGACCTGGGATGGGTTTTATGATTATCAATCAATGGATACTCTACTCATATTAATGCACAAGATATAAATGAAATAGATTAATTGCCTTTATTAATGTGACACAAATAATGTATTCATACAATGAGTCTTAATGTATAATTCAAAATACAAGAATCAAATGTCCTAAGAACTAGGGCACACCAACACGTACCGGCTGCACCAACGAGGAGTAATCCACTGGCTGCCCAGCTGGAGGAATACGAGGTGCACATAAAGGATAACCGGGACATGACATGCCTAATTTTTGCGTGTATGGTCCTTAAGCTACAAAAGTAGTTCATGGACCATCAGGCCTTTGCTATGATAACAACTCTTAATGAGATGTTTCAGGTGCAAGCTCGTAAGATAGGGGCTGGGACATCTGTGAGTGCACACATGCTCAAGATGAAAGGCAATCTAGATACTTTAGCACGCCTCAGATTGCCTATCGCATAGGAGCTAGCGGTTGACACAATTAAGGCTTCTTTGTCGGATTCTTTTGATCAGTTCATCCTGAACTATAATATGCAAGGGATGAACCATACTTTTAGTGACCTGCATGGGATGCTCAAGCTCACTGTGTAGTCTATCAAAAAGACTCTACCGGTACTACTGGTCAACAAGGGGAACCCTCCTCTTGCTAAGGGCAAGGCCATGGCCAAGGCTATGAAAGCCAAGGCCTAAAAGGCTAAGGCCCAGCCCAAGGCTAGTCCCAAGGATGTCTGTTTCGTATCCCAAACTGTTAGGAGAGTAGAGGAAGACCCAGGGTGCATCTTCATCAGGTATATATGTCATAAACATTAACCTCACTATTTCAACATCCTGGGTATTGGATACTGTATGTGGTTTTCACATTTTTTGTAATGTGCAGGGACTTAAGAATAGGAGATCACTGGGATCTGGGTAGGTGGGCTTAGGGGTCGAAAATGGAGTAAGGGTAGCTGCCATGGAGATCGGCAAGTACCATCTTATGATACCTAGTGGATTGGTTTTAATACTGGAACAATGTTATTTTGTACCTGCAATGTGCAGGAATAATTGTTTTTGTTTAAGTTTTGGATATTTCTAGATTTAATTGGAAATGGTAGAACTAGTTTATCTAGAGAGGGATTATTTTATAGAGAAGCTCTATTAAATAATGGCTTATATATCCTGGTGTAAAGTTGAAGGTACACCCCCTAGTGGATGAAACCATGGCCTTCCTAACAGCAGGGAGAAAGTGAGTAGAATGTCAATCATAGTAAAGGTGAACGTCGACTTGACCGATCCCACTTCCACTTCAGCTATAAAAGTTCCAATCACAGTTTTTGAATCATCATAAGCCCTGATCACAGTGGAGGACTTTTTCCAACCATCTTCACTCAGACCCAGGAATGGTAATATCTTTAATGGACATATATTCAAGGCAGATCCATCGTCTACCATCACACATGGCATAACCTGGACCAAGATGTTAACTTTGACATACAGAGCTTTGTTGTGAGCTCTCCCCCCATGTGACAAATCTTTTTCTAAAAATACAATGTCAAGGGACCCTACATGAATCTTGTCCAGTAAGCAGCACATGGCCTCTAGAGATGTAATGGAGAAAGTTCAATTTTAGAGAGCTTTTTAACAAGCGCTGCCCTGTGTTCCTTGGAGGTCAGTAATAAATGCCATAGACTGGCCTAAGCTGGGATCTTCTTCAGTTGGGAAATGACTAGGTCTTCCTTTCTACTTTCTTCGGTGCTGACATACTGCCTGACCCAATCACTGGAGCCTTGTCACTCTACTGAACCACTAGCTGGTAAACTCTACCACTCCTTGTTACATTCTGTACTTCGGGAACTATCAGCTTCTCAACAACCATCGGCTTAGCTGTCTCATTACATCCATATTCTTCATATTCATCTTTCGAATCTAGATCATCCAAGCTCACAGGCTTTACTTCCTTCTGCTCTGTGGGCTTTCCACATTTTGACTTTGCTCTAGTTTCATTGGCCACCACAAACTGCACAGTGGGGTTTGCCTATAGGACTTGGGCAAAAATGAAGTTTTCTGGTAGCCCTGACTACACCATATTGACCTGCCTTTCAAATGCCGGCAAAGGGTTAGTCTTCGTGCTAGGCTTGGCAGTCTCCTGTAACTTTCCTTCGTCAATAAGCTTCTGGATGGCATCCTTCAGCCTACGACAGTTGTTGGTTCTATGTCCCACCATAACATGGTAGGTATAGAAATTGTCTTTGTCCTCCTCCACTGGTTTCTCAAAAGGCCTGAGAGAATTTAGCAGACCGCCATTCCTGCACTTGGCAAAGATCTTAGCCAAGGAGAAAGCCCACGGAGATAAACCCTGGCCTTTTAAATTTCTGCTCGGGTTTCCTCGCTGCTGAGACACAACAGCAACCCCTGCTTGCTTATTCTCTGAAAACTGCCCGCTCTTGCCTATAGAACCAGAACCTGGCCCACTGCTTGACCCAGCTGTAGTAGTCGACCGATACCAAAAACTATACCTAGAGCCTCTATTGCCCCTGTAGCTGACTGCCTTTTCCTCTTCATCCCTCTCAATTTTCATAGCCATGCTATACACTTCATTGAGCTCACTAAAGGAGTGGAATTTCATATGGTTCCTGAAGATGTCCCCACTACCATCAATCAACTTCTGAATCAATTCATTCTCGTCGGGGCGGTTTTTTAGCAGAATCATCTTATTCATCCATCGCTAGTAGTATTCGTCAAAGGGCTCATTCTGCTTTTGCTTAACCCTCTCTAGGTTATACAGCATCACCTGAATCTTGGTATTAAAGCTGTAGTATTTGATGAAAGCTGCTAACAGAGCTTCCTAGTCCAGTTACACATCCTTTGACAGAGAGTTATACCGGGTCAAAGCTCCTCCTTCCAGTGTGGTTAGGAAGAAGTTGATTAACTGCTGTTTGGTGGCACCTACTGTCAGTATTATTCGGGCATACAGATTCACGTGAGCTTCTGGCAAGCCAATCCCCTTGTAGGACGGAACTTTTGGCACTTGAAACCCAATAGGGAAGGTCTCAATGCCTTTGTTTGTCATTGCGTCCACATTCACACCCTTTTGGAGCCTAGGTTGATGTTGGCCTCTTTCTTCAGCTCGGCGACCACTTCATCCAATTCTGAGTACTTGGCCTTTATCTTTTTTTCCATGGCTGCCTTAATCTCTTGTAGCTTTTCTACACTAGCTGAGACATCCGCCCCAAACTGGGAAGATTCAGCCATCTTTTCCTTTCTTGGCCTACTGGTTTCGACCGCCCCACTTTCTTTTACGACAGCCTGCATCTCTTCTTTTAGTATGTCACAGAAATCCTGAGATCTCAGGAAATCCTTCAGGGCATCAGCAAGACTTGGTGTTTGATTGGCCATTTCCACTTTCTCTTTAGAATCAAATTCACTATCTGTTTCTACTGTTCTCTGTTCCCTAATAGCCCTTAAAGTCTGAGACCTTGTCCTTGGTCGATCCAGCTTACTCTGTGAACTATCTTTACAAAGCTGTGGTCTTTTCTAGTCTCACGTGTGTATGGTCCTACATCACAAATAGAGAGTTAGGGGTGGTAAATGAATGACGTGATGTCATGAAGAATGTTGCTTGGATGATGCTTCATGAATGGAAATGGAAATGAGGATGAAGTTTGTGTTTTGATTTCCTTTATTCGGGATGTCCCAAGAGTACCCAATGCCATGTAAAAATAGTACTAAAAGGTCTCGTGCGAGCCATCACACGGACAGAGGTTCGACTCCTTTAGGGCATCTAATGAATTTTCGTGAAATGGCCGTGTGTGCGCTGACACACGGGCGGAGTTTCAACACTTTATAGATCAATGGGATGAAATGAAATGGTCGCATAGGGACCGTCCCATGGATAGAGTTCTAATGCTTTTAAGGCATGTGATATGAGATGATGTTACAAAAAGAGTCATGTGTAACCAGGGACACAGAGATGGCTTCGGTGTTTGTGGAACACCTTGCACGATTTTATAATGTTATGGAATGCCCCTATATGTGCACTAATCTGGCACTCAGGGAGTACCTTGAATGATTTTGCAATGTCATGAAATAACCCGACATGGGCCACAATGTGCAGAAAGGAATTCGGCATCACGTGACACCTATGATGAATGTGTGATGTCATGTAATGACATTGTGTGAACCACCATATAGAAGTAGACCTAGGACCATTATGGGCTTATATTGAATGACATGGTGTAGTGAAATGGCCAAGTGTGATCTGGTGCACGGGCAGAACACGGGTAATTTTGGGATATCCGATATGTTATGGAATGAAATTATCATGACAGGCACGCTTGAAAAATTCTTTATTAGGTGAGATGAAATGGCATGGATGTGTATGTCATATGAAAATGCAAATGGCTACACGAAAATGTGGTTAAGGCATATGACACATAGGATGATGTCATGTATGCTTCATGGAAATATGGCATACAAATAATATGTCATGGGTACACGAAAATGTGATTAGCGTCACATATATGTCGATGCTCGAAAAATGGCTGCACAAAGATGTGGTTAGAATGGCACACAAAAGCTTATGCATGTTGGATGCTTTGTGAAAAGTCAAATATAAAACACCACGGAACAAACATCAGCACAGGCAATAATATGCACTCCCTTCCAACCTTATTTCTCCTTTCGATTGGTCTTGCATTCTTCCTAGGTGTTGGGTCTCTTTGGCATCAACAGGGGATACCAAAGGTGCACACTCAATGTTCATTTTGAATTTAAGTTTTGGTAATCCTAGGGGAAGTTGTTAAACCATTACATATGGGTCAAAGTCGAAACCAAGGGTCATACAGGTTTCCATAGAAAATATACACTCCTCACCGTAGAACACGATGTAAGGTCATGCGGTGCTACGAGTGGTTTACCCCGTCGGGTGTCTCCAATCCTGGCGGTAAAGGTAGGCCACCTTCTTGAGTAAACCGGGCTAATCAGTCTATTTAAGGGATTGAGAAGAAGAAAATGTCATGATACGCAAGGTGCAAACAAGTATGGTAATATGAACTAGTGAAGTGACTGCAAGCGAGGTTATATTTCGGTAGTTGCCTAAGTTCCTTAAGTTTTTGTGAAAAACTTTTTAAGAAACCTTATTTCCCCCAAAAGAGTCACCACCGTGAGTGGAGGACCTTCTATAAGAATAAGTGGGATGTGGCGAGGCGAACCGGGGACAACGAAGCTTTTGGAAAACATGGGTTTTTTTGGATTGCATTTTGGTTTTTGGAAAACGGGATTTTGATTATCTTTAGGACAATCGTTGATTTGTTTTGGAAATCCCTTTTTGTAGAAAACCTTTTCTTCTTTTTAACTTAAAGACCTCGAAACTTAAATTCCAAGATCAGTGATAGAGTCGCCACCCGGATCAGCTCATCCGGGAAATTCCGGTACAGCTCCCTACCGAGGGTAGACTACTATACCTAATCCAAAGACTTAGGGTAGGGGCGAGTGACTTACTTAACCTCTAGCTCGCTTTCACTTTACAATTCATATTACCATATTTAATTTGCTTTATTATCTTTCTCTAACCCCAATTTATGTTTATATTTATTTAACCGATGCTCAAGCAAATGACAAAAATAAATTGCAGAAGAATAAACCATACATTCAAAACACATAAAAAATAATAAAGGCCGCTTATACAACCAAATTGAATAAAAATAAAAAGTTCTCATCCTCACATTTACAAGCACCTAAATACACGAATATCTAGAAAATTACAACCGCCTAATTTACATGAGAATCTATTAATTACATCAAAAATGAAAATAAAGAAAATTAAAAGCTGCAAAACAGACGGTTAGCACAGTTTATATCACGACACAAATAGGACTCAAATTGGATAGAATTTGGGATTTTAGGAACGAAGGCATGCATTTAGGGGGTAACCGGGTTGGCTCGGCCAGCTGGCCCAGTTAGACCTGGAAAACGGTTTTGAAATGCCCGTAAATTTTATGCTGGAAAACAATTTTGGAAAATTATTTGGCTCGGTTTCATACAAATTTTTCTGTTTAACGGGTCTGTTATCCCAGAACTTAGAGTTTCGTATATGCGGGTTCCTAAATCCAACATCCATCTAAGGTCCAAAAAGCAATAAACACTCCAAAAATAGCTTGAATCCAAAAACAGCAACGCGCGATGACATCCGTACATGTCGTTTCGTGACTCTGTTTATTCTAGAAATTACAGTCGTGCTGTTGTAACTATAGCCATACGGCTCTAAATTACAGCCATCTGGCTATGGCCACCAGTGTTGGATATGCCATAGTTCTGAGGCATTGGACCTTTTATTTGTATTGTATATTTATTGGATTTATGTATTATACACATTTTGTGTCATTAATAAAGGCATTAATTCATTTATTATATATATCTTGTGCAATATCTTAAATGAAGTATCCAATAGACATATCCATATCCATGATGACGAATGTCATGCACTTGGCAGTTAGACCATGGATAGGGTAAACGATAGGACCATAAAGAGATCCGTAGTCTGTTCCAGTCATGGGAATGAATGGAACTAGAGACTATCATTAACCTGGTTGTATGGCAGTGTCTTACCGGTCATTGGACATGGGATGTCAACCATGTTGATGGGTAATTGCAAAAGGGGCATGGTACTGGATAGATCCACTAAACGAGAAATCCACATGGTATAGTATCACAAGTGATTCTTGTGTAGTACTTGTATAGATCCTTTGACCTGACCATATGATGGTGTTGCATGCGAGGTCGCATACTTAGGGGTACACCTAAAGGGCATGTAATAGGGTGCCAAGTATGGGTACTTTCGGGTATGTCACTTAGCATAGCAATGCTATGGGTATGCAAAAGGGATTTGTCATTCAATAGTCCACTAAGAAGATATCACCGGCCTCTTGATGAATGTGACTGATAAGAGTGTGGCCACACCCAAACAAGTTGGAACTTGTTTGTGAGCATCAATACTTTCAGGATCAAGTTAATGTCCGGACACAAAAGAGGGTGATCAATCCATGCCTCTGTGTTGGACACCGATATCAATGACATGGGATAGACAAGTTCAAACTACGAGGTTATGATTACAGTTAGACTGCCATCTCCATCTTAATTGGGGCCTGTAGTGGCTTGCTAAAGCCCACCTACAGTCTATGGGCCATAGGCCCACTGCCAACATAAAGATGGGCCCACAGGATCGTACACATTGAGAGTCTAAACACGGACTTAAGGAATCACCTGTATACTTGAAGTATACACACCGGAGAGGGAGAATTATATTAATTATATTATAAAGATTAATTGGATTGATCATAGTAATAAAATTAATATTCCATTGGCCTTCTTATAATTAATTAGATTAATTTATGAGATTATTTCGTAGGTGAAAATATTTCACATGTATAGGTTTACATGTGTCTTTGTCTTATGAATGTCAAAATTAATTCCATGGTATAATTAATTGATCAAATTGATTTTAATTTAATATTATCAAATATATTATTTGGAATAATATGTTAAAGATACAAGTTAAATGAAATTGGGCTTGATAGTTAATTGGACCTGGCATATTAATATTGGACTGGGTTTTTAAAGGAGAAAAGCCCACATGAGACAAGGAAGAAAATTGGGCCGAAATCTCAAGGAGAATTTCGGCCCACCCTCGGTAAAATACCTAGGGATTTTCGGCCAAAGGATGTGACACACAAGCCATAGCTAGAATCTCTCTCCCTCTCTCAAAGGTTTTCCGATTTCCAATGCTAGCACAGGTCGTGTTCCACAGGCGTTCGTATACGTGAATGAGGAGGGAATCTATGTTGATTTCTGCAGCCATCTCTAGAAGAGATACTCCTGGTAAGAGTTTAATATCTCCTTGATAAAAATTTGATTTTGCATTTTTCATCTCAATTGCTCCTGGGCACGGATTTGAAGAAATTGTCGCGATCTTCCGCATTTATTCGGATGATTTCCGGTGAATATCCCAACAGTGGTATAAGAGCAGGCTTTGGATCCGTGAAAATTGTTTAATCGGGTTAAATCCCTTGGGTTTAAAATTGGATTTTTATTAGGGATTCTTGGATTAGGGTTTGTGATTTTTCCCCTTTTGATTTTTGCAATTGAAATTAAATTTGCATATAGGTTTATGTTTATTTAATTTTATTGGATGGATGTGATTTTTGGTGAATTATCTTGTTTGGCTGCAATTTTTTTTAAATTTTTTTTCAAAAAAGCACAGGCTGTTTCCGGGCATGAGGGACTACCGGTGGAGAAATCGCCACCGCCGGCGGAAACAGCAGCAGCTTGTGCCGCCGCTGCCGCTGCCTCAACAGCGGGCTGCTGCTGGGCAATGGCTGCTGCTAGGTGGCAGCACCACTGCTGCCCCTAGCTACAGCAGGTCGGGCCCAGTGTTTTGGATTTGGCGGGTTTCATGCCCGAGGCCCAGTTGTAAAATTTTAATTGGTTTTAAAATTTCATGTGTTTAAATTTTGCAATTTAAATGCGCATAGATTCTTGAATGAAATTTTAATTTTATTCATTGAAAATTAATATGGTTAATTGAAATTGGTTCGGTTATTTTTGGCACAATTACCCGGATGGCTGATATGGACTTATGGTTTCCTAATTCTAATGGGAGCAGTTAACTGCCTGGGCTGGAGGCCCAAAGCCCGTTAAGGGCTAGAACCATGATGGGTCGGATTTGGCGATTTCAAGAATAATGGCTTGGACATAATTGAAATGGGCTTAATTCATGCATTATAACATGCTTATAAATTTTATGTATTAGATGCATATGTGTGATTAAATATTTGTATGGTTGGATGCTTTTGGGCTTTAATTCAAGATGGGTTGTATTTTCTTTTTTTGGGTAAACACGACATGCATTTTTCTTTTTAATGTAATTTTATTTTATTCATTTATTATAAAATTTATAAAATAAGAAGCCCAATGGAGTGGTGAGCCCAAGTGGAGGTGCAAGCCCAAAAGTGTTGGAAATGCCCTAGTCCCGAGGCATTAGTCCTTGTCTTTGTATCATACATTTGTACATTAATATGAACTTCATGTATTATACAAGTTGTGTTAAGAAATAAAGGCATCAATCTATTTATTATATGTCTTGTGCAATATTGTAAATAGAGTATCCAATGGACATATCCATATCCATGTTGTCAAGTGTGAGGCACTTGGCAGTAAGACTGTGGATAGGGAAAACGATATGGCCATAAAGTGATCCGTAGTCTGTTCCAATCATGGGAATGAATGGAACCAAAGACTATCATTAGCCTGGTTGTATGGCGGTGTCTTACCGGTCATAGAACATGGAATGTCAACCAGGTTAATGGGTACATGCAAAAGGGGCATGGTACTAGATTGATCCACTTAACAGGAATCTACATGGTATAGTATCACAAATGATTCTCGCGTAGTACTTGCATAAGTCCTTTGACCGGACCATATGATGGTGCTGCATGTGAAGTGGCACACTTTGGTGTACGCCTAACGGGCCTGTAAAAGGGTGCCAAGTATGGGTACGTTCGGGTGTGTCAGTAAGCATGGCAGTACTATGGATATGCAGAAGGGAATGTCACTCAGTACTTTACTGAGACGATATCACCGGCCTCTTGATGAATGTTACTGATAAGAGTGTGGCCACACCCAAACAAGATGAGATCTTGTTTGTGAGCATCAGTTCATTTGGGATCAAGTAATGTCCGGACACATTAAGAGGGTGATCAACCATGCCTCTGTGTTGGACACCGATATCAGTGACATGGGACATACAAGTTCAACTACAGGGTTACGGTGACAGTTTGAGTGCTATCTCCGTCTTAATTGGGGGCTACAGTGGCTTGCTAGAGCCCGCCTGTAGTTTGTGGGCCTTGGCCCACTGCCAACATAAAGACGGGCCCATTGGATCGTACACATTGAACGTCTGGACTTTAACTAGTCGGATTAAGTGTGTACTTGGAGTATACACGTTTGAAGAGAGAGAGATTTATTAATTATATTCTAGGTCAATTAGATTGATCAAAAGAATATAATTAATATTTATTTTTGGCATTCTCTTAATTAATTCAATGAATTAATTTATGAGATTATTTCCTAGGTGGAAATATTTATACATGTATAGGTTTACATGTATCTCATCTTATATGTGTCTAATTTAATTCCTTGATGCATTTGATGTGTCAAATTAATTGTAATTTAGAGGTATGTAACATGTTATATGGTACAATATGCTTACATACATGTTGAATTACAATGATATTTGAAATCAAATAGAAACCAAAGAATTAAAGTGGACTTGGGCTTGAAATGGTAAGCCCACTTCTTCATCATATGTTGGACGAAATCCATGGTGGGTTTAAGGCAAGAATGATGAATTTTAAGATGAGAAGAATGAGTCATGGTGGGACAAAAGGTGATGATTAAATGGGTGAGTCATGGTGGACTTTGGTTAGTAAAGTTGGACTTTACCAACTTGGATATTTGTTGGTCATTATGAGTTGGTCATTATGACTAAAGACAAGTGTCTTCCCCATCTCCTTTCCACCTCTTGGCCGAATCCTTATGTCTTTGGACAAGGGAGATGACTCATTCTTTAGCCAAAATGTAATGAGTGAAAGTGGTGAGTCATTGTTGACTTTGTGGTGAGTCATTGTTGACTTTGCTTTATTGGATATTTTTTGCCTCTTGGTGAGAGATATAAGACATATATGATTCAACCATTTCACTCTAACCAAGTTCTCTTGGCTGCCATCTTTTTCTCTCTTCTTGAATTTCCGAGTTGCTAGCACGGGTTTCAGTCCGATAGCCGTTCGTGTACGCATCGGTGGAGGAAATCTATACTTGATTTCTGCAGTCTTCTTCTATCTCTTAAAGAGATATCTTGGTAAGACTTTATACTCCTCCTTTGTGTTTTGTTTTTGATTTTCACTACTTAAGCTCCCGGGACCCGGATTCGAGGAAATCGACGCGTGTTTCCGCACTTTGTCGGTCGGTTTCCCGTGACGAATCCCAGCAGTGGTATCAGAGCAAGCTTTTGATCCGTGAAAATCTTTAACTTGGCGGATCCCGTGTTTTAAACTTGGTGTTTTATGGACCGGGATTCTTTCGGTTTTGGGGTTTTATATTTTTCCCCATTTGATTTTTCAAATTGAAATGGTTTATGCATATTAGGTTATATGTATATTTCAATTTGTTTATTTTTTTTTATGTATTTAATTTTATACATCTTGGCTTGAATTTTATGTCTCTTGGGCTTGTGGATTTTATTCTAGATGTATTTAATTTTATTATGCATGAAAAAAAAAAAAAAAAAATAGAATTGTGGGGGGCAGCAGCATGCTGCCGGCCAGCTACTGCTGGCCGCAGCAGCAGCTGCTGCTGGCGTGCTGCTGGGCAGCACGCCAGGCAGCTGCTTGCTGCTGCTGGCGTGCTGCTGGGCAGCACACCAGGCAGCAGCAGCCTGCTGCTGGGCAGCAGCCTCCCCGCGTGGTTAGCCTGGCCCATTTTTGGATTTGGCGGGATTTTTTGGGCCGGGTCGGGTTTTAAAATTTTTATTGTTTTAAAAATTTTTGCGTGTTTAAATTTTGGTAATTTTTATGCGCGTGTTTTATGAATGGAATTTATTTTTCGTTCATGCGATATTAATTTTGGAAATTAATACGGTTAATTGAAATTGGTTCGGGTTTTCTTGGCACGATTACCCGGACGGCTAATTTTGGAATTCATGGTTTCCCAATTAGATTGGGAGCAATTTTGCCTGGGTTGGAGGCCCAAAGCCCGCACGGGTTTGGAACCATGATCGGCCGAAATTTGGCGATTTCAAAATTATGGCTATGGACAAATGAAATCGGATTAAATCATGCATTTAACATGCTTATAAAATACATGATGTATTGGTTTACATGTATGATTGAATATGTGAATGGATGTAAATGGGCCTAATTTATGTTGGGTTGTAATATTCTTTTTACGGCCTGCGCGTCGTTTTCCTTTTATGTAATTTTATTATATAAGTATATTCTGAAATTATGTAAGCAAGGAGCCGATTGGATTGGCGAGCCCAGAAGGAATAGGAGGCGGCCCACCTGATGCTGTTCTAGTATAGGTTTACTAGAATGATATTAGGATGTAAATTTTGGCCCGTTGCATTCCATTCTTTAATTTAATTATGCGGTATTTATTTGCATGTGCGAATGTATGTACAAACCCTTTCTCACCCGCTTTTGCATCTAAGCCGTTATTAATTGAATCGAATAACCAAATGGTAATTACTAAGTCGCTTAAAAGTGCTTCCCTCATTCATAACCTACTCGAAGTGGGGATAGGCCAGTTGTAGACCAACCCTCGTTGGATGCACTGGAGTATCGTCATTTTGTATTGGGTTGGAGTATTGGTTACTCTAACACTTAGATGGAGGTTTTGACTTAGTGTGGGTAGTAGGATGTTCCTGGCCCTAAGCACAGATGGGTAAGTGCCAACAGACCCATCAAACCGAGAGTCCCTAGGTTGGGATTGGACGGCGTTCCTACCTAAAAATTAGGGTATAGTTGTTCCAGGCCCTCGTCTGGCTATATCTTGATATAATATGGATCTCGGCCCATGAGCCCAACAACTCGGATTAATTAATAACATGATTCATTGTTAATTATTTTATGGGAAAAATTTGTTAAGTCCTTTATTAACACTCAATTATTTTTCTGTGTAGTAATCAATGGCATCGAATAACACTTTATCACTGCGCACTATCCTTGAGAAGGACAAGCTTTCTGGTCCTAATTTCCTGGACTGGTCTAGGAACTTACGGATAGTTCTAAGACAGGAGTCTAAGGAATATGTACTGGAAAGGCCTGTACCGGCCGCACCTACTGGGCGTAATCCACCAGCTGCTCAGCTGGAGGAATACGGGGTGCATGTGAAGGATAACCGGGATGTTACTTGCCTTATGTTGGCGTGCATGGTCCCCGAACTGCAAAAACAGTTTGGTGTACGCCTAACGGGCCTGTAAAAGGGTGCCAAGTATGGGTACGTTCGGGTGTGTCAGTAAGCATGGCAGTACTATGGATATGCAGAAGGGAATGTCACTCAGTACTTTACTGAGACGATATCACCGGCCTCTTGATGAATGTTACTGATAAGAGTGTGGCCACACCCAAACAAGATGAGATCTTGTTTGTGAGCATCAGTTCATTTGGGATCAAGTAATGTCCGGACACATTAAGAGGGTGATCAACCATGCCTCTGTGTTAGACACCGATATCAGTGACATGGGACATACAAGTTCAACTACAGGGTTACGGTGACAGTTTAACTGCTATCTCCGTCTTAATTGGGGGCTACAGTGGCTTGCTAGAGCCCGCCTGTAGTTTGTGGGCCTTGGCCCACTGCCAACATAAAGACGGGCCCATTGGATCGTACACATTGAACGTCTGGACTTTAACTAGTCGGATTAAGTGTGTACTTGGAGTATACACGTTTGAAGAGAGAGAGATTTATTAATTATATTCTAGGTCAATTAGATTGATCAAAAGAATATAATTAATATTTATTTTTGGCATTCTCTTAATTAATTCAATGAATTAATTTATGAGATTATTTCCTAGGTGGAAATATTTATACATGTATAGGTTTACATGTATCTCATCTTATATGTGTCTAATTTAATTCCTTGATGCATTTGATGTGTCAAATTAATTGTAATTTAGAGGTATGTAACATGTTATATGGTACAATATGCTTACATACATGTTGAATTACAATGATATTTGAAATCAAATAGAAACCAAAGAATTAAAGTGGACTTGGGCTTGAAATGGTAAGCCCACTTCTTCATCATATGTTGGACGAAATCCATGGTGGGTTTAAGGCAAGAATGATGAATTTTAAGATGAGAAGAATGAGTCATGGTGGGACAAAAGGTGATGATTAAATGGGTGAGTCATGGTGGACTTTGGTTAGTAAAGTTGTGTTGGGGAATCAATCGCACAAACAAACATAAAACGCAGCGGAAAAAGATTAATCCCCACCAAGGACCCATGTACATTACATTGAATCGGAAGGAGGGTTAAAGAATTACCTTAATTCTTTGAAGTTTGAATCACTTAGGAACCAAAATTGCTTCCCTCTACGGTTGATCCACACGGAGCAATACGTTCACCGCGTGCTAGCGCCGGGATAGAAGAAACGGTTTCCTCGAATCGAGAGAGAGGCAGAAAATCAAATTTTCTCTTGGCTTGGAGAGGAGAATTTCGGCTGGCTTTTCTCTTGTGTTGGCTGGCCGAAAATCTGCTATAGTATTAGTGTAGAGAGTGATTAGGTTTAGGTTAATTGTTTCCTTAAATAATTAACCTAAATAGTTAATTATAATTATAACCTAATACACCTATTAGTTATAATTATATATTAACCCACACAATTTAATATTAATTCTCAATTAACATTAAATCAAATCAATTCTCCATAATACATATATGTATATATAATATTATAATTAATTATATCTCCATATAATTTAATTATAATATGTAGCATACTTTATGCAATATTAATCACATTAATATTTATATATACATACATAAATATATATCACTATATATATTTATTCTCTTTCTCATTCATAAATTATTATCCAATAATAATTTATACCCGATAAGATGAACTTCATTTTGCTCTTGTGTGTGACCCCATAGGATCATATTAATTGGCAATAAGGAAATTACCATAATGTCCTTATAGGTCACAAGCGGACTCTAGCAAGCCATTACGACTACCCAATTAATATGATTGGAATGATCCAATACCTATTTATAGAATGTCATATTCCTTTTTGTCTCATTGATATCAAGATTAATTATAAGACATGGTACACTTGTCAATCTTATATAATTAATCATATGCTTTCTCGATCTCAAAGTAAACTGTTCAGACAAATCAATTGATACTCTTATCAATTATTTGAGCACGGCCATGCATTTAACAGTCTTACTTATCGAGGGGCCCAATGATATCGCTCTCTTGTTAGAGAGGGACAAAATCCCATATCTGTCACTCACATCCCTAAGCATGAGTCATATTGTACCCAACCACAGCCTTTATAACTACTCTGTTACAAGCAGCGTTTGACTGCGTCAAAGCACAACATGAATTCATCCCGGAATCCATGGTGACCTCAGGTCAAAGGAATCAGCTGATGACACTACTATAATCAAGATCAGTTGTGACACGTGACCATGAACTTGATCTTATAGTGGGTCTCCAGCAACATGTTCTCTAACACATTGCCCGTGAGTATAATCTGTATCTGTATACACTATATTCATCTTATGAATATCCATTATCACTCACACTAGTCTTAGTTTGTTATTATTCCCATAATAACAATCGACTAGGGAAATTTAGAATTACACAATTAATTCATGGATACATTATCATAAATACTAACATACAAATATATATGATAAAATAAGTCTTTATTAATGACTTAAGAAGATTGTTTGCATAATCCAACATTGGTTTAGGGCACAATCTCTAACAAGTTGGACTTTACCAACTTGGATATTTGTTGGTCATTATGAGTTGGTCATTATGACTAAAGACAAGTGTCTTCCCCATCTCCTTTCCACCTCTTGGCCGAATCCTTATGTCTTTGGACAAGGGAGATGACTCATTCTTTAGCCAAAATGTAATGAGTGAAAGTGGTGAGTCATTGTTGACTTTGTGGTGAGTCATTGTTGACTTTGCTTTATTGGATATTTTTTGCCTCTTGGTGAGAGATATAAGACATATATGATTCAACCATTTCACTCTAACCAAGTTCTCTTGGCTGCCATCTTTTTCTCTCTTCTTGAATTTCCGAGTTGCTAGCACGGGTTTCAGTCCGATAGCCGTTCGTGTACGCATCGGTGGAGGAAATCTATACTTGATTTCTGCAGTCTTCTTCTATCTCTTAAAGAGATATCTTGGTAAGACTTTATACTCCTCCTTTGTGTTTTGTTTTTGATTTTCACTACTTAAGCTCCCGGGACCCGGATTCGAGGAAATCGACGCGTGTTTCCGCACTTTGTCGGTCGGTTTCCCGTGACGAATCCCAGCAAAAAGGAAGGACATGGAGGCCAACCTGATATTTGATTCTAGTATAGGTTTACTAGAATAATATTAGGATGTAATATAGGCCCATAGTAGTCCATGTTACTTATTTATTTAATTATGCTTTATATTTATTCGCATGTGTGAATGTATGATCCAACAGCCAATTTCACCCGTCTTATGCATGTAAGCCGTTATTAAATGAATCTAATAACCTAATGGAAATTACTAAGTCATTTAAAAGTGCTTCCCTCATTCAAAACCAGCTCGAAGTGGGGATAGGCCAGTTGTAGACCTTACCCTCGCAGGATACACTGGAGTATCATCATTTTGTATTGGGTTAGAGTATGGGATACTCTAACACTTGGATTGGAGGTTTTGACTTAGCATGGGTAGTAGGATTCTCCTGGCCCTAAGCACAGATGGGTAAGTGCCAACAAGCCCATCAAACCGAGAGTCCCGAGGCTGGGATTGGACGGCGTTCCTACCTAAATAATTAGGGTATAGTTGTATTAGGCCCTCGTCTGGCTATATCTTAATGAAATATGGATCTCGGCCCATGAGCCCAACAACACGAATTAATTAGTAACTTGATTCATTATTAATTATAAATGGGAAACAAAGTAAAGTCCTTTATTAACACTCTTAAATTATTTTTTTCTGTATAGAAACTCTAAAATGGCAAACTGTGATCTATCCTAGAGAGGGATAAGCTTTCCGGTCCTAACTTTTTAGACTGGTCTAGGAACTTAAGGATATTTCTAAGACAAGAGTCCAAATAGTACGTACTGGAAAGGCCTACACCTCAGGGACGTAATCCACCTGCTGCCCAGTTGGAGGAATACGAGGTGTATGTAAGGGATAATAGGGATGTGACGTGCCTTATGTTGGCCTGCATGGTCCCTGAGCTGCAAAAGCAGTTCATGGATAATAAAGCCTATGCTATGATAACAACTCTTAACGAGATGTTTCAAGAGCAAGCTCGTCAGGAAAGGTATCTGACCAATAAGGCATTCCACTCTTGTAAGATGGGGGCTGGGACATCTATGAGCGCACACGTGCTCAAGATGAAGGGCTATTTGGATACTTTGGCCCGTCTCGGATCGCCCATCTCACAGGAGTTTGCCGTGGACACAATCCTTACATCCTTACCGGATTCTTACGATCAGTTCATCCTCAACTATAATATGCAAGGGATGAACCGTACTGCTAATAAGCTACATGGGATGCTCAAGCTTACTGAACAGTCGATCAAGAAGACTCCACCGATGTTGCTGGTCAACAAGGGGAACCCTCCTCTTGCGAAGGGCAAGGCCGAGGAAAAGGCCAAGACTAAGGCCAAGAAAGCCAAGGCTAAGAAGGCCAAGCCCAATCCAAGGTCCAGCAGAAGGCGAATCCCGAGGATGTCTATTTTAGGTGCAAGCAGGCAAGCCATTGGAAGAGGTCGTGAGCAGAGGAGGACCTAGGGTACGTCACTTAGCATGGCAATGCTATGGATATGCAAAAGGGATTTGTCACTCAGTAGTCCACTGAGAAGAAATCACCGGCCTCTTTATGAATGTGACTGATAAGAGTGTGGCCACACCCAAACAAGTTGGAACTTGTTTATGAGCATCAGTACATTTGGGATCAAGTTAATATTCGGACACAAAAGAGGGTGATCAATCCATGCCTCTATGTTGGACACCGATATCAATGACATAGGATATACAAGTTCAAACTACAAGGTTATGATTACAATTGGACTGCCATCTCTATCTTAATTGGGGGCAGCAGTGGCTTGCTAAAGCCCACCTATAGTCTGTGGGTCATAGGCCCACTGCCAACATAAAGATGGCCCACGGGATCGTACACATTGAACGTCTGAACGTAGACTTAAGGAATCACTTGTATACTTGAAGTATACACACCGGAGAGAAAGAATTATATTAATTATATCATAAAGATCAATTGGATTGATCATAATAATAAAATTATTATTTGATTGGCCTTCTCATAATTAATTAGATTAATTTATGAGATTGTTTCCTAGGTGGAAATATTTCACATGTATAGGTTTACATGTGTCTTTGTCTTATGAATGTCAAAATTAATTCCATGGTATAATTAATTCATCAAATTGATTTTAATTTAATTGTATCAAATATATTATTTGGAATAACATATTAAAGATAAAAGTTAAATGAAATTGGGTTTGATAATTAATTGGACCTGGCATATTAATATTGGACTGGGTTTTTAAAGGAGAAAAGCCCACATGAGACAAGGAAGAAAATTGGGCCGAAATCTCAAGGAGAATTTCAGCCCACCAAAATACCTAGGGATTTTCGGCCAAGGGATGTGAGACACAAGCCATAGCCAAAATCTCTCTCCCTCTCTCAAAGGTTTTCCGATTTCCAATTTTAGCACGGGTCGTGTTCCACAGGCGTTTGTGTACGTGAACGAGGAGGGAATCTACGTTGATTTCTGCAGCCATCTCTAGAAGAGATACTCCTAGTAAGAGTTTAATCTCTCCTTGATAAAATTTTAATTTTGCAATTTTCATCTCAATTGCTCCTGGGCACAGATTTGAGGAAATTGTCGCGATCTTCCGCATTTATTTGGATGATTTCCAATGAAAATCCCAACGTCCAGAACCCGAAAGAATGGTTTTCTCGTGTTGAAAATGCCGTTTTGCTCGTTTTTCGATGTTTTTCGAGGATTTCATAAGGTTCGCGAGTCCTCTGATGCTGGACTACGGATCTGATTCGGATCGAACAACCCCGAAATTTAGAAAATAAAACCTGGGATGAAAACCGAAAACCTAATATCTGTACTTACAGAAATCCGAAAACCAAAATTTTACAACATATGGATGAATTTGGGCTGAAATTGATCACAACAGAATGCATAAAATGGAAAATGGACTACTTTCGGCCGATCGGGGCAGTTTTAGGATTTTGCCCCTACAGAACACAGGGCTCTGAGTTCCAGAGCCGTGTGGCTCTAATTACCAAAGTTGTGCGGCTCTGTTCATGACAATTACAGCCATGCAGCTATATTCATGGAGAACACAGCCATGCAGCTGTGTTTGGGTAATCCGATTCTAAAAAACTTGCAAAAATAGGAGAAAATGCAAAGAAAAGGCAATGTACATAGGTTTAAGGCCTCTCAGAGTTTACCTTGATATTGTTTTGATGCATTGAACATCAAGAATTGAATTGAAAACTCAAAATTCTCCTGAAACCTCAACCGGCCGAAATCCAAAAACAACCCTGAAACGATCCAACACCAATTCGAAACGATCCTAATTGGTTAAGCAAAGGTCAAGTGAACTTCCTTTGATGCTTGGGTATTAATTTTAGGCATAAATTTCCTTGGTTTTGGTCCTCCTGCTTTCGATTTTCCTTTCCCTCTTTTCTTTCTTTTTCTTTCTCTGTGTTTTTTTTTTTAAGAATAATCTCTGCCTCTCTTGATTTGATTTACTTTTTCCTTTTATACCTCACCTCCATAGTGATTTCCAAAATTTAATGAGCCATCTGAATCCCCTGTGAATTTCAGCTAAAATCTTTCCTGGTCAGCCAAGTTGCTCTGCTTTACAGAGCAACTTGGTTGAACCCACTAGAGCCGGGCCAAAATTTGTAAAAATTCGACGCTCACCCTAAACCCTAAAGATCATCCAGGGGAGCTTCTCTGGGTTTTGGATCAAGGATAGCTCAATTTTCAAGATGTTTGAGATACTCTGGGCGGCATTCTGATCGTTTTCAAGTCTAATTCATGTCCATCTGCTCCACAGGTAATACAGGAATTCTCATCATAGAGGTCGGGAAAACTCGGTGCTTACACTCTTTTTCAAGAAAGACACCCTTTCGTGCCATGAACACCTTGTTCTCACAAGGGTTGTAAAAGTGATATCCCCTTGTTTCCTTGGGGTAACCCACAAACAGGCACTTTTCGGTTTTGGAGTCTAGCTTGCCACTTGTCAATTTCTTGACATGGGGCTTACAACCCTAGATCGGTATGAAAGAGACATTGGGCTACTTGCCCGTCCATATTTCATATGGCATCTTTTCAACTGCCCTACTCGGTGTACGGTTAAGTGTGGATGCAGTTGTCTCTATTGCATATCCCCAGAAGGATGTTGGGAGAGTGGTTTGACTCATCATCAAACGGACCATGTCTAACAAGGTCCTATTCCTACTTTCTGACACTCCATTCCATTAGGGTCTTCCAGGAGGAGTGAGCTGTGAGATTATCCCACACTCTCTTAACAATGAATCAAACACTAGGCTCATATACTCACCACCTCGGTCAGACCGAAGTGCCTTAATAGTCTTGCCTAGTTGTTTTCCACTTCGTTCTGGTACTCCTTGAACCTATCAAGGGTTTCAAACTTGTTCTTCATCAGATAGACATAGCCATATCTGCTGAAGTCGTCTATGAAAGTAACAAAGTAGTGAAAACCATTTCTAGCACTAGTTCTCATGGGCCCACACATATCTGAGTGTATTAGCTCTAACAAGCCCTTGGCCCTCTCGGCTTTATTATTGAAAGGCGCCTTTGTCATTTTGCCTCTTAAACAAGATTCGCATGTGTCATAAGACTCCAAGTCAAATGACCCCAGCACTCCACTTTTGTGAAGTCTAGCTATACGCTTCTCATTTATGTGGCCCAAATGATAGTGCCAGAAGCAAGCAGGATTAAGTTCATTGGGCTTAACGCTTTTAGTGTTTATGTTATAGATTGGATTGCTTTGATTTAAGTCTAGGATATATAAACCATTATTTGGAAAAGCATTTCCATAAATAATATTGTCTTTCACAATATCAATCTTTCTAAAACCAATATTGAAAACCAATCCAGAAATATCCAAGACAAAAACTGAAATAATATTCCTGCACATGGCAGGTACAAAATAACAATCTTCTAAAATCAAAAGCAATCCAGTGGGCATCTCCTAGTAGAAGTCTCCAATCTCGATGGCAGCAGCCTTAGCTCCATTTCCGACTCGAAGATCTACTTCTCTGGATCCCAATAACCTCCTATATCTTAGTCCCTGCATATTGCAACAAATGTGAGAACCACATCCAATGTCCAACACCCAAGATGTTGAAATAGTGAGGTTAACGTCAATAACATAAATACCTGAAGAACTACCCTGGTTCCTCACTTGCTCTCCCACGAGCCTTGGACATGTCTTTTTCCAGTGTTCTTTTCTGCTTGCATTTGAAGTACACATCCTCTAGAGCAGCCTTGGGCTTGGGCCTTTGATTAGCCTCCTTAGCCTTGGCCTTCTTAGCCTTGGCTTTAGTTTTAGCCTCGCCTTTGCCCTTCACAGCAGGGGTGTTCCCCTTATTTACTAGCAACAGCGGTGGAGTCTTTTTCACAGATGGTTCAGCAAGCTTGAGCATTCCATGTAGCTCAGCCACAGTCTTGTCCATGCCCTGCATGTGATAGTTCATGATGAACTGATCATAAAACTCAGGGAGGGATCCCAAGATGATGTTTATTGCCAACTCCTGTGAGACTAGCGTGCCGAGATGGGCCAATGCATCGATAGAGCCCTTCATCTTGAGCACGTGGGTGCTCACAGATGTCCCAACTGCCATCCTACAAGTGTTGAGTGCCTTAGTTGTCAAGAACCTTTCTTGACGTGCCTAATCTTGGTATGATGCATAGGCTTGACAGTCCATGAACTGTTTTTGCAGCTCAGGCACCATCGTGCCTAACATAAGGCAAGACACATCTCTATCATCCCTCTTATGCAGGTCGTACTCCTCAATTTGAGCTTGAGTAACCCCTCAACCTATAGGCAGTGATGCCGTTAAGGCCCTATCTAGCACATATTCCTTGGACTCTTGTCTCAACACTATTCTTAGCTATCAAGCCCGGTCTAAGAAGTTAGGCCCAGATAGTTTCTCCTTTTCGAGGAGTGATGACAGTGAAATTGAATTACCAGCCATTTTAAGTGATTATCTACACAGAAAAAATGCAGAGTGATTAATAAAGGGCTTTATTATTTTAACCATATTAATTAACAATCCATTTTAATTAATTTGCTAGCGATGTATGGTTACAAGACCAAGATCCATATTTCATTAAGAATTGGCCAAGCAGAGGCTTGTCAACCAACCCTTAACTATTTAGGTGAGAACTCCCTCCAATCCCAACCTAGGGACTCTTGGTTTGATGGGCTTATTGGCACTTACCCATCTGTGCTTAGGGCCAGGAGCTTATCCTACTACCATATTGAGTCCAACCACTATTCAATTGCTAAGCGTACCCAGTACCTTAATCCCATACAGTAATTGAATAATACAATGTACTTGGCGGAGGCACGGCCCATATTACACTATTCAAAAACCGACAAGGTTCGAATGTAGAAAGCACTTTTAATCGACTCAATATTTAATTGGATTGATTAATAACGGCTTAGCATGCATAGTCACAGGTGATTGGAATAGCTAAACATACATTCATACATATGTATATACGATTGACATAAGCATAAAATATATATATAAATAAAAGAGATATTATGGGCCCTATTTTATAGCCTAATGAATAACTAGTAAGCCTATACTAGAGATCCATTGGGTGGGTTTGAAACTCCTCTTGGGCTTGGCACCAATGGGCTTCCTCTCTAATGGCTTGATGCAATTACAATTAAATTTACAAAACATAAATTAAATAAAATTACATCAAAATAAAATAAAACGACACGCATGCCGTATTTTCCAAAATTAAATTTTACAACCCAACTTCATCTAAGGCCTAATAGTGCTCAAATCCATACAACCAAGCATAGAAAATTATAAACACATAGCAAATATCAATATACATATATGTATTAAAATGCATGAACATGGCAATTCCAATTTTAATTAATTATGTGCAGCCGTTTGTGAAATCACCGATTATGCCATCCATAACCGATGCCTGGTCACGGACCCAAATTAGCCGTGTAATTCTCAACCCGTGCCAAGGGCCAATTAGACCAATTTCATTAACCAATTTAATTTTAACCAAAAAATTAAATTATATGCATGAATTAAATCACACAAGAAACCACACAAATCCAATCGTAAAAATAAAATCATGCAAATTTTAAAACTAATTTAAAAAATTCACATAGGATCTGAAAAAAAAAAAATACCTACAAAATCCAAATCGGACCCATACCCTGCGCGTCAATGCAGCATCTGCTGCATGCCGCAGCAGGTAATAAACCTGCAGCGGCAAGCAGCAGAAGATGGCAAATTGGAATCACATAAATTGCGATTCCAATTTGGCCATCAATAATATTTTTTTTTTTAAATCAGAAAAAAAAACAGTTTGGGAAAAAATAATTAAAACCTCAAACTACCAAATTAGGGTTGCAAACAAATTAAATTGAAAACCAATTTCAATAAAATTAATTCAAACACCAAGAACCCTAATACCAATCATTCTATTAATCGGAAGATGGACCTATGCTTTGATACCACTGTAGGGAATCGTCACGGGAAAAATTAAATGCGAGGCAGAATACCGATTAAAATTTTCCTCGATTCCAAAGCCCAAGATACATGTAGATCAATAGAATGAAATCAAGAATAGAGAAAATAAATTTTCTCACGTTAATTGTCTCCTTTAAAGACTGCTGCAGAAACCCAAATGCGTTTCCTCCACAATCCGGTACACGAAAGACTCTCGAACGGGACTCGTGCTAGCGAACGGATTGAACGAAAACCAAGAGAAAAAGCAAAAAGGGGACTGCTGTAATTTTTGTATTATAGCCGAAAATTGCTTCTAGGGTTAGGGAGAATTAGGTTAAGGCTACCTATATATACCCCTTTAGTATATATACTCCTTAGCCTACTAGGATTTTAATTAAAACTATATATTATTTAATTTGATTTACTTGATTTACCCTATATCAGCAGGATTAAATAAAACCATAATATAAAATCCTAATTGATACAATTAAATAAAATTTCATCAAATTAAAATAACCCAAAGTTAAATTAAAGTCATCCTTAATAAATACAACCTTTGCATTTTTCATTTCAACCAAGGAAATATTATTTTATTTAATTAATTGTTTACTACATGTAATTAATTAATCAAATCAAATAAATTTCTCCCTTTATAATTGAATTAATTATGACATAACCCAATATCAATAACTCAATTAATTTGGTTTAATTAATTTGGTTTCCGTTCCAATTCTGATTTGTCAACGTTCGGTCGTTCTATGTGTACAATCCTGTGGGTCCATCTTTATGTTGGCAGTGGGCCCAAAACTCGCAGACTATAAGCGGGTTTTAACAAACCATTACAACCCCCAATTAAGACAGAGACTTGCAGTCTACTGTGAAACATAACCTGGTAGTGATTTATATATCCCTTGCCAACTAACATCGATACATAAGCAAGAGGCATGGCCCTGTCATCCTCTTATATACTTATTTATCTCTTGATACCGAGTGGACTAAACCTAACGAATAAGTATCCCAACTTATTCGGGTATGGCCATACACTTGTCAATCCCACTCATCAAGTGGCCAATGATGTCATCTCAGGGGACGCTGAGTGGTAATTCCGTCAACTTCACTATCAACATCAACAGGTTCACTGGCCCACCTAACATACCCATACTTGGCACCCTGTTATGGGCTCGTTAGGTGTATATCGAAGTGTATGAGATCCCATGTTATGTTATAGTGAACATCGGGTCTAAGGATAATAGCAAGACCTACCCGAGAAACACCTATGAAGATCAAACCATGTGGAGTTCTCGTGGCGGATCGATCCACTACCATGCAACCCAACAGTTACCCATATCATTGACTAACATTCCATGTCCAATGGCTGGTGAGATGCCTCCATCTAGTCAAGGATATGGTAGTCTTTGGTTCTATTCATTCCCTTGATTAGAATAGACTAGGGATATCTTTATGATTATAACTTTAACTCTACTGAAATGTCTCATAATCCAATGACCTACATTGGTTTACTTTAGTATGGTTATAATCATTAGATACTCTATTTATAGATAGCACAAGATATGAATAAATAGATTCATGCCTCTATCTCAACACAAAATGTATAATACAAAATATCCAAATATGAAGTATAATACAAAACAAGAACTAAAGCCATTTGGACTACGGCACACCCGCACGGTTGTCACTGCAACAGCCGCACAACTCCGGTTCCCATAACAGAACTGTGAAACTGGAAGATTTGAAATCTGCTACTGGTCTTGAAGTGAAACCCACACAGGTGTAAATCTACAGCCGCATGGCTGTTGTCACCACACCCCCACGGGTATCAGCTAGGGAGAGAACCACTGAAAATCAATTTTCGTACATTTCATGATATTCGAACCTTAGATTTGCATTCCAGAAGCACATATTAGAACAAAACAATGATAGAAAGCTAATTTCTTGAAAACTGTTTTTCAAAAATCAATGTAGGGATGTTTCAAAACATTTTCCAGGTCTAGTCGATGAGATCTGTTGAGTTTCTCCAGCTGTCCCACCTAAATGCATGACCCTGACTCATTTATTATTCCATTCTATTGTGATTGAGTCCTAAATACGATTATATATGTACTAACATATGTTTTGCAGATTAAATATATGTTTAAATTTTATTCTCACATTAGATGAAATCATGTATTTTAGGTGATTGTACCCTGATTCCCCATTTGATTCATAAGTATCCCCTAGGGTAGTTTATTTGATTCTGTCTGTATAATTAATTTATTTACTGCTTTTCTGTACCTTACATGAACGCCGTATGCACTAAATAAAATTGACCTAGTTTTTATAAAATGCAATAGTTCGATTGTAAAAGCGTTTATTTTAATTAGATAACAAGTACATGACTCGTCTAGACCTAGATCTCTGGAAGGTATAGCGGCCCTCACTTGGTTTCAATTATGCCTAAATTTCCTAGTTGAGCTGAGCTGAGCTGAGTGGCGACTCCTATATTTTCTTCGAGATTTCGATCTCGAATCTTTTATGAACATTCTTTTCCAAAACGAACTTCATATTGTATTATACAATAACAAAAGAAATAAAAATGTGTTGGATCATTTCGCCACGGTTCATTGTATCAAAAACATGGTTTGCTCACAGTGGCGACTCCGCTGGGGATTTCTTTTAAAAAGTTTTTCAAAACTTAAAAGATGTTGATAAGCATTGAAAGTATATAATTCAAATAGCTTTAACAAACTTTTTATAGCATTTTATATGGATTGCATATTAGTTAGATTTGAGCATTAGGTTGAGGTACAATTATTAGCCCGATGAACTGTTAAATCTCAAATTTTCTTTCACTTTTTGTATAATTTTTCAGCCCTTACAGTTTCTAAAGGGTCCCTAGCATGCATTCCACTTATCAATTGCATCAAATAAACACAAAAACATTGTCCACTCATAGAGGGGCTCAAGTTTTTGAGGCAAAAACATAAAAATTTAAGGCAACCTGATTGGCTAAAAACCCGAAAGAGGGTCTCTGTAAGGTTTTTAGGAGAAAATTTATGTAATGAAAAATAAAAAGGACATGTTGGTAATAAGAGGGGGTATTGCTTAAAGTCAAAGTCATTTTTAGGTTTCCCTATTATACTTATTCTGGTTGCATCATAATAATGATATGAATGTTTTATATTTTGCATAGATGTTCATAATGCATACATTTTGTTATTGCATATAATGTTCATCAGTAGGTCATTACTTTTAAATAATCTAGTTCAAGAGAAGAGTTCGTATCCAAAAGTAGATCATCAATGTTAGTGAGCATCTTCTAATCCCAAGTAGAGCTTAAATCAAATTTAAAAATCTTCTAATCCAGGTTCATTTTTAAGCCATACAAGCTAAATCATCCTCAGGAGTAAAAAAAGGCCTTATCATTCTTTATTGGTAGTCAATGTTCCATGATTTCCATCAGATCTTTCAAGAGATTCTTATTCCCCAGATTAGTTAACCATGAGATATTCTATACTTCACTAACAGAAGTCAATAGAAGATATTTCATAATCCCCAATAGAATCAATTGAAGATAGCCTCCAACAGAGTAATACCTTCCTTAGCAGAATTCTCAAAGTCAAAGCACTTTTTCCAACAACAATCAATCTGAGAGTGCACAAGATCTCCACTATCACTTAGCAAGGGGCATTTTGAAAGCATGTTATAGTAGAAATGTACCAATAGTCAGTGTAAAAAAGGCGATCACAAGTATTAAATTAGAATTCACTGTTCCAAGATGAAGATGTCATCACCAAAATCATATATTTAAGCCTCCTAATCCTTTAAGAACATGTTTATGAGTCTTTATGTATATGCCCACATGCATTGCGTGCATTCTCTTGCATCAAGTATCATGTTTTCTGGAACAAGAAAAGAAAAGGACAAAAATCAAGAATTCAATTAAAGCAAGAAATCCAAAAACTTTTAAATCCTAATAACCAAATATCAAATTTGCCCAGTGATACACATATCACTATCATGTGGCACTATCCCAAATTTGCCCAATGGCACAATTCCCACTCTTGTGAGGCTTTAGTCCTTATTTTTCCAGCGGTACAATTCCCACTCTTATAAGGTATCTTCTAGATAGTCCAGCGACACAATTCTCACTCTTGTAAGGCTTTAGTCCAGAATGCCCAATGGCATAATTCCTACTCTCGTGAGGTAATGACCACATAGATCCTAAAACAATAGATCCCAAATTCATTAATCGCCTAGTGGTATCCGTATAACTCTCGTGAGGCATTATTCCATATAGCACAGTGGCACAATTCCTGCTCTCGTGAGGCAATGAGCACATAGATCCTCAAACAATAGATTCCAAATTTATTAATCGCTCAGTTATATCCATATAACTCTTATGAGGCATTATTCCAGATAGCCCAGTGGTACAATTCCCGCTCTCGTGACGCTTTAGTCCAAATTTGCCCAGCGGCACAATGCCCTCTCTCATGAGGCAATGAGCATATAGATCCTCAAATAATAGATCCCAAATTCAGTAATCAGCCAGTGGTATCTATATCACTCTCATGAGGCATTATTCCAAATTTTCCTAATGGCACAATTCCCGCTCTCTTGAGGCAATGAGCACATAAATCTTCAAACAATAGATCCCAAATTCATAAAATGCTAGGTGGTATTCGTATCACTCTCTTGAGGCAGTATTCTAGGTAGCCCTTGTTGGGATTTATCATTGGAAAAATAACATAGCGCAGTGGAAAATAAACCGTTTAAAATTTCCTAGAATCCACCTATCATGTCCAATTACCATTTATTAGAATAAAAATAATTTGAATCAAGAGAGATTAACTCACCGGATTCGTCTCCTCTAGAGACTGCTGCAGAATTGTTTCTTGAAACTACGATCTCCAAAGTCAGGTGCACGACCAACTACTGAGCGGGAACCGGTACTAGCCGAAGACGCGAAGGAATGGAGGATTAATGTTGGGATTTTCGGCTATTTGGGGCTATTCTTGGTGGCTGAAATTTCCAGCAATAATTAGGGTTGAATTAGGTTTTCCTTCCTTAATTGTGCCCTTATATAGACACCATGTCTAATTGGGATTTAATTAGGTTAATTAAACCCAAGCCCACTAGGATTATAATTACATAAATAAACTTTAATTAAAAAGTATATACTTGGTGTCTAATAGATCAGCGACATTATATAGATCAGCGACATGATTCTTGGTGTCAACCCTCTGGAATGATATGTCACCTCTGTTCATGATCTCTCAAATGAGGTGAAACTTTCTAAGCACATGTTTGGATCTCTTATGTGACCGGGGCTCCTTAGCTTGTGCGATTGCCCCATTGTTGTCACAAAAAACATCAACTAAGTCTAGGATAGTGGGTACTACTCCCAACCTGGTTATGAATTTCTTGATCCAAACGGCTTCCTTTGCAGCTTCGCACGTAGCTATGTACTCAGCTTTTGTTGTAGAGTCAGCAATGGTGGCCTGCTTTGAGGGCCTCCAACTAATGGCACTGCCATTCAGGAGAAAAACATTACCAGAATGTGACTGGTTCTCATCCTCATCGATCTCAAAGCTTGCATCAGTGTAACCTAACACTACCAGCTCATCTTGACCTCCATACACTAAGAAAGCATCCTTTGTCCGATTAAGGTACTTTAGGATTGCCTTGACAGCCTTCCAGTGTTCCTCCTCGGGGTTCAACTGGTACCGGTTGGTCATACTTAGTGCAAACGTGACATCAGGCCTCGTACATAACATGGAGTACATGATAGATCCAATAGCAAATGCATAAGGGATCTTTTCCATGTTCTCCCGGTCCATCTTTATTTTAGGACCATCTTTCTTACTCAACTTTAACCCATGGCACATAGGCAAGAATTCTTTCTTTGCCTTATCCATGCTGAATCTTTTCAAAACCTTGTCAATGTACGTGGCTTGACTTAGGCCTAGAAGCCGATTGGATCTATCTCTGTAGATCCTGGTCCTTAAGATCGTCTCAGCTTTGCCTAAGTCCTTCATTGCGAAGCACCTACTCAACCACTGCTTAACCCCTTGCAGCGTTGGTATGTCACCTCCAATGATAAGGATTTCCTCAACATACAGCACTAGGATGGTGGAAACGCTCCCACTAACCATCTTATACACATAGGGCCTTTAACTTGAAACACAACTTACAACCTATCACCTTAGCACCCACAGGTGGATCCAACAAGTTCCACACTTGGTTATCGTGCATAGATTGCATCTCAGCCTCCATGGCTTTTCGCGATTGATATGAGTGTGGGATTTCAATAGCCTCCTGATAGGTCTAGGGCTCCTCTTGGTCAATGACCATAAGGTCCCCATCATCAGTCACGAGAAAGCCTTACCTCTTTGGTTGATGACTTTTCCTACCAGACTTTCTAAGGTCCTGTGCAACCGTTTATGGTTCCTCAATTTCTTGAGTAGTCAGATCGGTTGCCGAAGCATCCTCAGTAGTAGCTGCAGGAGTTTGTGAGTCTTGAACTTCTGAAAGATAGACATTACTCCCACTGTCTCTCTTGGAAAGTAATTCCTTCTCCAAGAAGATTGCATTTCTGGCTATGAAAACTTTATTTTTGGCCAAATCATAGAAGTAATAACCCTTAGTTTCCTTAGGGTAACCCACAAACTGGCACTTGACAGATTTGGACTCGAGTCAGACCGAAGTGCTTTTATTTTCTTGCCAAGTTGGTTTTCTACTTCATTCTTAAAGTCCTTGAACCTTTGGAGAGTCTCAGACTTATGCTTCATCAGATACAGGTAACCGTATCTGCTGAAGTCATCTGTGAAGGTGACGAAGTACAAAAAACTAGAACTAGCATTAGTGCTCATTGGGCCACATACATCGGAATGTATTAGCTCCAATAGCTCTGAGGCCCTTTCAGCAGTCTTGCTAACAGGCGCCTTTGTCATCTTGCCTCTCCACCAAGATTCGCATGTGCCATAAGATTGGATGTCAAATGACCCTAGCACTCCACTGGAGTGAAGCCTAGCTATGCGCTTCTCATTTATATGGCCAAGTCGACAATGCCAGATGTAAGTAGGATTAATTTCATTTTGTTTAATCCTTTTAGTATTTATGTTATAGATTGAACTTTCATGTTTTAGATCAAGGATATATAAGCCATTTTCAAGAAATGTTGTTCCATGAATAAATTGCCACATTGCATAGAAATTCTACCATGTCCAATATTAAATACGAAAACAGAAATATCCAACAAAGAAACGAAAATAATATTCCTACGCATCGCAGGTACAAAATAACAGTTTCTTAGTTCCAAAACAAGTCCACTAGGCATCTCCAAGAAATAATCTTCGATCTCCATGGCCTGAACCCGAGCACCATTTCCGACTCGAAGATCTACTTCTCTAGATCCTAATAATCTCCTATTTCTTAGACCCTGCACATTTGAACAAATGTGAGATCCATATCTTGTGTCCAAGACCTAAGATCTAGAAATAGCCAGATTAATCTTAACAACATAAATACCTGAAGCAGTAGTTTTGCCCTTCAGTTGCTCCTTTAGCTTAGGACATGAGCTCTTCCAGTGCCCCTTCTCATGACACTCATGGCAGACATCGTCAAGAGATGCAACCCTTGCTTTAGGTCGGGCCACCACCTTTTTGCCCTTAGCCTTGGCCTTTTGGGCCTTAGCCTTGGCCTTAGATTTGGCCTTTCCCTTAGCAATGGGTGTATTGCCCTTGTTCACCAGCAATACTTCAGGAGTCTTCTTAAGAGACTGCTCAGCAAGCTTGAGCATGTTATGCAGCTCAACAACCGATTTATCCAACCCTTGTATATGATAGTTCATGATAAACTGGTTATAAGACTCAAGAAGTGACCCGAGAATAATGTCTGCTGCCAAGTACGACGGAACTGGCGAGCCGAGGTGGGCAAGTGTATCAATATACCCCTTCAACTTTAGCACATGAGTGCTAACAGAAGTCCCACCTGCCATCACAGTCGTACAAAGTGCCTTAGTTGTTAGGTAACGTTCCTAACAAGCCTGATCTTGGAACATCTTTTTAAGTTGATCCATCATCTCATAAGCATGCTTGTCCATGAACTGCTTCTGAAGATCAGAAGCCATGGTACCCAGCATGAGGCACGAGACATCTCGGTCATCCCTCATGTGCCGGTCATACTGCTCCACCATCGCCGTGGTGACGCCTCGACCTGCGGGAGGGCCAACTGGTAAAGGAGCATTCAGTACATACTCCTTGGACTCTTGTCTCAGAACTATTTGTAAGTTCCTAGCCTAGTCCAGGAAGTTAGTCCCCGAAAGCTTCTCCTTCTCCAAGAGTGACCTAAGTGGGAGTGAGTTGTTGTTGATTGCAGCCATTTAAATTGCTTAAGTGAAATGGGATTATCTACATGGAAGAAATCATTGCCTGAGTTGGAAATAAAGGAATTTTAAGCCAATTCAAATTAATAATCCGATCTAAATTTGTTTATTGATGATGTTAATTGGCCGACTTGACTAAGAGCCACAACTTATCAATGACTGGCCGAACTAAGGCTCGCTAACCAACCATTGATTTGTTTGGTAGGACAACCTATCCAATCCTTCCACGAAGGACTTTTAGTTTGATAGGCTCATTGACACTTTACCCATTTGTGCTTAGGGCCCGCTCTAAGCTAATGGTACCCATGTTGAGTGAAACCACCATTCACATGTTAACGATACCAAGTATCCTAACCCTCGACGGCCTACCGAATACTACAATGTACCCAGCTAGGGCATGGCGCACATTGCAGCATCAATGGGAGGAAGAGGTGTGAATGTGGGAAGCACTTTTAAACGACTCAATATTTTAATTTCCGGATTATAATTTAGTGATACGGCTTAGCATGCATAAACGCGGGTAATAATTTGGTGATCCATACATCCATATTATATGACAAATGCAATAGCATACTTAATTTAAAATAAATGAGATCCTATGGGCCTTTAATTACAACCTAATGAAAAACTAGATATCCTATCTAATTCTTCATGGACCGGACTGCAATCCTTCTTGGGCTCCCACCATGGGCTTGCTCCATCTGGGCCTTCCTCCATACTTGATGCAATTACAATAATTTTGTAAAATAAAATCTATTCTAAATTACATCAAAATAAAAAATGGCACGCAGGCCATATTTCCCAAAATTAAATTACAACCGATAATAATTTAGGGCCCATAGAACTCAACATCACATTTCAAACAAAGTACCTGTCGTGCATATACATACCAATATGATGCATGATCATGGTATTCCAAATTAAATATAAATGTTAAGCTGAGTTACTTAGGGTGAAATCGCCAATTTTAACAAATGTGACTAAGGCCCATAAAAGCCAAATGGATAACATCCATAAATGCAAAATTAACAATTTTGCTCCCACTTGAATTTGGGTTGTCACAAATTTAAAATTTAGCTCTCCCAATTTTAACCAATGTCACGGTTTATTGGGCCAATTTCACAAGATCTATATTCAATTTAATATGCAAACAATTAAATTAAATATGCATGCCAACAAGATAAACAATTTAAATACAAATTAATTAAAAAATTTTAATTTAATTTGCATTTGGGTCCGGGATAAAAAACATACCCGCAAAATCTAAAACCAGACCCAAAACCCGAGCGCGGCAGCAGCTGCTGCGCACACAGCAGCCTGCTGCATACAGTGGGGGAATCGCAAATTTGCGATTCCCTCACCCAAAATTAACCTTTTTTTTCATTAAATCATTAAAAAAAATTTTCAACCACCAACAATAAATAATCAACAAAGAAAATACAATTCTAGATTGAAACCAATTGGGGAAAAAAAATCAAAAACCCCAAACATAAATTCTAGGGTTTATCAAATCCAAAACCAATTGAATAAAGACCCTAAAATCATAAACTTGAAACCCATTCTTTCTTCAAGAATGCTTTCAAGAACCAATTCCAATCAATCTAATGGACAGAACCTAGGCTCTGATACCACTGTTGGGATTCATCATTGGAAAAATAACGTAGCGCAGCGGAAAATACACCGTTTAAAATTTCCTAGAATCCACCTATCGTGTCCAATTATCATTGATTAGAATAAAAACAATTTGAATCAAGAAAGATTAACTCACCGGATTCGTCTCCTCTAGAGACTGCTGCAGAATCGTTTCTTGAAACTGCGATCTCCAAAGTCAGGTGCATGACCAACTATTGAGCGGGAACCGATGCTAGCCGAAGACGTGAAGGAATGGAGGATTAATGATGGGATTTTCGGCTATTTGCGGCAGTTCTTGGTGGCCGAAATTTCTAGCAATAATTAGGGTTGAATTAGGTTTTTCTTCCTTAAGTGTGCCCTTATATAGACACATTGTCTAATTGGGTTTTAATTAGGTTAATTAAACCCAAGCGCACTAGGATTATAATTACATAAATAAACTTTAATTAAAAAGTATATACTATGTAATTTAAACCATTTGCTAAATTTAAATACCCCTAAATAAAATTAAATCACACTTAAGTAAATACAATACATGTATTTAATTTTCCTACTTAGGAAAATTATTTAATTAATTGTTTACTTTATGTAATTCATTTAATAAATAAATTAATTAATTACATTATGTAAACTTATCAATTAAATTAAATTCAACCCAATGTTAATTAATTACCTCGACACCGAATGTCAACTAATTAATTAACGCATTCCTTCCAATGTACATTACATGTACAATTTCTATAAGTTACGGCTCAGTTGATCTATATGCACGATCCTATGGGTCTGTCTTTATGTTAGCAGTAAGCCTAAGGTCCACAGACTATAATTGGGTTCTAGCAAACCATTACAGCCCCCAATTAAGATAGAGATGTAGCAGTCTTTAGAAGACACTCACCCGGTAGTAATCTCATAGTGTTTGCCTAACGATATCGATATGAATAAACAAGAGGCATGGTGTCCGTCATCCTCTTCTGTTGTTTATTATATTTCTAGATCTTCAGTTGACTGATTAATCAAATAAGCACCGACTTACTTGGGTATGGCCATACACTTATCAGTCCCACTCATCAAGTGACCAGTAATATCATCTCGGTGTTACCCGAGTGGCAATTCCATCACTTCATCATCAATATCAATATGTTCACCTGTCCACCCAATCATACCCATATTTATCATCCTTTTACAGACCTGTTAGGCATATGTCTAAGTGAACAGGATTCCATATTGATACTATAATGAAATCTGGTCTGAGGATAAAAGAGACCTACTCAAGAAAGACCTATGACGCGACAACCATGTGGCTTTCTTGTGCGGATCGATCCAGTCCCATGTCAACGACATGTACCTATATTCATGACTGACTATACAAGTACTATGGCTAGTTGAGAACTACCATTAAGTCATCAAATATACAAGTTTATGGTTTTATTCGTTCCCACAATTAGAACAGACCTGGGATAGGTTTTATGATTATCAATCAATGGATACTCTACTAATATTATAGCACAAGATATAAATGAAATAGATTAATTGCCTTTATTAATGTGACACAAATAATGTATTCATACAATGAGTCTTAATGTATAACACAAAATACAAGAATCCAATGCCCTAAGAACTAGGGCACACCAACAGCCCTATGCACAATTCCTATTCTTATGAGGCTTTAGTCAAGAATGTCCAACGGCACAATTCCTGCTCTTGAAAGGTGATAAATCAAAAAGATCCCTAATACCAATGTTGATCCCTCAAAGTATGAAGTCCTAGAACAGTAAATGATCAAGTTGTTCAATCAAAGTGGTGATCCTATAGAGTATGGCACAAGTCCTAACACATCTGGTGATCATTATGATTCATATAGTTTTCATGCATTTTCATACATTTCATGCATAACATGCATATATGCAATAAACATTCATTCACAGGAATTTCAAATCCTTCCCAGCTAGTCTTCATTCTTATCCAAAGGTGCAAAAATTTTTGTTCCTAAATCTATCGATCAAGGAATGAAGACTCACTGCATCAAAATAAAAATTCAACAATCCTCAGTGGAAAAAGTTTCATCTCCAGTATACTGCTCAAGAAAGGATTTACAACGCCTCAAATAAGTGACACATACGGTTGCAGAACATCATTCCCACCAATCTAGTTGTTAATAAAGCTTATTTTTCCCTACAAAGTATCAAAGCCCCTTATCACCAAAGCCCTTATCATCACTAAAGCCCATATTATCAAAGTCCTACTCTCAAATCCCCCATTATTAAAGCCCTTATTAAATTCTCAAAATCCCCAGCAAGTCAAATTACTGAATCCCCAATGGAGTCAACAGTTGAAGCATGGCATCCACTGTTGCTGTGCCCTAGTTCTTAGGGCATTGGATTCTTGTATTTTGTATTATACATTAAGACTCATTGTATGAATACATTATTTGTGTCACCTTAATAAAGGCAATTAATTTATTTCATTTATATCTTGTGCTTTAATATGAGTAGAGTATCCATTGATTGATAATCATAAAACCTATCCCAGGTCTATTCTAATTATGGGAACGAATAGAATCACAGACTTGTATATTTGATGACTGTATGGCAGTTCTAAACTAGCCATAGTACTTGTATAGTCAGTCGTGAATATAGGTATATGTCATTGACATGGGATTAGATTGATCCGCATAAGAAAGCCACATGGTTATCGCATCATAGGTCTTTCTTGAGTAGGTCTCTTTTGTCCTCAGACCAGATTTCATTATAGTATCAATATGGAATCTAGTTCACTTTGACATACGCCTAATAGGTCTGTAAAAGGATGCTAAATACGGGTATGATTGGGTGGACCGGTGAACATATTGATATTGATGATGAAGTGATGGAATTGCCACTCGGGTAACACAGAGATGATATCATTAGCCACTTATTGAGTGGCACTGATAAGTGTATGGCCATACCCAAGTAAGTCGGTTGCTTATTTGATTAACCAGTCAACTCAAGATCAAGAAATATAATAAGCAGCAGAAGAAGATGACAAACACCATGCCTCTTGTTTATTCATATCGATATCGTTTGGCCAAGGACACTGTGAGATTACTACTGGGTCAGTGTCTTCAACAGACTGATGCATCTCTATCTAATTAGGGGCTGTAATGATTTGCTAGAACCCACTTACAGTCTATGGCCCTTAAACCTACTGTCAACATAAAGACAAACCCATAGGATTGTGCACATAGATCAAGTGAGCCGGAACAAAAAAAAATTGTGTATGTAATATACATTGGAAGGAATACGTTAAGTAATTAGTTGACATTCGGTGTCAAGGTAATTAATTAACATTGGGTTGATTTAATTTAATTAATAAGTTTACATAATGTAATTAATTAATTTATCAATTAATTGAATTCCATAAAGTAAACAATTAATTAAATAATTTTCCTAAGCAGGAAAATTAAATACATGTATTGTATTTACTTAAGTGTGATTTCATTTTATCTTGGGGCAATTAAATTTAGCTAAATGGAATTAAATTACATAGTATATACTTTTAATTAAAGTTTATTTATGTAATTATAATCCTAGTGGGCTTGGGTTTAATTAACCTAATTAAAACCCAATTAGGTAAGGTGTCTATATAAGGGCACACTTAAGGAAGAAAATAAAGCCCTAAACCTAAATTAATTGCTGGAAAATTCAGCCCTATTGCAGCCCCAAAAATAGCCGAAAATTACAACAATTAATTCTCCATTCCTTTCACTTCTTCGGCTAGCATTGGTTCCCGCTCGATAGTTGGTCGTGCACCGGACTTTAGAGATCGTAGTTTCAAGAAAAGATTATGCAGTAGTCTGTAGAAGAGACGAATCCGGTGAGTTAATCTCTCTTGATTCAAATTGTTTTTATTCTAATCAATGGCAATCGGACATGATAGGTGGATTCTAGGAAATTTTAAACGGTGTATTTTCCGCAACGCCACGTTATTTTGCTAATGACGAAGCCCAATGTCTATGACATCAAATTCCAAGATAGGTAAGTTTTTTCTTTCCTTCGTTCATGATGCTCTTTTCTGTGTTCACAAATTCAGCTTAGGTATTTGAGGCCTGGTATTGGTATTGACTTTGATCACATGAGAGGCAGCTGTGAGCGTTGGGTTTTCCCAACCTCGATGATGAGAAATACCAAAATGGCATATACCATTTAAGTTCCTCATGAAAATCGATTCAAGAAGTGAGAATTTGAGTTTATATAGAGCTTGGAAGATGAAACCATGAAAATCTAAAGAATTAGGCTAAAAGGAAGCTACACTCGTGCTGAGATGATTACAGTCATATGGCTGTATTATCAATAGCCGCACGGATGTACCATTAATAGTCATGAGGCTGTCGATGATTAGTAGCAACTCTGCATGAAGATGGACAACTATTGGATTTAAGGGATTACAGCTCAATTACGGGCTTGTTAGTGGGTTTAAGGTGTTTTGATTACACGGAGAGAGAAGGGATTAAGAAAACAACAACAATTAACAAAAAAAAAAACAAAAGAAAGCTAAGGGAGAAAAAGCTTTCATAAAAATCCCAAAAACTAACTTTTCAACCATAATTCTCAAGATTAATCCTTAGAATCCACTTCGGGTCATCTGTGACTCAAATCCATACATAATCGAGACTGGAATCAATATAATTGAAGCAAATTATGGATTTTCAGAGCTAGGAACACAATATCGAAAAACTTGGAAAATTTTCAAATTCTTAATTGGTTTTCTGAAGTTTAAAACTGGAGAAAGACATAAAAGGTAATGTTTTTGAGAGGCCTTAAACCGTTTGTCGCTTTCTAGATTGACTTGGTTTGTTATTTCATTCATTTTTGTTTTACTCTGTTTTTTAGGTTTCTGGTAAACTAGAGCTATACTGCTTATACTAGAGCCGCACGGCTATTGTTGAAGAGCTATACAGATATAGTTTATTTTCAAAATTTAGCAATTTGAAATTTTAGCATTTTTTTTGTTTGTTCAAAACCAGAGCCGTATGGTTATTGTTAAAGCTGCACGACTTTTACCTTCACATCTGTACAACTATGACTTTAATTCCATAATCATATTTTTGTGCATTTTTCATATATTTGCATATCATTTTGAATTATATTTAATTTTTGTATTTATTTACATAGACTATAACAACAATGGAAACACCAGTTTCTTGAAAATTGACCCACTTTACACGTGTATATATTAAACCCAACAAAACGATTTTCAAATGAATTTCCAATCCCATCAAACTGCATTTCAAAATGTTTTCCAGGTCAAACTGAGTTAATTTGTCAAATTCTTTTGGTTTTCCCTATTAACACCTCGAGCTATCTTGAATTCTCGTGCTATTTTTTTAAGTCATATTTGTAAATATAATTATTGTGCTAACTTTTTTTTGCAGGTAGATGTATGCTAGGTTAAATGTATGTCTACCTTTTATTTTTCATCTATATAGGCGATTATACCATATTCCCTTTTCATTAAATGTATCCCCCTAGGTTAGTCATTTGATCGATTTGTATATATTTTAGATTTCCCAAATTTATTTACTGCTTTCCCAATTTATTTATCACTTTCAGCATTTGTATCTCATGTGCCAGCATTGACTAATAAACCAAGATAAAATCAATCATAGAAATATAAAAGGTATTGATATAAACTGTTAAACATATTTTGAATCGAGATAAAATAGGTAAGTTTTCCAAACCTAATCTCTAGTTAAAAGGTATAGCGATTTGTAGCTCATCTCGGCTATACTATAATTTTCCCGTTGAGCTGAGGCGGGTGGCAACTCCTGTCACTTTTAGTGAGAACATTCGAGTTTGTTCATTTTCTCACTATAAATCTCGTTTTCCATATAAAACCTTATTATATTTTCCCGGCCCGGTCGCAAGGCCCGTGCTTTTAGGATCATCCGCTCACACTACTCTCTTGAATGTCAATTGGAATCATGTTTGGAACTTAGATCTGCTGAAAAAAATTAAAATCTTCTTGTGGTGAACTCTCTTTGATGGGATTCATCACGGGAAAATTAATAGGGAGCAGCGGAATTTAGCCGATTAAAAATTTCCTAGAATCCGCCTAATCGTGTCTGATTACCATTGATTGGAATAAAACAATTTGAACAAAGAGATTAGAAACTCACCAGGTTTGTCTCTTCTAAAGACTGCTGCATAATTGATTCTTGAAACGATCTCCACAATCCGGTGCTTGAACAACTATCGAGCGGAAATCGATGCTAGTCGAAGAAGCAGAAGAATGGAGGAATTAACTTGAGAAATTTGGCCAAGGGGCAGCAATACTATGGCTGGTGTGAGCGGACGACGCGTTTTCGACGGGACGCGGGACTCCCTTTCGGAATGGGGCGCCTCGATCTCGGGCGGGCCCCCTCCCTCGCGTGGGGTTTTTACAATGGAAATCCACGTTTTGGAAAATAAATAGAATTAAAGCATAAAAGAACCGAGACCTAAGTCTCGATGGATGTTGTAGGAGTCGCCACCCGGCTCAGCTCAACCGGGAAATTCTTATGTAGCTGAACCGGACGAGCGGTCGCTACACTATCTAGAGATTCGGGTCCGGACAAGTCCCTTATTTCGTGTCTAATTAAAATAAATATTGTCAATGTTCTCGAATGGTATTTCAAAATCTAAGTCCATTTTATTGAATATAAAGGCATACAGCGCGCATACAAAACATTTAATACAAAAATAAGGAAAAGAAATAAATATTAATTGGCTTACAACCAAATCGAATGGAAAAAATAAAAACTCTCGCCTCACTTATACAATCGCCTATATACACGAGAATCTAGAAAAATACAACCGCCTAAATACACGATTTAATCTATTAAAATACATTAAAAATAAAAATAAAAGAAAATTAAAACCTGCAAAGCAGAGGGTTAGCACAATATATATAGCACGCCACAATTAGGACTCAAATAGACAGAACGGGAAATCAGGAATTGGGGACATGCATTTAGGGGGTAACCGGGTCGGCTCGGCTAGCCGGCCCGGTTAGACCTGGAAAACATTTTGAAACGTCCCTGTATTTTTGGTTTTGTGAGAAAATCATTTGAAAACAATTTTACCGGTTTACATGCATTTTTTATATATTTAAGTGGGTCGGTTTTCAGGAGAAATGGGTCTCCGTCGTTGAATTGTTCTAAATGCAAATTTGCTAGAAAATTGAATCTATGGTCGAGATGCACATAACAAAAATTCATTTTGATGATTTTTGGGATTTTCTAATTTTTTTGGGATTTTTACAGATAAAAAAGGAAATTATGATTCTGAAATAATGATTACAGTCGTACGACTGTAGTTTACAGTCGTGCGACTGTAATCGGTCCAGGACCAGAATTTCAGCAAAAACTCATTTTGAGTCAAAAACGAAAAAGAAATATCCTGGAAATTAAGAACAGTCATACGACTGTATATACAGTCGTACGACTGTTCATGAAAACTAAGAACAGTCGTACGACTGTTCTTAATTGCCAGGAACAGAAATACGAAAAATGCAGCAAAAAGGCACAAAACTCACTTCAAACACCCAGAAAGAGAGAAAAAGTGTAAGGAAAGGAAGTGACTACCTTTTTAGAAGCTATTCCAAGTCGTTTTGACCCCTGGCGTCGCTCCGATCCCAACAAATTCGCACTTTTTCCTTTGGAATGGAAGTTGAGAACTTTTTGTCCAAATTCCAAATTGCAAAGGATTCTGATTGTTTGAGTCCGAGTTCTTGATTTGGTTATGTAGTTAAGTGATCAACCTAGAGATTTCTAACAAGTTTTAGGCTTAATTTCGAGAATTGAAGAAAATCCAAGAGGAAGAAGATGAGTTTTTTGTGGTTTTCTTTTTTTTCTCTCTCTTCTCTTTCTCTCTCTAAATTTCTTCTCAGCAGAAAAAATCCCCCCTCTTCTCCTCCTTTTTCCTTCTTTTCTACCCTATTTTCCTGCTTGCTTGCTGCCAAACCCGAGCAATTAATGCTCACCTTCTCTTTCTTCCATTTCTGCTGCAGAGGTATGGGCCTCTGCAGATTTTCCGACGTTACAGTCGTACGACTATAATTTTTAAATTACAGTCGTACGACTGTAACAATAGTCGTACGACTATAGTTTTTTTTTTTTTTTAAGTATAGAAAATTCCGGCGCTTACAGCTGCCCCTCGCGTGATCAAATTCGACATCTAGCTTTAGGTCCATAATACCTATGATGATGAATTTGAGAGCGTGAATTAAAGCGCCGTGAACACTGGAATGAACCTTCTGATGAGATAGGCCGATACCGAGTTTAGGTTACCCGAGGCGATACTGGGGATAAAATAAGCCGATATCAGGTCTATGTTACCCGAGGCGAAATTGATGAAGAGATTAGCCGATATCAGGTCTATGTTACCCGAGGCGAAATTGATGAAGAGATTAGCCGATATTAGGTCTATGTTACCCGAGGCGAGATTGATGAAGAGATTAGCCGATATCAGGTCTATGTTACCCGAGGCGAGATTGATGAAGAGATTAGCCGATATCAGGTCTATGTTACCCGAGGCGATGCTGGAGATGAGATTAGCCGATACCGGGTCTATGTTACCCGAGGCGAACTTTACTGGGGAGATAGATGAAGCTGATCTGGGCCGATGCCGAGTCTACATTACTCGAGGCGAATCTGCTAGGGGACTTGGATGATGGAGTGGATCTGAGCCGATACCAAGCTTACATGACTCGAGGCGGACTCACTGGAGAAAGTTGAGATAATGGAGCAGACCTGGGCTGATACCGAGTTTACATTACTCGAGGCGGATCTGCTGACTTGCCGAGGATATTGAGCTGGGGATGAATTCCTGCACTTAAAATGGCAAGTCTTCGTTCCTTGATCGAGAGATTTTTAAACAAAAATTTTTGCCCCTTCGATCAAGAATGAAGACTAGCCGGAGATAAGTAATTGATATATGCAATGTATGGATGCATGATGATGTATATGTACATGTATGTATTTTCTGTTATTAGACGTTTCTGCCTTCCGCTGGGGAGATATGTTGTGCCCCTGGCTGATTTTACTTTTCTTGGGGCATTGTTTGGTGATTATTGACGGAGTGAGGTGATTGCTGGGGGAATGATCATAGTATTCCTTGTAGAGATTCCGCTGGGGAAGAGTGTGACAGCTTGACTGGGGAAACAATTGTGGTATTCTTTGTGTAGACTACAATGAGGAGTAACATGGCGACTTTGCGGAGAAGTAATTGATAGTGTCCTTTATGTAGACTCCGCTGGGGAATAGTATGGGAAACTCCGCTGGAGAGTGATGTGACGAATTCTGCGGGGGATACTGAGGATGTTCTGTTTTTCCTGCTCCGTGGGAAGTTATGAGTTTTTTTTTTTTTTTTAGGTGCTCTGATTTTTGCCTGGGTAGCCCAAATCAGGTTTTCAGCCCAGCGAGCCGCTCTAACTTTTGCCCAAGGCACCTTTTCGATTTTCGCCTTAGCGAGCTTTTCATATGCCCTACCTTTTGCCTAAACTGCCCGATATGGGTTTTCAGCTTAGCGGGCCGCTCTAATTTTTGCCTGAGGCGCCTTTTCGGTTTTCACCTCAGCGAGCATTTTTTTTTTTTTTTTATGGCGTTGCGACCCTTTATTGCTCATCTGGGAAGATGAACTAGACTTTAGAGGACGATAAGAGATTTTAAATTGTATATATTTGATACATTTTCATTTGTCAAATAATGCGATGATATTGATCAGTTGAATGCAAAGTGCTTTCTTTAAATGTGTGTTTATGCAAGACAACTTTGTTTGTGCATTTGTCATAACCATGCAAATATATTTAAACAAACACTTCACTTTATTGATGAATTCAAAATGAGTACATTTGAAACAGGTTGATTCCTAAATGGTACATATTCCACACTAAGCCAGAATCCGTCACCAGTCGTCCTTTTCGGGTTTTCCGACTGATTATTTTCTCTCGTGTCTTAACTTTTGCCTAGACCGCTCTTTTCGAGTTTTCAGCCTAGCAGACCCCTTTTTTTTTTATACATGATAAAGCTTTAGCCTGCCTTGGTTGATCGGGTTGGTGAACTCGTTTCCATCCATGTCCATGATGCTGACAGCGCCTTTTGATAACACCTTCTTCACCACATAGGGTCCTTCCCAGTTAGGTCTGAACTTGCCCCTAACATCAACATTTGAAGGCCTTAGTTGCTTTAGAACCAAATCTCCTGCTTTCAACTGCCGCTTGGAGTATTTCACATTTCGATTATAGGCTCTAGCCATTCTGCGCTGATACATCTGCAGGTGATCCAGTGCCCTTAGCCGCCTTTCATCTAGTGCAGCCAGCTGCTCATATCTAGCTTGGACCCATTCAGTCTCTGGCAATTGAGCTTCCAGGGCAACTCTGAGTGACTTGAGTTCTATCTCCACTGGTAACACTGCTTCCATTCCATACACCAAGGCATAAGGAGTTTCCCCTGTCGGCGTTCTGACACTGGTTTTGTAACCCCAAAGAGCATAAGGCAATTTATCAGCCCAATCCCTGTAAGTGATTACCATCTTTGATAAGATCTTCTTTATTGCCTTGTTAGCCGCTTCTACTGCACCATTAGCCTGTGGTCTATATGGAGAAGACTTGTGATGTTCAATTCCATGCTCTGCAAATAGCTCAGCTGTTGCCCCTTGAAACTGTACTCCATTATCAGTTACTATGTGGTGAGGAATTCCATACCGAGTGAAGATGTTCTTCCGGATGAACTTGACCATGTGCTTGGCTGTCACATTAGTGAAGGATTCTACTTCGACCCATTTGGAGAAATAATCAACTGCTACAACTATGAATCTGTGCCCATTAGATGCAGCTGGATGAATTTCACCAATCATATCTATCCCCCATGCTGAAAACGGCCAAGGAGACGCTAGATTCTGAAGTTCAAGTGGAGGAAGATGACTAATATCTGCATAGATCTGACATTCATGACATCTCTTCACTTTTCTTATACAATCTGCTTGCATTGTCATCCAGAAATGCCCTTGTCTCATTATCTTCCTAGCCATGGCAAGTCCATTCATATGTGGCCCACAGGATCCTGCATGTACTTGCTGCATCACTTCTTCTGCTTCTCGCTCAGTTAGACACCTCAAAAGAACTCCATGTGCTGTTCTTTTATACAACTTGTCTTCGAAGATTCTGAATTGACTAGCCAGTTTTCTCAGTGTCAACTTATCAGCAGCGCTGGCCTCTTCTGGGTACTTTCCCTCCTTAACATACCGGTAAATGTCGAAGAACCATGGCTTTTCTTCGGCTGATAATTCCATTACTTCATGCACTTTGAAGCAAGGATGCCTGGAAGTGGCTATGACTAGTGGTTGAGCTTGTGTCTCTTCTGGATTTTCCCACATGGAAGACAAAGTAGCTAATGCATCAGCCATCTTATTCTCATCCTTGGGGACATGTCTGAATTCACACTGGCCGAATAAACCTTTCCTGAACTGTAACAGCTCCAAATAAGGCCGTAAGGCTTCTTCTTTTAGTTCCCACTCACCCTGAGCCTGCCTGATCATTAGAAGTGAGTCTCCAACAATCAGGACGTCATTTGCCCCTAGTGTTAGCAAAGCTTCCATCCCAAATAGGCATGCTTCATACTCTGCCCCATTATTGGTTATGGGAAAATTCAACCTCTTGGATAAGGGAATGACCTCACCATCTGGAGTTGCTATAAGTACCCCGATCCCAGCGCCTTTTCTATTCACTGCCCCATCGAAACACATGACCCACCTTTTCACTTCCACCATGGCTAATTGCTCATTAGGGAATTCCAGGTTCTCTGTGTAATCTGATTCTAGGGGCTGGTTTGCCAGAAACTCTGCCACGGCTCGCCCTTTAATGGTTTTCTTCGTGATGTACTCAATGTCGAATTCAGACAAAAGTAACAACCACCTGGACAACTTCCCAACCAATGCTGGTGCTTCATAGAGGTACTTCATTGGGTCCACTTTAGCCATAGCTTGTATCTTGTAGGATTGGAAATAGTGGCGTAGCTTCTTGGTCAACCAAATCATTGCCACACATGTCTTTTCCACCAGTGTGTACTTGGTTTCATACTCCAACAGCTTTTTGCTTAAGTAGTAGATGGGATACTCCTTCTTGCCATCTTGTTCCTGTGCGAGCATTGCCCCTATAGAGGACTCTTCAACTGCTAAGTACAAAATCAGGGGCTTCCCTGGAATTGGAGGACTCAACACTGGGGGCTTTACCAGGTAAGCCTTGACCTTCTCAAATGCCAGCTGACACTTGCCATCCCACACAATTGGCTGATCTTTCCTTAATAGCTTGAAGATTGGCTCACAAGTGGAAGTTAGCTTGGCTATGAAGCGACTGACATACTGCAAGGAACCCAAGAATGATCTGACCTCCTTTTCAGTCTTTGGAGCTGGCATATCTTGGATGGCTTTGATTTTATCTGGGTCCATTTCTATCCCCCTCTGGCTAACTACATGGCCTAACAGCTTCCCTGATGTGACCCCGAATATGCACTTCTTGGGGTTAAGTCGCAAGTTGTACTCTCCAATGCGTGTTAGAAATCTATCCAGGATAACAGGATGTTCCTCCCGGGTTGCTGATTTAACAAGCATATCATCGACATACACTTCAACTTCTTTATGGATCATATCATGCAACAGAGTTGTGACAGCCCTCTGATAAGTGGCACCGGCGTTCTTTAATCCAAAAGGCATCACTCTATAGCAGAAAGTACCCCATTCGGTGATGAATGACGTCTTCACCTTGTCAATTACATCCATCAGGATCTGGTTGTACCCTGAAAAGCCATCCATGAAGGAGTACATTGCCGCTTTTGCTGCGCTATCAACTAATACGTCAATGTGAGGTAGTGGGAAATTGTCCTTAGGGCAGGCCTTATTCAAGTCCCTGTAGTCAACGCATACTCTGACCCTTCCATCCTTTTTAGGCACAGGGACAATATTGGCTAGCCATTCTGTATACTCCACCACTTCGAGAAACCTGGCGTCTATCTGTTTGGCCACTTCTTCCTTCACCAGTGTAGCCTATTCCGGCCTTAGTCTTCTCAACTTCTGCTTTACAGGTCTGAACTTGGGGTCCGTTGGGATTTTGTGCACTGCTATCTCTGTATCTACACCCGGCATGTCTTCATACGACCAGGCGAAAGCTTTAACATGTTTTTGGAGTATTCTTATTAATTCTCTTTCTTCCTCGGATTTAAGCTCGTGTGAAATGAGTACCATTTTAGGGTTTTCATCTGTACTTATATTGATTTCATGCAATGCAGTGTCATGTATGCTAAATATGCTTGATGGTGATTTAAATGCATGTACAGAATTATCAGGATAAACATCACACAAGTAAGCAAATTGGGATTTCATTGCATTGAACTTATCATAGAGTACATCGGTTACATTGAAAATGGAAGAAATAGATACAACGAAATCATTTTCATCCTCCACAGGCGGAGGGCCTTGTTCTTCATCAGCTTCCATCTTTCCTTCCAGAGCATCATCTGGAACTGCAGCTTTCTCGGCCACCTGTGCCTTAGCTTTTTCCATAATCTTGGTGATTTCAGCAACCACAGAGTCTAAGTTCACTTTGGCCATTAGTTCTTTGCCAAATCCTTCCTTGGATTTCCCGAAAGCTTTGGTTAGTGCAGCAGTCAAAGCTCCTGAGATCACTTCTGTAGCTTTGGCACAAATCTTCTTTTCATCTTCTTCCTCGGCCACTTCTATGGTTTCTGCTGTCGCCTTAGATGACTCTCCTTTCAAAATTTCAGATTCAGCAATAGCTTCCTCCATCATTACAGGGGCTACTGGCTCTTCCTGGCTTTTCTCAAAATCCACAACATCTGTAAAGATCTCAAAGCCAGGGTGCTCGACATTTCCAACCAGCACCGGTTCAGCTTGGCCCTTGTAAAGGCTTTCTCCTGCCTTCAGAAATGGCTTCATCATGACCTTGCCATTCTTGTCCTTTTTCAGATTCTTCTGCTCGGATGACCCCTCTACATAACCAAGGCCGTACTGCTTTGACTTTCCCGAGTCGATCTTGAATTCTGGCACACCTTACAAATTAATCCCGAGTCCCATTCCCGGGACAAAGTTCAGCTTGTACAAATATCGGGATAGCCACTCCGGCATGTAGTTCTCATAAAGGACCATAGGGGCATCTGTGGTTTCTTCCTCCTTAATGACAGCAATTTGGAATCCACCAAAAGGAACCACTCCTTCATCCATTGCAGCTACCATCGACTGGGCGTCTGCCTCAACAGTCACAATTCTGTCATTCATAGAGAATTTAATCTTCTGATGCAATGTGGAAGGAACACCTCCCAAAGGATGGAACCAGGGCCTTCCAAGCAATAGGGAGAATGTGACCGGGATATCGATCACTGTGAAGACAACCATGGACTTGATGGGCCCAACCTCCACTTCTGTTTCGAAGGTCCCTATCACTGTTCTTTTAGAATCATCATACGCCCGAATGACTGTTGAGGACCTCTTCAACACTTCTTCATTCATGCCTAGAAACGGTAACATTTTCAGCGGGCATATGTTCAGAGCCGAGCCGTCATCCACCATAACGCACGGCATCACCTTATCCATGATATAGGCTCTAATGTAAAGAGCCTTGTTGTGGGCCTTTCCTTCTGCTGGTAGGTCTTTCTCGGAGAAAGTAATATTAGGAGCTCCAGCATGGACTTTGTCTAGCAAGCAGCACATAGCCTCTGGTGAAGCTATAGGGGAGACTTCAATTTCTGATAGTTTCTTCACTAAAGCCTCCCTATGCTCTTTGGAGGTCATAAGCAGATGCCATAAACTAGCTTATGCAGGGGTCTTCTTCAGTTGGGAAATTACCAAGTCTTCTTTCTCGACTCTTTCCGGTGCCGAAGTACTGCCCGACGCATTCATCGGTGCTTTATCTTTCGTCTGATCTGCC